>CM073925.1:30528928-31855714 GCA_037179545.1 Sesamia inferens
ATTTTAATTTTTTTTACAAAAATCGCTCTAGTAGTACCGCACGTATAGCTAGCGGTGGCGTGGCAACATATATAAAACCTTATACATTTCCTGAGCAGATTACCATTAATAGTCCTTTAGAAGTTATAGCTGTGAGAATTAAGTTTCCATTAACAATTACAATCTGTAATTTATATTTGCCCAATAGTTGTTCTTTTAATGAAAACGAATTAAATAATTTGGTTAATCAGCTTCCAACTCCCTTTATTTTACTGGGAGATTTTAACAGCCATCATTTCTGTTGGGGTTCAAATCACTGTGATCAAAGGGGTAAAATTATAGCTGATTGGTTAGAATCACATGATAGTATTTTCCTCCTCAATTCTCATCAACCTACTCATTTTAACAATAGCAATGGTCGAACTAGCAATATTGATTTAACTTTTGCTTCACGAAATATATCAACTTATTTCGACTGGAATGCATTGGATGAACTTTACGACAGTGACCATTTCCCTATAGTAATTACGTTTGAAATAGATTTTAACTCAAATATACAATATGTCCCTCAACATTGGAAATATCAAAATGCGGATTGGACTAACTTTTCTTATGAAATAGAATGTAACGTTAAACAACTAGGCAAACTACACATTACATCAAATAATGACATTAATGATTTAGTTAAAGAATTTAATCATTTAATCATCCTAACTGCTGAAAAGTACATCCCTAAAACGTCTGGAAAATTAAAGAAGAAACAAGTTCCTTGGTGGAATGATGAGTGTTTTAAATCATTAAAGGAAACTAAAAAAGCATACAGAGCTTACACCAAATTAAAAAGAAAAAACCAAAATAATTATTTTTGTAATCAAGAAAGCCTACTACAAGAAGAGTTACTTAAGATAGATTATAAGAAAAAAAGAGCTAAAACTAGAAGATTGTTTAAAGAAAACAGAAAAGCTAGCTGGACTAAATTCATTTCATCAATAAATAGTTATACCCCTGTAGGAATTATATGGCAGAAAATTAACGCTATTAATGGTAAAAGACATAAAAAACAATCAATAATAATCTTAAAAAATGAACAAGGAGAGCTAATTTCTGATCCAAAAATAAACTCTGAACTTTTAGGGACTGCTTTTGCTTCTAACTCCAGCTCTAATAACTATGATCAAAATTTTGTACAGTACAAACACCAAATGGAAGAGAAATATACAGTATTTGATCTGCAAGACAACAGTAGTCCTATAAATGAAATTATTACCTTACAAGAACTCATTCCAGTCATACAAAAACTGGGGAATTCAAGTCCTGGTCCCGACCAAATATCAAATACTATAATTAAGAAACTCCCCCTTTTAGCACTAGAACGTCTTGTAGAGATTTACAACTTCATTTGGACTAACCAAGTTTTCCCTAACCAGTGGAGGGAGGCTTTTGTTATACCCATACCTAAACCAGGCAAAATAGCAACCAAAACCTCAAGCTATAGACCCATATCGCTCACTTGTAATTTATGCAAATTGCTCGAAAAAATTATAAGCAATAGATTGAGATGGTTTTTGGAACACAATAAACTGATATCCAATTTCCAATTCGGTTTTAGACAGTACAAATCAACCCTAGACCATTTGGCCCATTTAGAAGATGATATACTCACCTCTTTTGCTAATAAAAATAAAATTGTAGCTATTGCTTTAGATTTAGAAAAGGCTTATGAAATGGTATGGAAACACAGAGTTATTTTATTACTAGAAAAGTTAAATATAAAAGGTAACTTTCTCTCTTTTGTTATTAATTTTCTAAAAAACAGATCAATAAGAGTTAAAATCGATAATGTTCTATCAAATCCCTTCATTACTGAAAATGGATTGCCTCAAGGATCTGTATTAAGTGTTATTCTTTTTTTGATATCGATCAACAATGTTCTTGAGGTCATTGAACGCCCCGTAAAGGGTTATTTGTTTGCAGATGATTTAACAATATTATGTAGTGGTAATAATCTAAAATTGACAGAAAAACTTCTACAAAACACTCTAAATAAGCTAAATAATTGGTGTAAACATACAGGCTTTAAATTTTCCGAAATAAAAACTGAATTCACGATTTTCTCATTAAAAAACAATAAAACTAAAATAAATCTTAGTATCAATAATCACGAACTTAAAGAAGTGCATAGTTTAAAAATATTAGGACTCACCTTTGATACTAAAATGAACTGGGTTTCTCACATTAAAAAAGTTAAATCGGAATGCCATAACAGATTAAATGTAATTAAAGTTATATCATCAATAAACTGGGGATCTGATAGCAAGTGTATTAAGAATACCTTCAAAGCCTTAATAAGACAGAAAATCGATTATGGATCTATTATATATGACTCAGCTTCTCATAATATCTTGAAACTCTTGGAAAGCATTCTTAATACTGGCATAAGACTAAGTTTGGGAGCTTTTAGAACTAGTCCAGTTAATAGCGTCCTCGTTGAAGCTAATGAAATACCATTACAATACCGTAGGAAAGAATTATGCCTCACTTATGCAGCAAACCATGGCACCAACTATGATGATTCATTTATTTTAAAGTCTTCAAATCCATCTGATATAGAATATGACTTGCGACCATCTCTGCCAAGACCTTTAAGGATAAGAGTCAAAAAATATCTCAGTGAAATAAATTTTCAACTTCCTCCTACATTTTGCCGTACCTACCCAAAGCAACCACCTTGGAAAAAAATTGAACCGACAATTAATTTAAATATATCAAACGGAAATGCTAAAGAAACGACACCTGACTATACTTATAAAAACCTATATTATGAAATCAAAAACCAAAAATCAGACTCTGTAATGTATTATACCGATGGCTCCCTATATGAAGGAAAAGCAGGTTGCGCAGTTGTATCTGGTAATCATATTTACAAGTTCCGGTTGCAAGACTACTCATCTGTTTTTACATGTGAGGCAGTTGCTATACTTAAATGTCTGGAAATCATTAAAGATAAAACATATGATAAAAAGATTCTCATATTTTCAGACTCAATGTCAACCCTTAAAGCACTATCTAACATAAGTAATAATGACCTTCTAATTGGTTTAATAAGAGAAAGGTTATTTAATTTAATAAATAATGGATTCGCAATAGAATTAATCTGGATACCTAGTCATCAGGGTATTCCCGGAAATGAAAAGGCTGATATGGGAGCAAAAGAAGCTACCAAATTAGAACACTGTAATATCACCTTAAGTAACATCAAAGACCTTAAAAAGATTCTTAGATTAAATGTTAAAAAAATATGGAACAACTATTGGGTAAAAGATAATGATAGTGCATTATTTGAGATAAGAAAATCTGTTTTTGAAAAAAGGAATTTACACCCAAGCAATAGAAGAGATCAGGTAGTTCTAAATAGATTAAGAATAGGACACTGTAATGTAACTCATATTCACCTCATCACCAAAGATACCAAAATGAAATGTTCAAGATGTGACTGTGATGTATCGATAAAACATTTACTAATTGAATGTCCAATGTACAGTACAGAAAGACTGAATGTAAGCTTACCTAGATGTTTAAAAGATTGTCTAAATGATTTAGAAAAAACTGTAAAATTTCTGAAGTTAATCGATTACTACAATGTAATATAATATACTGTACCTATTGTTAAATTATAGTGGTCGCTAATGACCTAGATGTTTAAGCGACCTAAAATAAATAAATTAAAAAAAAAAAAAAAAAAACAACATAAATTACTGTCACACCGTCGCTGTATAGTCAAACAAACCAAAATTGATGAAGTATCTACCTACTTACACTACTACAGACCCTTATATGTGTGTCACTGTGTGCGGGCGTAGATTTGTAACACCCCCAGATATTTTTTCCCAAACATTATTGTAGTTTCTGTATATGTATTATGATTATAATATAAGAATCTAATATATATTTATAAATATATATATCAATACATATCTGGAACGTACCTACTATGCCTAATATCGAAAGTAGCTCAATTTATAGTTTAAATATTATGAGCAAATTCTATTTTCAATGCGGTTAATTTTGTTTATATGATGAAAGGTATATCTTTGCCAGCTTATCATTTAATTTTTAATAACAAATTGGTAAATAGGCATCCCTATTTGTACTTTACGTACGAACATACGAAACGTTACGTTTTACAAATAAAAAAACTTTTACTATGACTTTTGTCCGTTCCCTTTCTAGTGTTTCGTGACCCCAAAGGATATAAACCGGATCCTATTACTAACATTGCACTGTATGTCAGTACACCCACAAAGAATAGAAAGCATCAAAGGGCCTTCACAAAACACCTAGCATATACCTTCGGTGGTGTATCACGCCGGTGTCCATACGGGCAACGTATTCAACACTACGAAATGACAACACCGTGCGACCGGCGCGAGGCGTCTGGTACAGGGTCTTATGCTTTTTTTTATAAATTAGTTAACAATAAATTAGATTATATTAACTTGATTAATCAAATTGGACTAAAAGTCCCCTATAGAATACCCAGATATGGCAGATATCCCATTACCCATTTATTCCACACTAAAGCTTCCAACACAAATATAGGAGAAAATTCACCTCTCAATGGGCTCAGCAAAGAGATAAATTGCTTCATAAAATCAAACCCAGATGTTGACATATACCACAACACCATGAAAACCTTTTTCTTATATGTTTTAAGTAATTCTTTGTATTTAATTTTTTGTAAGTTTCTTAGTTTAAGTTTTTGTCTAATTTTTGATCTCATGTTGGTTTAATTTTAGTTTTGGAGCTAACTTTGTTATTATCTTTGTATAGTTTATGTCCACTTAATATTAGTACTTAGATTTATTGAGTTTAAGTTACCGCTTATGTATGTTCGTGAATGTTGGTTCATCTGTTATTGGCAACTGTATAAGCCTTTTACTCATAACTACTCTATTTGTCAATTTGTATATAGAAGCTGTTAGTGTACCTTTATTAATAAATATATAAATAGTATGTCTGTCTGGGATCAGCGCCCTAATTGCTTAACACTCTACTACTATCAATTGGAATAATTTCGAAGCAGATTGCTCCATTACCCACTGCTCCATGTTTCTGCCGGCAGAAATAATTATCATCTACCAGACAAACTCTTGCCACCAAGCGATACGTCGTGTTCCGGCATGATGTCTGGTGAAGCTGTACGGAGGACGGCTGTGCGCAGTTGTGCATCAATGCTGTGATGTGTACATGCGTCAAATGTTGTTGTGTCGGAAGTTTAGGCGTGAAGGGTCTTCACATCAATCTCCTTCAGGCGCAGCATCGTTGGTCGTGTTGTTGGGTTTAACATTGTATCAACTCGCTCAACTGCCGTCTTCCTTCCTATTCACCCAGTTTATTGAGTGAATAGGCCCTTAACAAACTAGCATGCTTTCGAATACGTGTCTGCTCAACCACGTAAATAATGCAATGAATCTTGTTGAACTGTCAAAATGAAACCCACTGCTACTAATAGTGTGTTACACAATTACCCTGTAGGCTGTATTTCATGAGCCGTGAAGTAGATTTCATGTATTTGTCAGAAAAGTGAGTATGCACTCACAAAACATGCAAGATGTTAAAGCGAAGCGTTTCGCCTCATCTTTTATACCGCATACATCGAGGGACTGAAACAATTTACCAGCGGCGATCTTCCAATATGTATACCTACATGATTATTATCCCAGTAGCTGTAAGTACCATTCATATCCGATTTCCATACGGCGAAGCCGCTGGCGAATGCTAGTAGGTATGGTAATAGTATAAGAAAAAACATTAAAAAGGGTTGTTATCCGTTAAAGACAGTAGAATTTTTGTAGCTAACTTCTTTAATTAGAAGCTGTTTCATGCTTGTTAATGGGTTATTATTAATATTTCTCACAATCGTTCTAGTGAAGAAAAATGTAAATCGTATTGGTTAACCTCATAAATACCTGTTTCAGTGCGGTTTTAATAAATAAATTATAATAGTTTGTTTTTTTATTACGTTTCGATATTTGGTCTTTGAGTTTGAGAACTTTAGTTTCTCGATTAAGCCTTTTTCAAGAGTTAAAACTTGGATCACCTACCGTAGGTAAGTACTAGAAATAGATAGCTAAATTCAGCTCACATTTATAAGAGAATCGAAAGAACTTAAACAAAACAACCAACAGTCCTACTTCAAAATAAACAAGTTCAAAATTTCGATCAAAATATTTGATTCAGAAACTATTCTCGTCAAGCTACGGATCTCGAAATTTGAAACCACCACAAAGGATTTGGAATAAAAGAAAAAGACTATTCGCAAATGGCCGGGGGCAAGCCCCATTGTAAATCTGTTGAGACACTGAAGATATTTATATCAAAATATTTTAGAGGAACTGTGTCCAGATATAATATAATTTTTGGAGTAACATTGTTTATGAGTTAGGTTATTCAATGGAGGGTATGTCGACTAGAGTCTCTTCATAGAGCTTAGAATTTTTCAGGCCGGGGACCGCCGTGGACGGCCGAGGGTCGAAAAACCGTTTATTTAGTTTAGCATAATAATATATCCAGGTCATAATATTTAAGCGACTCGTAGCAAAATAATAACAGCGCAGAGGTCGATTGGTCAAGGTAAGCTACGCTTGCCGAGGTTGGTTCGCGGATTCGTGACTATCTTCACATACCGAGACCACTTCATTCTCGGAAAGCCATTGAATTCGAACTTTTAGTTCCAGGAAATGCCGGCTTCCTCATCATGTTTACCTACGCTATTTTAAGAACAGATGTGATAAGATAAATTACTCTAAGTAAAAAGCCTGCTTGCGTTGAACCCAAGACCTATAACAATTCGTAGGTCGAAACCATTAGGTACCACTCAGCAACCACAGTTTTCAATTTAGTAACATCAGATAAATTCGCCTGAGTGGATCATATTTTCAACCACTGTTTATCTAGTTATCTGCTTATGGCATGTTTTTACTGATTCACATCATGAACTCAGATCAAAATCAGATCCTGCAGCAAATATTTTTTATTATTGTAATTTCGCTGTTTCATCACAATTCTCTTACTAAATTGAGTTGATTTTTATAATATACAACGCTATGTTTTCTTTCAACCTGAATATAGTTTGTTCAGAATATGTAACTGAATCGATTCCAATAATTTTTACATCATGTTATATTTTTTCCCAAACACGTTTAGAAATTGTTGCAGTGTGGTTACCGACTGCACAACACAGCTAGCGGTAGATCATAGTACCAGAAGCCTAGTGAGATAACACCCCTCCGCGCCGCGCCGCTGCAGATGCAGGCGCAGGTGGGCGAAATAATTATGGTCAATGCACCTCATTGACCATATTTTCGTTAGGACAACCAGATAAGATAACAAGCTTATAACTTTGTGATTTTTCATGATATCTTTTTGAAATGTTGTACATAGATTCTTTACTTAAAAATATTGGACACATGTTTCGGGTTTCGAATATACAAAATATAACATTGTACTTAATTTAATTTTATGAACAAGCGAAACAAATCATCATACAGAGAAGGACTTGCCTGAGGCATTTTCTACCAGCCAACCTTAAGTTGATGCAGAGAGAAAACATGGTAAAAGCAACATAGGGAATATGTAACTCGAAAATAATTATAAAATACAAACATAAATACATGTCATATATTCAATACATTAATGAAATATTTTGTATGCTCATAAAAATATAAAATTGTTTAAAAAATACAGTGATGTTCATAATATTAATACTAGAACCAGGCACAAATTTATTGTACCTATTGTACAACAAGGCTCACGAAAATAGGTGGCTCTTTCAGATGCTAATTTTTAGAATAGACTTCCAGAGGTGGTTCAAGATCTGAGCCTGAATAAATTCAAATCCTTCATTAAATGTAAGTTGTGTCAGAAAGCATTTTGTAGTGTTAGGGATTATATTGAGGACTAGCGACTCGCCCCGGCTTCGCACGGGTGCACATATTATACTACATATACACTTTCCTTTTGAATCATTCTGTCTATTTTAAAAAATCGTATCAAAATCCGTTGCGTAGTTTTAAAGATTTAAGCATACATATGGATATAGGGATAGAGAAAGCAACTTTATTTTATACTACACATAGCGATTGTCCGCAGCTCCGCCCGCGTGGATATCGGTAATCGCTGCATAACGCCTACCCAGGAAAGACACGGTCAGCAAAATGATTGCCAAATACTGTAAGTAGTATTGACTGGAACAATTTGCCAGCGTTGGTGTTTCCGTCACAATACAATTTGAGTGTCTTCAAGGCTAGAATGAATAGGCTCTTAATAAACTAGCGCTTTACCATCAACGATCGCATCACTGCTTACCATCAGGTGGGATTGCGGTCAAGCGCTGGTTTATAATTTATATAAAAAAAAGTCAATTCACAGACACCGACACTAACATCGACGACGCAGTCAATATCCGCAGGCTGCATAGATTGTCTTTATGAGGATGTTTAAGTTGTTAATGATGAAAATATTTAAATGAATAATAATAAAATATTTAAAAATAACTAAATATATTGTTTAGGTTGGTGCGATGCTTGATCGTAACGACAAGTGGTCTGCATCCGAAAAAAAAATTATCTGTAAGAATTGTAGGTTTTGACCTGATGGTGGTAAAAGGCTACCAATGAGGTGATACACCTGTCCTTCAATTTTAAAAGTGGGCATAAAATTACCTACTCTGATTTCTTATGCGCCATAAGAAGTCATTTGAAAACCGTGCAGCAGAAATCGTAATATTTTAATTTCGCCTTAACTTCAAAGCCTAACGTCCAATTTTAATCGTTCAAAGACCAAATATTAACTACATAAACTACACTTAGTGACGAAATTATTTATTTTGATAAGGATTAATAGCATAAAATAAAATAAATGCGTTTAAATGTAGTCCAAAAAAAAAACAAGATTTTTACATAAATAAATGGTTGTTGTGTCTCACTCGACATAGATAGGTATAGTGTGTCGCGGCCTTTTTTGTAGATATTTATAAGATCTACAGTTAATTAGAACATTTTATGGTTCTATCTTTTATAGTTTAGGCAGCGTACGCAAAATAAATAACTCTTCTGGTTGATCTTTTACACCTTGTGTACAAAAAACCCAAATATCTTACGGAACCCTATTTTTTTCCAAAATTAAATTTAGCCTAAGTTACTCGTGGATAATGTAGCTTTCGATAGGTGAAAGAATTTTTGAACATGGTCGTAACAGTTTTTGAGCCTATTCATTACAAACAAACAAAGTTTTCCTCTTTATAATATTAGTGTAGACAAAAAGGCTTGTGCTTAATCTGCGTCCGATTTCTATACACTGATTGTTCTTTGATTTTCCTCTTGTAGTTTTAATTTGTAATTGTTTATGATATTTACTCAAAGCCAGTATTACACACTATGTAGCCAAGCATATTGTACGTTACGGAATTACATCGCTGATCGCAGGGGTGTTCGGCACTGGTACAGCTACACAGGAGCTAAACTTATTATTCGGGAACACTGTTGGAGCGGCTGTAGGTACCTTGGACAAAACTATCTTTGCATTGTATAGATTCAATTTCATAGTATTGTATAATTGCATGGCACACGTGTGAGCACAATGTACTTGCTGTAAACCATCTATTTGTTGAATTAGTCTTTTTTATTGACTTGATTGTGCTCTGGCTGTTGAGAGTATGTCATGCTCACTCAAATGTCTCGCTGGTGGTGGCGTGTGTGTTGGGTCATTAGGTTCCCTTCAATATGGTTGAGCTGAATGATGCTGATCCATACGTTATGTTCCTGTACGGACGCCGTCAGAGGGGACTGGTCATCTCTTAGCTGCCACGGCGTATTTTAATTTCTGAATAGTTGTTGTTTTTTTTTTGTGTTTTCCTTAATGGACGCTCTCAGCGTACAATATATTTCAGCATCGTTCTCACACGGTTGATTTCAACATGAATGATGTAATCAAATAATTGTATCAATAGCTTGATAATTTAAAATAGTGTCCATGGAGTTTCTTGCACGTTCTTCTCCATAGGTACCTACTCTTTGGAATGGGTGACTAGCTTCACCATACTGACTGACCGACCCTCTGACAATTCAAAAGTAACTGTAACTGCTTTATTTGAAATAAATACTTTGATTTTTTTTAAATTTATAAGCAAAATAAAAATATCAGGAGAAATAAAACTTTTTTTAATATATTTTATAAACACCTGCCTGATTATACCTGCCATAAGCAGTGATGTAATCGTTATGCAGAAGCGATGGTAAGCAGTGATGCAAATTGTTTCAGTCCTTCGAAGTACGCGATATAAAAGACGAAGTGGCACGGTTCATTCGAATCGCAGCAGTGTCAACAAAGTAAGGGTGGATACACACCGTACGATGGGATGAAACGGAGATGGCGGAGTTAAGTCATGCAATTCCCGCGCACACTCTCAAAAATACATCCTAAAGAATACCGACAGACTGGCTACTCTACGCCTGTTACGTGTACCTGGGACAATCTATCCAGTTAGGTAGGACCAACTTCGAAAAGGAGGTCAATCGTCGAATCCAACTCGGCTGGGCTGCTTTAGGGAAGCTACGTAGAATAATCTCGTCCGAAATACCGCAGTGTCTCAAGACAAAAGTCTTCGACCAGTGTGTGTTGCCAGTGATGACTTATGGAATTGAGACGAGGTCGCTAACAACCGGCCTTATAAGAAGGCTGAAAGTCACTCAAAGGGCAATCAATGGACAGGGCTATGCTTGGGGTTTCACTGCGCGATTGAATCAGGAATGAGGAGATCCGCAGAAAAACGAGAGTAACCAAAAGTTTAGGTTTGAGGAAATCTTGACTGCCAAAAGCTGTCAAAGCTGTCAGATCTACAGGGAAAAAAATTAAGGAATCTAGCAACTCAGGACTGATGTTTCTATAATATTTTAAAACTTGTTTTTTATCTGTTGTATAACTTGTTTTTATTGTTAATTTTGTTTAACATAGTTTAGATTTATGATCTTCTTGTACGAGTCACAATAAACACTTTTCTTTCTTTATCTCTTCATTTCATCTTTGTCTTCTTCATCATGATCATCATCATCATCATCATAAACCTTTTTTTACTGTCCCTCTGCTGGGCACAGGTCTCCTCTCATACAGAGAAGGATTGAGCGTAATCACCACGCTTGCTCAATGCGGGTTGGCGATTTCAGACTTAAAATCCAGGTTTCCTCAAGATGTTTTCCTTCACCTTCAGTCATTGGTGTCCAAGATATACTTAGAAAGTACATACAACTATAGAAAAGTTACATTGGTACTTGCCTAACCTGGAATCGAACCCGCGCACTCATACTTGAGAGGCTGGTGTTTTTAACCACTACGCCACCACGACTTCTTACGTAAATATAACTGCACTTTAGAAGACAGTTTTGGATTGTTATTTATTACTAAAATAATATTCTGAAGTATTATGAAAATTATTACCTACATTTTATTTCTCCCTTAGGTGCAATACAGCCTAAAATTAATTTAATGTTAGTTAACTCAAAACAACATCGAGGCCAGTAAAACATTCCGGTGATTATTCAGTCTATGTGTACGAAATTACGATCGAAATCTAGGAGGCATATCATATTATAATTGTACATTCCTCGCCACGCAATTTTCACACGCTAACTCCTGTCACGACATTGTTTAGGGAACAAAAGAGTTGGTACTAGAAAATGTACTTAAAACCTTCCAGTATTCTTTAAAAATGTTGTATACATATACATCCTACAAAGTAATTGCATAACCAACACTTAATAACCATGGTTTCCATTTACTTACAGCTCATCAACATTCATTATATTATTCACGTACTATTAACTTATGAAACAATCGTTTTGCAATATCTTTTCATCTGAAACATTATTCAGATTAAGGTAGTAAGTGCGAGTGGCGCCACTCCAGTGGACGGTACCATTGGGCAGCGGACAAAGTGTGATGTAAGAACAGCTTTTTTTGTGTGGCTGTAAAATCATTAAACGACCTCTCGCGTCGCACTGCTCGACTGCTCGGCCCCCCAAGCCCACGCCGACGGTGGCTGGGAGTTCGTTGTTGTCTCCCGATCAGGGCGTCTCCTGAGGCAGCTAGAGGCGTTAGGGCGCTGAGATACCCGCTCCCTCACGCGCTTCGCCTCCATCTTTGCCAGCATCACTGCTTTGCAGAAAGAGGTGACGGCTTGCTATGAACTCTCGCTCCGGAACTTGGCCTGGACCAGGGTCGGGCGCGAGAGACCGCTCCCGATCGCTGCCACGAGGGCAGACCACCGAGGCTCCACCGTGTCCTCAGGGCGATCCCCACAGTGGTGACACTCTGGCGTTTTCTCCCGCATTATACGGAACAGGAATCTTCCGAAACAGCCGTGTTCGGTGAAGACCCCCGTCAGGCGGAAGGTGTGGGCGCCCCTCTAGCCACTCCTCATAAAGGGGACTTACCGCCGCTATTGTAGCGTGCCCAAAGTTAGAACAGCTAAGCCAATGATTCTAAAAATAAAATGTTTACGGCATTAGGCTACAAAAATTTCAAACACCGCACACACTCGTCGCATCAATTCGAGTTTCAAGAATCACGCGTGGTTTAGCGAGCCTGACACCTATATCCTTGGAATTTAACCTAATAAACAAAAGAAAGCAGTATTTAAGTGTAAATAAAGGCTCCGAATAAATCAGTCTTCAAGTCTATCTTGTGGAATGAGGTTAATGGTTTGTTACATGCATACATACATAAAATTACGCAGCCCTGTGATTCGTGCCGAGTTGGTCCGAGAATTAATGCTAGGACACTACTTTGACACGTTTCTGTTCTGTGTTCTCAATGGTCAATTTGTTGTAGTAGCAGACTGTTTAAATAGCTTCTTGTTATTGGACTAGGCATTCCAGTGTTCTGTTTTTTTATTTTTTTTAATAATTATAAACTAGCGCTTGACCGCAATCCCGCCTGATGGTAAGCAGTGATGCGATCGTTGACGGTAAAGCGCGCTATTTTTTTTTTTTTTTTGAGAACGTAGTCATGCATCCCGTTTAATCGAATGGAGCTTGGAGACTGGCTTCTAAACAATGTCTTGTTATTTCATTCTGAACTATGATAGTAAAGGCTGTAGACCAAGAATGGTTAGCTACACGAGTTCAACGACCTAAGGCTGTGACGTCATTGTTGTGCAAATGGGAATACATGAATTGATTTGAATTTTGTATGATGTTTCGTCTCTTTGATGTTACGATTTGCTGATTTGTAAGGGAATATTTTTGATCTGTTTGTCTGATTAAACTGTAAAGTGAAACGGAACAGTGTTTTGTGAAACAAAAGGTTGAATCATTTTTGTGATCTTTAAGTTGAAGTGCACAAACTAAGCTTATGATTTTAGATTACTTTTTTTAAAACATGTATTTACATGTTTGGAAAATAAATTATGAACGCCGAATAGGCAGATTTTAACTGTATAGTATAACAAGATATAGTTCGTAGGTAAGGACATGACGAACTTACAACAACAACCGTAACTTAAATATCCAGTCATCATCATCATCATTTCAGTGTTAATCCCAGTCGCATCCAAAGTTTTTCAACTTTGGATTCTGGGGTCCGCCTTACCAGTCTAACTGCTGATTTGGCTAAACTTCGATATTTTTCATGAAAAGACTGCCGTCTGACCTACACAACCCGAAGGCGATAACGAAGCATTGCAGTTAGAGCAATTGTTGGTCTTTTGAAGCCGTCAACAACCCGTAACGACTACCATTAGATGTTAAATCGACTAAACATCAAAAAATTACCTCCGTACAAACGATTTTAACTACAATCCACAAACTAAAAATGTTATTGAATTTAAAATATAATATTATAACGTATAACTGGGTACAAATATTATTTCCTCTTTTGAGCGCTTCCTCGGCATCTACCCGGAGTTCGCAATAAAGACAGTAATAGGATCACTCTTCACACTTAGATACAGATATACATTACTAGCGGTAAGACCCTTCTTTGAGGAGTGCCTAGAGAGGCCTCACGAGTCCAAGGCCAAGGTGGCTGCCAGAAAACTTGGCGTCATCACAAACGTCCGGCGGTACTTCACACCAGGGCAGCTTCTAATGTTGTACAGAGCACAGGTCCGCTCGTGTGTAGAGTACTGCAGCCACATTTGGGCTGGTGCTGCGAAATGTCACGTGGCTACTTTGGATTCAGTGTAAAGGCGTGCGAAGGGGCTGATTGGCGACCCAGATTTAACTCGAAACGGTCTCCAAAGCCTGGAGCACAGGCGTATAGTAGCCAGCCTTTCGGTCTTCTATAGGATGCATTCTGGTGAGTGTGCAAGGAAATTGCATTTTTTAATTCCCCCATCTCCGTTCCACCATCGGACGACCCGTCGTACGGCGACTTTCCACTCTTACGTTGTTGACACCACTACGATCCGGACGAAGCGTTTCGCTTCTACTTTTATACCGCGTACATCAAGGGACTGGAACAATTTGACGGCAGCGGTGTTTCCGTCACACTTCAATTTGAGTGTCTTCAAGGCTAGAGTGAATGGGCTCTTAATAAACTAGCGCGCTTTACCATCAACGATCGCATCACTGCTTATCATCAATATTAATCAAGACGTGATTGCGGTCAAGCGCTAGTTTATAAATTATTAAAAAAAAAGATCACCTCCAAAAACAAATCGGTTACGTTCCATTCAACAATTTATTTTACCAACATTAATATGTTGGAAACAGAAGTTTATGAAGCAAAATAAAAGGAACTTTATTTAACATTTTCATAAGAAAGATTTCATGTTTGAATTTTCATGTTAGAATGTTAGAATTGAATTTTTATGTAAACAATTATCATCGAAAGTATATTGTGATTCCTAAACGGATTAAATTATAATGTTTCCGAACGAATCTATGGTTCACCGCTAACTGAAATCAAAACACACAATGATTTAATTTAATATTGTTATTAATGTTAATATAACAATTAAAATAAGAAATTATTTATTTAGAATGATTCTCTGAACTCGGAGGATATCAGTATTTTATCTAGCTTTATATACAGCTTATAAATGAACAAGTAGTTAATTCTAATAATACTTTAATAATATTTAAAATAGTTTAATTATATTTTCAAGGGTTCTTCATAGCTATGCTAAAAGTTATTTAAGTAAAAGGTGATGCTCTTTGCTGATTGATTTAAAGATGGCGGAGTTATTTATTTACATTATAATTTTGTTAAAATTAATATATTTCAAGGACTATAGTAAACATTTACTATATTGCTTAGTGATACTAATATGTTTCAAAACGATTATATAACATAAGATTTGTTTATAATCTCGTATATCTGAAGTAATTTTACCCAAACTCAATACTCGTTTGTGATTGGTCTAAAAGAGCGGGATGTTCGAAAGTTATATAAGGCTAAGATACAGCCGGCTCTTGACAGTCTAACTCGAGAATTCTGAAAGTAATAAGGATAAGTGAATAATTTATTTATTTATTTATTCTTTATTGTACACCAATAAAACATCGAACAAAATACATTGAACACAAAACATACAATGGGCGGCCTTATCGCTAATGCGATTTCTTCCAGGCAACAAAAGAATGGACCTGAAGGAACTGTGCCAAAGTACTGGTTCATTGCTGTCTTACTAAAGGAAACCTAAGTTAAGTAATTTGTCATTATACATTGATATAGATTTATGACTATATTTTATTTTGTGTGTTATTTAGGTTAGGAATACTTTCCTGGCGAAATGGCATTATGATGCTATACTTCTGAGTTCTCTTGGGCTGCTGTCCAAGAGGTAGAAATTAATGTATTTTAAAGATAACATTGACAAAGAAAGAAATGTATTGATATTTTGATATCTGTTTTCAAGGAGTTTCTTGTCCGATTCATCTCCTTGAATGACCTAGTTTTGCGAAACGGATAACTAGCTTTCTGATAAATTTCTGACAAGCCTAAATTGATATAAAATATCTAGTCTTGTCTGTCTATGCTTTACTTTATAAAACCCTATTTCCCTACCAGATATATTCATACAAATATTTACACACTAAATAACTATTTAGTAACTATCTACTATGTGCAAAGCTTATAATAAATAAGCTTTGCTTTGAGAAATTAGACATTATAAATGTTTAAACCATTACATTCTTCTACATATTTACACTTACTTATAATTTTATATACATATAGGTGTGTGTATCTCTAGTCATAAAATCTCTCACGCGCCTCAAAGTGATGTCAACACATCGTGACGGGGCCACGAAGATCGATGCCTCCCGGATCAAGGCTGCGGGTGGGTTAGACAAAAAACCGTGGTCCTGGCCGTCGCATAGGCAAGTGTAGAAACACGGGTGGGTTTTAGTCAGTAAAAGTCTGACACACTGTCATTTAATGATTTCCCATCCAAAAAAAGGTGTACATTACTATAGTTAGTACCTTTCAGGAAATGGTGAAGTTATTGAAAAAAACGGTACTTAGTTTTTATTTTCTTGTGAGCTTGGTTGATGTTTTGAAAACTCATACAAAGGTATGAGTTTTCTGTAACATGTTACTAATAAAAGGATATATTATTATGATATTTTAAATGACTTTTATGCGAGAGGACTGTCAAAAATTCAAAATTGTTAGTGCAATAAAATTACCAGCCGTTGGATAAATCAGTCCGTTGTTTTTAGCTGACTTTAAAACTGAGGAGGATTTTTATTGAATTTATGTAATGCGATATCGCCAGCGTAGTGTTTTTTGGAAATCGGTTTTTTATGTTAAAATTTGATATACGTACATTTTACTTAAATGTGTAGAAACACAGTCACGAAGCATCCTGATGTTGAATTTTATTTTTCCGCCCACATAAAGCAAAATTTTGAATGAAAATGACCGTACTCGTGCTTGCAAGGAATTTGTTTTTTTAAATGACAAATGTTTTTTTTTCCTTTTTGACTGGTTATACAAATAGAAGAAGTCAAAAAGGAAAAAAATATTTTTAATACAGTTGCTCAAAAAGTGGTGTATTACAGGGACGTATAGCGTTCGGAAAGTGGGCTATTACACATTCGTGCTTTTTCTTTACCTTTTCCGAACTAGTGCTTTCTCTTTCCCAACTGTCAAAATATTGTCTATTAAAAATAAAAAAAAACCAACCATGAAGTTTTTACTTTAAAAAAATCATAGAAGTTTTTATGATTCATGCAAATAATTCTAAAAAGAAGCTACTAATTTGTTTCAATATCAGATTTAATGATTTAATTCAATGAGTTAGGTTAGGTGTTATTTAATTTCATCTCATTTAATTTTCATTTCATATCAATAAAAAAAATCTACTGAAGACTTGGCTTTATGGGCATAGTTCCCTTTGCCTAATCGAATGGGTGAAGAAAAAAAATCTCTGCTTATATTCTTTTACGGTTTGCGCCATTTTTCAAAAATTTTCTTTGCGAGTTTAGTTGTTTGTTGCACAAAATGAGTAATTTCGACGATATTTTATTTGAATTAACACCACCGGAACTCAGTATAATTGCACAAAATGCTTCAGAGAACATTTTACCGGAAAAGTCAAAAATTCGCTACATATCTATATACAACGAATTTATTGCGTGGAGAGAAGAGAAAAAGGCAAATAATTTTTCAGAAAATGTTATGTTGGCATATTTCTCCGAACTGTCAGCAAAATTAAAACCTTCTACATTATGGTCGAGGTTTTCGATGATAAAAAGTATGCTGAAAATAAGAAACAACGTGGATATAAGTCAATACTCAAAACTAAATGCTTTCTTAAAACGACAATCAGACGGTTTTACAACTAAAAAGTCGAAAATATTAACATCGAATGAAGTGGAAAGGTTTTTAAACGAAGCTCCCGATGATCGTTATTTAGCCACAAAGGTAATTAATTAATAAGTACTTATATTTTTCTTTAGTATTCAGTTTACGAAATCGCAAAATACAGTCATTAAATTATTTAAAAAAATATTAATCAAATCCCTTTTTTGTAGGTTTCGCTGATTCTTGGCATTGTTGGTGCTTGCCGCAGAGAGGAGTTATCCAATATTACTTTAAAAGATATTGAAGCCCATGAAAAAATGCTACTAATCAAGATTCCGAATACAAAAAATAAGATACCGAGAAGCTTTGTTGTTGAAGGAGATTTTCTTAGAACAGTGCAAAAATATATGAATCAGCGGTCCCAAAAAGGAAAATCCGGCCGTTTTTTCCAAAATTATCAAAAAGGAAAGTGTACATCTCAAGCAATCGGGATAAACAAATTTCGTAATATGCCAAAAGAAATAGCTACGTTTCTTGGTCTGCCGGATGCAGAGTATTATACTGGGCACAGCTTCAGGAGGACCTCTGCTACATTATTGGCAGATTCAGGAGTCAATTTGACGTCCTTAAAGCGACTAGGAGGTTGGAAGTCAGACAAAGTTGCAGAAGGCTATATTGCTGATTCATTACACAACAAACTAGAAACTGGGAAAAAAATCACACAATCCATTAATTTAAAGTCCAGTCCGTCACCTTCACATGACAATAGTGAAGAGAAAGTTCGTCCATTTACCCTCGTTGATAATGATAAGTCATTAGATCCAATTCCATCAACTAGCAAACGCCATTGTATAACACCTTTGACAAATATACATGAACAATCATACGAAATTAATAATAGTTTGTCTCAAACAGTAAATATGCAACCTAAAACTTCCCCAGTTAGTATAAAAACTGTACCAATTTCAATGTATATGTGAATTATAATTTTTCTAAGAAATAAATTATTAGTTAGTTGAGTTTATTGTGTTTTTATTATTTTAATAAATTGCTTAATTTTTTCGCAACTGTATTAAAAATAGTTGTTCAGTACACGTGCGGAACCGTCATTGCAACTTGTTCCGACTGTCAACCCTCACCTTCGGCTGCGCCTCGGCTCGGGTCGACATTTGTCGGAACTCGTTGTAATGACAGGCTTTCCGCACTTGTAATGAAATATACTATTGTGTGTGAGTTTTTTTGTAATACAAATATTACACAAAACTCACAAATAGCATACAAAACCTACTTTTAAAAGGAAACTATATTTTATAGGGTGAGAACTCTTTAGCCGAACTGTTTTTTTTTTTTGACAAAAATAGGATTTTCTTTTTAGGAAAGTTTTCATACGAATATTTAGTTGAGGTTCCAAATTTAAACCAAACTATGCAGCAGCGAGTCATAATGAATTTCCTATTGTTACGGGCTAGGGGTAGGCGCCGTGACGCTAGCGCGCAGTCGGTCTGCTCTTGACCATCGAGGCGAAAGGGTCGACAGTTGAGAAGCGATAAAGAAGAAGAGATCGGTGCAAGTTGTGTGTGTACGACACTGACTTCGTGGACGTAAGGGAAGAATTCGGTGCGACATCAGCTACGTTCTACTTGTTATTGCCTACTACCGACTGTACCTGCGTTTCCAATAAACTTTAACAGCTTAATGCTTGCCAAGAGGGACTTAATTTGACATTAGGGAGTTGGTGGCGTAAAAACATTATTAAAAAATATTAAAAAAGAACAGTACTACAAAATATCGTTTAAAGCGATTAGACAAAATACATTTTTCACTAAAACCTCATAAGGTGTATAGTCGCTCAATGACCTTGTACATGTGGGCGGAGCTAAATGCCGAATTTTAAAATGCGCGCTGTGGCGTGCTAAATTAAAACGACAGTCAAAGAATAATTGCAGAGGCGCAGACATGCATTTTTGGCTATGATTCCAGAGGGGGATATGGATGCAATGTTGATATATTTTATTTAGTTAGATGTTACGAATATATTTTTTTTACTACTTATTTGCACATTCCTAGGAAACCTTAGATTACATTCCAAATAAAATGTTACTACTTTTTATTTTATTTTTTTTTTCTTTTTATTTAGTTTGGGGACTTTTACACGGATGTGTATGCCAGTCCCATCGTAACTAACCCAAAAACTTAACCAAACCTTAACCTAACAAACTTAACTTAATCTTAATTTAACAAATATGAAAATTTTATAGGCGGCATCTGAAGAAGGTGTGGACAATATATGATGGAAAGCACCAACATCATATCTATTAACTTCCAACTCTTTATACAATTTTTCTCTTTCAGACTGCAATCTAACACATTCCGTCAATAAGTGAAAAACATCCTCCGGCTTTGCGCACTCCTCACAGTTTACTACTTAGTTACAATGTTACTACTTAGTTTTGGTTTCATTTCCCGTATCTATAATATCATCATCTCTCATTACCTATTAAATCTATATATTTTTTTACTTTCCCCGCACCAAATCGCAAACAAACATTTTCCTTTCTTCTTCTTCAACCTATAGATGTCCACTGCTGGACAAAGGCCTCTCCCAAGACTTTCCCCGATGATCGGTCTTCTGCTCCCCGCATCCATCGGCTTCCCGCGACCTTCACCAAGTCATCGGTCCACTTTGATGGGGGCCTCCCTACGCTGCGTCTTATGGTACGTGGCCGCCACTCCAGAACCTTACTGCCCTATCGGCCATCGGTTCTAACGAGTAATTTGCCATGCCCACTGCCACTTAATTTGTCAGTAACTTTGGTTCTTCTGCGGATCTCCTCATTTCTAATTCGATCGCGCAGAGAAACTCCGAACATAGCTATTTCCATCGCCCTTTGTGTGACTCTGAGCCTTCGTATCAGGCCCAATTTGAGCGACCACATTCATCTTTAATAAGACTTTAATCTCTGACAAATATTTTATATAGGTATCTGGGACAAACAGTCTAACTAGGTAGGTCCAACTTCGAGAAAGAGGTGTCTAGTCGAATCTCTGTATCCTGTAATCCTGTAGTTACAGGGGCAATTCCATATTGCAAAAAGGAGAAAATGTTTATTTAAAATAATCTTAAATAAGACGCATATTTGGTACTATCAAGTGATAGTACCAAATGTGTTATTATTATAAATGTATATACTAAATGTCTTATTTAACATTAATTCATGGTTAAATTTCTATTGAACTTTCATTTTTCTAGTTTATTTTTTTAGTAATTACATACTAGTGCTTAACTGCAATCCCGCCTGATGGTAAGCAGTGATGCAATCCGTTGATGGTAAAGCGCGCTAGTTTATTTAGCCTATTCACTAAAAAAACTTAGTGAATAGGAAGGCAGTTGAGTTACCTCATAAAGTGGCCATTTCACGCTACTACCAGAAGAAGGCCCTTAACTTGTTATACTAAACAACTAAAGCAGTAATGTGAATATAAACTGTTGCCTAATGATACTCCATGACCTCATACATGATAGCCCTTAGTTTCCATAGCGTTTAATATAATACTCATTCGAAATAATAACGTACGACACGAAGACTCCATCGAAAATCTTTCTAGGCCACCGTTATCATGGCTATTACTTATCCAGCAATTTCGATGTACAAATATTAATTTTGGTAAAGTAATGCAAGAAGTACTTGGTACATTTCAATGCTATCTAATTTCTTTTTATAAGAAGGTCAAATGATAAGTAGAAAAACATTTATTATGAAAAAGGGGTTTGTCTGGAGTTGGTATTAAATCTGATACGTCTAAAGACCAGTATAGCGCAATTGCGCTATACTGGTCTTCGTAACAAACTATCAGTGAAAATAGGTTTTGTCAGTTCAACAACATTCATTGTTTTATTTGCGTTGTTGAATAGACACATTATTGGAACATATTGAGCAATGGATTAGCAATATGCTTCAAAATGGTGTCAATTGACAGTAATAGTGTGTTACGCAGTTAGGATGCTCTATTTTAGATGAGGGAGGCCCCCAACAAGGTGGACCGATGGCCTGGTGAATGTCGCGGGAAGCCGATGGATGCAGGCAGCACAAGATCGGTCATTGTGGAAAGCCTTGGGGGAGGTCTTTGCCCAGCTGTGGACCTCTATAGGCTGAAGAAGAAGTAAAAGAAGAAGATTTTATATGAAGCCACTGCCTATCTAACTTTCACAATTCATCTACTGAGTAACGGGCCCAAAAATTTGACAAACAATCTTACCAAAGTAAATATATATTACTAGCTTTCCGCCCGCGGCTTCGTCCGCGTTAACTTCGGTTATATCGCGGTTTTTAGATTTCTCTCGGCAATATCAAATTTTTTCGCGATAAAAGTACCCTATTATTTAATCTGGACTTCTAGCTTTACGTCTGC
Source organism: Sesamia inferens (assembly GCA_037179545.1). NCBI lineage: Eukaryota > Metazoa > Arthropoda > Insecta > Lepidoptera > Noctuidae > Sesamia > Sesamia inferens. The sequence continues at coordinate 30,551,126 of CM073925.1, forward strand.
AAAATTTCAATGTAATCGGTTCAGGAGTTACAGCGTGAAAGTGGTACAAACAAACTCACTTTCCGATGTATAATATTAGTAAGGATAAATTTGGTGTACACATACAAATATTCCAGTAATCTCCCCTGGGAACTTGATGTTTTCTTAGGACCAAAAGTAGCCTATGTTACTCTCCACCTTTTCAACTAACTGAATGCCAACAATCAGGTCGATTGATTGCTTAGCTACGGCGTGAAGGAAGGACAAACAAACAAACAAACACACTTTCACATTTATAATATTAGTATGGATTAGCAATCAAAAGTGGTGTTTATTAAAAAAAAAAAAACAAATCAGGAGCTGTGTGCACTAATGTTCGTGTATTATCAATTTGAATTACAATTACAACCAAAACTTATAAGTTTAGATAGGAACAAAATAACAATCACTGAGTACACAACAAAATCTAAAACGATAGCAACCAGCCATCAATTAATACGTAAAATATAGGTCTCACAGAGTTTGCATGATGTAACAGGTAGAGAGGTTAAAAGAGTGTCCATGGAGTTTCTTGCCCGTTCTTCTCCATAGGTACCTACTCTTTGGAATGGGCGACTAGCTTCACCGTACTGACTGACCGACCTTCTGACAATTCAAAAGTGCCTGTAACTGGTTTATTTGAAATAAATGCTTTGATTTTGAGGTCCGGGTGCCGCTTGTAGAAAGAGAGCGAGCGCTATTTTTTTTTACTATGGCATCTCGTAGTTGACCTTGAGAGGTCGTGACTACTTAACCAGACTTTCCTGTGGATGCCTTAAATGAATTTAAAGCCTCCAGCCAGGGTGACTAAAAACTAAGCGACTACACGCTAAGGGCACCCCCTGTGGGGTACGAACCTCGGCTTAGGGCGTCGCTGGAGAGAACAGCAAGGGACGGCTGGATCGAATTTTAGTTTTAATTTGGTTTGATGACCGCGGCGTTTCCTAGTACTTTTTCACACAAAAAACTGTGTGAATAGGAAGGAAGACGGCAGTTGAGCGAGGTGATATTGCAATATTAAACCCTGTTGTATCATACATCACTACTCTGTAGTCGAGTAACTAATACCATCTCTATGTATTAGTGTCTATGAATATAGTCTATAGTCTTGTCATTGTAACTTAGGATCTGACCTGGAAGATGTCGATTATTATGTAATAATTATACAAGTGAAATAAACCAGTCTAATTATCTAAAGTCTTTAATATTTACCAATGCAAGAATCATACATGGTGTCAGAAGTGGAAAAACACATACATGGTGTCAGAAGAGTGAAAAAACCCAATACGAAGAAAGAAAATTCAAAAAATGCAAAAGTCGGATGGCGTCGGTGGCGGCCATGACACCGAAGCTACAATGAACAGTGGCTTGAAGGCGCTTAAAATATTGTCAGATGCAACAAACAACAATTACGAAACCTGGAAGCGCTGGTGGCAACAGTTCGAATTATACTTGTTGGCAACGGGTTTAGACAAGTCCGGTGAGAAACGCAAGATCGCCATTTTATTACATCACATTGGTGAAAAATGCTTAAATATTTTCAACACATTCAACATAAATATTGGAGAAAGCACATTACATGACGTCAAAGCCAAATTCGACGAATTTTTTCAACCCAGAAAAAATATTACCATGTATCGTTACATGTTTTTTACCACACGTCAACAGAAATCGGAAAGCATCGAGGATTTCTTAACCGATCTCGAAAATAAGAGCCAAGATTGCGAATTTGGAACGCTCAGAGAATCTCTTATCAGAGATATTTTTATCGCCAACTTGAGTTTGGACTTAGCACATGTACGTCAGAGACTGCTGCAGGAACCTGATCTGACATATCAGAGGATGCGAGAGCTAGCTAGGACACTCATCGTCGCACAGCAGGATGCAGACCAAATTGTCAAGAGGTCCACTAGTGAAGAGTCTGAGCAAGTCATGCATCTGCGTCGGAGGAGCCGTGGTCGAGCGGAGCGTCAGCGACGGCGAGCTTCACCAGTCAGTCAGCAGGGATCCAGCGCAGGTAGGTCAAAGTCAAGTCCCAGTCCTGAGAAGCGCTCGAAGACGTGTAGCCGCTGTGGACAACACCACCGCTACAAATGTCCAGCGCAGGGAGCTAAATGCAGGTCATGTAACTCTTATGGTCATTTTGCAAAATTTTGTTACTCAAATAATAAAAAAGTCAGTCATTTAGAGTCTTTTAGTTCAACTGGTAGTCAAGATAATTTTGTTGGAATTTTAAATTGTCATAACTTCAGTCATAGTCATAAGTATAGTCAATATAATTGTCATTTAGAGTCACAAAGTCATCACAATCAAAATAATTACAGACATAGCAGGTTGTCATACACCCAGTCAGATCATAAGTTACAATCAACGGTCAGGTCGCACATAGGCCAGTCGCAGTCAAAGTCTAAGAGATCTCATGAAGACTCATCTTGTCATAAAAAATATCCTGTGTCATATTTCTGTGATGAAAGTGGTGATAATGTCATATCTGAGAGGTCTAATAAAAAATGCCTCAGTGATGAAAAAAGTCTGATGACTGATAAGTCCGAGAGATCTCATGAAGACTCATCTTGTCATATGTCGTATCTCAATGATGAAAACACTAAACAGTCTGAGAGATTCACAGTCAAGTCAAAAAAGTCAAAAAGTCTTAGTCGAGATTCATATCTTAATGATGAGTACAGACACAAGTCTGAGGAATCTCACACAACAAACACTTGTAGAATTATTACAGCAAAGTCAGCACATAGTAAACAGGTCAATACAGTCGAGTCAAAACAAAACAAATACTATTCTAAACAGTCATGGAACATAAACATTTTAGTTGGTCATACACAAATTAATTGCATTATTGACTCGGGAGCTGATATCAATATTATGTCAAAGAGAACTTTTCAATTTTTGAAATGTCAAAGTCAAATGTCACTTGAGAAATGTCAAATAAACGTTAGTGGGTTTGGTGGTATATCAATACCCATTATGGGCAAAGTCAATATAAAATGTAGTTTATCTTTAAATAATAGCACTATTAGTGTAAATATAGTGTTTATAGTCGCAGATTTAGTTTGTCCGAATGTTTTAGGTCTACCAACTTGTGAAAAATTAGGTATAATTCAAAGAGTTTTCTCTGTGTCTCAACAAAATTTTAGTGAACAAATTCTTACACAATACAATGATGTATTTCAGGGTCTTGGATGTCTACCTCAAGTCTGTCGCCTGAAACTCAAACCTGAAGCAGTGCCATGCGTGGATGCTCCGAGAAGGGTACCCTTCGCTTTACTGAACAAACTGCGCGATGAATTGGATCGCATGGAGAAAATGCAGGTCATTGAAAAGGTTGTTAAACCTACAGAATGGGTGAACAGTATAGTCATAACAGTCAAAAGCACGGGTCAGTTACGAATTTGTTTAGATCCTAAAAATTTGAATAAGAATATTATAAGGGAAATTTATCCACTAAAGTCAATAGATGAGATCAGATCTCAACTAGCAGGAGCTGTTTGTTTTTCTCATTTAGATGCATTTTCAGGATATTGGATGCTTAAACTAGATGAATATAGTTCTGATTTATGTACATTTCAAACACCTTTCGGTAGATATAAATATTTAAGGTTACCTTTTGGTATTAATGCATCGTCTGAAATTTTTCAAAGAGTCATGATGAATTTGTTCGGTGATTTAGAAGGAGTTCTAATATTCATCGATGATATTTTGGTATATGGACCAAACGAGTCAGTACATAATGAGAGAGTACATAAAGTCATGCAACGAGCACGTGAAGTCAATTTAAAGTTCAATAAGTCTAAATGTAAATTTTTAGTTTCAGAAGTCTGTTTTTTAGGGTATGTTTTTAGTAAGGATGGTGCTAGGGTTGATGAAGAGAAAGTAAAAGCAATTGTCAATATGCCCACACCAAAGAATGTCAAAGAATTGCAAAGAATATTAGGTATGATCAATTATTTAGGTCCCTTTATTAGCAATTTGTCTCAAAAAACTCAAATTTTAAGAAATCTTTTGAAGAAAGATTCAGTCTGGACTTGGGATGAAAATCATAGTCAATGTCTTAAGAGTTTAATCGATGAAATTACAAATTCACCAGTTTTAGCTCATTATAATCCCAATGTACCATTAGTCTTGTCAGTCGATTCGTCAAAGTCAGCATTAGGAGCAGTCATTATGCAGAATAATAAACCTATTGCTTATAGTTCAAAAACATTAACTCAAACTCAGTCAAGGTATGCTCAAATTGAGAAAGAATTGTTAGCCATTCAGTTTGGTTGTGAAAAATTTCACCAGTATGTGTACGGTCATAAAGTAACTGTTCATACTGATCATAAACCTTTAGTCTATCTTTTTAAAAAGCCATTACATGATGTACCAGCAAGATTGCAACGTATGATGTTAACTTTACAAAAATATGATTTGGAAGTTATACATGTTCCAGGTAAAGAAATGTTTATATCTGACACTCTGTCTAGAGCAGCATTAAAAGAACATTATATACCTGAGAATGAGTCAGAAATATCTTGTCATGTCAATTTAATGCATTCAAGTCTAGCAGTCACAAAGGAGTACTGTACAAAATTGTTACAGAACACTAAGAAAGATGATACTTTGCAATTGTTAAAAAAGTATTATTATGAAGGTTGGCCAAAAAATAAAAATAATGTCAGTCTGTCAATAAAACCATTTTGGAATATACAAGCTGAAATTCATGTAGTCAAAGATTTGTTGTTCAAAGGGTCAAAATTAATAGTACCACAGTCAATGTATAAGGAAATGTTAGGTAAAATTCATGAAGGTCACCACGGTATAAATAAATGCTTAAAACTGGCTAGAGAGTCTTTGTACTGGCCAAGCATGTCAGCTGATATTAAAAACTTGGTAGAACAATGTTATGTATGTGCACAATTTAAACCTAATAATCCAAAGGAACCACTAAAAAATTTTGAAATAAATAAATATCCATGGCAACAAGTAGGTGTTGATTTAATGTATTTTGATAACCTTACTTATTTAATTGTCACAGATTATTATTCTAAATTTATAGAAATAGCTTTGTTAAATAAAAACAGTACAGCAAAGAATGTAATAACACATTTAAAGTCCATTTTTGCTCGTCATGGAATACCTTTATCTTTAGTGTCTGATGGTGGTCCTCCTTTTCAGTCATTAGAATTTAAGAATTTTATGCATGAATGGGACATAGAACACATTGTAACTAGCCCATATCATCCACAGTCAAATGGTCAAGCAGAGAGTTCAGTCAAAATTATCAAAAATATGTTAAAAAAATGTAAAAGAAACTCATCTGATCCATACATAGCTTTATTACAGTATAGACACACCTAAGAATAATTTACCATCTCCAGCTCAATTGTTAATGTCCAGGAATTTAAGAAATAACATTCCTATGTCTTATAAGAAATTAAAACCTAAAGTGGTTACATTCAAAAATTATGAAGAATGTGTCAAGCAAAATAATAAAAATAAGTCTAAATATTATAATAGAAATACAAAGTCATTGTCATTACTGTATCCCAATGATCATGTATACTTTAAAAGAAAGCCTGATAGCAATTGGGAACAAGCCATTGTCAAGCTAAGGTTGGCTAATAATAGGTCATATGTCGTTGAGGATGTCAATGGAGTTAGGTATAGGAGGAATAGGGTTCATTTAAGACACAAATATTCTCCTATGCTATCCAATTCGTCGCAGGGGAGAGAGGAAGGTAACAGGCAGGAGTCTAGACCTCAAGAGCTCTCATCTCAATCCTCAGTCAGTCAACATGTAACTCGTTTTGGAAGAGTTGTAAAGCCAACCAGAAGGCTAATTGATGAAATAAATTAAGTAGAACATTGTATCCTAGATTAAGACCTAACCATAGGCTTAAGTCATTGTCTAAATTGTAACTGGGTCAGGTCTCTATAATATTGTTTGTCAAGGGTTAATTTAAACTTAAACAGGGGGGATGTTGTATCATACATCACTACTCTGTAGTCGAGTAACTAATACCATCTCTATGTATTAGTGTCTATGAATATAGTCTATAGTCTTGTCATTGTAACTTAGGATCTGACCTGGAAGATGTCGATTATTATGTAATAATTATACAAGTGAAATAAACCAGTCTAATTATCTAAAGTCTTTAATATTTACCAATGCAAGAATCTTACAAACCCAACACCACGACCAAACATCTGACACAACAACATTTGGCGTATCGTACCCGTAATACAACTGCTCAGACCCGTCCTCCGTACGGCTTCACCAGACATCATGCCGGAACACGACAAATGACTTGGCAACAAGAATTAGTCTAGCCCAATGGCGTATATAACACATTATTCCACATCCATACATGTAATGTTCGGCGTGCCCCAAGGTTAAATTTTAGGCCCTCTCCTATTTGTTCTTTTCATTAAGGACTCAAATCAATGTTTCATATATTCAACATTTTTACTGTATGCCAATGACCTTAAAATATTTAGAAAAATTCAAAATAAAAACGATTGTTCTTTATTCCAAGATGATTTGGATAGATTCTCGGCATATTGTATCAAAAATAAGCTAAAGTTAAATATCCGTAAATGCTCGTTTATAACATTCACCAAAAATAAAAATACTGTATCAACCTAAATAACACCTCATTGCATAGAGTTCCTGTAATCAGGGAACTTGGGGTACTTTTGGATAGTAAACTTCACCTGGACCAACACATTGATAACATTATTAGTAACGCGTTTCGCATGTATGGATTTGTGATGAGATGCATGGCCGATTTTAAACATACTCGCACGTATATTCATTTATACAAATCTTTAGTGAGATCACAGTTGGAGTATGCTGTAATAGTATGGAACTCCCTGTACAAAAAATACATATACAACCTAGAAATCGTTCAACGTAAGTTCCTTAAAGACACACATTATCGTTGCTTCCGAAAAAAAACATCCTACGTTAATTTATTGAAATGTTATAAATTAACTACTAAGTGATAGACGCACTTTTTTGGAAACTAAGTTACTCTATGACCTATGAAATAACAAATATGATTGCTTAGATCTGACAAACAAATTGTGCTATATAGTACCTAGAGCTGTTGTGCGGCGTGGGGTGCGTGGCTACCCGTTATTTGCAGTGTCTTCTTGTCGCACCCACGCGGTTAACAAAAAATTATAATACTATTTTTTCAGAATTAGATTTATTTTCATTGTTAGCTAATAAAATTCGCATTGAACTTCTTAAGATGATCGAGGGGTGGATGATTAACCGTGTCCGGTATACATATGCATATGTGTTTGTATATACAATATGTAAAGAAAACCCTATCCGATCCGTGAAGGTATTGTTAGGTATCGATAACTGATTCTACTAATGGATACAAAGCCGGGCTAAACTTAAAAAAAACATCCCCGTAAAAAATAAATATTATTACGCAAAAAAGAGGTAATTTAATACATGTGCGGTAAGCAACCCTTCCGCGGGCGGCGGGGGGCAGGGCACGCGGCACGTGGTCGCATTGCTATTCGTTCATTATAATACCGGTGTTGTCACTTTTTTAAAAATTACCAAGTTTCCGGGAAGTCGGAATTAAGTCGCGGGAAAAAAGCTTATTTCAAAATTCATTAGTATCGTTACTATGATGATTACGTAAAATTTCATGTTATATTTGGTCATGTGTTTACCTAACCTTTATTAACCTTATGGGTCGGCCAGGGTTTTCTTTACATATTGTATATATATATATGTATATGTACATTAGTATCATAAGAATAAGATTTTAAGTTTAATTAGTAATGTTGTACTTGTGCTCTTGCATTCGAATATTTAATATGTGGATAACGTAGTTGGTTACGCACTGATATACCTATTTATAAGCCATTTTGAACTATGTAAAGTGTGTAATTGTTATTTTTCCTTAATAAATAAAATAAAAAATAAAATATCCCTAATGTATTATTAATGAACTAAAACAGACGTCCATTTCAATTCAGTTTTTATTAATGTTTTTCAAATAGAAGAAAGAACAAAAGTCTAATGGACCGACGTCAAATAATTATCTGTTACGATCGTAACAAAACATTTCAGAACGTTATTACTTTATTGATACGAGGGATGTATCCAAGGTATGAAAATCAAAAAAATAATGAGTCCGTCTTATAGATAATAAAAAAAATTAAGACCCGTATTTTTTATTTTGTCTTAATTACCAAAAATTACTGAGATATAGCGTATTAAAGTTACAGAGTGGGGGCTAATTACGTCACGCCGTTCTATATTTTGCACCATGGCGTGACGTCATGCGACATTTCAAATCAATATATCTTCCTAAGTATTTGAATAAAATAAAAAATAAAAAATACGTGTTCAATATTTTTTATAAAGCTATCTGACGGACATTAAATTATTTTTTTAGGATACAAGCCAATTAGGTACCTACTATAAAAGTGATATATTAATTATGATACATGCCTTGTTATTGCGAATATTCCAGTTATTAGTAAAGAGCTTCTGCAAATGAAACATGAAACTTCGTGCCACCTGATCAGCAGGGTAATTACGTAACATAGTACCTATCTGTAGCATTGGGTTTCATTTTAACAGTTCGACAACATTCATTGCCTTCATCATCAACCTTTTTACCATCCCACTGTTGGATACAGGTCTCCTCACATACAGAGAAGGCTTGAGCGTAATCACCACGCTTGCTCAATGCGGGTTGGCGATTTCAGACTTAAAGTCCAGGTTTTCTCAAGATGTTTTCCTTCACCTTCAGTCATTGGTGTCCAAGATATACTTAGAAAGTACATATAACTTTAGAACAGTTACATTGGTACTTGCCTGGCCTGGAATCAAACCCGCGCACTCATACTTGAGAGGCTGGTATTTTAACCACTAGGCCACCACGACATTTGCCTTATTTACTTTAGCAGTGACATTTTCGAATACATAGATCAGTGGATTAGTAAAATGCTTGGATATGATTCTATCTATTCAATCTATTCTTCGATTTGATTGATTGATTCGATTCTATTCTAATCGTAACAGATAATTGTAATAATGTGTTACGCAATCAGGGTGCTGCTTGTCGCATCGCATCGCATTCCTATTCACTTAGCGCTCGTCTCCTGTACGACTGAAGGTGATATCAAATAGCCTTTCTCAAGAATAGCAAGAATAGCGCCATCAAAAGCAAAAAAAAAAAAACAGGCACTTCCGGAAATATACCCTTCCTCCCCTATACTAATGTGTACCCCCCCCCCCCCCCCACACATTAGTCTGATAAAATAATAATAGGTAACATAAAACAGTTTCACCTTTTTTTAATATGAATATTAATCAACAAATATGCCTATTCAATCCAATATTTGCTTAGTTTTGATAACTAGGCCCAGTTTGTTAACAACATTGTTTTTAAAAATTAGTGAACAAACACAAAGACGAAAACAAAAAGAAAATTAGAAGGTTAACTGTGGGGATTTCTGATCATCACCACAGCGTGCCACAACCAAAATGGGTTGAACTTATCTTTTAACATAAACACAACATAAAAACTATGCAAATAATGGCATTAAAATCTTTGGTATACCTAAATGTGAATATACGCACTACAATAGCGCGACGCTCCCAACAGCAACCTGAAGCAAGTGTTATAAATTTACGCGTCTGGCACTGCACTCTTTAAGTATACCTTACCCAGAGGCCGATCGTGTATAACCCTTGGCAATACGCGTAATCCTTAAGGTCGAAACATACTATCAAAATGTGACACGACATCACGCCACCCGACGCATGTGAGTACGTATCAATTCCATATATTTAATATGGTCAAAAGCGCATAGGCAACACGCTATGTGATCACACGCCGCAACATCCAATCGATTTGGATCAGCGTGTTGCCAGGGAAGGGGGGGACACGCCATCCGACGAATCAGCGCAGTGTGTTTCTAGTTAACACCCGACGCCACGCGTCAGTCTTTCGTGAACATTTTTAAAGGTATGATAAAAGAAAATATATTTTTTGTTAGTTTTTGTTTAAAAACTGGTTTAAAATGTCGGATGAAGAATTAATAGAATTAAGGAAAAACGGTAGTCATTGTTATATGATATAAGTACGTCTTTTCTATTAACTGTTTCTGTACAAAATATATCCCCAAAATCTGCAATAAATCTTCTTCAAAATCCTCATCTAGCTCGTCTTCAAGCAGAATCAAATCCATGGTCACATGACACGTCATTACACTTCAGCATTTCGTGAGAGACTACACTACACGATATGTGTTGTAGCATCATGTGGCGCGTTGCCTATGTGCACGGCGAGCGTAGGGTGTCGACACAACACATCGCGTTGCGTTTTAATAGTATGTTTCGACCTTTACACCAATATTACAACGAGCGAACCTGTCTATCAGCATATTGGCCCTGACCACGGCTAGCGCACTGGTTTTGTATCTACGTTATCTTTGAAGTCTTCAGTTAGAAAGCGTCCCAAGTATTTAAATTTCAATTCAACTCTTTTGAGTAGCAGCCCATTCTGATCTATAACTGTGTTGCTATGTCCATAACATAAATACTAATAATCAGACTTTACTGTTCACATCCGTGAGCAACAAGCCTCCTCTCGGTGAGAGGGAGTGGCCCGTAATCTACCGCGCAGGCCCAGTGGGGGTTAGTAGATGTTCATCATCATCATCATTTCAGCCGAAAGACGTCCACTGCTGGACATAGGCCTGCCCCAAGTTTCTCCACGACGACCGGTCCTGCGCCTCACGCATCCAGTGGTTTCCCGCGAACCAGGTCGTCAGTCCTACCCACGCTACGTCTTCCGGTGCGTGGTAGCCACTCGAGAACCCGTCGGCCCCATCGGGCATCGGTCCTACGGGCAATGTGTCCAGCCCACTGCCACTTTAGTGTTGCAATTCTTCGGGCTATGTCGGTTACTCTCGATCTTCTGCGGATCCCCTCATTCCTGATTCGATCGCGCAGTGAAACCTCAAGCATAGCCCTCTCTATTGCCCTTTGGGTGACTTTAAGCCTTCTTATAAGGCCCATTGTTAGCGACCACGTCTCAATTCCATAAGTCATCATTGGCAACACACACTGGTCGAAGACTTTTGTCTTGAGACGATGCGGTATTTCGGACGAGAAGATTCTACGTAGCTTCCCGAAAGCAGCCCAGCCGAGTTGGATTCGACGATTGACCTCTTTCTCGAAGTTACAAGTAAGTAGATGTTACAAGTCTTTAAAGTTTTGCCTCTAGGACATGCCGGTTTCCTCATGATGTTTTCCTTCACTATGTGTTGGGAGCAGTAGTGAAGAAATACAGTATGTTACGAAAACCCTGTCCGACCCACAAGGATAATAAGGGTTAGGTAAACAAATGACCAAATAAAATATAAAATTTTGCATAATCATCATAGTAACAATACTAATGAATTTTGAAATAATCTTTTTTACCAGCGAATTTACTGTAACTTCCCCAAAATTCGGGAAATTTAAAAAAGTGTAAACACCATTTTAGACCTTGAAACTGTCGGCGGCGTCAGTGTGTCTAGCCGCCGACGCGCAAAGGAATAATTAGAGCTGTACTAGTTTTTACGTAATATCGTTTTGTTTTTGTCGATACTAACTGCTCGAATGATTTGTTGTAAAAACGCAGATTACCTAATGGTAAAAGTACTTTTTTTGATTATCGATTAATTATTCATAACAATATTGTAACACAAGTACCTATTATTAGTAAATAGGAACTAGAAAGGTCTTATGAAATACGATTTTAGGAGAATATTTTAAACAATTTAAAGCATTTAAGTTCACCTGATTTAAGTTATGTGAAAGTTCTAAAATCTAAAGAATGCCATGCGATGTTGAATCGATGCGTGAAATTCTGAAATACAAAATTGATACCAAAAATCGATACGAGAAATATTTTGAATACTTTCACACCTCTAGTCAAAGGGCACCGCCGTGCAGTTAGAGTACCTATTTTTATGAAATAAAAATCATTTTTATTTTAAATTTATTAGTTTCGCGTAGACATTGAGTCCGTGTAGACGTATCGTTTATTGTGTGATCATAATAGTTTTCTAACGTAATGTAACCTGCTGATGGAAGGTACCTAGTAAAAATGCAATTGTGTTGTGTTGTGATCAGGTGTTGAACGATTCGGATGTGACTACTTCTTGGTCAATGTGGTTCCAGCATGACGGTGCCCCATCATATTTTTGCCGACCTGTACGTGAGTACCTCCACTATCAGTTCGGCGAGCAGTGGATTGGTAGGAGTGGACTAACGTTGTGAAACACCGTGCTAATCTCGTGGGACGGTGCCGGTATCGTTCTTAGTGAACGAAATATGGAACAACATTTCCGCCACAGCCATTGTGCTCATCGAATGAAATTCGAAGATACATTCGGAGGGTCAGACGACCTTCCTACTTAAAAAAAAGTTCTTTTCACGAGCTGCGTAAGTAGGTATCATTGTTTCTTTCTAGAGTCGATAAACGTGGTTAGACTACCAATACCTACATGCATGAGGTCAACTGAGGTCATGGCCTGTGCCTGTGTTGCCATGAAATTACTTATTTATTTTATTTAAGTTATTTATTTTTAAGGGGGTATTTTTTTTTTTAGTTTAGCCAGGTTATGTACGCATTAGTAGAATCAGCTAACGATACCTAACAACACCTTCACGGGTCGGACAGGGTTTTTGTAACATACTGTATTTACACAAAATAAACCGCCTGACCCCTTTGACCTAGAACTTGTAAGTCGCGGCCGATACCACTGGGCCACTACTGCTATGTCCATGATTACCATGAAGTCTTAACAACCGTATACACACTTTTGTCTACATTATAGATAAGCCTGTGACTCGTGATATATGTATACACACTCTTATTGACTGAGGTAAAATACTTCAACTTAAATAGGTATATATTTTATATACAAACTTTGGCCTCAGGCATAAGCAAGACTATAAAGAAATCTAAATTACCCTCATTTTTTTGTTCTTTGTAAATATGTAAATGATGTCTCGGGGTCGCTGTTATCTGCTTAAAGATTTATTATTTAAGAATAAAGTAAGAGGGTCATGCTGTCAACAATCGCTTTTTTTCGACGAATTTATTCAACCACGTTAACGGGTTCTTGTTGGCCGACAGTAAAAGAAGGGTTGTAAATAGAATGCCTTTGTGTAATGATATACGTAAGTGGATATTGTTTTACGAATTTATTATTTAGTTCTTGGAATTATGACCCTTTTCGGTATGACTTTCAAACTTCTTTCTTATTTTTTATGCTTCTAAGGAACAGATTTTTTCGCGAGAATTTAGCTTTTCCGTTTCTACAATCATAGGTCACCAAGTCCTTCGGCGAAAATACGTTCATTCAAAAGCCAAAATCCGTCAAAACAAGTGCCATTTTTTGACGATTTTGTACATTTGTGAGTACTGGACACTCTTGCTTAAACGTATTCTCATTTATTCCTAGCTTAGGTCAGGAACTATTCACATCATGGCCGTAAATAATACAAAGTACGAAAACTACCTACGCAATTACTGACTGATTCTACGAACTTCGATCTTAAAGGCTTGTTGTGACATCCAATACTTGAAAATAAAACATTTTCTGTTTACTCTCTCGTGACGTCAGACTAAAAATATGAATAACTAAGTATACCTAATGTCACCAAATGTCTACATGGATAAAGTCGAAAGTATCGACTTCTGTCAGAAATCACATCATTTGGCAGATAAATAGCACTACTCTCTTCATCCCTTTTTCCACACCCACGAAAATAACAACGGGCACTTCCATAATGTTTTACTCAGAATTTACTCTGTAATAGTAATTCAATAAAAAAAAACTGAGTGAAAGAAAAGGAAGACGGCAGTTGAGTGAGGTGATGAATGTTAAACCCAACAACACGACCAGCAATGATGCGCCACAGACCAGACTTCCGACACAACTACATTTGGAGCATCGTACCCGGCACACATCGCAACACAACAGCTCAGACCAGTCCTCCGTATGGCTTCACCAGACATCATGCCGGAACACGATGAATTGCTTGGCGGCAAGACTTTGTCTGGTGGGTGATAACTTCCACCGCAGCTGATGTTATGGCCTAACACGGCAGCTTTATATAAGTATCAGCCGGGTCCTAATTTGGTATTAACAACGCTTAAATATCACAAAATCGTCATCACTATGACGATTTTTCCAGTGCAAGTTTATTATAATATCTAAATTAAGGTGGATTGTACAGTAGTGCGATTATGTAACTGCCTCACCGGAAATCTTAGGCGAAGCAAGCCTGTAGTCATCTAGCCGCTGACCTTATTACCTGACCTCTCTAAGATCACTTCATGTTACTTTTCAATGTGAGATTTATACAGAATCGACTAGCAGTATTGTGTACAGATGACAGCAAGTCAAGCTTATATTAGCCTTAATGCTATAGCAATAAAGTGCAAAATCTAACAAAGAGATATGTTAGATTGTAGTAGCTTAATGTGCTCTTCATCTGTACCTACTCGTACAGTCCGGCTGCCGAGAGAATATTGTGTTCTTGACACTGTCACACTGTCAGTTCAAATTTAGGAGCTAATAAAGTTCAAATTGCAAAATGCGTATTCGTTTATATAAAACTGACTCAGGTGTCAGGAATGCATCCTCTTGACGGATGCAATGTAGTCGAATTAACTGTCAACAATTTCTCTTTATAATACTTAGTTTTTACAACTCGTACTGAAATATCTGTAAATAATTTTCGTTGGCTTACATTACGTTAACGTCATTCTAAACTTCATCACTTAATACCTGACTCTCGCTAACCTTCCTGGACGATACCGAAATAACTACTAATATATTTTTTAAGTTTCACTGTGAGTTTCTCTATTAACTTCATCACTTTGGCTAAAAGGAGCTATTTATATAGGCTACTTGGGGCTATGCAAGGCTTCCAAACTTAGTCGTAGCTCGCGGACTAGTGCAGCAAAAAATGTTATCTGGTTTAAAATAATTGGGGTGTAATTAAGATTCAGTTTTAATACCTGCGGTTTAAATATTTATTCACAAAGCAGCTGTAATAAGTTTTCTAGATAATTAGCTATAATTAACAGAAATGTTGCTCTGGTTCACATAAGAAGATTAATTGAAAATTCAGACACTAAGCACATATTCCGTTTTCTGAATGTTATTATTTTCTTTTTAGCTAAGTCATGTCTTTGTAGTGTTTTTAAGTTAGCTATAATAGAAAATGATTATAATTAAGAATAGTGATGAGCCAGTAAATAGGGGACTGAGCCCGCGTAGTCGATTACGGTTAAGTCCGACCTGTACCCCAACAGGGTGAACTTCATACATATGCTGCTTATGTTATCAGCAAAATAAATGACTGTGGAAGCAAACGTTTTTTTATCTTTGAAACCGAATATTATGTAACCTTATGTAGTTCAATAAAATCGTTTACTGAGTAGATTCCTATCAAATCAATGTTTGAATCAAAGGAATAAATAACATGATGATCTGTTTGATCTCTATTAGTTATTACTTGAATATTTAATTAATAATAATTTCCCCTTTTTAACAGCGGCCCGCAGGCTTGTGCACTGTTCTAAGTCTGTTAAGATAGTGCATGTTAAAGCCTTCTGTGAGTCGTTTTACACGTGCAGCCTGTGGACCTAGTATACCCAGCGGGCATACCTGCGCGTACAGTACAATAACGCATTCAGGGTGCTCTTGGGGTTGCCGTGGGGCTGTAGCGCGTCAGGGATGTTCGCGGAGGCGAGGGTCGACAGGTTCGCCGTGATCATACGGAAGCGTTGCGCTTCCATGATGGTGCGCTTACGCTCCTCCTACAATGGTATCGTGAATGTGTTTTCAGAACGGCAGGACTCTCCTCCTCTCTTACTTAGGTGGATAGGAGACCAGACATACTCTATGTTGATTGAGTTGATTTAATACTAAGATAAGGCTAACCGGAAAAGCTAAGATGAATGTCACGCTAATTTTTCATTGGACTTTTAAATTATTTATAGTGTTGTTTACTAAATAAAAGCGCGTGATTTTATAGAGTAAAAAGTGCTCACGCGGCCGTTTTTTCAATTGTTGCAAGAATTCAAAAGACTGTCTTTAAATAGTGTTCAGACGATTGCTCAAAGTGTATTAGATTTCATTAGTAATAGAAATGGCATTTCAATAATGACTTTCAACTGCCAAAGTCTAAATAGTCATAAATACGATTTACAAGATTCAGTTACGAGACAAACAAATGTGTTACTTCTTACCGAAACTTGCATGACGCATGATAATCCAATTGAAATACCTAATTTTAATTGTATTGTTCAGTTCAAACGAGATACTGTTTCAAAAGGTGGGGTAGCTATTTACCAAAATAAAAATGATATTACTAATATTATGACTCCGAATATTGAAATAAATATTGCACACGTTAGCGATGTTAATGTTAGGCGCTCAGTTGTTGGAGATATTTGTGCGTGCTTATGCAAACTTAGAAATGGCCTACAAATAGTTATGGTAGCAATTTACATTTCTACGAATCCAAAATTGGACGAGGTAGAGCATTTTATTCATCGCACTTTACTGGAGTACACTGAAGAAGGCTCGAAAATACTTGGTACAAATGGTAATAAATTTCCACTTATCTTGGCTGGCGATTTCAACATTAACTTCGCTGATAAAAAATCAGAGCGGTTGACAACTTTTCTATCAAAAACATTGAATTTGAAAATGAATAATGATCCACAAGAGTCCACAACAAAATATGGGACCACCATTGACGCGGTATTTTCTAGGTATTTAGAGGATATTAAGTCGCAAACTTATGTTTCTTATTTCAGTTATCATAAACCTATAGTTTCAATGATAAATATTCCTGAATAACCAACAGCT
Source organism: Sesamia inferens (assembly GCA_037179545.1). Taxonomy (NCBI): domain Eukaryota; kingdom Metazoa; phylum Arthropoda; class Insecta; order Lepidoptera; family Noctuidae; genus Sesamia; species Sesamia inferens. The sequence continues at coordinate 30,568,067 of CM073925.1, forward strand.
ACTGTAAGGTAATAAAACCCACATGTATTGTAAAATAATAAAAATATTTTAAATAATATTAACTTTTTATTTATTTAATAAAAGAAAAATTTGTTTTCTTATCGGTCACCACGCTCAAAAAGTGTAACTTGAATTAATATCAAAGAAAAAGAAATACTGCATAAATAAAATAAATAAATAATTATAATTGCATAAATTGATACAAAATGCTATGCAATAGCTTTACCGCGGCAGTCCCCGAGTGCCACACGTCTTTTTTTTTTTCTCGGTGGTAGGCCATAAGATCGGCTGCCCGCAGAAGTTACCACCCACCAGACAAAGTCTTGCCGCCAAGCGATTCGTCGTGTTCCGGCGTGATGTCTGGTGAAGCCGTACGGAGGACGGGTCTGAGCAGTTGTGTAGTGAAGCTTGCCGGGTACGATGCGCCAAATGATGTTGTGTCGGGAGTTTGATCATGATCCATCCAGATCAATTTCCCTCTGGCATACCATCATTGGCCGTGTTGTTGGGTTTATAAATTTGCATCACCTCGCTTAACTGCCGTCTTTCTTCCTATTCACTAAGGTTTTTAAGTGAATGGGTTTAATAAACTAGCGCACTTTACCATCAACGATTGCATCACTGCTTACCATCAGGCGGGATTGCAGTCAAGTGCTAGTTTATAATTATTAAAAAAAAAAAAATAATAATTTACATTATATGGATAATTTATCTGGTTTTTTTTTTTAGAATTTGGATTTAAATGTTGCATCATGTTTTTGATTTTCAAAATATCTTATGATATTACTCATATGTTTCCATATGAATGCTCAATCATCAAAAAGTTAACCACAAGTGAAATGTTTTTAGTCACCTTTTAGTTAAGCAAAGTAGTTAACGAGTTTATTACAGTTCCATTTACTCGTAAAATTGAGAACCATGAGCTAAAAAGGATCTAAAACCCAGTAACCACTCATTAGGAAAGTTGTTGAAATTTTAATCAAAGCTGACGTCACGGCTAAAAGGCAGTTATGGTCACGTTTCAACTTTTTTCGAATTGTAAACAAATCTAACAAACATCATAAAGGCATATATAAGGTAAATATAAGGTATTTCAGTAAAAAGCCGCCAAGATTAACCATCTGATGGTCTTTTATTACAGTAATAAATAGGTAAATAGCAATAAATAGGTTCGGTACGGAAAATCTTACCAAAATAAGAAAAAACTATTAATATGAATTTCTATAAAAAAACAGGTTATTTGGGATTAGAAGAAATAAATCAATTGATATTAGACAATCATTAGCCTAAGCATCATGGATTTTAGGAAGAAGGTTCTAACGTTTTTTGTCATTTTCTCCGAAACGACTTTTCAGGCTTAACGGGCTTCTAGTTGAAAGACGGGAGATTAGTACTCTAAGGTAAAGTCGAATATATTATGAATCTCCATAAAAACTATCAAATTAAATTACTGACTATAGAAATCCTCGGTGGTAGGCCATAACATCGGCCGCCGGCAGAAGTTACCACCCACCAGACAAAGCCTTGCCGCCAAGCAATTTGTCGTGTTCCGGCATGATGTCTAGTGAAGCCGTACGGAGGACTGGTCTGAGCAGTTGTGTTGCGATGTGTGCCGGGTACGATGCGCCAAATGTAGTTGTGTTGGGTGTTTGGTCGTGGAGGGTCTTCAGATCAATCTCCCTTTGGCGCAGCATTGTTGGTCGTGTTGTTGGGTTTAACATTGCATCACCTCGCTCAACTGCCGACTTCCTTCCTATTCGCTCAGTTTTTCTGAGTGAATAGGCTCTTAATAAACTAGCGCGTTTTACCATCAACAATCGCATCACTGCTTACCATCGGGCGGGATTGCGGTCAAACGCTAGTTTTTATTGTTAAAAAAAACAAAAAACAAAAAGGACACTGGCCAGTTTTCTGATGTGTGAATGTGTTTTTAAAGTGTGTTTATTGAATAATTTTTAGTTTATATAATTATCTACTTAGTTAAAAATACACTTAATATTGATGACATATTTCTTTTAATGTGTTTTTACACATTCAAAAAATATTTACTATATTTAATAACTGCAAGGTAATTGCGTAACTCAATATCAGTAGCAATGAGTTTCATTTTGACAGTTCAACAACTTTCATTGCGTTATTTACGTTGTTGAGCAGACATATTTTCTCAACATATGGAGCAATGGATTAGCAATTGCTTTCAAAAAGATTCCAATTGGTACAATTAGGGCCGTAGTTGAGTTTAACTACGGACGTTTAAACGGGTCTCAAACGTCAAAGTACTCTTCCGGATCGCTGTCATCCGAAAACGTGCCCAGAGGACGGGCAGCGTTTCCACGTTGGATAACTAAATTTATTCAGCATTTAGAGAATTTAATGTCTTTGGTATTCAGTCAGTCACACCTAAACGCCTTATCTTAAAACAAATGTAATCCAAGCGTATAAAAAGCGGTTGTGTGCGTAGACCCTTAAACGCCCACGTTAGACAGTCGGCGTAATTTAGCTCAACTGTGGTTCAATACAGCGGAATACGGTCGCACAGAGGTCGCAGGTCGTTGACTTCAAATATTGTCGGTATAGTTAATACGAAAACTGTTGCTTCGATTTATGGTTAACCACATAATCAGTGCTTCGGTTGGTGAAATGAGACTTATCCTGGCACATAGTTTTCAAATCTTTTTGGCAATTTTCATTCATAGATAATATAGACATTTACCAACCTGAAACCATTTATTTCGATAAAACTATTCTAAGGCGCTTTTAAATTTTCAGCAGTTAGGAAGTTGAATCTAGTTGCCCTTTCCAGAACATAGATCTCATCAGATAGAGAAGAAAGGCCAAGGAATTTCCAGGACACTTTTAAATGAAGATATTCTTTTTGTTGTACATTCATAACTTATTGATAAATGAAATAAGAAAATACAAGGAACTCAAGATGCCTGAATGACATCGATAGAGGAGCATTGTTTATCCACCTAATGTGTCGCTAAAATTAAGTGGCAGTGGCTGAGGCACATTGTTCGTAGAACCGATGGCCGATGGGGCAGGAAGGTTCTGGAGTGTCGACTACGTACCGGAAGACGCTGCGTAGGGAGGGCCCTAACAAGGTGGACCGATGACCTTGTGCAAGTCGCGGGAAGCCGATAGATACGGGGGGAATTTATTTTTTAGGGGGATTTTCTTTTTTAGGTTAAGCCCGGCTTTGTGGGCATTAATAGAATCAGTTATCGATACCTAACAATACCTTCACGGATCAGACAGGGTTTTCTTTACATATTGTATAAAATAGTAGTGTTCAGGTACAAATGGAAACGTAAAAAATATGTCAAAAGGTTAGACTAGAAGCGTACCCGTATATGGAAAATGGTTAGGTAAAATATTGCGATATTTTCTATGTAATTGACACGATGATGTCCTAGAGCCAAAAAAAAAATATCTAAGTCATGTGACATTGTAGAGTAGAGGCGTAGAGTAGTGAGCCTTCCGCTCTTCTATAGGATGCATTTTGGGGAGTGTGCGAAGGAATTGCATGATTTAATTCCCCCATCTCCGTTCCACCATCGGACGACCCGTCGTAAGGCGAGTTTCCACCTTTACGTTGTTAACACCATTACGATCCGGAGAAGCATTTTGCCTTCTCCTTTATACCGCGTACATCGAGGGACTGAAGCAGTTTGCCAGCGGCGGTGTTTCCGTCGGAATACAATTTGAGTGTCTTCAAGGCTAGAGTGAATAGGCTCTTAATAAACTAGTGCGCTTTATCATCAACGACTGCGTCACTGCTTACCACCAGGCGGGATTGCGGTCAAGCGCTAGTTTATAATTTTAATTAAAAAAAAAAAACTACCAAGCCGCACTGGGCCAGCGTGGTAGTGAAGGCCTATATCCCAACAGTCGGATCATTATAGACTGTTTATGATGATTATTAATATGATACTCTGATGATGAAGAATTTAAGTTTAAATTTCTGATAATATAATCTAGTTTTTTTTTTTTTTTTTGAAGCGCTCACACAGATGTAAATGCTTTGAATATGTGTTAGTGCTTCTATTTTCACATATTTAAACTTCAAATTATTGTGCGTACGATACTGAGTGATAAAATTAAAAACCGGCCAAGTGCATGTCGGACTCACGTACAAAGGGTTCCGTACCATTGATTTATGAAATTAAAGGATTTATTTGTATGAAAGATTACGCGGTAATAAATGGTTTACGACTTACGAGGTATTAAAAAAAAACTACTTCCTAGATCTCGTTCAAAACAATTTTCCTTGGTAGTTTTTATAGTAATGACAATATATAACATCATAAATGTTTTTCTTTTTAGATTTTTCATTTTCTTATTTTAAAAGTTAGAGGGGGGGAGGACCAACTATTTTCCACTTTGGAAGCGTCTGTCACGCAAGCTATTCGGTTTAAAAAAAAACATTTTAGAAACCTCAATATCATTTTTGAAGACCTACCCACAGATACCCTACCCTACCTACCAGATGACCTAGTGGTTAAAACACCAGCCTCTCAAGTATGAGTGCGCGGGTTCGATTCCAGGTCAGGCAAGTACCAATGTAACTTTTCTAAAGTTGTATGTACTTTCTAAGTATATCTTGGACACCAATGACTGAAGGTGAAGGAAAACATCTTGAGGAAACCTGGACTTTAGGTCTGAAATCGCCAACCCGCATTGAGCAAGCGTGGTGATTACGCTCAATCCTTCTCTGTATGAGAGGAGACCTGTGCCCAGCAGTGGGACGATAAAAAAAAGGTTGATGATTATGATGATGATCTACAGATGCCCCACACGTGTTTGATGAAAAAAAATTTTTTGAGTTTAATTTCTAAGTATTTTATTTATTTATTTATTTATTTAGAAACAAACAATTATAGCACTATTACAGAGCATTCCAATTCAGATGAGCCTCCATTATTTATTTTTATTTTTGCATCCAAATCAATCGTTGCGCGTCCGCAATGAATTCGCAGCGCATGCGCGGCGTGTTCGTTGCGCGCCCGTAACGTATTCGTTGCGCGCCCGCTTCGCTTTGAAGACGCTCACAATCCGCTAGTATGATAAGGCCCTTTGTCTTAGCTTTACTTTACTTTGCCAGAGTCCCTAGTTTTTACACAACTTTACTTTTATTTTGTAATACCATTTATGTAACAGATCATCACCTGCTAACCTCTTCTTAACAATATTGGGGCGACTTCCAGTTCTAGACATGACATACTAGATATTCATATTGGGTGAACTGGAACTGAAGCCAACGAAAAGGCTTGGCGGATGATGATAATGATAATGATGTTGGGAACGACTTCTAGATTAAGCAGATGCAGCTGACTGCCATGATTTCACATGGCGCTTCATGTGAAATCATGCGACTGCCAATATGACTTCCACAATCCAGTTACTGAGTAAACCCCTTGATAATACCGGTCGAGTTAGCCCCTACGACGGGTGACTAGTAGAAACCGTGGCTCTGGCGCACAGGCAAGTGAGAAAACACGGGTGAGTTTTAGTCAGTAAAAGTTTGACACGCCCTTCCGCTCCGCCCCGAGCGGGAGAGGTCATTTTCGATGATTTCCCATTGCAAACAAATTAAAAAAAAACGGCCAAGTGCGTGTTGGACTCACGCATGAAGGGTACTATTATCATTAATAACGGCAAAAAATCACGTTTGTTGTATGGGAGCCCTGCTTAAATATTTTTATTATTAGTATTTTTTATTATAGCGGCAACAGAAATACATAATCACTGAAAATTTCAACTGTCTAGCTGTTACGGTTCATGAGATACAGCCTGGTGACAGACGGACAGAGAGACAGCGAAGTCTCATGAATTGGGTTCTGTTTTACCTTTTAGGTAGGAACCCTTAAAAAAGGGCTGACTCGTATTGACTGTCAAAAATCCACGAACGAGAGCCAGGGTCAACCGGTTTAACGAACTTTCCGAGGCAAGAAGGGATCTTGGTATGTCACGATGGCTAGCCATCCACAGACCAACTGCGGCAAGCGTTGCTTAACCTGATCGATCCACCCGTGCGGCTGTTATTCATCATCATCTTCATCTCAGCGTTAATCCCAGTAGCATCCGAAGCTTTTTTAGCTTTGAAGGCTTTACCAGTCTAACTGCTGATTTTGGCTAAACTTCGATATTTTCCGTGAAGCAACTAGCGACTGATCTTCACAACCCGAAGGCGAAATCGAAATATTGCAGTTAGATCAATTGTTGGACTTTTGAGGGTTCCAACAAACCGTAGCGACTGCCATTAGATGTTCGTGTGGCAACCGGGACCAACGGCTTAACGTGCTTTCCGAGACACGACCAGACCAGTAGCGTAATTTCATAACACACCACCAGTAGCAATGGGTTTTATTTTGACAGTTCAACAACATTCATTGCCTTATTTACGTTGTTGAGCTGATACGTTTTCGAACACATGGATCAATGGATTAGTAATATGCTTCGAAATGATTACAGCTGAGAGAGATAGTATGTTACCTAATTAGGAAGCAGTGCAAATATTCATATTCATGCATACAAATATTTGCACTAAGCGGGGCTCGCACCCGCGCCTCCTTGCGCAGCGGCCGCATTCGCTACCGGTACGCCACGAAGGCTGTCATTATTTAGCTATTTATCAATAAGCTCCTTCTCAATAACACAAATCCCGCCTGATGGTAAGCAGTGATGCGATCGTTGATGACAAAGCGCGCTAGTTTATTAAGAGCCTATTCACTCTAGCTTTGAAGACACTGAAATTGTAGTGTGACGGAAACACCGCCGCCGGCAAATTGTTCCAGTCCCTCGATGTACGCGGTATAAAAGAAGAAGCGAAACGCTTCGTCCGATGGTGGAACGGAGATGGGGGAATTACATCATGCAATTCCCTTGTACACTCGTCAGAATGCATCCTATAGAAGACCGAAAGGCTGGCTACTCTACGCCTGTGCTCCAGGCTTTGGAGACCTTTCGAGTTAAATCTGGGTCGCCAATCAGCCTCTTCGCACGCCTCTCCACTGAATCCAAAGTAGCCAGGTGACATTTCGCAGCACCAGCCCAAATGTGGCTGCAGTACTCCACACACGGGCGGACCTGTGCTTTGTACAACATTTGAAGCTGCCCTAGTGTGAAGTACCGCCGGACCTTTGCGATGACGCCAAGTTTTCTGGCAGCCACCTTCGGCCTGGACTCAATGAACGACCCAAAGTTGAAGTTTGAGGATATCTCAACTCCCAAAAGCTGAAGGCGGTCGGTGCACTCTAAGGATACATTCTGAAAAGTAGGAGCCAAGGTGAACAGGCTCCTTTTAGCGGTGACTTTGATCTAATAAAGAGTTGAATATTGATACACTGCTAATGCTGTGAAGAGAGATCTGAGATAGATATGAAGTGAAACTTAACTGCTTTTTAGGACCCAATTACTAACCCTCCGCTGTCTGCCCGTCTTTCTGTCAGCGGGCTATATGTCAAGAACTGTAATGTCTACCTAAAACAGCAAAACAATTCACATATTGTGATTTTATGATAACAATAAATCCCTACTAATATTATAATTGCGAAAGTAACTCTGTCTGTCTGTTACGCTTTCACGTCTAAACCACTGAACTTATTTCATTGAAATTTGATACAAAGATATAGTTGACCTTGAGAAATAACATAGGATAGTTTTGATTCCAGACTTTTGAAGAGTTCTCTTGGAAACGCGATATAACTGAACTCCATGCGGGCGAAGCCGCGGACGGAACTCTAGTTATTAATAAAATAAAAAAATAAAGGCAGCCTATGTAAAAGAAACGTGTTTAAATAGCCTTATTTTACGGAAGCCTGCGTGTGCAAAACTAAATCGCACTTACCCATTTTAGTAGGAAAATCATTCATCACAAATGCATAGTTCTGATTCAAAAGCTACAAAGTTACAGCGTTAAATCCAAGTCATGCAACAGTCTCTGTTTCCTTAATTAACCCATATCGTACGTCCAAACAAAGCCGTATTTGAAGGCAAAAGAAACGGAACTAAGCCGCATAAAAACCTTTAACTTTGTTGTTCTATTGTTCTCCACCGACCCAAAGACCGCACCTTATGAGACCGTCGACGGCCTGCGCTTTTGAGGGGCACAAGCTGTGGGGCCGGTAGCCCCAGGCTTCTCAATAATCCGGTTGTATGCGTTAATAATAGCTAACCGTGCTTAAACTGTTTATTCATGCAGTGATTCATCGTCATAGCTTGTAAATGTTAGCTACTGTATTTAGGGTTACCTATTAGAGTTTTATGTACGAATGGCCGGGTGGTGTGGCGATCGAGCCCTTATTTGACGCGTTTAGTTGTGGGACACATTTATGGAAGGCAACTCAAAATTGAAACACAAGCACACCAATGCTTTAGACGTAGTGAGTTAAGCTCGTTATCATCATCAGCAGCAACCTTTTTAAGTCTCCTCTCTTACAGAGAAGGATTGAGCGTTATCACCACGCTTGCTCAATGCGGATTGGCGATTTCAGACTTAAAGTCCAGGTTTCCTGATGTTTTCTTTCACCTTGTAATCAGTCCTTGGTAGAAAGTTACATTGGTACTTGCCTGACCTGGAATCGAACCAGCACACTCATACTTGAGAGGCCGGTGTTGTAAGAACTAGGCCACCACGAAATGAGTGAAGCTCTTTAGATGTTCATTAATGAATAGCAGCATCCCGTGGTTTCGTCTGCGTAAGTTGATTTAGTGAGAATATCGTACTACTCCGAAGTGGTAAATTAATTGTATCGGACAAATGTTCGGCCGTTCCCTATTACTATTTGGTGTATCTAATAGAATTAATTAGGACAATTTTATTGAGTTTGTAATTTGTTTAAAGTGTTAAGTATAATTAATGTGCTGTAATGAAATGGCTTTTGTCGTAGTAGGACAACTATATTCCATTCGGCGTGTGCCTGTTCAGTCTAATAATTTAATTGTGTTACTTCTGAGTAAACTTTGGTTATAAACTGCATGTATACTAAATTACATAGTAAAATCAAAATATTTTATTTCACATAAATCAATGCCATTAGCGCCCATCACTTGTGAAACGTCAGAAGGTAGGTCTCCGCTTCCAAATGATTGTTTTCTATGGAGAAAAGCTGGCAAGAAACTCCACGCACTCACGCTCATACTTGGTAGGCCACAACATCGGCTGCTGGCAGAAGTTACCTCCCATCAGACAAAATCCTGCCGCCAAGCGATTTGTCGTGTTCCGGCATGATTTCTGGTGAAGCCTTACGGAGGACGGATCTCAGCAGTTGCGATATGTGCCGGGTACGATACGCCAAATGTTATTGTGTCAAGATTTTAGTCGTGGAGGGTCTCCAGATTAATCTCCTTCTGGCGCAGCATCTGTAGACTTGTTGTTGGGTTTAACATTGCATCACCTCGCTCAACTGCCGTATTCCTTCCTATTCACTCAGTTTTTTCTTGAGTGAATAGGTCCTTAACAAACTAGGACGCTTTACCATCAACGAATCACTGCTTACCATCAGTCGAGACTGCGGTCAAGCACTAGTTTGAATTTGTAATAAATAAAACTTCACCCGCAATTTGACGCATTGGCTGAGCAATCGACTGCTGCGCTGCGTGTCGCGGGTTCGATTCCCGAACAGAACAAACATTTGTATGGCCTACAATTAGTTGTTCTGGGTCTGGTTGTTTGTGTATATGAGTTTATATGTTTGTAAACGCACCCACGATACAGGAGAAATTCGTAGTATGGGGCAACGTTTTTATAAAAGAAAGAATAATGAAGAAATACTTAAAACTAATTTTATGTGTATTCATTGTGCTAAGCCGAAATGGGAATACGACTTGTCGTGTCTCGCCACGTAGTTAGCATTTAATTCTGGTCTACTGACGACTTCATAAATTACCGTGCTTTACTACCAAACTCACTATAAAATAATCAAGATTGATTTGAACCCTGCGAATTGGCTAATTTATCTGTCCAGCTGGAGAATCCGGAGGTCGAGAAACGGAAAGCTCGTACACGCTTTTCGACCTAACCACCGTTTAAACCCTTACCCTCATAGAACTCCTGGATCCCGTAAATCTGCAGGCGCATTGGGAAATAATATTGAACATACAAAGATACAGTCTTACGAAAACCGGCATGTTACGTGGGTAACAATTAATGTCTTGCCACCTCCACGTCCACGCCTCCGCCGGGCCGGACCGAGCGTGAGAGACCAAAGAAATGCTGGCTTGACGTTGTAAGAAATGACATGCGTGCCAACTATCTCTTGCTAAAGCCAACGTGAAGGCCGCGGAGTGAATGCTGAGATGATGATACAAAGATATAGTCTACAAAAAGCAATTATACATTTATATCCGCCCTCAGTAACGTAGTAGCTCCACCGCTAATAATATCACGATAGACAGGAGACAACCTATCCTTCTATCCGTTTTTATCACATCAGGTTGACAAGGCTTTATGCCCGTAATCCGGCTCTTTGCCATCGGCTCTAATATGTAGGACCTGCGAAGGGAATAAAAGTTTTTGTTGAATATTTTCGGCCGCTATTTAAGACAGTCCTGATCGATTTTTAAAGACTCTCGGGAAGCCGTCAACTCTTTTTATACATTAAAGAGTTTTAGTCCTGAGATTGAAGCCAGATGTTGTGCGTCCCGGCGAATATTTTTTTGTTTGACCTACTTAAATTATTCGCAGATGGAATAATAATGTACCATAATAAATTAGAATGCTCATTTCTTATTTTTATGGAATACATTCTATTAAAGTCGCGGCCGGAACGACTTTGTCGAAGTGAAATCTCTTGTTCCCGCGACTCACACCACCGCCGGGCATCGCCTCGCATCATCATCATCATCATCAGTATCAACCTTTTTATCGTCCCACTGCTGGGCACAGGTCTCCTCTCATACAGAGAAGGATTGAGCGTAATCACCACGCTTGCTCAATGCGGGTTGGCGGTTTCAGACTTAATGTCCAGGTTTCCTCAAGATGTTTTCCTTCACCTTTCACCTTCCACCTACCACTAGGCCACCACCAAGTGGTGGTGGCCTTGTGGTTAAAACACCAGCCTCTCAAGTATGAGTGCGCAGGTTCGATTCCAGGTCAGGCAAGTACCAATGTAACTTTTCTAAAGTTATATGTACTTTCTAAGTATATCTTGGACACCAATGACTGAATGTGAAGAAAAATATCTTGAGGAAACCTGGACTTTAAGTCTGAAATCGCCAACCCTCGCATCGCATCCGCACAGTTAATTCATTTCTTCTTAACATTCTTTCTGATTTTTTTTTTGCTGGATTCCTAACCTCCTAGTGTGATTTCAGATAACATTTAGCCTTTCTCAAGAAAAGAGCTTTTAAACACAAAAAGGATTTTTTAAATCAAAATGGTTGTCGTTATATTATCGCGTTCAAACAAACTCTTCAGGTATATTGTAAATGTGTTGAATAAATATAGAAGTCAATCACAAAATAATTCCTATAATTTTTTTTTTTTTTATAAAACGTTGCCTCACACTAAGAATTTCTCCTGTATCTTGGGTGCATTTCCAAACATATAAACTCACATATACAAACAACCAGACCCAGAATAACTACTTGTAGGTCATACAAATATGTTTTGTTCCGTGCCGGAATCGAACCCCCGACACGCAGCGCAGCAGTCAAACATTTATCCAGTATGTTAATCGTGCCGTCAATAAAACCAACAAAGTCCATGTAGGTACCGCAAGGTAGTTTTCTAGTATTTTTTCCATTCAAGGTGCATTAAACTAATCCTTAGAAGTCACCTAATGGATAGCGTTTCTAATGAAAGTATAATTACAATTAAAATTTCTGGGAATATCGTAAAATTGCTTTCAAGAACTTTAACTTCACTATAATCCACCACAAATGTCATCAATGTTCTGAAACTTCATTGAGTTTATGCGTTAATCAATACATACTAAATGCAGGTTTCTACTTAGTCAAAATTGGTAGAAAAAAATAAGATTAGGCCCTTCTTATACGGCAGGATTTCCTTGCAATATGGCGTAGAAACCGCTTAGCAGAATAAAAGTTTATTTTGCGTACCTATTTATACTATGCCCATAGGTATATACCCAGTCTCTCGTCTCTAAATTCACTGTCATACTTAACGATACCAGTTGTTGCGATGTGTTGATAAAAATGACAACACAATTGTAACTCGACATGAGATCTGACAACAGATTACATAAAGCAATCAGAATCAGAAAAAAAGAATTTGTGATATTTTGGATGACAGTAAATTGATAAACAACGATAGGACATTTCACTAGAAATAAAAAAATACAACCGGTGTTTTTTGTAAATACTCATCGTAATTAGGTAGCTATTTTTCAGGGTTCTGTACCTAAAAGGTAAAACGGAACCCTATTTATGAGACTTCACTGTCGGTCTGTCCGTCCGTCCGTCGTTCTGTCTATATTTCTGTTGCCGCTATATCAACAAATACTAAAAAAATTGGTTGCCTGTAAAGTCGGTACACGGGTGAAAGTTTTACGTGACAACGACTTTGAGTGGTAAAATAATTTTAATGTGAATATTCATTCGTATAGTAGGAAGAAGGATGAAATAATAGTAACAATTTAAAACATTTATTTATACAAAGAATTATATTTAAAACATTAATTTATAATTATATTTAATAAGCGAAATAGAAGCGCAAGACATGAACCGGTGTGTATGCCTATCTCTCTCTCTCTCTCTCTCTCTCACTCTGTCTCTCTCGCTCTTAGGCGGGCTAACTGTGCTCGAGTGGAAGGGACGCGTGCCTTTCACTTTTTATGTCTGTCTCTCTCGCTCTTAGGCGGGCTAACCATGCCCGAGTGGAAGGGACGCGTGCCTCTCACTCGCTCTCATTGTGAGAGCATAACGTGAGCGGAGCGTAACGCAGTTTCTTGAAGTGTCACCCGGCAAACCAATTTATAAGACGTTGTCACGTCAAAATAAAATATTTAAGGGGGGCGACCATACAACAAACGTGATTTTTTTGCCGTTTTTCCTTCATATTAATAACGGAAATAGATAGACGCTTGAAATGTTCACAGAATATTTGGTTATATATTAAAATTAATAATAAATAATTAAATTAAAATAAAATAAGTATTGAAGGGGGCTCCCATACAACAAAGGTGATTTTTTTGCCGTTTTTTCCGTTTTTAAAGATATTGGTACGTGGCCCTTAGAGAGTTTGACTCGCACTTGATCGGTTTTTATATTTTAAATTTGGATAACTTTAATTATAATAATAAACTTTATTGCTAAAAAGATTACAGAGATTTTGCATTGGCCCCAAACTAGGCAATCCTGTATCTTGGGTACCAATATGGAGGGTTTACCATTTAAACAGTTGAAAACATATTTAGAAAAAGAGTAAATTAACTTTGCTTCAAATGATTTACTAAAATAAATTGAATATAATTTTAGAATCAAAATTAAAGAAAACATAACAAAGTTTAAAAAAAATTTAAAAAAAAATAAAATATCATTTAATTTAATAAACAGAGTCTATTTCTTGAGATAAGAGAAGAACACATCTTTTTGTATTTAAAAAAAAACAACCAGTCATCTTTTTTTTTCTTTGTTTCTTTTATGGCTTCGCACGGTTTGTGCATTTAGCCAATGTCAGTTAATAAATTGTTCATGTCGAAAAAGACGGCCGCGTGACCCGTCTTACGATGGAGGTTTGAGACAAAGTCATGATGTGGCCACTATGCTGCGATATTTCACTGTTCTTTATGAATTATGTACTGAATGCACTTTTTACTACATAAATCACGCACTTTTATTTAGTAAACAACACTAAAAATAATTTTAAAAGTCCAATGAAAAATGAGCGTGACACTCAGCTTGACTTTCCCGCCAAAACTCAACCAGTCATCTATTTCAGATTTTAATTAAATTGACGTATAGTTGACGGCCAGGATTAATAATCACAGGTAATAAAACCTCCAACAAAAAAATATAAAAATATAATAAAATCGAGAATTAAAAGCACGTAACAAAAATAAAACTAAAAAACAAAACCGCTACTATTATGAAAATGGGTATAAATTAATGAGTGTGAGTGTGTGTGATCATGGGTTAAGTGAGGGTGTGTGTGATCGTATGAGGGTGAATTTGACCGGAGTTTAAGCGTGATTATGAGTGTGTGAGACAACCTAAAGAACTTTACTTGTCAACAACTATTTAATCACTGTAATGATTTCTGCTTCGTCATCTGACAAGTTTAGTAACTTGGATGTTAGTGTTTTTTTCTAGTGTTCATAAAGACAAATGCCCCTAAATAAATAAAGATAAAAACGTTACAAGTAAAAACTTTAGTATTATAAGGTCAGAAACTAAAAGGAAAGCGTTGTTTCTCCAAAGCCTGGAGCACAGGAGTAGAGTAGTCAGACTTTCGGTATTCTATAAGATGCATTTTGGTGAGTGTGCGAGGGAATTGCATGATTTAATTTCCCCATCTCCTTTCTACCATCGGACGACCCGTTGTATGGCGAGTTTCCACCCTTGCGTTGTCAACACCACTACGACCCGGACGAAGCGTTTCGCTTCCTCTTTTATACCGTGTACATCGAGGGACCGGAGCAATTTGCCAGCGGCGGTGTTTCCGTCGGACTACAATTTGAGTGTCCTCAAGGCTAGAGTGAATAGGCTCTTAATTAACTAGCGCGCTTTACCATCAACGATTGCATCACTGTTAACCATCAGGCGGGATAGCAGTCAAACACAAGTTAATAATTATGAAAAAAAAAACTGTATCTTCTACAATAGAACCGCGTCAGACGTTGATTCTGTTAAAACACTTAAGAATATTCATCGGTCGTATTTATTTATTCGAAATTTCTTCCCTCTCGATATTTACCGCAGTCTGCAAGAACGTGCTGCATATCATCCGCATACATCACAATTTGGAGAATCAACCCATCTCATTAAATTCATTTTTGAAGGTCAATTATCAATCTCTGGTATCACAAGGAGCAACAGCTCACTTTATCTTTGTTTTCAAACTGAGATTTATTTTCTACTAGCTACCCGCCCTGGCTTCGCACGGGTGCAATTCTGATACTAATTACACTACAGGAAAACTGTGAACGTTGTATTTAATAAAAACAGCAACCCGCCGTTCCAGTCGCCACGGTCGGCCAGTATCGCCGCAAACGCTACGCCCTGCAATTTTAAAATCTGTAATATCTTCGAAAATACGGCCGATGTTATGGCCTACCACCTATTTTTATAAATCTCGTAGGGTTCAGCCTACGTTTGCAATGTTTGCAATGTGTAAGCTGGCGAACGCGTCACGTAAGCGTTACGAAAAGTGATCGGGCTAGGCGAACGGAAGTTAAGTGGGGGATATAAGCACAGAGGCGCCCGTGGCGCGAGCTTGGTACTACAAGGTCTACAACGAGTTTTTTTTTTATTTATTTATTTTTTTTTCAATAAAAATAGAAGATCTATGCAAAAATATTAATTAACCAATGAAACCATGAAATAAATTTAAATATTTATAGAAAATTAATATATGTATATGTGTATACATGTATATATTGTACACACACATATATATATATATACATACAGATGGAGCGAAAGAAGTTTCACTTCAGTCGTGTGGTCATAAGCACACTCGTTTTTTTTATTATTTACGACATCCCATTAGAAACCTTAAAAATAACAATATTTATCCACTATTTACTTAATGTTTTACACATACCTAAAAACCTTCCTCTTCAATCACTCTTTCTATTAAAAATGAACCGCATCAAATCCGTTGCGTAGTTTTAAAGACTTAAGCATGCATAGGGATTATGAGGACAGAGAAAGCGACTTTGTTTTATACTGTGTTGTGAAGTTACGGATTTTTTTTCCTCACTTGTCCTTCCAGTGGACCATTGTGCGTCACATTGAGATTTTAATCGAATATTATAATTCAAAGAATATAACAGAAGAATTATGTATTCAAAACTCGTCTAAAAATCAGATCAACCTCACGATTTTCCTCAAATAATAGCACAAAATCCGTCAGATCATGTAAACCCAGAGCCATATTAAGGCTTAACGAACCACGGCCGCTGTCGGGTCTACTAATGAAAGGTCGGCCATTTTCTATTAAGCAGTGCGGACACTGGCAATTAGGAAAACTCTTAGATGAGGAAGTAGAAAGTATCAGGTTACCTAAGATTTTGTTTTGGATAGTTAGTAATTAGTGTTTAAGGAATATCTACCTACAATTTTTTTTTTATATAAATTATAAACTAGTGTTTGACCACAATTCCGCTGATGGTAAGCAGTGATTCAATCATTCATGGTAAAGCGCGCTAGTTTATTAAGTGCCAATTCATTCTACACATTAAATAGTAGTCCGACGGAAACACCACCGCTGGCAAATTGTTCCAGCCCTTCGATGTATGCGGTATAAAAGAAGACGCGGCGTCCGGATCGTAGTATTGTCAACAACGTAATGGTGGATACTCGTCCGATGATGGAACGTAGATGGAGGAATTAATCATGCAATTCTCTCGCACACTCTCCAAAATGCACCGTATAGGACACTGACAGGCTGGCTATTCTTAGCCTGTGCTCCAGGCTTTGGAAACCGTTTCGAGCTAAATCTTGGTCGTCAATTAGCCTCTTCCCACGCCTCTCCACCGAATCCAAAGTAGCCAGATGGCATTTATACAATGTGAAGATATTCTTAAAAAAAATAAAACCTTTTTGTCCTTTAAACTTTAAGTCACTGATGTAAAATTAACTTATGATTTCTGTTTAACAATTGAAATAAAGTTGGAACTACAATTTTCATAAACTTTTAATAACTGTAAAATAATGTAATATACTCAAGCAATAATGGTAAGAATCATATCAGTATATAGTTACCATAGAGTTTACATTCATATTTTCATTGAAAATAAATATGCAGATGCTTACTGAGAATCTAAAAAAGGCTTAAAGCAAAACAAAAAAAAAACACACACACAACAAACGGAATAACGAAGAGAATTGTTCTATTGCTTTTGCTGACAAGCCAAGCTGAAATATGTGAAAAACGAGTACGCACATGCAATAAAATAGGTCAGCGAATACATTTTGTGACAAAAGAAGATTGACAAGGCCGGCCAAAGTTTCGCGAGTCCGGATTCTTCTGTATTACATTACAAGAAACACAGAAAACCGTTTTATCACGTCTCTTCAAATGATAAATGTGTTTATTTCCTTAAGTGAGTCTGCAGAACGACGTCAATCATATTTCAGAAACTAGAGGGGACGGAGGGGAAATTAGAGGGTATGGAGAGGGAAGCAGAGGAGGGAAGGAAACTAGAGAGGAGAGACGAGGTCGGCGCTTCGTAGTTGAGAAGAATGGTCGAAACAAACTCAAAGGCCAGAGACTCTTTTAAAGTCCAGGCCAAATCTTTGGTTTCTAAAATTGATTGATTGGTGTCTGAAATGGTGTTTTGAGAACCACATAGATTTGGCGAACCTGAATAGTTATTGCACGTTGGTCTCATGGTCTCTTTTTTAATTCCCATCAGATTCTAACGTAAAGTACCACATATAAGGGTGCAATTGAAGAGCCTCCTCGTGGCAAACCCTGGGCAATGTCAGTTCCTACTGCCCATCGCGTTCTGGTGGACTCTTGGGTCTGACAGCAAATCTTCACACGGGGAAGGGTCATGGATCCAATCACCGATCATCTTCGATGGTCGTTGAACGGAACCTGGCCTATAGGGGTTCGCATGTGTTTACTTCCACTCTGTTTGCAGAGTGCGGTTAGTGGACGCATGCTGGGGGTTTGCCGTAATCCTTTAGGGGACCGGGGACTGTCGGGGTCCTTGCCCGAATCGCGTGGAAGGAATACCACTATAAAAAGCCCTTGCAAACCGTAATCCCTAAGGGGACCGGGGGCTGTCGGGGTATTTGCCCGGGTCGCGTGGAAGGAATACCACTATAAAAATCCCTTGCAAACCGTAAACCCTTCTGGGACCGGGGGCTGTCGGGGCATTTGTCCGGGCCACGAGGGGATACCTCTATAAAAACGGCCGAACCACGGGCGGCATATCCCGTTTTAGGTTATTGCAGACCTCACGAACTAATAACCGTCGAATGTGCAACCTAATCCTAAGTTTTGAAGCGCGGCAAGAGGAAGAGTGGCTGGAGGGTGTCCAGTCGTTAACGCTTCCCCTGCAAGTACCTGCCGACCCTTGCAGTATATAGGCTTATCCGATGGTACGACGCTCTGCCCGGATGGATGCAAAATCGCTACTACTCGTGGGATTTAGATGGAGGAAGAGAGTGATGTGTCGTCGGAGTCTGACGCTGCATGTAGCGTGACGGACTCGTTTAAGAGGAAGGAGCGCGTGGAGGAGGGGGCTTCCGGGAAGAAGTTTTTCCTAAAGAAGCGCCCCAAACTGGAGGTGCCACAGAAGGGGGCGCCACAAGGGCAGAGTGAGCGAGCGCCGGCCGAGGATCCGGGCCTAGCCCTGGTGCTAAAGGAACTGGCCGCCTTCCGGACTCGGTTTTCGGTTCTGGAGGCCGTTGTTCTGCGCCCCCCATTCGCGCCGCGCCGGCCAACCTCAGGCCAGCGGAAGGCGGTAACCTACGCTGCTGCCGGGGCCACTCCTGCCACAGCTGCAGGGAAGGAGAAGGCCAAGAGTGCGCCCGCACAGGCTCCAGCTGCGTAGGCCACAGTTCCTGCGGCAAAAAGGCAGCCTCCACAACCTCTTACAACCCCTGCAGCCAATGCCTCCTGGCAGGTAGCAGGGGAGAAGGAAAAGGCGGCTAGGTCGCACCAGGCGGTGGCTGACGCAGCGACCCTCGGGGTTGCGACAATCGTCAATAGGATCCGGCCATTGGAACTCGAGGTGGCCCTGCAGAAGTCCGAGGCCATGTGCTTTCATGGTCTTCGGAATGCGCCACCGTCGGGTTCCCACATAACGGTAGGAGGGGTCACATCGGCGTCGGGTCGACGATGAAGTACCTGGGACTCGTCCTCGACAGCCGGTGGAACTTCGAGGAGCACTTCCGACGTTTGGCACCCAGACTGGAACGGACCGGGGCTGCCCTAAGGTGGCCCCTCCCCAATCGAGGTGGACCAAACCCCTCCAGCCGGAAGTTCTACGCGGGGGCCGTGCGGCCCATGGCGATTTACGGGGCACCTGTGTGGGCGTGGTCGCTAAGAAAGCCACCAGCCCGATGCCTGACCGCGTTCCAGAGGGTCATGGCCGTTCGGCTGATCCGGGGATACCGCACGGTCTCCGCTGAGGCGGCGAGCCTCTTTGCCGGATTGCCGCCATGGGATCTGGAGGCCAAAGCCTTCGCCCATATGTGGGAGTGGCGAGAAAAGGCAAAACGTCGTGGCATAACTCCGCTGCCGCTAGAGATCGCGGTACGGTGGACAGAGCTCCGGCGGGATCTCATGGTGACATGGAGAGTGCGATTGTCGCAACCTAGTGCTGGGTACGCCACAATAGCGGCGGTAAGTCCCCTCTTTGAGGAGTGGCTAGAAAGGCGCCACGGCGCCGTCACATTCCGCCTGACGCAGGTCCTTACCGGATACGGTTGTTTCGGGAGGTTCTTGTTCCATATAAAGTGGGAGGAAACGCCAGGGTGTCACCATTGTGTGGATCGCCCTGAGGATACAGTGGAGCATACGGTGGAGGTCCGTCCGGCTTGGGTAGAGCACTGCGGTATCCTCGTAGCGGCGATTGGCGGCGATCTCTCGCGTCCGATCCTGGTCCAGGCCATGGTTCGGAGCGAGAGTGCATGGCAGGCCGTCACCTCGTTCTGCGAACCAGTGATGCAAAGGAGGAGGCGGAGCGCGTGAGGCAACGGGAATCCCAGCACCATCACGCCACTAGCCACCGCAGGAGACGCCCTCGTCGGGAGACGTCACCAAACTCCCAGCCACCGTAAGTGCGGGCCTGCGGGCGGTCGGACCAGGCCCGAGTCGACGGCGCGTTGTGTTTCACGTGCGCCTCAAAGATGCAACAGCACATCGTGACGGGGTCCACGAAGACCGATGCCTCCTGGCTCAGGGTTGCGGGTTGGTTAAACAAGAAACCGTGGTCCTGGCCGTCGCACAGGCAAGTGAAAAAACACGGGTGGGTTTTAGTTCGTAAAAGTCTGACACGCCCTTCCGCTCCGCCCAGAGCCGGAGAAGTCATTTGATGATTTCTCATCCCAACAAAAAAAAAAAAACGCTCTACTGCTCCATCCAGAGCGATTACATGTGATGATTTACTACCCAACACAAAGGAAAGTAGATACACCGGTCAACTCTTAACTTGTGTAAAAGCTTTCCAAGCTTTTCCAAGAATGCAGATGCAATTTTGATACATAACTGCAATATGCTGAAGGAATAGGTACGGCTCGTTTAAGGCTTAGAGTAAGTTAAGTGGGGCGCGTCAATTCAGCTTAGACTTTAAGCTGAAATGACTTGCTCCACTTTCCATTTACGCACACAAGCAAATTTAAAATAAGGAAGCAATATACAAAAACATGCAGTTGTAACTGGTCGTTCAGTTGTCAGTTATATTCAAATTTAGAAGTACGCAACGTTCAGATTTGTTGTCCAAGTAGTTGATGTGACAATATTGATATTTTCAGTAAATAATAAATAAATAGTAATAAATATATAATATTAGTAGTTTATGAAACTGTTACATGATGAGGGATATAATGCACGAGTGTGAGTTTAAAAAACGAGCGAAGCGAGTTTTTTAATATAGTGCGTTTCATCTAAGAGCTCCTTTGCCGTCATGTTGGCATTCATTTTTTGTCACTATCGTAAACAAGGTAAACGTACTCTGCGTCTCTTTCTCTCTCACACTAATTTGCATTATTGCCAACATGACGTCAAAGGAACTCTTAGATGAAACGCACTATAGTTTCACACGAGTATAAAAAATGAAATAGTGCTGTCTATGGTTTGTAATCTGTACGGTAATGAAAAAAAAAAATTATAACATTATTTTGTTAGAGAAATAATGTTATAATTTAATTTTTTAATTTCCTTTCGATATACTATTGGTAAAGTACGTCAATATAAACTCCTTTTTAGTTGTATATTTTAAATTTTTTGTTATGAGAGTAGATAAACACTATTATGTCACAAGTAGTCGAGCACATCGTTTCAGTTTAGACAATCTCTAGTCATTTCTGAATTCTGCAATTAGTATCTCGTGTTTTTGCAGTATAGGTCGTAGGTTCAGACCCCGTCAGGCACTTTACTTGGTGTAAATTATTTCATTAGCACTGCTCTCAAAATGTTAAAGGGAAACATTCGAACAAACGTGAGGAAGAATATCCTAGAGGCAAAAACTTCGAAGACAAGTGACTTCTACCAACCCGCACTGGGGCCACGTTGTAGATTACGGCTCACTCCCTCTCACCGAGAGGTGGCCTGTGTCCCAGGAGAGAGAACATTATGTGTTTTTTTTCTTTCTTTCTTTTATGGCTTCGCACGGTTTGTGCATTTAGCCAGTGTCACGTAATGAATTGTTCATGTCGAAAAAGACGGCCGCGTGACCCGTCTTACGATGGAGGTTTGAGACAAAGTCATGATGTAGCCACTATGTTGCGATATTTCACTGATCGTTATGAATTATTTACTGAATGCACTTTTTACTACATAAATCACGCACCTTTATTTAGTAAACAACACTTTAAATAATTTTAAAAGTCCAATGAAAAATGAGCGTGACACTCAGCTTAACTTTCCCGCCAAAACCAACATTATGTGTTAATTGTTGTTGTTTTGTCATCTGCCAGTGACGCAGGCGCAACACGACGGGTTGGTTTGTATTGTCAATGTTAAACACTCAATAAGGCTCACTCCTTCTTACCGACAGGAGGCTTGTGTCCCAATAGTTGGAACATTAAAGGCTGATTATGTATGTGTGTCAATGTTAAATATGTGTGCTGTCTTTAACACTTTCTCTAAAATCAAGAAATAAAAAAAAAAATGTCAACATGAGTACGAGCCTATTTAATATAATGTATTTTATGCCTTGTTTTAAATGTATATATTTTTTATTTGTAATGTGCGTTTTGTGAAGGCGGAATAAACTATTTTATTTCTTTCTTTTAAGTCAATGTCAATCAAACAAATTAAAACAGCTTATTGTAGCTCACTGCTGGACAAAAGTACTTCTCAAGTTGAGGACACTAGGCCACATCACGTATTGTAGTTATGCCATACCACATTGTCCATAGTAAACCTTCTACATTTCTTATTTTATTTTGAACGGGCCTACATATGTCGTATAAACCTCATTATGTTTCAGTACATGTTCCATGTCCTTCCTGGAGGTTAAAAGAGGCAAATCTTGATGTGTTTTCTTTTTAAATCTTTCGACTAATTGGCAAAAAACGTGGCTCTTGCCTTACTTCCTAAGAAGAAAAGTATGATTACAGCTGGTGTGGAAACCTAGCCTAACCTAATAGGAGTGGGAAATAAAAGCCTCCCTGACCAGCGCGATTTTGTTATTATAATTAGCGTTTTTCCATTGGTTCAGCTGAAAGCATTGTTAGCTTTACTGCTTTTTTGGGCTACAAAAAACTGGCGACACTGTATCTATTTATGTAATTAGTGTAACGCATAACCTGCAGAGTAATTACGTAACATTAGGGGCCCTATAGTCTGTTATTTTTGTGAATTTGTCATTCCAACACAATTCCATTGTCATTGTGCTGAAAGTTTGTGATCTGCTAATAAAAGTTCATAATGATCGATCAATTAATCGGTCAGTGGTTTCGTAATAGAATAATAATAATAATAATAATAATTATTTATTTATTTCACCTCACAATGTTTTGTTTATAGCTAAAACGGTACAATTACTCAGTCCAGTATGTGTTACATATGTGAGGAGCTGGTGTCCGTGAAAGGCGTGAGCTGCCTGTGTTACGGATCACCAGTGCCCCACCCGTCGGACATGTAAATTCAATTTTGACTGGGTACATTTTATATTAAGCGTGAAGGTATTTATACAAAATAGTAAAAAAAAGGATTGAACTTAAAACTATGTATGTATACAATTCTGGAGAAAATCACTAGAACCAAACAAGGATTTTAATACAGAAAGAAATTTGTAGCGCCTATTATCTACTATGAGTAATTGTGAGAGCACAGTGCACACAAAACAACATAAACAAAATATCAACTAAGTCACCCGCAATTATTATATCCTTACGCACTGGCTCGTCATAGAGCTTGCCTACCATGACATGACTGTGGGTAGACGAATAATCCACCGCTCGCCATCACCATCGCATAGAATGGTGATAGAATGACATTGCCGTATTGCCATGATTATAAAACCCGTAAGTAGAAATGATCTTCTAAAAATTACTACTCAATTGGAACATTTATTAATACGGAATAGAGTGTCAGTGATCGACCACTGGAAAGTCATAATGACGCCACATCATTATGAGATCAGTGTTAGACGGTTCTGATACTATTGAAATAGCAGACTAGGTCATATGGGAATATTTATGAAGCAACCCATTATCAATATAGTTTGTAGCAGTACCTACAAATGCCACAAATGAACAACGCGTCAGACTGACGTCACACGAATTCTACATCTCGCAATCAGAGTTTACCGCGCAATTAGCATACATACAACTTGCCTATTTCAATCATTGGGCAAGTGCCCACCTAACATAACACCCATCTGGTCGGAGGATCCTCCCTTTTCTAAGGAGGATGAGTGATATTTACTAAATTATTTAAAATTATAGTATCTTATGGAATTAGCAGATTGGGATGAGATGCGCCACTTTTTTGCGTCTTATCCTTGGCAGCAGGTCTGCTTCTCTTCTGACAATCCGTCGAGCTATGCGGACGCTATAACCGATGTGGTGCGTCAAGCTATAGAGTATTTTATCCCCTTCAAAGACGTGCCCGTCGGTGGCTCGGCTCGCCCACGGTTCCATACCGAAGGTGTCCATTCTTGTAGCATTCAATGCCGCCAAAACACAGGCGTGTCTTTTCACCGCTAAAAGGAGCCCGTTCACCTTGTTTCCTACTTTTCGAAATGTATCCTTGGAGTGTACCGATTGCCTTCAGCTTTTGGGAGTTGAGATTTCCTCGAACCTAAACTTTGGGCGGTTCATTGAGTCCAAGGCTAAGGTGGCTGCCAGGAAACTAGGTCGCCATCGCAAAGGTCCGGCGGTACTTCATACCAGGGCAGGGCTTCTAATGATGTACAAAGCACAGGTCCGTTCGTGTGTAGATTACTGCACCCACATTTGGGCTGGTGCTGCTAAGTGTCACCTGGCCACTTTGGATTCAGTGGAGAGGCGTGCGAAGAGGCTGATTGGTGACCCTTTTTTATTTTATTTTTCCCGGGGTGGAAATCCTCATAGGATGTCCGCCGCCCTGGGGTGGGCGACGGGGTCTGTCAGACTTTTACTGACTAAAACCACCCCGGTGTCTCTTCTATCACGAGCACGCGTGGGGCCACGGGAGTCTAAATTCTTCCACGGCCCCACACCTTCGTGCTGGCCCGGTCTGTCCGGGCCTCGTCTCCTGCACGGGGTAGTGGGGTGTTAACTACGCCGTGCATCGCCTCAGCGGCGCGCGCCGACACTCGCGCGCGCCTCCGCCTCGGGGTCCATCAATAGGGGGCGGGGACTTCCCCATGTCCCTCGCCCCTGGACCCATTCATGGGGGGCGGAAGAGGGCGTTATCCGCCCTTCCTCGGCGCCCGGTGCGTTTTCTGCGGGCCGGGAAGGGAGTTGAGATCTCCCTCTCCCGTTCCGCAGCTTCCTTCTGCGTGATTGGTGACCCTGATTTAACTCCAGACGGTCTCCAAAGCCTAGAGCACAGGCGTAGATGCACAAAAGGCCAGCCTTTCGGTGTTCTATAGGATGCATTTTGGGGAGCGTGCGAGGGAATTGCATGATTTAAATCCCCCATCTCCGTTCCACCATCGGACGACCCGTCGTACAGCGAATTTCCACCCTTACGTTGTTAACACCACTACGATCCGGACGAACCATTTCGCCTCATCCTTTATACTGTGTACATCGAGGGACTGAAACAATTTGCCAGCGGCGGTGTTTCCGTCGGAGTACAATTTGAGTGTCTTCAAGGCTAGAGTGAATAGGCTCTTAATGAACTAGTGCGCTTTACCATCAACGATTGCGTCACTGCTAACTATCAGGCGGGATTGTGGTCAAGCGCTAGTTTAAAATTTATAAAAACAAAAATAGAGTGTTGTTTCATTACTTTCGGTTCTAAGTTTAATCAATTCAGTTCTAACGTTAATGTTCATTATTTAATTATTTTTTAAATAAAGTAAGGATGGTGTGGATAAATATAATTTATTTATTTATTTTATTAATTATGTACACACAATAAAATACATAAGAATAAGACAAAATTAAGGTCTGAGTACAAAGGTGCTCTTTATTTCTTATGAAATTTCTTCTAGCTGACCCGCGTAAGGAGTGCGAAGTAAAACGTTAAGTGTATGAACTACAGACGCAGTTTTTGATCTTTATAAGTATTTATTTCCGTACTGTATATTATTTCAATAGAAAGATACTACTTTATTATTAGTTTTAATTAGGGTAATAGTTTATTTCTTAATTTTTATTTAACAAACTCGCGTGTTGTTTTAAATGAACAGACAGCTGTACTGCTGGGGAGTTTGTTCCGCCACTTCTTCTTCCCAGCGAAAGCACTAGGAAGTGTTGATGGGTGGGTGTTTTGGGGAACTGGTTTTGTAATGTTGACGTTCAAAAAGTGCTGAATCTCAACCTAATTTAGATAAATGACTTTTGATTTTATTTAGTTAGTTTTTTAAGTTTGTAAATGTTACCTGTATATTCTTATTAAATTGTTTTTATATTTTAATTGTTTTTGATTTTGCAGACATATAGTATATTATGGTATGCGCTTGCACATCCAATAGATCATGGAGCTATAGGTCAAGGAGAAATCACGTGCCTTTAATGTCTTGCCAGCGACATTCTACAGCTGGAAATGGACAGCAATCTTCACTCACAGGGCCTTCAGTAAACGGTCAGGTAGATTTATTTAACGGCTTCGTAAATCTAGTGATCGTTAAAGCTTCTGCTAAGCCTGGGTGCGATCTCAGTACGGAAAAAGTGTTTAGGTTTATCTATGTCAAATTTCTGAGAAACAGCTCCGACTCTGGATTTATGCCTGCTTGACAGCATCAAGAGGCTCGCACTAAATTGCATGGGTTTTTAAAATAATTGGACAAAAATGATAGGACCTTCCTACAGGTCAACAGTCTATAGTATAACCCATCGGAAAACAAGACGTGATATTATGAGTTCTGTATGTATGTAAATTATCTAAAAGTCAACACTGCCTAGGTATCGTTAAAAACCATAACAATATGTCATTAGGTATTTCCAAACGCCGCATAGAAATGTAATATTTTTGCATCCCGCGGATTCAAGCGTATAGGTTCTGATTTCTTTGGAATATCCGAATAAAAACTATTCTCTACATTAATGCTGATTAAAAGAGTGTCCATGGAGTTTCTTGCCCGTTCTTCTCCATAGGTACCTACTCTTTGGAATGGGCGACTAGCTTCACCTTACTGACTGACCGACCTTCTGACAATTCAAAAGTGCCTGTAACTGGTTTATTTGAAATAAATGCTTTGATTTTGATTTTGAATTTTTGATAATAAACCACCTATGTGCCAAAATTTATCCTAATCTGTTAAGTAGTTTTTGCGGAAAAGAGTAAAAAGCATACACCCATACAAACTTTCAGGTTCATAATATGCCTACTAACTGTAGCTCGTGATTTCGAGTCAATTTCTGTTATTTTTTTTAGATCATTTAAAGATTATTAATTTCACTGATATTTTTTGTGTAACTTGAACAGTTTACGCAGCAGACGGAACGGAAGCCCCCAATATTAATAATTTTCACCGATTTTCAGTGATGGTTCGCTCAAAGCCTTATTTTACAAATGGACTGTCCAACGCAAAAAGGTTTTTTTCAACTCAAAATAGTAGTTCTTGAGATTAGCGCCTTAAAACAAAAAAAAAATAAGTCATAAGTAATAATAGATGTAGGTTCTGTCCACAGCACTGCCAGATTATAGTTATTCACCTCTTAAGGAACGTTTATAAGGGTTATCTTACTAAATAAGTCTCATTGTTAAAGGTGCCTATTGTGGATCTGGCGCCGAGAGAGTGACGCAATTCATTCTAATCTTCAAAGCTTCTTCTTTTGTTTGACAAAACCTTTTGTTTGACTTTTTCTGCGCGCACTGATTAAAATACAAAAGTAATGTGTATAGAGTGACACAGTCAATTGTTTTTGTTGAAGGACGATAGGATTTCTATTAAGAAAATGTACGATAATGAAAGAGTAAGACGGGTTTAAGGAGATTTACGTTGAAGATAATCATAAGTAAAAATGGCGCTTGGTTTTATTTGATATTAAGAACGTTTACTACGTAAAACTGGCAACGTCGCATGTTAGTGTCATATTTCATGGGTTTCTTTTTTTTTATTTAATCAGAGCTATATTTTAACAAAGTATATCATAGAACGTATAATAAATAATACACCATAAACACGGAAATGAAGCAGTAACGACAATCACGAACTAGTACTTAATAATTACCTGAAATAACTGTGTTTTGCGTCGCCGATGGCGCCGTCGTCACGGCAAGTAGAAAGAAAGCGATCAGAGTCCTTTGTACGCACACTTCACTGTACATTTTGTTATATTTTCTAGCTAATAGTATTACTAACATGAATGATAATTTACATTCGGACTGTGGTTGAATTTTACTAATTTATTATAACTATCAATTCGTTCAGGTGCGTTCAGGCACGCCGTGATCTGCAACAAAAATAAAATTGGGTTAATTTAAAGGTAGTGTTTTGTAATAATATTAAAATTGTAAGGTTTCGTAATTTCAGCGAGTTTCCACAATAACGTTGGTACCACTACTGAGATCCGAAAGAAACGTTTCGACTTTCTCCTCGTCTTTTTTAGCGCGTACATAGAAGAACTGGAGCAATTTGTCTGAGGAGGTGTTTCCGTTTGGCTACAATTTAAGTATCTTCCAGGCTAGATTGAAATGAACTTAATGAACTAGTGCATCGCTACTTATCATCAGGCAGGATTGCGATCAAGCACTAGTTTATAATGTTAAAAAATCTAAAGGACGCCATTTTCTTTTTCGTTTGTGGTTGTTTATGTTTATGAATTTTTATTTGTGGTTATTCATATTCATTAATAACCAAAAACGATTTTCTTTTTGTATAGTTACGATATAAACATATCGGCACATCTCAAAACCTGTCTCAAAATAATTTCGAATAATGAGATTATGTAATATCATTGCGCAAAATACTCTGGCGCAAAAAATTCTTCTACTTCTCTCTTCCTTTCTCTTCTGGCAGAGTACATACTCTGCCAAGTCAGAATTCGACTCGCGCAGGAAGAGTTACCAAACGTACCATTATCTGTTCAAAATTAAATGTATGTAATAAAAAAATCTGTATATGTCTAAGTCATCTAAGTAGTATACTAAGTAAATGGGTAAGCATAGTAAGTAAACCTAAGTATCCGAAACTGTCAAATTTTCAAAATCAAATTTGCACCTAATCCTATAGCGATAAAGTTGACAATCTATTAACCCGTAATAAGTCGCGTTAGATAACTTGCATTGATACTGACGTGGGGTCACAGCGACCCGAAATACAAAGGAGCTGAAATTTTAAGTAAACAACAATATTATGAAACTCAACTTTATTAAACTTTAAGTAGGAATTATTGAATTATGTTAATGAGAACAAAATTATTAGCATAAAGTAAATAGCTTATCTTAACTCTTATCAAGTCTTCCAAAAAAATACTTAAGAATCACTACATTAATAACAAACAAATTTTTGTGTGATAACTACAAATGTTTTCACACAGTTTTTTTTTTTGAGTGAATAGGCTCTTAATAAACTAGCGCGCTTTACCATCAACGATTGCATCACTGCTTACCATCAGGCGGGATTGCGGTCAAGCACTAGTTTATAATTTTAAAAAATCACACAAATGATGGTTTGCGACCCTTTGACCTTGCGTTTTTAAGAAACTCCACTTGGATCAGGCGTTTTGCAATGAAATAACAGTACTATTAGAGGACTGGGTGAGTTAGGAAGCTGCCTAGACTGATTTCTTTACTACTTGTAATTTGTCCGACCGACCCCACGCGATTGATAAAGGTTTAAGAAATTTAACAGATTCTAGAAACTTGATTCGCTGGCGTTTGTACAAAATTTACAATAAAAGTAATCTTCGCTTCTAGAAACCATTGCAATACAAAACGATATCAAGACAAATAATAAATTACGTATTTGTTGTTCAGAGAATACCGCTAGATGGCGTGTCTGTCACTTATGGTATAATCTACCTTCGTAATAGACACATTGGGCGATCCCGTGCCCCTTGACACACGATTAATTATTTGTATGTGCGTTTTTGTTCACTACATTTTGTATGAGGCGTGATATTTGATATACAGCCTCGCCTTGTTAGGTTTTTGAATCAAGACGCTGGGGTAATTTAAAAATGAACAAACTACGCCATGGTTATTCTCTTGTATGTGGTGATAGAACTCTTCGAAGGCTTCAGTTCAATAGTTTAAGGAGCGTAAAGGAGTACTGCAGCCACATTAGGGCTGGTGCTGCAAAATGTCATCACCATTCCACCATTAGAAAACCCATCGCACGACGAGTTTACACCCTTACGTTGGTGACATCACTACGATCCGTAGCATTTCGCCTCCTCTTTTATACCGCATACATCGAGGGACTGGAACAAATCGCCAGCGGCGGTGTTTTCGACAACAATTTAAGTGTCTTCAAATCTAGAGTGAATAGGCTCTTAATAAACTAGTGCGCTTTACCATCAACGATTGCATTACTACTTACCATCAGGTGGGATTTCGGTCAAGTACTAGTTTATCATCAACATGGTATAAAACAAAGTCGCTTTCTGTTTCCCTATGTCCCTATGTATGACTAATGATTTTTGCACCAACGACAGTCCCATTTGTGGTTCAGGAGAATCTGTCCATTCTTTGGTTGCCTGGAAGAAATCACATTAGCGATAAGGCCGCCCATTGTATGTTTTGTGTTCAATGTATTTTGTTGCATGTTTGATTGGTGTACAATAAAGAATAAATAAATGAATAAAATAAATAAATCTTTAAAACTGAGCAACGGTTTCTTATAATAGACAGAGTGATTAAACAGGAAGGTTTATATTTATAATAACATCTATTAAATAGTATAGAAATACTATTATTTTTGAGGTTAATTTTTAATATACTGTCGTATATATTTTTTTTTCCGCGTTTGCAGTGAAACGCAGGCTGAAACCTACGAGATTTATCAAAAAAAATGACTAAATATTGTACACATTGAAAAGATCTACAGAAAAGTCCGCGATGGTATATATTTTATGGATGTCCCACAATAACATTTTTTGTCATTTATTTTTACGACAAATATTGGCTAATTTTCGAAGCGATTTTAACCAATACAGCATTAACCCTTATCCAATTTAATACCTCAATTACATTGTTGATTTAATATAAATCTATATCGCCCTTTACAGCATATGATTTAATGAATATTTTCGAAAATATTACAGAATTAAAAATTACGGGGCGTCGCGTTTGCGACGGTACCGACGGGCCAGGATGGTGGGAGCGGCGGGCTTCTTTGTTTCTTATACACCGTTCACAGTTTTTCTTTAGTGTACTTAGATCAGCATTGCACCCGTGCGAAGCCGGGGCGAGTCGTTAGTAGTTTATATAAAAAAAAATAACATGTTGTTTTCAAGTTATTACAAATTCAAAACAACCTTCCGACTTCTGTAGCTGAATAACATGATATCCCTTGGCGAGACTCTAAAGATCCAAGATGTCCTAGACAATCAGCGTGACCTAACCAATTTGGCGAGGCGTGGAGCGATCGCGGTATGTTAATTGATGACTGCAGCAAACGTCACTTAAGCTGATCGATTGATCTATACATATAATCAGCTTACAATTCCCCACTTAAGGCACTCAGGTCTCTTCTCGGTGGAAGGGCGTGGCCAGGCGGGCCTAGTGCGGTTTAGTAGATCCATATTATATCTTATCCTATTTGGTCGGTGGTGGTGATGGTGGTTAAAACACCAGCCTCTCAAGTATGAGTGCGCAGGTTCGATTCCAGGTCAGGCATGTACCAATGTAACTTTTCTAAAGTTATATGTACTTTCTAAGTATATCTTGGACACCAATGACTGAAGGTGAAGGAAAACAGCTTGAGGAGACCTGGACTTAAAGCGTGGTGATTACGCGCAATCCTTCTATGTATGAGAGGAGACCTGTGCCCAGCAGTGGGACGATAAAAAGGTTGGTAATGATGATAAGTCACATTCCACGCAGGACACTAGGTCAGGAGTAAAGTCTTGTTAGCAGAAAATCTAGAGATTTCTGTCCATTCGTCCGTGGCACAACTCGTCATTCTGTCACAATATCGGAGCTGCGGAAGACATAATGACGCTTCATTTATGACGGTTGATGGGGAAACCGGAAGCCCGCCAGACTGACAATGGACCCTAACTTATAACATCGGTTTTAACAGAAATTTCAGGGACAGCACTAAAAATATTATGGCTGTTAACACAGAATGAAGGTTTGTAGTACATCGTTCTGAAGCGGTTACTCTATTGAGTAACTGAAACTACATACATGAACTGTTTAGAACTTCCTCAGTTATTGACTCAGATTGCTGTACTGCAGAGGAGTTTCTCGCGTGACTTTTTCTTCCTAGCGAAACCAATAGGAAGTGGCGAAGGGCAGGCGTTTTGAGAGAGTGTTTTTTGTAACATTGACGTTCGAAACATGTTGATTCTCAGCCTAATTTGAATGAATTACTTTTAATTTTGATTATTATTTGACATACACTGATTCCTCATAGACTGAATTTGATCTGATGAAGTGTAAATTATTATTTGGAAGAGTTAAGTATTAGGATAAGCTTCTTTCAGACCAGATTCAGATTTTACATGAAGCAATTCCGACTTCCACAACCCAGTTACTGTGTAATACAAGTCATCACTCAAAGGGCAATGGAGAGGGGTATGCTTGGGATTTCACTGCACGATCGAATCAGGATTGAGGAGATCCGCAGAAGAACGAGAGTAACCGACATAGCCCGAAGAATTGCAACACTAAAGTGGCAGTGGGATGGACACATTGCCCGTAGGACCGATGCCCGATGGGGCCGGCGGGTTCTCGAGTGGTGACCACGCGCCAGAAGACGTGGTGTGGGTAGGCCCCCGACAAGGTGGACCGACGACCTGGTGAAGGTCGCGGGAAACCGCTGGATGCGGGAGGCGCAGGACCGGTCGTCGTGGAGAACCTTGGGGGAGGCCTATGTCCAGCAGTGGACGTCTTTCGGCTGAAATGATGATGATGATGATGACAAGTCTTACCAAAGGGTAAGTGGTATCAGCCGCGATTTACAAGTTGTAGGTAGTAGGTTGAAACCCCATCAGGTGAATTACTTTATGTAAATTATTTTACCACTACGGCTCTCAAAACGGTGAAGGAAAACAACCTGAGGAAACTGGCATGTCCTAGAGCTAAAAACTTCGAAGACATGTGACCTACCAACCCGCACTGGGCCAGCGAGCCGGTAGATTAAGGCCCATGGTAAGTTCGAGACTTGTGTTATGGGATACTAACTCAACGATACTATATTTATAATAGATACATATATAGATAAACATTCAAGACCCAGGCCAATCAGGAAAAGATCGTTTTCCATCATGACCTGACCGGGGATCGAACCCGGGGCCTCCACGTCGCAGGCAGGCGTGTTGACCGCTACGCCACGGAGACCGACATCCTATGGAGGATGAGCGAACTTTACACACTGTCCCTCATACCTCCACAATGTAATAGTATGCCATATTATTGTCACCATCATTATCGACGTTTTTATCGTCTCACTGCTGGGCACAGGTCTCCTCTCATACAGAGAAGGACTGAGCGGAATCACCACGCTTGCTCAAAGCGGGTTGACGATCTCAGACTTAAAGTCGAAGTTTCCTCAAGCTGTTTTCCTTCACCTTTTAACCAGTCATTAGCGTCCATGATATACCTAGAAAGTACATATAACTTAGAAAGGTTACATTGGTACTTTCCTGACTTGGAGTCTACCCCCGGGCACTCATACTTGAGAGGCTGGTGTTTTAACCACTAGGCCACCACGACTACTTATTGTCCTCAACCGGACACAAATTCAGTCAACAGGCTGCTACAGAATTACCCTGATGGAAAAATCCAATATCACTTTGAGTGACCGGGGAATTGATCTGACCTTAATTCCCAGGTCAGACAAAGCCTCATGCTAAGCAGCAGCACTTGGGACCACTAGAGCAACGAGGCAATACGAAATGTAATTTTATAAGGTCGTTGTTTCGGAGGATAATAACACCGAGTGTTGGGTACATTAGCTGGCATATGATAAATAATTTCATTGTTATTGTGTTTTCTTGTGTTTAATTAACACAAGAAAACACAACAACATATATTTATTGCCACGTAGTATTGTATAAAGTCAGAAGTTTTTTTTTTAAAGAACAGACAGCTGTGCTGGTGGGGAGTTTGTTCCGCCACTTCTTTTTCCCAGCGTAAGCAGGCACACAACCAGGCACTGGCAACGGGCGTTCGTTCTGGAGGAACTGTGTTATATAAAATTGACATTCAAAAAATGTTGATCCTCAGCCTCATTTAATTAAATAACTTTTGATTTGATTCAAACCAAACCTGTTAATATGAATTTCGTGCATTCTACATCTTCTTACATTTTGACAACGTATATTAATATTAAAGGACTAAATATGAACGTTTATTTTATAACGGCACAGACTAACTAAAACTAAACAAAATTTAAATTCTGTGTATCTTTCTTGACAAAAGATAAATATGAATTCAGTCCTTTTTCTTATTATTATTTTTTTTCATTGAGACTGCGTTCATACTATGGACGGTATTTTTTTTTCTTTGCCCCTCAAACCATCCAGGCACGTCGGTTGTGAGTACTTCGCACCTCAACTTTCTGAAGGACATCTCAAATAAGGTACATATGTCCTTCTGGGGTGTTCCCTTCCGGCGTTTCCACTCACATCTGTCTACGCGGCAGATTGAGAGAGAACCTTTTATTAGTCAAGTTTTGTTTGACCTCTCAACATAACCTAGCGAATAAATGAAGCTAAAAATCTCATCAGTGATGAGACTTTTAGCTTTTTAATTATACATGATTGAGTTCAGTAAATGATTTCGCACACCTAGTAATATATCGGTACATCTAAGTTTTTTTAGGATTCCGTACCTAAAACGTAAAATGGAACCATATTAATGAAACTTCGCTCTCCGTCTGTCCGTCCGGCTGTCACCAGGCTGTATCTCATGAACTGTAGTTACTAGACAGTTGCAATTTTCAGAGATTATGTATTTTTGTTGCAGCTATAACAACAAATAGTAAAATAAAGAAAAAATATATTTAACTTCCATACAACAAACGTGATTTTTATGCTGTTTTTAGCTCAATAATAAAAACGGAAATAGATAGACGCTTGAAATGTACACAGAATATTTGATTATATTTTAAAATTAAAATAACATAAACATTAATGGGGGCTCCAATACAACAAACGTGTTTTT
This sequence comes from Sesamia inferens, assembly GCA_037179545.1. Lineage (NCBI taxonomy): Eukaryota > Metazoa > Arthropoda > Insecta > Lepidoptera > Noctuidae > Sesamia > Sesamia inferens. The sequence continues at coordinate 30,602,811 of CM073925.1, forward strand.
TTGCCGTTTTTAAAGACAATGGTATGGAACCCTGCGTGCGTGAGTTCGACTCGCACTTGGCCGATTTTTTTCATATTTTACAGAAACAAGAATCAAAGTTGTTACAAATGTTTGAAATTAATGTATGAGTTAATTTTACGTTTTTTTTTTTACAGATTCATGTCTGTATTAGTAACCAAACGCAGTATTCAACGGGTAAGAGGTACTAGTATAGACGCTAACAAATATTAAGGATATGTAATAAACACAGTTTCACATATATTGCAGATTTGTCAATACATTCATAGGTGAGCGATTTATTATTGTGAAATTCTAAATAAATGTCATAAGTAATTATGGCATTGGCACCAATATTTAATAGATTCTATATTTTATCTATCCTTTTGATACATACTTTTTAGGGTTCCGTAGCCAAATGGAAAAAAATGGAACCCTTATAGATTCGTCATGTCTGTCTGTCCGTCTGTCCGTCCGTATGTCACAGCCATTTTTTTCCGAAACTATAAGAGCTATACTATTGAAACTTGGTAGGTAGGTAGATGTATTCTGTGAACCGCATTAAAATTTTGATGCAAAAATAAATAAATAATAATAAATATTGGGGGCTCCCCCCCATACTTAGAAGTGAAACTCAATATTATTATTTTTTTCATCAAACACATACTTATGGGGTATCTATGGACAGGTCTTCAAAAATGATATCGAGGTTTCTAAAATATTTTTTTTTCTAAACGTAGTTAAAAAGTAGTTATTTTCAATACCTAGTAAATAGTAAACCGCTTATTACCGCGTAATCTTTCATACAAATAACTTAAATTCTTTAATTTCATAAACCGTTTTAGTAACCGATATGGAACCCTTTGTGCGTGAGTCCGACACGAACTTGGCCGGTTTTTATATTATTCATTTTGGACAAAATTAGTAAGAAAAAACAGTAAGGTATATATTACAACATTAATAGTCGGCTAAGGTATAATGTGAACAAACATTTATAACTCACTCTAATGTCCACGGAATCATATTGATTTTACAAGAAATAAGGAAACGGACGTATACAGAAAGGGACTGTGAGACAATAGTGAATGATAAAAATAAAAATAAACTCGGCCAGTGGCCGGTCTGTGGGCACAATCACGCCATACCATTATATCAGCTAGCATACTTCTATATTTTGTAAGTGTGAGAAAATACAAAGTCTTGTAGACTTTGTTTCAGTAGACCATTTCTTATTTTATCGATTACCTGGTACTTTTTGGCAGGCCTATGCCATCTTCCCTTATCTACTGTGATTTGAATAAACTGTAAAAGCAGTAAAGTAGTGTGGGTAACCGTAGAGTTTCTTCCCGGCTCTTCTTCATATAAAATACCAATTGGAACCATGTGAAATAAAATATTTTGATTTTGATGAGACAAAAAGTACAAAATATAAGAATAATAGATACAAATTGCATGCTCAATCGGATAAGACATGAAACAAATAAACAGTTGCGATAATATTCAAGGTCCATTACATCGCTAGAAAACAGCAAAATATTAGCAAAATTTTATCAGTGTTTGGAATGCGGCGAGAATATTGAACGCATCAGTAAGTTTGGATCGTTATTGATCGTGTAACAACAAATAATTAGTTACCTCATTAGAGAGCTTGATAGGTTTCATATCAAACTTTAATCATGACTATTAGATTAAATATCTTTTGGATACTCTATAGAACGTGCACGCACGAAACGCGACTACGATACAGGAGAAATTCCAAATGAGAGGCATCATATTAAAAAAAAAAGGGAAATACATACTTGTAAAATCAAAAGTTATTTATTCAAATTAGGCTGAGAATCAGCCCGTTTTGAACGTGTCTACTACATAATACAGTCCCTATTCCCGACTAAACTTGAACTAACACTACGGAATAAATATCATATATAACCTTTATTTGTAAGATTGACGATAAATATTATCCTTGAAGTAACCCACGCAAAAAACACGACAAAAAACTTAATCTAAATATTTTTATGGAAATTTGCGAAAATCACTTTTCAACCTCAAGACAGATAGTAATTCGTTCCATCAGAATTTCTCAACATACATTTTTGACCAAAGTTATAACAATTATTTATTCTGATAGACAATTTTTTTCATAAAATCATAATACAGAGCATTCTATCTTTTTGAAGATGAAATAATGTTTTCGTTTCTTAATAGCTCCAGCAATTTATTTACTTAAACGGTTTTTCTTTCAAGATTAATTAACTTCCTAGATGTAATTATACTAAATTAAATACACGTCTTTGCACTCTGGCAATAATGCGATGTATAAAATATCTGAAGGTGGAAACTCCTGAAGTAATTTACTAAGTTTCAGCATACATTTCTGGGATGAGACAGATATATTTTGCAGAAATGTATTTGAGCATAGGTATTCAAGATTATTTATTTTGTAAAAACTTGAATATACACAGGTGCAAGATATTATCAATAATTATGAGAATAGTCCAAATATTTGAAAGATTTAAGAGTTAGTCGATCAGTCAAAAAATTGTGAGTGTCTTCATAAGCATCATTCGTACATTTTGCGGCTGCGTCTTCCTTTAAATTCATTGGTAATTGATTGTTTATTTAAGAATATAAGCCGCCCTAATAAGACAATGTAGGGTTAGTTTTCAAAGACCCGCCAAATGTATCCTTAAATTTCGCTTAGAAATCTTTAGCCTGAACAATGACTGAATAAAAATTGAACTTTTCTTTCGTCATCATCAACCTTTTTTATAGTCCCACTGCTGGGCACAGTTCTCCTCTCATATAAAGAAGGACTTTTCTTTACAACAGTTAATAAATTTTTCGCGATTGCCATATGGGTCCCATGGAGAAAGTTGTTCGGCTTGTACGACAACGCTAAATTTTGCTGTTCTTCAAAAATGAGCCCTGTACACTAGGAACAAAAGAACCAAATTGTCTGAACCTGTATAACAAACCGTATAAAACGTATTTGGCAATTATATTTCGTTCATTTCTTGGTGATATTAATGACCTTAGTAAACTTTTTTTACAATCGTAGTGATGTCGGTTATTTTATTAATAATATAAAAATGTGTATTCTATAAAATTTCTGTGTTGTTGATGTTAGTGGTTAGGTGTTGATTGATGTGTTAAAAAACTGAAAATGAAGCTAGTTGTTTATTAATTAAAATAAATTTAAATTTTTAAATTACTTGAAACATTTTGAATGAAATCTATTCTCCTCTTCGATGCCCGTAAATATTACGTATGTAGCTCTTAGCGTAATGGAAGTAAAAATAACGAAAGAGTCAGTATTTGTTCTGTGTTGCTTTTTTGCTGTGGAATTAAAATTATTGTTCACTGCTATGGCTTCTTTACTTTCTACCTACAGATTTTTTTCAATATTATATGTATGAATACTACAAATGAATGCATATATATCACGCAGGTCTTGTTCTTGAAAGATGTCATATGCCTTCGAATTTTTGGGTCTTGGACACAATGGATACATTCACATTTAGATTGAAATCTGAAAACAGCACAGTGTTCTTGGGTATAACTCTTGATGCTAAGCTTCAATTTTGTCCACATATAGAAAAATTGTCAAAAAAACTAAGTTCTGCTGCTTACGCAGTTAGAACAATTCGTAATTTGACTGATACTGAGACAGCCGGTTTAGTGTACTTTGGCTATTTCCACAGCGTAATGTCATACGGCATTCTGTTGTAGGGAAATGCCGCTGATATTCAAACAATATTTGGTTTGCAGACACGAGCTGTTCGTGCAATTTATAAATTAAGTCCGAGACACTCTCTCAGAGAAAAATTAAAAGAGATCAATGAACTGACCGTGCCGTCTCAATATATTTATGAAAATCTTTTGTATGCTCATAAGAACATAAAATTGTTTAAAAAATACAGTGATGTCCATAATATAAATACTAGGAACAGGCACAAACTTATTGTACCTACAACAAGGCTCAAGAAAATAGGTGGCTCTTTTAGATGCCAATGTATACATGTTTACAATAGACTTCCAGATGTGGTTCAAGATCTGAGCCTGAATAAATTCAAATCCTTCATTAAAAGTAAGTTGTGTCAGAAAGCATTTTAGAGTGTTAAGGATTATAGTGAGGACAAAAAGGCTTGGGCTTGAGCTACGTCCAATTTCTTTACTTACACTGATTGTTCTTTGATTTTTCCTCTTGTAAATTTCATTTGTAATTGTTTCTTTTTGTTTTTTTTACTCAAAGCAAGTACACACTATGTAGCCAAGCATATTGTACGTTACGGAATTGCATCGTTGACAGAGGTGTTCGGCACTGGTGTAGCTACACTGGAGCTAAACTTAGTATTCGGGAATACTGTTGGAGCTGCTGAACCTTGGACAAAACTATCTTTGCATTGTGTAGATTCAATTTCTTAGTATTGTATAATTGCATGGCACACGTGTGAGCACAATGTACTTGCTGTAAAGTATCTAATTGTTGGGTTAGTCGTTTTTTGTTTTTTTTTGTGTGTTTTCCATAATGGACGCTCTCAGCGTACAATATATTTCTGCATCGTTCTCACACGATTGATTTCAAAATGAATGATGTAATCAAATATTTGTATCAATAGCTTGATAATTTAAAAGAGTGTCCATGGAGGTTCTTGCCCGTTCTTCTCCATAGGTACCTACTCTTTGGAATGGGCGACTAGCTTCACCTTACTGACTTACCGACCTTCTGACAATTCAAAAGTGCCTGTAACTGGTTTATTTGAAATAAATGCTTTGATTTGATTTGATTTGAATGACTGATGACAAGGTGAAGGAAAACATTTTGAGGAAACCTGGACTTTTAGTCTGAAATCGCCAACCTGCATTGAGCAAACGTGGTGTTTAGGCTCAATCCTTCTCTGTATGAGAGGAGACCTGTGCCCAGCAGTGGGACGATAAAAAAGGTTGATGATGATGAACCCATACACAAATCAACCGTGGCAAGCGTAGCTTAACCTGGTCGATCGACCAGTGCGGCTTTTTAGGGATCCGTAGCCAAATAGCAAAAAACGGAAACCTTATATATTCGTCATGTTTGTCTTTCCGTCTATCCGTCCGTATGTCATAGCCATTTTTTTGCAAAACTATAAGAGCTATACTGTTAAAACTTGGTAGGTAGATGTATTTTGTGAACCGCATTAGGAATTTGATGCAAAAATAAAAAAAAATAATAATAAATATTGGGGCTCCCCATACTTAGAACTGAAACTCAATTTTTTTTTTTTCATCAAACACATACATACCTCTAGGGTATCTATGGATAGGCTTCAAAAATAATATCGAGGTTTCTAAAATATTTTTTTTCTAAACCAAATAGATTGCGTGACAGACGCTTCCAAAGTGGAAAAAAGTTGCCCCCCCCCCTCTCTAACTTCTAAAATAGGATTATGAAAAATCAGAAAAAAAAGCATATGATGTACATTACTATAAAAATTACCAACGAAAATTGTTTTGAACGAGATCTAGTAAGTAGTTTTTTTTTAATACCTCGTAAATCGTAAACCGCTTATTACCACGTAATCTTCCATACAAATAACTTAAATTCTTTAATTTCATAAATCAATGGTACGGAACACTTTGTGCGACAGTCCGACACGCACTTGGCTGGTTTATTACTTAGCTTCTAGCCGGTCAGCTCAAAGCCACATGAATTATAGAATAAGTTAGAATCTTACTTGGAAAGCGTAAATATTAAATAGCTATCTATGACATTTAGACGTCCTTAGTTTAAATATTAAGGCAAATAGAGAGGTAATATTTCATTAAATATTCTATTTCATAAGGTTCGTTAAAGTAACCTTTGAAATTGAGGAGTGAATAATAATCATACAAAAATAAGGGGGTATATAATCAACTAAAAGGGTATATACGCACCAAAAGCATGGCTTCTTTTGGTACTATCAAAAGATATTGAAAAGGTTTCAACTAAAAATAAAATACTCAAATAATTTACACCAAATTTTCGGTCTTATAATATGTTTCTTAAATTTATATAATAATAAACGTATCACACACTACGTTGGTTATTAACTACACGTAACACATCACGTTTCTTGCAAATATCACGATAAATCTCTTATGTAATTCTGCGCGCCTAGTATGGCAGGCAGCAGTAGACGGTATTTTTTGACGAATATGACTCAAAAACCCTTCAACTGAATAATTTTTTAAAAATTTATCCTAAGAAGCCATGTTTTCTATATGTATATACCTACCCTATTTCTACACGTTGTATAAGTATAACAGAAACTTACAAATCAAACCTACAATGATAAATGGATAAATAACCTAATGGATATTGTGTAAGAGACAAAATTCGCAAATTGCATTTCTAAATTAATATAAACTTAACCTACCTTAACATATATCACATTTAATGGTAACGCAGGAGATATAAATTATTTTACTAGCGATATATCTATACTATGGATATCACAGCCTAAGATGCTACAAAGTTACACAATATAGTTAATGTGGTTAAGTTTTGAGTTCGAATATTGGCTCATTAAACTGGTGAGAAGACCCTTAGGGCCAATTCTGAGAGAGAACACTATTTCATCGTTAAATAATACATATTTGATAGTCAAAATGTCAATTAAGCTCTCTTAACTCGGTAGAATTAAGTTCGGGCAGACACTTCTTGACATTCTCGAAATTTCTAGAATATCATTTGCTTTGCGAAGGCTTCAAATCGGTCGATAAACTTAGATACCTAAATAGAACTTTCATAAGTTTAGCTTTATTGATACGAGATTTAAATGAGGGTGATTTCATTTTGAGTATGCAGGCTAACAGTCAGTAATAAGCAGTAAAGAGACGACAGCTGGTATAGAATCGCAATACATAATTTCAACTAAAATAAAATACTTTAAGAATTGTTAGTAAATTTGGAAGGAAACCAAAATAGTTTTTATCTTTCGCCTGTGGCGCCTTTGTTTATTTTTATCGTATCTGTTTCTGTCTTGTCAACTGAGGTTGCCGTGCTTTCTTATAATAAAATAAGACGTCCATATATAATTAAAATACAGTTTAATTATTAACAATAACCACGAATCACATTCCTTTAAGAATTGCACATAGCTGACGGCCGATGGGGCAGAAAGGCTCTTGAATGGCGACTACGTACCAGTAAGCGCAGCGTCGGACGCCTACCGACTAGGTGGTCGAATAATCTGACCAAAATCGCAGGGAAGCGCTGGATGCAGGCCGCGTTCAACCGTTCTTTTTGAAAACTTTAGGGGAGGCCTACGATGATGCCTGAGATGATGATGAAGATGAAGAATTGATACCAACTTTTCGGTTTCATATGATTTTTAAATTCAAATTATAACAGACGTATCACCGCACTACGTCAATGAATAACTTTCCAAGTTACTTGCCAAAAGAAAGAAAAACGTTTTTTTCGGCACTTGTTGAGGGTTTGTCGTTCAGCATTATGCTATGATCCTATGCAAGACACACATCACACATACATCTGTTATTGACACTAATGCTAAAATAAGACCTTTAAATGTTAAATAACCATGATGTGTTTGTGTTGTTGATGTGCCTTAAATAAATAAATAAACGTTTACATGAGCACTCACGATACAGGAAAAAATCATTGTGAAGGGCGACGATTTTTTACAAAAAAAAAAAAAACTTTAAGCTCCTCCGCATTAAGTACTTCATCTATGCTACAGGTAACGCGGCAGTGTTACTTTTCCTTAACCCCAGACGGGTTCCCACTGTACAGAATCTATAATTAATAAAACCAACCTGTTATTATCCCACTGTAAAGCAACGGCATCTTCTTAAACAGAGAAAGCACTGGTATTGATCACCAGGCTTAAACAGAGAAAGCACTGGTATTGATCACCAGGCTTAAACAGAGAAAGCACTGGTATTGATCACCAGGCTTAAACAGAGAAAGCACTGGTATTGATCGCCACGCTTACTCAAAACGGATTGGCGATATTGGAATTATATTTTCTGTAAGTCCAAGTTTTCTCAAGACCCACACCAATGCTGAGAATAACTCAGAGAGTAAATGGACGTAGTTAAGCAAAATGGATCCAAGCCACAAAAAGCACAACACAACAACTTTAGTATATGCTAAAAATATCAAAGCCGCAAAAAAGTACCGGAAAATGCCTATTATTTAGAAGGAAATTTAAATCTTCTGTCATGTTATTTTAATATATTAATTTTACTTCAAACTCTATTTTCTCAACAGCAAGTTTGCTAGCTGGATCCTTTTTGCATAACTTTTTTTTTTTTATAAATTATAAACTAGCGCTTGACCGCAATCCCGCCTGATGGTAAGCAGTGACGCAATCGTTGATAGTAAAGCGCGCTAGTTTATTAAGAGCCTATTAGTAGTCCGACGGAAACACCGCCGCTGGTAAATTGTTCCAGTACCTCGATGTACGCGGTATAAAGGAGGAGGAAATATGGAATGAAAACTCATATTGTTACTTTCCTGGAAACTACAACCTCACATGTGAGACCCTAAGGCAGTAACCACAAGATAACCAAGATATTCATTTTTACAGCTATTATTATACACCCATAAAACTAATCGAATAGATGTAGAGATTTTGTAGCATAACTTAACTTTAGGCAGTTAGGAAATGGAGTTTGACGGCATTTCTGATAATATAGGTAATAACTATTTATAAGTAATCATCAATGTTGACGTCCTCCATGGCGCAGCGGTCAACACGCCTGCCTACAACGTGGAGGCCCCGGGTCATGATGGAAAACGATATTTTCCTGATTGGCCTAGGTCTTGGATGTTTATCTATATATGTATCTATTATAAATATAGTATCGTTGAGTTAGTATAATATAACACAAGTCTCGAACTTACTTTGGGGCTAACTCAATCTGTGTGATTTGTCCGTATATATTTATTTATTTATTTTATTAATGTTATAATTTTAGCTTCTTACAATTTATTATTGTAGATGACCTATTATGTCGTTTTAAATGTCATTTATATTGAGAGAAAGCGCATGGATAAAGCTTTAAGTAGCTTAAATCCTGTATTTCAATATACTAGGTAGTGAGAAATTTCATTATCTATCCACCATTTTTCAGAACTTGCTACGCATACGTTACCACGTAGCGGTTGCGTAGCAGTTCGTAGCGGTTGCGTAGATATCATTACCCGGCTACCTTGAACTTGTTAAAAGTAAAGTCACTCGTAGCGGTTAGCGTAATATTTCGTAGCGGTCGCTTAGTATTTCGTAGTGGTTGCGTAGATTTCATTACCCGGCTACCATGAAGTAGTTAAAAGTAAAGTCACACGTTGCGGTTAGCGTAATATTTCGTAGCGGTCGCTTAGTATTTCGTAGTGGTTGCGTAGAAATTCGTATCACGCTATAAAAGTCGAATGCGAATTTCTTGAAAATAAAAATATTTTATTTCACATGACACGTTAGAAGCTACTTAGCTTCTGATATTCATTTTTACTCTGACGCACGTTTCCAATTGGTCATTTCCTGTGGAGAAAAGCTGGAACGAATCTCCACGATTACACTTTTAAAAATAATTCACTTTTACAACGTTTTCAAATCACAGTGAGTACCTATGGAAGGCTAGCCTAACAACAAGTACCAAGTACTTGATAAAATAAGAAATGATCTACAGATCTAAAGTCTAAAAGGCCTTTGTCCACATTTGTAAAATAAAAAATAATCTGGTAAAAAGATGGCTAAAATATAAAAATCTAGTGGCATAATCACCATTAAAGCCACCAATAACAATTCAAATTTCAATTGTCAAATTTCAAACCAGTTAATATACATGTAAGTAGTTATTTCGTTAAGTAATTGCCAGGGAAAACAAAAAAATCCTCTTTGAACAATTTCAAACCGACAAAAAATTAAAATCAATTTTAGTTAGTAATTAGTAGTATTTTCATTTTTGTATCATTAATTCTCTCACCATTAATTCCCTCGATAAGGTGATACACATGACAATTCACACAATATGAACGCAAAAAGCAGAATAAGCGTTTTGTGAAATAATATGTATTACACCCTCATACATATATGTCGTGGTGGCCTAGTGGTTTAAAGGCCAGCCTCTCAAGTATTCGTGCGCGGGTTCGATTCCAGGTCAGGCAAGTACTAATGTAACTTTTCTAAAGTTATATGTACTTTTCCAAGTATATCTTGGACACCAATGACTGAAGGTGAAGGAAAACATCTTGAAATAACCTGGACTTAAAGTCTGAAATCGCCAACCCGCATTATGTTGAGATGTATGAGAGTCGCTGTATGAGACCCCACACTAAGAACTTCTCTTCGACCTATCGTGGGTGCGTCTACAAATATTTAAACTCACATACGCAAATATCCAAACCCAGAAAAACTATGTGTAGGTCAGTGCAGTAATCAATTGTGTGACCACAGCGCCAAACGCGCCGTCTAATAGATGTCAAAATTTTATTAGCCAGTGTTTGATTCTAGGACTTCAAAATAGTGAAGAACATCTCCGCGAGAATACCGATTCTAAGCAGTGGTGATGAAATGATTTAAACGAAGCAAAACACTTCACGCTAAAGTACCGCTAGACCATAACTCTTAAATGCTGCTCTTACTGAATGTACTATCTTTGTTCATTTCATTATCGTCATCAAGATTTCAGCCGAAAGACGCCGCGACTGTTTTACATAGGCCTTCCCCAAGGATAGCCACGACGACCGGTCCTGCGCCTCCCGCATCCAGCGGTTTCCCGCGACCTTCACTATGTCGTCGGTCCACCTTGTCGGGGGCCTACCCACGCTGCGTCTTCCGGTGCGTGGTCAAAGTGGCAGTGGGCCGGGCAGTGTGCCCAGCCCACTGCCACTTTAGTGTTGTAATTCTTGTTCATTTATTTTTTAAATAATAAATTCTCCCTATCCATACTTACTTACTAATATTATAAATGCGAAAGTCTGTCTGTCTGTCTGTTACGCTTTCCGGCTTAAACCTCTCGACCGATTTTGATGAAATTTGGCACAGACAATCTTTAGACCCCGAGAAAGAACATAGGCTACCTTTTATTAAAAAAAAAATATTCCTGAGAGAAATCTAAAAAGCGCGATATAACCGAATTTCACGCGGGCGAAGCCACGTGCGGAAAGCTAGTAATGAATATATATTCTTAAAAGCCAACAATAATCTGTGTCTCATTTTAAAAACTTGAAATCGTTTCTGAATAATATCACAAAAATGATAGCACCATTATCAAATCACTAACTTTTATTCTGAATACGATCTTCAGGACAATATTGTCGAGTCTTTTAACGACGATCGTCAGATATTGTATTCTCGTTCACTGAATTACATTAAATCTAAAACGACTATTTCTAGTATCAGCTTCCATTAACTGAAATTTCTAAGGGGATAAAATGACAGTGAATGAGATAACAGAGATAAACGATTATGTAAGTTGGTGAAGAGACCGCGACTGAAATAGCCATTTAAAGGCGGAATGTCGAAGATTTTGCTATTTTAGGAATGGAAACATTTCTAAAGTAGCAAAGTCAAGTAATCTGCATTCGCGATTTACTTGGAAAAAATTAAAATGTTATGTGACTTTATGGAAAAAATATTTAAAATCCCACACAATAAATTACAGTGAACGTTGTAACCTCAAAATTTTTTTGTAACTTTTTCAATAGTGCTGTACTCCTGTCATATTAGACATAGAGGTTTTTAGAAGCAGAGATGCACAACATTTAATGTTCGAAATGAATTCAATTTTTTTTTTTTTAATAAATAATGGGTTCAATGAAGAGGGGTTCTTAGCTAAAATAATGTTGATTGATCAGGTTAAGCTATATTTTCCGTGGTGGACTGTGGATGGGTTACCATCTTTAACATACTGAGACCCCTCTGTGCCTCGGAAAATACATTAAGCTGTTGGTCCCGGGTACCAGTTGACCGGGTTTGTTGACCAGTTGTTACGGCTCGTCAAAAGTCCAAAAGTTTGACCACCAATCTTGCCAAGGGGTATTGAATAGCCCAGTAACTGGGATTTGGTTAAATAAGCAGTCGGTTGAATTTATCAGAACTTATGCAGCTCAATTCAAAACTGAATGAGCTTAACGATTCGACGAACAATGTCAAAAAGGACGCTTGCGTAAGCCACTTTTATTAATCAACTGCTAGGTCATGGCGATATTAATAAATTTGAGTGAAAATATCAATAAAATTACACATACGGTCTCCACATTCACAATTATCAGAATGATAGAATACGAAGTAAGTAATGTCATTGTATATATGACATTGATTAACGTAACGTGTATATAAAAAAAACAACAAAAGGAAATATTCAATATGTAAAAATTGTAAGAAGCTCAATCCCAACTTTTTTTGTCCTCGATATAATCTTTAACGGTATAAAAGGCTTTCTGGAAAAACTGGAAAGGAAATACTGGCATGCTACAATTTTTTTTTTAATATATATTGTTGTCTGAAAGGTGGCGTGGTTTGGTCTAACCGGTTGATTTAATGAAACTTCTTGATAACTTGACGTGTCGTTTATTTTGACTGAATATTTTTACATTATTTGATGATGTTACTTATTTCCTAGTGGTTTAATTATAAGTACATATATATATTATGAAATATTGCTCTCCCCGAGCGGCTGTGATGCGAACCCCGAACAGACAATATTTTCAACACAAATGTTACGCTTGACAGGTGACGTTTTAACATTGATACGTAGCCCTTTAATCCTGGTCGTCTGAATGACGTTTATAAATGGTGGCAAAATACAGATAATGAAACATTTTGATTTACATTTAAACGTAGTCAAGTGGGTTTTTTTTTTAAATTATAAACTAGTGCTTGACCGCAGTCCCGCCTGATGGTAAGCAGTGATGCAATCGTTGATGGTAAAGCGCGCTAGTTTATTTAGCCTATTCACTAAAAAAACTTAGTGAATTGGAAGGAAGACGGCAGTTGAGCGAGGCAATGCAATGTTAAACTCAACAACACGACCAACGATGCTGCGCCACAGGGAGATTGATCTGGAGATCCTTCACGGCCAAGCTCCCGACACAACAACATTTAGCGCATCATAACCGGCACACATCGCAACACAACTGCTCAGACCCGTCCTCCGTACGGCTTCACCGTATCATTGGCCCCGATTCCCTGATTCACAAATTAAATAAAAATTGAGTTCATCTTTTTCTTTATATATCATTAAGAAAAGGACAGAAGATAAGAGAAGACAAAGGGACGAAAGTCGTCTGTGTATTCCAAAAACAAATACTGCCTTGATGTATAAAAGTGTATTTCACATGGCACCAGTTATATATAATAAATTGCCGAAAGACCTAAAAAAAAATTGCCTTTTAATTCATTTAAACTAAAACTCAGAAGTATGCTGTGTCAAAAATGTTATTATAGTGTGTCGGACTTTTTATTGGACAAATCTTGACATTGTATAATTGTAATTTTTTTCTTTGACTTTGAATTTATAAGTCCAAATTGTTTTGACATTTATTTAACTAATTGTTTTGACTTCATTTTGGATAACGTTATGTGATTTGCTTATTTGACAATATTGTATTTAAATCAGGATAATTTTGACGTTAACTTAAGAAATTATTATGACTTTTTGACTTTAATTATTCCTATTGTAATGATAATTTAGTTATTTTTTATTATTTATTTTTTTGAATTTGTATGCCTATAATAGGCTGATCATAGCGCACTTTATCCTCAAATATGAATAACCACTGTACCTATGTTTCACAAATAAAATATTTCTGATTTCTGATAAAATGTCAGTTTAGACCTATCAAATTAGTGCGCTCTTGATGTAAACTGACGTAGTTTTCCTCGCCATATTTTTAATCGCGTCTAAACTGTCTATAGAGTATCTTAATTTGACAGGATTAAACTGACATTTTATCTTCTGTCCTTTTCTTAACGAAATGGACAGAAAGAGATGCACGTAACTTAAAATTAGTTTAGTTTGTAAACAACAGGATCGGAGCCATTGCCTGATATATAAAATTTCAAATTTCAATAATATAAACCAACCTAATCCTACCTTAATCATATTATATTAATGCGAAATTTTGTATGGGTGGATGTATAGATGATTTTTTCACTTTTACACAAAAACTACTCAACGAATTTTGATGAAACGTAACAGTAACATAGCTTATAAGTATTTGTCACATGTTTTTAAATTGGAAGTTATAGGACATGGCAAAATACATAAGGATATGTCAAAATTAAGATCTAAGTACAAAAGTGCTGCTTATTTATAGAAGTAAAACAGAAATGTAGACAATAGTGTGCAAGACACCACCCACCAGACAAAGTCTTGCCGCCAAGCGATTTGTCGTGTTCCGGCATGATGTCTGGTGAAGCCGTATGGAGGACGGGTCTGAGCAGTTGTGTTGCGATGTGTGCCGGGTACGATGCGCCAAATTTTGTTGTGTTGGGAGTTTGGTCGTGGAAGGTCTTCGGATCAATCTCCCTTTGGCGCAGCATCGTTGGTCGTATTGTTGGGTTTAACATTGCATCACCTCGCTCAACTGCCGTCTTCCTTCCTATTCGCTCAGTTTTTCTGAGTGAATAGGCTGTTAATAAACTAACGCGCTTTACCATCAACGATCGCATCACCGCTTACCATCAGGCGGGATTGCGGTCAAGAGCTAGTTTATAATTATTAAAAAAAAAAGACAGAAAAATAAATTGTATATGATAAGTAATTATTACACAAATATACTAAAATAAATACATAATACTAAAATTTGTAAATGTACGTTTTAAATGCAGAGGTGATGAAAAAATTTTATACAAAGCAAACTAGATGTTTTTGGCCTACAGCCAGTAAGGCGCGGTCGTTACCAATGGGCTCTGGATACTTATCCAGTACATTTATGTACAAATTATGAAATACAAAAAGTGTACATGTGGTACCGGGTCCTAAGAGGCGACTAAGGAAACTGTCACCAGGGAAGCGGGCAGCAGCACTTCCCTTGTGAAATATCAAACTACGGCAATCCCCAACCCGCCTGCTAAGCGTGGGGATTATGATGACTCCCCCAAAGTAATGAAAGCCTTGGGGGAGGCATTTGTCCAGCCGTGGACCTCTATAGGCTGGACAAGAAGGTCGTGGGCCAACATGACTGTTTCTTCCATACTTCTTCTATTAGTCGTCATCTCAGTAAACACCTCCTTTCTAACCATCATCATTCATACATCCCATCTTCAATATCTTTTCTTTGGTTTTCCCCTACTTTTATAACTATCGGCATTCATACAAAAAACTCACTCACGACATTATCCTCAACTCTCCGTAACACATGCCCATAGAATAGAATAGAATACTCTTTACTTACTTCATCTAATGTTCTCAATATTTAATATATGCACTCGTGTAGCTACATAAAATGTTAAAGTTCATTTCTTTTAAATTAATCGAGAACATAATAATAATCAAGAAACATTTTTTAACTCTTGTTCGGATATACCTAGTTCACTAAGATTATAAAAGAACTCACTATATCTCCAAAACCACTTTAAACTTTAAAAAACCCTTTAAGTGCATCCTTTGGGTCCGTTGTAAAGACACACTTACCCACATTTACGACAAATGCATCGTTGGTCTAGTGGTGTGGTTGTACGACTATTCAGCAGAATCCTAGGAACGAACTCAATTGATTTATTTTGTAAAAATCTTATCCTTAAAGCGTAAGTAAAGTAAGCTATCATTTCACCAGAAGCTAAGCATTGACACTGGCAAAAATTCACTTGTTCAAAAACTAAACGAAATTGTCAGTTTCTTCATCTTCCCAGCCTGTAGAAGTCCACTGCTGAATAAAGGCTTTCATTATATTGGGGCATTGCCCTAATCCCCATGCTTGTTAGGCAGGTTGGGAATCGCAGTAGTTTGTTATTCCACAGGAGAAGCGCTGCTGCCCGCTTCCCTGGTGAGTTCTCGAATGAATTATCAGTTTAGTTGTATTAAATGAAGATACTCTACCGATAAATTAAACGTGATTATGAACATGACGGTTAAAAATAAATCAAACTTGCGACAGATGATAATTTGACAAGACTAGACTAGTATACATATAGAACCATTTCTGGTTTTAAGATCACTTCTCCTTAGTGGTAGTGACTTAGATGGTTAGTGTTAGTTTGCTTCAAATGGTGGTGGATCGTTCTTGAAGAACAAGCCGAATTCAACTAGCTGTTAAGTTGTGCAAATTTATGGCAACAAGACTACTCAGTTGTTTATTTTGTTTTCAAAAATATTCATGACAAGAACGTTGGAACGCACGGAAGGAAATTTCGTCTGTTACGCAATTTCACTTCCATCATACGAATGACGTACGCCAATGCGGAGAAATTCCGGGTGCCTCTACGTTGAACGAGGGTTTGAAGACGGCTGAATTATGTATACGAAAATATTCTTAGTACCACTAGGCTTGAGCCACTAACCGGGCTAAGGAAGCAGTAAGCCAGCTCACGGAATCTCTGAATCTACCTGTATATAATTCAATATAGGGTAAATTTACCAAGTTTTCAGAGCACAAAATAGTCGAGTCGTCACGGCCACGACTAATGAGTTGTCATAGATTCGAACGCAAACAAGCGTTTTACGTGTAAATTATTTCATCACCATTGGTCTCAAAGCGGTGAAGTATAATAGCGCGAGGAAACCGAAACGTCTTAGAAACAAACAAATACATACACGTGGTATCTACTAACTCGTACTGGACCAGCTTGGTGGAATACGGTCCTCTCTTTCTTATTAAGGGAAGGGCTTTTTCCCCGCCATGAGAAACTGCCAGTATCTCCAGAGTTTATCTGAAGACCTGTGCAATAATTAAGGGTAAAAGTTTTAGCTATAACATTATCGGGTCGATGCAACACTCTTGAAATAATCCTATTGTTGTGTCTCGCGAGACGGCTCGCCTGGCGGTAACTTGAACCGTCAGGGGCCGACTATGATATTGTACTCCTTGAGCAGATTGTTAAAGAAATTCGCATGCCAGCTATGATATACGTATGTATAGTCTATTCCAAAAATATCTAATGGCATTATATAAACAAATGAGTAAAAAAATTCACTTTGTAATGGCAATTAAAAGTCTTACTTAAAAATTAAATAATTCAATTCGGTTATTTGAAAAATTTAAACCCAAAATTACATGTTTATATCGCATTATCGTTGTTTTTAATCTTGTTGTTAAGGTACAATGTTTCAATCACAAATTACTTAAATAATAATGTTGGAAAAATAGTGATTTACAAAATAGAGGGTAAAGGCGAAGGGTATTAGCCAGGCCTCCTGCCGGAGGCTCTACGCGGGGGCCGTGCGGTCCATAGCCCTTTACTGGGCAGCGGTATGGGCGCGGTCGCTAAGAAAGCGACCAGCCCGATGCCTGACCGCATCCACGAGGGTCATGGACTTGCCGGATTGCCGCCATGGGATCTGGAGGCCAAAGCCCTCGCCCACACGTGGGAGTGGCGAGAGGAGGCAAAACGCCGGGGCATAACTCCGCTGCTGCGAGAAATCGCGGTACGGCGGACAGAGCTCCGGTGGGATCTCATGGCGACATGGAAAGTGCGAATCCAGTGCTAGGTACACCACAATAGCGGCGGTAAGTCCCCTCTTTGAGGAGTGGCTAGAAAGGCGCCACGACGCCCTCACCTTCCGCCTGATGCGGGTCCTCAGCGGACACGGTTGTTTCTGGAGTTTCCTGTTCCGTATAAGGCGGGAGGAAATACCAGGGTGTCACCATTGTGTGGATCGCCCTGAGGACACGGTGGAGCATACGGTGGAGGTCTACCCGACTTGGGTAGAGTACTGCTGTATCCTCATAGTGGTGATCTCTTGCGTCCGACCCTGGTCCAGGCCCTGGTCCGGGGCGAGCGTGCATGGCAAGCCGTCACCAACTTCTGCGAAACAGTGATGCTGACAAAGGAGACGGCGGAGCGCATGAGGCAGCGGGAATCCCAGCGCTCTCGCGCCACTAGCCGCCGCAGGAGACGCCTGGTCGGGAGACGACATCGTACTCCCAGCCAGCGGGCGCTGAGCAATGGGCAGCTCGCCGCCCGGTAAGGACCAAGCCCGAGTCGACGGTGCGTTGTGTTTCACGCGCGCCTTAAAAAGATGTCAGCACATCGTGACGGGGACCACGAAGACAGCGATACGGGTTGGTGAAAAAAGAAACCATGGTCCTGGGCGTCGCACAGGCAAATGAAGAAACACGGGTAGGTTTTATTCAGTAAAAGTCTGACACGCCCGTTCGTTCGGCAAAGGTCATTTGATGATTTCCCATCCCCACAAAAAGGGTATTATGGGTAAAACTAAAGGGAATCAGTAACACATAATGTACATATATAGACGACATTGTTGGTGCAGTGGCTGATTGACCGACTACTGCACTGCGCGTCACGGGTTCGATTTCTGCACGGCACAAATATATGTATGGGGTTTCGGGTCGGGCTGTTTGTGTATGTGAGTAATCTTTGGAAACACACACCCGATACAGGAGTATTTCTTAGTGTGAGGTAAGGTTTATTTAAAAAAAAAACAAAATAACGACACAAATATATTTACAGATGTGTTAATAATTTCCTTTAGTGAACGATTGCTTAAGAAGTTAACCTTAATATGGTTTATTTACACATTCGTCATCTTTTTTGGGACAGACCATAGTCTTGCATGCTTAAGTATATGTCACATACATATACTTAACCATGCAAGACTGTGTGTGTGACCGTGAGTCGTAAAATGTAAGAACATTTCATGTATGCAAACGAGCTGACAATATGCCGCTGCTTATTATGCCCGCACTTGTATACGTAAATATGTATACTCACATTTGGGAACATAGCTTCAAGTGGCGTCGATATGATATACTGCTACAGTCACTTATGTCAGAGATGTAACTTATGAAAGATGTCACGTAGAATACACTTTTGTCTTTGCCTTTGAACGGCAATTAATTGATCGATTCATGTTCTGGACTGAGATATAAAGGCGAAGATATGACAAGAAGATATTTTTGTAAGTCGACCTTTGGCATCATTCTTTATTAGCATTCTGATCTTGCTTTTGATCCAACGCCTTCAATCCGGAGGAGCCTTGACAGCCTCCGTGGCGTAGCGGAAGCGAAGGCGGCCGCTGCGCAAGGAGGCGCGGGTTCGATCCCCGAGCAGTGCAAATATTTGTATGCATAAATATGAATATTTGCATTGGCCTGGTCATGCCTCGGAAAGCCCGTTAAGCCGTTGGTCCTGGTTGCCATACGAACATCTAATGGCAGTCGTTACGGGTTGTTGGAGCCCTCAAAAGTCCAACAATTGGACTGACTGCAATGCTTCGATATCGCCTTCGGGTTGTGGAGGTCAGACGGCAGTCGCTTCACGGAAAATATCGAAGTTTAGCCAAAATTAGCAGTTAGGCTGGTAAAGCGGACCCCAGACACCAAAAGCTGAAAAAAGCTTGGGATGTGACTGGGATTAACGTTGAGATGAAGAAGAAGACCTTCAATCAGGTGGAGGAAAGATTTTGTTTGCACAAAACCACAGACGAGTCATGCGGATGCTTGTAGATTTTGTGTTTTCTTAGGACCTTATGGTAGAAATTATTAAATATATACAATATGTAAAGAAAACCCTGTCCGATCCATGAAAACATTGTTAGGTATCGATAACTTATTCTACTAAAGCACACAAATCCGGGATAAACTTAAAAAAAAACCTAAACAATAACTTAATACATGTCCTGTAGGCAATCCATGCGCGGTCGACGAGGGGCAGGGCCCTCGGCACGTGGTCACGGTGTTTATAATAATACCATCAAATTGGTGTTGTCACTTTATTAAAACTTACCAAATTTTGGGTAAGTTGGAATTAATTCGCGGGAAAAAAGGCTATGTCAAAATTTATAAGTATTGTTACTATGATGATTACGTAAAATTTTATATTTGATTTGGTCATGTGTTTACCTAACCTTTATTATCCTTATGTGTCGGACAGGGTTTTCTTTACATACTGTATTGTGTAAATTATACAAAATGTAGTCCCCATATTAGTATGAGAGTATCTACTTAACCCAATTACATAGACATATAAAAACTACCAGAAGTTGTAGTATGATGACTAATGAGAATTTCATTTTATGTCCAAGAAAGTCATTGTCCATTCTAAGGTTGCCCGGAGAAGAAGAATAAGAAATTGCAGATAAAGCCTTATCCGCAATCTATTCAATACTACAAAATACCCAAAAGGTAGCCACGTATTCAGTATTTTGTAGTGTTGAATTTCTTTTTAAGTAATCTATGTTTTTAAGTGGTCGCTCACAATGGGCCTCATACGAAGGCTCAGAGTCACACAAAGGGCAATGGAAAGAGCTATGCTCGGAGTTTCTCTGCATGATCGAATCAGAAATGAGGAGATCCGCAGAAGAACCAAAGTCATCTACATAGCTCTGCGAGTCGCTAAACTTAAGTGGCAGTAGGCAGGGCACATTGCTCGTAGAACCGATGGCCGATGGGGCAGTAAGGTTCTGTCGTGGCGGCCACGTATTGGAAGACGCAGTGTAGGCCTCCCTACGCTGCGCCCCAACAAGGTGGGCCGATGACCTGGTGAAGGTTGCGGGAAACCGATGGATGCGGGCAGCACAGGACCGGTCAGCGTGGAAAGCCTTGGGGAGGCCTTTGTCCAGCAGTGGACATCTATAGTCTGAAGAAGATGTTTTTAGTGTACAATTAAGTAAATAAATATTATTGTAAGAATTACATCGTAAGTTTCTGTCTGTATTTTATTAGTTCGTAAATTATTTGTTTCGTTAATAACTAGTGAAAATAATATATGTATAATGGATGGGTAGCTCGCTTTTTATATATAATTCTATATTTAAAATCAAGTTTCCCTAAGTCTTACTTCATATTACAGATATATTTATTACATATTTATTAGTTGGTTACTAATATAATTATTTGTTGTAGTCTAGTTAGTTTCGTAGCCATTATATATTTTAAGTGTATTCGATTTTACCAGCGCCTTTTCTCGCGTTGACTTCGGGGTAACACAACCGCGTCACCTCCTTTAATGATTTAGAACACAGAAGTGAACTCACAACAGAATATCGTTTTAATACGCTACCTTAGACGATATTATTAAGGAGTTGGGGGTGGATTAACTAAAAATGCGTGATGTTTTTGTTGGTCACAAATAGTCCGCATACCAATTTTTTTGTGCGGAATTTTCCATACACACATCAGTCACAGGAGCCTATGTCACTCTCTAAACCTTCAACTATTGAAACTTAAAAATCATGTCAATTTATCGCTCTGTTTTGCCGTTCAAGAAGCACAAACAAACAGACGCACAAACTTTCACATTTATAATATTAGTACGTATGTATTATTAAAAATACTTTAGTATATTATTATTTCACTATATGGAAGGGTTTGATAAAAATCCGAAAACAAAACTAAAAAATGCAAATTCCTTGCGTGTAATCAAAAAGGAACGCAGTGGTAGCCTAGGGGTATCGGCCGCTCCGTGATCAGTCCCCAGGTGGCGGATAGGGGAATGGCCCCCAGATATGGGGGTTACCGGTTTACCGGCGCGGACCAACACCAGAAGTGGGGACCGCTTGTGTGGTTACACGTGTGGCGGGTCGGCCACCACTCCAGGTGGCTGACGTGACCCGAACTCCGGGTCACTGTCGAGCAACCCGGTCTCCTCATTGAGAGGCCCCGTTTGCATCCGTGCAAACGAGTGGGGCTAAGAGGAAGGACACCTCGCTAAAAAACCCTTGGCTGCTTCGTCTTCTCGCACAAGAAGACGTACCCAGCCCGGCCCCTCCGTATGGGGGGACCACTGTGGGCCCGCCTTTTGGCGGGAATCGCCCGCGGGGGATTGGTTCAAACCCCATCACGCGCTTTTTTATAAGTTACAAGCGACCGCCAGCGACTTCGTTCGCGTGGAGTTATGCTCCGCTCCTATTGTCGTAGTCGCATCGTGATGCTACATAGCCTAAAGCCTTCTTGGATTAATGGGCTATCCAACGCGAAAAGTTTTTTGAAGTGAAACTTCTTTACGCACGCTTGACTTGGGGAGTAAGCTGGCGAAAGCGTTACGAAAAGTGATCGGGCAAGGCGAACGGAAGTTAAGTGGGGGATATAAGCACAGAGGCGCCCGTGGCGCGAGCTTGGTACTACAAGGTCTACAACGAGTTTTTATTTTTATTACCGAGTATTAATTTACCAATGAAACCATGAAATAAATTGAAATATTTATAGAAAATTAATATATGTATATGTGTATACATGTATATATATATATATATATATACATACAAATGTAGCGAAAGAAGTTTCACTTCAGTCGTGTGGTCATAAGCACACTCGTTTTTTTTTCAAATTCGACCAGTAGTTCCTGAGATTATCGCGTTCAAACAAACAATCAAACTCTTCAGCTTTATATATTAGTGTAGATTTCATCACCACTGCTCTGAAAACGGTGAAGGAAAACTACTTGAGGAAACCCAGGGCCCAAAAACTTCGAAGACATGTGACATCTACCAACCCGCACTTGGCCCGCGTGGTAGATTACGGCCCATTCTCTATCATCGAGAGGAGGCTTGTGTCCCAATAGTGGGAACAATATAGGCTCACTATGTTATGTTAATCAAAAATAACTAAGAATAATAATAAAACACGCTAATCAAAAAAAAAAATGCCTCACTATCAGTGATCCATCAATAATTGCATCACTGCTTACCTACCATCATGCGGGATTGTGGACAAGCACTATTTTATAATTTATAAAAAAAATCTCAACGCCGGATAAAATTTGCAATGAATTCGAGATAAAATTTATCGTCCCTTCCCCGAGTCTCAACTCTGAAAAGGGAAGACAAAAAAATCTTGTATAAATCAGTCTTATCTAAATACTACACCGAATGATACATTTAATACCAAAGCCAAAGGACTACGGGCAAAAACGACTTGTGACATACCAAGACTAAACGACCTCTCCTCATAGATTTGGGTTAACGACAAAACGATTTTACGAATCGGTACCTTGTACAATAATCGAATATTGCCCCGGAATAGGCAATTAGATCGACGTCTCCATTCCATTGCGAGTATTATGTTGTATGAAATTTGAATAATTTTGCATTGTGATTTGACATTTTGATGAAATAAACAGCAGTTACGTTACACATAGACAATATGCTGGGAATTCCATTCTCTGACTATTTTCTCACTGGTAAAATTTCAACAGGAAGTTTAATTCTGGTATAATCAATGCCGCATTTCTTTGCTTCAATCGGGTGGTAGGTGGTAACCGTGGCTTAGCCCGCTTAGAAGTTGGAAAATAACATTGAGTAGCGAGGTAAATTCATTCATTATTCACTAGAATATCCAGTTGCCTATACAGAGGTATGAGGGTGCAAAGTTCATCACCATAGTACAGGAAGGAACTTTCAAACAGACGAGTGATTTGTTTGGTAGGTAAGTACCTGACATGTGCTATTTGCCCTGTAAACTTTACTTGTACGATGTAGAATTTTGTGTAACGTCATTGTGATGCGTAGTTCCTGAAAGGCGAACTAGATGGCACTAAGTATTTTACAATTATGTTTGACAAATAAAAAAACATCGACTTTGACTTGATTATGTAGGTGTACAGTATAGCTAGAATCCAAATTTAGGCAACATCATCATCATTATCATCATCAATCTTTTTATCGTCCCACTGCTGGGCACAGGTCTCCTCTCATTATGAGAATAATAATTAAGAATAATAATTTAGGCAACGCATACATCAAATTATTTATCTCTTTTTGCTCAAATATCTGCGGATTCCAATATATCCTTCACATGCATTACACTGAATTGATATTAATTGCTTTAAGCTGTCATCAAGAATAACATTCATTATGACTATCTGTGATAACATCTAGTGTTTTAGTGTGTATTTAGTCGTTAGTGTCTTCAAGGCTACAGTGAATAGGCTATTAATAAACTAGTGCGCTTTAGATTAACGATTGCATCACTGCTTACCATCAGACAGGATCGCGGTCAAGCACTACTTTATAAAGTTAAAAATATGAGAATGCATTCCTTAAAAATTATACAAAAAATACTCTTTATTATGTACACCATTTAGATCACAGAACAAAAATATAAAGATTTTAGAAAGGGTGACACAATGAGCGGTCTTATCGCTAAGAGCGATCTTTCACAGACAACCTTTGGATGGAATAAATGGCCGCTAGCTAAAATAGGTAAAATCTTATGTCAACACATGGGATGACAATCTAATTATCTTACAAACATAAATAACTTCTGTGTGGCAGTTAAGTTGACCGGAGGTAAAAAAGCGTTAATGTAAATGTTTTCGATGGCTAGACCGATGTTAGAACACTGAGTGCGGAATCAAGTCATACAATCCCCGCGCACACTCTCCAATATACACCATATAGAACACCGGCAGGTTGGCTACTCTTTGCTTGTGCTTCCAAAGTTTCAGGCTTTGGAGACCGTTTTGAACAAATTTAAAACTTACCTATACTTAATTCGAAATAAGACAATCCGTTTGATCAATTATGAGATCTATTCCGTTGGCATACGGATGGCATTAAAAGAAAAAAAAAATGTTTACCGTACAAACTATTTATTGCACCTACTTGGTGTCATACCGAAAACAACAGACAACAACACAACAGACTGTCAAAAAGTTTAATTAAATGTAACCTTACTAGTCTATAATGACAGAAGATAGACATGTGAAGAAAAGGCAGGTCAAAACTCAGCTAAGTGGGAATTATGGCCTCATAAAATAAAACTTGAAGTCGTTGATACAAATTAGGCTTTGAATCAGTAGTTTTCGAATGTCAAAGTTACATATAGCAGTCTCCCAAAACGCCCGCTCTTTATCACCTCCTAGGGCTTTCGATAGCAAGTACAAATTGAAGCAACGATTTCCCCAGCTCAAATGGTAGATAGATTTTGGTCTCAAAATCAATGATAAATGGGCAGCACTCTGTTCTACACTGAGCAACTGTCATATGATCTCCACAACCCAATTACTAGGGAAAAACGATATCTTATCCAAAGGCCGGTAACAACTAGGTTTCCATTAGAATACCCTTAACGTTTCAAAAGGGTTATTTCTTGTAAGTTTGGCACTTTTCATAGAATATTATTATGCTTTAAAAAAAATAAAGACTTTTATTCAAAGTGGGCTGAGAATCAGTACTTTTTGAACGTCATTATTACATAAAACAGTCCCCCAGATTATCCATCATATGCTAGCCATGCCAATATACTAGCAAAGCAAAAAAAAATCTATAGAAATGGAAATGTAAGTAAAAATCTTGCCTCAAGGAGTAAAAAGACGTCATAGTTTACATATTTATGTATTGTAAAAATTAGAAAATTATATGAACATATTATGTATGTATATTGCAAATATTTTTAGGTATATATAGCGATATAGCTTTCTGGAACAAATAGCTAAGTGAATGACGGCCACGCCAAGCTTAAATAATCTTAAAAAAAAATGTAAATAAACAAGTTAGAAGGGGAAAATGTCATATAATACCAAAGTCGTTGCAATTTGAGTTTAACGAAATTGTGATGGGAAAATTTCCCTTCGGTGCACTTATGTGTGACAAAATCATGCTATCGCAAACTCTTCAGAACAACTATTTAGGAATAAATGGCCAATGAAGACTGAGACGCATGCGTGTTTTTTTTCTTTTATTCTATAATTTTCATGGCCACAAAAAGTGTGTTTTTTATTTTATTGTACGGATGTCGGCAGGTCAAATGCTGTGAATGCTTTAGACATAAAGTTGAATATCTAATAAATAAATCTGAGAGAGTGTGGTAGCTTGACGTGCTGTCGTTTGTACTTTGTCATTGTTTAATAAAAGACTTCGTAATTTTTTAGTAGTCAAGGCTTATTATAGATTTTATATAATGTATTGAGGTAGATAATTATTGGACACTGACATTAATTATATTATTGACTGTTGGTGATGGAATCATAGTATTAAGCATACGATGAACTAGAACTAAAAAGTCGTGGTGGCCTAGTGGTTAAAACACCAGCCTCTCAAGTATGAGTGTGCGGGTTCGGTTCCAGGTCAGGCAAGAACCAATGTAACTTTTCTAAGTTATATGTACTTTCTTAGCCCCGTGTGGTACCGGGCTTAGAATAGTACCAACCCATATCCTCCCGTGGGTGTCGTAAGAGGCGACTAAGGGAACTCTCTCACCAGGGAAGCGGGCAGCAGCGCTTCTTCTGTGGAATATCAAATCCTGCGATCCCCAACCCGCTTGCCAAGCGTGGGGATTATGGCAAACCCCCCCCCCCATAATGTTGCACACGACTAAGCCAAGGCCCCTAGTCCCCGGCAGCTCCGCTATTCCTGGTCATTGTGGTAGCGGCCAAGGTAACGGCGGGGCAAGGGGTGCGAAGAATCTCCGGAAGAGATCCGGCTACCACAAACAACGACGGATCGACCTGGCAACACTGAACGTGCGCACACTGCGGACCGACGAGAGGGTTATTGAACTGGAGGAAGAATTGAGCAGGTTACGATGGGGTGTCCTGGGATTATCTGAAGTCCGAAGAGAGGGTGAGGACTCGATAATCCTTAAATCCGGTAACTTGCTCTATTTCCGGGAGGGCGATCATCAGTCCCAAGGTGGTCTCGTGTTCCTCGTCCACAGGTCCCTTGTGGACAATGTAGTGAAGATCGAGAGTGTGTCGACCAGGGTGGCGTTCCTGGTACTCAGAATAACCAAACGGTATTCGCTGAAGGTCATTCAGGTATACGCCCCGACCTCGACACACTCCGACGATGAAGTAGAGACTATGTATGAGGACATCTCTAAAGCCATACATAGCTCAAAAACTCACTACAGCGTTATCATGGGGGACTTCAACGCTAAACTGGGAAAACGGAGCGGTGAGGAGCTCGGACTGGGAAATTTTGGATTTGGGCGTCGGAACTACCGAGGCCACATGTTGGCTGGCTTCATGGAGAGGGAGGGACTCTTTATGATGAACTCCTTCTTCAAGAAGCGTGAACAGCGGAAGTGGACTTGGATCAGTCCCGACGGGGTCACTAAGAACGAGATAGACTTCATTATGACGACAAAAAGGCACATATTCAATGATGTCTCAGTGATCAACTCGCTCAAATGCGGCAGCGATCATCGTATGGTCAGAGGCACATTGAATCTGAACATAGTGTCCGAAAGATCTCGCCTGATGAAGTCTACGCTCCGGCCAGCACCCATCCAGATCCATAACTCCGAAGGTTTCCAGCTCGAGCTCCAAAATCCCTTCGAATGCCTAAGTGGTGACGTGGACGAATACAATGACGGGTTTGTAGAAGCTGTCCGTACGGTCGGGACCAAGTATTTTAAGAGCCGCCGTACAAATAGAACTAAAAAGCTCTCGGACTACACTCTCGAGCTCATGGAGGATAGACGTGAGATGGTTTTGCGTTCGTCAAGTGATGCTTGCAGATACCGGCAGCTCAATAAGCAGATCTCAAAGTCTCTGAAGCGCGACCTACGTCGGTATAATACCGAGCGTATAACGGAGGCCATAGAGCGAAACAGAGGCTCTAAAGTTTTCGCTAGGGATCTGACTATTGGGCATAGCCGGCTAAGCAAGCTGAAGACTGACGACGGCAGGATCATAACGTCCGGGCCTGAGCTTTTGAGGGAAGTCGAGAATTTCTATGGACAGCTCTACACTTCGACGACAAAACCCGCATTAAATCTTGCTGAAGACCCTAGAGCAAGATTAACCCGACACTACACCGAAGATATCCCGGACGTCAGCCTGCAGTAGATTCGATTGGCTCTGAAACAACTTAAAAACAACAAGGCGCCGGGCGATGACGGAATAACGGCAGAGCTACTGAAGGCGGGTGGTGAACCGATCCTTAGGGCCCTTCAGAAGTTATTTAATTCCGTCATAGTCAAGGGAAAAACGCCACAGGCATGGCACAGAAGTGTGGTGGTACTCTTTTTCAAAAAGGGTGACAACACCCTTTTGAAAAACTACAGACCCATCTCACTTCTGAGTCATGTCTATAAGTTGTTTTCGAGAGTCCTCACGAATCGTCTCGCCTGCAGGTTTGACGACTTCCAGCCACCCGAACAAGCCGGTTTCCGAAAGGGCTTCAGCACAGTAGACCACATACATACGCTACGGCAGGTTATACAGAAGACCGAGGAGTATAACCTACCCCTTTGCTTGGCGTTTGTGGACTACGAAAAAGCCTTTGATTCGATCGAGACCTGGGCTGTACTGCAGTCTCTCCAGCGGTGACAAGTAGACTATCGGTATATTGAAGCGCTGAAGGGTTTGTACGAAAACGCCACCATGTCAGTCCGAATACAGGACCAGACCTCGAAACCAATACCTCTCCAGCGTGGTGTCAGACAGGGAGATGTTATCTCCCCGAAATTGTTCACCGCTGCATTGGAGGATGTCTTCAAGGTTCTGGACTGGAAAGGACTGGGCATCAACATCAATGGCGAGTACATGACACACCTTCGGTTTGCTGATGATATCGTAGTCATGGCTGAGACCGCGGAGGACCTGAGTACAATGCTCGAAGACCTCAGCAGAGCCTCCGAGCGAGTCGGTCTTAAAATGAACATGGGCAAGACGAAAGTCATGTCTAATGCCCATGTTGTACCGACTCCTATAAAGATTGGAGACTCTGTTCTCGAAGTTGTTGACAGTTACGTGTACCTGGGACAAACTATCCAGTTAGGAAGGTCCAACTTCGAGAAAGAGGTCAATCGTCGAATCCAACTTGGCTGGGCTGCTTTCGGGAAGCTACGAAGAATCTTCTCGTCCGAAATACCGCAGTGTCTCAAGACAAAAGTCTTCGACCAGTGTGTGTTGCCAGTGATGACATATGGAATTGAGACGTGGTCGCTAACAATGGGCCTTATAAGAAGGCTCAAAGTCACTCAAAGGGCAATGGAGAGGGCTATGCTTGGGATTTCACTGCGCGATCGAATCAGGAATGAGGAGATCCGCAGAAGAACGAGAGTAACCGACATAGCCCGAAGAATTGCAACACTAAAGTGGCAGTGGGCTGGACACATTGCCCGTAGGACCGATGCCCGATGGGGCCGACGGGTTCTCGAGTGGCGACCACGCACCGGAAGACGTAGCGTGGGTAGGCCCCCGACAAGGTGGACCGACGACCTGGTGAAGGTCGCGGGAAACCGCTGGATGCGGGAGGCGCAGAACCGGTCGTCGTGGAGAACCTTGGGGGAGGCCTATGTCCAGCAGTGGACGTCTTTCGGCTGAAATGATGATGATGATGATGATGTACTTTCTAAGTATATCTTGGACACCAATGACTGAAGGTGAAGGAAAACATCTTGAGGAAACCTGGACTTTAAGTCTGAAATCGCCAACCCGCATTGAGCAAGCGTGGTGATTACGCTCAATCCTTCTCTGTATGAGAGGAGACCTGTGCCCAGCAGTGGGACGACAAAAAAGGTTGATGCTGTATTTTTTAATTGTGATCATTTTAATATTGCATGCCTTGTAATAAGCGAAAAAAGGCTGTTCGTATTTATTCAATGTACCAGCAGGACTTGTACCCTTATTTGCAAAATAAAATATCTTTACCTTTATTCTATTGTTTACATGGCCGTAAAAATTTCAATACCAAAAACCAACTGAAAGACAAAACCATAAGACAGACACGGGCACCTTGAATGCCCTTCATTTTCGTGTCCTTGAGGACGACGACGGACACTCCTATAAAAAACATTTACATTTTATTGTTGTCATAGACTTTTGCGTCACATTCACTGAAAAATGACGTCGCTTTTCACAAATTTGAATTACTTTTACAGAGCTATTAAAAAAAACTTGCTCAAAATGAAGAGATCATTATTGAAATCACATGCATATTCCGTATTAGATACGCAGCTGATCCTTATTCCAACTGTTTTATTTTTCCAATTCAATGTTCATCATTAATTTACATAAGTCCAGACGACAGCATATCAAACTACTAAAATCTCTTAATTTTCTTTGTTAGATTTCCAACATTATCGCTAAAGCATTAAGGCCCAAGGTTGCTTGGGGATATATGAGAGATTCGAACCTATCCAAAATTAGAAAAATTCTCGTTTTGATTTCAGCATAGTCGGGTAAAACGTAATATTGAAAAACTTTTTCATTGTGAAGCGGTCATCCACTAGGCAAGCTTTCAGCAAACTTTTTAATATTTTGTAATAGGCCACTAGATAGGTAACTATTATTATAGGTTTGACCTTCAAACGACCGAGGGATAACTTTCGTGATAATAATGAACGGTAGCTAAATCTCGAAACCGTAGTTGTCATTTCGTCGTTCATTAACAGGAATTCGTATAAAGGTTTAGTTAGTATTTTGATGAAAAATAATCGTTGTTCTTGGCACTCCAATTTGATATTTAAATGTATTGTTTTTTTTTCTATTTTTGGCCTTATTAAAGATTCTTTGAGAGATAGTCTTTTTATAAAAAGAAATTGATGTAAGTGGGCCGTGTCTGTGTGGTACCGGGCTTAGAATAGTATAATATATTATTATATATATTATACCTACCCATATCCTCCCGTAGGTGTCGTAAGCGGCGACTAAGGGAACTCTCACAAGGGCAGCGGACAGCAGCGCTTGTCCTGTGGAGTATCAGATTACTGCAATCCCCAACCCACCTGCCCCCATTGTAATGGAAAACCTTCGTCCAGCAGTGGACCTCTATAGGCTAAAGAAGAAGTAGATGTAAGTGGGAAGTTAGTTTTATGAATTAAAAATAAAAACGATTATCGTAGTTGAATTAAAAAATAAAATTAACAATATTATTCACTAGCCGACCTGGATATTTTATAGGTACCACCTCAGGTTATCTTCATTATTATTTATTGTGATTTTCCTCGTGTTTTAATAGTCACATATTTTGTTCGGAGTGCAGATGTATCCAACAAATCAACAATCAATCAATTAAAAGTCATTTATTCAAATTAGGCTGAGAATCAGCAGTTTTTGAACGTCAAATATATGTAATATTACATAAGATAGTCCCCCCAAAACGCCCACCCATCGACACTTCCTAGTGCTTTCTCTGGAAAGAAGAAGTGGCGGAATAAACTTCCCTGCACCACAGCTGTCTACTCATTTAAAAAAAATCAGAAAAATATCGGCGTTCTTGAGTTCTAAATATATCACACCGTATTCGTATAAATATTACAAAGGATGACACAATAGGTGGTCAGTATTATTATGACTCATAGCGGAGTCACACCCTCTATGCGATCGCAGTACGAGTCTCGCGTTCAAGGTCACGCGGAATGGAACTGCGACATATTTACCAGAGGTCATTCACCGTAGCTCAAAATGGTCAATGAGACCATCATTAGACCTGTTCTTCTGTATGGTAGTGCGGCGTGGCTTGTGCTTGAGCGAGACAAGTAGGAGCTTCATGTCACGGAGATGAGTATGTTGCAGTAGATGTGTGCATTTACGCAAAAAGACTGCATCAGGAACTCCCGCATCCGTGGCAGCCTTCGTATCCGCGACATAGCAGACAAACTGCACGAGGGTCGCCTACGCTGGTATGACCATGTCTTACGAAAACCGAAAAATATGATATGTGGGTAACAAAATCTCTTGTCCTGGCGCCTCCGCCGGGCCAGTACAAGCGAGGAAGACAGACAGGGTAAGAGATGACATGCGTGCCAACAATCTCATACCACAGGATGCTAAAGATCACGCGAAATGGAGGAGAATGAGTAGGAAAGCGGGCCTCGGATTCCAACGCGAAGGCCGCGGATGCAACCGGGACTGAACACTGAGATGACGATAATGATGATCCACCCTAGCTCAAAAATTAATAATATTTTTTTTTTCAGTAAATACGTTTTTACTAATATTTGTTAGTCATTTAGATAAATTAAGTAGGCTGCATATGTAAGACGAATACATTTCTGCGGTCTATATGAAGAGTACAAAATAATACCATATTCATTAAAAAAGAATATTTTCCTAAGAAAGAAAGAAAGATAAATGCATTTATTGGCATTACATTAAAAGAAATATAACTTAAACTTTAAAAATATAAAACAAAGATGGATCCTATAGTACAACATCGAACTCCCAGCCCCGGTAGGCGCGGGCCTGCGGGCGGCAGAGTAGAGCGCAGGGTAGCTCGCCACCCGATAAGGACCAGGGAAGACACGCGCATCAAAGAGATGTCAGCACATGGTGACGGGATCCACGAAGGCCTATGCCTCCTGAGTCAGGGTTGCGGGTTGTCTAAATAAGAAACCGTGGCCCTGGCGCACGGGGATGTGAAGAAACACGGATGGGTTTTAGTCAGTAAAAGTCTGACACGCCCATCCGCTCCGCCCAGAGCTGGAGAGGTCATGTGATGATTTCACACCCAGAAAAAAAAAAGATGGATCCTACAGTAAAACAATCAAACTACAATTATCATTGAAAGGTAGGTTGGGATGGTCTTAATTTTTTTTATACAATATGTTAAGAAAACCCTACCCGACCCATGAAGGTGTTGTTAGATATCGATAACTGATTCTATTAATGCATACAAAACCGGGCTACACTTAAAAAAAAAATCCCCCTAAAAAAATAAATATTATTTCACAAAAAAAGGTAACTTAATAAATGTGCGTTAATCACCCTTCCGCGGGCGGCGGGCGGCAGGACACGCGGCACGTGGTTGCATCGCTATTCGATCATAATAATACCGGTGTTGTCACTTTTTAAAAATTACCAAATTTCGGGAAAGTTGGAATTAATTCGCGGGAAAAAAAGATTAATTCAAAATTCATTTGTATTGGTACTATGATGATTACGTAAAATTTTATATTATATTTGGTCATGTGTTTACCTAACCTTTATTATCCTTATGGGTCGGACAGGGTTTTTTTAACATAGTATATAAAAAGTTCTAGAACTACAAATTAGATGTATTCAGAAGAGTAATTGCGTAACATACTAGCAGTAGCAATGGGTTTGGTTTTCATAGTTCAATAACATTTCTTGCGTCATTTTCGTTATTGAACAGACACATTAATCAAGCATATAGAGCAATGGATTAGCAATATGCTTCAACATTATTCGTTGCCATAGGATTAAATCATATACCATTCACTAAAACTTTGCTTAGCAACTCCACTCATCTTTCCGTGATAATAAATCAAATCAAACATTTAAATTCTGTTGGATATTTCAGCGGTAGATTTATCCATACTGTGCTCGGTTTTGCAGTTCTAATCTCGTATCGATGTGAGAACATGCGTTTAGAATGTATAATTATTATACGGGTTTACTATATTCATAGCAGCTGTGTGGATTTTAGCTGAGAGTTTGCTGTTACTTAACTTGTAGATACGGTTAGTATATGGAATTATAAAAGAGAAGTTTTAATAAAACTTCAAAACCAATTTATGTATTGAAATACTTATAATTTCTAGGAGTGAGATTAATACATAAATTTAGATTCTGCTAAAATTGGTCCATGTTCATTTCAAAGTCCACGTGTGTCATTCAAACGTCCACGTGAATTGAAATTAAGTTTTTTATTCTGTAAATACATATTAAATTTTTGGGTAAAAAAAAATAATTTCTTCGTGTTTTAAATCAAAAGTCATTTATTCAAATTAGGCTGAGAATCAGCACTTTTTGAACGTCAATATTACATAAGACAGTCCCCCAAAACGCCCACCCATCGACACTTCCTAGTGCTTTCGCTGGGAAGAAGAAGTGGCGGAAGAAACTCCCCAACAGCACAGCTGTCTCTTCATTTAAGAAACACATGATTTTGTACAATACTATGTATAGTGATGAACACAAGGAAATATAACAACAATGAAATTATTGAAAATATGCCAACTACCGCGCCAGAACACCAGCAAAGCAAAACAATATATATATATTTAAATGAAAATGTAAATAACTAAAAACTTATTACTTCAATAAAAGCCCCAGGCATAAAGGGTGCGACAGCTTACATATTGTTACGGGCGAGGGGTACTAAAACGCCGGTTAAGGGTTTCGAAGTTTATTGGCAACGAGATACAGTCGATTGTAGGCAATGACAAGTAGAGTGTTGCTGATGTTGCACCGAAGTCTTCCCTTACGTCCACGAAGTCCGTGTCGTAAACACACAATAACACTACAAATGTTACTTCACGTAGTACTCACAGTTCTCGTTACAGTTGTCGCAGTAGGTATTCTCAAAGATCGCTTCTTAAGTGTCGCTGTTTTCGTATCGGTAGTCAAGTGTAGACTGACTCGGCGCCGGCGTCGCGGCGCTATATATAGGCCAGCTGATCGAACATTCCAGAATCGTCTAGACGTAATAATAATAGCGCATAACTTCGAGTACATTCAGTAGGTACCTACGGTAATTCCCGGAAACGGGTTTCTAGAAATTTCGATGTCGTCGCTTTGTTGACAAAATTGATAAAACCTGTACCATTCGATAGGCCACCTTGAGTCTAGGAATGCGTTTTTATATTACACCTAGATAATGTCTAGATCTAGAGTTAAAGGGCTTAAAAGTTACGCACTGCATGTCACGCGATATTGAACCTTATGCCCTCGACATAAGGTGCATTCGTAACATTGCCCCCTTCTTAGTCGTGCTCGTCCCGAGCATGATTTGATCCATAATAGCGAGCTAGGCGGTCTACGTGTACGATCTTCAGCTTCCCTCTAGGTCCTTTCCTTATCCGGTAGGTGACATCGTTTATCCTGGTTACTATCGTGTATGGACCCTCCCATTTGGCTTGAAACTTTGGACTCTTTCCTTTTCTCCTAATGGGATTATGTAACCATACCAAAGTTCCCTCTTCAAATCCGGGCACGTTAGCTTTGCGGTCGTATCGGATCTTCATTTTCTCACTGGTTTTCAGGCCATTCTCTCTCACTAGCTCATGTATTCCATCTAGTTTTCGTCGTAGGTCAGCCACATAGTCGACGGCTAGGATAGGGGTATCGGGGGGTGTTCCGGTTAGTGCATCTATGGGTAGTCTAATTTCTCGGCCGAAGTTGACTTTCGCCGGTGTACAATTTGTGCTATCATGTGTTGCAGAGCGGTATGACATTAAGAAGAGTGGAATATATTGGTCCCAATCCCTCTGGTGTTCTTCCACTACTTTGGCCAAATGATTCTCTAGCGTCTGGTTGAATCTTTCGACCATTCCATCTGACTGAGGGTGATATGGTGTTGTACGAGTCTTATGTATCCCGAGTAGTTGGCAAACCTCTTGAAATAGCGAAGACTCGAAGTTTCTACCCTGGTCAGAGTGCAACTCCAAGGGGACGCCAAATCGACAGAACACCTCGTGAACTAGCTTTTTGGCAACGGTATGAGCTTCTTGGTTGGGTACTGCAAAAGCTTCTGGCCATTTGCTGAAATAGTCTTGCATGACGATGATATACCTATTCCCTTCTTCAGTGATAGGGAATGGCCCTGCTATATCGACAGCAACTCTTTCCCATGGTGCACCAACATTGTACACTTTCAGCCGACCTCTGGCTCTTGTTTGCGGTCCCTTTACTGAGGAGCAGGCTACACATTTCCTACACCAGTCCTCTACGTCTTCGCGACAATGCACCCAATAAAATCTTTTTCTCACCTTCTCCAGGGTTTTCTTCACTCCTAGATGTCCTCCGGATACTCCGTCGTGCACCTGCTTTAGCACTGTTGCGACTTTATCGCAGGGGACAACTATCTGTAAGGTGATCTCCTGTCCACTGGGTGATTCCCATTTCCTCTTGAGAACTCCGTTATCAATTATCAGGCTGTTCCATTGAGCCCAGTAACTTTTTGCTGTTGGGCTAAGCGCTGATATTTCACTCCAAGCGGGCCTCTGGCCACGTTTCTTCCATTCGATTACTGTCTTCAAATCACTATCTTCCTTTTGTGCGTCTTCCAATGATCGATTATCCCAGTCTTCATCCAAAGCGTTCACCTGGATAATCCTTACGTTCTCTTTCTTTTCCTGTTTGGCACAATGTCGGCAAGATTCTTCGCAAGGCCGTCTAGATAAAGCATCAGCATTATTGTGTGACTTGCCTTTTCGATGTTCAGTGACAAAGTCAAATTCTTGCAGCTGCTCTATCCACCTTGCTACTTGTCCTTCTGGGTCTTTGAACTGAAGCAACCACTGTAAGGCAGCTGATCGGTGCGAAGTGTAAACTGTCTCCCAATCAAATATTTCTTGAAGTGTTGTAAGGTCTTAACAACGGCTAGAAGTTCTCGACGGGTAACACAGTAATTTCTTTCTGGCTTGGAAAGACATTTGCTGAAATATGCAATAACGACCTGCCGATCTCCTTGTGTTTGAGAGAGAACTCCTCCAATACCAACATTGCTGGCATCTGTGTCTATCAAAAATCGGCCTTCCCTACTAGGGTAACCTAATACAGGAGCCTCACACAAGTGAGTTTTCAGTACCGCAAATGCCTGTTCGCAGTCAGAGTTCCATTCAAATTGACACTTTTCCTCTGTTAAACGATGCAATGGTTTCGCTAACTCGGAGAAATTCTTCACAAACCGACGGTAATATGCACACAGACCCAAGAAAGAGCGTACCTCAGTTTTGTTACGAGGGGTAGGCCACTTCGACACGGCTATTATTTTTTCAGGATCTGTTCGAATTCCTTGCGCCGAAATAATGTGTCCTAAGTATCCAACCTCTTTCTGGAATAGTGTACACTTACTAGGACTGAGTTTTAAATTCGCTTCATGCAGTTTTTGGAACACTTTCTCCAGATTGCGTAGGTGCTCTTCGAAGGTTCGTCCCATAATGATGATGTCATCCAAATAGACCAGGCATGCATCACCAAGCAACCCCACCAAAATGCGCTCCATTAGGCGCTCGAATGTAGCTGGAGCATTGCACAGTCCAAAAGGCATGACATTGAATTGCCAGAGACCGTTCCCAGGACCAGTGGAGAAAGCGGTCTTTTCTTTATCCTGCTGACAGATTTCCACCTGCCAGTATCCACTTTTGAGGTCAACTGTGGAGAACCATTTCATGCCACTTAGCAAATCCAAAGTGTCATCTATACGTGGCAGAGGATAACTGTCCTTTTTCGTGGCATCATTCAACATCCTGTAGTCAACGCAAAACCTTGTACTGCCATCCTTTTTCTTGACTAGTACAACTGGAGATGACCAAGGGCTAGTAGATGCTTCTATAATCCGGTTTTTCTCCATATCTCTTAACATTTCCGTGACTTCCTGTTCTCTTGCAAAAGGGACACGACGTGGTCTCTGTCTTATCGGCTGTGTATCACCCGTATCTATATGGTGTTTAACTAGCCCGGTCCTTCCCACGTCACCGTCGGTCTTCGCGAAGATGTCATGGAAGTTATGCAACAGTTGCTTAACTTTGTGACTTTCGAACTTGTTTAAATTGCCCTTACAACTTTCGAGTAGTGTCGATACATGTTCCTGCCACTTCTTATCACGTTCCTTTTCGTGCACCTGTGTTTTTCTCAAAGATGCTACATTATCGCACACACCCACCATGTGATTCTTTTCGAGAATTATTTCTTTGTTACTAACGTTGATTATGCGTATTTTTGGTTTATCGGAAATCATCATCAGTGTCCTTGCCGTTATCCAGTCTGGGTGATCTCCAGAATCCTCTATTATAATGCAACGTTTGCGGCATCCTATTGGTGAAAATCTAATATCTACTAAAGTTTCTGATCTTGGTGGTAATACAGTTTTCCTTAAACAGTACACTGACCCTTGTTTTGCACCTTGAAGAAATACTTCTTGTTCTGGAAAACTCAATATTCCTTTTGCTACATTAAGGACGCATTGTTGTTTCTTCAAAAAGTCCAGTCCTATAATGCAATCATCTGTAATATTCGCTACTAAAACAGGGTGCGTGAATGTCTTATCACCCATTTTCAAGGTCACATTCGTTTCACCAAGGACGAGCACTGGTTGGCCGGTGGCGGTTTGTAATCGGCATTGTGAAGACCCTCTTTTCCATGCTATGGTCCGAGGAAATAGCTCCGGTCGTGCAATAGTTCTTGATGCACCAGTATCCAATGTGAAACTGCATGACTTACCATTCAGTTCTCCTTCTATAATAAGACTGTTTCCGTCACCCACTTGTGATACTGTTATAATGGGGGCTTCACGTCGACCAGCCAGTACTCGCCCCATAGCCCTGGCTGTTCCTAGTTTAAATCCTCTACTTCCACCTGTGTCCCAGAAGTACTTCTTCCCTTAGACTTCCTCGGACAATTGATACGAATATGCCCCTTTTCGCCGCACTCATAGCAGGTTGGTCCTTGTCGGCTTTTTATTGGTGCGGTTACCTCACGGATACGATGATGTTGTCGGCCATCTTGACGTACAGCTTCCACCTCTAAAGCGTGTGTCAAGGCTGCCTTCAGAGTCTGGTGGTGACCCAGACGGACTGCAGCCCTGACTTCTGCATCTCGAATCCCATCAGTAAACGCTTGTACCGTAGTAGTATCAATTAGTCCCGGTGTTGATGCATACGCCCTTCGAACGATGCGCTCTATTTCCGTAGCCCATTGTTGCAAACCTTCATTGCTCTTCTGTGTGCGGTCGCGGAGTTGAGCCCTGTAGACATGTTCGAGGTGTTTCTCCCCGTATCTAGACTCTAACGCTTCCAACAAACAGGCTAGGGTATTACAATCGCCGGAAATGTTTTCGAGGATTTGTACCGCATCACCACGCAGAGCAAGCGTAAGAGCGGTTACCGCTTGATCGTCGTCCCAGTTGTTGCCTTTCGCGACCTTTTCGAATTGAAGGCGGAAGGCCACCCATGACGTTGTTCCGTCAAAATGAGGTACTTGGAACGTCGGCAAAGCACTGGGTACAGGCATCACACCTTTAATACCTTCTTTTTGTACTCTTCCTATTTCTTTCCCAAACTCCATGATGGCATTGTCCAGTTTCTCGAAACGCGCATCATGATTGTTTATACGAGCATCTTGCTGGTCTATGCGCGTATCTTGCTGGTCCATACGCGCATCTTGTTGTTCTGTTTTTATTTTAAGCTCGATGACCTCTTCTTTGGTTTTATTCCACTTTTCATTTAGTTCTAATACCAATTGTTGGGATTTATCTATTTTTTCCTGGGTTTGTTTTATTTGTGCTTGGATCTCTGCCTGAGATTTTGCCTGGTTTTCTGCCTGGGATTCTGCTATACCTTTTATTTGCGCCTGGGTTTCTGCCTGGGATTCTGCTATGCTCAGCCTTATTTGCGCCGTCAAGTGAGCCAGTAATGCCGATAAATCGCATCCGCTGGTTCCGGGAATAGTGGTGGTACTAGGCGCACTCACATTCGTCGGTGTTACGACGGCCGCATCTTCTATGGGTGCAGGGACACTAAGCGATTCTTCCTCTTGACGCGCCAAATCCATCGCTGCTTGTCGTCGCGTGCGAACTCTTTCGTCTTCCCTTGGCGTGACCGGCATTCCGCTTCTGACACCAATTGTTACGGGCGAGGGGTACTAAAACGCCGGTTAAGGGTTTCGAAGTTTATTGGCAACGAGATACAGTCGATTGTAGGCAATGACAAGTAGAGTGTTGCTGATGTTGCACCGAAGTCTTCCCTTACGTCCACGAAGTCCGTGTCGTAAACACACAATAACACTACAAATGTTACTTCACGTAGTACTCACAGTTCTCGTTACAGTTGTCGCAGTAGGTATTCTCAAAGATCGCTTCTTAAGTGTCGCTGTTTTCGTATCGGTAGTCAAGTGTAGACTGACTCGGCGCCGGCGTCGCGGCGCTATATATAGGCCAGCTGATCGAACATTCCAGAATCGTCTAGACGTAATAATAATAGCGCATAACTTCGAGTACATTCAGTAGGTACCTACGGTAATTCCCGGAAACGGGTTTCTAGAAATTTCGATGTCGTCGCTTTGTTGACAAAATTGATAAAACCTGTACCATTCGATAGGCCACCTTGAGTCTAGGAATGCGTTTTTATATTACACCTAGATAATGTCTAGATCTAGAGTTAAAGGGCTTAAAAGTTACGCACTGCATGTCACGCGATATTGAACCTTATGCCCTCGACATAAGGTGCATTCGTAACAATATTTATGTATTGAAAAAAAAAAAGTGAATTATATGAACTCATGTAACGTGTCAGTAAGTAAAATTATTTATAAGGCTTCAATCATACAAGTCAAAATGACAAAATTGCAAAACCATAACATCAAACAATACATCAAAATAGCAAAATACAAAACATAATTAAAATTAAACTCATAATCATCTATAAAAAAAATGAAAAAAATGTAATTTAAACAATAAAATATAGGTAGCCTATACGATGACAATGGAATCTGAGAGTACCTATATAACTAACATATAGGTACTCTCAAATTCCATTCTTTCAGCCTTTTTAACGCAAAATATAAAATCCAAAAACAAATGTCAAATTATATAAGCCCCTAACAGTTCCCCGTGCAAAGAGGCACCTGTATATCGGATAGACTTTTACACTCCATATTAGAAGGAAATAAAAAAACATGCAAGATAAGTTACCCAACTTAACTACTCCGAGAAGAATGGTTGAACAAACTCAAAGGAAGTCTGACCGCTGTACACCTACTCCGTGGAGGAATAGTTACTATTGGTATCAGTATCTATTCAATATTATTTTGTGTTACTTTGTATTGACAAAGTACAGAGTTTTCGGACATGTTTTGGCATATTTTGACATTGGTCAAGATATATATCTAAGCTCTACACTAGGAATTACTCCTTTATTGTGGGTGCATTTACAAATATTTAAACTCAAAAACACAAACACCTAGATATAGTTTTTTTTAAACTGCAGAAAAGAAAAATTTATAACCAAAAAATCACTCAGAATTTAAATAAAGTCATGAAGGAATAAGCATAAAAATCCGCTTATATTGCGTTTCGGACTTACTGATGAATAGAGAAAAAAATAAATTCTGTTTT
Organism: Sesamia inferens; assembly: GCA_037179545.1. Taxonomy (NCBI): domain Eukaryota; kingdom Metazoa; phylum Arthropoda; class Insecta; order Lepidoptera; family Noctuidae; genus Sesamia; species Sesamia inferens. Next base: position 30,643,884 of record CM073925.1, read on the forward strand.
TACAATTTTTCGTTACAGTGGCAACAGATTCTTATAATTATAAAATATACAATATATAAAGAAAACCCCGTCCGACCCATAAGGATAATAAAGGTTAAGTAAACACATGTCCAAATAAAATGTGAAATTTTACATAATCATCATAGTATCAATACTAATGAATTTTGAAATAATCTTTTTTTTTCGCTAACTAATTCCAATTTCCCTAAAATTTGGTATTTTTTTAATAAGTGACAACACCGGTACTGTCCCCTTTCGCCCGCGCATGTATCGCCTACCGCACATGTATTAATTTACCTCCCTTTTGGGAAATAGTATTTATCTTTTTGGTTTTTTTTTAAGTTTAGCCCATCTTTGTTAGCATTAATATTTATAGGAATATAATTTGTAGGAATCAGTTATCGATACCTAATAATACCTTCACGGATCGGACAGGGTTTTCTTTACATATTGTGTACTTGACCACAATCCCGCTTGATGGAAACTAGTGATACATTCGTTGATGATAAAGCGCGATAGTTAATTAGGAGCCTATTCACTAAAGGCTTGATGACACTAAAATTGTAGTCAGAGGGAAACACCGCCGCTGGCAAATTGTTCCAGTCCTTTACGCAGTATAAAAGACGAGTCGCCCGGATCGTAGTGGTGTGAACAACATATGGATAGATACTCACTGTACGACGAATCGTCCGATGATGGAACGGAGATGGGGGAGTTAAGTCAAGCAATTTCCTCGCACACTCATACATCATCTTTGAAAATTTCAGCTGTCTAGTCTACCCCATCTACATAACTTTTTTACAAATAAAACTGCAACGCACATAACTATTCACAAACAAAAAATAATACTCCAAAAGTTTTGTTATCTGTCGTCTAAGTAAGTATTGTTAACCTTTACAATTTCTTTGGAAGATACTTAGATCCTATCTACGCTATTGTGGCTTACAATTTGGCCTTGATACTAAAATTTTATCCCCGAATATCGTGCGTAGAAGTGCTAACCGTCGACAACTATAATTATAAATTATTGCATTAAATTTCGATCCAAGTCAAAATTTCCTTTGTTGACATTCAATAGGTTTTTGTGTAGAGTTTCGTATCCTTTAGGTACAAAACCCTACGAAATCAGGTTCATGTAATATATCCTGGTGACAGATAGACAGATAGAAGGTAGAGTCAAGTCATCGGGGATTCATCGAGGGACTGGAACAATTTGCCGGCGTCGGTGTTTCCGTCACATTACAATTTGAGTGTCTTCAAGACTAGAGTGAATAGGCTCTTAATAAACTAGCGCGCTTTACCATCAACGATCGCGTCACTGCTTACCTTCACGCGGGATTGCGGTCAAGTGCTGGTTTATAATTTATAAAAAAAAAAAAAACAAATACGCGTCATAATGACGTCACGCGAATTCTACATCTCGCAAGTAGAGTTTACCGTGCAACTAGCATAGTTGGGACAGTGCCCGCCAGACATAACACCTGTCTGGTCTCCCTTTTCTACGGAGGACGAGTGAACTTTACTCTCTGTTCCTCAGGTCTCCACATTAGAAGACTAGTCTATCTGTAGTCAGAGAATGCCAAACCTGAATATAGTTTGGTCAGAATAATAAACTGAATCGACTCCAATCATTTTTACACAGTGTTATATATTTTACCAAATACATTTAGAAGCGAGCGCCCCACGCAGCTTACGATAGATGGTAGTACTGCGCATAGCTGACGCCAGAGGTCAATGCGCCGGTCGCCCGCCCGAGCGGTGCGTGGGTCATATTTTTGTACGGACAGCCAAGCTCATAACTTTGTGGTTTTTCATGATATATTATCTTTTTGAAATTGTGTACATAGATTCACCAGACAAAGTCTTGCCGCCAAGCGATTTGTCGTGTTCCGGCATGATATCTGGTGAAGTCGTACGGAGGACGGGTCTGAGCAGTTGTGTTGCGATGTGTGCCGGGTCCGATGCGCCAAATGTTGTTGTGTTGGGAGTTTGGTCGTGGAGGGTCTTCAGATCAATCTCCTTTTGGCGCAGAATCGGTGGTCGTGTTGTTGGGTTCAACATTGCATCACCTCGCTCAACTGCCGTCTTCCTTCCTATTCGCTCAGTTTTTCTGAGTAAATAGGCTCTTAATAAACTAGCGCGCTATACCATCAACGATCGCATCACTGCTTACCATCAGGCGGGATTGCGGTCAAGCGCTAGTTTATAATTATTAAAAAAATATATAACATAATCAGCCTATAATATTCCCACTGTTGGGATACAGGCCTACTCTCGATGAAAGGGAGTGGGCCATAATCTACCACGCTGGGCCATTGAAGGTTGGTAGATGTCACATCTCTTCGAAATTTGTAGTCTCTAGGACATGCCGGTTTCCTCACGATATTTTTCTTCGCCGTTTTGAGAGCAGTGATGATGAAATAATTTACTCAACGCAAAACTCCTGATGGGATTGGCACCTATGAACTATAAACGCTATAATAATTGTTAATATAAAAATATCACACGCTTTTTCATGATAATACCTACCTGATAATACTTTATTTCTACGATTAACAATTATTTTTTTCATTAACGCGAGTATATTAAGTTTTTATTTTAAACTATAATTACTTATCTTTTAAAGTTTAGCCTAAAGCGACTACACTCTGTAAATATTTACCAGTAAAATGCTCGGCATTCGCTCTTTGAGGTCCCTTTTATCTTAAGTATCTCAGAAGATCATACCTTTTTATGTCTTGTTTTTATAACAGCAGCATATATTTATAAATATATAAAAACTAGCGGCCGCCTGCATTTTTATTTGCGTGAAGTTAGTTATTTGAACATTTTATTTTAACCCCAAAAGATTCGTCATTATCGAGATATTTCCATAGATACAATCCTATATATTAATGCACAATTAAATACTATTAATTTGTTTGGATAAGGATAAATATTTGTTTTCCTTTTAAATATACTCCGCTCCTACTAGTCGCAGCGTGGTGCTACATATATAGGCTAAGGTCTTCCTAGAATAATGATCTATCCAACGCAAAAACAATTTTTCAAATCGAATCAGTAGCTCCTGAGATTAACGAATTAGTAGCACCTGAGATTAACGAATCAGTAGCTCCTCAGATTAACGAATCAGTAGCTCCTCAGATTAACGAATTAGTAGCTCCTGAGATTAACGAATCAGTAGCTTCTGAGATGAACGAATCAGTAGCTCCTGAGATTAACGCGTTCAAACAAACAAACTCTTCAGCTTAGTATAGATAGAATTCCTCCTCCTCCTCTCTCGAATTATCTAACAAATCATGCATTAGCATGATTTGTTAGATAATTCGAGAGAGGAGGCCTGTGCCCAGCAATGGAACCGTAAAAAAGGTTGATCATGATGATTACTCAGTAACTGAGTTGCAGAGGTCACATAGGCAATCGCTTCATGTATAATACTGGTGTTCAGCTATTATTGGTTAATCTGGAAACCGCACTTCCGATGGAAAAAACGCTGGGTAGATTACGTCCTAATGTAATATGGAATAAAGTAATTTAAGAAAATGTTATCATGATTTCAACTTTGAGGCGCAGAAAATTTTTAGGGGACTACCCGCGGTGATCTTTCCTTAGAGTGAATAGGCCATCAACGATTGCATCACTGCTTACCATTTTTTTTGTTCTGGGCGGAAAATCATCAAATGACCTCTCCCGCTTTGGGCGTAGCGTAGGGCGTGTTAGTGTCAGAATTTACTGAATAAAACCCACCCGTGTTTCTTCACTTGCCTGTGCACCAGGCCCATGGTTTCTTTTTAACCAACCCGCAAATCTGACCCAGGAGGCATCGGTCTTCGTGGATCCCGTCACGATTTGCTGATATCTCTTTATCGGGCAGTGAGCTGACACTACTCATCGCGCGCAAGCCCGTGGATACGGTAGCCGGGAGTTAGATGTTGTCTCCCGATCAGGGCATTACCTGCGGAGGCTAGAGGCGTAAGGGCACTGGGATTCCCGCTCCCTCACGGCTCGCCCTCATCCTTTGCCAGCATCAACGCTCGCAGGTGATGAGGTGACGGCATATTATGCATAATCGCTCCGGACCATGGAGCAGGGCCGGACGCGAGAGGCCGCCGCCGATCGCTGCCACGAGGACACGGCGGTGCTCTACCAAATCCGGGCAGACCTCCACCGTATGCCCTACCGTGTCCTCAGGGCGATCCCCATAGTAGTGACAAGCTGGCATTTCCTCCTGCCTTATCCGGAACAGGAACCTCCCGAAATAGCCGTGTCCGGTGAGGACCTGCGTCAGGCGGAAGTTGAGGACGCCGTGTCGCCTCTCTAGCCACTCCTCAAAAACGGGACTTACCGCCGCTAATGTGGCGTGCGCAATCACTGGTTACCACCAGGATGAATCGCACTAGTTGAAATATGATAAAAAAAAAATAACGAAGTCCTATGTACCTACAATTTAATCCAACGTATCTATTCTTCGGTTACCAGTGATAAATGCCGAAAGAAATTTGACCTAAATATATGACATACATTCAAACAGCGCGTTACAGCGATTTAGAACACCTAATGACACTAAAAAGGTATAATTATTTATATAATAATCTACTGAAAATACACCAACAGTAATTATAATTCATCATCATTTTTATCTGATGTATCGTATCTGGTGTGTTATGTGTCTTTTAGTATGTGCGAAGTTTATGTATTTTCTATACTCAATACTCAATATCTTTATTGCTTTACCATTAGTTCATATAAGGGTAGTAAAAATTTATGTGAGATCAATTATGGACACTGTAGGGCACAGCAAAATAGGGTAACAGGAGAGAGGAAGCTCTGTTTGAATATCTTAAAATAATATAATTATATTGCAATTTAATTTAATAATAAATAAAATATATACGGAGATTATTAGCATCATTTTACTTAATCTACAATTTATATATTATTTTATCTTTGATATCTGACTAATTTTACTTAATTTATTTATTTCCTTATTTATATAGTTGTGTTTAAATTATGAATAATTATAACGTTTCAGACGGTATTTTTGTAGTATGTTTAAGATCTTCTATCTTTTTTTCTTTTATTTCAACATCTATTTAATTTGCTTTGAGCTTAACTTTTCGCATCCAGTAAATAGTTAATATTATAAGAGACACTAAGCTTAGGTACAGTAAGTCACAAGAAAGTTTGAAGGTTTCAGATTAATCATTAAATTTTTATTCCTAATAAAAAATTAAATTCTCAGTTTTCCTTCTCAGTTTTCTCATTAAATTTATACGTTATGAAATTATATTTAATTAAGAGTAAAATCTTAACAAACGATAGTTTAAATTTCGGAAAGGTAAATAAACTTAATAATGCTTCAAAATGTACAGAGAAAATCTCTTCAAGCGAACAATTTCTGAGAAACTTAAACTACCTGTGACATTAACGGGCTATTTTTTGCGACTGCCTTGTAAATAGCTTTTTAAAACCAGAATAACTCGAACGATTTCAACAAATTAGGCTTTGTACGGTTTTTCTAATGGCATTGAGAATAAATGTTTTTTTTTACTTCATTGTAAGTTTGAGGCTTTGACAACCACAAGATTTTGCTGCAAGTACATAAAAATGTGTAAGAAAAATGGTAATGTACGGAAGTTTCTTGGTGATTACACTCACATTTTTGGAAAACTATGTAACTAAAGGAAGGTATAATTAAAGTAATTTATGAGATAATTACATAAAAATCCTCTACCAGAATCATCATCAACCTTTTTTTTATCGTCCTAATGTAGGGCACAGGTCTCCTCTCATACAGAGAAGGATTGAGCGTATTCACCACGCTTGCTTAATGCGGGTTGGCGATTTCAGACTTAAAGTTCAGGTTTCCTCAAGATGTTTTCCTTCACCTTGTAATCAGTCATTGGGTGATTTGTTTTGTGACTTGTTATTTATTGAAATTTGTATTAATTTTCAATTCTATTTAAACAAAACATCGAAGAAATGTGTTAAACATGAGAAAAACAAACCGGAGTGGAGCTCGGGAAATTATTTTTAAAGTTTATCATCAATGTTTGTTAGTACACCAAACTGAACAAATTTTATTAAATATGGGTGATATTTATGCTTGAACAGGTGCTAAAACAGGAATGTAATCATGTTACTGTTTGTTTTTATCTACTAAAAGTTTCAAATTCACTAAGTAAACGATTTTAAGACTAAAATAAGAACTGTTTACATTGCGCATTTATAGGTTAGATTGCAAATATGTTGTGTATAATTTGCAAATGTTGATACTTTAGGTGATTTAATTTACCCCCGATTTTAAAAATGAATTATATCATATTCGGAATTAACATAAGTGCTATCCATCTTCTGATAGAAATTACATATTATTATTTTTAAAATTTCAGGAAAATGTGAGCGTGAATCCTATACTGATGACATAGATTTAGATATATCAAGATATAGATGAGTCAGTTATTCGCCTAAGCGAAGGTAGCAGGCTGATGACAGCAATAGCGGAGACGTTGTTAGTGATGCAGCTGACAATCAAAACACTTTTTAACGATGAATTTTTTGAATCAGATGATAAATGCAATTATTATGTTTTGGAATACTTTTCATTGGTAAAACACTATAAAAATATAATAATAAATATGTATGATTATTTTTTTTTTGTTTTACTCGTTTTATTTAAACACCAGAGACCATAGATTTGTGTTTTTCATTAAAACCAGTTTTGACTCTAGGACAAAATAATGTGCTAGTATCAAAATGATTTCAGACAAGTCGACAGAGTTGCTATATGCACGACCGCAGCGCCATCATTTATATTCACGATTTTATAGACAGAGTATATAAAAGATATAGTACCTAACAATAAAAAGTTATGTACCCCTAACAGAAACACGTGTACCTAAACCTAGCTAGTATCCATCTTATAACCGTGTATACAAACAATGGCAACTGAGAAGAAGGTAAAACCGTTTTTAGGTACATTGTTACAGAAACCGTATAAAATAATAAAAAAACATACATAAACATTCTATTCTATTTTTATTTATGGCAAGTGGAGACATATATAAACATAAAAGCCGTATAAAACAAAATAAAAAAATCTTAGACAGCGATCCGGACGAGTATTTCCACGCCTAAACGTCGTTTGTTTTTATATTTATTTAATTTGGTGTCTAGAGTAAATATTTAGTTACCTATACGTAAAATAAAAAATCGTTTTATTTCACACAATTTAAATGTTAGTCATGAGGAGCTTATTAGATATTATTTTATTTAAATAACAAGAAATAAATGTTTCAAAATAAATTAAAATTAAATTTCAATTATTAATAAAGCAATTAAAATTAATGTGAAAAATAAAAGTTTCAAAAATAAAAATTATCCATAAAAAATAAAATTGTCCGTAGGTACCTATCTATAATATAATATGTCATTCATTAACAGTATTGTATGAAATGGACAGAATACAGCAATTAAATTACATACTTAGTGCATCAATTACAGGAACAGTGAATTTCTCAGACTATACAGATATTAGTTGATCATACCATGCAAACAAATGCTTTAACAAAAGGAAGTTACCAATTAATACTCATGGCTGCCCTTACAGGAAAGAGTTTAGTCATGTTTAAATTAAAAACCTAAAAGGGCATCACCTTTAAATTAATTATAAAGAAAAAAAGCTATGGTGTTTTTCTTATTATGAAGAATTAATACTAAAACACTTGTAAGCCTATAGGGCTCATTAGAGCTTAGTTTTGTTTTAAGAATACGATATTACAACCTAGATTATAAAATATTTAAATGTCAAGTTATTAACTAAATTAATTAAAAGTTGGCTTCAATAACTAAATTAATTAAAAGTTCCCTTTCAATTAATTTATAATTCCTAGAAAGATTCTTACTATTAAATCTTAAGTTATTATTGATATATTTCTTAGTGATCACAAATGAAATCTTATCATCATCATCATCATCATCTCAGCGTTAATCCCAGTCGCATCCAAAGCTTTTTTTCAGCTTTTGGAGTCTGGGCTCCGCTTTACCAATCTAACTGCTGATTTTTTTTTGGCCAAACTTCGATATTTTCCGTGAAGCGACTGCCGTCTAAACTCCACAACTCGAAGGCGATATCGAAGCATTGCAGTTAGACCAATTGTTAGACTGTTGAGGGCTCCAATAACCCGTAATGACTACCATTAGATGTTCGTATGGCAACCGGGACCAACGGCTTAACGTGCTTTCCGAGGCACGACCAGACCAGTGCAAATATTCATATTCATGCATACAAATATTTACGCTGTGCGAGGATCGAACCCGCACCTCCTTGCGCAGCGGCAGCGTTCGGTACCGCTACGCCACGGTAGCTGTCAAATGAAATCTTATAATAGAATTAGTTAAGATAATGTTTTCTTTAGCAGCACACAAGAACGCAATCATTTCTGAAAATGTTGAGAGAATAGTTCAAAATCAAAATCAAAGCATTTATTTCAAATAAACCAGTTAAAGGCACTTTTGAATTGTCAGAAGGTCGGTCAGTCAGTAAGATGAAGCTAGTCGCCCATTCCAAAGAATAGGTACCTATGGAGAAGAACGAGCAAGAAACTCCATGGACACTCTTTTGATTTATCAAGCTATTGATACAAATATTTGATTACGTCATTCATGTTGAAATTAACCGTGTGAGAACGATGCAGAAATATATTGTACGCTGAGAGCGTCCATTATGGAAAACACACAAAAAAAAATACAACAAGTTAAAATGCCACACAGTTATATGTCCACAGGAACTTGAATCCAGTATAAAAAATTAGACAGTTAAGTTATTATACATTGAAAAATGTTTTGAAAGCCTGAGTTTCCTATCGTTTTCCGATAAAAAGTCGTTTCTTAGTCACACTCCAGCTTCGAAAGATAATAAATACATTGCAGCGGACTTTCATGAATGATTACAATAAATACGTTGCGGTGAGATAGACACCTACAATAAGTAAAAAGAAGTAATATGTTTCTACCGTATAATTCATTGCAGGCAATTAGGTACTAAATCCATACTTTACAGAAACACAATTTTAAATAAGTAATAATCATGTATACAGGCTGTATCTGACATCGTAACGCAAACTTCGCGAGAAGGCTACGCCGCATGCCACTAATAAAATTATGATAGTTATTTATATCGTTTATGAGCGGTTACAGATATAACAGTGTTTAAAAAAATGTGTCGGCTCGGCCTTAAAACGTTGCAAGCGTGCCGCCGCGCGTATTTGTGGGTATGATGTTGATCCCCGATGTGAACTCTAATAAATCAGCTGATAGGATAGTTTTTCGAGTGTTGTTCACATTGCGCTTTTCTGTGTGATTAGCGAATTAATTATTTTTTACTTTAAAATCTATTTGGGTTATAAAAGTATAGCAATTATGAATGGTTTAATGTGAAAAAAAAACTGCATATAATTTTTTTTTTTAATCAGGAAAAAACCGACGAAAAATTCCACCTGTGAGGGCTTCAGAATCATGTACTCGTCGTCGCGTCGATGTCAAATACACCCTGTATAAACATAATAACTTAGATAAAATACTAGTTTTAGGTCATCTACAACTTGTACATGACCCTATATCACTCGCCACCGCTGTTCTCTCTGATTATTTTAATATTGGGGGTTATTTAATATGATTTTTAATGTACTGAAGGTTTGGTTTGGATTACTTTAGTAAACTTTTCTGAAATATAGTTATATGCATTTGTGTTTTAAAAACAGTAACTTAAAATATAAACTATGTGATTTATCTTACTTGTAAGATGACCGACGTGGTAATATAGTAATGGTTTTTAATTTATTTAAGGTATCTTATACTTATTGATATATCATAACCAGCCTATAATGCTCCCTGCTCCCACTGTTGGGACTCAGTGGACACAGAGGCCTGTGTGATAGGAAGTGGACCGTAATCTATCACGCTGGCCCAGTGCGGGTTGAAAGATATCACATGTCTTAGATTTTTTTTTAATAATTATAAACTAGCGCTTGACTGCAATCCCGCCTGATGGTAAGCAGTGATGCGATCGTTGATGGTAAAGCGCGTTCGTTTATTAAGAGCCTATTCACTCAGAAAAACTGAGCGACTAGGAAGGAAGACGGCAGTTGAGCGAGGTGATGCAAAGTTAAACCCAACAACACGACCAGCGATGCTGCGCCAAAGGTAGATTGATCTGAAGACCCTCCACAACCAAACTCCCAACACAACAACATTAGGCGCATCGTACCCGGCACACATCGCAACACAACTGCTCAGACCCGTTCTCCGTACGGCTTCACCAGTGGACGAACACGACAAATCGCTTGGCGGCAAGGCACCCGGCAGAAGTTATGGCCTACTACCTTTTACTTAGGACATACCGGTTCCCTTACGATGTTTTCCTTCACCGTTTAGATAATAGTTACGATGAAATAGTTTAGACAAATTAAAGCGTCTGATGGGGTTTGAACTTATGATCTACAACTTGTAAGACGCTTCCGATACCACTGTCACCGCTCGCTCTCTCGACAAATGAAGAATTATAATCTACCAACTACGGTCGTACCTACGTATAATCACAACACCCCAGTGCCAAAATCCCCTATATACACACAGAAATTCTAATATAATAAAAACAAATTGAATAGCTAAGTCGTCCGGTCTCTAAGTCTTGGTCATGACACGTTATTTTCTCCGATTTGGTCCTCAAACTTTCAAGGGCCGAGTGACAGGATTTGCGCGACCCATATCTTCCATATATGAGTGTACACAATTTTGTTCCCTTTTCAAATAGAAACAAGACGAAATTCGGATGACGTAGGTATCTGTAAAGGGTTTTTGGTGGCCATTTTTTTTTCTTAAATGTGTGACAGTATGAATATGAATTGGGGATGATTCTACGGGTTGAAAGTTGTTGAAGGAATTCTTGCATAGAGTGGACGTAGGACTCGATGTTTATGATCAGCAAGTTAGTTATGGTTTCGGAGTTTTAAAAGTAATCGTTAATGTTACTCCAAAATTGTCAAATTCTAGTTTCATAGATACGATGGGTAAGTTTTTTTTTATCGTGCGGGAATCCAACCTGCGACACGTATTGCAGCAGTCGATCGCTCAGAGACTGCACCAAGCGTCTCGTTATACCTACGTTTACATATACACCTTTTATATTCGTTCATATTATATGAACTTATTGTCCGTACTGGACCGGATAAAATTCATGTCCTATAAATTGATCTGTTATTATCTTTAATCGTTTTAGTCAACCGATTGGTTTATTCAAGACTAGCGACCCGTCCCGGCTTCGCAGGGGTGCACCGCTGATACTAAATATACTACAGAATAACTGTGAATATTGTATAATAAAACATAGCGGCCTGCCGCTCCCGCTGCTTTTAAAGTCTGTAATATCTTCGAAAATATTCATTTAAATTATATGCTGTAAAGGGCGATATAGATCTATATTAAATCAACGATGTATTCAAGGTATTAAATTGGATGAGAATTAATGCTGTGTTGGGTAAAATCGCTCCAAAAATTAGCCAGGATTTGTCGTAAAAAGTAAATGACAAAAATATGTTATTGTGGAATATCCATAAGCGATAGACATATACCATCGGATAATAATTTCTGTAGACCTTTTTAATGTGGACAGGGTGTATCTGACATCGTAACGCAAACTTCGCGAAAAGGCTAGACCGCATGCCACTAATAAAATGATGATAGTCATTTATGTCGTAAATGAAGGGTTACAGAATTCACAGTGTTTAAAAAAAAGTGTCGGCTCGGCCTTTGACCGTTGCAAGCGTGCCACCGTGCGAGTTTGCAGGTATGACGTTGATCCCTGATGTAAACTCTATTAAATCAGCCGATAAGATAGTCTTTCGAGTTCTGTTTTCATTGCGATTTTTTGTGTAATTAGCGAAAAAATTAATTTTTACTTTAAAATCTTATTGGGTTATACAAAATGTATATTATATGGTTATATAATATGTAAAAGTATAGCAATTATGAACGGTTTAAAGTGAAAAAAACTTTATATTTTTTAAATAATGAAACAACCGACGAAAAATTCCACCACTGGACCCCCCAGTGGTGGAATTTTTCGTCGGCTCAGAATCATGTACTCGATCCATGGTACTCATTTGTGCGTCGATGTCAGATACACCCTTTTTAGTACCTTATTTTGATAAATCTCGTAGGGTTCATCCTACGCTCCACAGCAAACAGGGAAAAAATGTATGTGTGTTGATGTTGTTGTTGTCAAAGCTAACTAGCAATGGCTGATTAAAATGAGACATTGAGTTCAAGTTTTCTCATGTCGTCAATATTATGGAAGAGAAAAACAAAAAAAAAATGTAAACAACCGTTTATTAAAAAGGCATGTATCTCAATAAAATTTTACTTCGCTGACGATTGTATGTAAAATGTAAATAATGTATTCTTTTTAATCCAACCAAAACCTTACACTCGCCTATAAACATGATTCATACGATAAAACCACATTGACCCTTCTAATCCGCTTTATTTCGTTTTTGCAATTAAAAAAGTAAATACCTACCCGACCATTGGGCCCGGACATAATTAGAGCGATCGGCCATCGTTAAGTCCGTACAACTTGGCAGCGGATTAACTCCACTTGGTATAAACATGTCACGTATATCTGCTTAGAGATCCATATGGCGAGACAGACGAGTGTTTACTTGATAACACAAGGCTTAGAATCTCTACTTAGGAGTCATTTGTCCTGTGAAAGATGTTGTATAGTGTTTCATTACAAAAATCTAAATAATAATAATAATTTATTTATTTAAAGACAACAATGGTCCAAAGGTTAGTAACTTATCTACTAAGGGTTAGTAACACTTAAAAACTAATCATGCCTGCCGCACAAGCAATGCTAAAACCAGTGCCTAAGCACCGGCACATCGTACTTATCGGCCATGGCTTGTAGGATGCTGTTAGCGCTGGCCCTAGTTCTACCTAGCAACGAGGCCGCCTTTTTCCTCATGATGGCATGAAAGTCATCAACCCGCGCCAAAGCGAACATGCCGGACGCACTGCAGTACCTAGGTAATTCTCTGTTAATTGTAACTTTATTTTTTGTATTTTTTGTGAGAGCAGTGATAGCCTAGTGGAATCGGGCGCAACTTACAAGTTGTAGGTCGTAGGTTCAAATCAGGCGCTTTACTTTTGTGAAAATTATTTCATCACCACTGCTCTCAAAAACGGTGAAAGAAAACATCATGAGGAAACCGCCATGTCCTAGAGCCAAAAACTTCGAAGACATGTGGCATCTACCAACCGCACTGGGCCCGCGTGGTAGATTACGGCCCTCTGCCTCTCATCGAGAGGAAGCTTGTGTCCCAAGAGTGGGAACAATAGAGGCTGCTTATGTATGTATCATCATCATCTCAGCGTTAATTCCAGTTGCATCCGAAGCTTTTTCAGCTATGGAGTATGGGGTCCGCTTTACAGTCCAACTGCTGATTTTGACTGTCGTCTGACCTCCATAACCCGAAGGTGATATCAAAGCATTGTAGTTAGACCAATTGTTAGACTTTTGAGGGCTCCAATAACCCGTAACGACTGCCACAAGATATTCGTATGGCAACCGGGACCAACGGCTTAACGTGCTTTCCGAGGCACGACCAGACCAGTGCAAATATTCATATTCATGCATACAAATATTTGCACTGTGCGGGGATCGATTCCGCGCCTCCTTGCGCAACGGCCGCGTTCGCCACCGCTATGCCACGGAGGCTGTCATGTATGTATGTATCTTTATAATCGAACGAATAATATATTTTTAGATGTTAGGGAACTTCAATAAGAATTGTCTTAATATTGAAAATATTGTTTTCTGCACTCTCATTGCCATATTTGTTCTCTAATGAAAATACTGTAGCAGGTTTTTTCTTGTGGTCACAAAATAATACTCATAATAATTATTGCATACTAGCTGTTGCCCGCGACTCCGTTCACGTGGACTTCAGTTTACAGGAGCTCAGTTGATATAAAATAAGCGCCTGTTAAAATAGTGGGAGCAATATATTGTTTTCGCAACATTTTTGTTACTGCTCTGCTCCTATTGGTCATAGCGGGATGTTATATAGCCTATGTCCTTTCTCAAGCTTTAGACTATCTGTGTACCAAATTTCATTATAATCGGTTCAATAGTTTTGGTGTGAAAGCCGGACAGACAGACAGACAGAGATACTTTCGCATTTGTAATATAAGTATGGATAAAGGTGGAGTCTGGGGTCACGGTCCTGGTCTCAAAAGCCCTTGACCCAATTCACATACCTACTTACAAGTCACTAAACTTTTGACATCGAGCAGCTTTTTTTATTCGTTTACCTGTACTGTCCCACAGCTGGGCAAGATTTTCTTATATTTTTCCTTTTTTCTTTGTGCTTCAACTTCTCCATCAAATCGCGTTTTAGGTCTGTCTCAGTGATGACGCTCGTCTTTTGGTACCCACCGTTTAACAATTTTAGTCGCAATCCAGTCTCATAGACTTATCGCCAATATCTGTGATGCCTATCTTATATTATATTAGGTACAGTGTGGCCAATTTGGTCACCCAATTTAATTTTTAAGATACAATGTCAACTCTCAGCATGAGCCAAATGCTGAGAATCAAACAGAAAGAGTAAGAAAAAGAAAGAAAATACATTTATTCAGCACAGGCTTAAAGACACAATACATCTAGCTTAAACATATATCCCAGCGCGTCAATAACACACTGTTGGATATTCCACATAATTTGTTCTGCGCCTACCAGAGCTTACGCTGATTTTGATCTAGTGCTAAGTACCTGGATCTGGTCACATTAGTTGCGTATATGAATAAATACATTTTTATTTTATTTACTTACCTATCTGAGCCACTAACGTAGAGTATTTTTTCATGAGCAAATAATTCCAAAGATTTACTATTAACAAAATTAACTTGTATACTTTCTTCATCCAATTACGGATGATTGAGTTAAGTCCGCTCGAGTTGGCAGCGGATAATCCTCTCTTGATATAAACACGTCACGTCGAGCGGTCTGCTTAACGTGACCGGCCGTCACGGCGATAGTACACTCGAGTATCGTGGACTCGCTTTTGCGCGATATGTCAGGGCGACCGCATAAAAATATACGTTTCACGTGAATTGTACCTTTTTCACCATTTGAAATGTAGTGACAAAATGCTTTGTCGAATTTCGATGGGATAAATTTGACATAGGTAGAGGTTATTGGTACTAAATCTCGTTCGTGAAGATTTTTTTTTCTAAAACAGTGTGTGAATGGTTTACTGAATCAATAATGATGAACGAATTGATAAATGATGTAAATTCTGGAATATTAATGGTTTGTCAAATTGCCTTTGTTTGACAGGTGTACATAACGGCTACAATAACGCCATATTGATAAGGCTGACGGTGATGTTTGTTTGATAAACCATGAATTTCCCAGACTACGTTTATCAGTGGAGATTAGGTTAGGTTAGGTTAGGAAGGGGCTTAGGTTTCTCGAATACGACTTTCTACGACAGTGGTCATATAACTAAACTGGCTAAAACATGGAAGAAAATTGAAATATGAAGTTCTATTATTTTATAATTTACGTTATCTGAATGTGTATGCAAAGATAACAGCACATCAAGCTACTGAAATCCGTCGGATTTCTTCATTAGATTCTCAAATACATCTCTCACATTACGGCCAAGGTTGATTGGGAGCATTTGCCAGTTACGGGTAGCTTGACCTACTACCGTCTGTACATCAATATTGTTTAGCTGCGCATTCTTCCAACATAGCACTTAAATAGGGCGGTTTCTAATACATTCGGCAGTAATAAATCCATCAAGGGAAGTTATTCGCCTACTCATTTACATACTACCGTCCACAAGCTATAGCGCCGTTTTCCAACAAAATCATATTTCGAGTTATCGGCAAAAAGCGCGGAAAAATTATAAATGGATTCTATTTCATATCTATAATTATTATGCGAGAGTGTGAAATGAAATGAAATGAAATAATTTACATTATAATTACGCATATTGCTTAATAACAATGCTTAGCAGAGCGAGCAGCTCAGTCCCAAGCTTTATTGTCTTCTAAATAATCTGTAATTTTATAATACCCCTTTTTTGTCAAATTTTGGCCTTTATATAGTTTTTATATCGTTTAATGGGTAAGTTCGAATATCAATGGGACCCCATGAACGAGTTGCCTACTTTGTGGTGACGAGTGTGAAGTACCTATAGCAAGATTGTGTTTGTTCCTGGTATTTATATTATGAATATCGCGTATTTTCTTAAAATTGGATATATTTTTATGTACATTACAGATTTTCAAATATATATTTTGAAGCTACAGTCAGAATGTTCACCTCTTTGAATTTTTCTCTAAGAGAATCTCTAGGACAAGGTCGTAACTGGCTCGAACAGCCCTTTTCTGTAAACCAAAGATGGTATTGATGTCCGCACAAGTTCCCCAGAGAAGAATCTCATAAGTCATAAGACTATGAAAATAACTAAAATAAACAATTCTGGCTGTATCCACATCAGTTAGCTGTCTAATTTTCTTAACAGCAATGGCGGCAGAACTGAGTCTATCCAACAGTTTCTCAATGTGAGGATCCCATTGTAACTTTGGCGTTAATAGTTAATCCAAGAAAAAATGTCGACTCAACAGGGATCAACGACGTAGAAAATTTAATGACTTTAGTCTTTTTTTTCATTTAAAAGACGGTTATTTACATTAAAGCAATGGACAACATTAGAAAGTGCATTGTTAACTTCGTCAAAATTTGCTAGCTGACGCTTGACTTTAAAGATAACAGAAGTGTCAGCCGCGAACAATACTATATAGTGATTATCCCTCACGTGATGATGTAAGTCATTAATATAAATTAAAAACAAGAAAGGACCTAGAATTGAGCCCTACGGAATGCTCATGGTGATTACAGATCCTGCAGATCTCTTGCCATTAACATCAACCCTCTGTATTCGATTATTCAGATAAGATGTCAGAATGTCGAGAGTTCAGCCCTTTAAACCATAATGGTACAATTTCCTTATAAGAGTATCATGATGTACGTAATCAAAGGCCTTGGACAAATCACAAAAAAATACCAAGAGCATCTTGCGATTCTTCCTAGGCCCCGAATATGTTCTTTAGCAACGCCAAGCCCGCATCTGTAGTTGAACGACCCTTTGTAAAACCACATTGTTTCACGTGCAATAAATTATGTACATTAAAGTGCCTCAACAACTGTTTCGAAATTTATTTTTCAAAAATTTGCTAAGTTGGTACTATGGAAATTGGCCGAAAATTCGTGGGATAAGTTGTACTACCAGATTTGAACAGTGGAATTACTTTGCTAAGTTTCATCAAAACAGGAAATATATCAGATGTGACACAAGAATTTAAAAAAAATTGCTAAGAAAGGAGCGATAACATCTATTATTGAAGCTACAGTGTATACTGACAAACCCCAATCGGCTGTTTGTTTTACATCAAAATCCTTAAAAGATTCTATAATGTCTTAAGCAGTCACAAATGTAAATCCAAAGTGTTTGTCACATTCTGGAACACATCCTTTTAGTATGGCGTAAGCAGGAGTGGAGGAAGAAGATAAAGTTTTTGTTGTTATTATTGGAATATTAGTGAAAAACATTCTCAAGCTCAGTTGCTCACTCCAAGCCCGCTTTTATATCTTCATCGTTAATTTTAAGATGGAAATCGCGATTTTGTACTTTAGTTCTTCCAGTTTCAGAATTTATAATTTCCCAAGTTGTTTTGATTTTATTACCAGAAGATTTTATTTTTAATGTGTATGGCCTAGAAAATAAGTGCAGAATTAGATCCATTTTTAAATATCCGTTTTGGTTTACTCTTTTAATGGCATTTTAGTGTTTGGTTTTCATTAAATGGTATTGACATTTATAAGACTTGAAAAAAGCTCTCTAATACTGAACTTATGATATTGAACTGAATACTCAAATGCCGTGAAGCAAGCGATCTAAAGTTAAAGCTATCCGTGTTAAAGTGAAGTATTGAGATATATCTCAATACTTCACTTAAACACGGATAGCTACTGCTGCTGCGTTTTTTATTGACATCTTTAATATATATATATTCTATATTAATATGCCGCAATTAGCGAAATATGAAGTTCATAGCCGAAGGATTTAAAAAAAATGATACTTCTATTCACCACATTTCTATACAAAAACACATATAAATTTCTACCCATAAATGCCGTTGAATGAAATCGACAATTTTGTCCAATTTTTAACGTTGCATTTTGAATTCTGCAATTTGAAAGAAAACAGAATTTGAATGAATTATAAAGCCGACAAAGAACTTTAAACTCATAACAACGTAGGAAATTCTGTTAACAGCAATTTAGATTTGCATCAGATAGTAAAAAATCTAGGTAAAATGTAGGCTATATTAAGTCCTTAGTCAGTTTTTAGTTTAATAATGCTGCTTTAGGTAAGCATTTCGAACAAGGAAACTAAATGGTGGTTTTATTTCTGGATACGAGTATATCGTTACTAATATTATAAATCGAAAAGTGAGTTTGTTTGTTTGTGATGCTTTCACGCCGTAATTACTGAATCAATTGCTTTGAAATTTTGCAGACGTAAAGTTAGAAGTCCGAATTAAATAATAGGGTACTTTTTATCCCGGAAAAATTAGACGTTAAAAGCGCGATATAACTGAATTCCACGCGGGCGAAGCCGCGGGCAGAAAGCTAGTATTATATACAAAAGAAAAATACTGCAAAGATGATACAATTTTTTTTTGTATATACAATATGTAAAGAAAACCCTGTTCGATCCGTGAAGGTATTGTTAGGTATCGATAACTGATTCTACTAATGGCTACAACGCCGGGTTAAACTTAAAAAAAATACCCCTTAAAAATAAATTTATTTCGCAAAAGGAAGTAAATTATATGGCAAGACATACGCGGGTGATGGGGGGCAGGGCATGCGGTCATACAAAATGCCTGATATTGTACATTCAATTATTCATCAAAAGCGTGATGTCACTTTTTAAAAAAATACCAAATATTGGGGAATTCGGAGTTAATTCGCGGACAAAAAAGATTATTTCATAATTCATTAGTACTATTATTATGATGATTATGTAGTTTCATATTTTTTTTTGTCATGTGATTACCTAAACTTTATTATCCTTGTCGGTCGGACAGGGTTTTCTTTATATATTGTATAGTGGCATCAAAAACCGTAATCGATCTGATGCAAGATAAGGGCATTGTAGCCTGTGGACTCCACCATAACATAAACAGAAAGAAAGAAAAGAAAGAAAAATGTTTATTCCGCACAAATAAAACACAGAATAAAAGCTACAAAAAAAGTAAATAACAATAATTAAAAACACATTAAAAGTAAACAACAATAATTAAAAAAGAAAAATTCTCTCGGTGGTAGGCCATAACAGCGGCTGCCGGTAAAAGTTAAAAGGTAAAACCCACCAGACAAAGTCTTGCCGCCAAGCGATTCGTCGTGTTCCGGCATGATGTCTGGTGAAGCCGTACGGAGGACGGGTCTGAGTATTTGTGTTGCGATGTATGGCAGGTACAATGCGCCTAATGTTGTTGTGTCGGAAATTTGGTCGTGGAGGGTCTCCAAATTAAACTCCCTCTGGCGCAGCGTCGTTGATCGTATAAGTTGTAGGGTTTAACATTGCATCACCTCGCTCA
Organism: Sesamia inferens; assembly: GCA_037179545.1. NCBI lineage: Eukaryota > Metazoa > Arthropoda > Insecta > Lepidoptera > Noctuidae > Sesamia > Sesamia inferens. Next base: position 30,663,630 of record CM073925.1, read on the forward strand.
GCTGCAGTCTTCCTTCCTATTCACTAAGTTTTTTAAGTGAATAAGCTTAATAAAATAGCGAGCTTTACTATCAACGATAGCATCACTGCTTAGCATCAGGCGGGATTGCGGTCAAGCACAAATTTATAGTACTTAAAAAAAAAAGTTTTCCACACGACCCAGTGGCTGAGCGATCGATTGCTACGCTGCGTGGTGTCACAGGTTCGATTCCGGCACGGAACAAAAATTTGTATGACCTACAAGTAGTTGTTCCGGGTTAAGCTGTTTGTGTATGTGAGTTTATATGTTTATAAACGCACCCACGATACAGGAAAATTTCTAGTGTGGGTCAATATTTTATAAAAAAAAAACCGGCCAAGTGCGTGTCAGACTCACGCACAAAGGGTTCCGTACCATTGATTTATAAAATTAAAGGATTTAAATTATTTGTATGAATGATTACGCGGTAATAAGCGGTTTACGATTTACGAGGTATTAAAAAAAACTACGTACTAGATCTTGTTCAAAAGAATTTTCGTTGGTAGTTTTATAGTAATGTACATTATATGTTTTTTTTTAGATTTTACATTTTCTTATTTCAGAAGTTAGAGGAGGGGGACCAACTTTTTTCCACTTTGGAAGCGTCTGTCACGCAAACTTTTCGGTTTAGAAAACAAATATTTTAGAAACCTTAACATCATTTTTGAAGACCTATCCATAGATACTATCCATAGATATATGAAAAAAAAAAATTTGAGTTTCAGTTCTAAGTATGGGGGGAGCCCCCAATATTCATTATTTTTTATTTTTTGCATCAAAATCTTAATGCGGGTCATAGAATACATCAACGTACCAAGAATCAACAGTATAGCTCTTATAGTTACGGAAAAAAATGGCTGTGACATACGGGTCTATAAGGATCAATCTATAAGGGTTCCGTTTTTTGCCATTTGGCTACGAAACCCTAAAAAGGAATATAATATGGTCAAAAGCCTCATGCTCAAACACAAAAGCTTATAAACAATGTTGGCCTGATGTCAGGGTCATAGACAATGGTCCAGGCCATGGTCCGGAGCAAGAGTGCATGGCAGGCCGTCACCTCCTTCTGCGAAGCAGTGATGCTGGCAAAGGAGGAGGTGGGCGCTGGGATTCCCGCTCCCTCACGCCTCTAGCCACGGGGCTGACGGGGTCCATGAACACCGAAGCCTTCTGGGTCAGGGTTGCGGGTTGGTTAAAAAAGAAACCGTGGCAAAACAACAAAAAAAGGTCAAACACAACACATATTAGTTGACAATTAATAACATTTTCACATACATTTGAACAGGTGATAACATTTTCACTTTCAGGCATAAAATTCCAACAATTGTGTCATGAAACATTTGTAATATTTGCAATAGTGTCCGTGGTAAAGTGACGGTAGGTACAGTATACAATACACCATTTCCCGTTCATAATTGTCATGTATAATTTTACACTACAATTTGCTATTTTTGCATGTTCATCAGCTGCAATGTTGTGGTGCTAACTGCGGTTTTTTTCGTTATGATGTGAGGGAGTTGCATGACTTAATTCCCCCATCTCCGTTCCATTACTGGACGCCCCGTTGTACGGCGAGTATCCGGCGTCGTCCTAATTGGCGAAGATCGCACGATGGCACGATACATTCTCTTCCTGCGATGAGTTAAAACATACAGTATGAGGACATGAACATCAGTGCCCTATGCATTTCGTGTGTTCGCACGATTAGTTGCGAGGTTCAAATTAGGACACTGATGAAATCTGTATGTTTGAATTCATCGCACGAAGACAACGCATCGTGTCATCGTGCGATCGCCTTCATCCTTACGTGGTTGACACTACTACGATCCGGACGGAGCGTTTCGCCTCGTCTTTTATGCCGCGTACATCGAGGAACAATTTGCCAACAGCGTTGTTAGGCTAGAGTGAATAGGCGCTTAATAAACTAGCGCGCTTTGTCATCAACGATTACATCACTGCTTACCATCAGGCGGGATTGTGATCAAGCATAAGTTAATAATTATAAAAAAGATACGTTGTTATAGTCAAAGAAAGATACCTCTTGTTTCCCAGTAACTGGGTAGTGGTATAAGCAGTTGATCCATGCTCCATGTAAATTACTGGTACTAGTTGCATCAATACAATGATGCCACGGTGGTAAAGTCCTAGACTCACGTTTTGTGAGGGTAAGCCGTGGATTTGACTCCAATTAGGGACATTACCCACTTACAAGTCGTGCTGGCCTAGTGGTTAAAACACCAGCCCCTCAAGTATGAGTGCGCGGGTTCGATTCCGGGTTAGACAAGTACCAATGTAACTTTTCTAAAGTTGTATGTACTTTCCAAGTATATCTTGGACATCAATGACTGAAGGTGAAGGAAAACATCTTGAGGGAACCTGGACTTTAAGTCTGAAATCGCCAACCCGCATTGAGCAAGCGTGGTGATTACGCTCAATCCTTCTCTGTATGAGAGAAGACCTGTGCCCAGCATTGAGACAGTAAAAAAGGTTGATGATGATGATGACATTCCCACTTGAACGTCCCGATGTGAGAGCTGATGGGAATGCGTTGTACGTCCGAGCGCGCGATCGGTATCAAGCCGCGCCGAGCGCTCGTAAAATCCTCCTTATTTTCTTCTTATTTTTTAGCAGCAGTCTATATAATGACTAAATATGAACTATTTTTCCTGCAGGGATTATTTTGTCATATTTTAAAATATTATATCAAACAAAAACTTGACGAAAATCCGGCACACAAGCAATGAGCAATCATTACATCGTCCATTTTAACACTCGTAAAGACAACTTATCAGACATTGGATACAAAATATTTATACACATTCAGAAAAAATAAATCTCGATAATTAATTTAATATGTATCACTATAAGAGTCCGATAGTAAAAATAATTTATTGTTCTCATTTTAATCGCAGAACTCACTGCCACTGTACAAAACTACACTCACGAATCCTGGAATCGTTGTTTAATACAGAACCATTTAGTGACAAGTTCATGGAACTCTTTGATATACAGGGTGTATCTGACATCGTAACGCAAACTTCGCGAAAAGGCTAGACCACATGTCACTAACAAAATTATGTTAGTCATTTATGTCGTTATTGAGCGGTTACAGAAATAACAGTGTTTAAAAAGAAGTGTCGGCCCGACTTTTGAACGTTACAAGCGTGCCGCCGTACGGATTTTTAGGTATGACGTTGAATCCTGATGTGAACTCTATTAAATCAGCTGATAAGATAGTTTTTCGAGTTTTGTTCACATTGCGCTTTTTTGTGTAATTAGCGAATTAATTAATTTTTACTTTAAAATCTTATTGGGTTATAAAAGTATAGCAATTATGAACAGTCTAAAGTAAAAAAAAACTGCATATATATATTTTATAATCATGAAAAGCCGACGAAAAATTTCACCACTGGGGGGCTCAGATTCATGTACTGGATCCACGGTACTCGTTCGTGCGTCGATGTCAGATACATCCTTTATATCATAAATAAAAACTCGTTTAAAGTGTACATGTCGGTGAGGCCACCATGGTTGCCTGAACGCTTAAATTTTTAGGCAACTTTGTTGGCCCGGACGCGTGAGTGGTTACTTTGTGTAAATAATTTCATCATCACTTCTCTTAAAACGGTAAAGGAAAACTTCGCATACACGTTAGTGCAGTGGCTGAGCGATTCACTGATACGAGTCGATACCCGCATGGAACAAATATTTGTATAACCTACATGAAGTTGTTCCGGGTCTGTTTGTGTATGTGAGTTCAAATGTTTGTTCTCCCCATGATACAGAAGTAACTCCTAGTGTGGTGTGGTGTAGTGTAAGTTTATCAAAAACCTCGTGAGGAAACAGGTAGTCGAATACATGTGACATCAATCAACTCAACCATCACCTCGCTCAACTGCCGTCTTCCTTTCTATTCGCTCAGTTTATCCGAGTGAATAGGCTCTTAATAAAATAGCGCGCTTTACCATCAACGATTGCATCACTGCTTACCATCAGGTGGGCTTGCAGTCAAGAATTAGTTTATAATAATTAATAAAAAAACTCGCATCTCCATCGGGAAGAGTACTGTATTCCAGAAGTAAGATTATAATAGGCTGATTCCAAATTAACTGGGAAATTTCTCGTAGCATGAACAATATTTTGTGAGTAAAATAATGGTTTTGCACCGAATACCATATAGGGTACGTTCTCATATTCACAAACTAAATTTAATTAAAGTTTTTACATCTTTTTCTTTATATTTCATTAAGAAAAGGACAGAAGATAACATGTTAGTTTAAACCTGTCAAATTAGTCTGCGTTTATAATCGCGTCTAATTTGTCTATGGAATATCTTAATTTGACAGGACTATACTAAAATGTTATCTTCTATCCCTTTCTTAATGAAATAGAAAGAAAAAGATGCAATTAATTTAAAATTAGATTAGTAGACACTTGTGGGAAGGGCGATGCCAGTAGATACATACATACAACCCGCGCGGGTTAATTGTGCACCTAGCAATGTGACGTAATTCGGACGGCACCATTTGTAAAAAATGAGTATTATGTTTAAAAAATTAAAATCTCAATTTTTTTTTAAGTTATTAAAAGGTCGTTTTGATGATAAAGCGTCATAATAGATCATTTTACTCATGACATTTTGCAATTACATTGATACATATGGACTGAAATATAATGTTGGTGCAACTAACAGGCTTCACTAATGCGTCGAAAATGTAAAAAAACAAAACAAACTTAATAAAAAATAAAATAGTAATAACATCAGGGGATTTAAACTATATTTAGACAATTGTAATAAAGATGCTAACGCTACTTATCGCTTACGGCGAATGCAGGCCGCCGCGCGGGGGTTAGCGTGAGAGAGGTCGCGTTCCAGCGAGGTGCACCTTAAGGGCCTTAGTCTCATTTAGTAGCGTAAAATGGTCACTTTAGGAAGCTAATTTCTAATTAACGGCTTGGTTTTGAGATTTGAAAAAAATATATCTTGTCTATTGATTCATGTACAACATTTACTAAAGATGATTTTTTCGTAGGATTTTGCCTGTTGCCTTAAAAAAATATTTACCAAAACGCTATTTTTGGCTAATATTCGTTATTACTTCTAAACGGCATTGATGTGTGGAAATTTTTTTACACTGAAAAATTCGTGGTTAGAAGTACTACAGATATGCAAGAGCGTATTTAAATCCATCAACATTTGCCAAGAAAATATCCTTATTTTGAAACATAGGTTTAGAGGTGCTCTGCGCGGGCGCGGGCGGCAGTCGTGCGTTAGCATTCAGACGGGAGGGTTGTGTCGCTTACTGCTCTGCTCCGGCCATCGCCGACTACGCGTGGTTGTCTGTGTGAGTGCAAATATTTACGAGCGAATCGTGTCAGTGTACGTTCATAGATTAGCTCGCAAATGAGAATTGAAGATGCGTCTGGTGGCGTAAGTATCTATCTACCTATACTCTTGTATTTATACCTACATATTACTGTATTTTTCTTTGTAACCATTTTTCTTTTACAATTGAAGTTAAACAATTACGAATTGTTCCAGGAAATCTAGAAAGAAATCTTTAGACTTGAAAGGCAATAATCCGACTAACTACATCCGCTGATAATATAGAAGACTCTATTCAGGTAAGTAAACACTCGCACTTAGATTATAATTTATAGGTTTGTAAGGAGATTTAAAAATAAAAATCTTATTAGAAATTTACGTAACTTGAAAATGTGATTTTTTGTTTATGGTGATATAAACCAAAAATTAGGACTCAATTAAAGGTTTTGGTGTAAAAACAGTTTTACAAAAAGTTTTGAGTTGATAGGACTTTTAGTTTTTGCGATATTAGCTAAAATGTGTAATGAAAACTCTTACTTGGATTATTTTAAATGATTCTTCCTGTAAATATTTTATTTCTATATGTAATTGTTTAAAGTAGCCGAAGCCGATGGACGCGGGCTGGCGGGCTTGGAATGTCACAGTTATCAGTAAATTTTTTTGACGTCCTCCGTGGCGCAGCGGTCAACACGCCTGCCTGCGACGTGGAGGCCGCGGGTTCGATTCCCGGCCAGGTCATGATGGAAAACGATCTTTTCCTGATTGGCCTGGGTCTTGGATGTTTATCTATATATGTATCTATTATAAATATAGTATCGTTGAGTTAGTATCCCATAACACAAGTCTCGAACTTACTTTGGGGCTAGCTCAATCTGTGTGATTTGTCCGTATATACATATACAGTATATTAAGAAAACCCTGTCCGACCCGTAAGGATAATAAAGGTTAAGTAAACACATGACCAAATATGATATAAAATTTTACGTAATCATCATAGTACCAATACAAATGAATTTTGAAATAACTTCCCCGAAATTTGGTAATTTTTAAAAAAGTGACAACACCGGTATAATTATGAGCGAATAGCGACAGCGATGCGACAACGTGCCGCGTGCGCTGCCGCCCGCCGCCCGCGGAAGGGTGCTTAACGCATATTTATTAAGTTACCTCTTTTTGCGAAATAATATTTATTTTTTTAGGGGGATTTTTTTTTAAGTTAGCCTGGTTTTGTATGCATTAGTAGAATCAGTTATCGATACCTAACAACACCTTCACGGGTCGGACAGGGTTTTCTTAACATACTGTAGGATATATATATATATTTTCTGTTTTTCACAAATAATATTGTAATAACATTTTTCGACTTACAGAAAAGAAGAGAAAGAAACCAATCGACAGAACTTAAAAGTTTAATTTGCTTTTTAGGTCGAACACTAACGCAGTTGATTCTAGGTCAGACATCCATACAGAATGTCGTCAAGAAAATGATAATATTATATATCTCTATGTGCACAAAAAAACGACGCAAGTTCCATCATCATCATTCAGGTAAAATTATGCCTGCATGTCCTACAACCTATATTTTTAGTTTACAAATATATCATATACCTGTAAAATTATTTTTTTGTTAATTCTTAATTAATTTTTCTTGATAAATTCTTAATTCCTTGACAAAAATCTCTAACAGTGTTGCCAGGGTTAATTAAAATGTATGTTATATCACCAAAACCTCAACAAATCTCAAGCTTGTTTCATCGAAGGGCGACGCATAATTAATATTGCTTACTTTTATTCAGAACTAAAGAAAATTGCCAAGCACGGAGAATTATAGACTGTGGTTTAGGATCTGTGGATATTGTTGGAGAACGACAAGTGGGACTACATTCCCTATTTATTTTTAAATGCCGTATGTGTATGGAAACATTTTGCACATCCTACGGAAATCAATATCAGCTGTGCAGTTGTAGGAACTATAGAAATAGACTGTGGCCATTCTCAACTGCAAGAAATTTCTGCAGCTTTAGATATGCCTATAATCTCGCATGTTATTTATTGGATCGAAGAATTAAAATTTACAGATTTTAAAATAACTCGTGTTTTATTTGAAATCTCATTACGACGAAGTACATTCAATCCGACGTCACTGACACAGTATAAATAGGGTACTATCTCTTTATGGAAAACGGCCGAAACTACGCGCTTTGTAATTTCAAGGCATCTATATAAAGCACGGTTAGCGCAGCGGTTAAGCTATTGACTGCTGCGCTGCGTGTCGCGGGTTCGATTCCCGCGCGGAACAAATGTTCAGAACATGTCCTACAAGTAGTTGTTCCGGGTCTGGCTGTTTGTGTCTGTGAATTTATATGTTTAAAAATGCACCCACGATAAAAGTAATTTCTAGTGTGGTTCAACGTTTTTTTTTTAATAAAAATATCACAAAGTGCCTAGTGCGCGTTTGTTTTACGTTAACGCGATGAACTCGTTTATGTTATTCGCATTAGTAATTAATTCAAGGACACTGCAAAGACACGATACTCATATACTGAAAAGTAGTGAAAAAAAAAATTCAAATATGTTGAATCGATAGATATTACCATCTACCATTATTTTTTATGTTAATGTTATGATATATTATAATGTGTGGGTACTTGTTTTACAAATGTCTGTCAGTCTGCGATCGGCCATTAAACTGTATAACGAGCACTCCTTGATTTTATTTAAACATTGATCAAGAATACTAAAAATATATTATAGTACGATATTACCATTTATCAATGCAAAATATACATTTATCGTCTTGCATCCATACCCCCGTCTGAAATCGTAGGCACAAATCGCGCCCTACACGCGGCTTGTCTGCATCTCTGGATATTCTTTGATTGTCGTTTTAGTTTAGCGCGCCACCGCGCGCATTTTACGAATTCGGGAGTACGGCGTTTAGCTCCGCCCACATGTACAAGGTCATTGAGGCTACTATAGCCGTTAACTCGCGCGAGTTATACACAAAATAACGGCTTTTTCGCGATTCAATTAATAAATCAGAAACATAAGCATCTGTTTTTGGAATATGTGTTTGTTGTGTTTATTTCTCCACTTTCATAGCATTCACATTAATTATATTAATGAGAACAGAGTATGTAACTAAGAAAAATAAAATAAATGTATATACAATTATTAAAGGAAAGCCATTAATAAATTACTCAAACAATAAATAGTTGTCAAAAGTGTTACATTTAATTTATATATGTCAAAATGTTTATGTCTTAGTAAGGATTTTTTTCTTTCCTTTCATTCGACCTGCTTTATGCTTACGACCTTGCTGGGGAGTTTGTTCCGCCACTTCTTCCCAGCGAAAGCACTAGGAAGTGGCGAAAGGCGGGCGTTTTGGGGCACTGTCGTTATGTAATATTGACGTTCAAAAGGTGCTGATTCTCAGCCTAATTTGAATAAAGGACTTTTGATTTTGATTTTGACCATAGTAGGTATTAATAATAAAGTAATTTAAAAAAATTGAAGAAATAAAAGAAGACTTGTAGATAAGCTTCCAAGAGAATATTACGTAGTATTATTTTTAAACTTTAAAGCTATTTAAATCAGCCTCAAAGTTAATTGAATTATTTGGTACGCTATGTCTGGATCTCCGGCGTTACCCAGGGGGTAATCGAGCTAAAATAATTCAACCATAACAGAATTGCAACGTAACCAAACCAAAACCTTTTGACAGATGGTTTAACCTTTACTTACTCTCCCTCTCTCTTCCTCTTTTTTCTTACTCCTCCGCTATTTATTTTCTGATTAATTTAGTTGCGGGACCCAAGACAGTTGAATCGTTTCTCCGGGACTCGTCGAGCTTCATTGCTCGGCGTTTTTCTGGCGGTCTCCACTGTTGATTCTGGCTTTCAGGAGGTGCAGTGGGTGGGAAAATGTGTGGCGGGTTTTGTCACAATAAAAAAAAGATGGTTTAACCTTAACTTGATCACAGTTGGAACGTAACTGCCGTGAAATGAAAAAGTTGAAACAAAGCTAACTTTATCCGTGCCATTTGTCAAACTTACGTCAAAACGATTGGATTTACTTATGATTTATTTATTTTTAATTATTATATTTCACGAACATCACATACATTGATTTTATTTCAATCTAAGTTAAAACTTTACCGAGACACGAAATGGGATCGAAACTAAGCCACAGCTTTAACTGGAATAGGTACGAACAGGAGTGGATTTTCGCGGTGGTAGGCCATAACAGCGGCTGCCGGGAGAAATTACCACCCACCAGACAAAGTCTTACCGCCAAGCGATTCGTCGTGTTCAACATGACGTTCATGTTGCCTGGTGAAGCCGGAGGATGGCTCTGACTAGTAGGCCTAGTATGAGTTTTAATTACGAAACTCGATCGTTGATTTCGAGCGCGTTTGACTCAACGATTGGCCCGCTTCAAGGTCGTAAGAACTCACAACCGATGATAGCGCCAAACGCGCTCGATATCGACGATCAAGTTTCGAATTGAAAACTCATACTAGGCCTACTGTTGTGTTACGATGTGTGCGGGTTACGATTAGCCAAATGTTGTTGTGTCGGGAGTTTGGTCGTGGAGGGTCTCTAGATCAATCTTCCTCTGACTCAGGATTATTTCACTCAACTACCGTCTTTCTTCCTATTTACTCATTTTTCAGTGAATAGTCTCTTAAAAAACTAACGCGCTTTACCATCAACGATTGTCAAGCACTAGTTTATAATAATAATAAAAAGATTTAACTTCTACTGTTTAATTTAGCGCAATTTCCCCTCAGGGCTCCTTCAACACAGGTAGACGAGAATGATTAATATTAACCAGTCAATATGAATAATTTATCAGCTCAACTTTGATGTTAGTACCTACTTATATTTTGGCTAATATTTATCATGTAAATATTAAAAAGTCTGATCGCTCGATTGCAGCCCCATTTTACTTCGTGAAATTTTTGTCGACTGCCCATTTTAGCTGTTGATATGTCTACGGCGGGTCGGTTGCCATCAACCGAAGTTGTATATCTGTGTATTAGCACAGACTTAGTACGTTCCGTACTTGAATATTTTTTTTAAATTCAAATAACACATGTGTTTCATATCTGTGAATTGAAATTGGCAGCAATAAGTTAGTGTCTATTTTTTAAACTATACAGTTGATTGATATACTCAGAACGCGATTTCATAAAAAAGTTCCTGGAATATTTCACTTTCATTCCCAGGCCTAAATAAAAAAGTGCAACTTCAAAAGTATAACCAGTTTTATAGTATATTTTATATCGAAACTTTATGTTTACAATGACGCTTGACATGACTTGTGCAACTGTATAATAAGTTCTATAGAAGTAAGAATGCTTTGACGTTCCTACCTACATTACTGACTTGGCATTATACCTCTAGGTATTGTCCGACTTGAGTTTTTGCCCTCAAGCGTACCTTTTCTTATTCCATATAATTCTGTAATTTGTGAGTCAGTCCTTAGGATAGAAGTCAAGCTTGTCCCGCCATCTGTCCCAACGGTCATCTAACTTTCGGTAATTATGTCCGGCCTTCAGCGACTTTTTTGGGTAACGTATATTTAATGTTCATAACAATTTTGTCACGCTGTATTGTGTTCTATAACCGATCAGAAATCCGATTCTCCGATACTGGCTCGCCGGAAAAACTCGAGCTTGGACCTTTGCTGAAGTGTCAAAGACGAGGCTTGAGCACCATATCATCTGCTTAGTCTTTTGAGTTGGCTTCCGACAGCCTCCGTGGCGTAGCGGTGTAGCGAACGCGGCCGCTGCAGAAGGAGGCGCAAAATTTGCAGTACAAATATTTGCATGGATGAATATGAATATTTGCACTGGTCAGGTAGTGCTTTGGAATGCACGTTAAGCAGTTAGTTCCGGTTGCCATACGAACATCTAATGACAGTCGTTACGGGTTGTTGGAGCTCCCAAAAGTCCAATAATTGGTTTAACTGCAATCCTTCGGGTTCAGGAGATCAGACGGCAGTCGCTTCACAGAAAATATCGAAGTTTAGCCAAAATCAGAAGTTAGACTGATAAAGTTGACCTCAGACTTCAAAGCTGAAAACGCTTCGGATGCGACTGGGATTAACGCTGAGATGATGATGATTGGAATCTGACCAGATGCAGTTGGATACCAGTATTTTGACATCACAGGCACTGATGTAATAAGATACCAATTGGTGAGACTGGTTGTCAGAGTTTCGGGCTACTGACACCCGTAACGATTGTCAAAGTTCCACAAATGACAACCGAGACCATTGCTTGAACAGCACGTTTCGATGCACGGAGGTGTCAGTAACCTATTCTTGGATTAAAAGTGGCAAGCGAAGCTTAACTTGATCAATTAACCTGTGCCCGTTGTTTCCGATCTATGAGTACATCATCATTAACCTTTTTTTACCGTCCCACTGTTGGGCACAGGCCTCCTCTCGTACAGAGAACGATTGAGCGTAATCACCACGCTTGCTTAATGCGAGTTGGCGATTTCAGACTTAAAGTCCAGGTTTCCTCTAGATGTTTTCCTTCACCTTTTAATTAGTCATTGGTTTCCATGATATACTTAAAAAGTACATACATATATCTTAGAAAAGTTACATCGGTACTTGCCTGACCTGGAATCGATCCGCACACTCATACTTGAGAGGCTGGTGTTATAACCACAAGGCTACCACGACTATCTTTATCTATGAGTACGACGGCAAGTAAATAAATATTAATATAATATAATGTATCTAATTAGCGAGTATCCACCTTTACGTTATTGACACCACTACGATCCGGACGAAACATATCGCCTCGTTCTTTATACCGCGTACATTGAGGGAGTGGAATAATTTGCCAGCGGTGGTGTTTCCGTCTTACTACAATTTAACCCCCTTATTCATAAAAGCTGCTTAAAGTTAACTAATGATTAGCGATTCTTTAAACATACATTTTTGACCTTTTAACGTTATTTAACTTTAATCATCGCTTATGGATAAACCCCTTAAACACTATTGTGTTTAAGGGGATTCATAAAAGATGATTTAAGTGACGTTAAAAGGTCAAAAATGTATGGTGAAATAATCGCTAATCACTAGTTAACTTTAAGCAGCGTTTATGAATAAGGCGGAGTGTCTTTAATGCTAGAGTGAATAGGCTCTTAATTATAATCTATCGCGCTTTACCATCAACGATTGCATCACTGATTACCATCAGGCGGGATTGCGGTCAAGTACTAATTTATAATTAGTTAAAAATAAAATAACCTGAAAGCCTACTATCTATATGAAAGACTAAAAATATTTCTAATTGATTACCCAAGGTTACTAATGTAATTTGCGTTGAAAATTTTAAATTCGTTTCTGTAAATTTTCAATACACTCGGCAGCACGGAAACTTGGTGGATAAACGAGGCTTTTACCAACCTCATTAATTAAATTGTCGAGTTTGAACACAGCTCCTTCGGTAAATTACTAGAATCAAATAATGTACTACACAAATTTATTGACTTCCGTTAAAATATTTATTACTTCAAACCAAAATCGCCCTTCGAATAGGTCATAACTTAACGTAATTACGTATGAACTTCAAATTAATTATTTTTAGAAATAACGTAAAACTTATTAATATTTTTTGTGAGTAATTTGTATGGATTGTTTGTGTATGTGAGTTTATGTGTTCCTAAACGCACCCTTGATACTGGTAGGAGTAATTTCTGGAGTGGGGCAACATTGTTGTTGGGGTTGGCTTTGGTTTTGAATTCAGATTCCGTGTGCAGTTTCTGGCCTGCCATCGGACGCGTCCCCAGGTGGCGGATAGGGGAACGGCCCCCAGATATGGGGGTTACCGGTTTACCGGCGCGGACCAAAACCAGAAGTGGGGACCGCTTCGGCGGTCACGTGCGGCGGGTCGGCCACCACTCCAGGTGGCTGACGTGACCCGAACTCCGGGTCACCGTCGGGCAACCGGGTCTCCTCACTGAGAGGAGCTCGGGGCCCCGTTTGCTTCCGGGCAAACGAGTGGGGCTAAGAGGAAGGACACCTCGCTAAAAAACCCTTGGCTGCTGCGTCTTCTTGCACACGAAGACGTACCCAGCCGGGCCCCTCCCTATGAAGGGCCCACTGTGGGCCCGCCTTCTGGCGGGATTCGCCGGCGGGGGATTGGTAGGCAGGCTTGCTATTTCCCATGACCCCGCCACTAAGGCGATGTCGGTGTGCCGCTGTTGGGTTTAGTGGGTATTCCCAGCTTCGGCTGGGCGAGTCCCACACACGCCCTTCGGGGTATGGTGCGTAAATGCATTCCCACAGCGTCAAAAAAAAAAAAAATGGTTTTGAATTCAAATATTGCAATATCAATCTTATTATTTACAACTATTAGGTTGAGTGAAGAGTTTTTTATTTAAACATTATAAACAGGAGCTTAACCACAATCACGCCTAATAGGAATGTTTCTTGGGTAAAAAAAAATTGATTCTATTTAGTCCGTCATTCAGATTAAAAAAAAAATTGGATACGTATATTTTGTTTTGTCAAATCAATAAAAATAGACAAATATAAAAGGCATCTAAGATCAGGAGTGGTGGCTGGTGACGTCACTCGTTGGTAAAAAGTGTAGCAAGAAGTGAGGTCACACGAGTTTTCAACTCACTGTATCGTTTTATATTTGTGTTTATATGAAAAAAGAAAAAAGACGTGTCTAGTTTTTTTTGGAAATCTGATTGACGGACTAATTAGCTTTTTTTTAGTCATCATCATCATCATCATTTCAGCCGAAAGACGTCCACTGCTGGACATAGGCCTCCCCCAAGGTTCTCCACGACGACCGGTTCTGCGCCTCCCGCATCCAGCGGTTTCCCGCGACCTTCACCAGGTCGTCGGTCCACCTTGTCGGGGGCCTACCCACGCTACGTCTTCCGGTGCGTGGTCGCCACTCGAGAACCCGTCGGCCCCATCGGGCATCGGTCCTACGGGCAATGTGTCCAGCCCACTGTCTTCTGCGGATCTCCTCATTCTTGATTCGATCGCGCAGTGAAACCCCAAGCATAGCCCTCTCCATTGCCCTTTGAGTGACTTTGAGCCTTCTCATAAGGCCCATTGTTAGCGACCACGTCTCAATTCCATATGTCATCACTGGCAACACACACTGGTCGAAGACTTTTGTCTTGAGACACTGCGGTATTTCATTTCGGACGAGAAGATTCTTCGTAGCTTCCCGAAAGCAGCCCAGCCGAGTTGGATTCGACGATTGACCTCTTTCTCGATGTTTGACCTTCCTAACTGGATAGTTTGTCCCAGGTACACGTAACTGTCAACAACTTCGAGAACAGAGTCTCCAATCTTTATAGGAGTCGGTACAACATGGGCATTAGACATGACTTTCGTCCTGCCCATGTTCATTTTAAGACCGACTCGCTCGGAGGCTCTGCTGAGGTCTTCGAGCATTGTACTCAGGTCCTCCGCGGTCTCAGCCATGACTACGATATCATGAGCAAACCGAAGGTGTGTCATGTACTCGCCATTGATGTTTATGCCCAGTCCTTTCCAGTCCAGAACCTTGAAGACATCCTCCAATGCAGCGGTGAACAATTTCGAGGAGATAACATCTTCTTGTCTGACACCACGCTGGAGAGGTATTGGTTTCGAGGTCTGGTCCTGTATTCGGACTGACATGGTGGCGTTTTCGTACAAACCCTTCAGCGCTTCAATATACCGATAGTCTACTTGGCACCGCTGGAGAGACTGCAGTACAGCCCAGGTCTCGATCGAATCAAAGGCTTTTTCGTAGTCCACAAACGCCAAGCAAAGGGGTAGGTTATACTCCTCGGTCTTCTGTATAACCTGCCGTAGCGTATGTATGTGGTCTACTGTGCTGAAGCCCTTTCGGAAACCGGCTTGTTCGGGTGGCTGGAAGTCGTCAAACCTGCAGGCGAGACGATTCGTGACGACTCTCGAAAACAACTTATAGACATGACTTTTTTAGTCAACTACCCTATTATGCCATGAGTCACTTGATAGATAGTTTTCAAACAGAATACAACACCAAAGCATTATAAGTTGAAACTTTAACCTCACTGTGGTTTCTTTGTCCTGAAGAGTATTAAAAAGTATAATACGTTCATGAAGTCGAAACCAATCGGAAACTATGAAATGTGAAACTTTAGCAAACCACAAAATCCAATTAGTTCACTAAATAATATGCTTTCGCTGTGTTATAAGCATTGATTGAAGCAGAGAAGGAGCCACGTCAGTTCAAATCGAATTCAAGTCAAGTAAACTAATTTATTCTGATAGAGCGACAAAAACTGAAAACAAATATATGCTCATAGGAAAATATCTTTAATTCCTACGCAATTATATCCAAGTTTAGCTACAACTTCTAAGATTTTAATAATAAACTAGCGGGCTTTACCATCAACGATTGCATCCTATGATTGCATCACTGCTTATCATCAGGCGGGATCGCGGTCAAGCACTAGTTAAAATTTATAAAAACAGAGAAGAAATCATTAATTTGAGGAGCGCAGCCTTTTTATAATTACAGATCAAATGAAATGAAATAACAGATCTTTCATCAGTCAGTCGATCTTTCATCAGCAGTCAGTTCGTTTTTTTTTTTTTTTTTGAGAAATATATTTTATTTAAACTGAGGCCAAATACTCTGTTTTTGTAGCAATATCAAATTCTCGGCCCCCATAATCCTGTAACTGTCTGTTCATAATGCAGAATTTCCAACACTCCAAATAATCCATTGTCATCGCAGTTTTAATCCCAGTCGCATCCGAAGCTTTTTCAGCTTTGGAGTCTGGGGTCCGCTTTACCGGTCTAACTGCTGGTTTTGGCTAAACTTTGATATTTTCCGTGAAGCGACTGCCGTCTGACCTCCACAACCCGAAGGCGATATCGAAGCATTGCAATTAGACCAATTGTTGGACTTTTGAGGTCTCCACCAACCCGTAACGACTGCCATTAGATGTTTGTATGGCAACCGGGACCAACGGCTTAACGTGCTTTCCGAGGCACGACCAGACCAGTGCAAATATTCATATTCATGCATACAAATATTTGCACTGCGCGGGGATCGAACCCGCGCCTACTTGCGCAGCGGCCGCGTTCGCTACCGCTACGCCACGGAGGCTGTCAACACTCCAAATAAACCATTCCCTACAAATTGCCCTCCCAACGGGACCGACCGGCAGCCTTGCTCGCCAAGCGGCTACTACCTCCCAACATTTTATTTTTCTTGATAAGACTGACAGAAAGGAAGACAGAAGATAGAAAAGAATTGACGGACAATCAATCAATTACAATCCTCTGATATAAAACAGAAGAACCATACAAAAATTCAATATGTTCAACCTAATTACAGGCTGAATTGTTTATGAAATGGTAAGGTAATGTCAACAAAGTCCGAAGTCAACAAGCAGCTGAGTAAGATTAACGGATTACGGCTCGAAGTCTTCTTAAGACCTGAGGCTGACACTGTTAGGAATTATTATTAATGGACGAACTAAACGGCTATCTGGCCTAGTGTACCCGACACTTTGTGTAACTCGTTTGGAGCGGGTTAAAACGAGGCTAAATCCAAAACCTTTTTGCAATCTGTTTTATGGTAGGTTTTTCAGGTACCTAAGTTATTAATACCTACCTAAAAGTTGTAAATACGAATTTCATTGAAATAACAGATAGGTGTGTTTCAATATATATATTTGCATAATATTAGAATAAATTATTTCATATTTTATCTTCGAAATACACTCACCCGGTGAATCGCGCGCGCATCCCACGTGTTTTTTCTATTGTGGTGTAAATAAGTTTATTTTTCTAAGTCTTTAATGATGGAAGGAAATATTAATGATGGAGAAGATGACAGTGATTCAGAGTTTTTAAATAACTGCTTACAACGAAATGAGCCACTACAAGGAGTTACTTTGAATGAGGATAAGTCTTATGAAGAAGGTAGAAGAAATGTGACAAAAAGAAAAGAGAGAGAAGATGATAACATTGTAGATGATGACTTTATTACTGTTGTGAGAAGTAGACCCAAACGGCTTATTCGGAGCGATTCTACAGATACGGAAGGTAATAAGAGGGTAGATCAAAATAAAAAACCCAATGAACACTCAGAAAAGGTAAACATGTACGAAGTATGTGTTACATCTACGGAAAGTTTACCTAAACAAATGGCATTAGCAAAATTGTTAAGATCAGAGAATATAAAGGGTATAACCAGAATAAAATATAAAAGTTATAACAAAGTATTAATTCAATTTAAAGAGGATAAAGATGCCACAATGTTATTAGAATGTCCAAAAATTAAAGAGATGGGTTTCAGAAGCCAGAAGATAAATGAACTCTCGTTGTCTTATGGAGTGGTAAAGGGAGTTGACAATGATTTGAGTGAAGAAGAGTTACAAAATATAATTAAAAGTCAGGTTGAAATTGTTTCCATTATTCGACTCAAGCGTTTGAATACAGAGGGTAGATGGATCGACAGTGAGTCGGTAAGAATATGTTTTAAAGGAAATATTCTACCACCATACATATATGCATACGACTGCCGTTTCAAAGTTGAACCTTACATTTTCCCGGTGACTCAGTGCTCAGGGTGTTGGCGGTTTGGCCATATAATTAAGTACTGTCCAACAAAAAAAAAAATATGCCCTAAATGTGGCGGTAGTCACGAAAATTGTGACATACAAGAATTCAGGTGCTTAAATTGTAAAGGTGCACACTTTGTTTTAGATAAAACGTGCCCCTTTTATTGTAAAGAAAAACAAATTCGAATAATTATGAGTAAGGAACAGGTGCCATATCGGATAGCACTGCAAAACTTTATTGAGAGGCACGAAAGGATGGAAAGTTTACCGCTACCCTCATCTAATTCAGTATCATATATAGACTCAGCAAGAGGTTCACAGACGTATAGTAGTGTGGTCGCTAGAGCGATTGTACATCAAGAAACAACGGCAATGGAGGGGAGCTCAATGGAAGGCATTAACGTGGCGCCTGTACAACCTGCGTTCACGTTTCAACCCCAATCTAGTGTGAAGCGGATTAATAAGCAGAGAACAGTGAGTCAACCGGTTTTAGAGCAGGTAGCAGAAGGAGTTAAGGGACAGAAACAGGAGGCTGAAAAAGACAAGGGTAACACACAAGATGAGCAATTGCGGTATAAATTTGAATTCATAAAATTTATGATAAAAATTAAAGGTATATGTATATCGGATAATAATTTAGAAGTTAAAATTAGATCCGTCATGAACATTATTTGGGAAGAATGTAAGAAGTTTATTATAAGCATGTTGTCCAGTAGCGAATTTATGGAAAAAGTATTTAGTTTTAATAATGATTAACAATAGTAATAGTAATATATGCTTAAACATTGTTCAGTGGAACGCACAGAGTATACGACCCAAATTAACTTCATTTGTAGAACTCTTAAACCAGGAAAAGATTCATATAGGTATACTTAGCGAGACATGGTTAGACAGCGAAACTCACATTAATATTAGTGGTTATAATGTATACAGAAAAGACAGAAGCGACTCCTATGGGGGCGTTTCAATAATAGTACATAAGTCCATTCAATCTTACTTAAATCCAATTTCTTTTGTAAATCCTGGAATCGAAACAGTTTGTGTAAAATTAGAAAATTGTAAGAATTTAGAATATATCTTAAGCGTTTATTGCCCCTCCTCTGTACATACCCAGCTCTCAGACTGGGAAAATATTTTTGCATCCTTTTCAAAATCCACGATAATAGCGGGAGAGTTTAATGGTCACCATACCAACTGGTCAGTCAAAACCGATACGAGAGGCGTACAAATTATGGATTCAGCACTAGAAAACTCATTCATCTCTCTTAACAATGGGACGAATACTAGAGTTAAATTAGTTAATGGTCACTTGCAACAAACTTCACCAGATGTAACGTTTGTATCGTCCGATATCGCAATTAAGTTTGACTGGAAGGTGTTTAACGAAAATATCGGTAGTGATCACTTAATTATTAAAATGTCAATAAATATCACAAATGATTATTGTGTCAACAAAAAAAGAAATTTTAAAAAAGCTAATTGGGTAGAATATAGAAAATCAATATTAAATAATTTATCAAACGAATTTAATTTGTACAACAATAGCAATAATGTTCAAGAAATGTATAATAATTTTGTAGCCCAAATTAATGTTGCGGGTGACCAACATATCCCATTCATAAAATATTGTTTTAAACCAATAACTAACTTTAAGCCAAAAGATTATTGGAATTCAGAATTATCCGAAGCAGTTGCACAGAGGAGATTAGCCTTGTCTCAGTTCCGCCGTAACCCTACCCCAGAAAATTTAGGAAAACTAGAAGAAAAAACAACAGAATCTCAAAAAATAATTAAAAAAGCTAAGTCTTTAGGTTGGCAGAAATTTTGTAATTCAATTGATCAAACAGTCTCACCTCCTGACATGTGGCGGCGCATGAGATGGGTAAAAGGTTTTAGGCAAGTAAAAAGTCATCCACCGCCACATAAACAAAAAGAATTGCTGAGTTCGCTTACTCCCGATTACGTTTCAAATACCATTCCCAAATTTAGTTCAATTAATGACACTTTAGAAATCAATTTTAGTATGCAGGAATTAGAAAGCTGTCTGAAGAAAACAGATTCAGCACCGGGGGAGGATGGGATTTCATACTCCATGATTGCTAATTTACCTAAAGAAGCTAAAAAAGATCTACTTAATATTTTTAATAAAATTTTCAATTCCGGTACCGTCCCCGACCAATGGCGTAATATTTTAATTATACCCATTCCTAAAAGTAATAATAATAGCTCTGAGATTAAACTCCGACCAATCTCGTTAATGTCCTGTCTCTGCAAGATTTTTCACTCAATGATGTTCAAACGTTTGGAATGGCACACGGAAAAAAACAGTATTCTTTCAAACCAGACTGTTGGTTTCAGGAAATCTCATTCTTGTATGGACGCAATTACTCGTTTAGTTACTTATATTCAAATAGGGTTTTCTAAGAATATTCCAACTTTAGCATGTTTTTTAGACATCGAAAATGCCTATAATAATGTGTCTATTGATGTTGCAATAAAGGTATTGGATCAATTAAAAGTAGGATCAAAGTTTTGTATATATCTGTGGTCATTCTTAAGTGAAAGACGACTTAAAATCAAAATAAATAATAACAACGATTCAATAATTACTAGATGTACCAATAAAGGCTTAGCTCAGGGAGACCCTCTGTCTCCTTTAATATTTAATTTAATAACTCATAGTTTAAACAGATTATCTCTGGACGTAGAATGGTCACAATATGCAGACGATTATGTTCTGTATATTAAAGACAAAGATATATATAAGTGTGAAATGTATATGCAAAGGGCACTGAATTCCATAGTCCCGGTGTTAGGAGAACTAGGTCTTGCACTATCGCCTAACAAATCATATTTTTGCGTTTATAGCAGGGGTCGAAGACGAATATTACCCTCATTGAGAGTTGACGGATGTAATTTGGTTTTTTCGGAAAATATCAAGTACTTAGGAATGTGGTTAGACAGAAGTCTGCGTTGGCGCAAACATATTAATGAGGTAGCTGAGAAAAGCTTCAAACTCTTAAATATATTAAAAGTTCTTGCTGGTACATACATACATGCGCAGATTGTACATTGCTTTATTAAGAAGCCGAATGGATTATGGTTGTTTTTTGTATGATTGCAGTGCCAAAACACACACAGTCAAATTAGATAAAGTGCAAAACCAAGCTTTAAGAATCATAGGTGGCTTTATTAGAAGTACACCGATCCACGTCATGGAGAGCGAGTTAAACATAGCACCGCTATTAATAAGAAGGCAATACTTAGCGTATAAACACTGTTTAAAAATATATTCTTGGTCCAACAATGTAACCACTGAACTAATTTCGGATTTGAGTGCCCTTTGTAATATTAGATACTGGGAAAATAAGAGAAAACCATTATTAGTAAAAACACACAGTGAAATGAGTCAAATAGAGGTTAGTTCTGTTCATACTCTTAGTATGTCTAATTTAGATATATGGGTAACAGGAATAGATATTAAAAACATAATAAATGTTAATCTTGAAAGTGTTACTCAGTCTAAAACTTTTTATGACCCTAATATACTGATAAATAATGTTATAGCAGAATTAAATACGAGTTATATTAATTGGCACAGTATATTTACCGATGGTTCTAGAAATGAGAATGGTCGAGGAGCTGGATTTTATGATAAAACTTTACAGTACCAAGCAGGCTTCAAAATAAATTGTGATGTATCAATAATGTCGCTGGAACTTATCGCAATATATCATGCATTATCTTACGCAATTAATCAGAATTTGAATAAAATTGTTATTTTTTCAGATAGTAAGAGTGCTCTGCAACACGTGGCTCGATGCGCCTCTGGCCGCAGAGGTACATCGATAGCCTATGAAATTCTTAAATTTATTATTATTTGTAACAAGAGTGGCAAAGACTTAAAATTGCAATGGGTTCCAGCACATATAGGCCTGAAAGGAAATGAGGAGGCTGACCGTATAGCAAAATTAGCAGCAGTAGATGGCAGGTTAATTAATTATATACCAGATCAGTGGGAATTTATTCCAAATTTAAAACAAAATGCTTTAGTGATTGGAAAACACATTTCAACAGTAAATCGATAGAATAAGGCATTTGGTATAAAACCATACAGGGTGAGCTTCCTCGTTTACCCTGGTTTGATGATCCTAAGTTAAACAGAAACTATATAAAATTAGCCCTTAGACTTAGATCCGGACACTTTCCATCGGCAAAGTTTGCATACTTAATGAAGAAGAGTGATTCACCTAATTGTGTTACTTGTAACAAAATTGAAGATGTTCAACATTTGCTGATGGAATGTGTTCGAAATAAAGATGAACGCGATTCATTGCTGAGCGAACTGAAATTAAATAGATTAAATGTGGGTCTGATCCAGAGTATTCTATCAAAACCGAAATCAGAGGCAGCCAGAAAATTATGTCGTTTGATAGCGGTCGCTCAGCAATGATTCGTCATACTGAATCTATTGTTTGTTTACTTTTTCTTAGATTATAAGTTTAAATTTGTCAAATAATTTGTATAATAAGGTACGATGGGGCTGACATATCCGCATTAGGACAAATGCCCCTTAATAAAATGTAGAATAAAAAAAAAAAAAAAAAAAAATCTTCGAAATAGAACAAAATTATTATTTTCTTTATAAATGATAAAATAGTGCTTGACCGCAATCCCTCCTGATGGTAACCAGTGATGCAATCGAAGATGGTAAAGCACGCTATTTTATTAAGAGCCTATTCACTGTAGCCATGAAGACACTTAAAGTGTAGTCCAACGAATATATATCCGTACCTAAGTTATTAATACTAATAACTTGATCTTATATAGATAGAAAGGTAAACTTACCGTCTCTATCAAAAAATAGATAAAATGATAATTTCCTTTGCTCTTCATAAAAATAAAACAATGGGGTACGTTTATCGAACAGAATATCGAGAGAATAATTCCAACTGTATTTGCTGCAAACCAACAATAACATTCCAATCTAATACGAACGCTCAATGAAATACGAAAAGCAGATAATGAAGGCAAACAGGCCGACCCATATTATCTATGGAGGGGTAACGTACTCAAAACCTGAATCTTTGATAATGGCGATTTGAGATCACGATAAATCTCACTAGATGAGGCAGGGTCCGTGTGAGCAGAATAGCAAATACTGTATCAGGAATTTTGATCTTGGATAAAATATTTGATTTACATGCATAGGGTTTTTTTACAATATTAATAATGTTAAGTACCTTGACTTGGATTACGAGGTTGTCGACATGTGAGTTGTGTATTCAGCGATCATTGTAGTTTACTCATGGCAGTAGGCGCGTATAGGTAGCTAAATCATGGGCTTGATTCAGAAAGTGGCAGTTCTGGACACGGTTCGTATAGTTGCCCCATCATCTGCCTAACTAATTTCCAATTATGTACGAACGACAGCAGGTCAAGTTACCCCATACTGTCAAATATTCCCTATCAACCTTGAGCCATAATGCTTTAGAGATAAAGTTGAAAATCGAATGGAGAAATTTGACAGATAATAGTAGCTTGATCTGACAGCCTCCGTGGTGTAGCGGTAACGAACGCGGCCGCTCATTGCAAATATTTGTATGCATGAATATGAATATTTGCACTGGTCTAGTCGTGCCTCGGAAAGCACGTTAAGCCGTTGGTCCCGGTTGCCATACGAACATATAGTGGCAGTCGTTACGGGTTGTTGGAGACCTCAAAAGTCCAACAATTGGTCTAAATGCAATGCTTCGATATCGCCTTCGGGTTGTGGAGGTGAGACGGCAGTCGCTTCACGGAAAATGTCGAAGTTTCGCCAAAATCAGTAGTACTGGTAAAGCGGACCCCAGACTCCAAAGCTGAAAAAAAAGCTTCGGATGCGACGCTGAGATGATGATGAGTAGTAGCTTCATGTGCTATCGTCTGTAACTAAGTTGTGGTCGCCTACCAAACGACTGCCAATCGAGCCTCCACTACCCAGTGACCAGATGTTACGAATCAGCCTGGAAAACTGATTTTATTTACTTATTTATTAATAACCAATCTTATATTAACAGTCTGCATTATACATACAAGTTATTACTGTTAGTATTAGATTAAAACACATAGGAAAATTGAACATTTGATGAAATTAAATTAAACATTTCTTTTCCCAAAATCACTACGGAGGGCTTTCCGTCTGACTACAATTTAAGTAAACAGGCTCTTAATAAACTGGCACACTTTACCATCAACGATTACATCACTGCTTACCATCAGGCGGGAGCGGTGTCAAGCATAATCTAGTGCTTATTATTTAAAAAAGTAAGAATATAAAAAAAAAGAAACAATAAACTGAAACCTCGCAGAAACTCCAAATAAATTGATAGAATTAGGAAACATTTCAACATGTTAACAGATAACTGATTCATTTAATCTAATAATCCATTCTTAGGAGTTTGTACTGGGAGTGGCAATGGAGTCTTGGTATCGAGTAGCTGTGTTCAAAAATCTCAGTTCAGTGTCTGCGAAGATATCCAAGGACTAGTCTTGTCGCAAAATATTGTTGAGATGAGTGAGGGCTCCAACCCGTATTGAGCAAGCGTGTTGATTACGCTCAATTCTTCTCTATATGAAATGAGACCTGTGCCCAGCAGTGGGACGATAAAAAGGCTTTATTGTCATCTAAATAATCTGTGATTTTATAATATCCCTTTTTGCAAAGTTTGGCCATTATATAGTTTTTATATCGCTTTATGGGTATGTTTCGAATGTCCATGACGATTCTTCACAATAAAAGCAATTGTCTTCACAAGTACCTATGTTACGTAATGGCTACTGAAGTTACATAAAATAACAAAAAGTAATTGTTTTATTTTGCCGAAAAGTTTACTGCTTTACCTTACAAGTATTTTTGCATTGCAAAAGTTTAAGAAATTATTCATACCATCTGAATTATTGTATGGACTAAATTATTTTTTTTATAAATGATTGTGCCCTTGGCATCGTTGAAAAAGATGCAAATTTTTAATAAAAGTTTGCTGCCTTACGACGACTTTATTTCAAAATATGAATTGTTGCTACGCAGTAAGTCACTTCAATCCTGTAGTGTACATAACACTTCCTCTTCCCAGCAAAAGAAATAGAAAGTGGCGAAGGCCGGACGTTTTGGGCGATTCTCTGTGTGATATTGACGTTCGAAAAGTACTGATTCTTAGCTTAATTTGAATAAATTAATTTTAAATTTCCATTTGGAGTCCAACAAAATCCTGCCTTAAGAAAAACCACTCACACATCTATTTATGATAGCCTTAAAGCCCCAATGTTCCTAATATTAATTTAAAAAAGGTTTTTTTTAATGGAATTATAAACTAGAGCTGGACCACAATCCCCCTGATGGTAAGCAGTGAAGCACTAGTTTATTAAGAGCCTATTAACTCTAGCCTAAAGAAAACAGAGTGAATAGGAAGGAAGACGGCAGTTGAGCGAAGTGCAATGTTAAACCACACATCACAACACTACTCCTTAGAGCCGTCTACCGTACGGCTCCATCAGACATCATGTCGGAACTGACGAATTGCTTGGGGGTAAGACTTTGTCTGGTAGGTGGTAACTTTTGCAGGCAGCTGAGGTTATGGCTTACCACAGAGAACCGTTTTCCATTAACAAATTACCTATAGAAAAATTACTCCTTATTCATCGAAAATGTAAACAAATATTCGTAGATAGAAAAATAAATTTTATAAAGAAACGCTACAACTTCAATAATTTTTAATTACCAATTTTTTAGTTAGTACTAGTCTCTCTGAATAGAATATAGTAACTACCAACAGTAATAAATCGAACATTGAAATTATTCTCGGCTCTCCGAGACCTTGATTAATTAATGTTACATACCTAACTAAAATAAGTCAATTTTTCAACCATTGTTACATCATAATTTATTTCGGCCGAAAAAAGTCCACTACGCCAACTACGCTAACACCCAAGCACTTCCAACCGTTCCGCATATCACGTATAAGTACTAGGTGTACAAAGGAGTTTCCGCGGTTTAACAAAAGATGTCCTCACTAAGACGTTTAGTTGAAATTGTCAGATGTAAAATGTGATATCGTAAGTTTGGACATCTGGTAATAACATACACTTAGAGTATTAGTGCATCAGTATCCCATATTTATTTTTGTGCAAAAATGTCAAATGTTGTGCCGAATAATCGTCATTTGAAGTAATCTGCAGCTGAGGCCCATAAAAGTTATCATGAATGGTTTCAAAAGATTAGAAACTGTGAAGACGAAGAACGTAGTGGGCCATAACATCGGCCGCCGGCAGAAGTTACCACCCACCAGACAAAGCCTTGCCGCCAAGCGATTTGTCGTGTTCCGGCATCAAGCCGTACGGAGTGAAGCCGTACGGAGGACGGGTCTGAGCAGTTGTGTTGCCATGTGTGCCGGTTACGATGCGCCAAATGTTGTTGTGTTGGGAGTTTGGTCGTGGAGGGTCTTCAGATCAATCTCCCTTTGGCGCAGCATCGTTGGTCATGTTGTTGAGTTTAACATTGCATCACCTCGCTCAACTGCCGTCTTCCTTCCCATTCGCTCAGTTTTTCTGAGTGAATAGGCTCTTAATAAACTAGCGCGCTTTACCATCAACGATCGCATCACTGCTTACCATCAGGCGGGATTGCGGTCAAGCGCTAGTTTATAATTATTAAAAAAAAAGACCGAAATCGTAGAAAGACACTGAATTGGAAGCATTATTGGAGTAAGAAAGAAAGAAGAAGAAAAACGCGCCCATCACTACTGCAGATATGACAAAATTATTCTCCCACGTGATAATGCTCGTCCGCATCTTCAAAAACCAGCAGAAAATTATTTGTACACTTATTAATATATTAACAAATTATTGTTTATAACAATGCAAATCTTTGAGAAGTGAGAAAAAACCTAAACTAAACAAAAAAAAAAACTTCTTTACCGACGTTGATCACTTTTGCTAGATGAGGAAAAACATTGAATTCGCGTGACTGTGACTGACCCGACACCGTGATTGTTTTTTGTTTTTTACTATTTGTGTAGGTAATTTTTTTAATGATTTCAGTTTTCACTTCTGTCGGTCAATCTAACTGCCTATATACTTTTTATTAGAGACGATGTAAAATTATTTAAAACTAGTATCTCTCCACAAATTGCACAATTTTATCAAACAAGTTCCGAGTGAAATTAGTTTTCTATGTCCTATAAGATTGGGAAATACTGTATTCTCCAATGATACGAGTACACAATTTTCAGAATCCCTAGCATTGTACAAACTCATAAATGTTACCTTTTTCTAATATAATCAAACAAGTATAGTACAGACTAGTAGTTTTCAAGGAGAAAATTATTTTTTGCTTATATTAAAAATATTTGAAAAGTCGAGCAAAATAAAGAATACGAATATAATTTTGTAAGAGCCAAAGATGTTGAAAAAGCGGACATTGTAGTCGTTAGGGGCTCTTTTCCCCTGTTTTTACCGCAGGGGAATCGGCGAAGTAAATAAGGAGAAAAAAAGTTTCCAAGCTACATTTGCAGTTGATGAGTTGTTCGTGATACAATTCGCGAAAAGTCTGCATTGAAAATGATGGAATAATTTTTATATCGAAAACAGAGGAAGCCATATTGAAAATAGAAAGGGACTTGCAAGGTGCAGAACCAAATCACGTAGTCACTTAAATTAATCCTACCAATCCAATATGGACCGGCCATATAAGCCGTAGAACCGATGACCGTTAGAGAAAGTGTTCTAGAGTGGAGACCGCGCATCGGTAAACGTAAGGTGGGACGCCCTTAGGCTTGGTGGAGCGACGATCTTCAGGATGGCTGGTAGTAACTGGATGAGAGTTGCTGAGAATAGAGTTGAATGCCTGCTATAGACTGATGACGATGATGATGATGATGACGTTCATGATGAGAATCCTACTTCCTACTATATTATTAATACTATAAACGCGAGAATTTGTGAGGATGTACCTATGCATGTATGGTTGGATGAATGCATGTGTGGGACATTTTCACGTAAAAATTTCTAAACGAATTTGAATGAAATTTACCACACAGAGAGTTTATAACCCGGTATAGTACATAGAAAACTGTATTAATAAGGGGTCTGAAATTTACGCGGAGGAATCTGCGAGGCGCAGCTATTGAAAGATTGTATGAACGTTTGTTACTCTTTCAGTCAAAACTACTAACTATAACGGATTCGAATCAAATTTCGGATCACCCAGATGGATTGTAACTAACATTAAAATGTAAGTGTGAGTATAGTTTTTATCCGGATTTTTGCGGATAAAACTACTTACTTATAGCATAGCTAGTTACAGAATAAAGAAAACTTAATATTATTATTAATTAAGTGTAGCATATTTATCTATGTGTTTCTCACCACTACGTTCACATAAAAAACTAATATAACAATATAATGTTTATCAATTCAAAACATCAAGTACAATAATTAAAAAATAATACAAAACAAATATTTAACATAAACTTCGTTATCTTAGTTACTTCTTTGTCTATCTGTTGAAACAATGTTGATCTTTCGAATTTCAAAGAGACACAGGAATCAATTATACGATATCAAACCTCACACTTGAAAATCTTTCACGAAAATTTCTCAGTGATTGTCTTAAATTTAATCAGGAAATTGGAAAAATTGTTACGCGTAAATGATAAAGAAGGATGGTTTTCAGTCCACCCTGGCATAAATCCCTGTCTTTATTAATAAAATACTGGGTGATTTATTCCGAAAATTTTAACATGGTTGGCTCAATTTCAAGTAAAATATAGAATGAACTAATAAATTCAAAATTTATAATTTGAATTAAGTTTTCATATTTTATGGAATTTCTGTGTTTTAGATATTGGATATCTAAATTAGGATACCTAAACTTAACAACTTTACTAAAGAATTTCACCTTGAAACGTAGTTGTATAATAGTCGTAGTCTGATTTGCAGCTTCTAATTGGGGATAGAAGTCACATTCCATAATACATGAATAGAATTTCAATAAGAGAATGTTTAATAATATTGATAAATATTTTAAATATTGAGTCATGCGTAGGATATAACAGTTAATTTAAATAATGGTATGGCATGGAACATATGAACAAATATTAAAAAAGTACTATAAGCAGTTTCCAAATATATAATTATTTCCACCAATAATATTTCAATAAAATATTCATTCGGACACCGTACGGTATTACATATAACTTTTTTTTCATAACATAATCTGAAACACAAAACCGAAAGTTTGACAGAAAAATGTACCGAAATTTTTTTCACGAATTCTAATAATAAATCCATTTTTCTAAACTAAATAGTCACATGTCGCTTAAATTAAGTTTACTTACCGTAATGCGAAAGAAATATCCCACTTTTACAATCGAACACATCGCTCACAAACACAATTATTATAAACACAACCATGAAATGAAAAGAACAAACTCTTCAAATTTCCTAATAGTTAGCGGTACACTCACAAAGTTACTACCGACTCGGAAACCCTCGCTCATCATTAATTCAAGTTCACAAAAACTTTTTTACTCCTCAACATTTACGTCATTGGCTACATTTTATTTCGTTTCTAGGTTAATGAAACATCGTCTATTCGTTCGTGGCTTAGATGATATTCGTGTGCACTCGCCGAATGCCGCGCTCTCACTACGTAAGGGCGTAACTCGAGGGATCCTCACTGCGCTTGCGTGAAACAGAGTGACTCTTCTCCCTCACGGACTTATTCACGAGTTAATTAATATATCAACTTTTCTTCGTCCCCCCCCCCCTTATATTAACTGTCACCTTTAATAAAATATTTTGGCTTAGTGTCTTTCCCGTCTGCTGGGAGGAAGTTTGACCGTTGAGTTTTTGAAATAAAATTAGCACTGGCACTGCAGAGTAACCAATTAAAGGGTTAATAAATTAATCAACAGTGTCCGTTGTCTTGACAGGACACTTCAGACTTGCACGCTAATTACACTTCCTTAGGTATTTTGTTAATCTGTTCGTTTATATAAATAAAGTTTTCGTGGAATGATCCATTACAGAGAAGCACGATCGATTATATTAATGAATATAAACAAATTAGAGTTTCGAAGCTGTTCTCTGTCTAACCAGTGGTAGACGTGACTCGAAATGGAAACACTACTCAGTCTTGGGTAAGGCACTATTCAGTAGAATTCATTTAGTATTTTTTTTTTTTTTTCAAGCCGCACGTTTTTCTTGCTCAAATTTTGGTAACTTTAATATAGGTTTGGTTGGGATAATATTTGGTACAAAGTAAATTATTATTACCCAAACCAAATATTAAATAATATTTGGATTATGTAACTCTTTTAGCAAAAAAATACTTCACTGTTTTTATATTGGTAATTTTAGCGATTATTTATACATATATCATTATGAAATAACTTATAGTTGAATAGCAATGTGGGCTGCAAAAACATCTACAGTTTCTCTGTATTTTTATGTTATATATAATTTTGTGGCAAGTACCAATTTAACTGGAATATGGACAAAAATGACTGATTAAAAGATGAAGGAAAACAAGGATCTTGAGGAAACCTGGACTTTAAGTCTGAAATCACCAACCCATATTGAGCAAGCGTGGTGATTACACTCAATCCTTCTCTGTATGAGAGGAGACCTGTGCCCAGCAGTGGGACGATAAAAGGGTTGATGATGATGATGAACATAATAAATATTGTAGCAGTTTGTTGTTCCTTTTCAATAAAATAAAAAAAGACTAGTATTATGCCTATTAATAATAATATGATATCACACGGGATTATACAACATAATGCTGTAGTATTAATCTATGTTACTATAAATCTGTCGACAAATCCATCAATCTGCGAAACCGGTAATTACACCACTAATAGCATTGATTGTCCTAAAGGCTTATGTTCAACAACAGGTATCAAGTGCTATTGAAAACTTTTTATAGAACTGTGAAAGAAGTTTGTATATAACATCGTAATTGTAGTAAAAGTCAATCGCCCGGCAATTGTTATACAATATGTAAAGACGTAATCATCATAGAAACAATACTTTTTTTTTTAAATAATTATAAACTAGCGCTTGACTGCAATCCCGCCTGATGGTAAGCAGTGATGCAATCGTTGATGGTAAAGCGCGGTAGTTTATTAAACCCATTCACTTAAAAAAAATAGTGAATAGGAAGGAAGACGGCAGTTGAGCGAGGTGGTGCAATGTTAAACCCAACAACACGACCAACGATGCTGCCCCAGAGGGAGATTGATGTGGAGACCCTCCACGACCAAAATCCCGACACAACAACACTTGGCGCATCGTACCCGGCACACATCGCAACACAACTGCTCAGACCCGTCCTCCGTACGGCTTCACCAGACATCATGCCGGAACACGACGAATCGCTTGGCGGCAAGACTTTGTCTGGTGGGTGGTAACTTCTGCCGGCAACCGATGTGGTCTACCACCGAGAAAATGAATTTTGACATAATCTTTTTGTCCCGCGAATTAATTCCAACTTCCCCGAAATTTGGCAATTTTTAAAAAATTGATAACACTGGTATTATTATGAGCGAATAGCGATACGACCACGTGACGCGTGCCCTGCCCCCCGCCGCCCGCGGAAGGGTTGTTTACCGCAAATGTATTAAGTTACCTCTTTTTGCGTAATAATATTTATTTTTTTAGGGGGATTTTTTTTTAAGTGTAGCTGGGCTTTGTATCCATTATAAGAATCAGTTATCCATACCTAACAATACCTTGACGGATCGGACAGGGTTTTCTTTACATATTGTATATAGACGCCATTTTCTGCTTCGGTGAAAGCCTTAAAGGTGTATGACGGTAATTTTGTGTCTTCTACACGGTAAAGTTTGACCCTAAATGGATTAAAGTCAGATGGTTTACAAAACAGTTTGCAGAATGGATAAAAACGTTTTGTTTTCTTGATAATAACCGAATGACTTCATGAGATGGGATACTCAAAAGGGACTTAGTATAAATAACGATGATTAAAAGAATTTGGAGGTCGGTTTACTAACATTAGAAATGTTGATAGAAATTTGTATGTTCTGTTGTTTTTTTGGATCAAAATTTTGTTCAGTAGTTAGCGGTAGGTCTTGTTAAAAAAATACCTTAGAAAAAAGCGGTGACGCTTCATGAAATTCCTGCAGCTTGGTGATAGATAGATAGTTTAATCTTAGTAAAAGGGCCTATTTTACGCTTTGGGTACCTATGAAACTCTAAAAAAGAGACGGTTGTAAAAAAATCATTGTGCTCATAATAATTCAAATTCAAATATTTTATTTGTTGAACATACGTGAGAGTAGCGGTGGACCTATGGTGTCAGTCGTGACTTACAAATGGTAGGTCGTAGGTTCGACTTCGAACCCCGTCATGCGCATTAATTTGTGTAAATTAAATCATTACCGTGAATGAAAACATCGTGAGAAAACTGGCATGTCGTAGAGCCAAAATCTTCGAAAACATATGACATCTATCAACCCGCTCCGGGCCAGCTTGGTAGATAATGGCCCACTCCTTCTCACTGAGAGGAAGCCTGTGTCCCAACAGTGGGTATCATTATAAGCCGATTATGTATGTTATGTGAACATAGGTTTGTTAATTACAGATGTTCCCCCTTATTCATAAAAGATGTTTAAAGTTAACTAGTGATCAGCGATTCTTTAACCATACATTTTAGACGTTTGCACGTCACTTAACTTTAATCTTCGTTTATGAATAAACCCCTTAAACACTGTAGTGTTAAAGGATGATTTAAGTTAAGTGACGTTAAAAGGTCAAAATTGAATGGTTAAAGAATCGCTAATCACTAGTTAACTTTAAGCAGCGTTTATGAATAAGGGGGGTTGTTTCTATTAATATTGCTAATTACAAGATTAACAGATTTTCTCGGGGCCGCCTGCAGAAGTTACCACCCACCAGACAAAGCCTTGCCGCCAATCGATTTGTCGTGTTCCGGCATGATGTCTGGTGAAGCCGTACGGAGGACAGCCTGAGTAGTTGTGTTGCGATGTGTGCTGGGTACGATGCGCCTAATTTTGTTGTGTTGGGAGTTTGGTCGTGGAGGGCCTTCGGATCAATCTCCCTTTGGCGCAGCATCGTTGGTCGTGTTGTTGGGTTTAACATTGCATCATCTCGCTCAACTGCCGTCTTCCTTCCTATTCGCTCAGTTTTTCTGAGTGAATAGGCTCTTAATAAACTAGCGCGCTTTACCATCAACGATCGCATCACTGCTTACCATCAGGCGGGATTTCGGTCAAGCGCTAGCTTATAATTATTAAAAAAAAAAAACATAATCTCTCTTATTATTTTTCTATAATAACAGTTTTTGAATTATCAAAATTACTACTTTAATGAAAATTATTATTTTATTACAATAACAAAATTTGGAAACATGATAAATTGATATGAATAATAAAATATATATTAATTCAAAATAAAATTAAAAAATACAGATCCTATTTTGAATTTTTTATCGAACATAATGGTATTTTCTTACCGACCGATTTTAATCGCCTACATTTTCCTCAACATACCCCTTATGACATATCTTTTTCTTTTATATTTAGACAGTCACTTGTTTGTTTCTTCTTGATGCCTCTCTTCCTTTTCGCCGTCATTCGTACTCTTTGATGCATCAAAACGTAATGCCTTAATATTTACCGTTTCTTTACTTGACAAAAAAAAAATCTTTTTGTAAAAATAATTCGGCTTTGCTTTGATCACAGCTTATAGGAATTTTATCAGAGTTATTGTAAGAAGGACCGGTAAGGGACCTTAAACAATTGTTTTTATTTAACCATAACTACAAAGACAAAAATTATAGTTAGATCACAATAGGATAGTTGACTAAAAAAACTAATTAGTCCGTCAGTCCGATTTCCAAAAAAATACTAGACACGTATTTTTTCTTTTTTCATATAAACAAAAAATGAAGACGACACAGTACGTTGAAAACTCGTGTGACGTCACTGCACGCTACACTTTTTAGCGAGCAGTGACGTCACCAGCCACCACTCCTGATCTTTGATGCCTTTTATATTTGTCATTTTTTATTGATTTGATAAAACAAAATATACGTATCCAAAATGTTTCTATAATCTGAGTGACGGACTAAATAGAATTTTTTTTTTTTTACCCAGGAAATATCCCTATTTTAGGGTAAGGTTACATTCTTACCGAATGCAGCTAGATCAAGTTCCTGCATATCTGTCCTCCAGAACCTAGTACTGAGGTATCACAATACCCTTGCAAAAATTGCTTTTCATACTTCAAGGCTGTTGCCGTCCCGCAAGGACCGTCAAAGATCCAAGCTTGACAACCGATCAACTGCTCAACGTGCTTTCCAAGTTACCCATCAGTGGACCTGCAGCGGCAAAAGTAGCTTAACCTAGATCCACCCGTGCGCCGGCCAGTACTCGATGACTGGCTCGGGAGGAGGCACGGCTCCCTGTCGTTCAGGGTGACGCAGGTACTGTCGGGGCACGGCTGCTTCGGCAAGTACCTGCGTCACTTAGGCAGGGAGCCGGACGCTCGGTGCCACCACTGCGTCCAATGCGGGGAGGACACGGCGCAGCACACGCTCTCCGAGTGTGTAGCTTGGGAGGAGCAGCGCCGTGTCCTCACAAATGAAGTAGGAGGCGACCTGACGCTGCCGGCAGTAGTGCGGAGGATGGTCGGCAGCTCAGAGTCTTGGGACGCGGTGGTGTCCTTCTGCGAGGACGTGATGTCGCAGAAGGAAGCTGCGGAACACGGGGATGCACGGGGTAGTTTAACACCCCACTACCCCGTGCAGGAGACGAGGCCCGGACAGACCGGGCCAGCACGAGGGTGGGGCCGGGGAAGAATTTAGACTCCCGCGGCCCCACACGCGCTCGTGATAGAAGACACACCGGGGTGGTTTTAGTCAGTAAAAGTCTGACATACCCCGTCACCCACCCCAGGGCGGCGGGCATCCTATGAGGATTTCCACCCCGGGAAAAAAAAAAAAAAGATCCACCCGTGCGGCTCTAATTACTAAGCCAACAACAAAGCTAACAACCAAGCAATCCAAACATGACATTTCCTTAAAATCAGGATTGTGTGGTTTATTGAAACCACGGTAAAACTAAAACTTTTTTTCTATACACAGCTGTATACGGACAGCTGCCGCAAACTATAGGCGCGGCTATATTGGCCTTGGCTGTTCTCACGAGCGCATTTCACTTTACCCCTACTCCGCGGCCGACCGTCACGCGACATGCAACACATGTGCACAAAGTTTCACTTTAAAAACTTATTGATGTTGTATGATGTAAGAGGTTGCCAATCTAAACTAATACTAATCTATTCTAATATAAAAGGCTGAAGAGTTTGTTTGTTTGTTTGAACGCGCTAATCTCAGGAAGTACTGGTCCGATTTGAAAAATTTTTTTTGCGTTGGATAGCCCATTAATCCAGGAAGGCTTTACGCTATATAACATCACGCTGCAGCCAATAGGAGCGAAGCATAACTAACTCCACGCGTACGAAGTCGCTGGCGGCCGCTTGTATAATATAAAGCTGAAGAGTTTGTTTGTTTGTTTGAACGCGCTAATCTCAAGTCCGATTTGAAAAATTCTTTTTGCGTTGGATAGCCCATTAATCCAGGAAGGCTTTAGGCTGTATAACATCACGCTGCGACCAATAGGAGCGGAGCATATAAAAAAAAATATCGAATCCTACGCGGGTGATACCGCAGGACGCAGCTAGTATTTTTATATACCTCATACCACTTTATAACGAGCCCATCCAGCGCTTTGCTTACATACATTTATTCTAAATGATGTGCAACAGATATGTTTTTTATTTTGCTTTCCGCCTAGATAAACAACCATAGTCCAGACAATACAAACAAAACTCATTATTGTTTTGCCTAGTCTCTATAAATTTGCATGTGAATCACAATTGTGACAGCTCCTACTAGTAGGTATATTTTTAAACGCTGCAACTACTTTCAGAATTATTCGAAAAACGTGTAGGAATTATTCCTGTACCGTGGATGTGCAGACAAGCACAAACAGACTCCGAGCAACTATTTCTAGGCTTTCCAACTTTTTAAATCCGGGAATACAACCAATGTACTAAATGAAAAGTTATTCTGTATTGAAAGGCAGGAATGTTTAATTCAATCATATATAATCTCACGCTTTCTTTATATAGAGATGGGCAGTAACTGAACAACGCCCCTATATTTCATCGGTTTCAGTATCCGTATCGTTTGTGGAACAGCACCATATTTAGGCCCTTAGCACATGGGTCGTAGGCGTAAATGTCTCGTGCGCGAATCGTTATAACGCTACGCTTACCAGACACGGCGTTTTCTACAAACGAAGTGTGGCGTAGACGTATCGTTTTGTCGGCAGAGCGACAGTTTAATAACAGTGATAAAATCATCTTTTTTAAATTATTTACTATTATTTTACTAACTTATTATTATTTTGATTGATGAAGTTGATAATTATTACTCCATCTCCTTATTTAGATAACGTAAGGTGGCTATTTGTAAGTTGTGTCCAATATACCACTGGTCCTATACGTACTACTGCTCGGCTTGGGTGGTAGTTGGCTTTAAGCCACTCTTAATGACTTGAAATACTTAAGTACATTTAATATTTTCAGAAAGCGAAAGCGCTCTTTTAAGTAAAAATAATTAGTAATCTTAATATTAAAATAAATAATTAATTATTAGTAAATAAAAACTCAGAGATCAGGACAGCTTACAATGTTCTTAGTCTTATTAAAGCTGCAATAAAGTCGTATAAGACTTTCATTAACACTTACTTAGAGCTAAGTAGATTAAATAATGTATACTCACTTACGAGTCACTCGGGATTAGAATAGTTCTTCATTAACGTACTTGTAACATTGAAGTGGCTAAACTTACTTCAACACTGTGATATAAACTTAAAACAATCCAATAAATCTAATGATTCTTTATTTTCATTGGCTGTCGTCCACAAGCTAAAATGCATTACCTAATAATTATTTACTTATTTATTGGGATCTCCAACAAAGGGTACACATATACAATACAATTATAAACATAAAATAAAATTAACATAATCAACACTAACATTACAAATAATATAGGCAGGATAAAAATAAAAATTAGAAAAAAATATTTAAAAAAAATCAGTTGTCTGTAATGTCGGTCACTGATGATAGGTGAACGTGACAACGCCATAAGAAAATACTGATGGAATAGTTGCATTTTTCAAACCTTTATAGCCGCATTTATCGTTGCTATAAACAATTGACACCAGATTCACTTTTCACTGCACTTCATACGAAAACAAACATGTAAATGTATTATAGTAAAGCAGCTGTCTGCGCGGACTCATCGCTCATTCAAGTAGGAGAGAGACAGATGTCGAACGCTGCCGAACGCGGAGGCCGATTGTGCCTCTTTGATGTTCGTTCCGCGTTCTCGCTTGCACTTCAAGTTTTAAATGGAACGGGGTAACGCCGCATGAGTCATGATTTTTCGTGCATGCAGCCGACTCTATCTAATTATAAGACGTTGTCACTTCAAAAATCAAGTTGAAATGTAATCCTTTACTCAGTTTTTAAAAATATTATTTTTACAGAACGATACAGATTTTCAGCAGGTTAAATTACAATTGGACTAAAAGAATTACCAATGGGGTCCACCTTAACGCTAAGTCATTTTGCCCTTTGTCTTTATTGCTATTTCTGTTAGCGAAATTCCATAGTGACTCATACAATGGGCCAGTGTTGCGGGTTGGTTAAAAAAGAAACTGTGGCCCTAGCGCTCAGGCAAGCGAAGAAACACGGGTGGCTTTTAGTCCATAAAAGTCTGACACGCCCTACCGCTCCGCCCAGAGCGGGAGACGTCATTTTATGATTTCCCATCCAAAACAAAAAAAAAACATACAACACCGACGAACAATGCCTACATGCGGCAAATAAACCATAGACTTTCACATTTTTTTTTTAATAATTATAAACTAGCGCTTGACCGCAATCCCGCCTGATGGTAAGCAGTAATGCGATCGTTGATGGTAAAGCGCGCTAGTTTATTAAGAGCCTATTCACACAGAAAAACTGAGCGAACAGGAAGGAAGACGGCAGTTGAGCGAGGTGATGCAATGTTAAACCCAACAACACGACCAACGATGCTGCGCCAAAGGGAGATTGATCTGAAGACCCTCCACGATCAAACTCCCAACACAACAACATTAGGCTCATCGTACCCGGCACACATCGCAACACAACTGCTCACACCCGTCCTCCGTACGGCTTCACCAGACATCATGCCGGAACACGACAAATCGCTTGGTGACAAGGCTTTGTCTGGTGGGTGGACATTATCTCTAATAGTCACCCCAATCTAGCAATGTAATTTTTAGGGTTCCGTAGCCAAATGGCAAAAAACGGATCCCTGATGTCCCTTGTGTTACCCATGTGTGTCTGTCCGTCTGTCCGTCCGTATGTCACAGCCATTTTTTCCCGAAACTATAAGAGCTATACTGTTAAAACTTAGTAGGTAAATGTATTCTGTAAACCGCATTAAGATTTTGATGCAAAAATAAAATAATAATAATAAATATTGGGGACTCCCCATACTTAGAACTGAAACTCAAAAAAATTTTTTTTCATCAAACACATACGTGTGGGGTGTCTGTGGATAGGTCTCCAAAAATGATATTGAGGTTTCTAAGATATTTTTTTTCTAAACCGAATACTTTGCGTGACAGACTTCCAAAGTGGAAAAAAGTGTAAAACTACCAATGAAAATTGTTTTGAACGAGATCTAGTAAGTAGTTTTTTTAATACCTCGTAAGTCATAAACCGCCTATTACCGTGTAATCCTTCATACAAATAAATCCTTTAATATCATAAATCAATGGTACGGAACCCTTTGTGCGTGAGTCCGACACGCACTTGGCCGGTTTTTATAAAGTCCAACCATCGCTTCTTTGGTCTTTCCCTACTCTCTTTCTGGCTCTGTTTGACTGTTGTCTGACTATTATGTAATATTTTATTTTTGTTTTCCTTTGCAGGTATTTTGGCGCGGCTAGCTGGCATATGATAAATAATTTCATTGTTGTTGTGTTTTCTTGTCTATAGTATTATATAAAGTCAGCTGGAGAGCTGGGGAGTTTCTTCCGCTAGTTTTTCTTCACAGCGAAGCGCTAAGTAGCGAAGTGCGGGCGTTTTGAGGGGACTGTCTTATGTAATATTGACGTTCAAAAAGTGCTGATTCTCAACCCAATTTGAATAAATGACTTTTGATTTTTAAATTCATTGAACGAATGAGACACAATTTATAGCAAGCCAAGTATCAGCACTTTCTGAACGTCAAAAATTGCATAAGACAGTCCCTCGAAACGCCAGCGTTTCACCATTTCCAACTAATAAAGAGAAAATGGCGCATTATACTCCCCAGCTAATTCTACGAAAGCCTGTCCTTTGCTGCTATCTCCAACCGCGGCGCAGCGCACAGTCACTTATTTTTAAAGTTTTTCAAGCTCTGGCTGAACGCCTTAATTTATTGAGGCAGGCATAGGTAAGTCTGGTTAAGCAGATAAAGGTTGAGTTGCGAGATGCAAAAAGAAAACTCCCCAGCACAAGACAAGAACTAATAAAACGCGTGTGCCCATTTTATCCACCTTAGCACATTTACATATGTCGAGGATCGTCGGTGTCGTTTTGATGGAAGTAGCTAATTTGATTTATGTAATAGTGGGGCGATCGCTGTGACGTTATTTTGTAATGGCGGCATGTGAGCAGAGTCGTTTTAGAAAGTGGGGATTATTGAACGGTCACTTTGCTTTGAGGCGCGGACCAAGACGCTTCTCCGGAGCGAAACTATCGGTTTGCCTAGTTAAATTGTGATTGTCAAGGTTGGAGGGTATATATATATTTTTTTATTAATTTATAAACCAGCGCTTGACCGCAATCCCGCCTGATGGTAAGCAGTGACGCAATCGTTGATGGTAAAGCGCACTAGTTTATTAAGAGCCTATTCACTCGAGCCTTGAAGACACTCAAATTGTAGTCCGACGGGAACACCGCCGCCGGCAGATTGTTCCAGTCCCTCGATGTGCGCGGTATAAAGGAGGAGGCGAAACGCTTCGTCCGGATCGTAGAGGTGTTAACAACATAAGGGTGGAAACTCGCCGTACGACGGGTCGTCCGATGGTGGAACGGAGATGAGGGAATTAAATGCAATTCCCTCGCACACTGCCCAAAATGTATCCTATAGAACACCGA
Source organism: Sesamia inferens (assembly GCA_037179545.1). NCBI lineage: Eukaryota > Metazoa > Arthropoda > Insecta > Lepidoptera > Noctuidae > Sesamia > Sesamia inferens. The sequence continues at coordinate 30,703,869 of CM073925.1, forward strand.
AAGGCTGGCTACTCTACGCCTGTGCTCTAGGCTTTGGAGACCAACTCGAGTTAAATCAGGGTCACCAATCAGCCTCTTCGCCCGCCTCTCCACTGAATCCAAAGTGGCCAGGTGACACTTAGCAGCACCAGCCCAAATGTGGCTGCAGTACTCCACACACAAACGGACCTGTGCTTTATACAACATTAGAAGCTGCCCTGGTGTGAAGTACCGCCGGACCTTTGCGATAACGCCAAGTTTCTTGGCAGCCACCTTGGCCTTGGACTCAATGAACCGCCCAAAGTTTAGGTTCGAGGAAATCTCAACTCCCAAAAGCTGAAGGAGGTCGGTACACTCCAAGGATACATTTCGAAAAGTAGGAGCCAAGGTGAACGGGCTCCTTTTGGCGTTGAAAAGACACACCTGCATTTTGGCGGCATTGAATACTACAAGATTGGCATTACCAACAATAACAATAAATGTCAAAAGTGGTACTCCACTTTTGACCCTTACCGTAAAAAGTGGTACTCTACTTATGACTCTTACCGTACAATAAATTGTTATACTAATTACATACCTCATTGACTTTTGAGTGAATCACTGACATTTCATTTTCCAATCTCCAACCATATTGTCTAATTGTTATGACTACATGTTCATGAGTGTGGGATAAAGGGAACGATAGGAGGTGGAGCATGGTTTGCGGCATTGCTCTACAATCACACCCTAACGCCATTCAGTCAAAATGGCCCCCCTTTACCAGGTTGGACTTAAATCTTCCCATTTGTGTCCGAAGACAGGTGAACTTCCAAATGGGCTAGGGAAGGTTACAACTTTATTGGATTTCTTAAACATTCGTAATGGAATAAACGCTCCATCTCACTCGCTTCCTCTTGAATAGTTGTAACCTCGCGCTCACACCTACAGCAGATAACAATGTGTCTGGCAAGTGGTAAAAACCATTACAACTATCCCATTATTGAGATAACATGTTGTCCCCAAGTAACATATCATCATCATCATCATCATCTCAGCGTTAATCCCAGTCGCATCCAAAGCCTTTTCCAGCTCTGGAGTCTGGGGTCCGCTTTACCAGTCTAACTGCTGATTTTGGCTAAACTTCGCCATTTTCCGTGAAGCGACTGCCGTCTGCGCACCACAACCCGAAGGCGATATCGAAGCATTGCAGCTAGACCAATTGTCCCCAAGTAACATATATGGGATATAATGAAACTTAATTTAAATACACTTTGATAATTATTTTATTTAAAAACTAGCGGCCGCCAGCGACTTCGTTCGCGTGGAGTTACTTATGCTCTGCTCCTATTGAATGCAGCGTGATGTTATATAGCCTAAAGCCTTCCTGGATTAATGGGCTATCCAAAAAGAATTTTTCAAATCGGACCAGTAGTTCCTGAGATTAGCGCGTTCAAACAAACAAGCAAACAAACTTTTCAGCTTTATATATTAAGTATAGATTGATCACGCATCCGCAACGTTCACAATCGCCAACTTTCAAAATGCTCCTGTGTCGCTCTCTCACATCTTACCTATCTTTCTCGCCTACGTTCCGTTTTCCACACATATTTAAAATTCATCTTTTATATCTATATCGAAAGTATGATTATACTTTTTTTTTAATTTAAGGGGTATCTGGCAAGAGGTTACAAATACATTAAGTGTCTCGTGGCGTGATTGTAATGTTATCAGAAATAAAATGTAAAAAATAAGCTTTATACTTTAAAGAATTTAAGGTACCTTTTTATACACCTTTATTATCTGTTACCTGCCTACAATCCTAACTCCATACTCGCTGATAGAACTGTATTGTCAACACGCGCAACGAAATTTTCAGCTTTTATAAATTAACGAAGGTCGAGCCGTCGTGGGCTCTACGGCTACTACACTTCATTAATAGACGATTTACCCTATTAAACAAAACACTACCAAAATTAAATCACTAACATTGAAAACCAAAACAAAGTTACAATTAAGTCGGTACACAAAACCGGACACGTTGATAATAATTTACTAGCTAAACAGAATTATATTATTAACAAATATTTGATACGTCTACCGCTATGCCTTTGTCGAATAAATATTAAATGCTAATTTCATTACGTGCTGAAACCGGCACAGAGTCGGGGCTAATTCAATTAATAATGTTTCCTTTAGAATAGATAATAAAAATGGATTATTACAGCTTGGACACGTCTGTGTGCGGCCACAACACTGAAATTGACGGGTTATTGGTGTTGCCAATGTAAACGTTTGTCATATCTTCATTAAATGTTAGCGCAATTTTATACTTAATTAATAATTCTAAACTAATAAACTAAAATTATTTTGTTTGTATGTCATAAGTACTCTAAGGTAAATAAAATATTTAATGATATGAAAATTATTATAATTATTGGTAAAAACAAAATAAGTTAACCACCAGACAAAGTCTTGCCGCCAAGCGATTCGTCGTGTTCTAGCATGGTGTTTGGTGTAGCCGTACGGAGGACGGGTCTTAGCAGTTGTATTGCGATGTGTGCCGGGTACGATGCGCCAAATGTTGTTGTGTCGGAAGTTTGGTCGTGGAGGGTCTCCTGATCAATCTCCCTCTGGCGCAGCATCGTTGGTCGTGTTGTTGGGGTAAACATTGCATCACCTCGCTCACCTGCCGTCTTCCTTCCTATTCACTCAGATGTTTTTTTTGTGAATAGGCTCTTAATAAACTAGCGCGCTTTACCATCAACGATTGTACCACTATTTACCATCAGACGGGATTGCGATCAAGTACTAGTTAATAATTATAAAAAATCTATGTTTTTTTTACCGCAAAACACATACACAGGAAGAAAACAAACTGAACAAGTTGGGGAAACTGAGCGTCACAGTCAGTTGTAGAACTTGTAAAAGTTCAACATTATAAATAAAAAGTTACACTCTATGCTACATCACTCAAGAGATCCACTAGCGAAAAGAAAAAAAAAACTATTTCATCTTTCTAGAAACAGTCATATTCTTGTAATACACTGACATCTATAAAATTCATAGAATGATTCTCGAGAGTTATATAAAATTGTATTTATGATGTTATTGAGACAAAAAATTGCAAACAGACTCGCGTTACACACTTCGTGTGAATAATTGCGAAGGAGTCACAACTCCTAAGGGAGTTGGACGGTTTGACGGAATACGCCCGCATGACTAATAAATTATTACTACATTAATTTGACTTGTATTACTTTGGTTATAAATGACGTTGCCGCGTTGGTCAGCCATGTATGCTCTTTTTAATATTCGAAATTGTTAATATCCTGTTTAGGGAGCATGCTGTATTTATTAGTTAAGTGCTGGGCCACCCATTACGTGTATTGTTTTGCTGTATTTTGGCCGCACTACAGTTCGGACGTGGCGTCGCGTTGCCGCGTCGTAAGATTGCGTTCAGGACCGTAATTGGGTAACAGACTATAACTATCAATTGGAATCATTATGAACCGATGATGAAGGCGTACCCAGCTTCTGGCCTAGGGAGGAACAAGTCAGGCCTAGGGGGGGGCAAGTCAGGCCTAGGGGGGGGGGGCAAGTCGGGCCTAGGTGGGTAAGTCAGGCCTAGGGAGGGGCAACTCAAATTTTCAGAGTGAGTAATCTTTGTGCGTTATCGTCGCACACTGTTTTACGGCAATTACATTGTAAATTTTGTCAGTGTCTACTGCGTGGTTCGTTTCAAAGTTAGACATAACTCCTCGTTTATACTTTCTTTAGTATTTAGGGTAGTTCATACATGTTCTGGTTCATAAGTCGTGGTAGCCTAGTGGTTAAAACACCAGCCTCTCAAGTATGAGTGCGCGGGTTCGATTCCAGGTCAGGCAAGTACCACTGTAACTTTTCTATAGTTATATGTACTTTCTAAGTATATCTTGGACACCAATGACGGAAGGTGAAGGAAAACATCTTGAGGAAACCTGGACTTTAAGTCTGAAATCGCAAACCCGCGTTGAGCAAGCGTGGTGATTACGCTCAATCCTTCTCTGTATGAGAGGAGACCTGTGCCCAGCAGTGGGACGACAAAAGGATGATAATGATGATGATGATACATGTTCTGCGAGATTTCAGGGGGGACAGTTGCTCCCCGCTGTTCCCCCTGGGTGCGCCCATGATTATTGCTAATCTATTGTTCCATATGTTAGTAAAATGCGTCTCCTCAACAACTTGAATAACGCAGTGAATGTTGTTGAACTGTCAAAATGATACCTATTGCTTGTGATAGTGAATTACGTAATTACCTTGTAGGTGTTAGAAACGTGTGCGCTATTTTTAGTACTCATAAAGGCCAAATTCATATAAAATAATTAAAATTAATGAAAAAATTACTTAATTAATTAGCTACTGCAATCTATCAAATTTCTTATTAGATTTTTAACTTTATCACTAAAGCATTAGGGTTCATGGTTGATTGGAATTATTTAATAAATTCTGGTAAGTTCAATTGCTTTCGTCTGTACGTTTAATAGTATTTTACGATGCCCTGTAATTTCAAAGCAACATTGAGTTATCATTGTATGCAATTTGGCCGTGTTTAAGTACTGAAACCGCAAAACATAATACTAAGTGGAATGCAAATTATTAATATAATCTTGGGGATCTTGAAGTTAACAAAGTGCAACAAGGTGTAAAGGAATTGGTAAATTATGTAAATTGATTCTTTTAATCAAACATCAGACGTAATAATAGGTGGTGGTAGATACCTACATCAGGTGTAATAGCTGCCTACTATACAATGAATTAAATTTTGTCTCTGCTAACGCCTAACAGACTTATTAATTAACATATTCATTGCGTTATTAAGCTATTGAGCTGACGAATTCTTCTACAATGGATTACGAATTTCCTACAATATCCTTTAGAAATGATATAGATTTTTCTCTCTCTCTCTCTCTCTCTCTCTCTCTCTCTCTCTCTCTCTCTCCCCCACACACACACACACACACATTCACACACAACACGGTGCACAAATACGCACTCATACAATTATGTGATAGTGATGTTTTTTTTTAATTTGTCATTTTAACCTAATAACAAAGCGGAGCCTTTATTATTTTTAAACAAATACGTTATTAATAATACTATTATGGTATTCGTCATCGGCACGCCTTTCTAGGTTAAAAATCAAAATCTTTTTTTTCTTTTTTTTTAAATTATAAACCAGCGCTTGACCGCAATCCCGCCTGATGGTAAGCAGTGATGCGATCTTTGATGGTAAAGCGCGCTAGTTTATTAAGAGCCTATTCACTCTAGACTTGAAGACACTCAAATTGTAGTGTGACGGAAACACTGTCGCTGGTATAAAAGAGGAAGCAAAACGCTTCGTCCGGATCGCAGTAGTGTCAACAACGTAAGGGTGAAAACTTGCAGTACGACGGGTCGTCCGATGGTGGAACGGAGATGGGGGAATTAAATCATGCGATTCCGTTGCACACTCGCCAGAATGCATCCTATAGAAGAGCGAAAGGCTGGCTACTCTACGCCTGTGCTCCAGGCTTTGGAGACCGTTTCGAGTTAAGTCTGGGTCGCCAATCAACCTCTTCGCACGCCTCTCCACTGAATCCAAAGTGGCAAGGTGGCATTTCGCAGCACCAGCCCAAATGTGGCTGCAGTACTCCACACACGAGCGGACGTGTGCTTTGTACAACAATCAAAATCGTTTATTCAAATTAGGATAAGAATCAGTACTTTTCGAACGTCAAAATAAGAAAAGTGCTCCACTATTTTCTAATACTTTCGTTGGGGAGAACTCATGCTACCACGAACCTTGCCAGCAGCACACTTGTAAGAAACATCAAATAATAACCTCTTCTAACCTTGACATAAGGAGTAATTGACTAGCATATTGGGTCATCATAATGACAGCCACCGTGGCGTAGCGGTAGCGTACGCTGCCACTGCGCAGGAGGCGCAGGTTCCATCCCCGCACAGTGTAAATATTTGTGTGCATGAATATAAATATTTGCACTGGTCTGGTCGTGCCTCGGAAAGCACGTTAAGCCGTTGGTCCCGGTTGTCATACGAACATCTAGTGGCAGTCGTTATGGGTTGTTGGAGCCCTCAAAAGTCCAACAATTGGTCTAACTGCAATGCTTCGATGTCGCCTTCGGGTTGTGGAGGTCAGACGGCAGTCGCTTCACGGAAAATATCGAAGTTTAGCCAAAATCAGCAGTTAGGTAAAGCGGACCCCAGACTCCAAAGCTGTAAAGGCTTCGGATGCAACTGAGATTAACGCTGAGATGATGATGATGCAATAAAAAAATAAATCAAAAAAGGTTGATTATGATGACCCAATGGTCATGATAATCAATCTTTTTTTTTGTCGCCCCACTGCTGGGCACAAGTCATCTTTCATACAGAGAAGGATATAGAGGTCCACTTGAAACATTAGGTGCTGGTAACTTAAAATAATCTTCTCTAAAAATATACCAATAATATTTTAGTTAAGCACAATAATGCTAGATAAAATATTCTTTTATGGCCATAATGAAACAGCTGGCTATTAGTAAAATCGACCATTAAAAACATTAAGTCGATTGATTTATTACTCTGAAAGCCTTTTCCAATGAATCCTCAATAGTTGAAAGAGCAGAATAAAACGAAATGAAATAGTAATCAGGGGTCAGTTACTGGCGTTGACTTTATACAACAACCATTTACTGAAATTGATGTTATTGTCATTAAATCGGTGGTAGGTCATAACATCGGCTGCCGGCAGAAGTTACTACCTACCAGACAAAGTCTTGCCGCAAAGCGATTTGTCGTGTTCCGGCATGATGTCTGGTGAAGCCGTACGGAGGACGGGTCTGAGCAGTTATGTTGCGATGTGTGCTGGGTGTATAATAGTCGTGGTGGCCTAGTGGTTAAGACACCAGCCTCTCAAGTATGAGTGCGCGGGTTCGATTCCAGGTCAGGCAAGTATCATTGTAACTTTTCTAAAGTTATATGTACTTTCTAAGCATATCTTGGACACCAGTGACTGAAGGTGAAGGAAAACATGTTGAGGAAATCTGGACTTTAAGTCTTAAATCGCCAACCCGCATTAAGCAAGCGTGGTGATTACGCTCAATCCTTCTCTGTATGAGAGGAGACCTGTGCCCAGCAGTGGGACGATAAATAGGTTAAGCACAATATGATGATGATGATGATGATGATGATGATGATGATGATGTGTGCCGGGTACCATGCGCCAAATGTTGTTGTCTCCCTCAGGCGCACAAGCATTGGTCACGTAGTTGGGCTTAACATTACATCACCTCCCTCGACTGCCGTCTTCTTTTCTATTCACTCAGTTATTTTTTTTGAGAGAATAGGCTATTAATAAACTAGCGGGCTTTACCATCAACGATTGCATCACTGCTTATTATCAGGCGGGATTGCGGTCAAGCACTGGTTTATAAATATATAAAAAAACTTAAATGTTATAATCTATTCAAGCTATGTTTGCCGCGGCTGGTCTCTGGATGTGTGACCATTTTTACATACCGAGACCCGTTCGTGCCTCGGAAAATAAGTTAATTCGTGGGTCCCGGTTGTCATTCATAGATTTCATAGTGTAGTAAACAGCGCTATCATGATAATCTCCGAGATATTAATAACTCGTCACAAGCAGAGCACGGCGTATCAAGTGCAGAATATTAAACAACTTCAAGTAGAACCTGCCACGACATTTCATTGTAAACGAGACAATTTAAAAAGTAAACGTAATTGTGTTAGAGTCATCTGAATATTCTTTGAACCTAACCCAATGAAAAGTTTTGCTCTCTCCCCACTTATCAAACGGTCAAAGTCTAATAGCTGTAAGGGAATAAAGTTACACTCATTTGCATACATTACCTTCTGTAAGAAAGTTAGCCGGAGATGTATTCCGCTTGCCGCCGACTTGAATCGCTACTGAAATTTTAATAATACCTACGAATCGTCTAATTGCTAAGCTGAAGAAACTTTCTGAGAAAATTAAAATATTAGTGTCTCGTAATAAACTTCTACCAGCTATGCGTGTTGAATGGTTAATTGTACTTTATGTTCTAACATTTTTAGGGCATCGTACCAAATAGGTAAAAAAGATGGCTTTATCTCATGAACATGTTGTCATGTTAGCGAGATCGTTGAAATTTTCACAAACAATGTATTGTAGTGTATTGTTGCTACTAACCACTGCAAAATTTGCTGTTTCTTTCTTTCTTTATTTTTTGGCTTCGCACGGTTTGTGCATTTAGCCAATGTCACGTAATTATGAATTATTCATGTCGAAAAGACGGCCGCGTGACCCGTCTTACGAGTGAGGTTTGGGGCAAAGTCGTGATTTATGCCACTATGCTGCGATATTTCACTGTTCTTTATAAACTATTTACTAAATGCACTTTTTACTACATAAATCACACACTTTTATTTAGTAAACAACACTATAAATAATTTTAAAAGTCCAATGAAAAACGAGCGTGACACGCAGCTTGACTTTCCCGCCAAAACCACCAAATTTGCTGTTATAGCAAATTTTAAAAATAGAACTATTTCGTTTATTTTGTATAGAGAGTGGTATCCATCGTGCGCAGGTCCAACTCGCTCGAGATCGTTTTTTTTTTATTGTAAATGTTTTTTGGAGAACCTGCCAAGCGTGTCAAACTTTAACATGAAGGAATCTGTATCACCAAACAAAATTAACTACTACCTATTTTTTTATCGTCGTATAAAATCGTTTTAAAAGCAGCAGTGGGTGGCGTAATGGTAACTGCCGCTTACAAGTTGTTGGTCATAGGTTCGAACCCCATCAGGCGCTTTACTTTGTACAAATTATTTCATCACCACTGCTCTCAAAACGGTGAAGGAAAACATTGTGAGGAAACTGGCATGTCCTAGAGCCATAACCTACGTAGACATTATGACATCTACCAACCGGCACTGGGCCAACGTGGTGGATTATGGCCCGCTTCCTCTCACGGAGAGGAAGGCCTGTGTCCCAACAGTGGTAATATTTATAGGCTTATTATGTATATATAAGGTCCTTACTTATTATTTTTGTAATCATATATATTGAGTGGTGCTGATAATACGACAATAAATGAAATCACGGCAATGCTGGTTCATAGGAATAATCCTAAACCATGGAAAAAAAGCTAGCATCAAAAATAAAATTTTAAACAAACTAAGTCGCATAAAATTCAAAACGGAATAGAACATTCTTTAAAATATTGGTTCACTGACCTCCGATCGGCGACAGTGCGGTCCTGCATCGACTTGCTTTTTCGCGCCATTATTATTAAAGTTTAGTACCGCTAGATACGGTGGTCATCAACCTGTAAGCGCTTCCTTATCAACATGTACATTATGTAGAAAATGTGAAAAATAAAAAATAATTTCACATTTTTCACATTTTCTACATGATGTTTTTACTATGTGTAGACTGACAATGTGTTAAGGTGCACGATGTTTAATTTATTGTCGTATTGTCATCACCAATTTGTATATTGACACATATGTGAAGAGTGTCATCACTGCTCTGTAATTTATTTTATTATTTTATGTAACAGCGGCCATAGTACTGAATACTGTATGAGCAATTCAAGGGTATCTTTAACATGGTTCAAAAGTACGGCACTGTTATAATTAATTAATTAATGTCATTTATTTCAGACCAAAAAGTCCATAGTTTTGTTAGTAACAATTTATTACTTATAGCTAATGTTAGTAACCAATAGTAATAATCAAACAATAATAAATTATGTCAACTAGAATTAAAATAATACATTATGTCAAAAACCAAATTCTAATATTAAAATAAAAACTTAACATCTTTCTGCACGTGAATCATGCGACAGTGGTTGAGGTAGTGGCAGTCGAGCCGTTCAGCAAAAGCGCTCAGGATACTGTATAGATGTATACTGTGTTATAGATGGATTGATGGTAACGGAATCATTGTAACTCATAGGATCCCGTTGTTAGTCAAGTTACGGAACCACTAAAAGAATTTTGAAGGCGCTTTTGTATCTTTTATTAACGTTGAAAATTAATCATAGCTAACCTTTATAATATTAATTAAATAAGGAATGACAAATTTGGTGTTTACTGGAGTCTCAACACAAACCAAATTAGATGGTATAATAGTTTTGGTGGAATTTCAGGCGTCATGTTTGCGGTAAACTATCTACCGCGCAATAGTTGTTATGGCATTGTTGCGATATAATCATTTATCTTAAGTTTCCAGAGGAGTAAGCAGAAACCTCAAAATGTTGACTTTACACACGTTTGAAATTATTCAGGGCTGATTTAACAATAGTCAGATAACTTATAATTTAAGGATATAAACAGAGCAATGGAAGTCTAGTGGTGGCTCAGATCCGTCCTCCGTACGGCTTCACCAGACATCATGCCGGAACACGACAAACCGCTTGGCGGCAAGGCTTTGTCTAGTGAGTGGTAACTTCTGCCGGCGGCCGATGTTATGGCCTACCACCGAGAAAACAATGTTAAGGCTTACACAATGTGAAGCGCCTGCTAACATCATCATCATGATCATCTCAGCCACATGAAGTCCACTACTGGACATAGGCCTCCCCCGTGATTTCCAAAAAGAACGGTTGGATGCGGCGTGCATCCAGCGCTTCCCTGAGATTTTGGTCAGATCATCCGACCACCTAGTCGGTGGGCGTCTGACGCTGCGCTTGCCGGTACGTGGTCGCCATTCAAGAGCCTTTCTGCCCCATCGGCCATCGGCTCTACGAGCTATGTGCCTCGCCCACTGCCACTTCAGAGAGCTAATCCGCTGGGCTATGTCGGCGACTTTAGTTCTTCTACGGATCTCATCATTCCTAATTCGATCACGTAGAGAAACACCTAGGATAGCCCTCTGTGCGACCTTGAGCTTTCTTATGAGGCACATAGTGAAAAACCACGTTTCTGATCCATATGTCATCCCCGGTAACACACATTGGTGAAAGACGTTTGTCTTTAGGCACTGAGGTATTTTGGACGCGAAGACACTACGGATCTTCCCGAACGCTGCCCAGCCGAGTCGGATCCGACGAAACACCTCGTACTTGAAGCCTGCTATACTTTTGTTAATTATTTTATTACCACTGTTAATAAAACAGTGAAGGAAAACATCGTGAGAAACCGGCATGTCTTAGAGCCAGCAACTTCGAAGACATTTGACATCTATTAACCCGCATTGGGCCCGCGTCTTAGATCACGGCCCACTCCATTCCATCTGGGAAGGCTTGTGTCCCAAAAGTGAGAAGATTTACATAATATCTATGAGATATTAAATTAATTCAGGTGTGCATGTGAATTCTCGAAATAAATGTATGGGGTTTATTCATAAACGATCATTAAAGTTAAGTGAAGTGCAAACGTCAAAAATGTATGGTTGAACAGTCGCTAATCACTAGTTAACTTTAAGCAAAAGGAGCCCGTTCACCTTGGCTCCTACTTTTCGGAATGTATCCTTGGAGTGTACCGACCGCCTTCAGCTTTTGGGTGTTGAGATTTCCTCGAACCTAAACTTTGGGCGGTTCATTGAGTCCAAGGCCAAGGTGGCTGCCAGAAAACTTGGCGTTATCGCAAAGGTCCGGCAGTACTTCACACCAGGGCAGCTTCTAATGTTGTACAAAGCACAGGTCCGTTCGTATGTGGAGTACTGCAGCCATATTTGGGCTGGTGCTGCTAAGTGCCACCTGGCCACTTTGGATTCAGTGGAGAGGCGTGCGAAGAGGCTGAATGGTGACCCTGATTTAACTCGAGTTGGTCTCCAAAGCCTAGAGCACAGGCGTAGAGTAGCCAGCCTTTCGGTCTTCTATAGGATACATTCTGGGGAGTGTGCGAGAGAATTGCACGATTTAATTCCCCCATCTCCGTTCCAACATCGGACGACCCGTCGTACGGCGAGTTTCCACCCTTATGTTGTTAACACCTCTACGATCCGGACGAAGCGTTTCGCCTCGTCCTTTATACCGCGTACATCGAGGGACTGGAACAATCTGCCGGCGGCGGTGTTTCCGTCGGACTTCAATTTGAGTGTCTTCAAGGCTAGAGTGAATAGGCTCTTAATAAACTAGTGCGCTTTACCATCAACGATTGCGTCACTGCTTACCATCAGGCGGGATTGCGGTCAAGCGCTGGTTTATATTTTAATAAAAAAAAAAAATCTATGAGATATTAAATTAATTCAAGTGTGCATGTGAATTCTCGAAATAAATGTATGGGGTTTATTCATAAACGATCATTAAAGTTAAGTGACGTGCAAACGTCAAAAATGTATGGTTGAACAGTTGCTAATCACTATTTAACTTTAAGCAACTTTTAGGAATATAGAGGATTTTGTAAAATAAATTAAATTAAAGTTCTGATAAGAATATGTAACTAATGCTTTTATATCGTAGGTATTTTGAAATGATACAATGTTAAGAAAGGCCAGGCTATAATGAACTGACTACTGTGAAATCAGGGCACGTGCCATGACGTGAGCTTAACATTTTATACCCATCCCGAAAAACATACAATATGGTTTTTATTAAAAAATATAAAATACGCAAATAAAATCTCTACACAATTACCTAAAATATGCAATTGAATTCTTTAAAATAAATTCCGTAAATATTTTCCGCGTGAACTGAGTAACCAAAATAGTTATGAAATAACTTCCAATGAAAGAATTTCAATTATTTTGTTATTAGTTAAAAACATCACAATTTTTAAACTTAAATTATAAGAGAACCTAATTACATTTTCGGTTACACGGAAGTATGTTAAAAAACATTTTTTTTTATAAATTATAAACCAGCGCTTGACCGCAATCCCGCCTGATGGTAAGCAGTGATGCGATCGTTGATGGTAAAGCGCGCTAGTTTATTAAGAGCCTATTCACTCTAGCCTTGAAGACACTCAAATTGTAATGTGACGGAAACACCGACGCCGGCAAATTGTTCCAGTCCCTCGATGTACGCGGTATAAAGGAGGAAGCAAAACGCTTCGTCCGGATCGCAGTGGTGTCAACAACGTAAGGGTGGAAACTCGCCGTACGACGGGTCGTCCGATGATGGAACGGAGATGGGGGAATTAAATCATGCAATTCCCTTGCACACTTACCAGAATGCATCCTATAGAAGACCGAAAGGCTGGCTACTCTACGCCTGTGCTCCAGGCTTTGGAGACCGTTTCGAGTTAAGTGTGGGTCGCCAATCAGCCTCTTCGCACGCCTCATTCATCAGCATCATTGACCTTTTTATCGTCCCACTGCAGGGCTCAGGTCTCCTTTCATACAGAGAAGGATTGAGCGTAATTCACCACGCTTGCTCAGTGCGGGTTGGCGATTTTAGACTTAAAGTCCAGGTTTCCTCAAGATGTTTTCCTTCACCTTCAGTCATTGGTGTCCAAGATATACTTAGAAAGTACATATAACTTTAGACAAGTTACATTGGTACTTGCCTGACCTGGAATCGAAGCCCCGCACTCATACTTGAGAGGCTGGTGTTTTAACCATTAGGCTACCACAAAAACATACACGTAATAAAACGCTTGATTGAAGAGTTTTAATCCTTTTTTATGGTCTGGATGAGAAATCATCAAATAACCTCTCCCGCTCAGGACGGAGCGGAAGGGCGTGTCAGACTTTTACTGACTAAAACCCACCCATGTTCTTTCGCTTGCCTGTGCGCCAGGACCACGGTTTCTTTTTTAACCAACCCGCAACCCTGACCCAGGCATCTTCGTGGACCCCGTTAAGATGTGCTGAGATCTCTTTGAGGCGCGCGTGAAACACAACGCGCCGTCGAACCGGGCCTGGTCCTTACCGGGTGGCGAGCTGCCCACTGCTCGCCGCAAGAGTTGCAATCATCTAGTTTCTATTTTGTTGTTGCTCCTATATTATTAAATTTGTGGCCATGATGTTTCCCGTGACACAAAGATGTTTCAAAACAAACATTTTCATTTTGTGATTGAAAAGTCTTCAAGTATACGCCTACTTTGAACGAACTTTACTCACTCAGGGGAGTTTAATTTTTGCAATTACTTACATTCATCAATGCGACAGTACTTTGTAATCTCTTTGTGGATTTTCTTTACCTACCCATACCTCTTAATACAAACTTTATCGAAATTCGATTCGATGAGATTTAAGGACCAATGGTTTTTAAAGAGAATTTTTGTCAAGCTTTGAATATCAACATTGGTTTAATATGTCTTTGTGTTTTTCAATTTGTTAAGTTGAAGATGAAAGATTCCGTAAGATATTTAATAAGCTTTGGAAATTCATCTTATTATTTCAAAGTGCCAAGGTAAATTCGTCAAATTTTAATTCTTAATTGTATTCTCCCCATCCGTTGTAAAACGTAATTTCTTGTTTCTCTATATAAATTATTTCTATAACACATTTATTCGTAAAAGGTTTATTATTTCACTAACTTCTATATCGTATTAAATATCATTACGCACTTGTACCTAATGTCTTCATACTTGTATCTCGGTGGTAGGCCATAATATTGACTGCCGGCAGAAGTTACCACCCATAAAACAAAGTCTAGCCGCCAAGCGATCCGTCGTGTTCCGGCATGATGTCTGGTGAAGCCGTACGGAGGACGGGTCTGAGCAGTTGTGTTGCGATGTGTGCCGGGTGCGATGCGCCTAATGTTGTTGTGTTGGGGGTTTGGTCGTGGAGGATCTTCAGATCAATCTCCCTTTGGCGCAGCATCGTTGGTCTTGATGTTGGGTTTAACATTGCATCGCCTCGCTCAACTGCCGTCTTCCTTCCTATTCGCTCAGTTTTTCAAAGTGAATAGGCTCTTAATAAACTAGCGCGCTTTACCATCAACGATCACATGACTGCTTACCATCAGGCGGGATTGCGGTCAAGCGCTAGTTTATAATCGTTAAAAACAAAAAAAAAAAAAACGGTGGCTGATTTTTGTGCCTTTGCCAAAAAAAGTGCTGAAACAAGCGCACCGCTAAGTTTGAACAAGTAAAAATTATTTCCACTGCAATATTTATATTTGAAATGTCATCAAGTAGTGTGTAAAACACGTAGTGGAAAAAGATTATATTATTGAAGCTAACTCAAAACAAAGGTAATAAAATATGTGCGGAACCATGTCCAGCATAAGCACACCATATAAAAAAAAATCGATCGATAATTTGCCGAATATACGTAACAGACTAACAATATAACACCTGCTGCATAATTGCTTTAAAAAATTCACCAAAATCTCATAGAAATATTATTTTGATAAAGTAATGAAAAAATATTTAACAACTTACCTTTCATTCAAAAGACCACGAACAATCCAAAGCTCACTACACATGGACACTATTTGAATTTACACACTAAGACTGACCAGGAATATGTTAATAATGACACATGGCTACTAAGAATGGGCTTAATGACACCCGCTCCCCGACCAATTACATGTAATTGCATTGACCTAAGCTAACCCGGCTGATCTAATTCGGTCGCATGATGCATACCCTGCCTTATGGCTAATATAAGGGATTAAAATGATCTATAAATTGAATTTCTTGAGCAATTCGAGGTAATGAAGCAGGAGTGATTGATAAGTGGTCTAAAGTTAGACTGTACCTATACAAGATTGTTGGTTTGATATCATTTGAGATGAAATAAAATAAAGGACGATGCATGTATAATATGTAAGTCAATAATATTCCGTCGGCTAAGAAAACTTATCTCTTTTTTTTAAACTATGAACTAGTGCTTGACCGCAATATCGCCTGATGGTAAACAGTGATGCAATCGTTGATGGTAAGGCACCCTAGTTTATTAAGAGACTATTTATTCACTTTCAAAAATTGAGTGAAAACGGCAGTTGAGCGAGGTAATGCAATGCTGGGGTGCGTGGCAGAAAACCTCCCCGAGTGCTCAGTGCCTGCTGGTCCTCTGGTTTTGAGACCCTAGGACGAGCAGACGCTGGGCCGGTGCACCCTGGGCGTGGGCAGCAATCTCTTCGTGACTAGTGTGCAGGAGGAGATTGCTGTCCGCGGCGAATTTCTGCCGGAGCGGAGGAGTCGCTCCCGAGGGCTCCCTATCTGTGCTCTGCAGCACTGCAGCAGAGCGCACGAATAGGGAGCGAGATGGTGTGGACCGCGGGCCGTTTTGACAGTCCGCGGTCTAGGGGTTACGTCGCGTGACCGAGTTGGAGAAGACCGTGGGTTTCTCCTCGCCCTGCGGTCTACAGGCACTCGTGCCGGTGGAGGTTTTATAGCCACGGTGCCGGGTGGTGGGTAGGTTAGGTTAGGTTTAGGTTTAGGATGGGGGACGCCCCACAGTGCTGACTTCCTCGCAGTGTTCCCCGGGCAACGCCGTGTCTGACCACCGTAACGGAGTGGCAGACCGGTGGCTAACAAGCGCTGTGACGTACGCGATCTTGCGATTTTATTATATTTTGAGGGCGATTGCGTACGTAGTGGATTATTTTATTGAGGTTTTTATTTTATTGAGGGTTTTATTGAGGGTTTTATTGAGGGTTTTATTGAGGGTTTTATTCGATTGTGGTTTTTATAGTATTTTATTGTCGTTTTTATTCTTATTGTGGTTGTGTGGTTGTCGATAATATGTCGAAGCCTTTGAGGAACGCTTCCGGGCGTTTCATCCCAAAAGGCCCTTCTCAGGGCCAACCCAAAGGCCCTTCTCAGGGCCAACCAAAAGGCCCTTCTCAGGGCCAACCCAAAGGCCCTTCTCAGGGCCACCCCGACGTATTGTCGGCCTCAGAGGCCAGTCGCGCACCATCCGCGGCTAGCCTCTGCATGAGTGGAGCGGACGAGTTCTCAGACTCGGATGTCGAATCCGTAGTTTTGGACTCGTCCGTTTGCGGGGTGGCTGCGGAAAGCAGCCTGAAGAGGGCTTATTTGAAGCTCGGGTCCGAGGGATCCTCAGACTCGGGCAAGAGTAAGCCCAAGAGGAAGTCGAAGACGAAGCAGTCCTCTGCTTCGCCTTCGACTTCGTCTCAGGCCGGCACCCACGATGTGGGTCTGGCGGACGCCCAGCGCCAGCTCGGCTTGGCCAGACGGGCCGAGGCCGAGCTGGAGCTGGAGGAGTTGGTTGCCGCCAAGGAGAGGCGCGCAACCAAGGCGAGGGCCGGTTATGGTTCGGCCCTCCCCAGTTTTGACGGCCTGTCCGTGGCCGAGTTGGTCCGCTTGGCGGAGGAGGACAAGGAGGAGATCGTCGCGGTCGCCTCCAGGTCCTCCAACCTCAAGGGGACCTTCCAGAAGGCGCTAAAATGCCGTGCAACAAGCTTGCACGGCATCGTCCTAGAGATGACGCAGCGGACTGCGTCTGAAGAGACGAGGCAGCTGCAGGCGAGGGTGGATCGCCTGCAAGCGGAGGTCAGCCAGCTTCATAAGAAGCTGGCTGAGGCTACGGCCCCGCCCCCGTCGGCAGCGGCTCCATCGGCAGCGGCCCCGCCGGCAGCGGCGGTTCCCGCCCCCTCCTCCTCCAACCTTGAGGAATTGTTCCGCAAGGTGGTCATGGAGGAGAGGGCGTTCACTCGTGCCTGCTTCGCAGGCATAGAGGACCGCCTGCTGCCGGAGAAGCGGCTCCGTCCGCCGCTAGCGGCTGACAAGGCGCCGACAGCGGCTCCCCAGGCCCCGAAGCCCTCAAAGGGCAAAGGCAAGGGGAAGAAGTCGCCGGGGGCTCCGTCTCCCCCCGGTACGAGTGCGGGCACCAAACCGGGGCCGGCTGCCATCGCGGCACCCGCCCCACAGGTTCGAGAGGTCGACGCCCTTCTCCCCTCCACCACCCCGTCCAACCAGCCGTGGTCAGAGGTGGTGAAAAGGGGCAAGAAGAAGGCGTCCCAGGCCCCGGCTGCCTTGGCGGCTGCCCCGGCGGCTGCGCCGGCAGCGGCAGCGGCGACCACAAAGGCTACAGTCGGCGGGAGGAAGCTGGTTCCTCCCAAGTCCGCGGCGGTCACGGTGACCATAGTCCCCGAGGCCGCCGAGAGGGGCGTCACCTACGAGTCCGTCCTGAGACGGGCTCGTGCCGTCGCGGACCCCGCCGAGTTAGGGCTCGGTGCCTGCCGTCGGACCCAAACCGGAGCTCGTCTTTTCGAGTTTCCGGGGAAGGACGGCGGCAAAAACGCCGACCTGTTCGCCGGCAAGCTGAGGGAGGTGCTTGCCGACGTAGCGAAGGTCGCCAGGCCGACTAAAACCACCTCCATTGAGGTGACCGGTCTAGATGACTCGGTCACCAAGGAGGAGGTGGTGGCGGCCATCGCCAAGGTGGGAGGCTGTGAACCCGCAGCGGTTGTAGCTCGGGACATAAGGCCCGGCCGCGGTGGACTGGGCTCTATCCGGCTGGGGTGCCCAGTCGCCGCAGTGTTGGCCGCCCAGGCTAAATGCCAAGGGCGGCTACTGGTGGGCTTTAGCCGGGCCGTGATCCGGGTGCTTGAGGCAGCGCCGATGCGCTGCTTCAAGTGCCTGGGGATTGGCCACACCCGAGCTATGTGTCCGTCCACAGTGGACAGGGCGGACACTTGCTTCCGTTGCGGGCAACAGGGGCATAAGGCGGCCTCGTGCGAGGCCGCCAAGCCGCATTGCGCGGCATGCGCCGACAGTGGTCGCCCCGCCGACCACGTAATGGGGGGGGAGCGCATGCCGACCTCCCGCGAAGAAGGGCAAGCCACAGGCGGCTATAAGCCGGCCTGCCGCTGCTGCCACCACCCCCGCTGTCCCAGCGGCGGTGGCCGACGAGGGTGATGCGATGGTCGAGTAATGGGTACCGACCATCGCATCCTGCAGGCAAACACCAACCACTGCCGGGCTGCCCAGGACCTGCTGGTGCAGTCAATGGCCGAGTGGTTGGTGGATGTGGCAGTGGTGGCCGAGCCGTACTATACTCCCAGCAATTGGCTGGGAGATAGTGACGGCTCGGTGGCAATCGTGGCGCGGTCTTCCTCGGACTCCCCTCCCCTCTCGCTCTTAGAGAGGGGACCGGGATACGTGGCCGCCGCGTGGGGAGGGTTGGCCCTTGTGGGGGTCTACTTCTCCCCAAACCGCCCTCTCCAGGACTTCGAGGATTTCCTCGGGGTCCTGACGGCGGTCATCGGGAGGACGGCGCCACGACAGGTCTCCGTGATGGGAGACCTGAATGCCAAGTCGGTGGTCTGGGGAAACCCGGCCACCGACGCCCGCGGGCGGGCGGTGGAATTGTGGGCGGCCTCGTCTGGTCTCTCCCTCTTGAATAGGGGGAGCGTCCAGACGTGCGTGCGGCGGCAGGGCGGGTCCATAGTGGACCTCACCTTCGCCGCGCACGCACTGGCCGCCCGCATTCAGAACTGGAGGGTGGAACTGGGGGAGACGATCTCGGATCACCGCTACGTGCGCTTCGAGATCGCCCCCCAGAATCCACGGGGGCGCCGCAGCACCCCCTCATCGTCGGGCCGTTCCCCGTTTCCAAGGTGGGCTCTGACCCACCTGGATCGGGAGGCGGCACGGGAGGCCGCGTTCGTCCAGGACTGGCTTTGGCCAGGTCCCGGCGTGGACGTCCTGGACGTGGACGCGGCGGCGGCCCGACTGAGGGGGTCATTGACCGAGGTGTGCAACGCCAGCATGCCTCGGTCGAGACGTCCACCTCCCCGACGCGCCGTGTACTGGTGGTCGGAGGAGTTGGCGGAGCTGCGGGCCACCTGCGTGGCGGCACGGCGGGCCTACACCCGCTCGCGTCGGCGGCGCCGACGAGACGAGGCCGAGGAGGACCGCCTCTACTCCACATACGTGGGGGCGAGGGCGGCCTTTAAGTCGGCCATCGGCGCCGCCAAGGACGCGGCGAGGGCTGAGCTGCTGGAGGGTCTCGACAACGACCCATTCGGGAGACCATATAAGGCGGCGCGGAACAAACTGCGTCGCATTGGTCCCCCGGTTGCCGAGACCCTGGAACCAGCGCTCCTGGATGGGGTGGTGCGGTCCCTGTTTCCGCGCAGGGATCCGCACTTCACCCCACCAGTGATGGGCCCGCCAAGGGAAGAACCGGAGGAGGAAGCTCCTCCTCCTCCGGTTTCAGAGGAGGAATTTGGCGCGGCGACTCTCCGTCTCCGCGCCAAAAAGACGGCTCCTGGCCCGGACGGCGTTCCCGCCAGGGTGGTGGCCATCGCGGTCACCGAGATGGAGGGAAGGTTTCGGGACCTCTTCGACGCGTGCTTCGCGTCGGGGAGGTTCCCGAAACCTTGGCGGGAAGGCCAATTGTGCCTCCTCCACAAGGAGGGACGGCCGGCGGACTCCCCCTCGGCATACCGGCCCATCGTTCTGCTCGATGAGGTCGGTAAAATGTTCGAGGGGATCATCGCCGGCCGCCTGAAGTGTCATCTTCGGAGCGTGGGACCGGACCTGTCGGACGCCCAGTTCGGTTTTCGAGCTGGGCGTTCGACAGTGAACGCCCTGGCCCGTCTCAAGGGCCAGGTGACAGAGGCGGTAGGAGTGGGGGATGGAGTGTTGGCTGTGTCATTCGACATTGCCAACGCCTTCAACTCCATCCCCCACTCCACCATCCTGGAGGCGCTCCGGTTCCACGGAGTGCCCCTTTACTTGAGGGGCCTCCTGGCCAGCTACCTGGAGGACCGTGCTGTCCTCCTCGTAGACGGGGCTGGCCAGCTCCGGAGATACGATGTGGGAACCGGCGTTCCACAGGGGTCCGTTCTAGGGCCTCTTCTGTGGAACGTCGGTTATGACTGGCTCCTGCGGGGAACCCTCCTGCGAGGCACGAGTGTCATCTGCTACGCAGATGACACTCTCCTCACTTCCCGCGGGAGCAGTTACAGGGAGGTGGCCAGTTTGGCCTCGGCGGGCGGATCCTTGGTGGCGGGGAGGATCCGCCGCCTGGGCTTGAGGGTGGCGCTGCACAAAACGGAGGCCGTGTTCTTCCACGGCCCCCGGCAGCGCCCCCCGCCCGACGCCCACATCTTCGTGGAGGGGGTGAGGGTCGGGGTTGAGGCCCAGATCAAGTATCTGGGCCTCATTGTGGACAGCAGGCTGCGCTTCGGCCCGCATTTCAGCGGGCTGTCGACGCGCCTGCTGAAGGCTGCGGACGCCCTCTCATGGCTCATGCCGAACATGGGAGGGCCGAGCACGCGGTGCCGGCGTCTGTACGCCGGCATTCTGCGGAGCATGGCCCTTTACGGGGCCCCCATTTGGGCGGACTCCCTCAATAGGAGGGAGAACCTCACCGCCCTACGGGCGCCCCAAAGGGCCATCGCCCAGCGGGCAGCGCGGGCCTACCGCACGGTAGGCTTCGCTTCGGCATGCGCTCTGGCGAGCACCCCGCCTTGGGAGCTCGAGGCCTGGGTGCTCGCCAGAGTGTACGAGTGGACGGCGGGGCGCAGGGCGCTGGGCGAGCGTCCGGCCCCGGAGCTGAGGGAGGCCGTCCGCCGGGAGGCGAGGGACGCCATCGTCCAACATTGGACGCGCGACCTCGCCTCCGCGGTGTTCGGCCGTCGCACCCTCGACGCCATCGGGCCGGTCCTGAAGGACTGGCTCGACAGGCGTCACGGGTTCCTCTCCTTCCGTCTGGTGCAGGTACTCTCCGGTCACGGCTGCTTCGGCAGGTACCTGCACCGGATAGGACGAGAGGAGACGCCGTCGTGCCACGATTGCGGCGCGGCGGAGGACGCGGCGGATCACACCCTCGCGGTGTGCCCGTCGTGGGCCGTGCCGCGCCGCGATCTTGTCGCGGCGGTAGGAGGGGACCTCTCGCTGCCCGCCATCGTCAGAGCGATGGTGGGGAGCGAGGGGGCCTGGTCGGCGATGGCCTCCTTCTGCGAGGTCGTGATGTCGCAGAAGGAGGCCGCGGAGCGCGAGCGGGAGGAGGATCCCCTCGCTCCGGCGCTCCGCAGGCGGCGTAGGGGCAGGAGAAGGCGGGATTTCGCCCGCTTTCTCCCGCCCTGAGGTGAGCGGCGGGCGTGAGGCACGGGAGTGCCCACGCCCGCCTTGCACCGCTCACCACGCGGGAGCCACGGCCCCTCTTTAAGAGGGGCAAATGAGGGCCCGCCTTCTTAGGCGGGTTTCGCCGGCGGGGGAGAGGAAGCCCAGGCTGTGCCACTCCCCCACTCCCCCGCCACTATGGCGATGCCGGAGCGCCGCTGGGGTTTTTAGTGGGTATACCGGGAGGCTCTCTCCCGGGGAGTCCCACATACCCTGCCCGTCCCCCGACGGGTGGGGATGCGTAATTGACATTTTCCCCAGCGACATCAAAAAAAAAAAAAAAAAAGGTTTAGGTTTAGGTTGTAAGGGCGCCCGGCGAAGAGGACGGTCTTCGCCGGGCATACAGGGAGGCTCATCGAGCCCTGCGTACCGCCATATGCAGGGCAAAGGTCGCTGCCGCTGAGGAGTTCCTCGCACTCCTCGACAGCGACCCCTGGGGAAGGCCCTACAGGGTGGTGAGGGGGAAGCTGCAGGGAGCGGCACCCCCCACATCCTGTATGGAGCCGGGCCTATTGAGAAGGGTCCTGGAAACTCTGTTTCCGAACCCGGGACCCTTCACGCCCCCCAGGATGCCCGCCTCCAGTTCATCCACTCTGGAGGTGTGGACCGATGGGCCTCCCGTATCCGACGGTGAGTTGGACTCCGTCAGGGAGAGGCTCCGAGCCAAAAACAAGGCTCCGGGCCCGGACGGCGTCCCTGCGAAGGTGATGGCAATTGCCATAGAGCCCCTGGGGGACCGGTTCCGCGCGGTTATGGACACATGCATCGCGACGGGCCGCTTCCCCAGGAGGTGGAGGGTGGGCAGGCTCTGCCTCCTTCGCAAGGACGGACGTCCTGCCGACTCACCGTCGGGTTATAGGCCGGTCGTGCTCCTGGATGAGAGCGGAAAATGCTTTGAGAGAATCATCGCCTCTCGCATCCAGGAGCACCTGGAAAGCCGTGGGCCGCAGTTGGCGGACTGCTAGTACGGCTTTCGGACCGGCCGGTCCACGATGGACGCGGTGGCTCGCCTCAAGAGGTGGACTGAGGCGGCCACAGCGAGGGGTGAGGGTGTAGTCGCGGTGTCGTTAGACATCGCGAACGCGTTCAACACCCTCCCCCACGAATGCATAGAGGCGGCACTGAAGTACCATGAAGTGCCCCTCTACCTCTGCGCCCTCGTGCGGGACTACCTCCGTGAGAGGAGGGTGCTGTACGAGGACGCAGAGGGTCGCGTCCAGTCGTGGGCCGTATCAGTAGGAGTACCCCAGGGATCGGTGCTTGGTCCCCTGCTCTGGAACCTGGGGTACAACTGGGTTCTGCGTGGCGCGCTCTTGCCGCGTATGGACGTCGTCTGCTTTGCGGACGACACCCTAGTCGCGGCCAGGGCGCGTGACTGGGAGGAGGCGGTTCACCTTGCGTCGGTCGGCACCTCATTGGTCGTCCGGCGCATCCGCCTCCTGGGGCTGGAAGTGGCTCTCGAGAAGACGAGGGCCATGACCTTCCACGCCCCACGACGCAGAACCCCACCGGGTCTCCGTATCCGAGTGGAGGGGGTCCGGGTTCCCGTCGAGGTGCATATAAAGTACCTCGGCCTGATCCTGGATCCCCGCTGGAGTTTCGAGGAGCACTTTAGGCTCCTCGCTCCGCGGCTGTGCTCATTCGCAGCCGCACTCGGACGGCTCCTCCCCAATCTTGGGGGGCCGAATTCGGCGTGCCGTCGGCTGTACCAGGGAGTGGTACGGTCGATGGCGCTCTACGGAGCCCCGGTGTGGGCGGAGCGCCTTTCCCGGGCAACAGTGGCCCTGCTGCGGAGGCCGCAGAGGGTCATCGCGACACGGACCGTGCGGGCATACCGCACGGTAAGTCATGGGGCGGCCTGCGTGCTCGCGGGCACGCCCCCGTGGGAGGTCGATGCCCTGGTTCTGTCCCAGGTGCATCGACACCGTGTCGCGGCCCGGGAACGGGGGGAACGACCCGCCTTCGAGGAAGTAAGGCGGGTCAGATTAGCGGCTCAGGGGGAGGCCCTGAGCCGGTGGAGGGAGGCGCTCCGCTCCCCAGCTGCCGGCCACCGGACGATTGGAGCGATTCGTCCGGTGTTGGAGGGATGGGTTGGGCGCCGGCATGGCAGCCTTACCTTCCGCCTAGTGCAGGTACTGACCGGACATGGGTGCTTCGGTCACTACCTGCACCGAGTCGCCCGTCGGGAGGAGTCACCGCGGTGTCATCACTGCGACTCCCCCGACGACACGGCCGAGCACACCCTAGTGGAGTGCCCGGCCTGGCGGAACGAGCGCCGCGATCTCGTTGCGGCGCTCGGAGGCGGACGCCTCTCACTGGCAACCATGGTACGAGCCATGGTTGAAAGTGAGACGGCATGGGAGGCTGCCGCCTCCTTCTGCGAGACCGTCCTCTTGCAGAAGGAGGCTGCGGAGAGGGAGCGGGAAGAGGACGTACTTGCCGCTCCCCTCCGGCGTAGACGGGTGGGGCGAAGAAGGCGGGGGACGAACCCCCGTCTCCTTTAGCCCCAGGGTGTGACCAGCGCGTGCGGGTAGCTCCCGCACGTGCATTGCACAACGGTCACCACGTCTGGGGATTATTCCGTTACCGGGTAATCCCCCTTTGGCGCGGAAACCGGCCCTACAGGGGAGGGCCGGCAAGCCCTGAGGGTGTCACGGAGTACTTGGCCTTCGGGTCGGCCCCGTGACACTCTCAACACAGGGCCCGACGGTAACCGGGTGGTTTTAGTGGGTATTCCCGGCTACGGCCGGGCGAGTCCCACACACGCTCGTCGCCTAGCTAGCGACGGGTATGGTGCGTAAAGGCATTTCCACTCGAGAAAAAAAAAAAAAAAAAAAAAAAAAAAAAAAAAAAAAAAAAAAAAGGTTTAGGTTTAGGTTACATATAGGTTAGGTTTAAATAAGGGGGAAAAAAGATAAAAATCAAAGAGAAAATACAAAATAAACAAAACAAAATACAAAATTTAAAAAATTAATAAAAAATTCAAAAAATGTTAATAATATTATTAGTAGTAAGTTAGTTTTAGATACCGAGCAGTGGGCGGTATATCCTGCACCAGAGGCATCCGCAGGCCTCGGGAGGTTTAATACCCTTCCAAAAAGAGCGGCCGCATCGCCTTGGGGAAGTGATGTGAGTAACACCCATTATCGTAAATGGAAATGTCAGAGATAGCGAATTGTGTTTTGTCTTGCGATCCGGCTGACGCCCGGCGTTCGCAGGTATCCAGGGGTAGGTGACCAGGCCCCTGCTGTCGTTAATGTTACTGGCAGCGAATGCGATGCAGTGGATGTGGACGAAGGGCCGCGTGGACCGTCCTCCGTTAGGAAGCGACCACGCGAGCCTGCTCAGAAGGGAGGTGGGTCGGCGGAGCTGACCTCTGAAGAAGAAGGCCTGCCGGCCCCGAAGGTGCCGACCGCGAGGAGAGGTCGGCAAAATTCCAGAGGAGTGACTGCTTCGCGGCTGCGGAGGGACGCACAGGGTAAGTTCGTGCGTTCCCCGGCGGCCAGCGAAGCAGAAAGTGACATGGGGGTCACTTCGGAGGACCCTGGTGGCGAGAGTTGTGCCTCGCTAGGGAGCTCGAAGGCGGAGCTCAACGCCGCCAGGAGGGAGCAGCGCAAAGCCGTCGCAGCCGACGAAGTGTCGGAAATGGCCCGACGCGCTCGAGAGCGACGCGCTGCTCTATCGGCGGAAGGGGGGCAACCGTCGGCGGTGGCCCTTAGTCAGCTGGCCTTTGACGGGGTGGACCTGGTCCTTAAGGTTGCCACAAAATCTGGCAACCTGAAGAGCACGTTCATTCGCGGTCTCAAGGAGGCTGCCGCGGACATCAGGGAGGCGGTTGGCACCCTCCTCAACACGACGGTCTCAGACGAGGTCGTGAAGTTGCAGGAGGAGAACAGCCGCCTCCGTAATGATCTGGAGGACCTCCGGCGACAAGTCGCTGCGCTGAGCGAGCAGCAGCAGCGACACACGCCCACCGTTGCCACTTCCGAAGTGGCTCCGGCTCCCGCACCAAGACCGGCACGTACGGATGATGAGCTGAGCGCATCGTGCCTTGAGCGCGTCGTCCGTATGTGCATACTCCAGTGCGGGAGCATGGTCAAAGCCCAACTTGAGGCGCATTCCCGGCGCCTCCCTGAGGAAAACCTCCGTCCGCCCCTAGCGGCCGACAAACGGCGTAGGGCTGAGGGAACGCCGGGAACTGCGCCTCAGCGAGCTCCAGAGGGCGAGGAGCCCACGACTGCCGGGTCTAAGGGTGAGACCTGGGCGACAGTCGTGGGTCGCAAGAAGGCCCGCAAAGCCGCTAAGGCCGCCAAGGCGGCCTCAGCAGCACCAGCGCGCGCCTCCGGTAAAACCGCAAAGGCGGCTCCGGAGGCTGCGCGGCGGACTGGCAAAGGCGGTCGTAAACGCGGTCGCAAGGGACCGGCTGTGCGTGCCCCGCGTTCCGAGGCTGTGACGCTCACGCTTCAGCGTGGCGCTGCGGAGCGCGGCGTGACGTACGGCTCGGTCCTTACCGAGGCCAAGGCCAAGATCAAGTTGTCGGATCTTGGCCTCCAGTCCATCACCATAAGACATGCTGCCACGGGTGTGCAGCTGTTTGAGGTAGCTGGTGCTGCGAGCGGCAATGCCGAGAAGGCGGACGCTCTGGCCGCCAAGTTGAGGGAGGTCCTCAACCCCGAGGACGTCCGGATTTCCAGGCCGGTTAAAACCGCAGAGGTGCGGATTGCTGGCCTGGACGAGTCCGTGACTTCCGAGGAGGTGGTGGCGGCCGTTGCCCGAAGCGGAGAGTGTCCGCCGGACAAGGTGCGGGCCGGCGATATTCGCACCGACGCCACCGGACTCGGCGCGGTCTGGGTTCGGTGTCCTGTGGCGTCGGCGAATAAAATCGCCGCAAGTGGCAGAGTGCTGGTAGGCTGGGTTGCAGCGAGAGTTAAACTCCTGCAGCCCCGGGCTTTGCGGTGCTTCCGGTGCCTGGAGAAGGGGCACGTCCGGGCCAAGTGCACCGCTGAGGTTGACCGTAGCGATCTTTGCTATCGCTGCGGTCAGCCCGGCCACAAGGCGGCCCAGTGTTCCGCGGCGCTCAACTGCAGCTTATGTTCGGCTGCAGGGAAGCCAGCGGGACACAGAGTGGGCGGAGGGGCCTGTGGCACGCCTGCCAGCAAGAAGGCCACCAGGAAGAGGAAGAGGAGCTCTAAGCCTGCCGGGGAAATCTCGCCTCCCCCGCAGGCTAACAGCTCCGCGGCCGACTCCCGGCCCAGGACCGTTGCCGAGGGAATGGAGTGTCAATAATGGCACAGCTCCGTTTCCTCCAGGGCAACATCAATCACTGCGCCAGAGCTCAGGATCTTTTGTTCCAGAGCATGGCGCAGTGGTCGATCCAAGTGGCTGTGGTCGCCGAGCCGTATTTCATCCCTGCCCGTGACGACTGGCTGGGATGCATTGACGGCTTGGTGGCCATTATTGGCGGGACTCTGATCGACCCGTCTCGGGGCCGCGGCTGGGTTGCTGCGGTCACGGACGGCATCGTCATCGTGGGGGCGTATTTCTCCCTCAACAAGAGTCTCGCCGACTTCGAGGGGTTCCTTGTCGAGTTGGGCACCGTCGTAGGCCGCTATCACCCTCGTCCCGTTCCGGTGCTCGGGGATCTTAACGCCAAGTCATCGGCGTGGGGATCTCCGGTCACTGACCCTCGGGGCGAGGTGCTGGCGGAGTGGGTAGTGACGACCGGTCTGGTCGTCCTGAATCGGGGTTCGGTATACACGTGCGTGCGGCAGCGGGGCGGGTCGATAGTAGACGTTACTTTCGCTAGCCCCTCTGTCGCCAGCCGTGTCCGTGACTGGCGTGTCGCCGTGGAGGTGGAGACGCTGTCGGACCATCGGTATATCCGGTTCGACGTCTCCGCCCAGACCGCGAGCGGCCGCCATCCAAGAGCCCCGATTAACGACGGCCCGCGCTGGGCGCTTAAGCGCCTCGACAGGGAACTACTCGAGGAAGCTGCCATAGTCCAGTCCTGGATTTGGGAGTCGGCGACGGACGGCCCCGTCGACGTCGAAGCGGAGGCGCTGCGGTTTCGCGGGGCGATGACGCAGATCTGCGACGCGTCCATGCCCCGCGTCCGCCAACAGTCCGTAAGGCGCAACGTGTACTGGTGGAACGACGACATTGCGCGGTTGCGCGTCGAGTGCGTCGCGGCTCGCCGCCAGTACACGCGCTACCGGAGACGACGTCGACGGGATCCCGTCGAGGAGGCCGCGCGGTATGGGGTGTACCGCGCGGCCCAGGAGACTCTGTGGCTGGCCATCGGCGACTCCAAGTCGCGGGCCAGGGAAGAGCTGCTGGGGTCCCTAGATCGGGACCCGTAGGGGCGCCCCTACCGTTGGGTACGGGGCAAGTTGCGTCCCTGGGCGCCCCCACTGGTGCAAAGTATGCAACCCCAGCTGCTGGAGGCGGTGGTATCCACCCTCTTCCCTGAGCGGGCGGGACATGTTCCCCCGGCGATGGTTTCACCCTCAGCCACAGACTCTCCAGAAGAAGAGGGCACCGATGTCCCCGTGGTGACGCAAGCAGAGACGGGAGCGGCCGTGTCGCGGCTCCGGGCCAAGAATAAAGCGCCCGGACCCGACGGAGTTCCTGGCCGAGCTCTCGTCCTTGCTCTGAAGGAGGTAGAGCCCCAGCTGAGGGGGCTCTTCACGGCATGCTTCGAGCAGGGTCAGTTTCCCAGTGTGTGGAAGGAGGGGAAGCTGGTCCTGCTCAGGAAGGAGGGGCGCCCCGCGGACTCGCCGTCCGCGTATCGGCCCATAGTGCTGCTCGACGAGGCGGGCAAACTTTTTGAGCGCATAATCGCAGATCGCCTCGTCGGCCACTTGTGCGGAGAGGGAACGAACCTGGACGACAAACAGTTCGGTTTTCGTCGGGGGCGCTCCACCATAGACGCCATCATGCGCGTGAGAGCCCTGGCGGAGGATACGGTGTCCCGGGGTGGGGTGGTGTTGGCGGTGTCTTTAGACATTTCCAACGCCTTCAACACCCTACCCTGGAGCTGTATTAGGGAGGCCCTGAAATACCATCGGGTGCCTCCCTACCTCCGCCGCATAGTAGGGGCTTATCTGGAGGACAGATGCGTCATCTATCGGGGACGTGACGGTGCCGGTCGGCACCAAATGTCGTGCGGTGCTCCACAGGGATCGGTCTTGGGACCGCTCCTGTGGAACATCGGCTACGACTGGGTGCTGAGAGGCGAGCTCCCGTCGGGCGCCGACTTGACGTGCTATGCGGACGACACGCTTGTCACTGCCCGGGGGAGCTCGTACAGGGAAGCGACGTTGATAGCCACGGCTGCGGTGTCACAGGTGGTGAACCGCATCCGGCGCCTGGGCCTGGAGGTGGCCCTTGACAAGTCGGAGGCCATGGTTTTCCATGGCCCCCGGCGTGCGCCGGCGCCGGGATCACATATCGTGGTCAGTGGGGCCCGGATAGCTGTCGAGTTCACCATGAAGTACCTGGGATTGGTGCTCGACAGCCGGTGGGATTTCGGACCCCACTTCCGGCGGCTGGCGCCCAAGCTGATGGGTGCAGCGGGCGCACTATCAACGTTGCTTCCCAACATGGGGGGCCCGAGCGCCGCCTGTAGGCGGTTGTACGTGGGAATCGTGCGGTCCATGGCCCTGTATGGGGCCCCTGTGTGGGCGATGGACCTGACGGCCGGAACACTCGCCATTCTGCGCAAGCCGCAGAGGGCGATGGCCGTCAGGGTCGTCCGCGGGTATCGCACGATATCCTACGAGGCGGCTTGCGTCCTGGCCGGATCCCCGCCCTGGGACCTAGAGGCGAAAGTACTCGCGTCATTGTACCGATGGCGCGAGGAAGAGCGGACACGGGGCTCCAGTCCGGTGCAGCGGCAGATCGAGCTGCGCCGAGAGGAGCTCCGTCAGGTCCTGGTGGCGGACTGGCGGCAGAGGCTCATGCGCCCTACCGCCGGCCTCGTTACCGTCGAGGCGATCCGGCCAGTACTCGACGACTGGCTCGGGAGGAGGCACGGCTCCCTGTCGTTCAGGGTGACGCAGGTACTGTCGGGGCATGGCTGCTTCGGCAAGTACCTGCGTCGCTTAGGCAGGGAGCCGGACGCTCGGTGCCACCACTGCGTCCAATGCGGGGAGGACACGGCGCAGCACACGCTCTCCGAGTGTGTAGCTTGGGAGGAGCAGCGCCGTGTCCTCACAAATGAAGTAGGAGGCGACCTGACGCTGCCGGCAGTAGTGCGGAGGATGGTCGGCAGCTCAGAGTTGTGGGACGCGGTGGTGTCCTTCTGCGAGGACGTGATGTCGCAGAAGGAAGCTGCGGAACGGGAGAGGGAGATATCAACTCCCTTCCCGGGCCGTAGAAGACGCACCGGGCGCCGAGGAAGGGCGGATAACGCCCTCTTCCGCCCCCCATGAATGGGTCCAGGGGCGAGGGACATGGGGAAGTCCCCGCCCCCCATTGATGGACCCCGAGGCGGAGGCGCGCGCGAGTGTCGGCGCGCGCCTTTGAGGCGATGCACGGGGTAGTTTAACACCCCACTACCCCGTGCAGGAGACGAGGCCCGGACAGACCGGGCCAGCACGAGGGTGGGGCCGTGGAAGAATTTAGACTACCGCGGCCCCACGTGCGCTCGTGATAGAAGACACACCGGGGTGGTTTTAGTCAGTAAAAGTCTGACATACCCCGTCGCCCACCTTAGGGCGGCGGGCATCCTATGAGGATTTCCACCCCGGCAAAAAAAAAAAAAAAAAAAGGTAATGCAATGCTAAACCGAACAACACGACCAACGATGCTGCGTCAGAGGGAGATTGATCTGGAGACCCACCATACCAACTTCCAACACAACAACATTTAACATATCGTACCCGCACACATCGCAACATAACTGCTTAAACTCGTCCTCCGTACGGCTTCACCAAACATCATGCTGGAACACCGACGAATCGCTTGGCGGCCAGACTTTGGCTGGTGGTTGGTAACTTCTGCCGGTAACAGATAGGGTTGCCAACTATACTGTTTTAAGCAGTATTATACTGTTTTTCACGAAATTATACTTTTTACTGTTTAACAAAAGTAAAGTATACAAATTACTGTTTTACACATATTTACTTTCTTGACAAAGATTTTCTTGAAGTGAGTACTAGCCAAAAGTGGAGCCATTTATTTGTAAACACTACAGAAGATATTAAAAACATCACTAAAATTATCTCATATATCTACTTTGTGTTTCCGCCACCTCAGCATTTACTGAAAGAGTTTTTTCAGTAACGAATGCTAAGTGGCGGGATGATAGAAATAGAGCATCTATCAATTTACTAAAAAATGAGCTCCTCGTTTATTTTAATTTTATTTTTAATTGTGGTGAGGTGAATGAAGCTTTTAAAAACGATTGTAAATTAGTAAGTTGTGCGAGTAGCTCTAAAACTATGTATTTAGAACAATAAATAAATAAAATACTGGTTGTCCAAGCAAGTAACGAAGCCCTAGCGCGATCGCCTATTAAATTAGTATTGGTTCGGAATTTAGTACCGATTACCTCTCTAGATGGCGTTGGCGTCGATTTAGATCGCGCTATGGTTTCGTTACAAGCAAAAATATAAGAGGTTTGGATTTTTATTTTTGTAAGAGTGAGAGCAGCGCCTCTATTGTGATTTACTGTAACTAAAATTAATATTATACGGGTTGGTAGAAGTGGGTCGGTACGTGTTTTTGCAATACCGAAACTATGTATTGGTTTGACACCCGATAACGGGTATTGAAACTATTTATTTTAGTAACTATTTATTGCCGATACCGAGGTCGGTGGCGGGGTACCGGTACCTTTGGCGGGTATTGACATTACTCGTTTCGTGGATAACTAGAGTAACTAAGTTTTCAGTGGTTTTCGGTATTAGTTTTGAATGGATTTTAGAAATTATAAAACAATATTTGTGAAAATATTTAGTTATTATAACATATAACTACATATTCATAAGTATAATTTACGTGTGTCTATTTTTACACACCTAAGTTATACTATAAAAGCAATAAGAAAAAGAAATAACACAAAGAACAAAAAAGTATCGCACGCGCGTAGAAAGTTTTGCATTAGAACGTGAACACAAAACATACACAACTAAAATAAAAATAGATAGGTAAAATTTGCAATTTACTTTTCACCCAAACAAGTGCCCCTTTCTGTGAACCTGAAGGTCAACTTTCAACCGTGACCTAAATACATTTTTTCGATAATTGCATCTATTGCATACGGATTACAAGTCAAATCCCTTCTTCCTTTTTTTCCTAGGATTCGCTCATCGTAAATCGTAATCGCCATTCGTCGTGCGCCGTCGGAATATTTCGGTTCGGTATCGGGTACGCCCACAATCTACATCGAGGAGACGAGACTCGCAGTAGGTGCGACGAGTAAAGCGTATATCGTGTATTCGCAAAATAAATAGTTTTTCCCGATAAATAGTTATTAGGTGGTATTAGGTATTACAGAACCGAGTAACCGAGTAAGAATATACTTAGTACTGACGGACGCGACTCGCAGTGTTGGTGCGGCGAGTAAAACGTTTTCGCCAATAAATAGTTTTTCTAAATAAATAGTTATTGTAGAATCGAATACCGTATTTTAGGTATTGAACCAATACATAGTTATTGAAACTATTTATGGTTTGAAACGACCACCTTTACGGGTTGGTACAGTAGTCCAGTAGTATCATTTGACGATCCTCTCCAAGTCGACCCTAGGTCGTGTACATGGTCCTTCGGAGTCGGATTGGCCGGGAGTGTTTTGTGGTGGTCTTCGGTGGTGGAAAGATTAACCACCCTTCGCGTCATAACTGGGCAGTGGATCGCTGTCCAGAGCATCCCCTTCATTGGGGTACCAGGTGAGAGGTATCTGGAGGTGGAACCGGAAGGTGCCGGGAGCAGCTGGTGGTGCAGGCGGTGGAGCATCACTGGTGGGCGGCAACATCCGGAGGGCGGCGCGAAGGAGGAAAGCAGAAGTTCGTGGGCATTCAAGCAGAGGGCGCCACATCTGTGGCGCAGGTCAACGCTACGTCGTAAGTGTTAGTGAGTGAATTTGGTGGAAAAAATCGTGAGTACAATTTGCAATCTTATTGTCAGGAAGAAATTAACTTAAAAGATTTTAATCAGTGCCAGTCAATTTTGAATTTTATTCTCATTAGAAAATTAACTTTGACATTCTTTAGTGATTGTGAACTTGTAAAATTTTAAGGAAAAAGTGGTTCATACGAGGAATCTATGCCCGATTTTATATTGAAACATACTTCAAAAAGACTTGTAAGATTTTAAAAAACTTATCGGATACTTATACATTTGCGAAAATATTGAAGTGCAAGATGATTGTTTAGTGGACATTTACTTTAGTAAATAATTTATTTCTTCTACCTTCAATTTCTGTGTTTTTTGCAAGTTGTTATTTGTGTTGCTTTTATTTATGCAATTTCTTGATAATTTGTATTTCTTGTAATTTGGTATTCAGTGTTTTCTTTTGTTCGGGTTATTGTTTATAAAATGGATTCATTAAATGAGATCCAAGAAAACGTGAGGTCAAGGATAAGTAAGGCTATAACTAATTTCAAAAAATGTTCTAAAGATCGTCGTACTGCGTCATATCTTGAAACACGATTAGAAAATCTCGAACAACAGTGGCAATTATTTAGTAAGACCGATGTTACAATAATAAGCGAAATTAAAAAGTCAGAATTATGTAGTTCAAATTACTATAAAAATTGCGTGTATGATGAGGTTGAAGAATTATATACACAGTTCAAAAGCGAGTTAAAGGAATTAATATCAAAATGTAACATCCAATCTGCGGAAGCTAACAGTAATCCGGGACCTAGTAATAGTAAAGAATCGATTAATTTTAGATTGCCAGAGGTCAAAATACCAGTTTTCTCCGGTAAATATCCCGAATGGCAGTCTTTTCGGGACTTATATGTAGGGTTAATTCATAATAATAATAGGCTAGATGATGCACAAAAAATGTATTATCTCAAGGGATATTTAACGGGAGAGGCCGAACAATTGTTGAGAAATGTAAATGTCACTGCTGATAACTATAAGGCAAGCTGGGAAAAACTAGAGGCTATGTACAACAACAAAAGATTTTTAGCCAACGGGGTCTTAAAACGTCTATTCGGTCAAAGAGCTATAACGGTAGAATCAGCTTCAGATATCAAAACATTAATTAGTTCTACATCGGACTGTTTGCGTTCAATTGAAAATTTAGGTATTGATGTTTCATCCTGGGATATCTTGATAATTTATATAGTTAGTACCAAGCTAGACAAAGAAACACGGAAAGCCTGGGAGTTAAAAGCAGCATCCGAGCCTGCGGATGACCTGCCTACGTTCAAGAATTTTAGTGAATTTTTAATAAGTCGCTTCCGAGGTTTAGAAAATCTAGATGGTAAAATAGACATACCCCCAAAAAATACACAATCATTTCATGTATTAAAAGATAAAAAATATGTTACTTGCGCGTATTGCTCAGCTGATCATCGCATCTCGTCCTGTCCTAAGTTTTGTAAAGAGTCTTTGGATAGGCGTCGAAGTATAGTACAAGGAAATTATGCTTTATTTGCCTAAATAGTAACCACTCTGCTAGGTTCTGCAAAAATACTCAAAGGTGCCAGGTGTGTAAACGCCGCCACCATTCGTTGTTACACCCGACGGGTGTTTCTGGGTCGGGTTTTGGTGAGGGTAGTAATGCTGCTCAAGAGGTAACCTCATCGGCTGCTAATGAGGAAAAGGTTATCGCCGTACATGTGCAGGATAACCCAATAGTCTCATGTTTTTCGACAGGAAACAAAAGGAACACGGTATTATTACCCACAGCCTTAGTAAAGGCTGAGTCGAAACATGGGACTTATCGCGTGGTTAGGGCGTTGCTGGATCAGGGATCGCAGGGATCCTTTGTAACGGAATCGATGGTCCAGTATCTAGGTTTGAAGAAAATACCTGCAAAAAATACGGTGTTAGGTGTTGGTAGTGATAGAAGTACTACTTCCACTGCAAGGGTAGAGGTAACGATTGGATCGAGAGTTGATCCAACGTTCAAACTACAGGTAAACGCTTTCGTGCTAAAATCGGTCACAGCACTTCTTCCAGCTACCAAGGTAACCAAGGTAGAGTGGGTAGACATAAGCGAAACTGATTTGGCAGATCCGGAATATTTCAGACCTAACAAAATAGATATTTTGTTAGGTGCTGAGGTGTACAGCCAAATTATTCGGGACGGGGTACAGACCAACTCCAACGGGACGCTTTTAGCTCAGGGCACTGCGTTTGGCTGGATACTGTCGGGAGCGGTTGAAATGGACAATAGTCCTAACATGCATTCACACATTACTGTGATGCATTCCAGTATCCAAGATGACCAAATGCTAAGAAAATTTTGGGAGCTAGAGGCGGAATCATCTGTAACAAAAAAGATGCTCACGGAGGATGAAGTCCAATGTGAACAATTGTTTAAGGATTCTACATTGCGTAATAAGGAAGGAAGGTATATTGTAAGATTACCATTACGCAATGCAGATCTAAGCGGCAAGGTTGGTGAGTCCAAGGCTATAGCTGAAAGGAGATTAAAAGGCTTAGAATTAAAATTAGGAAAGAACAATAAATTAAAACAAGATTATGAAAAGGTTATACATGAGTATTCGGAATTGCAACATATGGAAAGGGTGTCGGAAGAGGGAAGAAAAAATAAAGAAGCTATATACTTACCTCACCACGCTGTCGTCCGGGACGACAAAGATACGACCAAAGTAAGGGTCGTATTTGATGCTTCCTGCAAAGGGTCAAATGGTATGTCACTTAACGACAATTTGTTGATCGGACCAACATTGCAGGCAGAACTTCGGCATATCATCATGCGTTGGAGATCCTACAAAATATGTTTGGTTGCCGATATTATTAAAATGTATCGACAAGTTTTAGTGAACAGAAAGGATACAAAGTTTCAGCGCATACTCTGGAGGGATGATCCTGAAAAAGAAATAGATGAATATGAATTGACGACAGTAACGTTTGGCACCGCATCAGCACCGTACTTGGCTGTTCGTGCTTTACACCAAGTGGCTTATGATGAGTGTGAAGATAATCCTGAAATAAAGAAAATTATCCTGAATGATTTTTATATGGACGATATGATGACGGGAGCTGAAAGCATAGAAAAAGGGATTCAAATCTTCAAGGAAATGAATGAAACTTTAGG
The DNA here is from genome assembly GCA_037179545.1 of Sesamia inferens. Taxonomy (NCBI): domain Eukaryota; kingdom Metazoa; phylum Arthropoda; class Insecta; order Lepidoptera; family Noctuidae; genus Sesamia; species Sesamia inferens. The sequence continues at coordinate 30,740,041 of CM073925.1, forward strand.
TAAAGGGGGATTTATGCTGCAGAAGTGGATGAGCAATTGTAAACAATTATTAAATAATATAAGGAATGAGGAAGGAGTGAAAGATGAAGATTTAAAAATCAAAATGGATGATATAGCTAAGATACTGGGACTCACCTGGAACTCCGGCGAAGACTTCTTCCAATACACGCTGAATCTCCCGACGATAACTGGACCTGTAACCAAAAGAAAAATTATTTCCGACATAGCGCGTTTATTTGACCCCCTGGGATGGTTGGGACCCAGTATTATCTTAGCTAAAATATATATTCAAAAATTGTGGTTAGCTGGTTTACAATGGGATGAAGAGATTCCAAGCAATTTGTTATATGAATGGAGTACTTACCGTCAAGGCTTGGCTTCTCTGGGTCAGATAAAAATTTCTCGATGGTTACACACTAGCTCTGATAACATTAAGTTAGAGCTACACGGGTTTTCGGACGCATCAAAGCTAGCGTACGCGGCAGTGGTTTACCTTAGAGTAGTAGATCATTTGGGCAACGTTCATACCTCTTTGATAACATCAAAAACTAAGGTGGCACCTATTAAACAAGTGTCTATCCCAAGACTGGAACTCTGTGGGGCAGTTCTTGTTAGCAAATTGATAGCGGAAGTAGGTTTAGTTATGAACGTACCAAAAAGTGAGTGGCATGCATGGACAGACAGTGAGGTGGTATTGGCATGGTTAAATTGCCATCCATGCCGCTGGAAAACCTTTGTGGCCAACCGGGTTTCAGATATTTTGACCACATTAGATACGCATCACTGGGCTCATGTATCTAGTAAGCAAAATCCAGCAGATTGTGCTTCTCGCGGGGTGTCACCTTCAGAGCTTGTAAATACGTCAATATGGTGGGGTGGGCCGAGCTTCTTGAAGGAACAGGTCATTGAATATACAAGACCAAAACATCTTGTAACTCGTTTGGAAGAAGTGAAGGTGCATACTTCTACTGTTGACGTAAACGTTTGGAATAGATTTTCGTCCCTGTCGAGAATGATTCGGGTCATAGCTTACTGTCGTAGGTTCATGAGATTACGAAGGCACGAAATAAAGTCAGAACATTTGACTAAACTAGAACTAGACGAGGCAACCGAGACCTGTATAAGGAAATGCCAAGAAGAAGGATTTCCAAATGAATTAAAAGAATTAAGGAATAATCAGACAGAGAAAAAAAAGAGTGATTTAAAATCGTTGAACATATTTCTGGATTCAAGGGAATTGATAAGAGTTGGTGGTAGGTTGGAAATGTCACAATTAGATTACCATAGAATGCACCCTTATTTGATACCGAAGGAGTCGTTTCTGACGGACCTGTTGATAGCAGACGCTCATCTAAAAACCATGCACGGGGGACCTCAATTAATAGTAACATATTTACGGTTTAAGTACTGGATCATAGGAGCCAAATTATTAGCCAAAAAATATGTGAGAGGTTGTGTAAGGTGCCTTCGATATACAGCTAAGACAAGATCCCAACTTATGGGACAATTACCTGCAGCTCGCGTGACACCGAGTAAACCCTTTTTATGCAGCGGGGTGGATTATGCTGGTCCGATACAAATAAGAGTATCCAAGGGTCGGGGTCAAAAATCGTACAAGGGTTACATAGCACTATTTATTTGCATGGCAACTAGGGCTGTGCACTTGGAGGCCGTTAGTGATCTTAGTTCGAAAGGCTTTATGGCAGCGTTTAGACGGTTCGTTGCCAGACGCGGTCGATGTGCTAAACTTTATAGTGACAACGGCACTAATTTCATAGGTGCTGCAAAGGAATTGGCACACCTATTCCAAAAGGAAAACACACTTCTCCCTGAATTCGCTGAAGAGCTCGCCACGAATGGCACAGAGTGGCACTTTATCCCCCCATACTCACCAAACTTTGGAGGTCTTTGGGAGGCCGGGATAAAGTCCACCAAGTATCACCTCAAGAGAGTGATAGGAGATACTACGTTGACATTCGAGGAGATTACCACGGTGTTGGCGCAAATAGAATCATGCCTTAACTCAAGACCACTCTCCTATGTGGAGGACCAGGACAGATTGACCATATTAACTCCAGGACACTTCCTGGTGGGTGAACCACTTGTGGTACCCCCGGACTCAAATTACGAACGATCGAACGTACATAATTTACAGCGATGGCAATTGCATCAAAGGATGATGCAGAATTTTTGGCGTCGATGGTCGCATGACTACCTTCACCAATTTCTGCAACGGCATAAGTGGGCTTACAAAACACCGGAGCCATCTATTGGTGAGGTGGTGTTAGTTAAAGAGGACAATTTGCCCCCTGGCAAGTGGTTGCTAGGTAGGATCGAGGAAAAACATCCGGGATCGGATGGTGTTACGCGTGTAGTAACAATACGGACACAGTCGGCGAAGATAAAACGACCGACGTCCAAGTTGTGTGTGTTACCAACAAATTAATGTTAAGGTTTGTTTAAACATTTCATGTGCTTGTTATTTGGTTTATTATTTGTTTTTAAATTTGTTGAATGTTTTTGTTATTTATTTTTAAATTGCTTGTTAAATTAGTTAACCCCGCACCAGGGACATTGGCGCGCCTTTTGTTGACCTCCACATAATTTGGCACGGTGGGCGGTAGTGAAGGACATAATTCATATGTCCTTGGTGGGCGGTATGTCCAAGCAAGTAACGAAGCCCTAGCGCGATCGCCTATTAAATTAGTATTGGTTCGGAATTTAGTACCGATTACCTCTCTAGATGGCGTTGGCGTCGATTTAGATCGCGCTATGGTTTCGTTACAAGCAAAAATATAAGAGGTTTGGATTTTTATTTTTGTAAGAGTGAGAGCAGCGCCTCTATTGTGATTTACTGTAACTAAAATTAATATTATACGGGTTGGTACAGTAGTCCAGTAGTATCATTTGACGATCCTCTCCAAGTCGACCCTAGGTCGTGTACACTGGTCGTTTTTCCAAAATACTGTTTTATAATCTTCATAGACTTGAATATACTTTATTTCTTGTAAAGGAAGTTGGCAACCCTAGTAACAGATGTTATGGCCTACCACTGCGGTATGGTAGATATCACATGTGTTCGAATTTTTCGCTCTAGAATAATTCAGTTTCGTCACAACGGTTACCTTAATCATTTTGAGAATAGTATTGATGAAATTGTTTACTCAAAATAAATAGCTTGCTAGTGTGTGTCGTAGTCTTTAACACTGGACCACCGCGTGCTCTTATGGTACAGAGCTGGTACAAATTAGTTAATTCTACTATTCTTCTAATATTGATTGCTGAATGAGTGGATGAATAGATGAATGGATGGATGGATATTTATTACTCTTTCGTAGATTTTGATAAATTTATCTTATCTCCATACTTCATTTTTTGTATGTATGTTGTGTTTACCTATAAGTAATTAATGCACTGTTATTTTACCTACGGAAATGTATTATTTGGTTCATCATCATCATCATTTCAGCCGAAAGACGTCCACTGCTGGACATAGAGCCTTGGGGGAGCTCTCCACGACGACCGGTCCTGCACCTCCCGCATCCAGCGGTTTCCCGCGCCCTTCACCAGGTCATCGGTCCACCTTGTCGGGGGCCTACCACACTACGTCTTCCGGTGCGTGATCGCCACTTGAGAACCCGTCGGCCACATCGGGCATTAGTCCTATGGGCAATGTGTTCAGCCCACTGCCACTTTAGAGTTGCAATTCTTCGGGCTATATCGGTTACTCTCGTTCTTCTGCGGATGTCCTCATTCCTGATTCGATCGCGCAGTGAAAACCCAAGCATAGCCCTCTCCATTGCCCTTTGAGTGACTTTGTAAATTCTTATAAGGCCCATTGTTAGCGACCATTATTTGCGAGCATTATTTGGTTGTTTTTTGTAATCAATTGTTGGTGAACCTAATAAGATAAACTAAAATTAATTAATTAGAATTGACACACATAAGGTCGAAATGTAGGTATGCAGATGAAACTGTAGGATGCAGCTGGTTCGAAATAAAATGTTTAGTCAAGCGTAAGTGATTATTGCTTTTTTATTAATTATAAACTAGTGCTTGACCACAATCCCGCCTGATGGTAAGTAGTGATGCAATGGTTGATGTTAAAATGCACTAATTTATTAAGAGCCGCTTTTACTCTAGCCTTCAAGACACCTTAATTGTGTTGTTTGAAGTAATGTAAGCAGGAGGTAGTTGCGTAATACACAATCAGTAGCAATGAGTTTCATTTTGACATTTCAACAATATTCATTGAGTTATTTACGTTGTTGTCCAAACCCATTCTTCGAAAATACAGAGCAATGGACTAGCAATATGCTTCAAAATTATTTCAATTCATAGTAATAGCGTATTACCTAATTAAGGTTCTGGTGGTAACCAGGTTTCATTACACCCAATAACTACTCCCAAACTTGACCTCTCCATCATCAGCCGAGTTTGTAAAAATATCACCAAAAAAGAAAGGTGTCGTGAACTTAAATTGACCTGTCAATAGCTAATATTAGTTGGAATGACACCTCACTCGACTCTCATTTCACTTATTTTTTCACGATGGTTGGTTACAGAAACACATTGCAAGTTCTTACATCGGACGACCCGTCGTACGGCGAGTTTCCACCTTTACGTTGTTAACACCACTATGATCTGGACGAAGCGTTTCGCCTTCTCCTTTCTACCGCGTACATCGAGGGACTGGAACAATTTGAGTATCTTCAACGCTAGAGTGAATAGGCTCTTAATAAACTAGTGCGCTTTACCATCAACGATTGCGTCACTGCTTACCATCGCCCGGGATTGCGGTCAAGCGCTAGTTTATAATTTATAAAAAAAAAGCTTAAAAAGCCTCACTGTTTGCGTAAACTTTTCCCGGCTACATATATTGGAATTGGCTTCTGACCTACTGTTAAAGATTTACGAATGACGATACCACCCACCAGCTTTACATGCTCTCCGAGGCCACTAACTAACCGAGGCAAGTACTTATAGCTTAACCTGATCGCTCGATATATTGTTACTTAGCAACACACACTCTTAAAATCGTTTATATATTTATTTTATTGTTTATGTATAGTATGTACACACAATAAAATACATGGGAATAAAACTAAATTAAAACTGAGTACAAATCGTTGCTTATTTCTTAAGAAATTTCTTCGAGGGCCTGGAACAATTTGCCGGCGTTGGTGTTTCCGTCACATTACAATTTGAGTGTCTTCAAGGCTAGAGTGAATAGGCTCTTAATAAACTAGCGCGCTTTACCATCAACTCATACTCACTCGTTTATAATTCATATTTAAAAAAAAATTTAAAAAAATAGAAATGTAGGCAATAGTGTGTAAGAACAAGAAGAGAAAATTATGGATCATTAAAGTCTAAAACCAAAATTACACATTAATACTAATATAAATATGCATATAATATTAGAAAAACTCTCAGTATAGACGAAAGGTAATATCTACTCTTCTAAACGACGTTTAAATAGAGAAATTCGTTTTAATCACGAATGAGAGGCGGAAAAAATTCCACAATTTTGCAGCATGAACAGAGAAGAAATAGGAAGAGTATTTACTTATTTGTTCTTTATTGTACACCAATCAAACATCGAACAAAATACATTAAACACAAAACATAAAATGGGCGGCCTTATTGCTAATGCGATTTCTTCCAGGCGACCAAAGAATGGACAGATTCTCCTGAACCACAAATGAGACTACCGTTGGTACAAATATCATTATTAAAATATACTAAAGTAGATACACAAATACATAAATATATATATACATAAATACATAGGTACTTTAATAGTATAATTAGCCATAAAGTGTTTGTTTAACAAGATCATAACGACAAGTAGTGTTCCCTCACAAGTCTCTTAAATTCCTGCAACGATTGTGCGCATTTAATTTCAATTGGCAATGCATTCCACTAACTAGGGGCCTGAACAGTGAAGGATTTATCAAGGAACATTGTGGAATGCATAGGCATTTTGAGCTATAAGTTATCTGATGACCTTAACGATTTAGTATGTGAGTTGCACAGAAATTGAAAGCGATTCTTGAAATAAAGAGGGGTGAAAGGGGAAAAAAGCACATTATATAGAAGGGAAAGAATAGCATTTCGACGAAGGCGAATTGGTAACCACTTGAGATTCACACTTGAGATTCAATTCGGTTACATGGTCATATTTGCGCAGACCGAATATGAACCTCATACAAACATTTTGAAGTCGCTCAAGCTTATTTAGTTGGTCTTGGGTAAGATCAAGACAGCTGACATCAGCATAGTCAAGGATGGGTAGAAGAAGTGATTGTGCAATTTTGGTGGTAGTCGGTAGGAAATTGCGTATTCTCTTCACAGACGCTGCGGATGCAAATAGGTTGCGGCTAACTTCCTGCAGCTGGGAAGTTCCTTTTAAGAATAAGAGCGCGCGTAAGAAAAAGGCTCACGCATCATGTAAAAAGTAAGTATAGAAATATTGCCAGCATATAATTACTAGGTATTCCTTACAACCCTAATTGCAAGAGAATTTAAAAATTACGTAACATGTAAAATTATTTGCAGAGGAGATCTTTACACCAAGCAGGTTGATAGAAACACGATTTCGGTTCTATTCGACCACCCAAGCACATTTAAAATCGTCAAAATCGGCAGAAGTTGTTTTTTAATAGTTTATTTATTTATGGATAAGATAGTTTGGAACAAACGTTTAACGCATAAACCAAGATCCGCAATACAGACCCTCATTCTAAACTCAAGCATTGCTTAAAGTAGTTACAGCCAGTCGAATGGTTCGTAACTAGTTATAAGTAATCCTCGAGTCTCGAGTGGGGTTCTGTATTAAGGACCTTATTGTATATTGTGTCGGACATATATACACAATAGTGTACACTTTTCCAGATATCTACGCTATTTTGCCAACTCTGTCCACTTTTTCTTTTTTTTAATAATTTTAAACTAGCGCTTGACCGCAATCCCGCGTGATGGTAAGCAATGATGCGATCGTTGATGGTAAAGCGCGCTAGTTTATTCAGAACCTATTCACTCAGAAAAACTGAGCGAATAGGAAGGAAGGCGGCAGTTGAGCGAGGTGATGCAATGTTAAACCTAACAACACGACCAACGATGCTGCGTGAAAGGGAGATTGAACTGAAGACCATCCACGACGAAACTTCCAACACAACAACTTGTGGCGCATCGTATCCGGCACACATCGCAACACAACTGCTCAGACCAGCTCAGCTTTCAAAACTATGAAAAAAAAAAGACTTTCTCTGTCTTTAATCATTATAATATTTTATTTGCTCTTGTATGATGTTTATTAGATGTATATATCTATACAATATGTAAAGGAAACCCCGTCCGACCTATAAGGATAGGATTTTTAATAAGCGACAACTCAATTTTCGACGGTATAATTATGAGCGGTGCGACCGCCTGCCGCGTGCCCTGGCCCCCTTCGCTTTTTAAGTTTTCCTGGCTTTGTAGGCATTAGAAGAATCAGTTATCGATATCTTACAATACCTTCACGGGTCGGACAGGGTTTACTTTAAATAATATTGTATAAATTAGTATGATAAACTCGATATACCTACGTATATTATATTGTGTGATGTCATCAACATCATAAACCTACAACAGTCCACTACTGGACAAATATTTCATGCCATTCAACCAGTCATCCTGCGAAGAGTTTATTATGTAATCTATAAATCTATAGATTACATAATAAACTCAAGGTGGTTCAAGATCTGAGCCTGAATAAATTCAAATCCTTCATTAAACGTAAGTTGTGTCAGAAAGCATTTTATAGTGTTAGAGATTATATTGACGACAAAAAGGCTTGGGCTTGAGCTGCGTCCGATTTCTATGCTTACACTGATTGTTCTTTGATTTTTCCTCTTGTAGTTTAAATTTATAATTGTTTGTTTTTTTTTAACTCAATGCCAGTACACACTATGTAGCCAGGCATATTATACGTTACGGAATTGCATCGCTGACAGGGCTATTCGGCACTGGTGCAGCTACACAGGAGCTAAACTTAGCATTCGGGAACACCTTTGGAGCTGCTAAACCTTGGACAAAACTATCTTTGCATTGTGTAGATTCAATTTCTTAGTATTGTATAATTGCATGGAACACGTGTGAACACGATCTACTTGTTGTAAAGCATCTATTTGTTGGGTTAGTCTTTTATTGACTTGATTGTGCTATGGCTGTTGAGAGTATGTCATGCTCACTCAAATGTCTCGCTGGTGGTGGCGTGTGTGTTGGGTCATTAGGTTCCCTTCAATATGGTTAAGCTGAATGATGCTGATCCATACGTCATGTTCGTGAACGGACGCCGTCAGAGGGGACTGGTCATCTCTTAGCTGCTACGGTGTATTTTAATTTCTGAATTGTTGTTGTTTTTTTTTTTCATAATGGACGCTCTCAGCGTACAATATCTTTCTGCATCGTTCTCACACGATTGATTTCAAAATGAATGATGTAATCAAATATTTGTATCAATAGCTTGATAATTTAAAAGAGTGTCCATGGAGTTTCTTGCCCGTTCTTCTCCATAGGTACCTACTCTTTGGAATGGGCGACTAACTTCACCTTACTGACTGACCGACCTTCTGACAATTCAAAAGTGCCTGTAACTGGTTTATTTTAAATAAATGCTTTGATTTTGATTTGATTTTGATTTTGATTATAATATTCACCTACATTATTTATCTATCCTTCCCCTTGTAATTCCATCCAAAGACTGTCTCTAAAAGATCGCTTTTAGCAATAAGACCGCCCATTGTGTCACCCTTTGTGTAATTTTCACATTTACGTATATGATTGTAATTTATATGATGTACATAATATAGAGTATTATATTCTATTCTTTTTTTGTCAGTTTATTAAGATAAAGAGATGTATTAAGGTAAATTTGGTTTATCCGCGCTACAGTGAACATAATATCTTCGATCCAATTCAGTATAAGCTTTTATTGAGAGCGCCTCATTCGTCCCAGTATAAAACGGCTACGGAATTCTGGTAGTACTATCGCCATTTACATAACAGGTCATAGGCACTTGACTTTTTGTAACATTGAGTGGGTTACCAAATACTTACCTAATACACACGAGAATACATTTAATCTATCTCAGTTCACTGCTGGGCATAGCTGTCCTCCGCTTTCCATATAAAGCACCACCATTTTAACGTCGTCAGCATATTACTTGGGTAACAAATGTCTTGCTATGCTGCCTCCGCCGGGCCGGAACAAGCGGGGTAGACCAAAGAAATGCTGGCTTGACGTTGTAAGCAAACTCTTACCGATGCTAAAGATCGCGCAAAATGGAATGTGCAGCAAAGCGGACCCCGGGCTCCAACGCGAAAGCCGCCAACGCAACCGGGATAAACTCTAAGATGATAATGATGATGACTTTTTTAAGGTCGTCGCTATAACTAGGTGGGATGACCCACATATTTACGAGATAGATACATAAATAAACTAGACCACAAAGTGAAACAGGGGTCGAAAAAATTAACCATAAATTTAAATAAGCCGGAAAATACACCACAAATTAAGCATATCTTTCAACTGCTCATAATCTCCCTCCCAGAGGTCGCCAAAGTCAACCGAGGGAGAGTTATCGTAGCATCTGAAGGCGAGAAGCTTGCAACTCGTAATTATTTATGCGCGGTTGCCGTCTTTCATTACCCTTTTGCGTTTGCTTTGAGCGGTGCCGACAAACTAGTGCTGATGCGGCTTCAAGAGCTCCACAAACGAAACGGGGAAATTAAGTGACGTATGTTAAAAGCATTGGGTTTTGCATTTTTTGGTTTGTATTTGGGGAGTAACGCTTGTGTTGGAGATTTTCGTGTACAAACTTCAACAACATTTAGCAAACCTTTTGGCACAAACTACCTTTTATTGTAATTACAATACATAGTCCTCTCAAGTATGAGTGTGCGGGTTCGATTCCAGGTTTGGCAAGTACCAATTTACTTTCTAAGTATATCTTGGACACCAATGACTAATTACAAGGTGAAGGAAAACATCTTGAGGACACCTGGACTTTAAGTCTGAAATCGCCAACCCGCATTGAGCAAGCGTGGTGATTATGCTCAATCCTTCTCTGTATGAGAGGAGACCTGTGTCCAGCAGTGGGACGATAAAAGGTGGATGATGATGATGATGACAATACATAAGCCTATTAAGCTAATTTCCTGTTTATTACGTTCCTACTGCTAGAACATTGGTGGTCTCGATAAAAGAGAATTGGCCGTAAATTACCAGGCGAGCCCAGTGCGGGTCGGTTATGTTACATTTCTTCAACTTTTTAATTCTAGGACATGCTCGGTGAGAGCGCGGGTTGGTTGATGTCATATATTGACTGAAGGTGAAGGAAAACATCTTGAGGAAACCTGGACTTTATAAGTCTGAAATCGCCAACCCGCATTGAGCAAGCGTGGTGATTACGCTCAATCCTTCTCTGTATGAGAGGAGACCTGTGCCTAGTAGTGGGACGATAAAAAGGTTGATGATGATGATGATGATGATATATCTTCGACAGCCTGTTTCCTCACGATGTTTTCGTTCACCATTTCGAGGACAGTGATGATGAAATTATTTAAACAAAGTTTAGCGCCTGGCTAAGTTCGAAACTATCACCTTGCACTGCAATTAAGTTATCGGAATAACATAATTATTAATTCTTTATTTGCAAAGAAAAAATAGCATGTATGTAGGCTGTACATTTTCTGTGGATCTGGCAATCATGTGAATAACTTATAAAGTATTGATTAAAAAGCAAAAATATGATTTTTGTCCGTATTTCTCTTATGAGTGTACTACGGACGACAGCAGGTCAAGCTACTGAAACTGTCAAATATTCCTAATCTACCTTAAGCCTTAATGCTTTATATATAAGGTTGAAAATCTAATAAAGAAATCTGACAGATTGTGGTAGCTTGATGTCATCTGTACATTAATAGTTTAATAAAAATACAGAATTCTTGTAAGTTATCGATTCAAACCGAGTAACACTTAATTTCATTGAAATTTTTATCCGCTCCAGCTTATGAATGGTGCTATTTCCAGTTCCAACTTCTAAACAAAAATGTTCACTTAAAACTTTTAAAGATATTTTTTCTCAAAGCATGAAACATATTTCCCGGAAAAGTTTCGTGAATAATTTCAAAACGTCCTTGACTTAAGACCAAAAGGCAGTTGTGAATCTATTGTGTTTCGGGACCGTTGTGCAATTAAATTAAGTGACGTCCTCCCAAGATGATTGGTTTATTTCAAAATTATGAGGGAAGCTTGCCTGTGTAAACGAGCACCAAGGACCCGTTACACAGCGGCAAACTCTGTTACACTAACTAAAACTTTGTCGTAAGGAACAAAGTTGTAAGTGTATTCCATTTTGTAAATTCATCTTTTTTAGAATTTTTAAAATTGAGGAGAAGTTAAAACTGTCTTGTAGTTACGGTGGCGTGAGTTCATATAATTTTTATAAATTTTGTTGGTATTTATTCATAAAAAATATTAATCATGATGTCGATTTTTTTTAAAGTGAATTATAAACTACTGCTTGTCCGCAATCCCGCCTGATGGTAAGCAGCGATGCAATCGTTGATGGCCAAGCGCGCTATTTTATTAAGAAATGCTGAATAAAAAGTCGGAATACAAATTATGTCTTGATTGATAGAATACAAGTACTGTTCCCGGAGAAGAGATGTCCATAACGTTTGTTGCACTGTAATCTTGGATAAATGTATTATAAATATAATCATAGTCATTATTTTCTTACCCAGTTTGTTTCAGAAAATCTTTAATTGTCTAAAAAGTGCTTAATTATCATGCAAATAAATTAGTTTTACATAAACAATGGACGAACTTCATTTTTTTTTATTACATCATGTAATTTATATGGAGAGGTCGTGACTACTTAACCGGACTATCCTGTGGCAGCCTTGAATGTATTGAAAGCCTCGAGCCAGGGCAACTAAAAACTAACCGACTACACGCTATTCTGTGGGCACGAACCTCGGCTTAGGGCGTCGCTGGAAGGACACACACATACTGGTTTTGTACTAAAAGTAACATATGAAAACATACAAGCAATAGTGTGACAATCATTTCCAGGTAAATTATTACGTATGGATAAAACTTATCTATTAGTTGTGAAAATGTAATCCATAAAGACTCATTTTTATTACTTATCGCAGACGGAATTCATAAGTCGATAACACGAACGGTACACTGAAGAAAATATCATGTGTATACATACAGAATAAAAAAAACTCATGCATGTAGGATCTTGAGAAAGAGTGGCTCACGACATGTCTGCCGTTTCTCATGGTGCGCAAATATTTTAGGTACATACATAATTATTATAATAGAACGGATGACTTATATAACATTTTATATTTATATAATAGATATCGATCGCAATTCAAACAATTTAATAAAATGAAATTCAAATATTTACATTAATTTCACAATTACTAGAATATTTAACAAAAAATATTATTTATTTAGCATGTATATACACTATGTTAAGAAAACCCTGTCCGACCCGTGAAGGTTTTGTTAGGTATCGATAACTGATTCTACTAATGAATACAAAACCGGGCTAAACTTAAAAAAAAATCCCCCTAAAAAAATTAATATTATTTCGCAAAAAGAGGTAACTTAATAAATGTGCGTAAGCACCCTTCCGCGGGCGGCGGGCGGCAGGGCACGCGGCACGTGGTCGCATCGCTATTCGCTCATAATAATACCGGTGTTGTCACTTTTTTAAAAATTACTAAATTTCGGGGAAGTTGGAATTAATTCGCGGGAAAAAAAAAGGTTATTTCAAAATTCATTTGTATTGGTACTATGATGATTACGTAAAATTTTATATTATATTTGGTCATGTGTTTACCTAACCTTTATTATCCTTATGGGTCGGACAGGGTTTTCTTATCATACTGTATACAATACCATGTCAATATTTCATATTATAATTATCATAATTATGATTTACAATAATAGTAAAACAATTCAAATTTTAGTAAAATTTATAATATAGGCATTTTTAGTTCCCCACTACTACAGGACCACAATTACTACAATGTTGGTTATACTTTTTTATTTATGATAATTACTGAATCATTTATCATTTTTCATCATCGTTTGCTATAAAACGTGCGAAGACTCACACATACCCAATGAAAATGAGTCTTTAATGCCACTGTCAATCATGTGGTGCTGTTGCCTATAACGCTAAGTTGATCCCTTTGAACTAATAAAAAAGACTTCCCCATATCAACCTACGGCATGCGTAACAGAAATCATAAGTACACGGGCCCTGAATCCATTGAGAAATGAAAATGAACTTCGAGCGGTTTCGTCAGATTTTTAAAACAGAAAACCTGGCTATACTTGATCTTATATTTCTAAATATGCAAACACACACACAGCGATACTAAATTCCACTTTACATTTGAGGCGGGTTTCGCGAAAATTGAGAACATATATTATCATAGAAAATTAATGACAACTTGACATGACTTATCAGAACGTGAAAATATATTTTTATAAGCATGTTATACTAATCTTTATAACATGCTTATAAAAATATATTTCCACGTTAAAGCAAATGAAGCAGCAACAGTTCACTAGTTGATATTATAGAATACTTTGCAACTTTGTGTATAAACACAGTGAATGGAATATTTCGTTCTATATTCCAATAAAGGAGGACGAGGGCAGTTCCCGTCACAAACAATGCAACTTCTAACAAGGAAACCTAGGCTATGTGGGTCTCACACGTCCGTACGTATACAAACGTAGAATTTCACATTGTATACTGAATCCATTTCAGTTCTGGAGAGCAAAATATGAAACAGAAGGAAACGTACAAAATATTCTCAGGTGTAATTTAATTTTCTTTAGGAAAAATAAAGAAAGATTCGTTTACGCAAAAATATACAAAAAAGACCCAAAAAAGTAGAGGGAAACATGCACCCAAAACGGTTGTCACTTTAACTAAAAGTGTATTTTATTAAATTAGGATATTTTTACTAGCCATCAATTGCCCATTGCTGAGCAAAACCCTTCTTAATCTCATTCCATTTCTTTCTATTCAAAACTGTCAAGGAGTAATCTTTATCAAAACAGTCCAGCTCCTTCTGTGATCTCCGTCTGGTGGTGCCGCGATATCATTTGAGATTAAGCGGGACTTACTGGGTCGTTGGTTTTACCAATTGATCATCTGATATGCCATAGAAAATAAGTTGCATAGTAAACTAAAGCACACAATATTCACAAAAAAACCGTGGGGGCGCAAAAATCATGTACGTATGAATATATGTATTTGTTCATATTTGTTACACTTTCTCGCAAAAACTACTGAACGAATTTGCATGAAATTTGGCACACATATAATTTACTATCAGGAATAATACATATGATACTTTTTATCAATATTCCTTCAGAATTCGAAACCTAGCTAGAATAATAATATAAATAATACGCCGATTAAACGAAACAGCAGGAGCAGATATACATTTTCGACACGCGGTAAAAGAGAGAGGGATATTACTTACTTTCCTACGCTGCACTGGCGTTTTATCCTACCTACGTCTTACCAAATATCAATCAGGTCACGTGTCCAACGCAAGTTTAAGATTTTTGAACAATAGCAAAAAGTGCACAAGGCCGCTACAGAAGTTTTCAGCTCAAAACTCTTAACGTAACATCATGCCTGATTTACCCAAAGGATTAAGCAGACATGTGATACGTGTAATACTAAAAATCTCTCTTTGTTTTGTTTGGTTGTAACATAAACCAAGAAAACAAGCCATGTCAAGTTAAAGAGGTAGATCCGATATCATTGAAAACTCGTGATTAAACGACCTCTGATGAATGACAGGACGACAGTTGCTGGGAATCGTGCGATTGGAGAGGTCCTAGGCCCAGCAATGGACGGCTATAAGCTGGTGGAAAGACTGCTTGTCAGACCAACGGGATTCTGAAGACCCGTAACGACTACCACGGGTCGGTTTAGCGTGCTTTCCGAGGCATGGAGGTGTCTCAGTATGAAAGTTGGCTGCCCATCCACGAACCGACCGCGTCAAGCATAGCTTTACCAAATCAGTTGACCCTTGCGGCTAATTATTCGTAGCCACAAGCCTTTCGACATCCTAATTACTGATAGTAAATCCCATTGTCAAAGACTTATTTTTACACTGAAGCCGTACGGAGGACGGGTCTGAGTTGTGTTGCGATGTGTGCCGGTTACGATGCACCAAATGTTGTTGTGTTGGGAGTTTGGTCCTGGAGGGTCTTCAGATCAATCTCCCTTTGGCGCAGCATGGTTGGTCGTGTTGTTGGGTTTAACATTGCATCAACTCGCTCAACTGCCGTCTTCCTTCCTATTCGCTCAGTTTTTCTAAGTGAATAGGCTCTTAATAAACTAGCGCGCTTTACCATCAACGATCACATCACTGCTTACCATCAGGCGGGATTGCGGGCAAGCGTTAGTTTATAATTATTAAAAAAAAAACTATTTTCATTCTGATTTTTCTTTCAGAGAGTAAAAGCAGAATCAGCTAGTCAACAGGATGTTAATATTGCTAACTACCAAGGCTACGCTAGACGACCACTAAGTGCCGTGAACGTCATAGAAGCTCTTTGATTGAATCTCAGCTAGGCAGTTATTCTAAACCACTAGCTAAATGTCCACGGAATTAAATTTTCATCCAATTCTCAACACTATGGTAGGTTATAAATTCCCCGCAATTGGAGTGTACGTCATTTTGCAAATTTTACGCCACCTGGGGATTCTCAGTGTGTTTTGTTTGAGTTTGATGTTTGCAAAGCTTTCTGTCATGAGAAAACCGGCTTTCTCGTAGAAAAACACACTCTACTCACTTTTGTATAGGAGCGCGTACGACAGATAATATTTTTGAGAACCTTCTTTCGTCTTTTACAGCTGTCTTGTTTGGCACACTGGCCGGCGATCGACTATTGCTCTTCGTGTAGCGGGTTTTATTCCCGAACTGAACAAATATTTGTATTATCTACAGAAAGCTGTTCCGGGTCTGGCTGTTTGATGATGTCAGTCTGAAACATAAAAAAAATATAATATTTTTTAAGTTATTGCATAGCTTCTATCGCGGGCCTTGAGCGCGGGGACCGAATCCAGAAATTCCGTAACGAAAAAACCTCACGCTCCCCACTCCGACGGGCACGGAGGTGTGGCTTGAAGGCCATACATCGTCTAACGTCGTTTCAGTTCGGCAGTCTTCGGCACGGCATGTTTGTGTGCGTGCGACTACATCTTTTGAAAACAATTTATAGATTTCAAAAAGAGCATGCATATTGCAGGGCGCGAACTCAGTTCTACACACTTGCCATGTTACTGATAGTCGCAATGTGCTAAACTAGCGATTAATTTTCTCTCTGAAATAGGTCTTCTATAGAGATATGTCATAGACGTCATCGACGTTGTCATGGCTACCTTAAAAACTTTTCATATAATTAATTATTAAGTACTTTTATTCAAATTAATTTAGTAGTGTTTTTATAAAATAGCTTTTTTTTTTAACGGAAAAGCTAAGATGAATGTCACGCTAATTTTTCATTGGACTTTTAAATTATTTATAGTGTTGTTTACTAAATAAAAGCGCTTGATTTTATAGAGTAAAAAGTGCTCACGCGGCCGTTTTTTCAACTGTTATTGGCGATATCCGCCATTATTGTGAAATATTTTTTTAAAGAATTTCTATAATTTGTTACACGTGTTATTGGCAAAATTGTGGTATCTATCCACAGGGACCAGATCAAGAGTTGAAGTTGAAGTTTTTATTAAATAAAATAATACAGAAAGATGTCGGTGAACAATGTTAATACGAGTACATTTAAGTGTACGAGTTGTAATATTGTTATCTCCGAAACGAAACAACGAAAGTTTAATAAAAATATGCTCGTCGGCTTTTTCTGAGGAAGACATTGATGGGGCAAAAAAGTTATTGTTTGTTTCTACGAAGACAAGACAAAAACATGTATCGAGGCGTAAGAACAAAAAGCAGAAAGACCTAAAATATACGATTACGGTGTTTAAAATCACGGATCCCGAACAATCCCAGTTTTTGTGGCATATGACCTTCACAAATTGCCACCAGTTTGCTTTGACTACGTAGAACGTACGTAAAGAAGTTGATGAAGGATTTATTAATTCTACGGTCAGATGTTAACGCAATCAGAAGTGATTATGTTACTAAAGATCAGCTCGAAAATATTAAATTGATAACAAATAATTCGACACCGACGCCGTTCATCATCAACAACCTTTTTATCGTCCCACTGCTGGGCACAGATCTCCTCTCATACAGATAAGGATTGAGCGTAATCACCACGCTTGCTCAATGCGGGTAGGCGATTTCAGACTTATAAAGCCCAGGTTTCCTCAAGATGTTTTCCTTCGCCTTCAGTCATTGGTGTCCAAGATATACTTAGAAAGTACATATAACTTTAGAAAAGTTACATTGGTACTTGCCTGACCTGGAATCGAACCCGCGCACTCATACTTGAGAGGCTGGTGTTTTAACCACTAGGCCACCACGACAAAACAGTGGGGTATATTGAAAAAGAACCTCGGAGTCTTTGAGTATATTTCGTGGTGCTCCCTGTGCGCCGTTTCCGAGTCAACGAAATACCAGTTGGTGGAGTCATAAGGATACTATAGCTGTCTTGCCTGCCCCTCAGTGCCCGGCCGGTCTTGCGATTGCACCGAAACAGCACACAATGACAGAGATTATAAGTAATAGCATAGACGGACCTTACGTAGGAATTGCCCTATTGTAGAGGAAGTCCGCTTTCTCAAAGGTATCAGTGTTGTTGTGTAATAGTGATCGTTTAGTTCTCACACGGATCGTTCTATGTTAGTTTTCTCATTTTACATGCTTACTGACTCGAGTGATAATATAATAGATTTCATGGGTTTTTTCTTTATTTCTTTATTTTTTGGCTTCGCACGGTTTGTGCATTTAGCCAATGCCACGTAATTATGAATTATTCATGTCAAAAAAGACGGCCGCGTGACCCGTCTTACGAGTGAGGTTTGGGACAAAGTCATGATGTGGCCACTATGCAGCGATATTTCACTGTTCTTTATGAACTATTTACTAAATGCACTTTTTACTACATAAATCACGCACTTTTATTTAGTAAACAACACTATAAATAATTTTAAAAGTCCAATGAAAAACGAGCGTGACACTCAGCTTGACTTTTCCGCCAAAACTCAGGGTGCTGATCACGAAAATGATTTCATTTTTGAAATCCAAGATGGCCGACATCATATTTCATGACATTCTGACATGGGTGTGATAACGAACATGACGTCATTTTTAAGCTATTGCTTAGCTTCTTTCTATCTCTTTATCAAAGTCGAACAGAAAACATTGAATATAGTTTAGTCGCTTAATCATCACCATTTTTCGCACTCTTTTGATGACGTTGCTAGTAAAAAATAAATAAATTACAAAACAGAAAGAAAACTTGAATTGATATCAAAGAAAAAAAAACAAAGGAAAAATTACTGTATAAATAAAATAAATAAATAATTATAATTGCAAGTTATAGTTGATAAAAAAAAGGCTATGCAATAGCTTTACCGCGGCAGTCTCCGAGTGCCACACGCCTTTTTTTTTTTTTTTTTTAATAATTATAAACTAGCGCTTGACCGCAATCCCGCCTGATGGTAAGCAGTGATGCGATCGTTGATGGTAAAGCGCGCTAGTTTATTAAGAACCTATTCACTCAGATTGAGCGAATAGGAAGGAAGACGGCAGTTGAGCGAGGTGATGCAATGTTAAACCCAACAACACGACCAACGATGCTGCGCCAAAGGGAGATTGATCTGAAGACCCTCCAGGACCAAACTCCCAACACAACAACATTAGGCGCATCGTACCCGGCACTCATCGCAACACAACTGCTCAGAGCCGTCCTCCGTACGGCTTCACCAGACATCATGCCGGAACACGACAAATCGCTTGGCGGCAAGGCTTTGTCTGGTGGGTGGTAACTTCTGCCGGCGGCCGGTGTTATGGCCTACCACCGAGTGAGTGAGTTTCATTTACTGATTTTGACTCCTGATTGGAAAAAAAATCTTGGAAACTGGACTACTAGACTGCAGTAGAAGTATACCATGTAGAAACAATCACTTTATGAATAAATGTTTTGGCATGAGACCCCCTCGAAAACCGTTATAATATTATCTCTCACTCTCGTTCTCTTACATTCTAGTGTATAGAAATCGTGTAATCCATCTAGAACCTAACGGGGTCCCGGACCGCACACGTTTTTTCCGGCCGCCAGCTTTTATCCGTTTTATATGCGCCCAGAAATGAATGAAAAATATATGTTTTCAAAATTTAATTTAAAGAAGTCGAGCTCCAGCAACGTCAGAATTCTAGCAACGAGAAGAAAACTTATTCACAATAAAATACTCTTAATAGGGACACATTATCTAAAATTACTTTCATTAAGGTACAGTCTAAAAGTAAATCCCAATCTGCTTGACGTTCGCTCTTTATCAGGCGAGACTGCGATCTGGGCTCTATTCACATTCAGCGATAATTAAGGTGGGCGACTCACGAGCAACTTTTACCTTCGTAAAAAACTACTCTCTGAAATCAAGTCTACAACTTTGTTCGCGATTTTGGATACAAACGTTGCCCGTCTATTAGTTGCAATGCAAGAGATCGGGCACGGCAATAAAAAATTTTGCCAGTTAACTGGTTTCTGCTCATTTGAAAATTAACAAATTACTCTCGCAAATCAAGTCTAGTCAAGTTTTTGTTTGCGATTTTGGATACAACCGTCGCCTGTCTTTTGGTTGTAATGCAAGAAAGCGCGCACGGCGATGAATAAGTTGCCAGTTAGCTAGTTGCTGCTCAACCAAACATTTAACAAAAAAGTTACCGTCTCTCCCGCCCTCATCCATATCTCGGCGAGGAGACGGCGAGAGTTGCTCGTCCATATCCTTTAGATACCATAGTTATTAGAAAAACAATTGCTTTTGTGCCTTTTGATGCATTGTGCTGGCTCTATTTATCCTTATCTTGCTAATAAGATCATAACGGGTTTAATAACGGGCTAAAATCTCGATAATAGAGTAGAAAGGGTTAATAGGTAAATAAGTTAGAATAGAATGCTCTTTTTCTATTTATTGTCTTTCTCGTTTTTCTATTTTCCTCTCCTCTTTTTTTGGGTTGATAATGCTGAAGGAAGTGAGGGACATATTATTTTATATTTTTAAAATTTTGACCTATGCGTCTGTCTGTTTTCAGGCCTCTTTTTTGTGAGATATTTAGTACGGTCAGTCCGATTAGGTGTCAGATGTCACAGATGTGATTATTTGAGTTATCACTATCTGGCTTATTCATTACTATCAATATGTTTTATATCTTCAAACTTTTGTGTCAGATTTACTTCCTAAATTAAACCCAAATTAAACTTTTACTTATTCTAATTGAATTCATAACATTGAGTAATTTCACCGGCTAATAATTATTTAATGAACATCGAAATAATTTTCTTTTGACTTTGACCTTTTCTTAAGAGTTATTTCTGATTTTTGTAAAAATAACAAATTTACGAATGGGCCGGTTGTTGAGCTGGTGAATGGCGTATATTTAGCAATGAACTGGGAAAGGGTAAATTGATTAATTAAAAGGGTAAAGTTGATTAAATAAAGCATAAAATAGTACGACGAACGATAAAATCATCTCACAGCTGGCTTTGAATTTAAATTCTTTTAATTTTTTTTTAACATCATAATCTAGTGCATGACCGCGATCCCGCCTGATGGTAAACAGTGTTGCAATCGTTGATAGTAAAGCACGCTTATTCAAACTAGCCTTGAAGATACTTAAAATGTAGCCACACGAAAAGACTGCCGTAGGTTGTTTCAGTCCTTCGATGTACGCGGTATAAAAGTCGAGACCAAACGCTTTGTCTGGATCCGAATTCCTGATACATCCTGTATTACTACTGTAAATATGATGCACTATTCAAATGCATACAATCAATTTTATATCTAAAACCATACGATAAAGTTTATTATAGAGTAAATGAAGTTCTGTCAAACTCACCTTGACGAGTCTCGTTTAAATAAAGCACGGATGAATTCAGTGGACCGGCCAGGCCCACGGGAGCTCGTAGAAGTTGTTTAACTAATTTGCATACATTGCTCGGGATTTTGGAGATGATTCTGTTTATGTATTGTTTTTTTTTCTTTTGTTAGATTATTAACAATTTTATTCCCTTTTTTTTTAGGAATTCTGGTTGCATTTGTTTGCTATGTTTGAGAGAATATTTTTACAATCGTTGTTAAACATTTTTTGTTTTCCGATTGTCAATTATTTTTCAGACTGTTGTGTAAATAATTCTGTTCCGTCATTAATTAATGATTTTCTGTAGATCACTAAATAAATAAAGGATGTACATATATTTATTTGCAGTAGAACATGCCGCATATAAACACAATTACTAATAAAAGAATAATATGTTAGGAGAAGACAGAGGGAGCAAGAGTGAGTGAGTTAATTAGTAAGCTGTGCTATGTAAGCTCTTGTATAAGACTAAACGCTTTTATCTCTGTTATTACTGAGAAAAAAAGAGAGAGAGAAAGACTGAGAGTGACTTGCACTCTTGTAAAAGTTAGGAAAATATTTCAAATTATATTGTAAACTAGACTTTGTCGTATAGGACATAAAGTTATTTTTCTAGTTAATATTTGTTTACGTCTTTGCGTCGCGGGGAGGACTGTTTCACAGTGATCTACCGCTAACTCTGTAACCTCACTGCAACAATTTATAAATTTATTTGGGAAAGAACAACACAACACGGTGTGAAAATGATTGGAATCGATTCAGTTGCTTATACTGAACAAACTATATTCAGCTACATACGACCTGTAGGATAAGTTTCCATGAACATTGAGAATGTACCGACGATAGGACATTAAACTACATTAAATTATAAAATTTCTTTATTAAATTTCATCTTTATCTCTAAAGCGTTAAGGCTCAAGGTTGAATGGCATTATTTGACAGTTTTAGGTAGATTAACCTGCTGTCCTCCTTACAACGTGCTCATAATATTGAAACATTTTAAGTTATGTTAAGTACGATGTTACAAACTTGAGTCTCAATCGAAAGTTATTTTCAGACAAACCTGTTCCACCTTAATAATAAATTGGACTTTCGTTATAAATAATTTTACGTGTGCTAACCTTGGTAACGCAGAATAAGAAAAAGCAGTAGGATTTTGTCAAAATTTAAAAAAAAGAAGGAAAAACTAATAATACAGAGAGAGAGAGGGATGGAGAAGAAAGAGACCACTACAGATACTCTCTCTTTTTACTCCCCTCTAAACATAAATTACTACCAAGTCTTTTATTTATTTAATTTTTTACAGGATTAAGAGGAGAAAGTTAGAGGAGGGGAGTAGAAAGAGAGAGAAGGGTGTAGAAAGAAAGACCAGTAGTAGTAATTCACATAATTTTAAGAACATTCACTTTCCCCTTTTTTGTCCAAGCCTAGTCTCAATTTATGAAAACTTCCTCTAATATCCTTTCACATTATATTTTTGACAAGTTTGCGACAGTCAATGTCGATGAGATGCGGTTGCAGCTAGCCTTCAGATGACAGACAAACAATACATTTTTACTGTCATGATTCTACATTTGAGCAAAAAAATACGAAATATTAAAGAAACATTTACGATAAAAACAATTTTACGAAAAGCTAATGTAACTTTCAGCTCTAAAAGCATTATTATTGTCGTAGATTAATGTCAAAAGCTTTTAAGCTAAAGAAAATGTTAGTAGTACGGTAGGTAATAGGGATGTATCCAAGGTATGATAATCAAAAAAATAATTAGTCCGTTTTATAGATAATAAAAAAAAATTAACCCCCGTATTTTTTATTTTGTCGAAATTATCAATGACTACTGAGATATAGCGTATTAAAGTTACGGAGTGGGGGCTAATTACGTCACGCTGTGGTATATTTTGTACCACGGCGTGACGTCATGCGACATTTCAAATCAATATATCTTCCTGGGTATTTGAATGAAAGAAAAAATAAAAAATACGTGTTCAATATATTTTTATAAATCTATCTGATGGACATTAAATTATTTTTTAGGATACAACCCAATTGTATGTTCAAAATGTTACTATAGAAGTTTGGCACTAGAAGATGTAGGTGTATGCATGTGTAATATTGCATATTAATCTGATGAATGAATAATTTGTGAACATTTTGGTGGCAGGCCATATTATCGGCTGCCGGCATGACTCCGGCATGAGGTCTGGTGAAGCCGGAGGACGGGTCTGAGTAGTTGTTTTGCGATGTGTGCCGGATAAAATGCACCAAATTTTGTGTCGGTAGTTTTGTCGTGGAGGGTTTCCAGATCAATCTCTCTCTGGCGCAGCATCGTTGGTCATGTTGTTGGGTTTAACAATATTATTTATTCAGACTACATTGGTCCATTGTGTTAGTAACAATTTACACACAAGCGGAATATCTGCCCGGGCCGCTATCGAGTGCAGAATGATGTTGGGACTGTCACGCAACCCGCGAAGTAACGAGGCAGATTTCTTGCCACACTGCGTCAAAGCTGTCAACGCGCGCGTCAACGAACATCGCCGACGCACTACAGAAGCGCGGCAATCGCAACAGCATCCTGAACGAATTGTCGTATTGGATACGCAAAGCGTTGCAAGCCCTTTGGATATATCTGAACCACAGGGCCCCCGAGTACAGTGATGTACAATACGCCTTAAAAAGTTTTTGTAAGTGAATTGGCTTAATAAACAAGCGCGCTTTACCATCAAAGATTGCATTACTGCTTACCATCAGGCGGGATTGCGGTCAAGTACTAGTTTATAATTATTAAAAAAAATGTTTTATAAATTCAATTCAATTTTCGCGCTGCATTTCCCTGCTCTGTGACCCCGCTGCCAGGTGCTTGATTTAATAATTACTTAGCCACCGCAAAGCACGTACCGAAGTCTCTCATTCCACTACACAAGATCAATCTATACATCACCCGGCTCGTGGTTTCGTTTCCTTTGGAACAGTAAGTTAAACCGACATAGTGCTTCCAATATTTATGGTCTGAGGTGGAGGGAGATGGGTTACCGGGAAAAAATGAGATATTCCAAATTAAATATAAAAATATTCAATTTGTAAAAAATATTATTTTTAGTTTGATAGGAAGTTCTGCGTTTTGTTGGCTGCCTTCTGTAATTTCGATGTTCGAAAACTGCTTATTCTCAGCCTAATTTGAACAATTGAGTTTTGATCACGATATACATATCTTTTAAAAAAAATGGTTGCCTGTAAAGTCGGTTTTACGGGCGAAGATTTTACGTGACAACGTCTTTTTCTCGGTAGAATATTTATTGATATGAATATAATTAAATTGCACAATAGGAACAAGGAATTGAATGAAAATAAGAATTGCACAAATTTTAACTATAGAAATATATTTTTTAGTTCGGTGACTCATCGTAACGTTACCGAGCGTTACACTTTTTCATAAGTGACTCCCAGCCGCAACCTAATTTAAGACGTTGTCACGTCAAAAAAAATGGTTGCCTGTAAAGTCGGTTTTACGGGCGAAGATTTTACGTGACAACGTCTTTTTCTCGGTAGAATATTTATTGATATGAATATAATTAAATTGCACAATAGGAACAAGGAATTGAATGAAAATAAGAATTGCACAAATTTTAACTATAGAAATATATTTTTTAGTTCGGTGACTCATCGTAACGTTACCGAGCGTTACACTTTTTCATAAGTGACTCCCAGCCGCAACCTAATTTAAGACGTTGTCACGTCAAAACATAAACTCGTTCCGAACCAAAAAGGAAAAAACCATATTTATATTTTTCCTCATACGAAAATATCACAAATGAAATAATCAGAAAAATAAAAAAAAGTGTAATTAGAAATAAAAAAAAAACAAATTATTTAAATCGAAACAGCGTTTTAAGTAATTTGAACACTTAGGCAAACATTGCCCGTGAACCAGAAATGCATTTTAGTTAGCAGAAACCTCTTTGTTCCCATTAAATGTAAATTAAACAATATTAATTACCTACATTTGAATGTCGTGGTGGCCTAGTGGTTAAAACACCAGCCTCTCAAATATGAGTACGCGGGTTCGATTCCAGGTCAGGCAAGTACCAATGTAACTTTTCAAAAGTTATATGTACTTTGTAAGTATATCTTGGACACCAATGAATGAAGGTGAAGGAAAAAATCTTGAGGAAACTTGGACTTTAAGTTTGAAATCGCCAACCCGCATTGAGCATGCGTGGTGATCGTCTCAATCCTTCTCTGCATGAGAGGAGACCTGTGCCCAGCAGTGGGACGGTAAAAAGGTTGATGATGATGATGATGAATTACCTACATTTTATTTAGTTGAGACAATTCCGGTATCAAGCTAGGCCTGTTTAGTCAGATACATACATTTCCTGGCTTATAAAACAGCAACGCAATGTAAATATTCATGCATGCTGTTATCAAGACGATCTCACAGATTCATTATACGCATTCCCTAAATTTGTCGGAATTTACTTTCACAGTCAACCACACAGGATGTAGAATCTATAAAAACCTCCACAGGACTGTCCGCTTTATTACTATTACAATACTGCCTAAAGTTCTATAAAGGTTTCATTGTTAAGTCGCAACTACATTCAGCAGTTGTTTAGCGTAATCCACAATGAAATAGAGCTGTGTGGCTGCGTGTAACGGAAATTGAATTTATTATAGCGGACTGCTGTATCTAGGTTCTGAGCCTATGTTATAAGTCTGGAGTGCGTTCTGCTGTTAACTAAGTTCCTAAGTGCCTAAGTTCAAGAGCAGGTTGGATTAAATCAAATTTACTATTAGCTTGGCTTAAACTAAATTGGTATTAAACCTACTTAATACTTATGTTCGAAATTTCAGTGGATAAATACTTAACTCTTACTTAGGTAACTATACACCTACAGTCGCATTTACATCGCTACATCGGAATTATATATCATACTGACGTCATACAAAATCTCGCATCGCACAAGCAAAGTTTTTCGCGCAACAAGCAAACATTATGGACCTGGCTATATTAAATCGTCTAAGTATTTTCCGGCTACGTCAAAGCAAAAAGGAGGGTTATGATTATGACCTGTGTATCTTCTTAATTAGTTAAGATCATAGTTATAGGAAGTACAAGATACACATAAACGAATCGGTGACGTCTCAAAAAAATATATTCATATGTGTGCGTAAATGACAAAGTTTGAGTGAAAACTATTGCTGTTCACGATGGCTTACGATAAATATTTCACTATCGATTATTTATATAATAGAAAACCATTTTCTGCTAGTTTCAGATATATACAAGTTATTTCAGGCAAAATACTGACTGTAATTATAATACAGGAATAAAAACACTTTATTTTTAACTAATTATTTATTCGAAAACGAATAAATCAAAAGTCTTTTATTCAAATTAGGCAGAGAATTAGCACTTTTTAAACGTCCTTCTTCGAATGAGAGGAGACTTGTGCCCAGCAGTGGGACGATAAAAAGGTTGATAATGATGATGATGATGATGAAACGTCAATATTACATAAGACAGTCCCCCAAAACGCCCATCGACACTTCCTAGTGCTTTCGCTGGGAAGAAGTGACGGAACAAACTGCCCAGCAGCACAGCTATCTGTTTATAAAAAAAAACACGTGACTTAATACAATACTATGTATATTAATGAACACAAGAAAACACTAAAACAAATAAATTATTTACCATTTACGCCAGCTAGGCACACCAAATGGAAATGCAAAAATGGAAATGTAATAATCCAACAGAACAATTTCTTTGCTGAAATCAGTTTCTTCGTTTTCGTTACTGTCTTACATCAACTCTTTGAAAAGTTTATTATAATTTAAAGAGTTATTGATTTTAGCTACTGTTAGTAAATAAAACTGCATTTTTTAAGCTATTGCATAGCTTCTATCGCAGGCCTTGAGCGCGGGGACCGAATCCAGAAATTCCGTAACGAAAAAACCTCACGCTCCCCATCGTCTAACGTCGTTTCAGTTCGGCAGTCTTCGGCACGGCATGTTTGTGTGCGTGCGACTACATCTTTTGAAAACAATTTATAGATTTTCAAAAAGAGCATGCATATTGTAGGGCGCGAACTCAGTTCTACACACTTGCCATGTTACTGATAGTCGCGATGTGCTAAACTTGCTATTAATTTTCTCTCTGAAATAGGTCTTCTATAGAGATATGTCATAGACGTCATCGACGTTGTCATGGCTACCTTAAAAACTTTTCATATAATTAATTATTAAGTACTTTTATTCAAATTAATTTAGTAGTGTTTTTATAAAATAGCTTTTTTTTTAACGGAAAAGCTAAGATGAATGTCACGCTAATTTTTCATTGGACTTTTAAATTATTTATATTGTTGTTTACTAAATAAAAGCGCGTGATTTTATAGAGTAAAAAGTGCTCACGCGGTCGTTTTTTCAATTGTTGCAAGAATTCAAAAGACTGTCTTTAAATAGTGTTCAGACGATTGCTCAAAGTGTATTAGATTTCATTAGTAATAGAAATGGCATTTCAATAATGACTTTCAACTGCCAAAGTCTAAATAGTCATAAATACGATTTACAAGATTCAGTTACGAGACAAACAAATGTGTTACTTCTTACCGAAACTTGCATGACGCATGATAATCCAATTGAAATACCTAATTTTAATTGTATTGTTCAGTTCAAACGAGATACTGTTTCAAAAGGTGGGGTAGCTATTTACCAAAATAAAAATGATATTACTAATATTATGACTCCGAATATTGAAATAAATATTGCACAGCGATGCTAATCTTAGGCGCTCAGTTGTTGGAGATATTTGTGCATGCTTATGCAAACTTAGAAATGGCCTACAAATAGTTATGGTATAGTTCTTGCAATTCACGAACGCGCGTGGCTCTTAGTTGTGTTCAAGTCGTATCTGTATACGTGTAAATGTGTGCGTGAGCGTAGACGCGCTACGGCTAGCATTCAAATAATCAATGTTAAAATTATTTTTTCTTTGAAACCAACAATGATAATAAAACAAAAGTTTTAACAGTAAGTTTTATTAAAATTAATTATTATTAATCGTCAGAAGTGTCACTATCTTCAAACTCTTCAGTGTCGCTATCAGTTGATTCTACATTAATCGTTAACTCGAAGTCCAAATCGAAATATTTTCTATATTCTTCTTCAAGTTTTTCGACATGCTTGCAAGTTTTACGCCAGGTATCATTGTCGATATCGTTCATACACTCATTTATTAAATTTTGTAAAATAGTCATATTTCGCCCGATATTTTTAGTTGCAATTTTATTTTTTAAAATTCCCCAGATATTTTCGATACAGTTCAACTCAGGGTGATAGGGCGGCAAACGTAATATTTCAAAATTCTTGCTTTTAACTATTTCGTCGATTTTGAATGTTATGAAACGATGTTTATTATTTTTTATTAAATCATATAACCAATTTTCATGAGCAATGAACGTAAAGTGCTTAGACACCCGTCAAAGTCTATCTTTTCTCTGAGAACTGACCGAATTTTGTTTAAAGTTGGAATTTCCTTGTGTTCGATGTGATAATTTTGAATTGTACTTCGAATCAAATTAGTGTCGAAATTATCAAAATCAAATTTGCTACTTCTTTTACGACGTTTTTTCATTGGGGATAGAAACTTGGCAGATGTAGAGGGCATCTCTTTTTCTTCTTTCAAAATAGAAGTTACAGTACGTTCACTGACCCCTGTTGCTTCGGCGGTTCGTTTTCTTACGTTAGCCAAAGGACTCAAATCACAATTATCATTATTATTCGCCTTCATGAAATTATATTCTTCTTGAAGAAAATGAAAAACTCGGGCGATAATTGCACGACCCAAATAATAAAGATAATACAATGTTCGTGATCGTTGATCCATACAAAAAGTTTAATATTAAATTAACGCTATAAATGCATATTTAAATAACTCGCCTCACTACGAATAATTTTTCGCTTTTTATCGTTATTTGACATGCTGACGGTACTTCGTGGCGGATAGCGACGTGAAAACAATAAGCACAAGTGACCTGAGCGGGCGACCGCTCGCTACTGACCGCTCCGTCACTTCCGTCAGGCACACACACTAACGCATTCTGCATGTACACAACATACCACAAGCAAGAGTCACGCGCGCTCGTAAATTGCAAGAACTATAGCAATTTACATTTCTCCGAATCCAAAATTGGACGAGGTAGAGCATTTTATTCATCGCACTATACTGGAGTACACTGAAGAAGGCTCGAAAATACTTGGTACAAATGGTAATAAATTTCCACTTATCTTGGCTGGCGATTTCAACATTAACTTCGCTGATAAAAAATCAGAGCGGTTGACAACTTTTCTTGAATGAATGATCCACAAGAGTCCACAACAAAATATGGGACCACCATTGACGCGGTATTTTCTAGGT
Organism: Sesamia inferens; assembly: GCA_037179545.1. Lineage (NCBI taxonomy): Eukaryota > Metazoa > Arthropoda > Insecta > Lepidoptera > Noctuidae > Sesamia > Sesamia inferens. The sequence continues at coordinate 30,769,616 of CM073925.1, forward strand.
ATTTAGAGGATAATAAGTCGCAAACTTATGTTTCTTATTTCAGTTATCATAAACCTATAGTTTCAATGATAAATATTCCTGAATAACCAACAGCTACTGTAAGGTAATAAAACCCACATGTATTGTAAAATAATAAAAATATTTTAAATAATATTAACTTTTTATTTATTTAATAAAAGAAATTTTTTTTTCTTATTGGTCACCACGCTCAAAAAGTGTAACTTGAATTAATATCAAAGAAAAAGAAATACTGCATAAATAAAATAAATAAATAATTATAATTGCATAAATTGATACAAAATGCTATGCAATAGCTTTACCGCGGCAGTCCCCGAGTGCCACACGTCTTTTTTTATAGTTCTAAGCAATTGCCACTTTCACTTATTTTTATTCTTAATCTGAATATGTATATATATTTCAGTATGAAAATTAATCTTTTGTATACTGCAATAAAAAAAAATTGCTGTTGGATTGTTTTTGAATCCCCCTTTGGACCTGATAGCACTGAAAAATGTTTCCAAATGATCTTGGGATAGTTTATATATGAGAACGAAATTTAGCTCATTTATATCTACATAAAAACACACATGTATCTATTTCAATGAAATTGTATTAAGTATAAACCCCAAAAAACCAATACGTCTCTGCGAGATTATTATAAGCCTACCATTTTGACATTTGAATGACTGTCGTCTACTTTGTTAAAACATCTGTTTTATTGCATTCGCGTTTTATTCCTACGATTAAATATATGAAAAATGTATCGTATCGTTTACATGGTGAAGAAATTGCACCGTTGCCTCAGAATTCTGAAAATCAGATATTTGGCTGGAATACAAGATTAAGTGGTCGGAAAGCGATGGCACATTATTATTGTACTTGCAGTGTAGGCAAACGAACCGTCGGTTGCTGCTGTGCTCATATACCATACCAAACACATTGTGTTTGGTATGGTATATGAGCTTCGCAAAACATGAACCTCATATAGGTCCACCTGTAATAGGGAGGAAAACGGAAAAAAAATTAAATAATAATAATAAAAGATTCCCCCAATCTTTTTGTTGTTATTTTACTACCTACCTGCTATGATCAAACGTTAATATTACGTAACGCGCAAGTCTATTATTCTACCTTGGTGTAGCAGGGGGTAATCGTATACGTTAGGTCATAAAAAAACCTTTAGACGTCATTTCCGGTAACATTCCAGTATAGGTTTTTTATTAACGGCACTTCACTTTAAACCCAAATAGCAGACTGGGAGTAGTGGGAGTTAATCCTAGACATTCCTTGTAATAGTAAAAAAAATTTAGGACATTGTTTGCGATAAGAATCTACTATATTTTTATTCTGGGCGGCACTTTCATTTTTGGGTATGAAATTAATGATGAAAGTGGCCACTTCGCAGAACTAAAGAAAAAATTACAAGAAATAACTACGGCCACTTTCTAACCATTATTTAGGTATATATTGAAAGAATAAAAAGTAAACAAAATCTTATCAGCTGTTATTTAGTAAAAATAAATGAAAAGCCGAACGCTAGTGAGTTTCAGTACTTTCTTCCTTTAGTACTTTCTAGACAAATTTTGGTTGAAAATATAGTATGGTACTATGTTTCTAATACTAAGTAATATTTTATCGACACTCGTGAAGTAACCGCTTTGTCAAGCACTAGCGTAGACAAACAATTTTATTTTTTAACATAATATATTCATAAATCTTTTTTATTATCACAAAAAATACTTCCATACAACAATGGGAATAAGTTATACATAGAAATTACTTTTTTCTCGTCTGCTTAATCGCAGAAATTTAACAAAATATGGTTCGGAAACTTATGATGGTAAAATCATATTTATCTGTGAAAAGTGTATTAATTCGGATTATTTCTTTTTGTCACATCACAATCACACACAGAACAGGACACCATAGCTGAGCTTTAAATTTGTTTGAACTTTAATTTAGGGATTATTAAAAAATGCTTAAAATACTCCACGTTACATAACACACTGGGACATTTTTTTTTTATAATTATAATCTAGTGCTTGATCGCAGTCCCGCCTGATGGTAAGCAGTGATGCAATCGTTGATGGTAAAGCGCGCTAGTTTAATAAGCCAAATTACTCAAAAAAAAAAAAACTGAGTGAATAGGAAGGATGACGGCAATTGAGCGAGGTGATGCAATGTTTAACTCAGAGGGAGATTGATCTGGAGACCCTCCACGACCAAACTCCCAACACAACAACATTTGGCGCATCGTACCCGGCACACATCGCAACATAACTGCTCAGATCCGTCCTCCGTACGGCTTCACCAGACATCATGCCGGAACACGAAGAATCGCTTGGCGGCAAGACTTTGTCTGGTGGGTGGTAACTTCTACCCTTACTTGCAAAAACAATGTCTTAACTGTCATTGATTCACTCTCTCTTTCTCTTTCGTCTGAAATGAACTGGACTGGGATCTCTCGCGCAGACGTTTTGTGTATCTTTTGCGTAGCAATGAAATACTAAATCAATGGTTAAGATAACTGGACAAATGAGGTGTCGTTGTAATAAGTTAAATGAAAACAAAGTTTTAAAACTAAAATCCAACTGCTAAATCACGCTCAATGGTCGCAAAATGGTCTCTCGTTAAAATTATCTATACTTATAATAAATCTGTAGAGAGGTCAATTCGGTACATGAAATATATTTTCAAAATAACTAACAGGGGGTGATTAGTGATCGATACTAATGCCAAAAATACAATCAGTAAAATTTTTGTCTGTCTGTATGTTCCTTATAGAAACAAAAACTACTAGACGGATTTTAACAAAACTTGGTACAGTTATTCTTCATACTCCCGGGGAGATTATATAGTATACTTTCCATCACGCTACAATTAATAGGGGCAGAGCAGTGAAGGGAAATGTTCGGAAAACGGGAGAGTTCTTCCATTTTTTTAGCTTCCGTCGCATGTGCAGCCTTAATGGTTAAAGTTACATAGAAATCATATATAACGAAAGTGTTCTACATAAAATTATCTAAAAAATATCCCACAACAGTATATGTCTATCTTTTATGGTTGACTCAGAATAACACGTGTAACTCCCGATAGTTTAGCAGTCCGGAGCTTTCTGTTATATTTATTTACTCTTACGTTTATAATACTCTCACTAATAATTTAAAATAACATTATTACTAATAACATTATTACCTATTCAATAAAAAAGAATCATAGAAATCGGTATAGAAACACCAAACTTATACATGAAATACGCTAATAAGCCACCGCGCCCGTCGCGCGTGAATACTGAATCATGCTATAAGGATTATTTTTGTGTAACGGTTGCCGCACTCAACACGCGTCGCCGCGGTATTAATTACACCCAAAAAGGCGGACACGTGAACTTGTTCTGTACACGTTCCAGCAAGACAGAGTACTTGGCTTCATGTGGAGCCCATATGACAGCACCGTACTCCAAGTGACTCCTGACTAGAGCATCGTATAATACCCTAATAGTCGTAATGTTAGTGAACCCTTATGACTGCCTAAGAACAAAGCCGAGGTTTCTGTAAGCTTTCTTACATATCTTAGTGATAGGCGCGCGAAACGTAAGATCTGGAGTGAGATATTTCTTTTTATATTTCTCTATTAGGATATTTTAGTTTAAATAGGCACTTAGATTTTAATTGTAAGGTAGTTAGGACCTCTAAAGTAGGTTATTTTATTAGCTGACAGTCTTACCCTCGATTAAAAATAAAATACACAATGCCTCTCATTTGGGACTGGTATAGTGCCCAAGTCCTGGAAGCTTGCCAACGTGCAGCCCGTGCCCAAAAAGGGTAGTCGTGCCGATCCTACCAACTATCGGCCGATTTCGATCACCTCCATACTTTGTAAAATTATGGAGCGTGTATTGAACTCGCGCCTCTTGGCATACCTGGAAGGTAACGATCTCCTCAGTGACCGACAGTACGGGTTTCGCCGCAATCGGTCAACTGGGGACCTACTAGTGTATGCCACTCACTTGTGGGGCGAGGCCCTCGAGAGAAATGGGGAAGCGATTGCTGTCTCCCTTGATGTCTCGAAGGCCTTCGACCGGGTATGGCACGCTGGCCTTTTGAGTAAGCTTCCAGCGTACGGCATTTCCCCTAGCCTGACTGGCTGGGTAAAAGACTTCCTGACTGAACGGTCCCTCCGAGTTGTTGTCGACGGATGCTCATCTGAGCCCATGTCGACTAATGCCGGTGTTCCTCAGGGGTCTGTTCTCTCTGCAACTCTGTTTTTGCTGCATATTAACGATCTGCTGATGCCCGGTATCTATGGGTATGCAGATGACAGCACAGTTGTGGAGAGATACCTGCCGGATGCTCGGGCTAGTAGGGAATCAATCCGGTCCGAAAGAGAGGCCATGGTAGAGCGAACGAGTGCTGCACTTCAGGCAGTCTCCGAATGGGGCAATGCCAATCTTGTAGCATTCAATGCCGCCAAAACGCAGGCGTGTCTCTTCACCGCCAAAAGGAGCCCGTTCACCTTGGCTCCTACTTTTCGGAATGTATCCTTGGAATGTACCGACCGCCTTCAGCTTTTGGGTGTTGAGATTTCCTCGAACCTAAACTTTGGGCGGTTCATTGAGTCCAAGGCCAAGGTGGCTGCCAGAAAACTTGGTGTAATCGCAAAGGTCCGGCAGTACTTCACACCAGGGCAGCTTCTAATGTTGTACAAAGCACAGGTCCGTTCGTGTGTGGAGTACTGCAGCCACATTTGGGCTGGTGCTGCTAAGTGTCACCTGGCCACTTTGGATTCAGTGGAGAGGCGTGCGAAGAGGCTGATTGGTGACCCTGATTTAACTCGAGTTGGTCTCCAAAGCCTAGAGCACAGGCGTAGAGTAGCCAGCCTTTCGGTGTTCTATAGGATACATTCTGGGGAGTGTGCGAGGGAATTGCACGATTTAATTCCCCCATCTCCGTTCCACCATCGGACGACCCGTCGTACGGCGAGTTTCCACCCTTATGTTGTTAACACCTCAACGATCCGGACGAAGCGTTTCGCCTCGTCCTTTATACCGCGTACATCGAGGGACTGGAACAATCTGCCGGCGGCGGTGTTTCCGTCGGACTACAATTTGAGTGTCTTCAAGGCTAGAGTGAATAGGCTCTTAATAAACTAGTGCGCTTTACCATCAACGATTGCGTCACTGCTTACCATCAGGCGGGATTGCGGTCAAGCGCTGGTTTATATTTTAATAAAAAAAAAAAAAAAAAAAAATGCCACCTAAAAAACGATTATCTTACGCGAAATTACGCGAATTACGCGTTCTCAAGAATCGCCAGAGGAAAGATCACATCGGTTAAACTCTATGAGAGTTAGTACGTCAACTTCTCGAGTCAATGAAAGCTCTCCAGAGAAAGAGACGCGATTAGCAGCTGACAGAGCGAGATGAGCTACATCCAGGCGTCTAAAAGCTCTTCTTAACGATAACTGGGCTGTGAAGGTCAGGTAGGCAGTCGCTCCATGTATAAAACTGATACTCAGCTACATCCGGTTAGACTGGAAGTTGACCCCAACATAGTTGGTAAAAGGCAGATGATGATGAGTTACACGCTGACGGAGTCGCGGACATGGCTATTAATAATAATATTCTGCGATTTCTTATTGCGATATTTTTCAACAGTATTGTAGATTGACATTATTATATTTTCCTACTACATAAGATACGAAAGTTAATCTATCTGTAACATCAAAACCACTGAACCGGGAGAAAGGATATATACGAAAAACGACGGAAACGCGGACGAAGTCGGGGGCAAAAGCTTGTAACAAATAAACTATTAAAAATGTACCGAATATTAAATAAAAAAAACTTACATGTATTATATTTTAAGGTATTTTTATACGTTATATTGATAGAGATGTGTTTAAAGGCTAGGTGTGTACTAATTCATTATAATAATACTAGCTGACCGGCAAACGTTGTTTTGCCATATAAATAATAGATTAAATTACTAAAATGGCTATTAAAAAATAAGGGTTGATCGTAGAAGGGTGAAAATTGGGGATTGTATGTATTTTTGTATGTTGTATCATAAAAAAATAGAAATTAAAAATTTTGTCTAAAAAATAAAAAATAAAATTTAGGGGTGGACTACCCCTAACATTTAGGGGGATGAAAAATAGATGTTGGCTGATTCTCATAGATACCGGTTAAGCACAAAAAATTTCATCAACATCGGTCGAGCCGTTTCGGAGGAGTTTAAAGCCGAACACCGTGACACGAGAATTTTATATATTAGATAGTAAAATCAGAGGGCGTCACGATTGTATTTTAAACATATCTTTATCAGCTATAACTACAATGTTCCCATAGCTGCAACGCAGGCCTCCTCTTCTTTAGTGAAAGTGGGTCGTGCTCCCCCACGTGAGTCCAGTGTATTGATGCTAAGGACATGCCACTTTCCTCATGAAGTTGTAGCAGTACCTACAACGCGTCATACTGACGTCACGCATATCCTGCATCTTGCAATCAGAGTTTTCTGTGCAACTAACACGCATACAAGTTCACGACATCAACCGGCAGGCAAAGTGCCCACCAGATAACCCCAGTCTGGTCAGAGGATCCTCCCTTTTCTATGAAGAAAGAGTGAGCTTTACACGCTGCTCCTTATACCTCCATAAAGTTTTCCTTCACCGTTCAAGAGTCGTGTTGATGAAATTAATTACACAAAGCATCTATAATGATTAGGTTTGACCTGCAACTTACCAATCGGGGCCTAAACCAATTGGCCACCACTTTGATGTCACTCTTAAGCACATTTTATTACTAAACATTACGGACAGAATATACTCGTGAATTCACATATAGCTACATAATAGTACAACTCCCCTTTAAAGCCACACATTTAGGCTAAAGTGTGTTAAAAGTCGGCAATTCGTTCCGATGTCAAAAGTTACATTCAGGTAAAGTTAAGTCACAAAGCTAGTTTCAATCCTTGTTCACAAACTTACCTTTATAACTTGTGAGCAAAACTTTGCCTAATTTCTATAGCTATTGAACTAATCGAGTCTTGAATGTTTAAGGAGGTTTAAATTCCGGATACTCAGGTATTCAAATATTCTGAATTACAACTTTTGAAGACTCTAGACTCTCATTAAGAAGTTCTGTTAAGGTGTAAATACTATTACTTACAGGTCCAGCCTGTATTTTGGGCATGGTGTTCAATTACAATAGTGACTAGCTTTTGGTGCAGGAGATTTTAAAGTCCACATGTGTATGAAAACTAACAATATTGAAATTTTGTCCAACCATGTAATACTAAGAGCTGATTTTTCCAACACCAAAGAGGTAATTCTCGTAATTTAAAAAACGTTCACAGCCTGATCTCACTCTAAATCAGTAAAAAAATTCTAATTTCCTTGAATTTAAACACGTTTTTGACATCAGTTTGTCGCCAAGATGAAACCGCGACTAGATTTTGAACGTCTTAAAGTACGAGAATTGGTCTTCTGAAAATTTCACTCATAAAATCATTTAGAAATTTCTGACAGTTTCCAAATATAAAACAGTCAGACGTTAATTTCATTCATATCAGCATATACATAGACATAAACAATACAAATAAAAATAAGATCATCGAAAGTGTTGCTTCAAAAACCAATGTATGAAAAGGAAAAGAGATTCCAAAACGTATAAAAAGTAGATAAAGAAAGGTAGGTAAACACACCCATTTTTTTAAAATTTACTGTCCTATAAAAAGGACATTACACTTCGCATCGGTATTTAAAGCTGGTCGTTCATGTCTGGACGAGTCTTCGCGGCAATTCCACAAATTGTTCGGTTAAAAGCATTTGACACTTCAATTGGTGTTAATATGCCAAGACATAGGTCGAAGTAATAAAGGATAACGATTAGATAATCTTTCGTAATTAAAGCCACCTTGCAGCAAAAGGATCTCCCTTTTTAATACCATTAGGGTTTAGTTTGAATACATTTGAGGGGATTATTCGAAGATTAACAACGCGACAAAATCAAAATCAAAGCATTTATTTCAAATAAACCAGTTACAGGCACTTTTGAATTGTCAGAAGGTCGGTCAGTCAGTAAGGTGAAGCTAGTCGCCCATTCCAAAGAGTAGGTACCTATGGAGAAGAAGCAGCAAGAAACTCAATGGAAGTGTCTTTTAATTATCAAGCTATTGATACAAATATTTGAATACATCATTCATTTTGAAATCGACCGTGTGAGAACGACGCAGAAATATATTGTACGCTAAAAGCGTTCATTATGGAAAATACACAAAAAAAAACAACAACAAAAAAGACTAACCCAATAAATAGATGCTTTACAGCAAGTACATTGTGCTCACACGTGTGGCGTGCAAGTAGACAATACTAAGAAATTGAATCTACACAATGCAAAGATAGTTTTCTCCAAGGTTCAGCAGCTCCAACAGTGTTCCCAACTACTAAGTTTAGCTCCTGTGTAGCTGGACCAGTGCCGAACACCCCTGTCAGCGATGCAATTCCGCAACGTACAATATGCTTGGCTACATAGTGTGTACTGGGTTTGAGTAAAAAAAAAACAAGCCATGGACACTTAAACTAAATTAAACTAAATTTAAGTCCAGTCCATCTTTTTCTTTCTATTTCATTATTAAAAGGACTTTTTATTTTTAACCTTCTTCCTAGAAGGTACAAATCAGTTTATCATCATCATCATCAACCTTTTATCATCCCACTAAGGGCACAGGTCTCCTCTCATATAGAGAAGGATTGAGCGTAATCACCACGCTTGCTCAATGCGGGTTGGTATAATGTCCAGGTTACCTCAAGATGTTTTCCTTCACCTTCAGTTATTGATGTCCAAGATGTACTTAGAATTACATACAAATTTAGAAAAGTTACATTGGTACTTGACCTGGAATCGAACCCGCGCACTCATACTTGAGAGGCTGGTGTTTTAACCACTAGGCCACCACGACATATCAGTTCAATCTCGTCAAATTACGTCAGGCACTGACTAATTTAATTTTTAGTCAGTGCCTGACGTAATTTGACGTGTTTTTAGTTACCATGTTTTTAATTACAACTAAATTGTCTAAAAACTAAAGTGACTAAACTAATATTTATCTTTGTCCTTTTTATTAATGAAATATAATAAAATATACACTGAACTTAAATTTAATTCAGATTATTATCAAAAAAATCAGTGACGCTCTTTAGTTACAGACTAAAGCTTTTAAAATAAATACATGTAACGCAACGTAAGCGACGACCTTCGCCAAGGTCATAATTATGACTTTTAATACCATTATAATTTTGTTTTCTTTAATACAAAAGCACTTATCTAAAGATTTTCGTACTGCTTTGATTATTCTTTTTCTAATGCTTTTAAAAGAAAACAATTGTCTCCAATGCAGGCAATGACCCTCGTGAAGAAAATATTCATAAGTTTTACGAGTAATCTCAGTGTGGATTTCTAATACTTAAAATATTTAATTTTACGCTGTTTTCTTTTTTTAACTTTTATGACTTCAAATGAATAATGGGCAGATTTTTTTTTTTAATAATTATAAACTAGCGCTTGACCGCAATCCCGCCTGATGGTAAGCAGTGATGCGATCGTTGATGGTAAAGCGCGCTAGTTTATTAAGAGCCTATTCAATCAAAAAAACTGAGCGAATAGGAAGGAAGACGGCAGTTGAGCGAGGTGATGCAATGTTAAACCCAACAACACGACCAACGATGCTGCGCCAAAGGGAGATTGATCTGAAGACCCTCCACAACCAAACTCCCGACACAAAAACATTAGGCGCATCGTACCCGGCACACATCGCAATACAACTGCTCAGGCCCGTCCTCCGTACGGCTTCACCAGACATCATGCTGGAACACGACAAATCGCTTGGCGGCAAGACTTTGTCTGGTGGGTGGTAACTTCTGCCGGCAGCCGATGTTATGGCCTACCACCGAGAAAAGGATGGTTTAAAACCTCTCTAAGCTTATTCGTATTGTACGTTTCTTTATACGACACCTAATCATCGAAATCTTAGAATAGGAGGATTGTAATTAGGGTAATTCCTAAAATTCCTAATTACAATTCTCCCATTCTAAGGCCCGTTTGACAATTTAACAGCAGTTTTAGTCACCTAAAGGTCCGTAGTACTTAATTGACACTAATGTCCAGAGTTACGATGTCATAAAACCACGTAACAGCTTGCACACGTTCGAGTATATGTCAACAGACTGCTTCTATCATCTTGAGCTAAATTAATGCTTACGTATCCAACACACGTCAGCTAAACCTAAACGTTGTATTGATTATTTGAAAACTGGTTATGTATTGTGTGATAGTAAAAAGCAACATGTAACATTAATATTGTTTATTATTATATATTTAATATTATTTTCGTCATGTCCGCTACGCCATGGAGCCTCCATAGCGAACGCGGCTGTTGCGCGAGGAGGCGCGGTTGGATCCCCGCGCAGTGCATATATTTGTATGCTTGAATATGAATATTTACACTGGTCTGATCAGGCCTCGGAAAACACGTTAAGCCGTTGGTCCCGGTTTCCATAAGACATCGAATGGCAGTCGTTACGGGTTGTTGGAGCTCTCAAAAGACCAAAAATTGGTCTAACAGCATTGCTTCGATATCGCCTTCGGATTGTGGGGATCAGATGGCAGTCGCTTCACGAAAAATATCGGAGTTTAGCCAAAGACTGTAGAAGAGCTTCGGATGCGACGCTGAGATGATGATTGCTTTCGTCTTGTCCTTATTTTTGTTTTGACAATGCACTAATAGCAGAATTTAATAAATAAAACAATCAATAGACTTTTTATTGCTTATTGAACATGCCAGCTGAGAGTACGTCAAGCTTACTTAAATGTCTCCCTGACCGTGGCGCGTTTGTTAGTTCATTTCCTACAATTCTGCTGATTCAAGTGTCATGTTCATGAGCGGACGTCGTCGATTGTGACTGTCATCTCTAAACTGTCAGTGCTTATTTTTAATTTTTTTGTTCACTATTAAAAGCCTCTGATATGTCTTAATATAGGGCAAAGGCCTAGAGAGGCCAGAGAGCTAAAAGAGAGAAAGTTCAAAGCTTCCAAGCACCAGCATTTGTTGAAGGAGTCTGGCTGGTCCCACCATCTTCAAATGGGCCGACTGCAATGTCGCTTGCTATTAAAATCGACCCATCGGAATACTACCAAATTTTGGCTCTTTGGTCGTTCAACATGCGGCAGATGTATTCAGCCGCGCGCGCGAGTGTCGGCGCGCGCCTTTGAGGCGATGCACGGGGTAGTTTAACACCCCACTACGCCGTGCAGGAGACGAGGCCCGGACAGACCAGGCCAGCACGAAGGTGTGGGGCTGTGGAAGAATTTAGACTCCCGCGGCTCGTGATAGAAGACACACCGGGGTGGTTTTAGTCAGTAAAAGTCTGACATTGACATACCCCGTCGCCCACCCCAGGGCGGCATCCTATGAGGATTTCCACCCCGGCAAAAAAAAAGGAGTTGTTCAGCCCAGTTGCATTTTAGCGTATCTTCCCGAGTGACATCATTTATCACCATTACTTATAACAAATAAACAGATCAATAAGCAAGCATATTCAACTATTCTCGAATTTTTTCTCTTCAACCTCATTGCCTGGCGAAGCATCCAATCAGAATTAAGGAGCTATACTTTTGTTTTTTCTCCGTAACTCCGGTTTGTGAACAACATCAAGTAACCGTAATCTAAACCGCCACCGGTGAGCAAGTTTATAGCGCTAAGTGAACATCTTGTGGAGGCCTCCGTCCACTCCAGCACACTAGGAGTACATCGCCTGAACGCCCCTGCAAGTCCAACCTCCTCATTATTTGGCTGTGCTTACTCGCGGTTTCTCTCCGTATTTCAATTTTAATATACCTAATATGCGCCCATTTAACAGGCCATATATTGAGGTTATATGAATCCAAAACACCCTGTCTGTTAGTTTGGTATCCAGAATGCTGCGTTCCAATGACCTTTGACAAACATTTATCTGATAATACACACATCAAAAGTGTCTAGGGATCAACATATATTTTTGCAATAACTTTTCTCCTGATTGATATTAATTAAAATTTTCTTTAAGGATTCATCAAATAAAGTGTTTTCGTTTGTCACAGTAACGATAAACCAAGTCACCTTTGCAATAATAAAGAAATTTGCCATTTTCGTAATAAAGGGATATTTGACATTTGAACCACTAACACAAAAGTTCGAAAAAAAGACTGAAATAACAGTTTTCTCTAAAATTTTATTGGGTAACTTAAACAATTAATAATCCGTGTTTCTACCGCGAACACTAACAACACAAGAACATCGGTTTGGCATACTCAAAATGAGTTCATCCAAATCACGCTGTGGAATGGCCGCCCATGTTCGTTGCAACAACAAAAAAAGGTCTTCTTGCGACTGGTTACCCTCCATATTCGGCAGAGCTCTTCTCTGTAGCATATCCCATGCATGCTCAATCGGGTTCAAGTCTGGCGACTGAGCAGGCCAGGGCAGGACATTGATGTTAGCTGCGGCGAGAGTCTGTCTTACAACTCTTGCGGTGTGCGGTCGTGCATTATCATGCATTAACTGAAATAAGGGACCGATTTGCACTTGTAGAGGAACGATGACGTCTGATACAATCGTCTCAGCATAAATTTGAGCGTTGAGGTTGCCTCTGATCCAAATCAACTCAGTTCTTCCGCCGATCCAAATACCCGCCCATACCATGATGGTTCCACCACTATAAGGATGGACTTCCTGGCAGGATTTTAATCGCTTTTGGCGTCCAGGGGTTCTCCAGTGTCGTATTCGTCTTGTATCCGGTCTCATACCAAAACGAGACTCATCAGAAAAGCACACGAAACGCCATTGTTCTTCTGCCCAATTTCTGTGTTCAAGAGCCCATTGATATCGAATCCTACGATTGTGCATTGCTATAGGTGGTACCCGTAGCGGTCTTCGGGAATGAAGGTTCACTTCATGCAAGCGGTTTCTGACTGTTTGGTCGCTAATTAAGTTCCCTGAAGAGTGATGAAGCCTCACGGCTAACATCATGGCGGTTATTGTTGGAGCTCTTCGAGTTAAGATTTGAATGTATCGGTCTTGTCTCCGTGTGGTGCAGCGATACCGTCCTCCATGGCGCTCAGCCACGGTACTAGTGCTTCGGTAACGTGTCCAAAGTCGACTGATAACACTCTGACTTGTATTCAGAGCTAAAGCCACAGTACGTTGCCGGGAACCAGCTTCTATCATTCCCACGGCTCTGAGCATTTCTTCCCTGCTTAAATGACGTCGCCGCTCCATAATAACGTTGGTTTTAATCAATAGTAGGGAAACAGTAGCACTAATAATGTCTTCAATGCGTTGTATGTTTTTATAGGGAAAATATTGACAGCTGATTTTCATCTTTTACTCGAATTTGATTCACAGTTCCTGATTCAAATTATGAAATGCACCAAAAAGGATCCATATAAATTTATAAAATCATAAATTTATTACAAAGCCACATCTCAATCTCAAGAAATCCGCATAAAAATGCTTGATCCCTAGACACTTTTGATGTGTGTATATATATTTTTTTCATTTTATTTTTTCATTTTTACTTAGGAGGGAAAACAGAATCTTTATATTATCACTTGGTTATCTACCTGTCTGTGTACAAATAAACTCAAGTTGACATAGAACCATGAAATTTGGCAAAAAACTTTGTCATGTGGCATATGCAAACGTAAAGTACCACTCGCACTATTGATCGGTTCTTTACATTGTTCTCAACTAATGACAAATACGTCCGATTCTCTCCATAGATCTACATTTTAAAATGGGCAACATCAACGGTTTCGATATTCTTGCTAACTGACCGACTCTGACAGTTCAAAAGTAGACACTTTTGAACTGTCAGAGTCGGTCAGTTAGAGAGAAAATAAATTGATCGACACAATAGTTTAAGTTTGTTTTACACAAGACTTCTAGTGTCACTTAAATCGCCAGACGTTGTTCTATCCAATTTTCAAAAGAAAGACAGGCAGTCAGTTAAATGACATTTTGTTTTACAAGGTCAGAAAAAAAAACTGTTGATGTGTCTCGAGACGGCCCTATTGGTGCAGTGGCTGAGCGATCTACTGTTGCGCTGCTTGTCGCGAGTTCAATTTCCGAACGGAACAAATATTTGTATGGTCTATAATTACTGTTTTTATACAAATTGCGTAAATAATTCTATGAATGTTATCAAACTGTCAAAATAAAACGCATTATTACTGATTGTGTATTAAGCAATTACCTCCTGCTTACATTACTTCAACCTTTTAATTACAACATAATTTAATTATCTTCAAGACTAGAGAGAAGCTTTTAATAATTGCTTATCATGGCAGGATTGCGTTCAAGCAATGATAAGCAATGATGCAATCGTTTATTAAGACCCTATTCACTCAAAAAAAAAAAAAAACTGAGTGAATAAGAAGGAAGATGTCAGTTGAGCGAGGTGATGTAATGTTAAACCCAACAACACGACCAACGATGCTGCGCAAGAGGGAGATTGATGTGGAGACCCTCCACGACCAAACTCCCGACAGAACAACATTTGGCGCATCGTACCGAGCACACATCGCAACACAACTACTCAGACCTGTCCTCCGTACGGTATCACCAGATCGGTGGAGCTCTGTCCGGCTTAGGTAGAATACCGCCGTGTCCTCGCGGCTGCGATCGGCGGCGATTTCCTCTCACGTCCGACACTGGTCCAGGCCATGGTCCGGAGCGAGAGTGCATGGCAGGCCGTCACCTCCTTCTGCGAAGCAGTGATGCTGGCAAAGGAGAAGGCGGAGTGCGTGAGGGAGAGAGAATCCCAGCGCCCTCACGCCTCTAGCCGCCGCAGGAGACGCCCTGGTCGGGAGACAACATCAAACTCCCGGCCACCGTAGGCGCGGGCTTGCGGGCGGACCGGGCCCGGATCGACAGCGCGTTGTGTTTTATGCACGCCTCGAAGAAGATGTCAGTACATCGTGACGGGGTCTACGAGGACCGATGCCTCCCGGGCTAGAGTTGTGGATTAGTTAAAAAAGAAACTCTCGCGCACAGGTAAGTGAAGGAACACGGGTGGGTTTTAGTCAGTAAACGTCTGACATAATACTTCCGCTCTGCCCAAAACGCCAGAGGTCATTTGTTGATTTCCCATACAAAACAAGAGAAAAAAGGCTTCACCAGATATCATGGCGGAACACGACGAATCGCTTGGCGGCAAGACTTTGTTTGGTGGGAGGTAATTTCTGCCGGAAGCCAATGTTATGGCCGACCTAATGCCGATAATTTTGTTTCTCAATAAACTAAAATATATACATCATCATCATCATCATCATCATTATCAACCTTTTTATCGTCCCACTGCTGGGCACAAGTCTCCTCTCATTCAGAGAAGGATTGAGCGTAATCACCACGCTTGCTCAATGCGGGTTGGCGATTTCAGACTTAAAGTCCAGGTTTCCTCGAGATGTTTTCCTTCACCTTCAGTCATTGATGTCCAAGATATACTTAGAAAGTACATATAACTTTAGAAAAGTTACATTGATACTTGCGCATACTTGAGAGGCTGGTGTTTTAACCACTAGACCATCAAGACATACTTACTATACATACTTACTACTATTTATGTTTAGTCTCCGAAACACCGTTCCGATTAAAAATATTTCTTTATTGCCGATCACAATGTATAATTGCGTACGAAGGTACGTAAAGGCGAAAGTGCTTCTTTTGCAACAATGTTATAGGCATTTGAATTTATGCTGTATCATATCAATATACAATGACCTATGAAACGGGGTGAATGCAATATATTCATGAAGTCCATATATTTAATTATTAATAAGTCTGCTCAATGTTTGTTAACCAGACGCCGTCGCTTTACATATAACGATTTAAAATTCAAAACAATTCAGTAACATTTTCATCCAGACTAGTTAAAAGTTTCACCAAAATACCAAGCAGTACTGTACATACGTTTATGGAGCTGGTAAATGGGATTCCAAATATTCAGATACAAAAATAAATAAAATATCACAACGGATTCGTTTGACATAAAAATGGAAATAAAAGGTTTGTATGCTTATCAATTGGGTTATCGCTACAATAGTATGGTATGTGATTATGTATATAAATATATATATTTGGTAAATTGATGCCATGTAGGACAATTTGTGTAATAGGATGACCTCAGATGGATATGCAGCACCTCGGCGCTCGTAAACGTATTCTCAGAAGATAATGCAAGCAGTCTGAGTAGCTAATTAATAGACGATTTTTTTTTTTCAGCAGTTGTTACTGGCTAGCACTCCAGGCATAAGAACAGAACACAGCTATTTTATTGGCGATGACGCCCTTTAATAAAAATAGCAATACGTAAAGATCCATAAGACACGCTCCTCTGATATTTTTGCTGATCCCGTGGGTAATGAGTGTGATATGGCAGTCATAAAATACCGTTTCAGTATAATATAGGTACCTACCATTATTTATGTTACTATTCTAATTTTAACTCTGCTAGCAGCTCTTGTGGACAGGTTTCAGAGTTCTTGTAATGGCAACCATGTGATTTGGTTTAAGAATAGAATAGAATAGAATGGAATGGAATGAAATATAATATAATAGAATACTCTTTATTATTTACACCATATAAATGACAGAACTTAAATACAAAGATTTTACAAAGGGTGACATAATGGGCGATCTTATCACTAAGAGTGATCTTTACAGACAAACTTTTGATGAAATACCAAGTGGAAGGAGAGACAAATAGTATAGGTTGTCTATGCTGCACTATTTAAATTACAGAATAAAAATATAGGTCGTGGATAACGATATCATTTTAATAAAAGTTGCTCATTTGATTTATGTAGTAGTGTGGCAAACGTTGTAACGTTATTTTGTAATGGCGGCACGTGGAAAGTGTCGTTTTGAGAAGCGGGGATTGTTGAACGGTCCCTTCATTTTGAGGCACGGCCAAAGGCACTTCGCCGGGGTGAAACTGTGGTTTGCCTATTTAAATTGTTATTACCAAGATTGGAGGGTATATTTTACAATTGGTGATTTAATTCAACACTCACTTATGAAATGGAGCCCTTACCACCATACCAAGATACTGACGACCCTATCGCTCCGCCATCGCTGACGTCGTCATACTTATAACGTCATTAACTTGATTCATCGTTTAGTAACTTTTTATTATTGAACTTAACTTTTGAATACATAGACTATTTCGTAATTTTTGAATTGAGGACACTGTACGCCTTTTAGAGTGTATATGTTCCCATAAATCCATAAATGTTAACACCGCAATTTTAAATCATTGTAAAAGCCAATTATTTTTGAAAGAGTTATACTGTGAAGTTTCTTGCCGGCTCGTTTCCAGAGGAAACAATCAAATTAAACTGCGCACATTCATAAGTACTCTTGACCTAAAAGAGGACTCCTTTTTTGTAAATAAAATATTTTGGTTTATGTTTTCTTTTTTCATTTATGGACGATATCAAATTGAGGTAAAATTTTTTTTTTTTTTAATTATAAACTAGTCCTTGACCGCAATCCTGCCTGATAGTAAGCAGTGATGCACTTAAAAAACTTTGTGAGTAGGAAGGAAGACGGCAGTTGAGCGAGGTAATGCAATGCTAAACCCAACAACCCGACCGATGATGCTGCGCCAAAAGGAGATTGATCTGAAGACCATCCACGACCAAACTCCCGACACACCAACATTTGGTACATCGTACCCTGCACACATCACAACACAACTGCTCAGACCCGTCCTCCGTACGGCTTCACCAGACATCATGCCGGAACACGACTAATCGCTTGGCGGCAAGGCTTTGTCTGGTGGGTGGTAACTTCTGCCGGCGGCCGATGTTATGGCCTACCACCGAGAGGTCTAAATTAAAAGCAGTTTGAATAAAATAATCCTCTCAATAATTTCACTAGCAGCTTGATACTAGCTTACCTGTTATTTAGAACTCGAACTCCAATAAAAAGCGATGTTGCAAAACTTTCATAATAGTTTCACTAACTACTTTGTCTAAAACAGTTTTCCCTCGTGAATAATGAAATCGTGTTACAGCCTTTATACTATGTCGCACCTACATACGTTAATTCAAATAACTGTTTGCCTCGCGTTTATATGGGGAATCGTGGTATAAAGCTTATACCATGTGGATGTAAACAGAACACCCCACTTTTTCCCATGAGTGTCATAATAAGGGTTACGACTGCAACGGGTAGTTATTATTGTGATAGTGTGTAAGTAGCCCGTCCTCATATGTTGTAAATGAGGACAAAGGGATTTCTATAGGACCGACATTTTCCAAATAAAAGCACACTGAAATCCAATACGTTTGTTAGACGATTGTTCGATGATGCCCGCCAGCAACAGCAGTTAAAATTGTTTTTTTATTTATTTTATTTTATTAGGTTCACCAACAATTGATTATACAACAACAATCAAATAATACATTCCCAAAGGTAAAATAACAGTGCATCAATTACTTATAGATAAACACAACATGCATAAAATAATGAATTATGGAGATAAGCTAACTTACTTAACAATAAGCGCTAATATTGATAAATTTATAACATTGGTATAAAATTCAAAATAAAAATTAAAAAAGCAAAAAATTGTGGTTTTTTAAATTATAACCTTACTAGAAATGAGTGAAGTAAAAATAAATTAGAAGAAATTCTTAATAAATTAATAAGTAACATTAAGTAAATTCATATTTGTTTAACAATTATATGAGTTTAATTTAAATAGAACTAAAATTAACAACAATAAATTGATTTCAAGAAATTGATAATATTAATATATTTAAATAAAAAAAATTAAATAAATTGTAAAAAAAAAATTATTGTCTGTTGATAAAAAATTATGCCGTGTGGTCACGGCGGATCAGAATACACGTGTCACATCATCTCATCTCGCGGGTGTCGTACATGGCGACTAAGAAAAAAACCGGATGACGGGCAGCAGCGTCATCCGAGTACTATGAACATCTAACTGTTAACTAACGGTCGCCAATCAGTTGCCAAGCGTGGCGATTATGGCATTATCCCACCAAGATGTTGATCGTTGGGGAAGGCCTATGTCCACCAGCGGACGTCATTCGGCTGAAATGATGATGATGATAAAAATACAATGTCACTGTTTTCTCTGTATATTATAAAAACAATTTGTAATAGAGTCCAAAACGAAAATAGCTAAAGTATGAGTAAAAATTGTCTTAACTCAAGTGAGTTTCGTAATTTTAAGGACAATTTTAATTTCAAGTTATCCGAATTTTGAATAGGTCAGTTCTAAAAATACTAACACAGCAATTAATTTTTAAGTAGCGCTCGCCCGAAGTTGTAAAATTGTCGTTATTAATATATTTACATATATTAAATCAATTTAAATAGAAACATAAACCATCGGTTCGCGCGCAGTTGGGCACAGTTTTGATCTAAAATTAAACAGGATGCCATAGCTTACTTACTTCGACCAGTTTGGAGTAAGAAGCCGCACCAAATGCTCATTTTAACTGCAGATAAGCCAGTTTGCATTTCGCCTAAACGTCGGTAACAGTTTTGTTAAACATAGCGCAAAGGCAATTCAGTCCTATGTTGTTAAGTTTATTTACATAACGGAGCCGTTTTGTAAGGCAGCGTATTAGAAAATCTATCTGCGACAGATATAGTGGATATATGCTTTACTGTCTTATCCAATTGAATAAATATTGAATAGTTATGTCCATTGTTACCAAATACGAATAGGGTTTCAGAGCCGAAAACTCACGAGTTTTATGTATCAAGATATTTTTAGTTAACATACCTTTGCATTCGTATTTTTCAGAAAATGCTGACGAAACTGTCTAGATTCTTATCATATCCAAATACACCTGAAACAAATAAAAGGATATTTAGTTACGCAAACAATACGGCAGCGATAACTTAACAATATTTTATTACCAATGCACAATATCGAACCGTGAAAGATATCCAGCTTCGAACTTTATTTTAATTAGGAAAGTTGAACAATTAGCTATTTTGCTACCTCACCGAACTAGCTAGTATTCGAGCCAGATAAATTGGAATTGTTTAATTCGCTTCCCCTGTATTGTACAGCAATGTCGTTAATCTTTCTCTTTTGAGAGTGCTAATGAATTAAAAGAAAAGGAAGCACCAAAGCTTTGTTCTAAATGTTCAGTTTGTAAGAAAGTAGTTAAAAGATTTGAAAATAACGAGAGTTTGTCCAATATTTGAGGAAAAATCACTTTAACAACTACATAATAGAAGTTTAGTTTGCGCTAACTTACTTACCACTTACTACAGTAAACTTTTGTTTCTTTTTCTTTGTAAATTTCTAATATTGATACGCCAAAGGAACGAAGGTATAGCAAAAGCACGTTGCGTAGATAATCCCCCTTTTTCATAAACGATGTTTAAAGTTAACTAGTGATTAGCGATTCTTTAACCATACATTTTAGTCGTTTGCACGTCACTTAACTATAATCGTCGTTTATGGATAAACACAACAGTGTTTAAGGGGTTTAACGATGAATAAAGTTAAATGACGTGCAAACGACTAAAATGTATGGTTAAAAAATCGCTAATCACTAGTTAACTTTAAACATCGTTTATGAATAAGAGGGATTAATATCGTCAAAGTCGCGGGAAAGTAACTGAAGCGATGAAACACGCACGGTACTGCGCGAATGGCGAACGGGCGAACTGTCAGCCCAGAAGGGAAAAACATAGGGAAGACCTGAAGCGAAATAAAATGCGAAGCTCAAGACCGAACGGCCTAGTGGTGTCTTAGTGGTTAAAACACCAGCCTCTCAAGTAACTTTCAATTCCAATGTAACTTTTCTAAGTATATCTTGGACACCAATGACTGCTTATAAGGTGAAGGATAACATTTTGAGGAAGCCTGGAATTTAAGTCTGAAATCGCCAACGCGCATTGAGCAAGCGTGGTGATTACGCTCAATTCTTTTCTGTATGAGACGAGACCTGTGCCCAGCAGTGGGACGATAAAAATGTTGATGTTGAAGACCGAACGGGATGGCGAGTCATTTTTGCCGCCGCTGTCCCATTTAGGGGACACAGGAACATAATTTAAACAATGGACATTCCCAGCAATTAGCGATGGTTATTCAAAGAGTAATTGTTGGAAAAAGTTTTTTTTTATCATTATAAACTAGTGCATAGTGCTTGACTGCAATCCCGCCTGATGGTAAGCAGTAATGCAATCGTTGATGGTAAAGCGCGCTAGTTAATTAATTAAGCCTATTCAATTAAAAAAACTTAGTGAATAGGAAGGAAGACGGCAGTTGAGCGAGGTGATTCAATGTTAAATCCAACAGCACGACCAACGATGCTGCGCCGGAGGGAGACTAATCTGGAGACCCACCACGACCAAACTCCCGACATAATAACATTTGGTGTATCGTACCCGGCACACATCGCAACACAACTGCTCAGACCCGTCCTCCGTACAGCTTCACCAGACATCATGACGATATCATGAGAACACGACGAATATTTTCAATAAAAGATAAAAGTTCTACTAATACTCTTATGAATTTAATCTAAATAGGGTTTGTTTAAACTTTCGTTACATACAATATGTAAAGAAGACCCTGTCCGATCCGTGAAGGTAATGTTAGGTATCGATAACTGATTCCACTAATGCCTACAAAGCCAGGTTAAACTTAAAAAAATTCAACCTAAAAATAAAATATTATTTCGCAAAACGAGGTAACTTAATACATGTTCGGTTGGCAATACATGTGCGGGCGAAGGGGTGCAGGGCACGCGGCATGCGGCCGCGTCGCTCATAATAATACTGTCGAAAATGATGTTGTCACTTTTTTTAAAAATAGCAAATTTTGGGGAAGTTGAAATTAATTCGCGAAAAAAAGTTTATTTCAAAATTTATTAGTAGGTATTGTTACTATGATTATTATAAAAATTACATATTTTATTTGGTCGTGTGTTTACCTAACCTTTATTATCCTTTTGGGTCGGACGGGGTTTTCTTTACATATTGTATAATTAACGCATTTCCATAAATGTAACAATTACAGTCCAATAATCGAGAGAATACGTTTCTGATATCTGTCAGTGTTCAATCAATTCTAGTTTCTAATATCGACAATTCGCTAAACTGTATTCGTTATTATGAAACTGACAGGTGCCAAGAACGGATTCTCTCGTCGGCTGCACTGTACAGTCGATTTGGTAACAGTTAAGGAATGGGTTTGTTCGAGATCGAGTAATCATGTTATCGAAGTAAATTGCTGGAACTAACTTTGAATTTGTGCTCGAATCTACATCGTAAATACTGCTTTGCAAAACTTAGCAAGTGGTCTTGATTGCAAATGCAAGTTCTGCTATTGCAAAAACGAACGTGCTAATGTTTCTTAATGGGCCTTCGACACCCACAGGGTCAACTTTTGGTAAGGTTTTATGTATAACACATACACATACGCCCACAAACACAGTATCACGCACACACACACGTACAAATATACACACACACGCAGAGCCCATCACGCATTCGTACTTACATATATTTATGTTTATTATTACACATTTGTAGATCGTATTATGAAAAAAAAAATCAGTATGTAAATGACAAGACAGTATACTATTACTATTGGAAAGATAATTCCTAGAACGTGTGTTTTATATAGGGATTAAACGTTCGTTTTAACATGACAACACACCTCATAATAACTCTGTCCCCGTTTTCAAATCAGGGAGGTAAATTTATTTTATAGGTAAAAAGGCTTATGAAACAATTTCGTGGAAATCCTAAATATAGTCTGTACGCTCATGAAGTTTTCGTGTAATATACTTATTTTATTGGTTAAAATGAGATAAATTGTATAAAGGAACATAGGAACGTAGCTTGAGCTCGGAGAATATGCTTTTATGAATTCCAGTAACTACTGAATTACTGTACCTAAAAGCACAACAGTATAATATGCCGCTTTATGTGCGTGATATGAATCACCAAATACCCACGATTCACTTGTATTATCAGCTACTCACTTGCACCCAGTTATATTTCTTACAATATGTACACATTGCCGAGTGTTGCAAAGAATTTTGAGATCTGAACATTTTGACAACGTTGAATATGATGAGAATAGGACATTTGAACATCACGAGAATTGGAAGTTTGGTACTTTCTAAGTACATCTTGGATACCAATGACTGATTAAAAGGTGAAGGAAAAAATCTTGACGAAACCTAGACTTTAAGTCTGAAATCGTCAATCGCGTGGTGATTACGCTCAATCCTTCTCTGTATGAGAGGAGACCTGTACCCAGCAGTGGGACGATAAAAAGGTTGATGATGATGATGAACATTTTTTTTTAAATAATAATAAACATGCGCTTGACCGCAATCCTGCCTGATAGTAAGCAGTAATGCGATCGTTGATGGTAAAGCGCGCTAGTTTATTATGAGCCTATTCACACAGAAAAACTGAGCGAATAGGAAGGAAGACGGCAGTTGAGCGAGGTGATGCAATGTTAAACCCAACAACACGACCAACGATGCTGCGCCAAAGAGAGATTGATCTGAAGACCCTCCACGACCAAACTCCCAACACAACAACATTAGGCGCATCGAACCCGGCACACATCGCAACACAACTGCTCAGACCCGTTACCCCACCCCCCACCAGACATCATGCCGGAACACGACAAATCGCTTGGCGGCACGGCTTTGTCTGGTGGGTGCTAACTTCTGCCGGCGGCCGATGTTATGGCCTACCACCGAGAATTATGAGATTTGGACATTTTGAGATCTTTGAAGATTTTGAGAACTGGAAATTTTGACACCGTTGACCATTATGTGAATTTGACAAAAAGTTACATGAATTTATCATTTTGACCGTAAATAGGGTACGATAAGAGTGATTTTCACTTCTTCCAGAATTTATTTAGGAAAACTAGAATTTATCTGGGCAATTTTTAGACTTCTTTTTGAATTTGAAGACTTTATCTGGTAGGTCGTAATTTCTGTCAGCAGCTATGTTATGGATGTTTAGTGAAAAAATTAAAGTAGCATGTTTCCTTATTTGTGCAAATCAAAATAATTACTTTCATTCGTTTCCAGGAATAACACTTAATTAAAGAAACGCTTTCCATATCGCTCTTGTTGTCCGTTACTTACATAATAAAACACATTACTGGCGACGTATTTACAATGGAATAAAACTCGCTTTTATAACCACTTAATGCTTAAAAGTTTCCTGAAACCCGGAACATATTTAATTCATTAAATACTTAAATCATTGCGAAATACGTTCTGTGTCATTAAAATTGATGTAAATGGGGTTTTCACTTACTGATTTGGGAATAATATTATTACGTGAATGGCTGTTCTTGCTTTAATAAAATGTTTTTCCATCTTTTACCAAAAATATTAACAGTCTCCGGCGAATTCGATAAATTAATGCAGTTGTTGGGGAGAGAGTTGTTAATATTACTACAATAATTATAATTCGTGGTTAAAACACCAGCCTCTCAAGTATGACTGCGCGGGTTCGATTCCAGGCAAGTACCAATGTAACTTTTCTAAAGTTATGTGTACTTTCTAATTATATCTTGGACACCAATGACTGAAGGTGAAGGAAAAACATCTTGAGGAAACCTGGAATTTAAGTCCGAAATCGCCAACCCGCATTGAGCAAGCGTGTTGATTACGCTCAATCTTTCTCTGTATGAGATGAGACCTGTACCCAGCAGTGGGACGATAACAAGGTTGATAATGAATGATGATAAATTAAAATTACTAGGTATCGTGTATTAACAAACATCTTGAGGAAACCTGGACTTTAAGTCTGAATTCGCCAACGCGCATTGAGCAGGCGTGGTGATTACACTCAATCCGTCTCTGTATGAGAGGAGACCTGTGGCCAGGAGCGGGACGATGAAAGGTTGATGATGTGTATATATAATGATCATTTCTTTTTTGTTTCACTAGTTGTATAGTATACTAGCGGCCGCCTGCGACTTCGTTCGCGTGTAGTTAATTATTATGCTCCGCTTCTATTGGTCGCAGCGATGGTATATAACCTAAAGTCTTTCTGGGTTAACGGACTATCAAACGCAAAAAAAAATCTCATATTTTCCAGTTTGACCAGTGGTTCCTGAGATTAGCGCGTTGAAACAAACAAACTATTTAGCTTTATATATTAGTATAGATTTATCTCATGAAGCAACACATCCTTTACGTGTGGTAATTGTACAAAAACGCTGTAAATGTTTTCGTGAAGACGCGTAACGTCGACACACAAGCCCACTTCCAATCTAATTCAACCATTGTCTTGGATGGTACCGAGAGCCAAAACCCGCTGTACACTTGTTAACCAGAAATACTCATCACTTCATCCCAGTGAAAGCAATAGGAAGTGGCAAAGGGCGGGCGTTTTGGGGAACTGTCTTATGTAATATTGACGTTCAAAAATTAGTGCTGATTCTAAGTCTAATTTGATTAAATAACTTGAGTGATTTTGATTTGAATAAAGCGCGTGTCATTTGTTGAGGTAAAGATTAAGCTTAAGTTCCATTATTAAACTTTTTGAAACGTTTTCTCCAAAGAGACTTAATGCTTAACATTGTGACATTCAATTTCTGTAAAGGCGGTGATCTATTGTTGACGGGGCGGTGATGTTGACGCTTTTAAAAAAACTTAGGTACTGTAATTAACCTCAAGGTTGCGAAGAAAATAAATTAAAGACTTGTATAAGTTTGGTTTTATAAGTTATTTTAATAACACTATCACTTTCACTTAGTGTTCCCAAATGACACTACCCACGTTGACAGTTATCTACTTGCTGTCAACCGACAAAAGTCGTTTTAACGACTATTGAAGTAGTCTCTCTTGGGAATACGGTTACAATTTGAAATTAAATAAAACTATATATTGATTAAGTTACATACGTACTCTAATAAATTTAAAAGGCTAACAGTACTTTATAGACAGAAAAAAAAATACACAACAGAATAGTCAGAATCAGATTTATTTTATGTGTAAACATAGGTCAAATTACAACAGAGTGTGGGGTATTATAGATCAGTAGAACCTCTATGTTTTTCCCAGAGCCATATGCATTATATATATACAGTGTTGCTGACAATACGACAATAAATTAAACATAGTGTACCTTAACACATTCTCAGTCTACCCATAAAAAATCATATAAATATGTCAATTAGTTTAGTCACAGGAAATTATTTTTAATTTTTCACATTTTCTACGTGATGTACATATTGATAAGGAAGCGCTTACAGGTCAATGACCGCCGCATCCTGCGGTACCAAACTTTAATAATAATGGCGCGAAAAAAGGAAGTCGATACAGGATCGCGCTGTCCCCTATCGGAGGTCAGTGAACCAACATTTTTAAAGGATGTTTTATTCCGTTTGCAATTTGTTTGAAATTTTTTATTTTTTTTTATTTTAGGATTAGAACCAGCATTGTTCGTGTTTTCATTTATTGTCGTATTGTCAGCACCACTCTGTATATACCCAAAAAATAAGTAAAAAAACAAAAATAAGGTAACTTCTGTCTAGGTATCTCTACGAGATCAAAATTACTCTGGTGAAACCGCGGGGCGCTAGTTATGAATATTTATTTTAAATATGACAAAAAATATTTTCTAAAGAAATAAACGATAATCACTACTATGGCCTTTTTTACCACTTATAGATATTACTCTTGAAATATATCGGGTATTATTAAATACAGCTTGCATACCTGCTCCACTCTAAACTAAAGCCTATATTGTTCCACAGTAGGGCACGTTGTTTTTGTCAGTTTTCTACATAAGTGTGTATAAAACACAGTATGTTAAGAAAACCCTGTCCGACCCATAAGGATAATAAAGGTTAGGTAAACACATGACCAAATATAATATAAATTTTATGTAATCATCATATTACCAATACAAATGAATTTTGAAATAATCTTTTTTTCCCGCGAATTAATTCCAACTTCCCCGAAATTTGGTAATTTTTAAAAAGTGACAACACCGGTATTATTATGAGCGAATAGCGATGCGCCCACGTGCCGCGTGCCCTGCCGCCCGCCGCCCGCGGAAGGGTGTAAACGCACATTTATTAAGTTACCTCTTTTTGCGAAATAATATTTATTTTTTTAGGGGGATTTTTTTTAAGTTTAGATCGGTTTTGTATTCATTAGTAGAATCAGTTATCGATACCTAACAACACCTTCACGGGTCGGACAGGGTTTTCTTAACATACTGTATATCTGGTTTAAATAAATCTATTTTCTTTTTACAGTATCTCCTACTTTTAAGGACCGTGATCGAAAACATTCTAGAGTGAGATCTAATGACGGGAACCAGTTTTTAACAAACTTTATAAAGTTCCTTATACTGCTCTAAGAGTACACGTGTTTTTGCACCCCTCCTAAAAAAGAATGAATGCATCAACTCTTTACAGTGCTGAGTTTGTGAACCTGTTTATGCTTTTACTTGGCAGCCAATTTAGATAATCGGAAGTAAGTACTGTAGTAAAGGGGAGTTGTTTTAAAATGAATATTTCAGTAGTGCATATAGTACGGATGAAATATGTAGAAAGAAAACATGTTTTAGCGGGTAGGTACTTTACTGAGTAATGATATTTTACTTTAGTTTTGCGGGCTGGCTTATAATGGCATGGCATCCTGACTGTTTTCACACCGGTGCATTGGGACTCTTCCCTCCCACGTAGGTGGATAAGAGTCCAACCCACTTTAGTTTTTTTTTTTTTTTAATAATTATAAACTAGCGCTTGACCGCAATCTCGCCTGATGGTAAGCAGTGATGCGATCGTTGATGGTAAAGTGCGCTAGTTTATTAAGAGCCTATTCACTCAGAAAAACTGAGCGAATAGGAAGGAAGACGGCAGTTGAGCGAGGTGACGCAATGTTAAACCCAACAACACGACCAACGATGCTGCGCCAAAGTGAGATTGATCTGAAGACCCTCCACGACCAAACTTCCAACACAACAACATTAGGCGCATCGTACCCGACACACATCGCAACACAACTGCTCAGACCCGTCCTCCGTACGGCTTCACCAGACATCATGCCGGAACACGACAAATCGCTTGGCGGTAAGGCTTTGTCTGGTGGGTGCTAACTTCTGCCGGCGGCCGATGTTATGGCCTACCACCGAGAAAATCGTTTAATACTAACATTAGTTTAAGTTAAACTTTTACTAACATTATTTGGATAATTTATCCGAAATGAAATTTTTAATTTGAATAATTCTGTAATAAATTTCTTTATAAGAAAGATTTTAAGAAAAGACGAACATCAGATCTTCTGTATTGCTAACAAAATTTTAATAATAATACTCAGTTTTAAAGATATCTCGCACAAGTGGATGTCGTATGTGCCTGTAGTTTTTACAAGTAAAATCTCACTCCTGGATCTATATGGTTTTGGTTTACCTGGATCCTTGTAATATAATCCGGACTCAGGCAGTCCGAAGCAAAGAAAAGCTGCTCACGTGGAGATATACAGTTGATTCTGTAGTGTGAATGTGCCACTGTCCCACATAATGAGGCTTTTAAAATAGTGTGCCTCATGGTTGGCAGGCTTCAGAAGTTGATGAGATTGAAGATAGATTCTGGGCAGACTGTATTTATATATTCTTCTTCTTCATCCTATAGAACTCCACTGCTGGATAAAGGCAGAAGACCTTTGTCTCAAGGCTTTCCCCTATGAAATTACAATTTTGTCAAACGTGTATCTGCCCACACCCGCCGCCGCCCGATGACGATGCCAATGCCCGCGCGCCTGCGATACTGCCGCGTGTCTCCAACCAATTGTGGGTATGCCATGCATAGACAGATACCTATTTTATACACTGAACACCTATTTATTTACGATGTATGATTTATCTGTTTCCCTTTTTGTTGTTCTGTTTTCTTTGTTTAAAACTATTATTAGTCTACCACTACTGTCACTACATATACTGTATGTATTTATAAGGGTGTGCGCCAAATAAATGGTTTCTTTTCTTTTTTTTCTTTTTTTTTATGCACAGTCTTGTGCTGCCCGCATTCATCAGTTTCTCGCGACCTTCACCTGGTCATCGATCCACTTTGTTGAGGGCCTCCCTACGCTCCATCTTCCAGTACGTGGCCCCCTCTCCAGAACCTTACTGCCAAATTGTCCATCGGTTCTACTACGTGCAATATGCGTGGCCCACTGCAACTAGAGTTTAGCGATCTTCGATTCGCGCATACAATATCAAAACTACATAGTTTGTTCATAGCAAAGATGTTTTGTAACAGATCCTGAAACTCATTTTAAGCCCATTCTTTAGCCATAACCTTGACTAGTTTTCCAGACACATTTATCAAATCAGCAACCATACCAACTTCATCAACACCATCAACAATTATTAATTGAATTCTCAACTTGTTGCTAACAACTAGCTATAGTGGTTTTCGCTTAGTGAAAATTAAAACGATTTTAAAGGGTTTTGTGGGTTCGCGTGATACCGACAAATGTAACGAAGTGTCTATTAAAGTTGGCGTGGGGGTCATTAAGTGTTCTAGTTGCTTCCTACCTTCTCTTTTGTTACGCATTGTGGTGTTTATGTATGCTTGACACGACTACTGATGGATAGTGCGATTATGGAAGTAAAGTTTTAAAACAACGCGGAAAATGTTGGATTCAGGTCAGTTAAAGTTCGCGTTAAAAAATTATCCAAGCTATCTAATTAAGGGCTTGATTCAGAAAGCGGTACTTCGGGTACTCAGCCTGCATTGTTAGGAGTTTCCTCTCTCTGGAGCTTGAGCCTCGTATTTTGTACCCTGTTCCGGATTCTGGTAAGCTAGAGCTCATGTTATTTTTTCTACTTTTGTTAAAGTTTTTTTTTTTTTTTTTTTTTTTTTTTTTTTAATACGACAAATCACACAGATTGAGCTAGCCCCAAAGTAAGTTCGAGACTTGTGTTATGGGATACTAACTCAACGATACTATATTTTATAATAGATACATATATAGATAAACATCCAAGACCCAGGCCAATCAGGAAAAGATCGTTTTCCATCATGACCTGGCCGGGGATCGAACCCGAGGCCTCCACGTCGCAGGCAGGCGTGTTAACCGCTGCGCCACGGAGACCGACAACAAGTTAATTTATTTATGTACCAATAATGGAAGAAAGGATAATAAAATTTACAACTTATTACTATCCCACTATAGGGCCAAAAGTATTTTCTTGTACGAGTAGTGATCACCGCATTTGCCTAAGATGGTCTATTAATTTCAGACTTTTAACATCTTTTTTAAAATTCAGAGTCTAGAATATTCTAGAAGGTTCGAGAAAGTTCCCGTCGATTCTGGAACTTTATAGCCACAGTTTCATTTGTTAATATTTGGTTTAAATTCACCGATGTGGTTGTTAGTAACACGCTTTTATGATTACACCTATTTTAATGCATGTTTTGTTAAGTAATTATTATATATCAGTATATTGCAAACTTAGGTTTTATATTGTTTGTCGGGGACTGAAACGTGTTTTAAACTTGCAGTATATGCGGGCAGATCATCAGCATGTCACAAGGAACTATTATGGAATCTGACATATGTAATGCATAAGGCATAAATCGCTTAATCGTGGTATGTTATGTTTGAATGTGTTGCAGTCAATGTTGGGAGTATTTTTGTTGTATTAATTTTCTTATTTAACCATTTATGTACACACATATTTAAAGAATAAGGAAACAACAGGATAAGACATAGTAATAAACAGATTGTCAGTACCTATGAGATAAGACTCTAGAAAAGTTGTTAAAATGTTGAAAATTTCCAGCAAAGTTTTCTGAAAATTTTATAATTAGTTATAGTCCGTTTGTGTTAGCTTAAGATAAAATAGATTCATAGATGCATTGCAGTTACTATTTGAGATGTATACAAATTTTGTAACAATTGTTTTAATATAAAAAAAAATAGTAACTCGAAAGATACTGTTAATAACGATGACAAAATACAAAACGATAACACAACAACTAAATAACGAAAAAGAGCAAAAAAAAAGAAACAAAAAATCAAAAGCGATTTATTCAAATTAGGCTGCGAATAAGCACTTTTTGAACGTCAATATTACAATCAGACAGTCCCACCAAAACACCCACCCTTCGTGAAAAAACAGGTAACACAGCTACGTATTTTGGTGGAAGACATTTTAACTCTGCAAATTAAAAAAAACCCCTGCTGCCACAATGTATGGCCGGATTAAGAAACATTTCAGATTTGGTAGACTTATCATCATCATCATCATCATCATCATCATCATCATCATCAACCTTTTTATCGTCCCACTGCTGGGCACTGGTCTCCTCTCATACCGAGAAGGATTGAGCGTAATCACCGCGCTTGCTCAATCCGGGTTGGCGATTTCAGACTTATAGAGTCCAGGTTTCCTCAAGATTGTTTCCTTCACCTTCAGTCAATGGTGTCCAAGATATACTTAGAAAATACATGTAACTTTAGAAAAGTTACATTGGTACTTGCCTGACCTGGAATCGAACCCGCGCACTCATACTTGAGAGGCTGATGTTTTATCACTAGGCCACCACGACTTATAGTAAAATGAAAAACACTCCAGCCTCTGACTAGCCTCAATTCTTTTAGGATTTTTTAGGCTCGATTTTTTAGGCTTATTGTTTACGTAAAAACTAAATGGTTTTTTTAATTAAAAGCTTCATAAATTCAAAAGATAGTCAAATTGAGATGATTTAAGTTTAACTGTTGGTGTCAATCTAAACTATGACAGAGCACATTCTACATTACTACATAGTATAAAACAAAGTCGCTTTCTCTATCCCTATATCTCTATGTATGGTGAAATCTTTAAAACTACGTAACGGATTTTGATGCGGTTTTGGTTGCGAAGGAAGGTTTATATGTATAATAACATCCATTAAATAATGAAAAAATACTGTTATTTTGAAATTTCTAATGTAATGTCATAAATAATTATATTTTTCCGCTTAAATTGCAAACGCAGGCTGAATCCTACGAGATTTGTCAAAATAAAGTACATAATAAATATTGTTTACATTGAAAAGGTCTACAGAAAACTCCGCGATGTCTATCTCTTATGGATGTTCCATAATAACAGTTTTTATCGTTTACTTTTTACGTCAATTATTGGATAATTTTCTTAAAAAAAAACGATGTTAACCAACGAACTATTAATCCTTATCCAATTGAACACCTTAAATACATTGTTGATTTAACATAGTTCTATATGGGCATCTATATTTATTATATATCTACACATTAGCGACCCGCCCCGGCTTCGCGAGGGTGCACTGCTAATACTAATTACACTACAGAAAAATTGTGCACGTTGTTTTAAAAACATAGCTAACATACAAACGCTACGTCCCGTAATTTTTTAATCTGTAATATATTCCAAAATATTTATTTAAATCATGTGTTGTATTACATTACACTTTTATTACAAAAGTGTATCCTAAATGCATTCTTTTTAACTTCTGTCTAATGCTCATCTCGTATATAGGTGTCTGTTTTCGAAAATTGGAAATTCTGACGAATAACACAGTTTACAGACAAATAAAAGTTACGAAAATACAGACTCACAAACGGGAACTAAATGAAGTCGAACTACGGTACGCTGGCTGTTGAATTAACAAACTAACTTAACTAAAACTAAACTCTAACTTGATCAGTCATTTTAATTATAAGTCAAACCAAACATTATTTGTTAGTTAAGCAAACTAATAAAACTGCACACCAATATTTAAAATATTGTACAAATATGGATCATCTAGCTTGGGGGCATCCCACACTAGGGCTGTCGAAACGCGGTTCTATCCCAGGGCTCGACTGCCCCACCGGCCACCGATCTTTCAACAAACATGGTCAGTACACTGGCTCTTGAGTTTTTTACTCTGCAAGATATGGTAATAACTTCTAAAGAGCCAGAAGAAGGGGGCTGGGACGGTCTGAATGAGGATAGTTGCGACGCAGTCCAGGTGAGGCATTTGTCTAACGCAGACTGCAATACGCTGACTTGGTTAAAACAAATACGATATCTTCTGATTTAGTATAAACTAGCTGACCCGGCGAACTATGTTCCGCCTTAAAGGCAATAATCACATGATCACATTTTTTACTTTTTTAATTAGGAACATTGTAAATAAAAAAAAAAAATAACATTCCATGACTTTTTTATTTGTCATTTATTTATTGTAGCACCTTGTAAAAGAAATTATTAATATATTATTAATTAAATAACATTCCATGACTATTTTATTTGTCATTTATTTATTGTAGCGCCTTGTGAAAGAAATTATGAATTTCTACTTGTGCTTCGTAAATTATCTAGCTGTTGATCTCTGAGATGTCGTGGTGGCCTAGTGGTTAAAACACCAGCCTCTCTTGTATGAGTGCGCGGGTTCGATTCCAGGTCAGGCAAGTATCCATATATATTGTTATACCACGTCTTATGTCACGTCACACGGGAATGACGGGAACGGGTTCTTAGCTACCTCCCACCAATATTCAGCCAAATCGGTTCAGCCGTTCTTGAGTTTTATATAAATAGTGAATAAGCAAATGAATCGATTGCAATAATTTTTCACCATGTTATATTTTGTCCCAAATACATTTAGAAATTGTTGCAGTGTAGTTACCGAGCCCGTCACCCAGCTTATGATACATCATAGTATTGCGCGCGCGCAACAGCCGACGCTAGAGGTCAACGCACCGCGCTCGCTCGCCCGCGGATCTTTGACCATATTTTTGTTGGGACAACCAAGTAGAATAGCAAGCTTATAACTTTGTGGTTTTTCATTATATCTTTTTGAAATTTTGTACACATATTCTTAACTTAAAAATACTGGACACGTGTTTCCTACTTTGTGGAGGTGCAAGGTACCAGGGTAGCACAAAAGTGTAGGAGAAGTCGAAACAATAAAGCTCATTCATTCATCATTATCATCATCCTAATACCTACATGAAAGAAGTTTTATTGTGCATAGTTTGTGGAGGTGCAAGGTACCAGGGTAGCACAAAGGTGTAGGAGAAGTCAAAACAATAAAGCTCATTCATCATTAACAAATCATCATAATACATGAAAGAAGTTTTATTGTGCATAGTTTGTGGGGGTGCAAGGTACCAGGGTAGCACAAAAGTGTAGGAGAAGTCGAAACGATAAAGCTCATTCATTCATCATTATCAAATCATCATAATACATGAAAGAAGTTTTATTGTTCATAGTTTGTGGAGGTGCAAGGTACCAGGGTAGCACAAAAGTGTAGGAGAAGTCGAAACAAAGAAGCTCATTTATTCCCACAGGAACGAGGAACGGGGAGCGGCATAGAAAGTATCCTATGTCCTTCTCCTGGCTCTAAACTACCTCCCTGCCAATTTTTAGCTAAATCGGTTCAGCCGTTCTTGAGTTATAAATGGAGTAACTAACACGACTCTTTTATATATATAGATAGTAACATATGAGAGGGCGATATTCAACATGGTGACCACAAAGAAAAATGGAAGAAGAAGACATGTTTGATCGACCCCAAATACATAAATTTTTGTATTTGGGGACGACCAAACATGTCTTTTACAACAGGAGAATTAATAATAGCAATGTAAAACATTACCAAGGTCCTTTGTTTTTTTAATAAGGGGGAGTAGCTAACATTTATGCATGTTATATTTTGAGTACAATATACTTCTAACATACATGACATGAAATTTACCGTGATGCTCTCCGTGCCAATTTAAGTCATGAGAAAAGGCTTATAACTCGCACGAGTTAACTGTGCACCTCGCTCTGTGACGTCATCCGAATGACGTCACAGAGCGAGGTGCACAGTACCGTTACCGTTTGTAAAAAAATGAGAATTATATAAAAAATATGAATTACAATTCTTTTTTATGTTCATAAAAGGTTGTTTTGATGATAAAGCGTCATTGTATTAGATCATATTACTCATGACGTTTTGCTATTAAATTGATACCTATGGACTAAAATAATATAATATTGATGCAACCAACAGGCTTCACTAACGAGTCGAAAATATAAAGAAACAAAAACACACTTAATAGAAAAAACTTCACAAAGCAGAAACTCCATAGAAACAGTAATAACAACAGGGGATTTAAGCTGTATTTAGAAAATTGTAACAAAGATGCTATCGCTACTCCGCGCTTACGGCGAATGCGGGGCGCCACGCGGGGAAGTGGGAGAGGGGTCGCATTCCAGCAAGGTGCACAGTTAACTCGCGCGAGTAGTATATGCAAAATACGCGCATTATCATTGAGTTACGGAAACCAGCCCGTATTACCTACCTACCTATCGTGAGAACATTCGTATATATATATATTTTTTCCAAATAGCACTAGACCCACGTGGTGGTTATGATCCATTTCCTCTTACGCTGCGTTGTCGCTGCATCGTTCGTTTTTATATATATTATTTTATGATATGGACCATTTAGACCATGGCGTCGTCGTGCGCAACATTTTAACAGATCGACGGACAATAGACGAAGCGGGAATGATGCGCTGCGTTGTCGGAGCTCCGTTGCGACGACGGATAGTGATCTACTGCTAGAGGACACACCTAGACGAGGATAATATTTGTTATCTTACGATGAGTAGGTAGCATATTGATATAGATATTCTCAAATCCTTTATCCAAGAAAGACCCTTTATACAATACATTGCGAAGACTGAACTGAGACGCAGCTGTCACAGTGTGCATACCCTTTTGCGTTGCGTTGGCATACAATGCATTGTTCCGTTGCAACGACGCGATGCAACGCACTAATGGGGCCTTACTTACCACAAGCGCGCGTCAGTCTGTTAGGTAAAATACGGTACCAAAATATTAGTTGATCTGGGATGTACCACAAATAATGTGCCTTACAGATTTGCATGTGACACTGCCTAGGGGTGACAGTGAACGGCAGATTGTGAGTTTAAGCCCTACCTGTTGAATCACTATTGTAGTGAACTTTTATGAACGTGAATATTGCCAGCTTCTGTAATATTTCATAGTTGAAGTTGATTGGTTCAAAATTTACTTAGTACAAGAATATAATTGGTGGGTTTAAGTATAAAGCTAGATATGCAGTTTTTTTTTAA
Organism: Sesamia inferens; assembly: GCA_037179545.1. Taxonomy (NCBI): domain Eukaryota; kingdom Metazoa; phylum Arthropoda; class Insecta; order Lepidoptera; family Noctuidae; genus Sesamia; species Sesamia inferens. Next base: position 30,805,812 of record CM073925.1, read on the forward strand.
TATAAATGATAAACTTGTGCTTGACCACAATCCCGTCTGATGGTAAGCAGTGATGCAATTGTTGATGGTAAAGTGCGCTAGTTTATTAAGAGCCTATTCACTCTAGCCTTGACGATACTAAAATTTTAGAATCAAATTGTTGTATGAATTTTCCTTGTTTAAAGAGTAAAACATAAACATTGCCTGTTTGTTTTTTACTTTTAATGGCTGCCATATACTTTTTCATTTCCAAAAGCTGTTCTGTATCTATCAACAACGGAAATTACGTAATGAATTTGGGTGTACTCTCAAAATAAATACCAATAATTCCACTGCATCTAGCATTTCTTATGGTGAACATCTGTTAATACTTTTCATTAGATAGCAATAGCAGTAGTGTTGTATATACATATAAATAATTTAAGTAGAAAAGAAAGAGAAGAGTTACGGGAAAAAACGAACTACGAACAATACGTAGTTAACTTTTTTTATCTTTTATTCTGCTTGACCTCAATCTCCTTGAAGATATTGAAAGTAAAATATTACGTAAATAGTTTACTTTTATCAACTCGAAGAGCTATGTCGGTAACTTTGGATCTTCTGCGCATCTCCTCATTACTGATTCGATCGCAGTCGTGTCAAGTCGCCGGTCATTGTGGAGGCCTTTGTACAGAAATAAACCTCTAGGCCGAAGAAGAAAAAGAAGGAGAAATGTACTTTTACATTATTTTTTGCTCATTACTTGCATACTGCAAGAAAATCCCAAGTTTTATTGTTTCAAGGCTATTCTCATATATGCAGGTGGAGCAAATTATCACTCTGATATTATAAGGCAAAATGAACTGATATTATCTCACATAATATATATTCTCAACTAATACGACGATAATGTACAAGTGTACATTTATACATAAATCCACGCAGAGCTAGGGTCGATTTAAGTTTCACTACCAAAGTGATAACTTATAATAGACCTAAATATAACTAACGCCTAGTTGATAAGTTATTGTTAAACTAACTATAGGACCTTGTTGTCAAATTGAATAAATAACTGATGTAATCAATTTATACTTAAACTCTAGGGCCACCTGCCTTGCTTAACCGTCCCTCCGAGATTGTCGGTTTACCAGTGAAGCCTAGCTAGCAGTTGTCTTGACCTTTTTGCTGACTTAAAAGACAGAGATCCTGCCATACCTGTTGGTTGGTCAGCGTACCATGTCTGCCACTGTGATCCTGGTCAAATTATAAATTAGTGCTTGACCACAATCTCGCCTGATGGCAAGTAGTGATGCACACGTTGACGGTAAAGCGCGCTAGTTTATTAAGAGCCTATTCACTCTAGCCTTGAAGACACTTAAATTGTAGTCCGAAGGAAACACCGCCGCTGGAAAATTGTTCCAGTCCCTGAATGTACGCGGTATAAAAGACGAGGCGAAACGCTTCGTCGGGATCGTAGTGGTTTCAATAATGTAAGTATGGAACTCTCTGTACGACGGGAAGTCCGATGGTGGAATGGAGAAGAGGGAATTAAATCATGCAATTTCCCCGTACACTCTCTAAAATGCATCCTATAGAACACCGACAGGCTGGCTACTCTACGCCTGTGCTTCAGGCTTTGGAGACCATTTTAAGTGAAATCTGGGTCGCCAATCAGCCTCTTCGCACGATTTTCCACCGAATTCAAAGTAGCCAGGTGGCTTTTTGCAGCACCAACCCTAATGTGGCTGCAGTACTCCACATACGAACAGACCTGCGTTTTATATAACATTAGAAGCTGTCCCGGTGTAAAGTACCGCCGGACCTTCGCGATAACGCCAAGTTTCCTGGTTATGTTATGGTTATGTTGTTGTGTTATGGTTACATTTCCTATACCTAAATTGCACTAAAAGTGTTTTACCTGTAAACTTGTTGGATTACGAGTATACCTGTTTTGAAGATAGGGGCACATTTACAATATAATAATTACAGGTATATTTTAGTTTCAAGGCCTGCTGTTGTGGAAATATGTTTGGTTTTTAATTCTTAATTCTATTTAACAAATTTATGTTACACCTAAGATTTTAATTTCTTCTACCTCACTCCCCGGCCGACCGGCGGTCGGGTGCCTTTTGAAGGTATCCCAGAAATCCCATTGGGCCTATGTACAATTACTATACTATAACTTAATAATACAAGCTAGGTACAGGTACTGTGTACAATATGATGCGACAGACACAGAGTGCAAAAATAAATTTATAACACAAAAAAAAAAGTTGGAAATAGTGCAGAAGTTTTTGCACATAAAAAGGTACACAAGTAGGCTTATTGCCTTATGTATTCACTACCAGTCAAACAGACCAGGGGATGTGAAGAAATTAAACGTCAGGTGCTGTTTGCTGTCACTATAAATAAGTTGACACCGAGGGCGTTTAGTCAAGGCAGGTATGTGATGTCGCAGAAGGAAGCTGCGGAGCGGGAGAGGGAGATATCAACTCCCTTCCCGGGCCGCAGAAGACGCACCGGGCGCCGAGGAAGGGCGGATAACGCCCTCTTCCGCCCCCCATGAATGGGTCCAGGGGCGAGGGACATGGGGAAGTCCCCGCCCCCCATTGATGGACCCCGAGGCGGAGGCGCGCGCGAGTGTCGGCGCGCGCCTTTGAGGCGATGCACGGGGTAGTTTAACACCCCACTACCCCGTGCAGGAGACGAGGCCCGGACAGACCGGGCCAGCACGAGGGTGTGGGGCTGTGGAAGAATTTAAACTCGCGCGGCCCCACGCGCGCTCGTGATAGAAGACACACCGGGGTGGTTTTAGTCGGTAAAAGTGTGACATACCCCGTCGCCCACCCCAGGGCGGCGGGCATCCTAGGAGGATTTCCACACCGGCAAAAAAAAAAAAAAAGAAAAAGTATTGGCTCGTCAACTGAAAGAGCAGAAAGGCTTTTTCATGAGCCTCCACCAAAAATTCTGTAACAAAAAAGAGTTGTAAAAGTCACAATCGTGTTCGTAAACTTTTAGCAAATAAACAACCAACACAAAATACAGTTTCATTCCCGCAAACTATAAAACCGTCACGCAACTTTTTTCAATGAACCGCCAAAGTTTTTACGTATTTCGCTATAGCTATTTAGAGTTCCCTGGCTAATCTATTAAATCTCACCAAACTACTGCTTTCACCACTCAATTCTTATCATTCAGGCCATCAGTGATACGTAGCTATTTTATAGTGCGTTTGGGTCAAGGGCGAGGATTAACTACCGGCAATTTTTACCTTTTTCCTTGTTGGAGGCGGAGGTAGAAGTACAGTCATATATTTTATATCTTGGTCTGATTCAAAACGGTTTTCTTTATCAATCTTTAAGCTGTTTCCTTTGAAATATTATTGCATAGCAACTATACGTATATCATGGATAACGATATCGTTTTAATAAAAGTTGCTCATTCAATTTATGTAGTAGTGAGGCAAACCTGTGACGTTATTTTGTAATGGCGGCACGTGGAAAGAATCGTTTTGGAAACACTTATACACATTTACACTATACATTTATTACTATATTACAACATATTTACACTTCGTGCTTTAATTCAAAACACCACCTACGAGATGGTGTCCTTACCACCACACCAAGATGGGACCACTCTATTGCTCCGCCGTCGCTGACGTCGTCATGTATTTACTAGTTAACAAAGACCAAATTGCCACTGTAAAATATAGAATCATTAATCATTTTAGAAAAGAGAACAACGATTAGACTTTGTTGCAAAAGTGTGGGCAGAGCGACAGATTTTACGAGGTTAATGTCCTAAAATGCACCGTATGCTTCGTCTACATTCAGAAATCAGGTCGTGCACGAGTGCTGGTAGCGACTACTACAAGGTATGGACATGTTTGAACAATGTATTGGTAACAAAAGTTTTATACAGAACTACCGATGACATAAAATAAAAAACATACGTCGGCCTTCAGCCGACGTATGTTTGTTAGTGGAAAAGCCCTGTAACTGCCCGAAGTTTGGAAGGTAACGGTGTGGTACCCCCGTGCTAGAAGAAACATATTAAGTTGTTGGTCGTACTCCTGATCTCTGTCCGGTCATGTCAGATTGCGTGCTGACCTATCGGATTAGTGTAGTGTAGCGGGGAAAAGAGAGTTAGTGGTGCTTCATTATTTCAGCCGAAAGACATCCACTGCTGGACACAGGCCTCCCCCAAGGATCTCCACGACGATCGGACCTGCGCCTTCCGCATCCAGCGGTTTTCCGCGGTAGGTCGTCGGTCCACCTTGTCGGGGGCCTACCCACGCTGCGTCTTCCGGTGCGTGGACCCCATCGGGAACTGGTGATTAGCAGAATAGTATCCTCCATACCGAAAGCTAGTCTCTATTGAGACCGATAGGACCTAAATATGATCTGGATGATTTTATTATAATTATATAGTTTAGTTTTAGTGAACAATTATAGCACACAAAGAAACTACAGTAAAGGAATAATCATTTATCGTTAGCTCATCCTGCTTCAGATAAATTCTTGTAGTCTTAATATTGAACCAAGGAATCTGCGCTTCATCAGGTTTTTGACTAAAACTTGGCGTCAAAACGTGTGTGCTGAAACCTTATTTTGGAACACTTGTCACGTCTATCAACATAGATGGAGGAATACTAAACTGGAGGATGCTTCACTGGTAAGATCGAATTTTTAAAATACAAAAAAGGAAGATAAATTGTTTTTGTCTGCACCATACGAGCAGACATGTTTTGTAAAATACTCGATCAGCATAAACACTCTACAGGTCATCGTATTGAAAATGACACATTATTTATTGAATTGCCTTTTGGTTGTTTATTTAACTTACATAATCTCACAAAATTTTTGGATTTTGGAATTGTGGACAGCTTTTAAAAGAGTAATTTAAAAATAAAATAGAACAGAATTATCTTTCTTATGTACATCATATAGATTACGGAACATAGATATAAAGACTTGACAATGGGTGATACAATGGGCGGTCTTATCGCTAAGAGCTATAATTTAAAAAAAAAAAAACTTTTTACTAAAAATAACCGACTTCCAAAAAAATGCTCTGACAAATTGAAAAATAACTAATTTCGGAAGTCAGTGGCAAAAACGAATATACAAAAACCAAAGACAACATGGATCGTGAACATGTGTATTCGTTGTTGCCACCGACTTCCGAAATTAGTTATTTTTCACTTTGTAGTTTTTTTTTTTGGAAGTCGGTTCTTTTTTGTATTTTTTTTACAATTTTAGTTGCAAAAAGTACTGTTAAGTTGCATCCGGTGAAACTAGACGCTGCGGCACACATAGTTGGGAATAGGCTAGCAAGCAAACGACGCATTTTGTTTACTTGAATTTTTACCCGTAATTTTGATTTAGATACCAAATTTGTGAACCTGAAATTTTATAAAAATCATAAAATTTCTCAGGGACTGAACTGAATGTATGAGCATTGTTAGAGATGACACGATCACGCGACTAAAATTCAGTCTCTTAATTTTTTTGACTGTCGCATCAGCATGGCGAGTAGCAGTAGGTAGTAGTTGTCCTACATTAATCTTCAATACTGTAAATTGTTGAGGACTCCCCTCGACTGTCTATAGTCTTTATTATCAGATCTACTGCAGACTTTCATTATAACCCACATAGATGCAAGCTTCTCATTAATATAAATTAATTGAGTCCAAACACAAGGTACCTACTATAAATTGTTGAGGAGTTCCCTGAACTGACCTTTGTCTTTATCATCAGCCCCTTAATGACAGTCAAAACCCATCTGGGTGTAAGGTTCTTATCAATACAAATTTTATTCAAGCACAAACACAAGATAGGTGCTGTGAATCGTTGAGTAGTTCCTTCGCCTGTCTCGCTGCTCCATCATCAGATCTACTTCTGGCCCTTATTTAATTGTAGTGCTTTAAAATACCTATTGAAAAAACTTACAAATGCACTAGCCGTCCCTACAAATTTTGAAAGTTTCCTTTGATTTCTCTGGTCTTCCACCATCAAACCCTGATATCCTTATCATGGGGCCACCTTAGGAATGTCTTCTTTTCAACAAAAAAAGAATTATCAAAATTGGTTCATAAACGACGAAGTTATCCGCGAACAAATAAATATAAAAAAAAACATATACGGTCGAATTGAGTAACCTCCTCCTTTTTAAAGTCGGTTAATAACGTCGAATAGTGTTCATTTCTACACGAAAGTAAATAAAAAAGGCAATACATTTATAGCACACACATCAGGTAGAATAAATTTAAAGTGTAATGAGCGATGTAAGAAATTAGTAGGAATGTGGTACAGCCGGGAAGGTTGTACCAAAAAGACCCAATTGAGTAAAAATGACAATTGTATCGACCGATCTTGAATAGCTACGTTGATGCAAAGCACCCTTGCATTCTAAACACTTTAAAAAAATACAATAGTAATAAGGAATTTTTTATCTATATTTATCTTGGTATTCAATCATCACTCATCATCATTTCAGTCGAAAGACGTCCACTGCTGGACATAGAACTCTCCTAGTGACCTCCACGATGACCGATCCTGCGCCTCCCGCAACGAGCGGTTTCCAGCGTCATTCACCAGGTCGTCGGTCTAACTTGGCGTACCCACACTGCGTCTTCAGGTGTGTGGTTCTCGAGAACCCGTCGTAGGCGTTCAATGTCAGTTACAAATCAGAGACAAGAAATAAGTTATTTCTGGAAACTAAAGTTGAACAAAATATATAATATAACAGCTGTATTTTTTTATACTCAGCTCATAAATCATCCCCCTTTTTAACTTAAGTACTGACATTAAACCCGGTTACCTCCATTTTCCTTGAAATAAATTCCAATTGCCTTTAGTAATCGTTCTTTAATGGCGGGTACACACCTCACGTAAATATTCACACGCGTTCAAAGTTCACCCTAATTTAAAAGCGACAATCCGGAAAGGCATCGTACAACCTCAGCTTTGTAAGAAGAGTTGATAATTATTTAAACTCCTTTACCCCAACGAGTACACTTCTTGCTACCGAATTTATCATTGAACAATTTTGACGCAACTTGACTAAAAAAACTAATTAGTCCGTCAGTCAGATTTCCAAAAAATACTAGACACGTATTTTTTCTTTTTTAATATAAACAAAAAATGAAGACGACACAGTGCGTTGAAAACTCATGTGACGTCACTGCACGCTACACTTTTTAGCGAGCAGTGACGTCACCATCCACCACTTCTGATTTTTGATGCCTTTTATACAGAGTGGTGCTGGCAATACGACAATAAATTAAACACCGTGTACCTCAACACATTCTCAGTCGACCCATAAAAAAACCACATAAATATGTCCATTAGTTTAGTCACAGGAAATTATTTTTCATTTTTCACATTTTCTACATGATGTACATGTTGATAAGGAAACGCTTACAGGTTAAAGACCGCCGCATCCTGCGGTGTTACCGCAACCGGCGGTCCTTAACCTACCTTAAACTTGAATAATAATGGCGTGAAAAAAGCAAATCGATACAGGATCGCGCTGTGGTCAATCGGAGGTCAGTGAACCAATATTTTTAAAGGGTGTTCTATTACGTTTACAATTTTATGCGATTTAGTTTGTTTGAAATTTTCATTTTTTTATTTTTGATGCTAGGTTTTTTCTTTGGTTTAGGATTATTCCTATGAACCAGCATTGTTCGTGTTTTCATTTATTGTCGTATTGTCAGAACCACTCTGTATTTGTCAATTTTTATTGATTTGATGAAACAAAATATACGGTTCCAATATTTTTCTATAATCTGAATGACGGACTAAATACAATCAATTTTTTTTTACCCAGAAAACATCCCTATTAATTTGAACGTAATCTTTGAGGTGGGTATACTTGGGTTCTAATGATGTTATCCCGACCACTACGTTGATAATAGCTTTTATAAGTCACCTGTTTTGATAATTTTGCAGATGCTGCGTCGTCGTGTAAGATATTCTAAGGAGAGATTTATTAAGATTATTATATAGAGAATTGGATACATGTTTGGTTTGAAAATGTTACACTTTTTTTCCCTTTTCTTTTTAGAGGAATTCAATCCTTACTCAACAATGATGTTTTTTTTCCTTCGTCGAATCAAAACATCTTGAGGAAACCGGGAGGTAATTAGAACAAAAAAATCGAAGACATGTGATATCTTCCAACCCGAACTGAGCTCGCAGGAAAGATTATGGCCACTCATTCTCATCGAGAAGAGAACTCTGTCCCAGCAGAGGGAATAATGTAGGCTGATTGTTTTATTAAGGTTATTTAGCGAAATCAATATTGCTCATTTAGAAGGCTACGAGTTCTCACGATTTGTTATCTATCTTTATGCACAGCCGTGCGAAGAGTAGGTACAGGCGTAGAGTAGCCAGCTTTTCGATATTCTATAACATGCATGTTGGAGAGTGTGCGCGGAAATTACATGATTTGTTTCCACCATCATCGGACTACTGACGGACATCGTACGGTGAGTATCCTGTATATTACTTAGCATGTAAGCTGTAGGTATATGATAAATAAATTTATAATGATTTGTTACTCCTAGCACTGCATATTTCTAGCATATAATTGACTCATTCTAATCACATAGGTTGTATTTGATTGGAATGGCTTAGTTTATTCTGAACAATTCTCAATGTAAAAATGTTAGGTAAAGCGACTTGAAAATAATGTTAATCGCTAGAACAGACACCTCACTTCAATCTTACTTTTTTTTTTACAGTAGACAGGCTCTTCTCGTCATAATTTCTAAAGGGTCTTTAAGACATCAGTCGCGAGTCACTCAAAGGGTCTCTTAAGAAATTAGTGGCAGGTCACTCAAACGGTCTCTAAGACATCAGTGCGGGTCATAAAAAGGGCCATTTTTATTTTTTTTTAATTAAAATTATAAACTAGCGCTTGACCGCAATCCCGCCTGAAGGTAAGCAATGACGCAGTCGTTGATGGTAAAGCGCACTAGTTTATTAAGAGCCTATTCACTCTAGCCTTGAAGACACTCAAATTGTACTCCGACGGAAACACCGTCGCTGGCAAACTGTTCCAGTCCCTCGATGTACGCGGTATAAAGGAGGAGGCGAACAGCTTCGTCCGGATCGTCATGGTGTTAACAACGTAAGGGTGGAAACTTGCCGTACGACGGGTCGTCCGATGGTGGAACGGAGATGGGGGAATCAAATCATGCAATTCCTTCGCATACTCCCCAAAATGCATCCTATAGAAGCCCGAAAGGCTAGCTACTCTACGCCTGTGCTCTAGGCTTTGGAGACCGTCTCGAGTGAAGTCAGGGTCACCAATCAGCCTCTTCGCTCGCCTCTCCACCGAATCCAAGGTGGCCAGGTGACACTTTTTTTTTTTAATAATTATAAACTAGCGCTTGACCGCAATCCCGCCTGATGGTAAGCAGTGATGCGATCGTTGATGGTAAAGCGCGCTAGTTTGTTAAGAGCCTATTCACTCAGAAAAACTGAGCGAATAGGAAGGAAGACGGCAGTTGACCGAGGTGATGCAATTTTAAACCCAACAACACGACCAAGGATGCTGCGCCAATGGGAAATTTATCTGAAGACTCTTCACGACCAAACTCCCAACACAACAACATTAGGCGCATCGTACCCGGCACACATTGCAACACAACTGCTCAGACCCGTCCTCCGTACAGCTTCACCAGACCTCATGCCGGAACACGGTAAATCGCTTGGCGGCAAGGCTTTGTCTGGTGGGTGGTAACTTCTGCCGGCGGCCGATGTTATGGCGTACCACCGAACTTAGCAGCACCAGCCCAAATGTGGCTGTTGGGTCTCTCGGAAATCAGTGGCGGGTCATACGAAGGGTCTTTAAAGTACCTATCAGTAGCGGGTCACACAAAGGGTCTCTAAAACCTCAATGGCGTGTCACTCAAAGGGCGATTAGTCAAACCCCACTACTATATATACTAAAATTAAGTGAACAACCTCGAGCACACGAATAAGAACACTCACCCATTCGTCTTATTCTCCCTCCACTTCGTACTATATAAACCAGCATGCTCTCAAAATAAAGACATCTCCTCGCACATAACCAAGTCCTACACTCCAACTCCCTTATACTTGATGCCGTTATGTAAATAAGGGCTGACGTTAAATTAATTTATCTTCATTCCGTAATACACGGGCTCGTTGTTTAGTTTTGTCTTATGATGCTATTTTAGGGGGTGCTGGCAGCTTCGTGTACAATTCATTATAATTATTTTCTCTTCCGTTTATGTGTAGGCAGTATAAAGCTAGATCTTTGCCGGTTAGTTTCTATACCTACACAATTTTGCCTCGACTTACGATTTGTAGTTTATGGGACATAGGAATAATTTGAGCACCATTTCTTTCGAAATTTAAAAAAAAATATCGTGAAGAAGCTGACTTGTTTGAAAATCGAAAATACGAAGACATGTGACACCCAACGGCACTGGGCCAGCATAGTATACTACAGCCTTAGGTCTCGACGAAGAGTGAAAATCTCTCCCAGAGAGAGAGAGTCCCGCCTTGTGAAAATTATAGGCTGAGTAAGGTAGGAATTTTTGCGTTACTATGTTAAATAACGAGACTGTTATAAAAAGCCTTTTCTTTCCCTTTATGAATAAGTGCCTTCTATGGAATTTAGATCTATTACAACATCTTCTTCTTCTTCTCAGCTTATAGAGGTCCATTGTTAGACAAAGGCCTCCCCAAAGGCTTTCATTCCATTGGGGGGCATTTTAATAATCCCCACGCTTGGCAGACGGGTTGGGGATCGTCAACCCGTCTATAAAGCGTGGATCGCAGTAATTTGTTATTCCACACGAGAAACGCTGCCGCCCGCTTCCCTGGTGAGAGTCCCCTTAGTTGCCTCTTACAACAGCCGCGGGAGGATATGGATTGGTACTGTTCTATGCCTGTGTGGTAACGGACAGAAACAGAAACAGAACTGTATGTAAAGAAAACCCTGTCCAATCCGTGAAGGTATTATTGGGTATCGATGTAATTTAATTGATTCTACTAATGCCTACAAAGCCGGGCTAAACTTAAAAAAATCCCCCTTAAGAAATAAATATTATTTCGCAAAAAGAGGTAACTTAATACATGTGCGGTAGGCAATACATGCGCGGGCGAAGGGGGGTAGGGCACGCGGCTTGCGGTCGCATCGCTATTCGCTCAAAGCTGTCAAAAATGGTGTTGTCACTTTTTAAAAAATTACCAAATTATGGGGAAGAAAAATTTAAACAAACATGAGTTTTATCTAAAAATATTTTAATTCCTACACGATAATGTTCAGTTTACATTACAAGTTCAAACATTTTTATAATTTTTCCAATTTTGTTAGTCACTCTGAAATCAACTTTATTGTAATCAAAATGAAGTTGTAATTTGTTTTATTTGAAATTTAATTACTATCCAAAAGATTTTAGGTGTGTTGGTACACTCGGGCAACATTGGTCCATTATATTATACTAGCGACCCGCCCCGGCTTTGCACGGGTGTAATGCTGATACTAAATACACTACATAAAAACTGTGAACGTTGTATAAAAAACATAGCAGCTCGCCGCTCCCGCCGCCCCGGCCAATCGGTACCGCCGCAAACGAGACGCCCTGCAGTTTTTAAAATCTGTAATATATTCGAAAATATTCATTTAAATCATATGCTGTAAAGGGCGATATAGATCTATATTAAATCAACAATTTATTTAAGGTATTAAATTGGATAAGGATTATTGTTCTATTGGGTAAAATCGCTTCGATAATATTAGCCAGTATTTCACTTGTGTGGCATATCCATAAGAGATAGCCATATACCATCGCGGAATTTTTTGTAGAACTTTTCAATATGTACAATGTGCCTGCGTTTCACTGTAAACGCGGAAAAAATGTAATTATTTACGACATCACATTAGAAAGCTCAAAAATAATAGTGTTTCTCCACAATTTAATGGAAGTTATTATACATATATAAACCTTCCTAAAGATATAATCTTACATAGAGACATAGGGAAAGAAAAAGCTATTTTGTTTTATAATACAATGTAGTGAAGACAAGTTCCGGTTCTTATTACATTGTATGATATGTGAGTTTAGAGTGAGTTGTCAATAACGTCAATCCCTGACATTAGTCGGAATGAGACCTCACTCCACGCGCACATCACCTCAGCTATTACGGCGAGATGGTTACAGAATCACATAGCTGAATTGTATCATCTCTAAAGATTATAACATCGGGAGTTTGGTCGTGGAAGGTCTCCAGATCAGTCTCCCTCTGGCGTAGCATCGTTGGTCGTGTTGTTGGGTTAGGTTAGGTCTTTTTTCCTATTCACGCAGTTTTTTTGAGTGAATAGGCTCTTATTAAAGTAGCGCGCTTTACCATCAACGATTACATCACTTTTTACCACCAGGCGGGAATGCGATCAAGCATTAGATTATAATTATTAAAAAAAAACCTTTTCGTAATAAATACTGCCTTCAAAATATTTATGCGAATAACAGTTAAAACGAAATTTTGAAATTACCCTCGAAGAACATCTCTTCAAACTTGATTGTATCTAACACTATTCCTGTTAAACAAGTTCTACAACAATTCAAGCAACTTCACAATAATTGTCTGTAATTCTCTTAGGAACATTTTCCCGCACGTGCTAACAAAATTTAGCCTAATATTCTACCACAGTCAGCGTACATCGTTTATGCTTTAACTGTATACTCAGAGTTGCATAAATTTCTCAGCAAAACAATGAAACATCGTCAAGACATGCATCCTCTAATATAGTAACGAAAACACCACCTAATGTTTACCACACCAGCAAAATAAACCGAGCTTATAAATACATTGAGCATCTATGAGATATGCTATTAATACTAAAAATATAGATTCAGAAGTTCCACTGAAAGAAAGTCAAATATTAGAACATGAAACATCACGGACGAAACCTGTTTAGAAGAAAGACGCGGAAGTGATGAACATAGAGTTTAATTTATAATATATCAGAAAAAAACTACTGGCAAGTTGCGATTTGGACTCTCGCACAAAAAGCTGCGTATATGTGTATCTAAAAAAATCATCATCATCATCATTTCAGCCGAAAGATGTCCAATGCTGGACGCGACCTTTACCAGGTCGTGGCCGTCGGTCCACCTTGTCGAGGGCTTACCCAAACTGCGTCTTGCCCATAGGGCCGATGCCAGATGGAGTCGATGGGTTCTCTAGTGGGACCACGCACCGGAAGATGCAAAGAAAATAATATTTTAGTATATTTTTTTTTTGGGATGGTAAATCATCAAATGACTTGTTCCGCTCTGGGCAGAACAGAAGGGCGTGTCAGACTTTTACTGACTAAAACCCAACTGTGTTTCTTCACTTGCCTGTGCGACGGCCAGGGCCACGGTTTCTTTTTAAGCAACCCGTAACCCTGACCCAGGAGGCATCGGTCTTCGTGGACTCCGTCACGATGCGCTGATATCTCTTTGAGGCACGCGTGAAACACAACGCGCTGTCGACTCGGATCTGGTCCTTAACGGGCGGCGAGCTGCCCACTGCTCGCCGCCCGCAGGTCCGCGCCTACGGTGGCTAGGACTTCGTCTCCCAACCAGGGCGTCTCCTGCGGCAGCTAGTGGCGTGAGGGCGCTGGGATTCCCGCTACCCCCACGCAATCCGCCTCCTCCTCTGCCAGCATCACTACCCAAGCCCTCCCGAAACAATTGTGTCCGTTGAGGACCTGCATCAGGCGGAGGGTGAGGGTGGCGCTATTGTGGTGTGTCCAGCACTGGGTTGCAACAATCGCACTCTCCATGTCGCCATGAGATCCCGCCGGAGCTCTGTCCGCCGTACTGCGACTACTACGTACGGCCCTGTCCGTCAGATAGGGTAAAATGGCTCTCCGCCAAATCTGGGCCCACGTGCCTGAGTTACCCGACGAGGTGGTCTGCAATGAATCTTTCGAGGAGCTTGCCCACCTCGTCGAGCAGCATGATGAGAAGGAGAGTCCGCAGGGCGCCCTGGCTTCTTTATATGGATCAGCTTCCCCGTCTTCCAACGAAGTGGGAACTGGCCCCTCTTCAAGCATGCGCTTAGTAGCTCCCGTAGTCGAGGTTCGAGAGTCCCTAAGGCCAGTACTCAGGCTTTTCCAGGTAAGCCGTCGGGTCCTGGAGCGGTATTTTATGCATTCAGCCTACGTAGCGCCACTCTTAGCTCTACCTTGGTCAGCTCTGGAGCATCGTTGTCGTCGTTGGTGTGGTTCGCATCAGTCACCGCAGGAGGCGCAACCATGGGTGGAGGAGTATGTTCCCCTTTCGAGGGAAACAGAGTGCTCATCACGTCCTCCACGAAAGTGATACAGCCTTGTGGGAGACAGTAGTGGAGTCTTAGTAATACTGTCCTGTTGTTAACCTTTCGGTGCAGAAACCTAAAAGAGCACTCTTATCTGAACAATGAAGGAAAACATCGAAAGGAAACCAGCATGTCTTGTACATAACATTACAATCTGTATAAAATCATCCATTGTGATCATCATGTGTGTCAAAAATTGTCTGTAAAAGATCGCTCTTAGCGATAAGACTGCCCAATGTGTCACCCTTTGTAAAATCTTTATATTTTTGTTCTGTAGTTTATATAGTGTAAATAATAAAGAGTATTCTATTCATGTCTCAGAACTAAACATTCAAAGACATTTGACATTTACCAACTCACGATTGCCAGATTACAGCCCAAGCTCTATCTAGAGGCAACAAGAGGCCTATATCGCAATAGTGGGTATCTTATAAGATAATTATAGATAAAATAACGAGTCAAGATGATGACTTAAAAAAAAAAACAATTCGGAACAGTAAAATCATGCGTTTAATTTAATTTCGCAAACAACTACAGGCTACAGGTATTGTGACTTCTCAGAGGTAAAAAATAAAATGTTATACTTAGGAACATAAATTCAGAAAAAAAAAGCATTACAATGGGGACAGAAATCTAGATTGAATAGTAACTCATCTTTAACGGGAACAGGACTATAGAAAGAGCAACCTACCATAACAATGATGCCATATTCACTTTCATTTTGACATTTAAGCCACATTCATTACATTATTTACGTTATAGGTCAGGCGAATGTTTCAAATCTACAAAGCAATAAGTTGAGAATTTTATTGAAATCCGTTGGATTGTGATTGAAAATGTTTAGTTTACTGGTTCTTCTGTTAATTTCTATCATTTGGTACTATCAGAGGAATTAGAGACGTATATTCAGTTCTGTTTTGAAATAAGGTTACGTTTTCTCCATAATTTAATTAGATTTTTTTACAATATGCAGACTGATCCGCTTGGTATAACAATTAATGTAGAATTTAGTTTGTTGTTTTCATTTTAATATCGTTTTATATTCCATTGTTTTTATTTCCATTTCTAGTAAGTTTTTTTTCCTTTTTCTTTATTTATTTATTTAAACTTTATGCACAAACATTGCACAATGGCGGACTTAATGCCTTAGGCATTTTCTACCAGTCTACCTTGAGGTGATGCAGAGACAAAACATGGTAGGTGCAAACAAATTGAGAGAAAAGAGAAAAGAGAGAGAAAAAAAAATAATATTATAATAAATACATAAATACATACATACAAAATATAAACAGAGGAGAGAGATAAAAAAAATCATAGGTAGAGAAAAAGAATAAATTATATACGTGATGAATCTGCCAATTTCTTGCGTAGGTATTCCCGAGCTTTCACTTTAAATGTGTACCGACTTGTCAACGTCCTGATATTCTGAGGAAGATCATTCCAAAGGAAAACCGCCTGAACCAGAAATGAAGACTTAAGAAAACCAGTGCGGTGAGAAGGACATCGTAGAAGACAATTATTGGAAGAGCGCAGATTCTTATTACTTTGCCTGTGAAATGAAATGAAATCGTTTATTAAGCAAGTAGGATCACCGATCACTTTTACACGTCATATATATATTTTTTTCAAACTAGATGAAGCCGGCATTTCCTAACTGACTACCTCTGAGAAGAAATAGCCAAAACAAACGGGATCATCGTCTTTTTTCAAGTCCAGACATTAAAAATGAAAATGTTTACAATAATTTACCTTATAATTACGCGTATTGCTTAATAACAATGCTTAACAGAACGAGCAGCTCAGTCCCAAGCTTTTATGTCTTCTGAATAATTTGTGATTTTATAATATCCCTTTTTGCAAAATTTGGCCTTTATATAGTTTTTAAATCGTTTAATAGGTAAGTTTCGAATGTCCATGGAAGCTTGTTGTAAAAGTGTATACATTGAACGAGTTGCCTACTCTGTGGAGATGAGTGTGATGTACTGCAAGATTGTGTTTGTGATTGTTATGATATCTATATTTTGTATTATTAACAATTGTTAAAAAAAAATCATCATGTAATTATATTATTCAGAACTAGGTATATACATACTTAATATGGAAATAAAAAAACAAATATCAACTTTATTTCAATGGTTCTCATCAGATGGATCAGCCTAGATAATGTTCCCACTCCTGGGACACAGGCCTCCTCTCGGTGAGGGGAGTGGGCCATAATCTACCATGCGGGCCCAGTACGAGTTGATAGATGTCACATATCTTCGAAGTTTTGGCCCTAGGACATTCCGGTTCCTTCAACGGTATTTTCCTTAACTAGATCAGTGAGAGATCAGTGGTGATGAAATAATTTACAAAAAGTAAAGCGCCTGGCAGTGTTCGAACTTATGACCTACATCGATGTATGCCGCGGTCGATGTGCCATTAGGCCACCACTGCTATCAATGGTTATCTAGTTTAATTCAAAGGGATTAACACTCGGGAAAAAATATGAAAAGAAATGTATGAAGTTATAGCATAACTGATCTTACGTACTGAACTTTTTATGTAGATATTAAAATTATTTTTTCATAAACTTACATTTCCTTCCATTATTGGCAAACAAATTGCGATTACAGCAACATTTTTATAACGTCTTCTAAAAAAATAACATGCCAACGTTAAAACTCAAAGTCCTAATGCATATTGCAATATAAAACGTCCCCTTACTTAAATATGATAGGGATCGCCGTAAGGCTTGTATAATATGACGACGTCACTACACACGCCATATGCTTAAATATTCCCTTTTTGAAAGAAAATCTCCCCTCTGTGCCATTAGCGCGGAACACAAAAATGCTTGAAAGATCGAGAAATATAATATAAGGGATATCAGAGTCACAGTTTTATATAAGCAATAGTTTTACTCGTACCTTCATAATAATGAAAGAAATATTTTGCAACAAAATTACAAAAGAAACTAAATGTGTTTAAAGGATTATGTTTACTACAAGTTTACGTGAAATAGATTCCATATAGCACTACTGCCTGACCGTCGCTGGTTTTCAAATAACCATTTTACAATGCATAATAAGCTTATAATGACGAGATCTACGTTCCAAACTTATGTAAACGATAATTTAAAAAATTGTTCACTCAGTGGTAGGCCATAACATCGGCTGCCGGCAGATGTTACCACTCAGCAGACAAAGTCTTGCCGCCAAGCGGTTCGTCATGTTCCGGCATGAAGTCTGGTGAAGCCGTACGGAGGATGGGTCTACGGGGACAAAACACATCATTGTTATTATCACCATATCGCATCAGTACAAATACATTTTGGAAACAGAATTCCAGTATTGGCGAAATTGTTTACAGCATTAAATATTCAATTCAACACGCAACTTACTCTCGGCAATGCTTTCAATACACAACGAATGCGTTAATTTTTTATCAAATTTCTTTCAACATCTAAGAATATTTCACTATTTTAATACCATAAAGCCCATGAAAAGGCGAGATGAAATATAGTCCATTGACTTAAATATTTACTCAAAGTAAGCAAAAGCATAACATGACATAGTTAACAAAATAAACGCAATACTTATCAGTTCCAATTGTCACGCTACGCAGTAGTACTCTTCAATTGAACCTTTTTTTTTAATATCAACTAGTGTCTGACCGCAATCCCGTTTGATGGTGGGCAGTGATGGCAAGCAATAGATTAGCAATATGCTTCGAAATGATTTCAACTGATAATAATAGTGTGTTAGGTGATCAGCAATCACATCACACAATACAAAATCAGCAACGATGCTGATTGTGTATTATGTGATGTGACACAATGACACAATACACAATCAGCAAGGATGCTGATTGTGTATTATGTGATGTAACACAATGACACAATACACAATCAGCAAGGATGCTGATTGTGTATTATGTGATGTGACACAATGACACAATACACAATCAGCAAGGATGCTGATTGTGTATTATGTGATGTGACACAATGACACAATACACAATCAGCAAAGGATGCTAATTGTGTATTATGTGACGTGACACAATGACACAATCAGCAAAGGATGCTGATTGTGTATTATGTGAAGTGACACAATGACACAATCTGCAAAGGATGCTGATTGTGTATTATGTGACGTGACATAATGACACAATACACAATCAGCAAGGATGCTGATTGTGTATTATGTGATGTGACACAATGACACAATCAGCAAAGGATGCTGATTGTGTATTATGTGATGTGACACAATGACACAATACACAATCAGCAAAGGATGCTAATTGTGTATTATGTGACGTGACACAATGACACAATCAGCAAAGGATGCTGATTGTGTATTATGTGACGTGACACAATGACACAGTCAGCAAAGGATGCTGATTGTGTATTATGTGACGTGAAACAATGACACAATACACAATCAGCAAGGATGCTGATTGTGTATTATGTGATGTGACACAATGACACAATACACAATCAGCAAAGGATGCTAATTGTGTATTATGTGACGTGACACAATGACACAATCAGCAAAGGATGCTGATTGTGTATTATGTGACGTGACACAATGACACAATCAGCAAAGGATGCTGATTGTGTATTATGTGATGTGATTGTTGAAAGAACAGATTTGCCCCTCTTCTATGTATTTAATTATATGTCTAGAATTGTGTATACCTTTTGTTGGAGATCCTATATAAATACTTACCAGCGCCAATATTTTAAAATACTTCGAAACAGTAATATTCTCTGACTTGTCTCGTAGTGTGAAGAACTTGTATACCCGGCATGTATTTGCTTTAGTACAAAATGAATGCATGTTGCATAATGCCATCAGTAATCCGAAGCTTGCCGCGCAAACATTTCATTTGTTTCCGTTCTAAGGAGGATAAATGAAGGATAAATGAGTTCAAGTTCTTTATTTCATAACAAAAAAATACATTTGTGTTGAAATGTTTACATTAGGAATACAAATAAAAAAGCAACATAAATATTAGAATATAAGCAATCTCAAAGTGCAGTATTTATATATAGCAAACAAAGTCATTCTATATAACAATTTATTACTGTGTGATTTGTCCGTATATATTAATGTAAAAACAAAAAATAAAAAAAAAAACAAAAATACACATCAATGTCAAACAAAGAGTACACACAAATATAGTTTCATGTCAACATAATATTAGTCTAAGCTTTTGTCAAGTACAAAATTCGTCAACACTGTAATAGGCTTTGTTGATTAACAAATTTCTGAGTTTATTTTTGAATATGTTCACATTCTGAATATTCTTCAATTCTGTTGGTAATTTGTTAAACAGATTGACCGACTGCACAAGTGACGAATGATCAACAACATTAAGCTTTGCCTGCACAAAAGTAGTAAGATCTTTTCTACGAGTGACAACTCTAATTTTTCTTTCATTATCTGTTTCAAACTCGTTTAAGTTTTTGATTAAATGAGTAAGAAGAACCAAAACATAAAGACATGGTACTGTCAAAATTCTAAACCTAATAAACAACTCCTTACATGATTCTGTCTGGTTTAAACGAAGCATGGTTCGTAATGCTCGCTTTTGTATAGTAAAGGCTGCCTTAACATTGTACCTATAGCTGTTTCCCCAAAATTTAATACTATATCTAAGTTTAGATTCAACCAGAGCAAAATAGACAGCGCGAAGTTGGGAAATAGATAGCGTATCCCTCAGAGATCTGATAGCATAACAGGCACTACTTATTGTGCCCGTAATTGAATTAAGTTCTGGCTTCCAATTAAGTAAGGAATCAATTTGTATCCCCAAAAATTTTACAGTCTCCGCTACATCAATTGGCCTACCCAAAAATCCTACGTTTACAAGAGCCTTGTTTCTAACTGTTGATCTAAACACCATACACTTCGTCTTATTTACGTTTAATTTAAGATTATTCATAGAAAACCAGGTTTCACAAGCGGCTATTAATAAATTTAATTTACGTTGTAAGGACTCCATATCATCAGCAGCTATAACTGCACTAGTATCGTCAGCGAATATTATCAAGTTAGCATCTGGTAAAATGTTTTTAATGTATTCAGTTAGATCATTAACAAATATAATAAAGAAAAGGGGGCCTAAAACCGAACCCTGCGGAACGCCTCTAGTTACAGCAAGTAACTTCGACTTATGTATTTCTTCCACACCATCGTTAATTGATTTAATTTCGACGTACTGTTTCCTATTGGCCAAATAAGAACTAAAAAGTTTTAAAACATTTTCCCTTATACCGTAATGCTCCAACTTATCCACCAGAATGCAATGTTCTACGGTATCAAACGCGGAACTTAGGTCTAGGAATAAGCCAGCAACTTTAAGTTTATTGTTCAGCTGTTTTACTACGTTATTAACTAACGAGTCTATTGCATCTAGTGTGCCTTTACTTTTTTGGTATCCAAACTGATTACCATCTATTATTTTTTGACTACTTAAATGTCTTACTAGCCTAGATTTGATTACTTTTTCAAAAAGTTTGGATAGAACGGGTAATAATGAAATGGGCCTGTAATTGCCTGGATCTGTTCTAACACCTTTCTTAAATAGGGGTAGGACTCTAGCTAACTTAAATTGGTTAGGAAAATAGCCTTCATTGACACAGTTATTAATTATTTCAGATATTGGGTATGCCAGAATATCTATGTTTTCTTTGATTACGCTTAGTGGTATTTCATCATGTCCATATGACCTTTTATTCTCCATACCATTTACCATTTTATAAATTTCTATCGGTGTGACGGGAAAAATGTTTGAAATTTCTTTAGGGTTACAAATTATTTTATTATTATGTTTTAGTATTATATTTTTATTTTCTAAATCCTTGTCAAATTTATTTCGAGTTTTACTGACCATTTTCCATATTTCTTTGTTAAAATTTGTTGCTTTATTTATTTGATTTGCGACTTCCCTTTTTTTAGCGTTCCTAATTACTTTTTTGTAAATTCTGAGATACTGTTCACGATATTTTAATAACGATTCGTCACACTTAGCTTTATTTACAGTATTAAGTAATCTTTTCATTTTGCTGGATATCCTTATTCCTTTCGTTATCCATTTTGACCGACCAGTTCTTTTTATATTAATTTTAACTTTGCTTTTTTTAAAAGTACTAGAATGCAGTTCTTTGAATTCTTGTATAAACGTGTTTGTACCTAAATTCCAGTCGTGCTTGAGAAGTTTCTGTCTGAATGCATTTCTATTTTTCTCGTTATATAATCTTCTCTCTATGTATTTAAAAGTAACGCATTTTGTAGGATTCACTTTTTCCAAATATGCAGTACAGAAGAGGGCTGCATGTCCATCCGCTAATCGATTGTGGTCAATATCTGTACTAACAATATGTCTGTCACAGGTATTAGTTAAAATATTATTAATACAGGATTCGGAGTTATTTCGCACAAATGTAACGGAGTCAAATAAATATCTAAAATTATAACATTTCAACAATGATGTAAATGAATTTCTTTTGTTATCCTGTTTTGCTAAGTCGATGTTAAAATCTCCGCAAATAATACATATTTTATTAAAAAAATACTGCAATAATTGTTCTAATCTACTTAGAAAATCGTCAAAATTTTTATTAACGGGTGTTCTATAACAACAGATTATATAACAGTTTGTCTCAATGTCCCTTACTCCACATATCTCGAAGCTATCTGTTTTATACAGCCTTTTACAAATTTCTAAGTCTTCAACTTGTCTGTTTTCGTGTGTTAATACTAATGTACCACCTCTTTTTTTATTTAACCTTGTGTTGCAAGAGCTTACGTTATAATTAGGAAAATTAAATTGTGACACCATTATTCGATTTAAAAAATGTTCACTTATACAAATAAAGCTCAATTCGTTTGATAACTCAGTTACATACATTTCAAGTTCATCCCTCTTATTATTTATTCCGCATAAGTTTTGATGAAAAATGGTAAGATATGAGTACCTATCCCTAAATATAGCCAAGTTGTTTAAATCACCAGACAAAGTACTAATCTCGAAAAAGCTGACTATGTTGTTCAATGTCCTCAAAGGAAGGATTTGAATATTCAGAATATGCGTCAATTTCCAATATAAGTTGCTGTATTTGATCAAATATACTATACATACCTCTAATATTTATATTTCCATGTTTATCATATGACAGTGAGTCATAAGTCAGGTTTAAGTTTGAGTCAATTAAATAAAGATAATTATGAATTAAATTGTCATTGTAAATTATATTATTAAAAGCTTCTATTCGCCAGTTATACATCTCTCTATGATAATGATTTTTAAAAGTAGGACAGCACAGTATTATATTTGTATGCTTAATAGGTATTACTATATCCCGTATTAATTTTACCAGATTAGTATAGTCGCATGAGGTCTTGAAATCCTCACTACCAATTTGTATGACACAGTAATCCTGAGAGGTTAATTCGCTTACTTTATCCTTTAATCCGCATATTAATTGTTCCACGCCACAGTTTGTTTTTATGTAATGGCATATTTGAAAACTATCGCCAAACATTTTGGTAGCAATTGGTAGAATTTTGCCGGTTGAGTTGCTACTGAGGATCACAAGCTTCTTGCCCCTTTCATTCCTAACATCATTAACACATCTCACTTTTTTTCTCTCTACTATTTTCCCTTGTACTTTGTTATCCCAGTCCGCATGAGGAATGGCACGGGTATAGTAAGTAAGTGATTGTTGCAGATCCTGCATTTGTGAATTTAATTTTTTTATCTCATTTTCTGCGATTTGTAGTTCTTTTTGTAAGGCTGACATATTTTGTTGCAACTTTGGTGACGTTTTAGAAGCAGTTGTAAACATATCATGTGGCGTTGGAGTGAGAAAATTTTCTCTTTCTTTTTGCGACTTAGGTGTACCATTATGAGGTTTTGAAACTGAGGACTTTTTTCTTGGTGTAATTATCTCAGTTGTTAATTTTTTTGTCACCTTTTTGACTAATTCATGCCTTGTATTTATTTTTGAAACTGTATTTTTAAGTTCCATATTTTCTAAGGATAATTTACTAATTTCATCATGAGCTGAAGTCAGTTCGAGCTTAAGTTTTAATATTTCATTATTAAGTTCCTGTATCTGTGAATCAATTTCGTCAGCGGATATGTTCGGAAGGCTATTGGTGCTGCCATCTAACGTCAGGTTAGTGGAACTACTACTTAAGTCTACTTTGTCAGCCGTTTTGTTAACCTCGGACATTGATTTAGTACGATGTTTCAATCTAAACGTTATGTTTTCAAATAAATCCATAGTAGTAATATAAATTTAACTTGCCAAGAACTCCTGAGACTGACTGGGTTTTGTAGTTGAATCCACTTTGCACTTTTATCCAAATGACGGTGTGCTCGAAAAATCATATTATGTAAAACATTTTTTGCGTTTATTTTCCGTGTTCACTAACAGAATTCTTTGCAAACACTTTCACTTCGTTATTGGTAGTCACTTTCTTCAGTTTCCAGTAAACTAAATCACATATTCGATGTATTAGTATTGTTCTATAGTCATAATCACATATTTATAGTACGTATAAATGTTTATTTTTCATGATAACACTTTCACTTATTGAATAGGAGCTATTTGTGTGTGAGTGACAGTAATACTAGTTTTAGCCTTAGATACAGGTTTTATTTAACGAGTTGTTATCTTTTAGTGAGAGCAAGAACTATACTAGTAAATTGGTTAATATTGTTTTTTTTTATACTTATAAACTAGTGCTCGACCTCAGGCCCACCTGATGGTAAGGCGCAATCGTTGATGGTAAAGAGCGATAATTTATGAAGAGCCTAATCACTAAGAAAAATACTAACTGAATAGAAAGGAAGACGGCAGATGAGCGAGGTGGTGCAATGATACGATGCTGCGCCAGAGGGAGATTGATCTAGAGATCCTCTACGACTAAACTTTTGATAAAATAATATTTGGCGCATCGTACCAGGCACACATCGCAACACAACTGCTCAGATCCGTCCTCCGTATGGCTTTACCACACATCATGCCGGAACACGACGAATCGCTTGGTGGCAAGACTCTGTCAGGTTTTTTTTTTTTTAATATTTATAAACTAGCGCTTGACTGCAATCCCGCCTGAAGGTAAGCAGTGATGCGATCGTTGATGGTAAAGCGCGCTAGTTTATTAAGAGCCTATTCACTCCGAAAAACTGAGCGAATAGGAAGGAAGACGGCAGTTGAGCGAGGTGATGCAATGTTAAACCCAACAACACCACCTACGATGCTGCGCCAAAGGGAGATTGATCTGAAGACCCTCCACGACCAAACTCCCAACACAACAAAATTAGGCGCATCGTACCCGGCACACATCGCAACACAACTGCTCAGACCCGTCCTCCGTACGGCTTCACCAGACATCATGCCGGAACACGACAAATCGCTTGGCGGCAAGGCTTTGTCTGGTGGGTGGTAACTTCTGCCGGCGGCCGATGTTATGGCCTACCACCAAGCGAATTAACGATAATTCGCCACATTGTGTTTTTTATTTTTTGTTATTTTATTGTTCTTCTAGATACCGGTATAATGGGATGCATAAGGATCCAAGGGCGAATCGAGACAAAACTTTAAAATGGATTTGGACTTATAAATAATATAGTAGGTATACTGTTGCAAGGAAACTTATTCTTTATTCAAAAACAGTGAACACATTAGCTCTTTCTGGCAGCAAACTATATAGTTTTAACTATTGAAAATAAAATTATTTTAATGTTAAAATGCCTTTTAATCTTTCGTCACGATTCAGCCCAGCATTCCTATTCACCCCGTTTTACGCTACTGTAAAAGTGGCCTGCAAAAGTTGACTGTATGTAATGCAGGTTGGCAATAAAATAGCTCTGGTGATGTTTAAAAATTCAAGCGAATTTAGAATGAGTTTTCAAATATTTGTATTTGGTTTTTTGATTTGAAAAACCCGTGATGTTATTGTATATGTAAGCGAGGTCTTGTAAACACGCTCGCTTGAAATAAATGCAGTAAATATAATAAACGAACAAATCCAATACCAAACCCAAACCAAATAAAAATAAAATATATTATTTACAAAGCTTAAATGTTTCTGTAGCAATGGTATGCGATAAAATCGGATGCCGGCAGAAGTTACGAGAGAGTTAAGAGTACGGTGCGCCAAATGTTGTTGTGTAGGGAGTCTGGTCATGGACGGTCTCCAGATCAATCTCCCTCTAGCATAGCATCGTTGGTCATGTTGTTGGGTTTAACATTGGATCACCTCACTCAACTGCCATCTTCCTTCTATTCAGGTTTTTATTGAATAGGCTCTGAATAAACTAGCGCTCTTTACGATCAACGATTGCATCACTGGTTACCATCAAGCGGGATTGCGGTCAAGCAATAGTTTGTAATTATAAAAAAAAACTCCTTTGTACTCAGATCTTAATTTCAGATCATTATGTATTATATTGTGTGTAGGTACATCATTATTGAAATCAATTATTTAACTTTTCGTACAGTTTTTTTTCGTTTTACTTTACTGATGTAATCTTAGGCATTCAGGTTAATGACCGAAGACAGTATGATATACTGATGAACACGCACACATTTTAACACACACACACACACACACACACATTAATAAAGATCAAAAATTAGCGTCCCCAATAGGGGAATGGTCCACGACTAAATATAACACCAAATTTAAAACTAAACTAACCTAATGATACAGCCTGTATGTCCCAACAATTGCACGCGCCAGCACCAGGTGAGTCAGTGTGGAATGCGAAATGCGGGATGCGGGATACGGAATCCCCCGGGGCCAGAATGTTGGGCTCATCCTCCCGAATCCGAAGAGTCCAAACTCGGCTAGTCTAGGACCTCCGGATCCCGAGATATTTGAATTCGAATTTTGACAGAATTTTGAAATTCCCAGCCGTTTCCGAGATATCCGGGATTTTAGGTAGGGATATGGGGAAGGACTTCGAGGTGGGTAAATATAGTAAAAAATTTAATAAAAAGATGGCGCGTAACCGAAAAATGTGACGGTAATTTTTTTTCCAACGCCGATAAAGAAGTTTCACTTCAAAAATATATTTGGTTTGAAAAATTTATCCAAAACCTTCATTTCTAATACCAGACAGACTTAGAAACACACGCAGACGTCAATGCAGGAGAATAGTGGTTGCGCAGATAAATTTTATATTATTGTTGGCCCACTGCAGGTCAACGGCCTTGCCTTACCCTCCTACTTTTTCGACTACTGCAATGGAAATGGAAGAAATATGAACAAAAGTCCTCTATTCACTATCTTTAGTGTTTTTTGATCCTTTTAACGAATATACAGAATTATTTTTTGTTTATGGGAAACTCGAAACCCGTGTCAAGTAATTTCAAGTAAAGAATCTATGTATAAAATTTTAAAATATATCATAAAAAACACAAAGTTATGAGCTTGTTATCTTACTTGGTTGTCCCAACAAAAATATGGCCAACGCACCGGTCGGAACGGTGCAATGACCTGTGGCGTCAGCTGTTGCGCGGGCGTGTGCAAGTACTATGATCTACCGTAAGCTGCGTGGCGCACTCGGTAACCACACTGCAACAATTTCGAAATGTATTTCGGAAAAAATATAAAATGGTGTAAAAATGATTGGAATCGATTCAGTTGCTTATTTTGAACAAACTATATTCTGGTTTCGCATAACATAAAGAAAAAATAACGCTCTTTACTAGACAAACAAGAAAATCATTACATTAGTTATTTTCTCTAGTATAAAATTATACTTTTTGTAGAAAATATGGTTTCTGCGCGATACCAACTTTCTAGATTGAATGATGGTTTTGGTTTGGTATTGGTTCGGTATAAATGATACGACTTTAATTTGGTCACGGTTTTATGGTTTAGACAATAGTAATGGTTATACGTGAGAAAGCTATGTTGGTTTAATCTAAAAGATGGTTTGTATGGTTTTAGTATAGTTTGAGTTACGCGATCGATGGTCGAATACGCACTGACTTTAATAATGAATTGTATTAGTTTTATAGGAATGCACGAAAGCTAAAGTGCTGAGCTGTTCGGTTGTATTGCTCCGAACACTGTTACTTTCCCAATACGCCAGCCTATCGATTCTTTAAAAATCACTGAGTGAAAAGATGGGTGATGTGAGTTTGAAATGAGATTTTAATAATATCAATCTCTTAACATTATGTAGTTGCATGCAGGCGTACCCAGCTTCTGGCCTAGAGGGGCAAGTCAGGCCTAGGGGAAGGCAAGTCAGGCCTCGGGGAGGCTGTGCAAATCTGATTTTTAAAGTGGGTAATCTAAGTAAATCGCGGTTTTTTGGCAATTACATCGTAGTTTATGTTAGTTTATACTGCTTAGTTTGTTTAAAAGTAAGAGACAAGTCTTCGTTTATACTTTGTTTTAGTAATTAGGATAGTTCATACATGTTCTGCGAGGTGAAATGATAACTCACTCTACACTCGCTGCATTTATTCCCGGTAAGATGGCTACACAATTGCAGTATCGCATGTGTTTTAAAATATATTAAAAATATCTTAATTTACAACCAACTAAAAACAATTACGGAAGGGCTAAAACTTTCGACAAAAGATTGCTTCTTTACAAGTTAGATGAATAATGTCATGAAACCTTGTTTGTTCTGACTTTTAAGTCTGATTAGCTGAGTTACGAAAAGCTGGTTCAACCAAAATTATTTGAACGATTTTCAGTATAAGTTTTGTTGGCGTTGTGGCTTAGTAATTGGCTGCTGTTCTACGGGTCGTGGGTTTGTTTTCCGTACGTTATATTGTTATACATAAGGCTTTATGTTTCGGGTTTTATGCGTGTGAGGTATTTTCTTGTACTCCATACGCAGATCATAAAGTAAAGGAAATAACTTTGTTAACGTTTCAAAAAAAATGTGAAATAAGACTACAAAACTGATTAATTATTTGTATTAACCAATTAAAGTAATATTTTATTCTTCACAAAGATAAATGACACAGATTACTTGCGAAGATAAAACGGGGTAAAAAAGATTAAGAACACCAAAAAGATATTCTCCGAGAAACAGTAGGAAAACGACCGTAATTACGGCAAAAAGCCTCCTTAAAAATAATTGTAAGCGGATCTTTTATCATCCCTCAGAATTTAAGACTACTGTAAAATTCATCTAAATTGAATTTTGTAGACACATTTAATTCTACTAAGTGTTATATGGAAATTTTAAAACGGTTTAGCTGTAGTACGAAATTGGAATTAAGTATTAATAAGCGGTCGTAAAATTTATTGGCACTTGACTTGTAATTTGATGACGGTGAATGATGATATTAACGTTTTAGTACAGGTTGTAATGGGAAGGCTATATACATACCAAAGGCACGGCTTCTTGCGCGAGGCTCTACGCGGGGGCCGTGCGGTCCATGGCCCTTTACGGGGCACCGGTGTGGGCGCGGTCGCTAAGGAAGCGGCCAGCCCGATGCCTGACCGCGTCCCAGAGGGTCATGGCCGTTCGGCTGATCCGGGGATACCGCACGGTCTCCGCTGAGGCGGCGAGCCTCCTTGCCGGATTGCCGCCATGGGATCTGGAGGCCAAAGCCCTCGCCCACATGTGGGAGTGGCGAGAGGAGGCAAAACGCCGGGGCATAACTCCGCTGCCGCGAGAAATCGCGGTACGGCGGACAGAGCTCCGGCGAGATTTCATGGCGACATGGAGAGTGCGATTGTCGCAACCCAGCGCTGGGCACGCCACAATAGCGGCGGTAAGTCCTCTCTTTGAGGAGTGGCTAGAAAGGCGCCACGGCGCCCTCACCTTCCGCCTGACGCAGGTCCTTACCGGACACGGTTGTTTCGGGAGGTTCCTGTTCCGTATTAGGCGGGAGGAAACGCCAGGGTGTCACCATTGTATGGATCGCCCTGAAGACACGGTGGAGCATACGGTGGAGGTCTGCCTGGCTTGGGTAGAGCACCGCCGTGTCCTCGTAGCGGCGATCGGCGGCGATCTCTCGCGTCCGACCCTGGTCCAGGCCATGGTCCGGAGCGAGAGTGCATATCAGGCCGTCACCTCCTTCTGCGAAGCAGTGATGCTGGCAAAGGAGGAGGCGGAGCGCGTGAGGCAACGGGAATCCCAGCGCCCTCACGTCCCTAGCCACCGCAGGAGACGCACTGGTCGGGAGACAACACCAAACTCTCAGCCACCGTAGGGCGGTGAGCAGTGGGCAGCTCGCCGCCTGGTAAGGACCAGGCCCGAGTCGACGGGACACGACCCGACGCGTCGTGTTTCACGCGCGCTTCAAAGAAATGTCAACACATCGTGACGGGGTCCACGAAGACTACTAACTTATTAATTTGGGCCAAATTCCCACACTTTTATGTCCTCTACGATGTAAGGGTAAAGTTCTAATGGAATAAAATAAATGGAAAATGTTAAGAGTCTGCACTACTTATTTACTTTACAGCGAGAATTCAAAAACCATTCCATGCTGCACGCTGTATGGAATGGGTGCAAATATTGCACGAAAGCATGTGTGTGGCTATAACGCACTTTTGCTCGATTCACACCATTCATTAGGTCATCTCATTCCGAGGCTTATACATATAAGTGCAAGCGGCCTCATGTTGACTAAAGCTCTAGACATGATGTGAATAGGAAGCAACATTTTTTTTAACTGGTTTGTGGTTTGATGCAGTGGTCAAAACTGTCCATAATGATTACACAATCACACAACACATCAAGCTACTGACACAATCTGTCAAATTTCTTTGTTAGATTTTCAACTTTATCGATAAAGCAGGTTCATTGAGATTTTTTTTTTTTTTTTTTTTAATAATTATAGACTAGCGCTTGACCGCAATCCCGCCTGATGGTAAGCAGTGATGCGATCGTTGATAGTAAAGCGCGCTAGTTTATTAAACCCATTCACTTAAAAACTGAGTGAATAGGAAGGAAGACGGCGGTTGGGCGAGGTGGTGCAATGTTGGCGCCCCGCGGACTCGGCGTCCGCGTATCGGCCCATAGTGCTGCTCGACGAGGCGGGCAAACTTTTTGAGCGCATAATTGCAGATCGCCTCGTCGGCCACTTGTGCGGAGAGGGGCCGAACCTGGACGACAAACAGTTCGGTTTTCGTCGGGGGCGCTCCACCATAGACGCCATCATGCACGTGAGAGCCCTGGCGGAGGATACGGCGTCCCGGGGTGGGGTGGTGTTGGCGGTGTCTTTAGACATTTCCAACGCCTTCAACACCCTACCCTGGAGCTGTATTAGGGAGGCCCTGAAATACCATCGGGTGCCTCCCTACCTCCGCCGCATAGTAGGGGCTTATCTGGAGGACAGATGCGTCATCTATCGGGGACGTGACGGTGCCGGTCGGCACCAAATGTCGTGCGGTGTTCCACAGGGATCGGTCTTGGGACCGCTCCTGTGGAACATCGGCTACGACTGGGTGCTGAGAGGCGAGCTCCCGTCGGGCGCCGACTTGACGTGTTATGCGGACGACACGCTTGTCACTGCCCGGGGGAGCTCGTACAGGGAAGCGACGTTGATAGCCACGGCTGCGGTGTCACAGGTGGTGAACCGCATCCGGCGCCTGGGCCTGGAGGTGGCCCTTGGCAAGTCGGAGGCCATGGTTTTCCATGGCCCCCGGCGTGCGCCGGCGCCGGGATCACATATCGTGGTCAGTGGGGCCCGGATAGCTGTCGAGTTCACCATGAAGTACCTGGGATTGGTGCTCGACAGCCGGTGGGATTTCGGACCCCACTTCCGGCGGCTGGCGCCCAAGCTGATGGGTGCAGCGGGCGCACTATCAACGTTGCTTCCCAACATGGGGGGCCCGAGCGCCGCCTGTAGGCGGTTGTACGTGGGAATCGTGCGGTCCATGGCCCTGTATGGGGCCCCTGTGTGGGCGATGGACCTGACGGCCGGAACACTCGCCATTCTGCGCAAGCCGCAGAGGGCGATGGCCGTCAGGGTTGTCCGCGGGTATCGCACGATATCCTACGAGGCGGCTTGCGTCCTGGCCGGATCCCCGCCCTGGGACCTAGAGGCGAAAGTACTCGCGTCATTGTACCGATGGCGCGAGGAAGAGCGGACACGGGGCTCCAGTCCGGTGCAGCGGCAGATCGAGCTGCGCCGAGAGGAGCTCCGTCAGGTCCTGGTGGCGGACTGGCGGCAGAGGCTTATGCGCCCTACCGCCGGCCTCGCTACCGTCGAGGCGATCCGGCCAGTACTCGACGACTGGCTCGGGAGGAGGCACGGCTCCCTGTCGTTCAGGGTGACGCAGGTACTGTCGGGGCATGGCTGCTTCGGCAAGTACCTGCGTCGCTTAGGCAGGGAGCCAGACGCTCGGTGCCACCACTGCGTCCAATGCGGGGAGGACACGGCGCAGCACACGCTCTCCGAGTGTGTAGCTTGGGAGGAGCAGCGCCGTGTCCTCACAAATGAAGTAGGAGGCGACCTGACGCTGCCGGCAGTAGTGCGGAGGATGGTCGGCAGCTCAGAGTCGTGG
Source organism: Sesamia inferens (assembly GCA_037179545.1). Classification (NCBI taxonomy): domain Eukaryota; kingdom Metazoa; phylum Arthropoda; class Insecta; order Lepidoptera; family Noctuidae; genus Sesamia; species Sesamia inferens. Next base: position 30,837,613 of record CM073925.1, read on the forward strand.
GACGCGGTGGTGTCCTTCTGCGAGGACGTGATGTCGCAGAAGGAAGCTGCGGAACGGGAAAGGGAGATATCAACTCCCTTCCCGGGCCGCAGAAGACGCACCGGGCGCCGAGGAAGGGCGGATAACGCCCTCTTCCGCCCCCCATGAATGGGTCCAGGGGCGAGGGACATGGGGAAGTCCCCGCCCCCCATTGATGGACCCCGAGGAGGAGGCGCGCGCGAGTGTCGGCGCGCGCCTTTGAGGCGATGCACGGGGTAGTTTAACACCCCACTACCCCGTGCAGGAGACGAGGCCCGGACAGACCGGGCCAGCACGAGGGTGTGGGGCCGTGGAAGAATTTAGACTCCCGCGGCCCCACGCGCGCTCGTGATAGAAGACACACCGGGGTGGTTTTAGTCAGTAAAAGTCTGACATACCCCGTCGCCCACCCCAGGGCGGCGGGCATCCTATGAGGATTTCCAACCCGGCAAAAAAAAAAAAAAAAAAAAAAAAAAAAAAAGGTGGTGCAATGTTAAACCCAACAACACGACCAACGATGCTGCGCCAGAGGGAGATTAATGTGGAGACCAAACTTCCGACACAACAACACTTAGCCCATCGTACCCGGCACACATCGCAACACAACTGCTCAGACCCGTCCTCCGTACGGCTTCACCAGACATCATGCCGGAACACGACAAATCGCTTGGCGGCAAGACTTTGTCTGGTGGGTGGTAACTTCTGCCGGCAGCCGATGTGGCCTACCACCGAGAGAATATTTTAGAGTTTCCGGTAACTTGAACTGCTGTCGTCCGTTTAATGAATTTTCACAGGTTTTTAGTTAATTTCTTCCTATCTTGTTCTTTTTTGTGTTATTTCGGTGCGTTATATTGACTGCGTGTTATTGTGACCATAGATTGAGTATTTCATTGCCATTGTGACACTCAATTATTTGTTAAGAAAAGTATTCTTCTTTAATTTTTTTCTTAGTTGTTTTCAAGAAAATGAGCTAATATAAAGTGTTTTCCAAATATTTGAAATTGATATAATTTCAAGTTAAACAAATATCAACATTGAAATAAATTAAGTACATTTTGGAGTAACTAGTATAATTGGTAAAGTTCTAAAAGCTTGAAGAATTTTAGGAAAGTGAACTTTATGTTGTAGGACTTAACGTTATGTTTCCATAAACTTATATCAGTTTATATTTTTATCAAATAAGGGATTGTAGATTTAGTTTTGTTATTAAAAATGAACAGGGTTTAGATTGGTGATACACCCAGTGTCTCACTGTTTAATCAATCAACCTCTCAGGATATTCAATGTTGTTCTTAAACTCTCGAGTTTCCCGAAATTGCCGTTGAAATCGAATAGTGAATCCATAGTGGAGTTAATTGAGTAAGTAAAGGAACTTCAGGTTATAGAATATAATATTATAGTGTAACGGTACCCAAAAATAAACCACGGGTCATACTGACGTCACACGAATTGTAAATCTCACAAGCAGATTTACCGTGCAATTAGCAGACATAACACCTGTCTTGTTGGAGGATCCTCCCTTTTCTATGGAGGATGAGTGAACTTTACTCCCTGTTCCTCTTGCCTCCATAATACTCCATATGAATGAAAATGAAAATTATATAAAGGGTGTCCTCCTTTATTTTTTTTTTCCCCATGGAATAACACAATAACTGTCCATGGCGGTCGCAATGGACAGTTATTGCCAATATTAAGTTAACATACCTTTTTTGGATGGCGATTAGCCTCCGTAGCGTAGCGGTAGCGAACGTTGCCGCTGCGTAAGGATGCGCTTGTTCGATCCCCGCGTTGTGCAAATATTTATATGCATGAATATGAATATTTGCACTAGTCTGGTCGTGCCTCGGAAAACACGTTAAGTCGTTGGTCTCGGTTGCCATACGAACATGTAATTTCCTAGATCATACAATCAGAGCTCACAGCGCAGCAATGATATTGTACACAACGGCCGGAATCATCGGGCAGTTGTCCGCCATACACAACACCCGTTTTGCTTGAGGAGCCTCCTTTTACTTCCTCATACCTTTATAGAATATTGCGCATAACTAACAATACATTGGCAAATACAAAAACAAAAAACACAACAAAAAGCAAACCTAAAAATGAACGTCCGCAACTAGTCGTGTAAGTAAACCTAACGGGAGGCGGTATCAACACTAATTGTAAATACTATTACGAAGTTGAAGATCACCACTAAATGACAGCTAAAGTGAGAGCTAAGCGACTTTGTTGTAATTTGTAATTTAAGCGAGCGAACGCCTTAATTGCTCAAATTCGTAATACTGTGAACCTCATAGACAATCTTGGAGAGTTGATATTATTTTGCCGGACTTAATACTTTAGTTTTTTTGTCTTCACATTTTATCACATTGCTGGGCAAGGACCTAAAATAGAATACAAGAGAATACTTTTTATTATGTACACCTTATAAATAACAGAACATAAATATAAAGCTTTTACAAAGGGTGACACAATGGGCGGTCTTATCGCTAAGAGCGATCTTTTACAGACATCTTCGGATGGAAAACTAAGGGGAAAAGGAGAGAGAAATAATGTTGGCAGTCTATAGTGTACTATTTATATTGATTATACAATAAATATGTAATTAAAGTGTATCATACCAGTTTAAATAAATATAATAGATATCAAACCTACAGATTGTCACTAACGAAGATTTAGCCAAAGAAATATAATTTTAGGCATTCTGCTACCATCATCATCATGTCAGCGTTAATCCCAGTCGCATCCGTAGCTTTTTCAGCTTGGGAGTCTGGGGTCCGGTTTACCAGTCTAACTGCTGATTTTGGCTAAACTTCGATATTATTCGTGAAATGACTGCCGTCTGACCTCCACAAACCGAAGGCGATATCAAAGCATTGCAGTTAGACCAATTGTTGGACTTTTGAGGGCTCCAACAACCTGTAACGACTGCCATTAGATTTTCGTATGGCAACCGGGACCAACGGCTTAACGTGCTCCGAGGCACGACCAGACCAGTGCAAATATTCATATTCATGCATACAAATATTTGCAATGCGCGGGAACGAACCCGCGCCTCCTTGTGCAGCGGACGTGTTCGCTACCGCTACGCCACGGAGGCTGCCGTATGGTGTACATATTATAATATATAAGCCGGGTCGTTCCATCTTCCATAGTAATCCCTACAACACAGGTGAGTATCAACCAAGTACCAGGAAACTAAGACTCATTTGTAATTCCAGTTAATACGATATTTTTGTTACTATAGTAAATAAGTGTAGTGATACACACCCCACCCTATTTCAAGTTGAACAAATATCAACTCTATTTTTATGAAAATTAAGTAGATTTTCGAGTGAATAGCACTATTGAAAACATTATAAAATATTCGGAGTTGAAGAGCAAACAGACCTTTATTATGTAGAAATTAAAATTGCCTTTCCATAAACTCTGTTTGTAATAATTTTGGCGCAATGTTTTTTTTTTTATGAAAACTAGTTTTATAATGTTATATTAAACATTAATTACTCTCACGAACTCGGTTCATGAACCCAATAGCAGAATGTTTTGCGTGATTACATTGCAAACTACCGCCGTATTATTACACAAAAAACACAATAAACTACGCCACGGAGGCTGTCGAAGCATTATGCTACCAAATACTTGCCGAAAGTAACAAAGTCTCTATATATCTATATAAATATGATTCGCCCCCGTAATAAATATGAAATACTAGCGGCCCGATACGTGCTTCGCTACGTATAAAGTGAAATAATAAAAACAAATTTATTAGATCATCAGAATTATGTATTCAAACATAAAATATTTTTTTAATTGCTAGCAATTTTAAAACTTAATCCAAAACACTTAGATAAACAATATTCTTTGTTTTTCTAGTTCTAGCATGTATAAACAAACGACTGGGGGTACACTCGAACAAGCAACGTAAAGTTGGGCTTTGTTGATGGACATAGCAAATGATAAACGCACAGGATATTGTAATCGTTTGAACTCAAGTGGCATATCAATTGGGATCATAGGGATCCGCGGTAACAAACAAACTTCTCCTTTTGATTAGTCGTAGCTTCAATTAAATTCGGCAATAAGTTTTTCACTGCCAATCTGGTACCATTACACAGTTTTGGAGGATTATAAAATTACAAAGAAAGTGGCATTGAATTTTATATACATATACCTATAGATGAGATGATAATCCACCGTTCATTGAATACATTCGTTACAAAAAACTTGATAAATGACGAACCACTCGACCGATTTTATTCAAACGTCACATAAACCTTCTACTAATTAGTCACAACAAAACCTTAATATTTGGTTTGGATAGGTGAGTCCATTCTTGAGTTATAAAATAATAAATTGATTTTTACATATATAGATGAGATGCTGATCCACCGTTCATTGAATTAAATTGTTACAAATAACGTGATAAATGAAGAACCGCTCGTCCGAGTTTGTTCAAACTTCACATAAGCCATCTACTAATTAGTCACAATAAAGCCTAAACATTTGGTTTGTATAGGTGAGTCCGTTCTTAACTTATAAAATTACAAAGAAAGTGGCATTGATTTATATATATATATATATATATATATAAACACCTCTTTGGGCACTTAGTTGATCCAGCCACGATGCCGTTCATTATAGACTCCACCTTTAGCACGGAATAACTTTACTCCAGTTACATATTTCTTGGGGGGAGTGGCAACGTCGTATTCTATTTAGGGATGTGGCCAAATATATTCGTCAATTAGGACATATACTCGACAAAAATTTTTCAGCAATTTCATGCATTAGTGGATCCGTAACGGCTAAATTTTTTGAACCCACCGGGACTTTTTAGCTCTGAATATATTTCAAAAATCAATAACTTGTGTTGATCCATTTATATACTCGCACTTCCAGTAATACTTCTTTTGATCCGATACCTATACCGTAACGGTTGATCAATTATGAATTTATTAAACCTAATCTAGAAATTTTATATTCGCAATGCTCCATACATTGTAAGATCTATATATATTTGTTAACATTTCATGCATTAGTGGATCCATAACGTCAATTTTTTTTAAATGCTCGAAGACTTTTTGGCTCGAAATATATTCAAAAAATCATATACTTTGTTGATCCATTTAGCTACTAATACTTCGTTATACTTATTTTGATCTGAATAGGTAATTATTTTTAGTATGAATTGTTATTAATATTTAAAGAGGTTGAATTTTATGTCTAGGGTTTTTATACTTTATTTCTAATTTACCATTAATTTTAAGTTTTTAAACTCTATTCATCGAAACCAATCTAATGGGTCTAAACATGATATCGCCGCTGTATGTTTTGTGCCGAAAATATTGTGTGGACGGCCTCTGTAACATTCAATGCAATTGACACTGCTTGTATAGACTCCCTTGGTATTTGTACGCGAATACATATTATTATTAAATTTTAATGTTAATTTTTAAGGGTTGAAGTTTCCGTAGCTGTTTTTTTTAGGAATTAATCATCTGATTAATTCCTAAAAAAACCGATCCTGAATGATTCCTGATCTAGAAATAAAAAATCTTTATTCCGCCCAAACAGAACGCACATTATAATAATAATACACTAAAACAATAATAAACACATAATGAAGAAAAAGAAAAAAAAAAGGCAAAGAAATATAATTTACTAAAAAGCCTAGTACTCAAAATAAAACAATATTATCTTGATGTCATAACCCGTGTCTGGAGTTTTAGCGGGAAAGTTAAGCCGAGTGTCACGTTAATTTTTCATTGGAGTTTTAAATTATGCATAGTGTTGTTTACTAAATAAAAGTGCCTGATTTATGTCGTAAAAAGTGCATTCAGTAAATAATTCATAAAGAACATTGAGATATCGCAGCGTAGTGTGTAAATTAAACATGTGTACCTCATTAATAATATTTTTGTAAATTAAGAAAGATAAACTCAACCGCACGTTAGTGGACATAAAATCATATTTACTACTTAGTAATAAAGGTAATAAAGATCTAAGTACGAGTACATATATCCGCCGAAGTGCGTTTGACATTCTGGTATATGTTTTCTCAATCTACTCATAGTTACATTCCTACGTGTATTATAAAAATTATTTCACTTAGTCGCGTTATATTTTAGCGAACACCATTACGATACGGACGAAGCGTTTCGCTTCCTCCTTTATACCGCGTACATCGAGGGACTGGAACAGTTTGCCAGCGGCGGTGTTTCCGTCGGACTACAATTTTAGTGTCTTCAAGGCTTGGGTGAATAAGCTCTTAATAAACTAATGCGCTTTACCATCAACGACTGCGTCACTGCTTACCATCAGGCGGGATTGCGGTCAAGCGCTAGTTTATAATTTTAATAAAAAATAAAATAAATAAATAAAAGGTACAGGAACGCATTAGACACATGGAATGTAAATTTAAGCGGTCGTAATTTCGAATTAGGTAGTTTGCGTTTCGTTCCAGCGTCCTAGTTTGAATTTCTTTCGAAAAAAAACTAAATTCGAATCATGGAACACCAAGGAGGTAACTAATAAAAGGTTTTATTTAAATTTCGGACTGTCTTGCAAATAGACACAATATTGAAATGATAAATAGTGGACGCTTTATTGAAAAAAAAAAAAAAACAAAGGAACATCATAATAGCGCCATAGCGTGGGATAAATAATTATTGTTCATTATTCATCATTGAACTTAAAAAATAAAATTATGTTTTTTATTTCCTCGGATTGTTTGAGAAAAGTAGTAAGTAAGAGCCTGCGTGATTTGACCGTATATTGCTTAGTATGATACTATTATCATCGGCAGCAGCGCGGGCATTGAGACGAGAGGATTCGACCCCAGGCATTTTTTCTAATACCGGGAATGAACTTATATTGGAAAAAGTTGGTAATCAATGTCAAAATCCTATAAAATTGAAATTGTCAACAGAAAAATTATTTTCTTTTGGCAATTTAAGTTTTTAACCGACTTCAAAAAAAGTAGGAGGTTCTCAATTAGTCGCAACCTTTTTTTTATGTATGTTCACCGATTACTGTAAGAAGCCTGGATCCGTTTGCAAAATTCTTTTTGATTTAAAAGGGTGGTCCCATAGTCACCAGGCTCTGATGATGAAAGACTAGAGAAAGCAAGGAAACTTTCAAAATTTTTAGAGGCAACTTGTACATTTCTAGGTACATTTTTAAATATTTTCGTTAAGTATTTTAAAGCACTACAATTTACTAATGATCTGGAGTAGATCTGATGTTGGAGTAGATATGAAGCCGGGAGACAGTTGAGGGAACTCCTCGGGAATTCATAGCAGCTACCTTGTATTTGAGCTTGATTAATTTGTATTAATAAGAACTTTGCACTTAGATCGGTTTTAATTGTCATTAGGGCTCTAATGATGAATACAAAGGCCACTTCAGGGAACTCCTCAACGGCTTACAGTAGTTCCCTTGTATTTGAATTTAATTAATGTATATTGATGAGCGATTTTCACCCATATGGATTCCTAAGAAAATCTGCAGTAGATTTGATGATGAAGAACATAGACAGACGAGGGAACTCCTCAACGATCACCTGCAGCCACCTTGCGTTTGTGCTTGATTAATTTGTATTGATTAGAACTTTGCACCTATGTGGGTTAAAATGAAGGTCTGTCGGTCGTGTCCGTAAATCTGATGATGAAGACCAACAGGAGTCGAGGAAACTCCTAAAAAACTTACAGCATTGAAGTTTATCACTGAAGAACCAGTACCTGCATGTCATGCTTAAGCAACAATCAATTATAATCAAGAAACTGAATTTAAGTTGCGTAATCGCGTCATGTCTAGCATTGTTCATACATTCATTTTGACCTCGTAGGAATTTTATAGAAATCGGTTCAGTGTTTTCGTTTTTAAACCAAAATTACGGGTAAAAATAACATTATTCAAAATTACGTCGTTTGTTTACAGGCCTTTTCCCAACTATATTAGTATCAGCGTTCATTCTGACCGGATGCAGCTGCACAGTACTTTTCATAACACAAAAGTGTAAAAAAAACAACCGTCTTCCAGAAAACACTACAACGTAAAAAATAACTAATTTCCGAAGTCGGGTATGTCTTTGGTATTAGTATATTCGTTTTTAGAAACAAAAAAAAAATGTGTGCGTATACTAGTGTACACACGTAAGAAGTGAAATTTCTTAGAAAAAGATGGCGAAGAAGTTTTACTTCAATATAATAACATTAATAAAGGTTAAAACTTAGCGTCCCCAATAGGGGGACGGTCCACGACTAAATACAACACCAAATTTAAAACTAAACTAACCTAAAGATACAGCCTGTATGCCCCAACAATTGCACGCGCCAGCACCAGTTGAGTCAGTGTGGAATGCGAAATGCGGGATGCGGAATCCCCCGGGGTCAGAATGTTGGGCACTTCCTCCCGATTCCGAAGAGCCCAAACTCAGCTAGTCTAGGACCTCCGGATCCCGAGATAGGCCGCGGGGGGGTGAGGTGGCCTGGAGAGCAAGTGGGGAGGGGAGGTAAGGAAGTGTAGAGGAGAGGGGTGGGGAGGCTAGGTTGAGTCTAGGGGAGGGGGGAGAGGTAGGTGAGGGGGGGTTGTCTAAGTGTTGGGAGGATCCTGTCCACCTGGGGTCACAACATGAGGGGAGAGTGGGAGGGGACAGTACACTGGAATCTCGGAATGTATGTGCTATATGGGTATTGGGGGGTCAGGTACTATGGGGTCAAAATGGGGGAGGTTCCGGCTGCGGGTGGGCTAGTAAGGGGGGGGGGATTTTGTCAGAATTTTGAAATTCCCAGCCGTTTCCGAGATTTCCGGCATTTTAAGTAGGGATATGGGGAAGGACTTCGAGGTGGGTAAATATAGTACGGGATGCGGAATCCCCCGGGGCCAGAATGTTGGGCTCTTTCTTCCGATTCCGAAGAGCCCAAACTCGGCTAGTCTAGGACCTCCGGATCCCGAGATAGGCTGCGGGGGGGTGAGGTGGCCTGAGGAGCAAGTGGGGGGGGGGGGTAAGTGAGTGTAGAGGAGAGGGGTGGGAGGCTAGGTTGAGTCTAGGGGGAGGGAGGAGGGGTAGGTGAGGGGGGGTGTTGTCTAAGTGTTGGGAGGATCCTGTCCACCTGGGGTCACAACATGAGGGGTGAGTCGGAGGGGACAGGACACTGGAATCTCGGATTGTATGTGCTATATGGGTATTGGAATTAAGTCCAAAAACAAAGTAGCTACTGTAAACCTTGAGGAGTTTCTGGAACTGGCCTTGTTTTCATCATCAGAGCCTTAATGACAGTCACAACTCTCCTTGGTGTAAAGTACTAATTAATACAAATTAATCAAGCACAAACTCAAGGTAACTGCTATCAATCGTTGAGGACTTCCTTCGACTGTCTCCCGGCTCCATCATCAGCTACATCAGACCTTTATCAAATTATAGTTCTTTGAAATACTTAATGAAGATACTTAGAAATGCACTAGTCGCCACTACGATTTTTGGAAGTTCCTCTTGATTTCTCTAGTCTTTCATCATCAGATCTTGACTAAGGGACCATTTAGAAAGTTTACCTTTTCAAACAAAAAAAGAATTTAGCAAATCAGTTCAGGTGTCTGAGATTAATATCTAAGATTAATAAAGTGAACATACATAAAAAACAAAACGGCTGCTTAACCAATCGCTTCGCGCCCTTGGCAAATGCTGCGCCTTGATTGGCCCATTTGAATTGGATCAACAACTGCCCAGACGCCAAAAAGGTGGATTTGTATAAAACAGCCCTTAATTATTGTTATTACTTATTATTATTGAACGTGACACATGTGGCTCCGAACGGAGCCACATATTTATGGTCAGATGGCATCGGATCAACAAAAGGCCCCCGGATCAACAAGTGAAAATGGATCAACAAATTACTACCTATACGGCACGTCTGAGCCACAAAGTGCCCAAAGGGATATCTATATATATATATATATATATATATATATATATATAAATATGTATGAATGAGCAGCGGTGGCCTAATGGTATCGGCCGCGACTCATAGGTTCGAATCGCATCAGGCGCTTTACTTTATGTAAATTATTTCATCACCGCTACTCTCAAAACGGTGAAGGAAAACATCGTCAGGAAACCGGCATGTCCTAGAGCCATATATATGTATATTTCTAAGACATGTGACATCTCCCAGCCCGCACTGAGCCAGCGTGGTAGATTGTAGCCTCCTCCACCTCCACCTCTCACCGAGGTCTGTGTCCCAACAGTGGGAACATTATAGGCTAATTATGTAATTATAATAATAAAAATCATGAACTGAAAACAATTAAAGATTAATTAAGTGATCATGAACGCGCGAGCCGGTGAAGGGAGGTTCACATATATCTACCAACTGACAGCATTAATCTTTTTTTTTTAATAATTATAAACTAGTGCTTGACTGCAATCCCGCCTGATGGTAAGCGGTGATGCAATCATTGATGGTAAAGCGCGCTAGTTTAGTTTATTAAAACCATTAACTCAAAAAACTGAGTGAATAGGAAGGAAGACGGCAGCAGTTGAGCGAGGTGATGCAATGTTTAAAAAAAAAAAAAAAAAAAAAAAAAAAAAAAAAAAAAAAAAAAAAAAAAGGTGATGCAATGTTTAACCCAGAGGGAGATTGATCTGGAGACCCTCCACGAACAAACTCCCAAAACAACAACATTTGCCGCATCATACGCGGCACACAACGCAACACAATTGCTCAGACCCGTCCTCCGTACGGCTTCACCAGACATCATGCCGGAACACGACGAATCGCTTGGCAGCAAGACTTTGTCTGGTGGGTGGTAACTTCTGCCGGCAGCCGATGTTATGGCCTACCACCACCAATCTTTTAAATGTTTTCAGTTGATATTTTTTAATTTTTTATTACATAATAATATTTATATACATACCTATAAAATTACATAACATATTTATTACATATAAAAAGTGATCAATTATATTTTAACATTATAAAATTAGAATTATAAGAGCTACATAATATTCGTCGTCCTCCGTGGCGCAGCGGTCAACACGCTTGCCTGCGACGTGGAGGCCCCGGGTTCGATTCCCGGCCAGGTCGTGGTGGAAAACGATCTTTTCCTGATTGGCCTGGGTCTTGGATGTTTATCTATATATGTATCTATTATAAAATATAGTATCGTTGAGTTAGTATCCCATAACACAAGTCTCGAACTTACTTTGGGGCTAGCTCAATCTGTGTGAGTTGTCCGTATATATTTATATTATATTATAAACTAGCAGCCGCACGCGACTTCGTTCGCGTGGAGTAATATAAGAAAATATACAGCATACGTTTAATTTTTTTGTTATGCTCCGCTCCTATTGGTCTTCGCATTTTATATAGCCTAAAGCCTTCCTGGATTAATGGGCTATCCAACGCAAAAATAATTTTTCAAATTGGACCAGTAGTTCCTGCGATTAGCGCGTTCAAACAAACAGACTCTTCAGTTTTATACAGGGTGTCTCAGAACGATCCAACTATTTCGAACATCAGTTAAAAAAAATGCTATTACTAGTTAGTTATTTATTTATACCAAAATATAGACAATGAGGGAAATTTTACTTTTTAAATATGACATTACTTAAATGACGCCCGTTTGTTTGACGACACTCTTCGAACCTTGTGCGGACGTTATTGAAGACTTTACCAAGAAGTTGTTGAGGAATCAATTTGATCTTCTCTTCAATATTTTTCTTCAGATTTTGCAAAGTTCGTGGATTATTCTCGTAAACAATACTCTTGAGATAACCCCACCAGAAAAAATCAAGTGGGGTTAAATCAGGGCTTCGTGGTGGCCACTCAAAGTTACCCCTTCGCGAAATCACTTTTTCAGGGAACAATTCTTGTAATGCTGCTCGCGAGTTGTTAGTGGTATGTGCCGTGGCTCCATCTTGTTGGAACCACGAAAGGCAGTTGTAGTGTCCACTTTCTCGAAGTTTTGGTCCAAAAAAATCGCGTATCATTTCAATATACCGCGCCGAAGTCACCGTAATTGCTCTGCCTCTATGGTCTTCGAAGAAATAAGGGCCTATTATGCACTTCTTCGACATTGCGACCCAAACTGTAACTTTAGGGCTATGCAAAGGGCGTTGGTGTAGCAGTGTTGGATTGTTCTCGGCCCAAAATCGGCAATTTTGGCGATTCACATAACCGTTCAAATGAAAATGGACCTCGTCGCTAAAGAAAATGTTCTCAAAATCATTAAATCTGTCTAACATTATGTTTACATAATTTAATCTCAGAACATAATCATTTTCGTGCAATTTTTGCACAATCTGAATTTTATAGGCCTTAAGATGCAAATCAGATTTAATTATGCGGTAAATTGTTGCTCTAGATAAGCCTAATTGCGATTCTCGCTTTCAAATGCTAACACGAGGCTGTTGTCTTACAGAATCCGCTACTAACTCAATGTTCCCAGGGGTTCTTGCTGTTCTTGGACGACCATGGTGAATATCGCCTAATGTGTTTCCAGTATCGTTGAATGCCTGGATCCACGCGAGGATAGTGGCGTTACTAGGAGTTTCTCCAATATTGCGTAATCCGTAATGAATTCGAAATAGACGACGAACACGAATGAGCGATCGATTGTTCTCGAAATACGCGCGCACGCAGAACGAGCGTTGCTCTCCGGTGTAAGGCATAGCGCCAACTGAAAATATAAGAACTGAGCTTGCTAGCGTTACCCCTCCCCCACCTCCGATCCACGTATTTAGCGTCTCGTTCACTTGTAAAATAGTTGGACCGTTCTGAGACACCCTGTATATTAGTATAGATGCGAAAGTAAGTTTGTTAGTTACACTTTCACGCTAAAACGGCTGGACGGATTTCTATAAAACTTGGCACGTGAGTAGACTATGACCTGCACCCTTATTGCGTAATACTCTATTACTATCGATTGGAATCATTCTGAAGCCAATTTCTAATCCATTGCTTCATATGTTCGGAAAGTGTTTCTGATCATCAACGTAAATAACGCAATGAATGTTGTTGAGCTGTCAAAAGGAAACTAACTGCTACTGATAGTATGTCATGCAATTAACCTGCTGGAGAGGACATAAGCTATTTTTCATCTTGGATCACAGACAAAGCCATGGGCTTTACTGGTTTTAAATTACAAGTCAAGATGAAGTTCATAAACAAATAATTGTTATCAAACTAATTTCATTCCAAGAGTTAAATCAACAACTAACAAAATCAAATAGTACTACTTGTGAAATAAAATCAATTTAGTTGACTATGTATTATTTAAAGCCGGATAATAGAGAAAGTCACGACAAACGGCAAATTGAGGAAAGTTTTTAGTTTTCCTATGGCAAAGCGGCGAGCACAAAGAACTACTAAACAAGCAACCTGTAGAAATAGGAAAAAAATCTGTCTGGAACTGAACGAAGCCAAAAAATGTTTACTTTAAGTATCGAGTAGGGAGGCCCCCAACAAGGTGGACCGATGACCTAGTGAAGGTCGCGGGAAGCTGATGGATACGGGCAGCACAAGACCGGTCAGCGTGGAAAGCCTTGGGGGAGGCCATGTCCAGCAGTGGACATCCATAGGCTGAAGAAGAAGCATCGAGTCCATTATATTCTTAAACGAGTACCACGCAATTTTTGTGTATGCAAAACCCCTAACACGTATCAAGTATTTTTAAGTAAAGAATCTATGTACAAAATTTCAAACAGATAATATGAAAAACCACGAAGCTATGGGCTCGTTATCTAACCTGTTTGTCCCAACAAAAATATGGTCAACTCGTGCGTTTACCTATCTCACGCGCCTTGTACTAAGATACAGCTGAGTGTGATCCGTCAGCTGTGTTGCGCGCTCGCTAACCACACTGCAACAATTTCTAAATGTATTTGGGAAAAAAAGTAACATGGTGTAAAAACGATTGGAATCGATTCAGTTTTTATTGTGAACGAACTATTATTCAGGTTCCGTTTAATGAAAAAATAATGTTGTATGAGGGTAAAGCAGCGTGATCCTCTAACATAGTGGCGTCATTATGACTTTCCAGTAGTCAATCACTGATACATGGAGATGGCGACATGGAGTACACCATATGAAAAAATGTTCAAATTGAGTATTAGATCCAAGAAAATCATTTCTATTAACAGGATAAGATGCAAAGAAGTGGCGCATCTTATCCAAATCTGTTAATTCCATAACATACTATTACTATCAATTTTAATAATTTTGAATTTGTGGAGTCATGAGGAGTAAAGTTCACTCATCCTCCGTAGAAAAGGGAGGATCCTCCGACTAGGCGGGTGTTATGTTAGGTGGGCACTTGCCCATTGTCTGAAATTAGCAAGTTGTATGTATGCTAATTGCACGGTAAACTCTTGAGTGCGAGATGTAGAATTCGTGTGACGTCGGTTTGACGCGTTGTTCATTTGTGGCATTTGTAGGTACTGCTACAAACTATATTGATAATGGGTTGCTTCATAAATGTTCCCATACGCCCTAGTCTGCTATTACAATAGTGTCAGAATGGTCTAACAGTGATCTCATGATGATCGATTTGGACTACTATCAAAATGGCGTCATTATGACTTTCCAGTGGTCTATCACTGACACTCCATTACGTATTAATAAATGTTCAAATTGAGTAGTAATTTTTAGAAAATCATTTCTACTTACGGGTTTTATAATAATGGCAACACGACAATGTCATTCTATCATTATTCCATTACGAGACAACTGAGATAAATGATCGATTATAATGAATTTAAGTCGTTGTGGCCTAGTGGTTAAAACACCAGCCTCTCAAGTATGAGTGCGCGGGTTCGATTCCAGGTCAGGCAAGTTCTAAGCTATGTGTACTTTCTAAGTATAATTATTATGGACGCCAATGACTGATTACAAGGTGAAGGAAAACATCTTGAGGAAACCTGGACTTTTTAATCTGAAATCGCCAACCCGCATTGTGCAAGCATGGGGATTACACTCAATCCTTCTCTGTATGAGAGAAGAACTGTGCCCAGCAGTGGGACGATTAAAAAGGTTGATGATGATGATGATTACGCAATGAGGACCCTAACCGTAAATACACGCTAGTTGCGATTACTACGCATATAATACGATATTGCAACATATTCATTCTAAATGTAAACTTTAATTCGTATTTTACGTTACAAGTTCAAACATTTTGATACCTTTATCAATAGCGCTAGTCAATCTGAAATCGATTAATTAATATAAATTTCACGTCTCTATTTGTTTAACATAAAGTAACGTCTATTTTAAACATAAATAAAATTTTATTATAGGTTGAACAGGTAGGCCATAACATCGGCTGCCGGGTAAAAGTCAAAGACAAAGTATTACCGTCAAGCGATTGGTCGTGTTCCCGCATGATGTCTGGTGAAGCCGTACGGAGGACGGGTCTGAGCAGTTGTGTTACTAAATGTTGTTGTGTCGGGAGTTTGGTCGTGGATGGTCTCCAGATCAATATCCCTCTGGCGTAGTATCGTTGGCCGTGTTGTTGGGTTTAACCTTGCATCACCTCGCTTAACTGCCGTCTTCTTTCCTATTCACTAAGATTTTTAAGTGAATAGACTTAATAAACTAGCGCGTTTTTTGCGTCACTGCTTACCATCAGGCGGGATTGCAGTCAAGCACTCATCATTCATCATCATCATTTCAGCCGAAAGACGTCCACTGCTGGACATAGGCCTCCCCCAAGGTTCTCCACGACGACCGGTCCTGCGCTTCCCGCATCCAGCGGTTTCCCGCGACCTTCACCAGGTCGTCGGTCCACTCGTCGGGGGCCTACCCACGCTACGTCTTCCGGTGCGTGGTCGCCATTCGAGAACCCGTCGGCCCCATCGGGCATCGATCCTACGGGCAATGTGTCCAGCCCACTGCCACTTTAGTGTTGCAATTCTTCGGGCTATGTCGGTTACTCTCGTTCTTCTGCGGATCTCCTCATTCCTGATTCGATCGCGCAGTGAAACCCCAAGCATAGCCCTCTCCATTGCCCTTTGAGTGACTTTGAGCCTTCTTATAAGGCCCATTGTTAGCGACCACGTCTCAAGCACTAGTTTATAATTATTAAAAAAAATGTGAAAAGTACTAAAGAACAAATCCGCTTCGCTAATGCTACCACATGTCCTCCTGAGATGTTTACAGTTATATCTGCCGCGTAAATTCATTTTGTTAGTCGCTTATAACATATTCCAGAGCAGAGTATGTTTCAACTCTTATAGACGTTTAAAGTCGATGTTGGTGCAAAATGACCTAATACACAACTAAATGAACCAAAAATTCACAGTCCGGCTGCAAATTAAATAAAAGCTCTAAGAAATAGTCTATTGTTAAGGCAGCATAAATAATTTTGTCGTGCAAACGAAGCGTTTGAGGAGTTATTCATTCAAAAATTGTTACTTGGAGAAAGCAGGCCGCCTTTGTAAAACATTTGTCATTATAATCACCCAAAGCTGCCGTCTGCGGTAATAAAATTATTTCACAGTAAACATTTTGAAAATTAAATTTTAAAGACTTCTCACTTGGAGTAATAGCCTGTTTTAACTACGGACGTGACGTAATAAGTTAGCGCTCTGAAAAGTTTGTATAGGTTTTTATTTTTTCTTTTTGGTGGCAGCTCGCGAGATTTGTGTTACTGGAATATTTTTTTGACCTAATTATTAATTCAAACTTTCCATTAGTTTATAATCTTAAACCTATTAAAAACTTTAAGTTAAAAACCGGCTACTTTGTCGGTTTTCGGATCACATTTTGCAATAATATTACCATTAGTTAGTATGTTTTGGATTTGTTTGAATTTTCTCCGGATTATAATATTGGCAGATAATTGGCAACTATTAGATAGTCAATTGGTTGAGTTCAATACGTATCAAAAAACCGGCCTTTAGCAATTTTAAGTTTGGCAAAAACAAGACAGTACTTTCTTAGAATTAAATAAAAGCAATCTGCCTTTTTGTTTTACCTAAAAACAGTATTGTTAAGACCACAAATACAACTCTAGATAAACTTGTAAACTAGAAATGTCATGAAATTAAAATGAGCGTTTCATTTCAAGAATTTCGCTTCAAAAGTTTTTGCTGAAAATAATTACGCAACAGATTAAGTAGATTTATGTTCTTAGATGACTTAGATATTCCGATAAGCCTGTCTGCGGCAAAAACAGTCCAAAATAAGGTTACATTTTATCAATATGCCAAATTAACTGTGCTACACTCAAAGCATATATTTATATATTTCAAACTAGCACCACTCCACAATTCACCCCTCTAAGTTCCAATTGTTTAGCAGTTTTTACGTAAAAGAGTATAGAAACATCCTATCAGTCAACCTCCCAAACTTTTACGTTTATTCGTAGAACAAATCAATTACAGACACTTTTAAATTGTCAAGGGATTGGTCAGACAGATAGATGAATTTGATGGTTTCCTCATTCCCTATTATATAGAAAAACGGGCAAAGGCGTTGTGTAATAATTTATCAGCATCCGAAACTTCCACTGCAGAATAAGTAGATACCTCCAAATAACTTTACCAATGACCAGTAGCATTGCGAATCTGTAATCATTCATCATCAACCTTTTTTTTTTAATAATTATAAACTAGCGCTTGACCGCAATCCCGCCTAATGGTAAGCAGTGATGCGATCGTTGATGGTAAAGCGCGCTAGTTTATTAAAAGCCTATCCACTCAGAAAAACTGAGCGAATAGGAAGGAAGACGGCAGTTGAGCGAGGTGATGCAATGTTAAACCCAACAACACGACCAACGATGCTGCGCCAAAGGGAGATTGATCTGACGACCCTCCACGACCAAACTCCCAACACAACAAAATTTGACGCACCGTACCCGGCACACATCGCAACACAACTGCTCAGACACGTCCTCCGTACGGCTTCACCAGACATCATGCCAGAACACGACAAATCGCTTGGCGGCAAGACTTTGTCTGGTGGGTGATAACTTCTGCCGGCGGCCGATGTTATGGCCTACCACCTCGGAATTATTTTTATCGTCCCACTGCTGGGTACAGGTCTCCTTTCATACAGTGATAACCAAGGCGAAGACACCGTAGAGTATATTTTCATTTCAATTAATACTTACTTCCACTATCGACAGCTCACTCAGAGTGAGTTCACTTCACCTTAGTTTTCCTGTTGAGATTTTGACGGAATTGATGGCGGCTGTTCTACCCACGCTTCGTTCACGTGAAGGTACATAGTAAGATACACAATATAAAGGGACATCGACGCACAAACGAGTACCATGGATCCAGTACATGATTCTGAACCCCTGGAATGGTGCTGGAATTTTTCGTCGGTTTTTTCCTGATTTAAAAAAAGAAATATGTAATTTTTTTCACTTTAAACCGTTCATAATTGCTATACTTTTATAACTCAATAAAATTATAAAGTAAAAAATAATTAATTCGCTAACTACACAAAAAGCGCAATGTGAACAAAACTCGAAAACTATCCTATCAGTTGATTTAATAGAGTTCACATCAGGGGTCAACGTCATACCCACAAAAACGCGCGGCGGCTCGCTTGCAACGTTCAAAGGCCGAGCCGACACATTTTTTTAAACACTGTTTAATTTCTGTAACCGTCCTTTAACGACATAAATGACTATCATAATTTTATTAGTGGCATGCGGTGTAACCTTTTTGCGAAGTTTGCGTTAAGATGTCAGGTACACCCTGTATAAAGTTTTTATAATATTGGCTCAGGCCTCACCGATTTTTTTTTTGTATAGATTATAAACTAGTGCTTGTCCGCAATCCGGCCTGATGGTAAGCAGTGATGTAATCGTTGATGGTAAAGCGCGTAAGTTTATTAAGAGCTTATTTACTCTATCCTTGAAGACACTGAAATTGTATTCCGGCGGAAACACTACTGCTGGCAAATTGTTCCAGTCCCTCGATGTACGAGGTATAAAAGATGAGGCGAAACGATTCATTCGGATCGTTGTGGTGTCAACAACGTAAGGGTGAAAACTTGCCGTATGACGGGTCTTCAGATGGTGGAACGGAAATGAGAGAATTAAATCATGCAGTTCCCTCGCACACTCACCAAAATGGATCCTATAGAACACCGAAAGGCTGGCTACTCTACGCCTGTTCTCCAGGTTTTAAAAATCGTTTTGAGTTAAGTCTCTCGGGGGTTAAGAGCCGAGATAGAGTGCACAGTGTTATTCGCGTTAGAAGGAAACACAAATAGTTCAGATATTAACAGATATAATAATGGAGAGAAACAACATTACAAGAGAGCCGCAGAATAATATTGGACATATTAAATTTTCTTGTCAACAACTTGACACGCTCTGCTTCATATTTCAAATATATAAAAATATACTTTTTACAGCCAGACTTTGTATATGAAACCTCAACACGCCTCCTCAAATACAAAGTCTTTTATAAACATTAAATAAAATCAAAATTAAAAACGCACAGAACTTAATTAATCAAACAAACATATATCCACAGATCATATAAGAAATCTTAACAAGGTTTAAGACCTATAGCATCAATACATTTATAATGCTTAAGACAAGGTAGCGGTTTTGTCATTACATCCGCTATCATATCTGTAGTGGGTACATGTCCCAAACTTATGCCAGTATTATCTCTTAGGACACCCCGAATAAAATGATACTTGATGTCGATATGTTTGCTCCTAGCATGGAACACTGGATCCTGTGCAAGGAAAATCGCAGATCTACTATCGGCATTAAGGGATATAGAAGCATACCTCTCAAGTCCCAATTCCAGCAGCAGACTTTGAAGATACAATCCTTCCTTTATAGCTTCTGCAAGACTTACATACTCTGCCTCACAACTGGATGTTGCAACAGTACGCTGTTTGCGTGACATCCATGAAATACCAGCTCCACCTAGAATAAAAACGTATCCCGAAAATGACCGTCTATCTATTTGACAACCTCCCCAATCTGCATCACAGTATCCCTTCACGCAATTACCAGCTTTTGTATACACCAGTCCATAATTCATAGTTTCTTTTAAGTAACGTAAGATACGTTTGGCCGCTATCCAGTGTTCTTTCTCTGGATTCTTAGAAAATTGCGCCAATTTATTTACAGGATGTACTATGTCTGGTCTTGTTGCTACACTCAAGTACATTAAAGAACCAATCAACTCACGATATGGCCACTTTTTCTCCTCTTTATTTGATTGTATAGATCCCGCCTTATTATTTTTGCTACTGGTCTCCATTGGCGTTTTTATTGTATTCGCATCCAACATATTATATTTTTCAAGTAATTCTTTTACATAATTCTCTTGTGACAACCTTATTTCGTTGACAGTCCGTCGGATGTCAATCCCTAAAAAGTATTTTGCTTGACCATAATCTTTTAATTCGAACTCTTTTCTCAGTTCATTTTTAAAACGAGCTATGCGATCTCCTTTTTCAGACGCCACTAGGATATCGTCCGTGAAGACTAAAACAAGTAAATGATCTTTTCCTTGGTTTCTGAAATATAAACAGGGTTCGTTTAAACTTTGCGTTAATCCCATTTCCTTTAGCTTCTTCTCAAGTCTAATATTCCATTGCCGACCCGCTTGCTTCAATCCGTATAAGGATTTTTTTAGCAAACATGCGTCGCCGCCAGCATTCAGGCTTTTAAGCATTTCTTCAGCTCGTTTAACTACACAAGGATTCTCACCTTCTGTGTATTTCAACTTCAACTTCACTAAAGATTCTTTCAGCAATTTGGGTATCCGCATATAAATTTTTTTGTCTAAGTATCCATTTAAGTAGGCTGTATTGATGTCCAGCTGATGAACCTCCAGATTCATTTCTATAGCCAGAGCCATCAGTAGTCTAACGCTATCGAGTCTTGCCACTGGCGCAAACGTTTTATCATAGTCAACACCGAATCTTTGACTAAATCCTTGAGCTACAAGTCTTGCCTTTTTCTTTGTTGACTTATCCACGTTTGTCTTAGTTGTCAAAACATATCGACACCCTACAATATTTTTGTCTGGTGGCCTTTTGACGATCTCCCAAGTTCCTTTCTGTAGCAGACTCCTTATTTCTGATAAAATAGCTTCTATCCAAGCTGATCGTTCTTTCACTTTAAGGGCCACTTCCAGCGATATTTCAGCAGAACCGGCAAAATCAATACAGTCGCTAAAAGTTTCTTCTCCAGCTTCAGTTTCTATTGACTGTTCTGGTTCTTCTTGTATTGGCTCTTCCACAGTATTATCCGGATGCTCCATTTCCACCGATTGATAAATTTTTCTGGGACGACCTACTCGGCCTGTATGTAGCACTCTGGGTCTTCCAGGACCTCTAGATATTACTACTCCTCTTGACTGAGCACAACGTGTTCTCAAGAAATTTTCTCCTTCCGGTTCCGGATCCAGTACCAGTGTCGGTTCCATCATGCGTTCCGGTTCCATAAACCGTTCCGATTCCATAGTCCGCTCAGTTTCCATAGTCCGCTCCGGTTCCATAGTCTGCTCCGGTTCCCGGTGAAATATGATATCGATGAACTTCTTCTCATTGTCATCCATATTTTCAGTATCATTGATAATGCCCTTACCATTATGAAGCATTTTATTTCCAATTTCTTCAGTTTCGTAGAATTTTATATCTCTAGAAATCACGAACTTCCTCTGTTCTGGTATCCACACCCTAAAACCTTTGGATGTTCTGGGGTACCCTACAAATATTCCTGGTATTCCACGAGCAGCGAACTTATCCTTGTTTGAATCCTTATTTAGTATAGATACTTTGGCACCAAACTTGCGTAGATAATGTATCTTTACTGATTTGTTGAACCATTTTTCATAAGGTATTTCTCCACCTAAACTTCTAGTAGGACAATGATTCCTTATATAGCATGCTGTGTCAACAGCTTCAGCCCAAAAACTCATAGGTAGATCACACTCCAATAGCATACATCTAGCCATCTCAACTAGAGTTCGGTTCATCCTTTCAGCAATTCCATTTTGCTGTGGAGTCCGAGCTACAGTTAAACTCCTCGTGATACCTTCTTTCCGAAGAAAATCTTCAAAATCAGCATTACAGTACTCACCGCCATTATCGGATTGAAAGTACTTGATTTTCGATCCTGTAATGTTTTCAGCATA
Organism: Sesamia inferens; assembly: GCA_037179545.1. Classification (NCBI taxonomy): domain Eukaryota; kingdom Metazoa; phylum Arthropoda; class Insecta; order Lepidoptera; family Noctuidae; genus Sesamia; species Sesamia inferens. Next base: position 30,859,757 of record CM073925.1, read on the forward strand.
ACTCTTGTATAGTTTAAATGCTTCGAGAGCTTTATTTTTAGATTTCAGCATATAAATTTCGCACCAACGAGTACTATCATCTATAAAAGTTATGAAATACTTACCACCGGTCCATGATTCACATCTCATTGGACCTACGATATCCGAATAAACAATCCGCAATTTCTCATTGCAGGGTCCATTTGACTCACCTACGGTAAAGCAGTCATTTTACCTCTAGCACATACTTGACAGTCACGTACCAAACTAAAGTCGTTCGGGTTCACAGGCTCGCCCACCTTTTCCAAAAGTTTGACATCTTTTCCGTTCAGATGCCCTAAACGTTTATGCCAAGTTAGCACATTTAAATTACGATCAGTTACAGCATTTGCAGCTTCATATTCTTCAACGCAATATAAATTACCGCGACGGTATGCTGTTAACCTGACTTTATTACTTTTATCAAGAACCCACGCAAAATCACGCGTAAATTTGACATCGTAACCATTATCAGTAATTTTAGCCACTGAAATCAGATTTGTTCTTAAATCCGGAACATAAAGAGTATCTTTAAACTCTACTGTCCCTACGGAATTATCACCTAATGCCGACAGTCTAACTACACCTTTACCTCGGACCTCAGCGCCCATGTTAGTAGCCAATTTTAGTTTACCTCTAGTTTCTTCTAGGTTACCATAAAACTTTTGTACATCCTTGCATAAGTGGGACGTGCACCCAGAATCCAGTACCCATTGCTGGTTTAGACTATCAGCAATGTTATTGCCAAGATCTGAAACATTTAAAGAAGTTAGTTCCTCATCAACATCAACATTATAACTGAAATGTTGTAGTTTTGTTCGACATTCAGAAGCTTTATGACCAGGACGATGACATCGATAACAGTTTAGTGAAACTCTCCTTTCAATTCTAGATTCCTGCTTTGATTGTTTCAATGCATGTTTGGTAGCAGGCATATTAGAACCATACTTCCCTACATTTGATCAGTTACTTGTACTCGGTTTAACAAGTGTTTTATTCTTTTGGGTGTACATAGCGCTGTCTTGTATTCGATTAGCATTTCTTGATTCGTATTCCTCCATTATCTTAACTTTTAGAATATCGGGCTTCGGTAAATCGTCTCTTGTTTCAATAGCACAACGAAAACTTGAAAAACTTGCTGGCAAACTATATAACAAGATAATTGACAATAGATCCTCATTTATTTTTACGTCCACATCCTCCAGTTTGTCAACCGCATCGAAAAACGTGCCCATCTCATCACGAATGTCTCCCGATTCGCTCATCTTGTGCAATAGTAGCCTTTTTAACAGTGTCGCCTTCTTGGCAGGTCCACGCGAGGCGTAAATTGATTCCAGTTTCAGCCATACCTCTCTAGACGTGGTGCAACCTCTTATATGTCGCAATTCGGATGCGTTTATCGCTAGTATTATATCAGCCTTGGCCCTAGCATCCTCGGCTTCCCATTTCAAAATCTCAATATCGCCAGTTGGCTTAGTTTCCTTACCACAAACATATTTCCACCCGTCATTCTTTATTAAAATAGCTTGGGCTTGAATCTTCCAGCTGTCATAATTCTCTTTGCTTAGTGGTTCAATACAGATTTGTGAAAACATTATTTATTCGTAGGTACGTACTTAGTTTTAGTAATATTTTACGTGAACTCAAATTCCCTTCTTCTCTGGGCCCATAACCATTCTCGGGGGTTAAGAGCCGAGATAGAGTGCACAGTGTTATTCGCGTTAGAAGGAAACACAAATAGTTCAGATATTAACAGATATAATAATGGAGAGAAACAACATTACAAGAGAGCCGCAGAATAATATTGGACATATTAAATTTTCTTGTCAACAACTTGACACGCTCTGCTTCATATTTCAAATATATAAAAATATACTTTTTACAGCCAGACTTTGTATATGAAACCTCAACAAAGTCTGGGTCGCCAATCAGCCGTTTCACACGCCTCTCCACTCCATCCAGAGAAGTCAGGTGACGTTTTCTACTCTACCCCCGTTTTACGAATTTTCGATTAGGTTGCGTGTCCTACTATAAATTAAAATATTTTTACCCTACACCATGCCATTAAAGAAAATTCCTATATATAAGGTTTATTGCAGAAACTTGTACAACTGTTATAGAAAATCCATAGAACCCCATTTTAATTACAATATTCTCTGTAAACTATACAAAGCTCGATAATAATATAATAATAATAAAGCTTGTTTATTTCATGCAAATACATATTAATTCGGCCGCCGGCAGGAGTTACCACCCACCAGACAAAGTCTTGCCGCCAAGCGATTTGTCGTGTTCCGGCATGATGTCTGGTGAAGCCGTATGGAGGACGGGTCTGAGCAGTTATGTGGCGATGTGTGCCGGGTACGATGCGTCAAATGTTGTTGTGTTAGGAGTTTGGTCGTGGAAGGTCTTCGGATCAATCTCCCTTTGGCGCAGCATCGTTGGTCGTATTGTTGGGTTTAACATTGCATCACCTCGCTCAACTGCCGTCTTCCTTCCTATTCGCTCAGTTTTTCTGAGTGAATAGGCTGTTAATAAACTAGCGTGCTTTACCATCAACGATCGTATCACTGCGTACCATCAGGCGGGATTGCGGTCAAGAGCTAGTTTATAATTATTAAAAAAAAACAAAGATTAATGCGTGGACCCCGTTCGGGTAAAAGCCTCCCCCAAGGAATGCCATTCTTCTCTATTCTTAGCTCTTTCCAGCCACTCTTCACCTGCGTATGCTACGAAGCTCGATAGTAAAGTTTATTATATCCACTTTGCCCAAACTTTTAGCATGTTAAGAATCAATATCCATAAATCAGTATCCAAATATACGCAACAGCGACCTGTACCCGTTTTACTCAGATTTTTTGACTTACCAATACACCGAAATTTATTCATAAAATGACAATATTAGAACACATTATATAAACTCTAAAGCAATATATATAAAAAAATCAAAACATTACTATCTAAATGATAGAGAAAACCACGTGATTAATTACTACAAAATTAGCAACTTTAATCGGCTGCTGGCAGAAGTTACCACCACCCACCAGACAAAGTCTTGCCGCCATGCAATTCGTCATGTTCCGGATGGATGATCCATACGGAGCACGGGTCTGAGCAGTTATGTTGCGATGTGTCAAATGTTATTGTGTCGGGAGTTTGGTCGTGGAGCGTCTCCAGATCAATCTCCCTCTGGCGCAACATCGTTTGTCGTATTGTTGAGGTTACCATTGCATCACCTCGTTCAACTGCCGTGTTCCTTCCTATTCACTCAGTTTTTTTTGAGAGAATAGGTTTAATAAATTAGCGCTCTTTACCATCAACGATTGCATCTCTGGTTACCATAAGGCGGGATTGCGGTCAAGCACTAGTTAAAATTATAAAAAAAAAAAAGACGTGTGGCACTCAGGGACTGCCGCGGTAAAGCTATTGCATAGCATTTTGTATCAATTTATGCAATTATAATTATTTATTTATTTTATTTATGCAGTATTTCTTTTTCTTTGATATTAATTCAAGTTACACTTTTTGAGCGTGGTGACCGATAAGAAAACAAATTTTTCTTTTATTAAATAAATAAAAAGTTAATATTATTTAAAATATTTTTATTATTTTACAATACATGTGGGTTTTATTACCTTACAGTAGCTGTTGGTTATTGAGGAATATTTATCATTGAAACTATAGGTTTATGATAACTGAAATAAGAAACATAAGTTTGCGACTTAATATCCTCTAAATACCTAGAAAATACCGCGTCAATGGTGGTCCCATATTTTGTTGTGGACTCTTGTGGATCATTATTCATTTTCAAATTCAATGTTTTTGATAGAAAAGTTGTCAACCGCTCTGATTTTTTATCAGCGAAGTTAATCTTGAAATCGCCAGCCAAGATAAGTGGAAATTTATTACCATTTGTACCAAGTATTTTCGAGCCTTCTTCAGTGTACTCCAGTAAAGTGCGATGAATAAAATGCTCTAACTCGTCCAATTTTGGATTCGGAGAAATGTAAATTGCTACCATCACTATTTGTAGGCCATTTCTAAGTTTGCATAAGCACGCACAAATATCTCCAACAACTGAGCGCCTAACATTAACATCGCTAAAGTGTACAATATTTATTTCAATATTCGGAGTCATAATATTAGTAATATCATTTTTATTTTGGTAAATAGCTACCCCACCTTTTGAAACAGTATCTCGTTTGAACTGAACAATACAATTAAAATTAGGTATTTCAATTGGATTATCATGCGTCATGCAAGTTTCGGTAAGAAGTAACACATTTGTTTGTCTCGTAACTGAATCTTGTAAATCGTATTTATGACTATTTAGACTTTGGCAGTTGAAAGTCATTATTGAAATGCCATTTCTGTTACTAATGAAATCTAATACACTTTGAGCAATCGTCTGAACACTATTTAAAGACAGTCTTTTGAATTCTTGCAACAATTGAAAAAATGGCCGCGTGAGCACTTTTTACTCTATAAAATCACGCGCTTTTATTTAGTAAACAACACTATAAATAATTTAAAAGTCCAATGAAAAATTAGCGTGACATTCATCTTAGCTTTCCCGTTAAAAAAAAGCTATATTATAAAAACACTACTAAATTAATTTGAATAAAAGTACTTAATAATTAATTATATGAAAAGTTTTTAAGGTAGCCATGACAACGTCGGTGACGTCTATGACATATCTCTATAGAAGACCTATTTCAGAGAGAAAATTAATCGCAAGTTTAGCACATCGCGACTATCAGTAACATGGCAAGTGTGTAGAACTGAGTTCGCGCCCTGCAATATGCATGCTCTTTTTGAAAATCAATAAATTGTTATCAAAAGATGTAGTCGCACGCACACAAACATACCGTGCCGAAGACTGCCGAACTGAAACGACGTTAGACGATGGGGAGCGTGAGGTTTTTTCGTTACGGAATTTCTGGATTCGGTCCCCGCGCTCAAGGCCCGCGATAGAAGCTATGCAATAGCTTAAAAAGTGTTGGTAGAAATAAGATTATGAAACTGTGGAGGGAGGCATGATAAACAGGGTGTACTGTTCAGTCATCCTCAGTAGAAAAGGGAGGATCCTCCGACCAGACAGGTGTTATGTCTGGCGGGCACTTGCCCAACGGTTTATGTTGAGAAGTTGTATGTATGATAATTGTACGGTAAACTCTGATTGCGAGATGTAGAATTCGGGTGACGTCAGTATGACGGGTTTGCATGTGGCGGTTTGTAGATACCACTAGAAAACCTTAATTTTGTTAGAGAGTTAAAATTATCGAATATAAATGCCCAACACAATCCCTTAGCTACAGCGCGGCGCTACTAAAAACAAAATTAAAATGAACTACCATGGCAATACGTTCCCATCTCTAAACTCGAGTAATAAAATGTTAGAAACACAAAACCTCACTTCATTTTGCTACCCAATCCGTTTTACCTGCTAACGTGAAAATATATTTGTGCGTAGGGTTGGCACTGCGTATTTTGAGTTAATACATTTATACACTGGGAATTTCTCCTGAATCGACGTCCATTGATAAACATATAAACTCACATACACAAACAGTCAGACCTGGAACAACTAGTCGTAGGTAATACAAATATTAGTTTTTGCGGGAAGTGAACCCACGACACGCAACGCAGCTGCTGTCAAACGCTTAACCACGGCGCCAACAGTGCCGTCTACTTATTTCAGCCTATCATCAAGATTCCTTACGAAATTGAATGTTAACGCTAAGAATAAATTGCATATTTGTGCGTCCTATTTAGGATAAAGGGCCACAAAACAAAACTTAAAGTAGAAATGAGCATTCATCATTTTACCTAGAGTTGGTAATTTCAGAACATTATAATGTTAAAGTAAAAGTTTATGCCCGTGATTCCCAGAAGTTTAGACAGAAATGTTTCCACAAAACATTTTCAAACCACATTGCCGTGTGAGTCTCAAGTAATAGGGGAATAAGGGGCGAACCTACAGCTATTACCTGGACAGAAATTAGAGGAATCCTATTGAGAACCCTCCAATTTTCCTTCATTTGCCTGTGCCCTGTGGTGGACCCTGTCACGATGTGCTGACATTCCTTTGAAGCGCGCATGGAACACAAGTACCGGTCTTCACGATCGGCGATCCGCAAGTCTGCGTCTACGGTGGTTATGAGATCGTTGTACTCTACCGGGGTCGTTGTCTCTTGCAGTGACTAGAGACGTGAAGACGTGAGGTGCTTGTCCCTCTCGCGCTTCGCCATCCTATTTTAAGTAAGACATCACGCACTACGTCGTACTACCACGACTTATGTATGTCTCTCAGTTTTTTATAAAATAGCAAAATGAGAATATCATTGGGGCCACTGCTGGGACACAGGCCTCCTTGCGATGAGTAAGAGTAGGAAATAATCCACCACGGAGGCTTAGTACTAGTTTCTACATATAAAATGTCCAAACATTTTTGCTTTTAAGGCATGTTTCTTCAAGATCTTTTCCTTCACCAGCTCAGTTTTTTTTATAAAAAATATTTATTTTCCCGTAATCCCATATTGTGCCACTGTCGGGCAAAGACATCTTCCTTATTTTCCACTTCTTTTTATTCTGTGCCTTCTCCGTGAAATCGGTCAGAAAAGAGTCCAAATAATCATTGTCAGCAAAAATGTATAACAAATAAAATATTTTTCCTTGATGTGGCAACCATAGCAAGGTAAAGTCAAAGTTCGCCTAATACGTTGTTATTTATTACTTGTTTCTATCTATACTAGCAAGCCATGTCGAAAATGTAATGATTCAAAGGGTCTTACAAATTGCAACGTAGCACCATTACTATACTTGCTTGCCCTCGGGCGATGTCCGTTGAAAATAAATTTTATCCCTTTATACCCCATTAGATATCTTGAAAAATCCCTTCTTGACAGTTGCTATGTAATGGAAAATGGTTCATGCTTTTCCTTTTGCAATTTTTCCCTTGGATTTTTTTTTGTATTATATTCGTACTAGCCTAGTTGTTAAAATACCAGCCTCTCAAGTATGAGTGTGCAGGTTCGATTCCAGGTCAGACAAGTCCCAATGTAACTTTCCTAAAGTTATATGTACTTTCTAAGTATATCTTTGACACCAATGAATGATCAAGGTGAAGGAAAACATCTTGGTGAAACCTGAACTTTAAGTCTGAAATCGCTAACCCGTATTGACCAAGCGTGGTGATTACGATCAATCTTTCTCTGAAAGAAAGGAGATCTGTGCCCAGCAGTGGGACGATAAAAAGGTTGATGATGAATGATGATGATGATATTCGTACATTTTGACAAGGTGCTTGATAAACTTGTGATTTGAAGATTTTTATCAGCTTTAATAGAATATCCTTGTTTAATAGAGAGTGTAAAAATGCAATCTACGAAGCTTATCTCCGGATTCTACACATCAAACTACATAACGTTGCAAAAAGCAAAAATCTTTTTCGGCGTAATTTTTTTTTTTTTTTTTGTATAAATACTCCGGTAGTCTGCAATGTAATCACGCAAAACATTGTGCTATTGGGTTCATGAACCGAGTTCGTGAGAGTAATTAATGTTTAATATATAACATTATAAAACTGGTTTTCATAAAAAAATATTGCCTCAAAATTATTACAAACAGAGTTTATGGAAAGGCAACTTTAATTTCTACATAATAAAGGTCTGTTTGCTCTTCAACTCCGAACATTTTATAATGTTTTCAATAGTGCTATTCACTCGAAAATCTACTTAATTTTCATAAAAATAAAGTTGATATTTGTTAAACTTGAAATAGGGTGGGGTGTGTAGCACTACACTCGTTTACTATAGTAACAAAAATATCATATAAACTGGAATTACAAATGAGTCTCAGATTCCTTAAGGCACTTGGTTTTATGGATTACTATGAAAGATGGAACGACCCGGCTTATATATTATATTGAGTACACCGTACGCCAACCTCCGTGGCGTAGCGGTAGCGAACGCGGCCGCTGCGCAAGGACGCGGGTTTGATCCCCGCGCAGTGCAAATATTTGTATGCATGAAGATGAATATTTGAACTGGCTGGTCGTGCCACGGAAATCACGTTCAGCCGTTGGTCCCGGTTGCCATACGAACACCTAATGGCAGTCGTTACAGGTTGTTGGAGCCCGCAAAAGTCCAACAATTGGTCTAACTGCAATGCTTATGTGTCGCCTTCGGGTTGTGTCAGACGGTAGTCGCTTCATTGAAAACATCGAAGTTTAGCCAAAATGTGCAGTTAGACTGGTAAAGCGGACCCTAGACTCCAAAGCTGAAAAGCTTCGGATACGACTGGGATTAACGCTGAGATGAAGAGGAGTACACCGTACAAAGCGCTTTCTGCACCTGAAGGGTAATTGCGCAACACACTGTAAATTTTGACAGTTCAACAATTGCATTCATTGCGTTATTTTCATTGCTGAGCAGAACATTTCTCTAACATATGGAGCAATATGTTTCAAAATGATTCAACGAATAATAATAGTATGTTACGCAATTGGGTTGTATCCTAAAAATAATTTAATGTTCATCAGATAGTTTTATAAAAAACATTGACACGTATTTTTTATTTTTTCTTTCTTTCAAATACTTAGGCAGATATATCGATTTGAAATGTCGCATGACGTCACGCCGTGGTACAAAATATACGACGGCGTGACGTAATTAGCCCCCACTCCGTAACTTTAATACGCTACATCTCAGTAGATTTTGGTAATTTCGAGAAAATAAAAACACGGGTCTTAATTTTTTTGATTATCTATAAGAGGGACTAATTATTTTCATATCTTGGATACATCCCTATTAGGGTGCCGATTTATTTGTAACTTGCTTCTGTATAAAATATGTAAATCAGTTGTACAGAAGACAGCACATGCTACTAAAGTCTGTCAAATTTCTTTATTAGATTTTCAACCTTATCACTAAAGAATTAAGGTTCAGTGTTGATTGGGAATATTTGAGGTTCGGGTAATATGATCTGCTGTCGTCTATACCCGAAACATTTCAATATTCCTCAGAATATTTGACAGGTTCGGGTAACATGATCTGCTGTCGTCTATACCCGAAACATTTCAATATTCCTCAGAATATTTCACAGGTTCGGGTAACATGATCTGCTGTCGTCTATACCCGAAACATTTCAATATTCCTCAGAATATTTGACAGCTTCGGGTAACATGATCTGCTGTCGTCTATACTCGAAACATTTCAATATTCCTCAGAATATTTGACAGGTTCGGGTAACATGATCTGCTGTCGTCTATACCCGAAACATTTCAATATTCCTCAGAATATTTGACAGGTTCGGGTAACATGATCTGCTGTCGTCTATACCCGAAACATTTCAATATTCCTCAGAATATTTGACAGGTTCGGGTAACATGATCTGCTGTCGTCTATACCCGAAACATTTCAATATTCCTCAGAATATTTGACAGGTTCAGGTAACATGATCTGCTGTCGTCTATACCCGAAACATTTCAATATTCCTCAGAATTGAGTTGATATTTTCAACATAAAATCAATCTAAGTTCTAATAAAGACGATTTACTTTGTGCCAAATTTTATTAAGAAATCCTCTACAGACAGATGAAAACAATAAAGCATTCAGGTGGAAGGATTAGGAATTAATTAGTTTCTGATTGAGTTCATTCTTCGTGCGCCCTTCACAACATTTTAAATATTTAAATGCCGTATAAAATATGCGTAAATAAAAAAATATTTAATAAAATTGAATCAATGTTGTGTCGATTTAAAAACGCACTCGCAAAAAACTTAAAAGGTCTCTTAATCATATATTCTTTTATTAAAACATTTAATTATAAATTAGTGCTTGACCGCAATCCCGCGTGATGGTAAGCAATGATGCAATTCTTGATGGTAAAGCGCGTTAGTTTATGAAGAGCATATTCACTCTAGCCTTGTGACACTTAAACTTGACACTTAAATTGTAGTCAGACGGAAACACAGCCGCTGCTAAATAGTTCCAGTCCCTCGAAAGACGAGGCGAAACGCTGCCCCCGGATCGCGGTGGTGTCAACAACGTAAGAAGGAACGGAGATGGGGGAATTAAGTCATGCTGTTTCCTCGCACACTGTCCAAAATGCATTCTATAGAACACTGCCAGGCTGGCTATTCTTCACCAGGCATTGGAGAGCGCTTTGAAGTAAATCTGGCATTTTTAATGTCATTATGTTATTTATTCTACAATGCTGCACCTAAGTACATTACACTTCTTTGGGCACAGTTAGTGAGTGGTGAGTATAACTGCATTTCTAAGCCTAATTTTTTGTTTTCTGTATTTGTGTATGTTTATTAAGTATCTTTCTAATTAAAATGCAGTTATTGTATGTGGTTTCATTGCATATATTTGTACTGGTGTACTGTTATCATAATGGAAGAGTGTTTTTACTATCTAATTTATTTTAAGCTGTTTATAATGCAAAATTTGCCATTCCAACACGATTCAATTGTCATTCCATTATCATTGTGCTAAAAAGTTCGTTATCTACGAAACTCATAATGATCGATTGATTCGGTCGGTCCTCTCCTAATGGATTGATGATAGAATGACATTGCCGTATTGCCAATGTTATAAAACCCTTTAGTAGAAATGATTTTCCAAAAACCACTGAACAATTTGAACATCCATACTAATATTATAAATGCGAAAGTATCTCTGTCTGTCTGTCTGTCTGTCCGGCTTTCACTCCAAAACTACTGAACCGATTGTAATGAAATTTGGTACACAGATAGTCTAGAGCCTGAGAAAGGACATGGGCTATATAACATCCCGCTATGACCAATAGGAGCAGGGCAGCAATAAAAAAATGGAGCCGTCACGGGACGCCTGGTAGATGTGAAACATCGCAATCGACTGTGCGTTTCTCTCTCACTCGATCCGGCGTTAAGCCATCTCTTTCGCTCCACTGAGTCGACTGTGCGTTTCTCTCTCACTCGATCCGGCGTTAAGCCATCTCTTTCGCTCCACTGAGCTCGGATACCTATAGTGTATACTCTGTTTATTACAGTACTCATAACCTGTGTTTTTCTGGTAAATAAATCATTTTTCTGTTCTGATAATAAAATGTCTGACCGTGATAATTTAGAGAGTGGAAGTGATCAGCCTCCTGCAAAGAAAGCAAAATCACACTATGACACATTATCAAGTCATCAGTAAGTTAATTATATTTTTATAATTAAAGTATGCGTTTATCTGTGCATTTAGCACGCGTATATTTGGTGTGTATTGAGCGCCAGTAAATGTAAAATCTACTCTCTAGGTAGATTAAAATTCACATAAATTTCATTGCATATCATGTTTTTAAATTAATTATTAATTTTAATTTCATTCTTATTGAAATTAATGCATTAAAACAATTGCTTAGAGAATAAATTTATTAAGACTGACAGAACTTTATTTTAAAATCAGCTGATGGCGTGCAGCGCACGAATCTTTTTCTTATTTGTTATTAATTTAAACTTTAAAAAATTAATTAATTTTTCTAATCATAATGGAGTTTATAGTGAAACATTCATTATTTATATTTATAATTTACGATCTTTAGTAGTATATTGAAATAACTAGCTAAGATTCTTGAGTTCACTAATATATTGAAGCCATTTAAAATTTTTTTCTGCATATTTTAATAACTTAATATTTAACTTAATATTTTAAAAACTTAATATTAACTTAAATTTTTTTTTTATAAATGTTTTAGAACCCAACAATCATCACAGGGGTCACAAGATATTATTATTGAAACTGGACATCACCAAGGTCAATTAAACACAAGACATACTATTAATGTGATGTAAGATTTTATTAATCTAATAGTACCTGAATCTACCAATTTCTAATTAAGCTTATTTTAACACACATATATATATATATATATATATTTTTTTTAGAGTAAATAATAATAAAAGAGAACGTCAAAAACGATACAGGGAGCAGAACAGAGACAAATTGAAGCAGCGTGAAGCGGAAAGAAGAGAACGCATACATTTTTCACAAAGTATTGCCGGACCATCTACCTCTTCAAACACGAATAGAATAGAACTGAATAATGAAGAAATAATTACTGCTCAAAGTTCATCTGGTTTGGAAGAAATACAACCATCATCTATTCAAAGCAATGATCAAGGTAATGAATAATTATTTTATTTTATTTTTTATTGACATTTTTAGTTCCTACCACAATCTGTTCTTTTCTGCATACTACTTTTACGAAATAACGTCGATGTTTCACATCTACCAGGCGTCCCGTGACGGCTCCATTTTTTTTTACTGATTTTAATTTTTATTCGGTGAAAATTTTAAAAGTCTTCATTTAAAATTAAATAAAAAAATGGAGCCGTCACGGGACGCCTGGTAGATGTGAAACATCGACGTTATTTCGTAAAAGTAGTATGCAGAAAAGAACAGATTGTGGTAGGAACTAAAAATGTCAATAAAAAATAAAATAAAATAATTATTCATTACCTTGATCATTGCTTTGAATAGATGATGGTTGTATTTCTTCCAAACCAGATGAACTTTGAGCAGTAATTATTTCTTCATTATTCAGTTCTATTCTATTCGTGTTTGAAGAGGTAGATGGTCCGGCAATACTTTGTGAAAAATGTATGCGTTCTCTTCTTTCCGCTTCACGCTGCTTCAATTTGTCTCTGTTCTGCTCCCTGTATCGTTTTTGACGTTCTCTTTTATTATTATTTACTCTAAAAAATATATATATATATATATATGTGTGTTAAAATAAGCTTAATTAAAAATTGGTAGATTCAGGTACTATTAGATTAATAAAATCTTACATCACATTAATAGTATGTCTTGTGTTTAATTGACCTTGGTGATGTCCAGTTTCAATAATAATATCTTGTGACCCCTGTGATGATTGTTGGGTTCTAAAACATTTATAAAAAAAAAATTTAAGTTAATATTAAGTTTTTAAAATATTAAGTTAAATATTAAGTTATTAAAATATGCAGAAAAAAATTTTAAATGGCTTCAATATATTAGTGAACTCAAGAATCTTAGCTAGTTATTTCAATATACTACTAAAGATCGTAAATTATAAATATAAATAATGAATGTTTCACTATAAACTCCATTATGATTAGAAAAATTAATTAATTTTTTAAAGTTTAAATTAATAACAAATAAGAAAAAGATTCGTGCGCTGCACGCCATCAGCTGATTTTAAAATAAAGTTCTGTCAGTCTTAATAAATTTATTCTCTAAGCAATTGTTTTAATGCATTAATTTCAATAAGAATGAAATTAAAATTAATAATTAATTTAAAAACATGATATGCAATGAAATTTATGTGAATTTTAATCTACCTAGAGAGTAGATTTTACATTTACTGGCGCTCAATACACACCAAATATACGCGTGCTAAATGCACAGATAAACGCATACTTTAATTATAAAAATATAATTAACTTACTGATGACTTGATAATGTGTCATAGTGTGATTTTGCTTTCTTTGCAGGAGGCTGATCACTTCCACTCTCTAAATTATCACGGTCAGACATTTTATTATCAGAACAGAAAAATGATTTATTTACCAGAAAAACACAGGTTATGAGTACTGTAATAAACAGAGTATACACTATAGGTATCCGAGCTCAGTGGAGCGAAAGAGATGGCTTAACGCCGGATCGAGTGAGAGAGAAACGCACAGTCGACTCAGTGGAGCGAAAGAGATGGCTTAACGCCGGATCGAGTGAGAGAGAAACGCACAGTCGATTGCGCGTGGCGACGCGTCGCCACGCCAGAAATCGGTCTCACGTGCGCCTATAGATGTTTCACATCAAAAATGTTGCGAAAACGGGGGCAAACGCGAACGGACATATTGCACCCATTATTTTAACAGGCGCTAATTTATATCAACACGCCGACGGAGTCGCGGGCAACAGTTAGTTTATCAATATGGTGTAGAATGTACTGACACTAAACTCAATGGTCAATCACTGGATTGATCATTGAAAAGACGTATTGACGCCATTTTGTTAGTAGATTACGTAACTTGTCAAAATCGATTATTATGAGATCACTTATCGACCATTCTGACACTATTGTAATATCAGTCTAGGGCCCCTGATGCACGGACGACAGTAGGTCAAGCTACCCCAAATTGTCATATATTCCCATTCTACCTTGAGTCATTAAGACTGGCTGCAGTGATAAAACTGAAATTCTAATCAGGAAATCTGACAGATTGTCGTAGCTTGATGTGCTTTCGTCTGTACTCTAGCCTTAGTTTGGTTGTTTTTATGTTTATAATACACATGCTTGACACGCGTCAACGCGAGTTTTTCGGTTCCATATACACTTACACAGCCTAACATCTTTTTTTTGGGGGAACCTTTAGAAGGCACCTAACCTCCGACGAATGAGGTCGGGTAGAGTGGGTTTTTTACCTCACTAGAGCCGGTGATCACCCACATCCCGGTTCCTCTTAAAAGATTAATTCTGGAACTCCATCTGCGTAATGCCTATAAAGCGCATGCCAGGGGAGACTCTAAGAGGCCCTCCTCTAAAGCACCTATGCACGGTAGCACGTGACCACTGTTCCACCGTCAGCCCAACGCTTAGACTTCAAAATGCTGATACGTTGTAAAGCATTTTTTCAAAATTCTGTCATACATTTCGCAAAATTAAAATTCAAGACCGTTCAAATTCAGCGAACGATTTCCTCCGTAATTATTGGTTACCGCATGCTTCTTGATAACAAGAGTGAGGTGTGCAATCAATTATACGCCTTATTACTTATATCATAAACAAGAGATTAGCATGTTAAATAATGGGGCTGTTAATTGTTGTTGCTTATATGATTTGGGTAACGTATTCATAGCCTCGGTGATGGATTATGGGTACTTAATACAATATTGAAGGATGGTGATGTTTTTGGCGATATTTTCATTGGTCGAAAATTTATTTTAGCATAGTCATTCATACTCGTAACAATATCTACTTTCCAACATTTGGATGAATAGTTATAGCTAATGCAGAGTTTCTTATCTCATATAATCTACATGCCAACATCACTTAATCAATTATCATTTTTAACGTAATGTATTTTAAGTTGATTTTTGAATGAGCATTTATAACAAAAAAGTATGCAATGAAATTTTAAACTTTTATGTATGACGAGATTTAGGTTGATGTTATGTCTCTTAAAAATAAACTTAATTCTTTAATTCAAATATAGTGACGAATTTATTGATTTTCGCAGAAACACAAACATTTTTTTTTTTAGTAATTATAAACTAGCGCTTGACCGCAATCCCACCTGATGGTAAGCAGTGAGGCGATCGTTGATGGTAAAACGCGCTAGCTTATTGTAAGAGCCTATTCACTCAGAAAATCTGAGCGAATAGGAAGGAAGACGGCAGTTGAGCGAGGTGATGCAATGTTAAACCCAACAACACGACCAACGATGCTGCGCCAAAGCGAGACTGATCTGAAGACCCTCCACGACCAAACTCCCAACACAACAGCATTAGGCGCTTCGTACCCGGCACACATTGCAACACATTCAATTTTGTTTTATTTCATCATTTAATTTTATTATCTTGTATTCAGTATTACTTGTCTTTACATTCATATAGTTATCATACATTTGACCAGCCCTATTACTGGGCAAAATGTTACATTTAGGTATTTATTTATTTTTCGCACATGAATAGGGTATTTGACTAAAAGAAACTAATTAGTCCGTCCGTCAGATTTCCAAAAAATACGAGACACGTATTTTTTGTTTTATCACAACAGTAAAAATTTATAAATATAAAAGGCATCAAAGATCAGGACTGGTGGCTGGTGACGTCACTGGTCGCTAAAAAGTGTAGCGTCTAGTGACGTCACACGAGTTTTCAACGCACTGTGTCGTCTTCGTCTTCATTTTTTGTTTATATGAAAAAAGAAAAAAAATGTGTCTAGTATTTTTTGGAAATCTGACTGACGGACTAATTAGTTTTTTTTAGTCAAATACCCTATTATACAGAGGCGGACTTAATGCCTTAGGCATTCTCTACCAGTCAATCACAGGTGGTGAAGACATTAGATGGCAGGTGCTTTAGTTTAAAACATTATAAAGAAAAAAGAAAACTGTTAACACTATTTAAATAAATACTTATATAAGCTATATCATTACCATCATCATCTCGGCGTTAATCCCAGTCGCACCCGAAGCCTTTTCCAGCTCTGGAGTCTGGGGTCCGCTTTACCAGTCTAACTGCTGATTTTGGCGAAACTTCGACATTTTCCGTGAAGCGACTGTCGTCTGACCTCCACAACCCGAAGGCGATATTAAAGCATTGCAGATAGACCAATTGTTGGACTTTTGAGGGCTCCAACAACCCGTAACGACTGCCATTATTAGATGTTCGTATGGCAACCGGGACCAACGGCTTAACGACTTAAATGAGCTATATATACATACATACTATTCATCATCATCATCATTATCAACCTTTTTATCGTCCCACTGCTGGGCACAGGTCTCCTCTCATACAGAGAAGGATTGAACGTAATCACAACGCTTGCTCAATGCGGGTTGGCGATTTCAGATTTAAAGTCCAGGTTTCCTCAAGATGTTTTAATTTACCTTCAGTCATTGGTGTCCAAGATATACTTAGAATGTACATATAACTTTAGAAAAGTTACATTGGCACTTGCCTGACCTGGAATCGAACCCGCGCACTCTTACTTGAGAGGCTGGTGTTTTAACCACTAGGCCACCACGACAATATACTATTACTTAAATATATAATATCTACATATTTTTTAATTTAGGAGAGGTGTTGAAATTACTCTCATCATTTTTTTATCATTTAAAAAAAAAAAAAAAAAAAAAAAAAAAAAATGATGAGAGTAATTTCAACACCTCTCCTAAATTAAAAAACTTAAATATATAATATCTACATATTTTTTAATTTAGGAGAGGTGTTGAAATTACTCTACCTTAATTATATATATAATTATATACTAATTTATTATATTATATGTATATATTTTATGTTGAGTTAGATTTCTGATCTCTCTGTCGTCCAAAGAATCGCTATACTAAGTGGTAGTGGGTAAGGCGCTGAATAGGTGGTCGATGGAGTTGAACGTTTCTGGAGTGCGACCGCGTACCGGCCTTCCCGACCATCTTATAGCAGTAAAAATTCATTGGATGAGAAAAGCATGGAATTGGTCGATGTGGAGGTGGTCTATGACCAGCAGTGGACGTCCTTCGGCTTGAGACTGGTTATATGTATCTCGTAAGATTACTTGAACTCGTGTTTTGTTTAAAAACCTATATCACTTAAACACATCAGCTATTAGCTAAACAAAATATTTTTCATAAAAAAAAATTATCAACAGATTTCCCATAAAAGCCCCGTATCTCATATAATGTACGTTTCAAATCAGTAACCCATCTGAACTCTGTCAACAATTCATCAATTAAATCCAACCATAGCCAAAAACACTTAAAATCCGAATATTTAAAGGACAATAAAAAACACGGAGTAAAACCCGAAGTGATATTAATTCCCTTGTACTAAACGCTATACATTTGTTCACGAAGATATATGATCGAAGGAACAAAGGTACGTTCGGCCATATTAATTTAGGCCTATATATCATAACAATGTGTTTTCAGCCACCGTTGACTTTGGAGTGTGGATAACCATTATTGTTCGTGGCATTTAAATTTCGAACGAGGTTCGGTGTCATAATAAAAAATATAGGCCATTATATTTTTGTCGCGGCAACATTGATCGATATTCTCTATGGTCACTGCTTTTGATAATCTTTCCTTGAACAAGGAGGTATATATGCTTATGGAGTAAACAAAAAGTGAAAGTGACATTTTAAGTTATATTATAAGAATTGTACAGTGTAGGCGCCCCAGTACAGCGCGCACATCTACCGCGCATTTGTCACGGCTTATCCAACAAATAGGGTCGGCTTATACCACAAGTAAATCAATCTCTTACCACTCCACAACAAATCTAAGGCACTTACCTTAGGACCCAGTGTGTTCTATCGTGGAATGAAGTCCCGGCGAATCGACGCGCGCGCGTCGTCTTACAATGACGTCCGAGGTCTTCCAATACACTGACTGTCCCATACCAGTCGACACACCAAAGTTCCCCTAATAGGGCACCAAAGCTCACCAGCATATGAAACCGTTATTTAGCAGCGTCAATCACGCCCGACAAACAATCGTTCAATGAAACCACGTTTCCGATTCAAATTCAACTCAATTTACAGGCGGCACTGTTACGTTTTATAATTCAAGTAAATACTTCAAAACACGGGCAACAATCGCGACAAACTATCCAAAACCGCGGCCGGTGGTATTTACTTCCCGGAAATCACTCGTCCGAAACACGCCCCGCGTGCGAGGATTTCGTCAAGAGTTCAAGCAACGGACCATTCGCGGCGAGGTCACAAAACGTTGTGTCAACCGCGCGTCACCACAGACCATACTAATTACGCTAGCCCGTACCGGTCGTGCATCTATCAACTCGACTAACTAACAATCGGACTTGACCGATAAAACGAGCGCGAACATCCCCCCGCCCCGGACAGTAACAAACGGTCCGACAATTCAATCTAAGGGCAAACGAGAGAGTGTGGCGATCGCGCGCTTCAAGACAGAGTCCCCCACCAGGACCTCGGCAAACCTGGGAACACCATCCGACCCCGGATACAATTCAACAATGCGTCCACGACGCCATCGGAGGGGTGGCAGGTTTGGGTCCTTTAACAAAACGAGGTCTCCGACCCTTGGTGGGTTCGTCTTGTCTGACCACTTAACGCGCTGTTGTAAAATGTGCAAATACTCCAGATGCCAACGGCGCCAAAAACTCTGCGTAAGCTGTTGAAGCAATTCAAATCGCGAGAGCCGTCCGGAGTTAATGTCCAAATAAGGATACTCAGGCAGGGCGTTAAGTGGTCTCCCTATCAAGAAATGGCCCGGCGTGAGGGCCTCCAAATCATTCGCGTCGGATGACAAAGGGCATAACGGACGCGAGTTGAGGACCGCCTCAACCTTACAAAATACGGTCGCGAGCTCCTCAAAAGTTAGGATACTATCTCCAATAACGCGACGAAGGTGAGTTTTGGCGGCCTTTACAGTTGCTTCAAATATACCTCCCCAGTGGGGGCAGGACGGCGGTGAGTACTGCCATCGTACCCCTCTGCGAGAGAGTGTGGATCCGATCTCAACATTATGCTTATCTAAAAAATCACAAACCTCCTTCAAATAACGATCGGTACCCTTAAAGTTGGTCCCACAGTCGGATCGAATTAAGGACGGCAGTCCACGACGCGAAACAAATCTGCCAAGAGCAGCGACAAACGCCTCTGTCGTGAGAACCACCTCGAGGTGGACCGCTTTAGTAGCTAAACACACAAAAACGCACAAGTAAGCCTTCTCGGTCTTAGCGTTACGGAGACGCGAAGCTTTAACAATAAATGGTCCCGCAAAATCCGTACCAACTCCAGCAAGGGGCATCGATTCGGTGACTCGATCGGCAGGCAAATCCCCCATTTGGGGCTGCACGATGTCCGCTTTCAAGCGGTAGCACGGGAGACAACGGAAGATAACATATCGGATCACTCTCCGCGCAGACAAAATCCAAAATTCATGTTGGAGGATCGCAGTAAGAGCGTTGCATCCGGCATGTGCATTTTTCACATGGCGGTCTGCGATCAACCACTTCACCAAGGGGCCGTTCTTGGGGAGCAACAATGGATGACGAGCCCCATAGGGGAGCTTAGCATTTGTAAGCCGACCTCCGACACGCATCAAACCCTGACCATCCACGAAAGGATTCAAGCGCCCTAAGGGTCCCTTCAGATTGGATGTGCGTTGGCGGAGGGTTTTCAACTCCGATGCAAATTCACTCTCTTGAACTATCCGCACCCAATATAGCAGAGCGTCATTGCGCTCTTGCGGTGAGAGGACCGGAGACTCAAATTTGCCACAAGGGTTACGACCGTTGTGGATGAAACGCCGTATCCAGGCGGTGACGCCGAGCAATTTATCCGAAGAGCTGTAGCGCTCAAGCAAAAACTCCGGATTTGGAGCCGCTACAGTCTCGGTGGCGTGAACATGCACCCCTGGCGTAGATGCCCTGACCACTGCGGGGGTATGGGGCCAAGAACCCTCCAGCTGTAACAACCATGGTGGACCCCACCACAGCTGGTGATTCACAAGTTCGGGCACCTCGCAGCCGCGGGAAACGCAGTCTATGGGGTTCAAATCGCCAAAACCGTCCCTCAGGCAATATGGGCCTAGGGATACAAACACGGTTGACTTCCGGGAGGGATGAGACAAACTACACCCAGTCTCGGAGCAAGTTGCCGGAGAGGATGTCCGACAAGGCAGAACCAACAGCGAGGTCGCTGTCTGCCAAAGGGGGGTCTGGGACGTCCCTAAACGATCCCCTTACTACATGACCCAAAGAGGTAGATATGGCTACAAAACCGGCTGTCTGCAAACTCGTTTGCTTCCACGCAGCAAACGACCTAGCACATTCACCCCGATCAATAAATGGATCGGGCCAGGTCGGTGGAAGTGAGGATCAGCCAGAGCCAAACCAGCCGCCAATTTAACGGCGGCGTGTGGGGCTCACACTTGCGGAAGCGGCCCGACCACCGTTTCAAAAACAATCGCCGAAGTACCGATTTTCGGCGTTGAGGAGGAGTGGGGGGAGAAGGAGAACGAAACCCGACCGATCGGATCCGAAATCCGCAGGTCTCCAACGCCCCGTACCGATTCGCTATGCGGTACAATATTTAAGCCCAACTGTCGGACGAGCCAAGTAGAAATTATGCAACCCTGGGCCCCTGAATCCAAGAGGGCACGCACTGTGACAAAATCGCCTTTGGGGCCCCAAACACGCACGGAGGCTGTTGGCAACAGCACAAACTCCGGTGGGGGGGTTGCGCCCGACAGTGGCATTAATGAAAACCCGGGGGGGGTGATTGCCCCCCTGGACCCCGGGTGAACTGAGTCGCCGACAGTAGGCGAGAGGGTCCCACTCCGCAACATCGGGACTCCTTCCAACACTACTCCGGGGTGTGGGCCAATAACCGTGGGCCGCATACGGGGGAACGTAACGCCCCAGTCGAGGGTAATCAATCAAGGGAGGGGAGCAGCGTACCGCCCGCCTCCCCGAGCCTCCGACGGCCACCGCTACAACCTGCGGGGGGCCCTCGCCCGTGGGGCCCCCGCCCTTGGGGCCCCCGCCCGTGCGCGGGGAATCTGGGTCCCTTTCGGACCCGCCACCATTGCGGTTCAAACACAGGAGAGCGTGATGTCTCCCGCCGCAATGTGGACAAACCTTAGCCTGGGGGCACGCTGACTGGAGGTGGTCCCCCAGACACATGTAACACCAGGCGCGTTGCTTGGCGAGGGCTCTTCGTCCCGCAGTCCGGAGGCCCCCGAACTTCTCGCAAGCACGCACGTCATGTCCGTCCCCCCGGCAATACCGGCACCGTTTACCCGGTGCGGGGGGGGAGTCCCTTCGGACAGCCGAGTATTGTTTGGTCGGACGGCGGGGTTGTGCCCTCGCCGCCACCGGACGACCTGTGCTCGTTCCCGGTGTGGGGTCGGTCAGCTGGTCCAGCACTCTGCACTCGTCCTCCAAAAAACGAAGCAAATCCGAGAAGGGGGGGAGATACGAGGTGCTATTGCCCCCGTACCTTTGCTCAAATCGCCCCTTTACGTCTGCGGGCAATTTCGTTAGGACGATGTGCAGAAGCAGAAAAGACCACTGGTCGACCGGCAAATCCAGCCGGCGCAACGAGTGGACGGCAGTCAAGAGCGGGTTGACCAACTCCTTCCTTAGTGAGGAAACCCGCGTTGCCTTCGGTAAGGCCAAAATGGCTGCCACATGGGTGTCCGCTAGCAAGCGGACGTTTTGGTAGCGGTCCAGCAACAACTGCCGCGCGACCTGGTAATTAGCATCACTAACTATCAGGTGCTGGACCACTGCACTGGCTTCTCCGCGGAGGGCGGAGCGCAAATAAGCCAGTTTCTGGCTGGGGGACAAATCCTCCCTGGAGTCCCCCAAGCTGTCAAACAGGTTGATGAAGCCCATCCAAGCCGTGAGGTCCCCGTCAAAGTGGGGAATCTCCAGTGTGGGCAGTCTCCCTAACAAAGCCGGCGGGGTCGGTTTAACCTCCCCGCTCAAAGTCGGCTTTCCCCTACGGGCAGCCAGGAGCCCTTCTGCTGACTCCGTAATTTGGTCAGCCAATTCGTACGCCTGGTCGACATCCCTTTTAAAGGTCTCCACTATGGCTTCATCCGCTGGAGGGTGTTCCAAAACGTAGGCATGGAAGTCGACAACATGTCGCTCCAACCCTTCCATGCGCGCAGGCAACCCTTCATAACGGGTCAACAAAGCCTGTACCCGATCCGGCCGAACAATCAGGGCAGCCGCACCCGCGAGCCAACGCAATGCGGCTTGAATCTCTGCCTTAGCCGTAGCAAGCAAAGGGAGCCATTTCAAATAAAAGCTTTTAATTCAAATTAACAAATTAAATTCAATTAAAGAACGCGCGGAAAGCAACAAAAACAAGCGTAAATAACTAAATAAATTCCGCGAGACCGTGTGGGGACCAAAGCTAAGGGCAACCGTTACAAACAAAATATTAACAATGTATAAATAAAAAATATTACAAAGTATACATACAAAATATCAGTGTGCAAATGGCCTAACTTAATTGCGACACAGATCAAAACTTATAACCAAAACAAAATTATTACTACGAATTACAATAAATCAACAAACAAACAGAACAAAATTACGACTGTGAATTACGAGCTAAATCGTACTTGATACACAAATAGACTAAATCAACAAAACAAAACATTAGTCATAAAAATAACTCGTAATTACTGATAACCGTAGTCAATGACTCAACAATGTACCTACCGGTAACCGTGGCACAACAATTCAACAACAAAACGAACTAGCTAACCGGCTGTATGGCATATCATTCCTTAGCCTCCTTCGTTCCTCTGAACGGAAAGAAATGAACCAAAAATAAAACAATCTACCTACAATTGTTTTCACATTTTTTACTTTGCAAATTATCGGATCCACACTATGTATGGAGGTGGTCAGAGATATAATTTTACGAATACCGACAACAACAAATAAAAAATCAAATTTTTACAAATTAGCCGCTGAGGGCTACCAAAATACTGGAATGATACTCTAATTAACCAAATTAGTAATTAGGAACCACGCTCTGCTACCAAAAAGGATGTAGGCGCCCCAGTACAGCGCGCACATCTACCGCGCATTTGTCACTGCTTATCCAACAAATAGGGTCGGCTTATACCACAAGTAAATCAATCTCTTACCACTCCACAACAAATCTAAGGCACTTATCTTAGGACCCAGTGTGTTCTATCGTGGAATGAAGTCCCGGCGAATCGACGCGCGCGCGTCGACTTACAATGACGTCCGAGGTCTTCCAATACACTGACTGTCCCATACCAGTCGACACACCAAAGTTCCCCTAATAGGGCACCAAAGCTCACCAGCGTATGAAACCGTTATTTAGCAGCGTCAATCACGCCCGACAAACAATCGTTCAATGAAACCACGTTTCCGATTCAAATTCAACTCAATTTACAGGCGGCACTGTTACGTTTTATAATTCAAGTAAATACTTCAAAACACGGGCAACAATCGCGACAAACTATCCAAAACCGCGGCAGGTGGTATTTACTTCCCGGAAATCACTCGTCCGAAACACGCCCCGCGTGCGAGGATTTCGTCAAGAGTTCAAGCAACGGACCATTCGCGGCGAGGTCACAAAACGTTGTGTCAACCGCGCGTCACCACAGACCATACTAATTACGCTAGCCCGTACCGGTCGTGCATCTATCAACTCGACTAACTAACAATCGGACTTGACCGATAAAACGAGCGCGAACATACAGTATCTGTCTTTTTCCTAGATTTTATAAGGTTTATAACAAATTTAACAAAAAGACGATAAGGTATTTTGAACAATAAGGGGTTTACCAAAAAACATGTTTAAATTTTTGTAATGATTAGCGATTGCTTTATGACACATTTTTGATATTTAAACGTCTCTTAACTTTAAGCTACCTTTGTAAATATAGGGGATTATTTTTGCGAAATCATACAACTACTATGAAATTATTAGTACAGTATTGTATAGATCAATATATAACGCCCCAGTCTTTCAGAGCAATTCTGTCATGATAACCATCTCACTGTGAAGTTTCATTCAAGTCACATTGGCTGCCTGCAGAAGTTACCACCCACCAGATAAAGTCTTGCCGCCAAGCGATTTGTCGTGTTCCGGCATGATGTCTGGTGAAGCCGTTCGGAGGTCGGGTCTGAGTACGATGCGCCAAATGTTGTTGGGTCGGGACTTTGGTCGTGGAGAGTCTCCAGACCAATCTCCCTCTGGCGCGGCATCGTTGGTCGTGTTGTTGAGTTCAACTTTGCATCACCTCGCTCAATTGCCGTCTTCCTTCCTATTCACTCAGTCTTTTTGGGTGAATAGGCTATTAATAAACTAGCGCGCTTTAGCATCAACGATTGCGTTCAAGCACTAGTTTATAAAAAAAAAGAAAACTTATATGAAGTTAGCATGGGGTGATCTGCCCTTCCAACTTACTGTAAGGGATTGACACCATTTCATCCGACTTTGAAAACAATCGGCCAGCTGATAACATTCAAAAGTATTTTTTTTTTTTTTTGTATTGGGACAAAAGCCGCCACACTTTTCCCAACCACTGCAACTCCTGAAAGCCAGAATCAACAGTGACGACAGCCAGAAAAACGCCGAGCAATGAAGCTCGACGAGTCCCGGAGAAACGATTCAACTGTCTTGGGTCCCGCAACGAAATTAATCAGAAAAGAATAGCGGAGGAGTAAGAAAAAAGATATTTTTTCCACTTCCCTCCATAACAAGCAGGACACAGAACAGAACTAGGCCAAACGGCACAAAGGGACATTATTGCAACTGGGAGAAGCCCAGATTGCCAAACACCACGGAATAAAATTTGATTAAGTTAATGGGTCCTAAGTAGGTATTAGCTGTTACAATTGATTCCAATAATAGGTATAGCAAAAGCGCCTGAACGCACGGAAATTGGTTCTAGTTTCTACAAGGTCCGTATAATAAACGACTCCGGATGTAACTTGTACACTATCCAACATAATATTGCGTTCATTCTGCCAAAGAACACACTCCCACAAGATGTGATGTGCGGACTGTTCAAATTCACAGTTCGATGTAGAACACTGACACAACGGGGAAGGAACAAGTTTAAAAGAATACAGTTTACTTTTAAAGTTGCCATGACCTGTGAGAAATTGGGCAACGCAGTGGTCAACCTCCAGCCATGTCTTAGCCAGCCGATCGCCAACGGATGGAAAGAATAGATGGAGGTGCCGGCCCTTGATGGAATTATCCCCAACTACTTTTATATGTTCGATAAATGAAAAATTCCTTTCTAAGATCATACCAAGGTAGCATACGGATTGCTGTTTTTTAATGGGAACGTTGTTAAATTTAATAGTAGGCAATGATTTAAGATTACCTTTTAGTAGAAGTTGATAGGTTTTATGTAGCGCAAACGCTAGGCGGTTACGATCACCCCACTGAGATATTATTCAAAAGTATAAGATTTCTCCACAACCTTTATTTACGATACATTGAGTCCATCAAGCTGCAGTCTTTGGCCCATACCCATATGAAAGATTAGCAGCCGCCAGCGACTTCGTTCGCGTGGAGTTAGTTATGCTCCGCTCCTATTAGTCGCAGCGTGATGTTATATAGCCCGAAGCCTTCTTGGATTAATGGGCTATCCAACGCAAAAATATTTTTTCAAATCGGACTAGCAGTTCCCGAGACTACCGTGTTCAAACAAAAAAAGTCTTTGGCTTTATATATTAGTATTAGATATAGATGATGTGGCTCGAAAGAGGGTGACTATCGAGGTGATGACTAATAGAATTGCACCGACCTAAAATCATCATCATCATCATTTATAGCAGTCTACTGCTGGACGTAGGCGTCTCCTATTTCACGGAATTCAACTCTATTTTCGTCAATGCTTATCCTGCTACTACCATGCTTTTTTTCCGAAGGTGGAAAAATCCTCATGGACTATCCTCCGCTTGGGGACGCGGAGAGGTGTGTCAGACTCTAACCAGCTATAAAACCACCTAAGCGTTCGTCATCTGCCTTTCCTGGGCGATCGTCCATCCATAGCCATCCTACGGAGATTGTTGCTGCACCTAGCTTGAGGCGTCACACCTTATGTTTACCAATTCACGGCCTTTCTCAAAAACACTTCTACTCAGTTATCTTATTCTGTGAGGTATGTTGATAACTTTGGTTGTCTGCCGGATCATCTCGTATAAATAATACATAATTGATATAAGGGCAGAAGAATTATTATTATCTACACTTCAGTTATAAGACTTAAATATTTTCTTTTTCGTTTAACATCATTAGCATAATTAAATATGTATATTCCCTAGGGATTAAAGACGAACTAAGACAGCTTTTCACGAATGAACTAAAAGATGACACATCATTAAAATATTTGAAACGAACAAAACCACTCAACTTGATAGCACCCTTT
This sequence comes from Sesamia inferens, assembly GCA_037179545.1. NCBI lineage: Eukaryota > Metazoa > Arthropoda > Insecta > Lepidoptera > Noctuidae > Sesamia > Sesamia inferens. Next base: position 30,886,441 of record CM073925.1, read on the forward strand.
ACGAGGATTCTGAAACAATATGACTCAACTATAATTAAAAATATTATTGAAGTTACAACGTCTATGTGTACAGTCCTGTTCATATATTATATCCAAAAGTCAGACAGGTTAAATGAAAGCAAATTTGGTAGACGATGTTATTAAAACTTCTGCTATAGTGTATCATTCCCTTTATGGACTTATTCATATAGTACACAAGGTAACTAAAAATTAAATGTATTTAGTCAGAAAATTTGGACATTTCACAGAGGTATCACAGAGAGAAAGGGTCAGAAATCTATTCCAAATCGGTTTCGATAAAAAAAAAAGAAATATTAAAGTGAATTGCCATTTTTTATACCATGATTTATTATTTGCCAATTATTGTAGTGAGTGGTATGCTGTCGGATGAATGATCGAAGCCAGCGTAATCAGCATATCTATACTAATATATAAAGCTGAAGAGTTTGTTTCTTTGAACGCGTTACGGCCTCACCTATTTCTTCTATTCTCGGCAACTCTCATCCAATTAGTACCAGTCATCCTGTGAAAATCGTCACTCCTACCTAGCCTGACAGAGTAGTCCCCCCTTTTTGTTTTCTAATTTACGGTCTCCACTCAAGAACACGTCTATTTCAACAGTCATCGGTGGTACGGTTAATATGGCCGGCCCATTGGCACTTCAGTATGCTTTGGTACGGATCACCTCGTTGCGGATTCGATCCCTTAGAAAGACTCCAAGCTTTCTATAGCTCGCTGAGCGATCTTGAACTTATGGACCAGCCGTACCGTGAGCGTCCACGTTTCTACTTCGTAGGTCATAAGTGGCAGGAATTCGAAATGGGTTGATACAATTATGTTAAGCCACTTCTAGCGCCGAGTATGGATCACAATGAGATAAGCCATCAAATTTTAAACTTACGACTACTCATTATAATAGCGACTAACGTTCTTATTACCCCATAATAGTAGTTGATAGGTCACTTAGTTCATGACTAAAAATGAGTTGAGATTTACTCTTTACCAACCACCTTGTGTAGTGACAGACGAAAAGTGCAGTGATGTGAGAAACCGAATATCACGAACTTTCAGTGACTCACTTTGAGTGACATATTATGTCCTTGGTCTACATTACCTCTTTAGGCGATTGTCTGGCACAGTCTTAATGTACGTGGTTAGGTTAATATTTTAACAATTTTACTTCATTAAATATCGTTCATGAAATTGTGGCGTATAACATTTGATGACTAGTTCATATTTTATACAATATAAGGTAAATATTATAATGGTTTTGACTTAACCTTCGCGTTCAAGAGTTTCAGTGTTATTGAACGTCAGGTTTTTGACCTCACTGGTCACACGTTTGAGACTAATTTGAAATACTTCGACAATTAATTTTAATGGTTTAATATTCTGAAGTGTTTTATATTTGTTATTAATTTTTTTGTTGAAGTTCGATATATTTGATGGCTGAGTACATTATTATTAATTATTCCAATATGGATACTTGTGGCAGTATTGTGAACTGTTTAGTAGAAGATTTGGAAACTTTGATTAGCTCCTGTGGTTTGATGGTATTAGTTTTTGTAATCGGCCATGCAAAATTTGGCACAGTCGTGTAGCACAGATTATTATTTTAATTACTACATATTATAAAACAAAGTCACTTTCTCTTTCCCTATGTTCCTTTGTATGATTAAATCTATAAAACTACGCAACGGATTTTGATGCGGTTTTTTAATAGATAGAGTGATTAAAGAAAAGGAAGGTTTACATGTATACTAACATTAATTAAATTGTAGAGGAATACTATTATCTTTGAAGTTTCTAATGTGATGTCGTAAATAATTAGATTTTTTCCGCGTTTGCAGAGATACGCGGTTCTACGAGATTTATCAAAATAATGTACTCTATAATGTACACATTGAAAAGATCTACAAAAAAGTCAGCGATGGTATATGTCTATCTCTTATCGATATCCCACAATATTTTTTTTTGTCATTTAATTTTTTTTAAGCGATTTTAATCAGTACAACATTAATCTTTATCCAATTTTGTACCTTAAATACATTGTAGATTTAATATAAATCTATATCGCCCTTACAGCATATGATTTAAATGAATATTTTCGAAGTTATTACAGATTTAAACATTCCAGGGGCGATTTAAACATTTCGCGTCGCGTCCGGGCCTACCGGGAGCGGGGCCGCTATGTTTTTTATATTACGTTCATAGTTTTTCTGTAGTGTATTTAGTATCAGCATTGCACGTCGTCGTCGTTAGTTTAGAATTAGTTTCGTCTTTGTTTCATTTTGAAGACAAAACGTTATTTGTTTAGTATTCTGCACGGCACGAAAGTTTGCAGAGGAGAATTATATAAACTCCATAGATTATGAAGGCGCCTAAGAGCCCTACAGATTTCTTATCTTTTTAAGTGCGCACACAGGAGTTTAAATTGTATTTTTGTCTTTTATTTATATATTTAAATTATAAATAGGATCAAAAACTTGTGCCTTGGATAGTTTTTTCTGTGTCTGAAGCTTAAATCAGTAATGTCGATAAAACCAAATATTTACAATTGTTTGCTAATTAATCATAATGCAATTTAATACAAATATTATTGTCGGGAAAAAACAGCATGTACAGCTATTCTAAAGTTAATATGGCAAAACCTGAATTAAAATTGACATACACAGCACAAATATTGACCTAGTTCACAACTCATGTGATGCAAATGCTGTCATTACAAAAATGCCAAAACATTGTAGTCTGAAGGTGTGCGAATAATTGGGTGAACTTAATTATACAGACACAGAAAAAACCTATAGAAATACTGCAATAACTTTGTATGTTAAATTGGTAATTTTTTTCCTTTAATTTTATAAGTAGTATAGTATTATTTCAATAAGAAATTTACTGTAATCCTCTGTTTGCTTAGTCTGGAGATGGCCTGAAACACAGGTTTTTATTAACCTAGCTCAGGTAGGTCGCCACAAGCTATGATGTCAGTACCAATGCACCATACATGAAGATTTTAAAATTGTGTAAATTAAATTAGTGTTTATTTTGAATATTTAAGACTATCGTTAAAATATGGTACTACTAAGTATTTATAAAGCCGTAAATGTACTACATTGTAAAAGGAACTAAATAAATTATTATTATTATTATTATTATTATTATTCTTGTGATTTGAACGCCGATGAAAGAAAAAAAGAGACATAAATATAAATTCATAAGATTTAACGTGAATGTAAATGAGATAGGAAGCATTACACAGTGTTTCTTATACTTGTGGTTCTTTTTGTGGTCTGTCTTGTGCCACCTATACTTGTTTACCAAGATATAATAGGAATTTGATTGGCCTTAGCATTGTGCAAGATACGTAAGTTTATGTACTTATCTATCATACATGTCTTGAAAATTTTAAAAGATATTACTTCTGCGCGTTCAAATTGCACACATGTATGCAAACTAGTAAAATGGGGGGAACCGGAATGCCGAAGTGCATTGAGACGAAACTTAAAATTTTTTACATTAATTTCAACGTTGAAATAATACATTTTTCTTTTTTCAACTGTTAACAGTTTTTAGGGTTCCGTAGCCAAATGGCAAAAAACGCAACCCTTATAGATTCGTTATGTCTGTCTGTCCGTCTGTCCGTCCGTATGTCACAGCCATTTTTTTCCGAAACTATAAGAGCTATACTGTTGAAACTTGGTACTTAGATGTATTCTGTGAACTGCATTAAGATTTTAATGCAAAAATAAAAAATAATAATAATAAAATAGGGGGCTCCCCATGCTTAGAATTGAAACTCATTTTTTTTTTCATCAATCACATACGTGTGAGGTATTTATGGATAGGTCTTCAAAAATGATATCGAGGTTTCTAAAATATTTCTCTAACTTCTAAAATAAGAAAATGAAAAATCTAAAAAAAAAAAACATATGATGTACATTACTATAAAACTACCAGCGAAAATTGTTTTGAAGGAAATCTAGTAAGTAGTTTTTTTTAATACCTCGTAAATCGTAAACCGCTTATTACCGCGTTATTTTTCATACAAATAACTTAAATCCTTAAATTTCATAAATCTATGGTACGGAACCCTCTGTGCATGAGTCCGACACGCACTTGGCCGGTTTTTTTCAATTATATATTTTATCTTCTTATTAGTAGCAAAATGTAGTACCAGTCAATTTTAAAGTTTAGTCAAATCTACAGCAAACAAGGTGATTAGAGATAATCTCTCCATTTTATGGTAGTATACTAACTGTTCCTCACGACTTTGTCTGCGATATAAATACGATACAAAGTAGTATATACAATGTAGTAGATACAAAGTAGAAATTTGGCAGAAGAGTATTTTATGACCTAACATAAAATACTCTTCTGCCAAATTTCTTCTAAATCTCACCAGTCGTTTTGGCGTAAAAGTTAAAATTAAAATGGAATGTGGATACAAAATAAGACAGCCTCTAAATAAAAATATTTACATTCATTCAAATCTTCTAATGGACTGTCTAAAAATCAGTCAACTGTAGTAGTCACCATAACAATTTATTAGAAAACTCCTTCAGTTAACTTTTATTATCGTAATAAAATGCACAGGTGCACTTCTTGTCATAATATACGAGACTTTTTACTACCCACTTATAAGAAAACTTGCACTAATCTTTGTGGAAAAACAATTTTGCTGGATTTGAATTATTCGTAAAAATGCAATGGGGAACAAGGTTCAATCCCTACTTCTTTGCCTTTATTTCTTAAACAGAGCAAAATATCTATAAAAGGTCACACTACGACCAAATTTTTGGTCTTAGTGTGACCAAAGAGTCTAACAAGTTAATTGAATGGAAGGTTAAATAAATAAAACTAAAACGTGGTCGTCGTAAATTAATAAAACTAAAACACCAGCCTCTCAAGTATGAGTGTGCGGGTTCGATTCTAGATCAGGCAAGTGCCAATGTAACTTTTTTAAGTTATACTTGTATATGTAGTTTCTAAGTATACATATCTTGGACACCGATGACTGATTTATAAGGTGAAGGAAAATATCTTAAGAAAACCTGGACTTTCAGTCTGAAATCGCTAACCCGCATTGAGCAAGCGTGGTGATTACGCTCAATCCTTCTCTGTATGAGAAGAGACCTGTGCCCAGCAGTAGGACGATAAAAAGGTTGATGAAAAATATGGCGGAGTTGGTAAGTATATCTGTAATCAGCTAATAGAGATGAAATTTGCAAACCTAGTATGCGTTTAAATGAAACTAAACCGAGTCAAGAAAGCAATCTCTCGTAGACCGCACTGTAGTGTCCTATTGTTGTTAAAACTAGAAAAGTAATGTGTTTACTTAACAAATAAGCCAGAACAGAGCTCATTTAAATCCTCTATTACAGCGTCCTTTGCTAAGTAACTTGTTGGACCATTTTGGACTCCCAAAAGGCTAGAACATAAGTAACCACTCTAAACTTGGAACAAAAATACCTAATCTCGTTGCACCTACTTATTCTCTTGTTTATTCTAGTAAAGAGTTTACGGCCTTGTTCGTCCATTACCATAAATTCTAATTTATCGAGTCCCTCATGACTACATGGGAACCATTACATTATGTGAAGGAAAGTGGTTTGAGAATATTATGTAGAATTTCATGTAATTATCAAGACTTTTCTATGAAACTCAGCTAACTATTTTAAAAATGCGAAATGGCGGGACTTTCACGCCCTACTGCCGGCCTCAGCAGTCGATACTGGCGGACTGCCTCCGGAGAAGGCATTCACTGACGTTTGGGCTGACACAGGAGATTTCAGGGCATGATTGCTTCGGTTGGTCGCATAAACTAGGAGCTGGACGCCCAGTGTCACCACTGCATTGACTGCCGGTGGACCCGGCACGACATACGCTGGCAGAGTGTATGGCTTGGGTGAAGCCGCGCCGTTCATTCAATGATAGTTAACTTGATTTCGGAGTGACTAGCCTAGAAACTAAACTTTATTGTATAAAGTTATTATAATTATTACTATTTATTCAGTGGTAGGCCATAACATCGGCTACCGGCAGAAGTTACCACCCACCAGACAAAGTCTTGCCGCCAAGCGATTTGTCGTGTTCCGGCATGATGTCTGGTGAAGCCGTACGGAGGACGGGTCTGAGCAGTTGTGTTGCCATGTGTGCCGGGTACGATGCGCCTAATGTTGTTGTGTTGAGAGTTTGGTCGTGGAGGGTCTTCAGATCAATCTCCCTTTGGCGCAGCATCGTTGGTCGTGTTGTTGGGTTTAACATTGCATCACCTCGCTCAACTGCCGTCTTCCTTCCTATTCGCTCAGTTTTTCTGAGTGAATAGGCTCTTAATAAACTAGCGCGCTTTACCATCAACGATCGCATCACTGCTTACAATCAGGCGGGATTGCGGTCAAGTGCTACTTTATAATTATTAAAAAAAAAATAAAAAAACTGACTAAAACCCACCCGTGTTCATTCCCTTGCTTATACGCCAGGGATCATGGTAATCATACAGCAGTTCTGACGAGACCTTCAGTGTGACTTTTGTCTTTAATAATACATTACTACCTATTCCCTCTTAAGTTCTACACAGCAGCACAGTTAACAGAGCGCATTAGTTACAATATTTGCAACCGAGCATCTATGTAAGCACTTCTGTTTGCGTTGATTTCCTTAAATGCACGGATCAAAATTATTACCAAATTGTGTGTTCATTAACTAGTAGCGTAATTTAAACCAAACTAGCTCAGACCATCTTAGAGCTTTGTAATTTAGTTTAGATATATTATTTGACTATCTAATATAATTCCAAATCTAACCAATATCAACCAGCTCAGAATTTAGTACTAAACCAAGCAAGCGGTGAATTCAACACTTATCTTTCATAGTGTGTCGATGGGAATCTAAATGGATTTAGCCCAGAATTCGGCTACGTGTTTGGCGCCATCAATAGAATAGAATACTCTTTATTATGTATACTATGTACATTACAGAACATAAATTTGAAAATTTTACAAAGGGTGACACAATGGGCGGTCTTATCGCTAAGAGCTTTTACCTCCCAGAAGGTAAACTAAAGCAGAGGCATATAGTGTAGGTAGTCTACAGTGTACTACATAATATTAACAAATAAATGTTTACATATCTATACTAATATATAAATCTGACGAGTTTGTTTGTTTGAATGCGAAGAGGCTGGTGTTTTAACCAATAGGCCACCACGACTTCTCATAAGCACGCTGTCTAATAAATGACCTTCGAATATCCTTCACAGAAAAAAAAAATACAAAGCGTAATAGAACCCCGCAATATTGCAATAGATACGAAAGAAAATTCAACACTTTGCTTCATCGGATATCTCTGGGTGAAGTTTGAATCGAGTTTCCTCCACGCAAGGGGTCAAAGGAATACTTTTCTTGTAAAATGCAACTGTTACCGATCGTAAGGTCGCGAACTGTTCGTTTTGTAGCGATATGACATTTAGTGTGTTTTACTTTACGATGATTCTTGTTTGTTTCTTCTTATTGAACGTGGTGTGGACTTTCTGTGTATGGTCTGTGTATGGTTTTGAAATTGTTTAAATTTTCTTATCTATTATGTAAAACAAGCTTTCCGCGTGGAATTCGATTATATTGCGCTTTTTAGATTTCCCTCGGGAATATCATGTTTATCCGGGATAAAAATTACCCTATTATTTAATACTGACTTTTAACTTTACGTCTGCAAAATTTCATAGCAATTGGTTCAGTAGTTACGGCGTGGAAGCGGAACAAATAAACAAACTCATTTTCCCATTTATAATATTTGTAAGGATTCTCCTGTCACAGTGTTTGTCCTCGAACTGAGGAAAAGTAAACTTGAAAAAGCAGCTGTGCTTTTTGCACCGTTGCATATATCGTGACTATGTGCCTCATAAGAAAGCTCAAGGTCGCACAGAGAGCTATGGAGAGGGTTATGCTAGCTGTTTCTCTACGTGATCGAAATAGGAATGAGGAGATCCGTAGAAGAACTAAAGTCGCCGACATAGCCCAGCGGATTAGCTCTCTGAAGTGGCAGTGGGCGGGGCATATAGCTCGTAGAGCCGTTGGCCGATGGGGCAGAAAGGCTTTTGAATGGCGACCACGTACCGGCAAGCACAGCGTCAGACGCCCACCGACTAGGTGGTCGGATGATCTGACCAAAATCGCAGGGAAGCGCTGGATGCAGGCCGCATCCAACCGTTCTTTTTGGAAGTCCTTGGGGGAGGCCTATGTCCAGCAGTGGACTTCATGTGGCTGAGATGATGATGATGATATCGTGATTGCGACGTAACTTATGATCTGTCTAACCTTTTCCCAACTATGTTGGGGTCGGCTTCCAGTCTGACCGGGTTTAACTGAATACCAGTATTTCACATGGAGCGACTGCATATTTGAGCACTATAACCCAGTTACTGGGTAATAAGATAAGTCTGGCGGTTAGAATTTCGGACTCTGACGACCCGTAATGACTGTCAAAGATTTACAATATGACAGCCGGGACCAGCAGCTTAACGTATTTTCTGAGGCACAGAGGGGTAAAAATATGTGACGGTATGTAAAGACAGTCACCCATCCACAGACCAACCACGGCAAGCGCACCTTAACCTGATCATTATTATATTTTAAATTAATGATTAAATTTAATAAAACTAAAAAAACATGCTTTTAAAGAATATCAAACTAAAAAGTAAAAAAATAATTAAAAAAAAAGCGTGACGCGCTTTGTGCCATAATTTTTGTATATTAAGCGCCTCACGCTTTTTTAAAAATTATTTTTAACGTTTTAGTTTGATAATCTTTAAAAGCATGTTTTTTTTAGTTTTTTAAACTAAATTTATTTTCAACTTTTTAGTTCAATATTCTTTTTTAAAAAACGAAACGAACGAACGAACGTTTTGTAAACGGTGGGACATTTTACAGTAATGAGCCGCTCACTCGTAGTCCAAAGAGTTAGAGACGGACAAACAAACAAACAAGCAAGCACGCAAGCAAACATACAAGTGAAGCTAATAAAAAGCATTTATCATCTGGCTAGCCTTTTACCCAAATAAGTTAGGACCGGCTACCAGCGCTTCGATTCGCCTTGTCTTTACCTATACTGCGTACATCGCAAAAAAATTCCAGCGGCGGCGTCGTCGTCTGACTACAATTCAAGCGTATTCAAGGCTAGGGTGACTAGGTTTTTATTAAACTAGCGCGCTATACCTACCATCAACGATTGCATCACTGCTTACTATCAGGCAGGATTGCGGTCAAGCATTAATTTATAATAGGGTAGTTGACTAAAAAAAAACTAATTAGTCCGTCTGTCAGATTTCCCAAAAATACTAGACACGTATTTTTTCTTTTTTCATATAAACAAAAAAATTAAGACGACACAGTGCGTTGAAAACTCGTGTGACGTCACTGCACGCTGCACTTTTTAGAGAGCAGTGACGTCACCAGCCACCACTCCTGATCTTTGATGCCTTTTATATTTGTCAATTTTTATTGATTTGCTAAAACAAAATATACGTATCCAATATTTTTCTTTAATCTGGATGACGGATTAAATAGCATTTTTATTTTTTTTACCCAGGAAATATCCCTATTATACGAAAAAAAAACGGATGAAACTGTGTTACAATATTTTGCTTGAAACGACATGCCTACATTGACTCTGACCTTCACAAAAATGATTTAGTGGGTATCTAATACGATACTTTAAAATAAATTAAAATACACAACTTAGAAAAACGCAGTGAAGATTACATCAAAGATATGCAAACGGTACCAATAACATCAAACAGAAAAGGAATACGGTCGACGAAATGTCTCCATCGTCGTATAAAAAGCCGTTTGGAGCGTAACTGCATTGCTCATAACGTTCATAAACAGACTTGAAACGGGAACGCGAAAGAGAGCATCTTTTGAAGTAAGTAAGTACTTATAGCTCTTTTCAGCAATATGGAATCTTTTTCAATAAATTTTCTTGTTTTTTAGTGTCGTGATTGCGATATATGCATAGATTTTACTACAAATTGTTTTTTATATATTTCTAAACTAGTGCCTGACCGCTATCCCGACTGATGGTAAGCAGTGATGCAAAGAGCGCTAGTTTATTAAGAACCTATTCATAAAAAAAACTGAGTGAATATAGGAAGCAGTTCAGGGAAGTGATGCAATGTTATAGCCAGCAACACGACAAACGATCCTTCGCCAGAGTGAGATTGATCTGGAGACCCTCCATGACCAAAGTCCCGACACAAAAACATTTGACGCATCGTAGTCAGCACATATCGCAACACAATTCGTCAGCCCTGTCCTCCTTACGGCTTTATCAGACATCATGCCGGAACACGACGAATCGCTTGGCGTCAAGGCTTTGTCTGGTGGGTGGTAACTTCTACCGGCAGCCTATGTTATGGCCTACTACCGAAAAGGAAGATAAATTAGGACAGCAAACTTTTATATCTAGAAAAGTCTTAAGCTGAAAATAAATTTTGGGATTTGGATATTTGTTCCATACTTTAGTAAAATAAACAAAAATTCAGTTCTGGTAGAACTCAATTTTTATATTAAAGATAAATTACTTGAGTGTCTATTAGTAAAAACAATGTATTGAAAAATATCCTTACTTATTAATATTATAAATCGAAAAGTGAGTTTGTTTGTTTGTTTGTTCCGCTTTCACGCCGTAACTACTGAACCGATTACTTTGAAATTTTGCAGACGTAAAGTTAGAAGTCTGGATTAAATAATAGAGTACTTTTTATCCCGAAAAAAATGAATATTCCCAAGGGAAATCTAATCTAAAAGCGCGATATAACCGAAGTTAACGCGGGCGAAGCCGTGGGCGAAAAGCTAGTTATAAACAATTCTAAAAATACTTATTCAATGCGAATGTAGCCAAAATACATCTAAAACAAGATTGTTAGAATTTCGTTTCGGTTAGAAATAAAACACCGACAACATAAAATAATTATCAAAAATGTTACACGATCCGAATGTGTGGCTCGTTAGCACTCGTGTATAAACGTCACGTGACCATTTGTCCCCTGAGGCGAGTCACTGGAACTGCCAGTTTGTCATCAATCCATGATACTGTTAAGTTCAGAAGTCCTAACAGACATCACTCAATCATCCAAAGCGATTAAGTTCCAATTGCATCGATTCTTTTGACCACATGCATACATTATCAGCTTATATTGTTCCCAGTGCTGGGACACAGGCCTCCTCTCAATGAGAGGGAGTGGGCAGTAATTTACCACGTTCCCAATGCGGGTTGGTAGATGTCACATGTCTTCGAAGTTGTTAGTTCTAGGACCTGCCCACGACGTTTTCCTTCACCGTTTCGAGGGCATTGGTGATGAACTGAATGATGATGAAACCTGCGACCTGTCACTTTTAAGTCGCTGCCGATACTCCTAGACTACTACTGCTCTACATGATCTGCTCTTTTGATCACCAACTTGACTAAATTTAAGTTTACGCCATCTTTTTTTTTTCTACTAAATTAAGAAAACTACAGAATAAATATATTACCGTAGTTTTACACAATCTTGAATTAGTACATTCTAAGACAGATGAAAAAAAAAAACCGTTTAATAAATATACTGACAGAGGGTATAGTCATGATTTTAATTCTAGTCACCTATGATTAGTACTGAGTGAAACGAACCTTTTGCAGGAAGTTTCCTTTAATGTTCAACGTAGGTGGACTCATGTCACGACCTAAAAACAATTACCGTAATGACGTAACTATAAAGATGATTTTGATAGTGACAAAACACAGGGGCGATGTCTTTTATGTATCGATGTTGAAATTACACGCTTTCATCACTATTTAAGTAAAACACTGTAATTTTTACTTACGTTTAAAGTTCTGAATTTTCAGGCTGTATGTCGTATGGAATGTCAATGTCCACTTTGTTTTTCATTTATTTGCCGATGTATAGCAGATATCCAACCTTACGTCGTTGACACCACTACGATCCGGAAGAAACATTTCGCCTCGTCTTTTATACCGCGTAAATCGAGGGACTGGAACAATTTATCAGTGGTGGTGTTTCCTTCTGACTACTATTTTAAATGTCTGCAAGGCTAGAGTGAATAGGCTCTTAAAAAAACTAGTGCGCTTTACCATCAACGATTGTATCACTACTTACCATCAAGCGGTAGTGCGGTCAAGCACTAGTTTATAATAAAATAAAACTTTGTTTGAGTTCAAAATGGGTATATGGGTGTATAGAAAAAATATATAGAACATAATCTTACGTTTTCTAATTGTTTTGGAGTTACCTTTATTGTTGCACCTGAAATATTTTTTCGCACACCCGTTTTAGCGACCCATCAGGCGTTTTGTACCAGTCAAACTAAGGATATATAGTTTTTTTTTCACTTAAGGTTGACATTTTAACATAAAATTTGACACGTCTGCCTTCTCTCTTATTTATAAACGCGTGATGTTATACTACGCTTAATAACAATTCTGTTAAATTTCTCTGTGAAAGTACATTCCATCGTGGCCTCTTCGCCAAACATGCACGCGAGAGCAGCTTTAGGCGAAGCGACATAAAGAAAACATAAATTTCAAGCTTAAAGATTGCAACACTGCGGGCATGGAGGAAATGGACCTTCATGGGAATTCACAGTAGTAGTTATCCATTTATTTCAGTTGCTTCCAACAACTTGTGGAAAGTTATAAAGGTGATAAATTGATAATATTTTACACAATTATATCTATCTCATTAAACAATGTGATTTTTACTTTATACGAAATCTGAATATAGTTTGTTCAGAATAAGCAACTGAATCGATTCCAATCATTTTACATCTTGTCTTATTTCTTCTCAAATAGATTTAGAAAAAAAAAAAGACGTGTGGCACTCGGGGACTGCCGCGGTAAAGCTATTGCATAGCATTTTGTATCAATTTATGCAATTATAATTATTTATTTATTTTATTTATGCAGTATTTTTTTTCTTTGATATTAATTCAAGTTACACTTTTTGAGCGTGGTGACCGGTAAGAAAACAAATTTTTCTTTTATTAAATAAATAAAAAGTTAATATTATTTAAAATATTTTTATTATTTTACAATACATGTGGGTTTTATTACCTTACAGTAGCTGTTGGTTATTCAGGAATATTTATCATTGAAACTATAGGTTTATGATAACTGAAATAAGAAACATAAGTTTGCGACTTAATATCCTCTAAATACCTAGAAAATACCACGTCAATGGTGGTCCCATATTTTGTTGTGGACTTTTGTGGATCATTATTCATTTTCAAATTCAATGTTTTTGATAGAAAAGTTGTCCACCGCTCTGATTTTTTATCAGCGAAGTTAATGTTGAAATCGCCAGCCAAGATAAGTGGAAATTTATTACCATTTGTTTCAAGTATTTTAGAGCCACTCGAGTTACTCCAGTAAAGTGCGATGAATAAAATGCTCCACCTCGTCCAATTTTGGATTCAGAGAAATGTAAATTGCTACCATAACTATTTGTAGGCCATTTCTAAGTTTGCATAAGCACGCACAAATATCTCCAACAACTGAGCGCCTAACATTAACATCGCTAACGTGTGCAATATTTATTTCAATATTCGGAGTCATAATATTAGTAATATCATTTTTATTTTGGTAAATAGCTACCCCACCTTTTGAAACAGTATCTCGTTTGAACTGAACAATACAATTAAAATTAGGTATTTCAATTGGATTATCATGCGTCATGCAAGTTTCGGTAAGAAGTAACACATTTGTTTGTCTCGTAACTGAATCTTGTAAATCGTATTTATGACTATTTAGACTGGCAGTTGAAAGTCATTATTGAAATGCCATTTCTATTACTAATGAAATCTAATACACTTTGAGCAATCGTCTGAACACTATTTAAAGACAGTCTTTTGAATTCTTGCAACAATTGAAAAAACGGTCGCGTGAGCACTTTTTACTCTATAAAATCACGCGCTTTTATTTAGTAAACAACACTATAAATAATTTAAAAGTCCAATGAAAAATTAGCATGACATTCATCTTAGCTTTTCCGTTAAAAAAAAAGCTATTTTGTAAAAACACTACTAAATTAATTTGAATAAAAGTACTTAATAATTAATTATATGAAAAGTTTTTAAGGTAGCCATGACAACGTCGATGACGTCTATGACATATCTCTATAGAAGACCTATTTCAGAGAGAAAATTAATCGCAAGTTTAGCACATCGCGACTATCAGTAACATGGCAAGTGTGTAGGACTGAGTTCGCGCCCTGCAATATGCATGCTCTTTTTGAAATCTATAAATTGTTTTCAAAAGATGTAGTCGCACGCACACAAACATACCGTGCCGAAGACTGCCGAACTGAAACGACGTTAGACGATGGGGAGCGTGAGGTTTTTTCGTTACGGAATTTCTGGATTCGGTCCCCGCGCTCAAGGCCCGCGATAGAAGCTATGCAATAGCTTAAAAATTGTCGTCATTTGTCGTCCTCCGTGGTGCAGCGGTTTTATGTAAGTGATTTTCTCTAGATGAAGCTTCTAACTCCAATATAAAAATAAATCTAAATATATTTATTTCATTTAATGATCATTTCAAGTCCTTAACAGTCCTTTAAAATAGAAACACATACAATTTTATTTTACAAAAAAATAAAACTGAATATTTCGAAAAAAAATTATAACATAAAGGTACGAGATAACACACACTCGTGGGCCGAGGATAACGACAGTTCAACTCAAATCTAATAGGTATTATTGTTACCAAATAATCACAAATTAGATGGAATAGTGTATTTCAAAGTTGGAGTAAAATGTTCTAGAACCGAAATTAGGAGGCATGTAATGTCTACCAAACCAAACTGCATGGGCCTATGTGAACATTCTACATCCCGGCAGTGAGAGCAATAAAAGCTGAATATGCTTATGCATTAGGTTCTCTCTATAAACTAAAAGTTTCTGCCAGTCAATAGGTCAAAATCAAGGCTGGCTTCCCAAGTTTATTATTGTTATGAATGCCCCTTATGTCAATTGCATAAGGTTCAATATTGCGGACGTTCCTTACGTAACTATTAAGTCCTATATCTAGGGACCTAGGCATTGTAGAGGCACGATCTAAAATGCATTGCTAGGCCTAAGGTGTTTTATCTACCAGCATCGGTTTCATCAATATTGTCAACGAAGGGTCCACATCGAAATTACTAGAAACTCGTCTCTTGTGAAGTATCTGTAACTACCTAACTGCTGGATGTACTAGAAATCAACCGTCATTATTATTACTTCTAGATAGGTCTGGAATGTCCCTAAATAGAAAAAAGTGAGCCATAGAATTACGTACTATTAACTACGATCAATCAGGATTATTATGAAGCATATTGCTAATTCATTGCTCCATATGTGGAAATAAGTATTTGCTCAAAAAGTAAATAACGCAAAGGATATTGTTAAACTATCAAAATGAAACCCATTGCTACTGACAATTACCCTGCAGTTCCAGTAATATTTATAGTTAGCAGTAAGTAATTGATATCCAGTATTTCCCGATACTTTCCAATAAACAGAATTTAAAAAACTGCACACGGCGAGCGGTTTCGGTATTGCCAGAATCCACCTATTGCAATAAGACATCACGTTTAATGGTACCGAGTGAATTATAGCAAGCCATTGCGAACGAATACCACATACGATACATATAAGTCCGTATTTTAACTTGCACGATATCGTAAGAATTTTTTCGGTTTCCATCTTACCAGTCATGGTAAGAACGACTCATATTTTTAATAAAGAGCAATGAAACCAAACAAAATCCCTACTAATATAATAAATACGAAAGTAACTCTGTCTGTCTGTTACGCATTCACGTCTAAACCACTGAACTGATTTTATTGAAATTTGTTACAAAGATAGAGTTGTTCGTCCTCCTTGGCACAGCGGTCAACACGCCTGCCTGCGACGTGGAGGCCCCGGGTTCGATCCCCGGCCAGGTCATGCTGAAATACAATCTTTTCCTGATTGGCCTGGGTCTTGGATGTTTATCTATATATGTATCTATTATAAATATAGTATCGTTGAGTTAGTAAAAATAAACAAAGAAGGCCAAATCGTTTTTTTTTTTTCAACGTTGAAAACTCGTCCTTGACCGCAATCCCAATTATTGATGGTAAAGCGCATTAGCTTACATCACAAGTCAAGAGCCTATTCACTTTTTTGATTTATTATTATTAACTAATGCTTGCCCGCCTGATGGTAAGCAGTGATGCAATCGTTGATAGTAAAACGCGTTACGTAGTTTATTAAGAGCCTATTCGGAGGGAAGGCGAAGGAAGACGGTATTTTTTTTTGTACGGACTAATCACACAGATAGAGCTAGCCCCAAAGTAAGTTCGAGACTTGTGTTATGGGATACTAACTAAACGATACTATGTTTATAATTGATACATTATATAGATAAACATCCAAGACCCAGGCCAATCAGGAAAAGATCGTTTTCCATCATGACCTGGCTGGGGATCGAACCGGGGCCTCCACGTCGCAGCCAGGCGTGTTGATCGCTGCGCCACGAAAGAGGTCATGCAATGTTAAACCCAACAAACTTAAAAAAAAAACTGAGTGAATCGGAAGGAAGACGGTAGTTGAGTGAGATGATTCGATGTCAAACCCAACAACTCGACCAACGATGCTGCGCCAGAGGGAAATCAAACTCCCTACACAACAACATTTGGCGTATCGTACCCGACACACTTCGCAACACAGCTGCTCAGTCCCGTCCTCCGTACGGCTTCACCAGACATCATACCGGAATACGACGAATCGTTTGACGGCAAGACTTTGACTGGTGGATGGTAACTTTTGCCGGCAAACGATGTGATGGTCTACCACCGAGAGAAATAAATATAAAATACTTTAGCTTTGAAGACACTTTAAATGGTAATAATACAGAATTATCGTATTGCCATTCAACATGTCAATGTTTATAGTCTTCTGGACATATTTCGGGATGATAGCGATGTGGATCAGTATTTAGACGGCTAAAGGGGGCTCGTTAATTATTTGTTATAGTAATAATATAATATTATTAGGAACGAAATTACGATTTCAAAGCCATTATGACTTTGATGTTTCCAAGTAGTCATCAAATCTTTTAAACAAAGAATCCCCCTTTTCCACCAGTTCTTCTTATCCTGCGTTGGCGTATAAGCCAAAAATGTAAAAAAAAAAAACATAATTGAAAGAAAAAATAACTTTAAGACCTGGCCTGGAAGGTTTAGTTAAAGCTACAACTTCATACGTTTTTATAACCTTTTTAATAGTTCTAGTTACTCTGAAAACAATTTAAAGTACTTAAGAACCCTCAAACAAAAGTAAAACCAACGTTTTTTTTTATGCGAAACCTGAATATAGTTTATACAGAATAAGCAACTGAATCCATTCGAATCATTTTTACACCATGTTATATTTTTTCCCAAATTTTAGAAATTGTTGCAGAGTGGCTATCGAGCGGTTACGACAGATATAGTACATGCGCGCACGCCACAGCTGACATCAGATGTCTACACACCGCGCTTGCCCGCCCGAACAGAGCTTTGACCATACTTTTCGTTGAGACAACCAAGTAGCTCATAGCTTTGTGGTTTTTCATTACATCTTTTTGAAATTTTGTACATAAATTCTTTACTTAAAAATTCTGGACACGTGTTTCAGGTTTCGTGTAAGCAAAACATACCTAATGTTGTATATTCTTTTCCTATTCAACTCCTTCCCCACCCCCTTCCACGTGATGCGTTATCAGTCAAATTTCCTAACTAGGATGTTCGCTTGAGTAGACGCATTAGGGGCAGCCACGTTCTTGGCACGTACTCGTATTGTACGACACCCTTACGTGACGAAGAGCTCCCCAGCGGATAGCTGTCTAAAATAAAACCCCTTTTTTTCGACAAAATTCTCGCCTCGCCTGCATATGAAGACATTTCTAATAATGTATGAAAGGGGACTGAAACGAATTCGGTTGCTTTTTCGCTTTCCCATAATTAACTGTTTCCTTTTGGTACTTCTTTAATATGTTTTATTTTGAACATGAATGGTGTTGTGTTTTGATCCCATTTGTGATTTTAACTTTGTATTAGCGATAAGTCTAGTGGATTATTTTGACGGCCCAAACTAATATGGTGAGATGACCTGCAACGTGACGCGTTTTGCGACTGTATTGAGGTGACCCTGGAATAGTGTTACTGAAAGGATTTAAGGGGAAATTTTGCCCATTTGTGAGACAGAATTGGCTACATAGAATACCTTTTGAATACAACCGTAGGATGGATAAAGACTGCAGCCCCAGCGGGTAGTCTAGGATATACCACTTATATACAATACATGCACCCATTAACTATAATACTTATCTATATAAGGTATTCTTCTTTTTTATATAATTATAAACTAGTGCTTGACCTCGATCCCGCCTGATGATAAGCAGTGATGCAATCTTTAATTCTTTGATATGGTTTCATTCATATCCTACAGTTATCGGACGACTCGTTGTACCTAAGAAGAAGAAGAGGAAGAAGCCTTTCGCCTCGTCATTCATACCGCGTCCATCCAGGGACTGGAACAGTTTGCCAGCGGCGGTGTTTCCGTCTGACTAAATTTTCTTCACGTTACAGTGAATTAGCTCTAAATACACTAGCGTGCTTTACCATATTGAGGATTGTAGTTAAGTACTGGTTTATAATTATGAAAAAAATCTCAATAATTCAATCAATCAATCTTAATTATCCTCTTTCTCTCTTTTATTCATAGATGTGTGATTTATTCTAATTACTATGAAGCACTTACTATGTTTAGTTTATATTCTTCACAGTACCTACATTGAAGACTAGCTATATTCTTTGGTATTCCTTCCAAAGGTTGTCTGTAAAAGATCGCTCTAGGCAATAAAACCGCTCATTGTGTCACCCTTTGTAAAATGATCATATTTACGATCTGTGATGTATGTAGTCTATATAATAAAGAATATTCTATCCATCTATCTACTCCTATTTATTTTATCAGTGAAACTTAGATACTCTACCACAAATTTCTTGTATCTTCCAAATTATACATTTTCGGACACATTTAAGGACATGACTTTATAATCTTTATTTATACGCTAATTTCTCACTCACTCACTCTCACTAATCTCGCTCACCCTGCAACTTATTCCAGAGTACTCCAAGTCGTGGTGGCCTAGTGGTTAAAAAACCAGCCTCTCAAGTATGAGTGTGCGGGTTCGATTCCAGGTCAGACAAGTACCAATGTAACTTTTCTAAAGTTATATGTACTTTCTAAGTATATCTTGGACACCAATGACTGAAGGTGAAGGAAAACATCTTGAGGAACCTGGAAATGAAGTCTAAAATCGCCAACCTGCATTGAGCAAGCGTGGTGATTATGCTCAATCCTCTCTGTATGAGAGGAGACCTGTGCGCAGCAGTGGGACGATAAAATTGTTGATAATGATGATGATGATGACTCCATAGGACACCAGATAGAACGCCTAGGAATAGATCTAGAAAGCATGCATATATAGGCGTTTTTCTTTGTAGATAGTGGACAGATGCTTCAGGTAAAGTGTCAAAATGGCACTATCTGTTGACAAACTTGCCTGAAACCCAAACTGGGTGCCCGGTACTTATATATATCCATCAAGACGTCCGTCTAGCCACCCATCCAATACTTTTGCTGTAATGGTTGCGAGTATTCCGCAGAAGAATGAGAGTTATCGACATAGCCCGAATAATTGCAACACTGAAGAGGCAGACCGGGCACATTGCCCGTAGGACCGATGCCCGATGGGGCCGACGGGTTCTCGAGTGGCGACCATGCACAGGAAGACGCAGCATGGATAGGCCCCCGACAAGGTAGACCGCCGACTTAGTGAAGGTCGCGGGAAACCGCTGGATGCGGGACGCGCATGACCGGTCGTCGTGGCGATCCTTAGGGGCGGCCTATGTCCAGTAGTGGACGTCTATCGGCTGGAATGATGATGATGATGAGCAGCGAGTGGTATGGGCCTATAATTATTATTATCAGCTATATCTCCCAAACGATTTTTTAGGCAACAGTTTTTTATAGAATACAAGCGGCCGCCAGCGACTTCGTTCGCGTAGTGTTAGTTATGCTCCGCTCTTACTAGTCGCAGCGTGATGTTATATAGCCTAAAGCCTTCCTAGATTAATGAGCTATCCAACGCAAAAATAATTTTTCAAAGCGGACCAGTAGTTGGTCAAACAAACACACTCTTTAGCTTTATAATATACTAGCTTTCCCTCGTAAATATCATTTTTTTTTCAGTAAAAGGTAGCCTATGTCCTTTCTCAGGGTCTAAAGATTGTCTGTGCCAGATTTTCTCAAAATCGGTTGAGAGGTTTAAGCCGGAAAACGTAACAGACAGACAGAGTTACTTTCGCATTTATAAAATTAGTATACATTAGTATAGATATCCTTAGATCTAAGGGACATAAAAACACGTTGTATATTATCAGTATAACATATCTATATCTATAATAATAATCGTAAAATAAGAGCAAAGAACGTACAATGATGTTGGAAGGACAGATATAGTCTGTTTTCCATTGTTTTGAATTTCATTTTCATATTCCGTTACACCTGGCTTGGGCCTTCATAAAGCTCCACAATAAATTTGCGCCTCATTCCGTGGATGACATTTGTACAGTTTTAAAATAAGACAAATTTAAATTATTTTCCTTCCACATCCTCGTTGGGACGAAACAAAAGGGGATGTCTGTTGTACCGTGTTCGTGAAATAGAGGTATTTTTCTTTGTTATGTAAAAGAAATCGGTGTTGGCTACACGAAGT
Organism: Sesamia inferens; assembly: GCA_037179545.1. NCBI lineage: Eukaryota > Metazoa > Arthropoda > Insecta > Lepidoptera > Noctuidae > Sesamia > Sesamia inferens. The sequence continues at coordinate 30,907,276 of CM073925.1, forward strand.
GGAAAATGTGATTACATTGGTAAACGATAACTGTTTGAGTGCTTCGAAGAAGTGGGGGAGGTAGCGTTTTTCCTACCCCCATTCTGAAACATTAACCAATTACTTAAAACAGCATCCTATATCATTTCAGCCGAAAGACGTCCACTGCTGGACACAGGCCTCCCCCAAGGTTCTCCACGACGACTGGTCCTGCGCCTCCCGCATCCAGCGGTTTTCCGCGACCTTCACTAGGTCGTCGGTCCACCTTGTCGGGGGCCTACCCATGCTACGTCTTCCGGTGCGTGGTCGCCACTCGAGAACCCGTCGGCCTCATCAGGCATCAGTCCTACGGGTTACGGGTATGTGTCCAGCCCACTGCCACTTTAGTGTTGCAATTCTTCGGGCTATGTCGGCTACTCTCGTTCTTCTGCGGATCTCCTCATTCCTGATTCGATCGCACAGTGAAACCCCAAGCATAGCCCTCTCCATTGCCCTTTGAGTGACTTTGAGCCTTCTTATAAAGCCCATTGTTAGCGACCACGTCTCAATTCCATAAGTCATTACTGGCAACACACACTGGTCGAAGACTTTTGTCTTGAGACACTGCGGTATTTCGGACGAGAAGATTTTACGTAGCTTCCCGAAAGCAGCCCAGCCGAGTTGGATTTTTTTTTCTTGGAGCACCCTATGAAGGTAACATAATATTCATCTCCATGTAAATCATTTGCAAACGTATTGCTAATGTATTTCTCCATATATTCGAAAAATGTGTCTCAACAATGCAAGTAATACAGGGTGTCTCTGACCTCGTAACGCAAACTTCGCGAAAAGGCTAAACCGCGTGCCACTAATAAAATTATGATAGTCATTTATGTCGTTGCAGGCGTGCCGCCGTGCGGGTTTGTAGGTATGAGATTGATCCCTGATGTGAACTCTATTAAATCAGCTGATAAGATACTTTTTCGTGTTTTGTTTTCATTGCGCTTTTTTGTGTAATTAGCGAATTAATAAATTTTGACTTTAAAATCTTATTGGGTTATAAAAGTATAGCAATTATGAACGGTCTAAAGTGAAAAAAATGACATATATTATTTTTTAAATCATGAAAAAGCCGACGAGAAATTCCACCACTGGGGGGTTCAGAATCATGTACTGGATCCATGGTACTCGTTTGTGTGTCGATGTCAGATACAGCCTTTATAATGAATGTTGTTGAACTGTCATATGAAATCCATAGCGATAATGTGTTAAGAATCAAATATAAATCAAAATATCGTGGTGGCCTAGTGGTTAAAAGACCAGCCTCTTAAGTAGGAGTGCGCGGGTTCGATTCCAGGTCAGGCAAGTACCAATGTAACTTTTCTAAAGTTATATGTACTTTCTAAGTATATATTGGACACCAATGACTGAAGGTGAAGGAAAACATCTTGAGGAAACCTAGACTTTAAGTCTGAAATCGCCAACCCGCATTGAGCAAGCGTGGTGATGACGCTCAATCCTTCTCTGCATGAGAGGAGACCTGTACCCAGCAGTGGGACGATTAAAAGGTTGATAATGATGAATGTGTTATGAAATTACTCTGTAGGTTTGGTAATTATTTGAAAGTTATATAGTAACGTTGCTTTTACTCACATTCAAAATACACATCCTTGAATACGAAGATCAAGAGGTAATTTCATATAGTTAGTATATTACATTCACGAACCTTTTACTCCAGATACTTTTCGCCCTACTTAAGCGTACTTTCTGAGTTTCCATCAGTACCCTACAATTCTAAAAATCCTCTTCAAGAGCGATCATACAGCGTAACAAACGTATATGTCACTTGCAATTCATTTTGCATTTCTCTGCCACAGTTGCTATATATGCTGTCAACACTATAAATTTGCTGGAAGCGGTAGTATCGTGGGTTAGTTTGAATTCTACTTAAGGTTAAGTGTAGTGACACATCTGAGGAATGTACAGCGCCGAAAGCTCAGCGGCTGAAGTGTCAGTCGCAATATTCAGTTGTTATGACAAACCAAACGGTCAAAACGCCGCCGAACTTTCGGTCGTGCAACCCATCGCTCCGGCCAAAGGAAGGCTAGGCCTTACGCCGAACGCGGCGTAATTGTGGCTGATGTAACATAGAGTACTTGAAAAATACTGCGAGCGTATTTAGCCGAACTTTTGGCGCGGTACGTTCCGCAGATGTGTCGCGACACTAAAATGACAAAAAACTAAAAACAGAATTTATTTATAATCACAATCATAATGCAGAAGTAGTTGAGGGCACCATGTCATCACTGTGGTGATATCAAGGCTTCCATTCAACATGATGCTATGCTTTAGGGGACCCTCAGCACAGCGCTGACTTTCAGCGGTTATTCTGATACCCACATCTGTCCATCGAGTAAAATTTCGAAGCTCGAGTATTTTTACAATTTTAAGTGAAGCTACAAGCTGCCGTCCGTGGCTATACAGAGTGGTGTTGACAATACGGCAATAAATTAAACATCGTGTACCTCAACACATTCTCAGTCTACCCATAAAAAATCATATAAATATGCCCATTAGTTTAGTCAAAGGAAATCATTTCCCACATTTTCTACATGATGTACATGTTTTAATAATAATGGCGCGAAAAAAGCAAGTCGTAAAAGCGGGTCAGTGAACCAATGTTTTTAAAGTATGTTGTATTCCGTTTGCAATTTTATGCGATTTAGTTTGTTTGAAATTTTCATTTTTGATGCTAAGTTTTTTTCTATGGTTTAGGATTATCCTATGAACCAGTATTGTTCATGTTTTCATTTATTGTCGTATTGTCAGCACGACTCTGTATATGCCGTATATTATAATATGCTATCAATAAAAAATAGCATAATATGTAGAAAATCAAATCCTACTTTCAAGGTTCAAAGTATCCGAATTTTTATCAAAATCAATATAGCCCCTTTCGGAGATTAGCTGTAACACATAATTTTATATTTACGGATATATATTTTTACCCTCAAAGTTATATTTTCTTTATACTAAACCTACATATAGTTTGTTCAGAATAAGTAACTGAATCGATTCCATTCATTTTTACACCTAATTATATTTCTTCCCAAATGCGTTTAGAAATTGTTGTAGTGTGGTTACCGAGCTCACAATAAATAAAATATAAAAAATAACATTATAGGTATTTTAAAAATAGTTTATTGATATTTTGTCTCCTAAATTTATTGTTATTTCAATAAATAATTTTATACTTTCTGTTATGCACTACAGGGTTCATAATAGAACTCTTAACTTAAAGCTATTGTCACGCCTATACAACAATGGAATGCGAATAAATATATACGGGTTCGAATGCGAATAAAAGCACTGTGACTTGCCCTGTCAGGTCTCTGACCTTGTGACCTGACAGGGCAATAGTGTGTGGACTTGATATTGCTTGCGTAGAAGTCTCCAAAAACGTATATTTAAGTTAAATTAATATGAACACGTCTACAAAACGTTCGCATGACGACGTACGTGCCCTTTTGGCGTGAGTATGTCTATTTTGAAATTCTGAAAATTGTAGCTCCGACTCTTAGGTCAGTAATTAAACAACCAATTTTAAAAATAGTAACTAATGATATATGTATTATTGAGTTTTAATGGTTTTGAAGCAATAGTTAATTAATTGACCACTATCAATGATCATATCCTTAAATATACTATAAAAATATTCAAAAACAGAAATATTTTTTAAAAAAATTTTACGTATTTTACTACGGATTTGAAGATCCTCATCGACAGTATTTTCTCAAACTGAACTGTGATATTTTTTTATTGTTGCCCCACACTACGGATAGTTGATTTTTTTTTTATGTTATCTCACACTAGGATTTATTCCTGTATCGTGGGTGCGTTTACAGCAAATCGCATCTCTCAGCAAATCAGTTTTCGAGCAATCGACTGCTGCGCTGCGTGTCGCGGGTTCGATTGCCGTACTGAACAAATATTTTTATGGACTACATGTAGTTGTTCCGGGTCTGGCTGTTTATGTATGTGAGTTTAACTGTTTGTACACAGGAGTAATTCCTGGTGTGGGGCAACGTTTTATATAAACAATACCTCCACATTGAATCTAGTACTAATCTTACAAAGTAGCAGGTAGCTTAGTTTTTCCCGAAATGAACATAAAATTTTACAAAGCAAATAATGAACTTTACTACAAAACGATACTTATAAAATCCGAGTTTTACGCCAGATTACTAAAATAAAACCAGTATCAGTTGTTTGCACAAGCTTTTGGCTGACTTGTGGTGAACATGGACCCCACTCAAAAGTCTATAAAAACGATTTTGGGTTTAAAATGGCATAATCACTGTGTCTTTAGCAGGTGTCCGTAGTTCTTTTTTTTATTAATTATAAACTAGCGCTTGACCGCAATCCCGTCTGATGGTAAGCAGTGATGCGATCGTTGATGGTAAAGCACGCTAGTTTATTAAGAGCCTATTCACTCAGAAAAACTGAGCTAATGTTGAGCGAGGTGATGCAATGTTAATAAACCCAACAGCACGACCAACGATGCTGCGCCAAAGGGAGATTGATCTGAAGACCCTCCACGCCCAAACTCCCAACACAACAACATTTGGCTCAGACCCGTCCTCCGTACGGCTTCACCAGGCATCATGCCGGAATACGACAAATTGCTTGGCGGCAAGGCTTTGTCTGGTGGGTGGTAACTTCTGCCGGCGGCCGATGTTATGGCCTACCACCGAGAAAAGTTCAAGTTCTGAAGATGATATTGCCGTTGTATTACTAGTCAAAATCAAAAGTCATTTATTCAAATTAGGTTGAGCATCAGCAATTTTAGTACATCAAAGTAATATAAGATTGTCTCTCAAAACGTTCGCCCTTAACCACTTCCTAATGTTTTCGCTGGGGAGTAGAAGAGACGCAATACTTTCTCAAAAAATGTCGAAGATTCATATATGAACGCTGGGACCGACAGTTTACCATATTTTCCGGGGCACGAGGGGTCTTGTTATGCAAGAAACAACCCTGGCGAGCGTTGTTTAACCTAATCCATCGACCCGTACAACTAACTAACATAAGCCTCTACCCAACATTATAATGTAGACACAGTTTCCACACTAGAGGACTTCACCCAGTAACCAATTAGACACAATCGCCAACAAATATTGAACTATCGGCCGCGTGCGACTTCGTTCACGTGTATTACTTATGCTCCACTCCTATTGGTCGCAGCGTGATGTTATATAGCCTTAAGCCTTTCTGGGTTAATGCGCTATCAAACGTAAAAAGATTTTTTCAAATCGGATCCGTGGTTCCTGAGATTATCGCGTTCAAACAAACAGATAAACTCTTCAGCTTTATATATTAGTATAGATTTTCTCGGTGGTAGGCCATAACATCGGCTGCCGGCAGAAGTTACCACCCACCAGACAGTCTTACCGCCAAGCGATTCGTCGTGTTGAGGCATGATGTCTGGTAAAGCAAAGGATGGGTCAGAGCTGTTGTGTTGCCATCTGTGCCGGGAACGATGCACCAAATGTTGTTCTGTAGAGGGTCTCCAGATCTATCTCCCTCTGGCGCAGCATCGTTGGTCGTGTTGTTAGGTTTAACACTGCATCATCTCGCTCAACTACCGTCTTCCGTCCTTTTCACTCAGTTTTTTTGGGTGAATAGCCGGCAGCCGATATTATGGCCTACCACCGAGAAAAAAAAATAATAACTTAGCAAAATAATATACTCCCAGCCACATTTTGGAGAGATTATTAAAAACATTAAGTTCCTTTAAATAACTAATAATAATAATGAATAGTTCATTCAACCTTTCAGTGAAAACACAAAAAATAGTATACCGTTATCCGTCTATGTATAATATTTAGTTACCTATTCATTTAATTTATATCAAAGCCTCTGATGAAACTATCTATATCGTACAGTATTAATCTCCCTGCTACTGAACCCACTATTTGGCCAGATGATCGATCGCGTTGACACGAAACTCTAGACATGATTGATCACCTTAGAAATATATATAAAGAAAAAACTTCCTGTAATGTTATTCCTTATCCCGTTTATTGAAAGAAAACCGAATTCCCGAATTTTCCTCGTACCTACCTTATACTGCGATACTTCAATTTGTCAAAACAATGTCGGGAGTGAGTGCTGTAAGCTAAGCGAGATAAAATTGAATGGGAAAATGGGTTGGTGAAATTCCGGGATTATAAAGTGCATCCCTCTAGAGCCTGCAGGCATGATGTTCCCTTCAGGAAGAGATTTTGTAAAGATAAAAAAAAAGGTTCTAAGATTAAGACGTTTCTTATAAACAAACTATCTTGTTGAACAAACCACTACATTTGGATTCCGCAAAAAAAAAAAACTCACCATAGCAATTAAAGTGAAAGTATTAGTACCTTTCTTTCTTTTTCAGTTATTTATAGAACAGAACGGTTTATTTATCTGTCTTACACGTCACGTTAAGATATCTAATTGATTCAACTTCTAATACCGCTGATAGAAACCACGTTTCCATTAAAACCTTTATTAAATAGCACCTTTCTGAACAGAATTTCTCGCCATTATTCCTACGATATACACATCTATTAGTTCCACATCTAGGTAAAAAACAGCCAACACATCCCGTTTCTAACTCTTTCCGAATGCAGCTCGCTACAGAAACGCTCTGAATGTGACGTTTGAACGGAACGCTTGAGCGACGATTAAAGGCACGCTTAGCTACACACATGACGTATTCAGACGGACTTTATGTCGACGGAAATTGAATCGGATTGAAAACACACAGCGACCCGTTAATTGCCGTGCGACATGACGTTTGGTTAATTTTTTCTGGTCTTTTCAGCCGTAAATCGTTTGGTTCTTTGAGATTTGGCTTTATCTGGCATGTTGTTAGTCTTAGAACGTTCCAAGGTAGTTTGCTTTGAATTTTCCTGACTTTGAATAGAGTCAAGGAAAATGGAGGCATATGTTTTGTAGAGGGACATTAAAATCTAAATGACTCTCCAAAAATATTAAAATATAGTTTCAAATGTTTTTCAAAATTGGGCAACAAAACAGTATAGTGTACAGAATATTTGTTATAGGAACACATCCTATTAACTGGTACGTTTTATTTGTGTCAGATGTTTTTGGTGACCAATTTTATGTCATAATCGGGTATTTGACCTTTGATTATAACCTATTTTCAACCGACTTCAAAAAGGAGGAGGTTACTCTATTCCACGGTATATATATATTTTATGTTGTTCGCGGATAACTTCATCGTTTATGAACCGATTTTGATATTTTTTTTTTTTGTTTGAAAGAAGATATTTCCAAGGTGATCCCATGATAAGGACATCCGGATCTGATGATGGAAGACCAGAAAAATTAAGGGAAACTTTCAAAAATCGTAGTGGCGACTAGTGCATTTCTTGTATTTTCATTAAGTATTTTAAAGCACTACAATTTAATAAAGGTCTGGAGTAGATCTGATGATGGAGCCGGGAGACAGTCGAAGGAACTCCTCAACAATTCACAGCAGCTACCTTGTGTTTGGGCTTGATTAATTTGTATTGATAAGAACTTTGCACCCATTGGGTTCAAATAATGGTCTGCAGTAAATTTGATGATGAAGACCATAGGCAGTCGAGGGAATTCTTCAAAATTACGGGTAAAAATAAAGTAATCAAAAATTACGTCGTTTCCCAACTATATTTGTGTCAATTTCCAGTCTGACCGAATGCAACTGAAATAGTACTTTTCACAACTAAAAAGTGTAAAACAAAATCTTTTCACTTTGTAGTGATTTTTGGAAGTCGGTTGTTCTTTTTTGTAAAAAAGTTTCTTTTTTATTTTAAATTTATTATGGCATTACATATGATGTAAAAATATGGCAACTAATTTTTAGAAAGTACTGTACATAGTTAAAATTATCATATCAAAATATATAATTATCTACGTCCCATATTGGAATTTTGAGAGGAATTGGAGATGGGGGAATTAAGTCATGCAATTCCTTCGCACACTCTCCAAAATGCATTCTATAGAATACCGACAGGCTAACTACCAATCGCCTGTGCTCCAGGCTTTGGAGACCGTTTTGAATGAATGAATCCGGTATAAACTTAAACTCATAATGGTACTACTTCAGACCCGTCTGCCATGCAGCTGTCGTATTGCTCCTACACCATAAACAGATAAAGCTTTTGAGAACCAAGATACAACTTTAATGATCTGCCATCAATTTGGTTTTTCTGATCCTTTAATTTTAAAAGGAATTATTCATATTATGCTTACAAACAAAATTCCAATTCATAAAGGTTAAGTAGCGTTCCACCCGTTTGTTAATGAAAAATAAAATGGGGAGAAGTTAATTGACGTGAAATTAAAACAGTCAGAGTTTAATCTAAAAGCCGTATTTAACGCTGAGAAAATCCCGTCTCTTGAACAAATTAGATGAATTTACTCCTTAACTAACGAAACTTGAATCTCATTAAATGTTTTACATAAATAAATAATGTTTTTGAACAACAGTTTTTCCAATAATTAATTACATGCTTACCTTGTTTTACACAGATTGAATTTAGTTTTGTTACTCTCAGTATTTTTAATACGATTTACTCATTATTGCGTTTAAATAAATTATGTAGCAGCATTTCTGAATGTTCAGTGGCTTGGTAAATTAGGCATCAAACAAAAGGTTTAAATTACTGACGTATTGTCGTCGGAACATTGTAAATATGCTACTGAATATCAGCAGGTTGTGCTGCAGTGCGATTGTATAATCTTCTATTTCTTCAGCTTATAGAAGTCCACTGCTGGACAAAGGCTTCCTCCAAGGTTTTTTATTACATTGGAGGGGGGAAGGGGGCGAGGTTGCTATAATTCTCACCCTTGGAAGAAGGAATAGGGATCGCAGTAATTTGATATTCCACAGGAGTAGCGCTGCTGCCCGCTTCCCTGGTGAGACTTTCCTTAGTCACCTCTGACCGCACCCACGGGAGGATATGGGTTGGCACTATTCTAAGCCCGATACCACATGAAGAGTCCGGTGTCACATGGAGTTTTTATAATCAACTTATCGTGAATACTTGGAGAAGTGAGCGTGCCTGAGTTGTCACCGCAGTGTTTCACTGCTTGAGAGTAGAAGCAAGCATTGTGCGAATGATTGTGGAAGAAGGTCGAGGCCTGTCAGGGGTGCGGTAAATTATTAAGTGAACCAATAGGTAAAGATGAAACACCGAGTCCGGTATACCCCTCTTTTACCCTATGATGAAGAAATGAAATGAAATCGTTTGTTTTGCAAATAGGATCACTGATCACTTTCACACGTCATATTTTTTTAAACTAGATAGAGCCGGCATTTTACTAACTGACTACCTCTGAGAAGAAAAACCGAACCAACTCCATCCTTAAAGTGAAGTCCATGAAGATTTCCAACGGTCATGTTGAATATATTCTAATTTTAAATTTCGCGCCTCTTTATATTTTACTCTATAGTAATCTGTGAACCCCAGCTCTCTACTCTGTGACATCGAGTGAACACGTTTAGCCTTCCTTGTATTCTCAAATTAATATAGTAATCAGTAATATTATTAAGTGTTTTTCTTTAATATCCATCAGGTTATGGGCCCAGAGAAGCCCAGAGATAATATACAGTGTGAAACTTTATCGCAAAATCAGTGTTAAAAAGTCGAAGTGTGAACATAACCTCTGACGCCGGTGACTTTCATTTTTTTGTTGAACTTTTGCAAAGTGCTAACTATCAGATCTCAGTGAACTCCATAAAATGACTGCAAATAATCAAATTTCATTTATTGAAAAGCTAATTGGTCGTGAAAATTACATGACGTGGCGTTTTGCAATGCAAACTTATTTGCAACACGAAGAACTGTGGGACTGTATTCAATGCGACTCCGAGCAAGATATAGATGCAAAACGAGATACAAAAGCAAAAACAAAGATAATACTATCTGTCGATCCGACAAATTATGTACACATTCAGGAAGCTAGCACTGCCACAGAAGTTTGGGATAAGTTGTCATCAGCATTCGATGACTCAGGGCTGACACGCCGAGTTGGACTGCTGCATGATTTGTGTAATACATCACTGAGTGGATGTCAAAACGTAGAGCAGTATGTGAGTAAAATAATGAGCACGGCTCACAAGCTCCGAAACATTGGTTTTAAAGTAGATGATGTTTGGCTAGGCACATTGCTACTCTCTGGTCTACCAGAATCTTATCAACCAATGATAATTGCTATAGAGAGCTCAGGCATGAAAATTACTTCAGACTCCATAAAAGCAAAATTATTACAAGGTGTAAGGCAATATGAAAATGACTCAAAAGCATTTGCGGTCAATAAAAAGTTTCATAAAAACAATAAAAAGCAATCCAAAGGACCACGATGCTACACTTGTAATAAATATGGTCACAAAAGTCCAGAGTGCAAATTTAAGGCTAAAGACACACAGCATAAATCAAATAGCTCTTCATATGCTGCTGTATTTGTAGCCTCATCAACACAGGATGATGCCTGGTATGTGGACTCCGGTGCTTCCTCACACATGACCAAACACAGAGATCTGCTTCAGAATGTAATATGTGTAATGAGATTTGTTGTAGGAGAACTCCTACAACAAAAACAATAAAAGTAGCAGACAATAAAGTTTTATCTGTGCAATGCTCAGGGCAAGTGAGCTTAGATACTTATAGTGAAGAAGGTCACAAAAGGAAAGTTTTGTTTACCAATGTATTATGTGTTCCCGGACTAGCAACAAATTTACTGTCTGTGAGTCAAATTATTCAAAATGGTGGTCAAGTAAGATTTGACAAGACTGGCTGTGTTATAATGAATAACAGAGGTCAAACAGTAGCAACAGCTAGTATCATCAACAACATGTACCGGCTGAATATGCCCGGAGATGGCTATGCATGCATGTCTGATGTTGAAGATCAAGATTTCTTCCTGTGGCACCAGAGAATGGGACATTTGAATTTTAACAGTTTAAAGAAATTACCAGAACACACTAACCATGTAAGTTTCTCTGCAAATAAGGAAAATCTGACATGTGTGACCTGCAAAAAGGGTAAACAGAAACGGTTACCTTTTAAAAGTGAAGGAGAAATGGCGAAGAGCCCGCTACAGTTGGTTCACTCAGATATATGTGGGCCAATGGAAACTCAAACACTAGGAGATTCCAAATACTTTCTGACGTTTATAGATGACCATTCTAAAAAGGTTTATGTATACTTCCTCCGAAACAAATCTGAAGCTCTAGAGAAATTCAAAGAATTTAAATATGAAGCAGAAAATCAACTTCATGCTCGTATTAAAATTCTCAGAACAGATAATGGCTTGGAATATGTCAATAATAGTTTCTCTGATTATTTAAAAAATAATGGTATCATACACCAGACGACAACTCCGTATACACCTGAACAAAACGGGACTGCAGAACGCATGAACAGGAGTTTAGTTGAAAGAACAAAATGTATGCTACTAAATGCCAACCTACCTAAACAGTTTTGGGCTGATGCAGTGCATACAGCTGCTTATGTCATAAATCGTTCTCCAACCAAGTCCTTGTCGTTCAAAACACCTGAAGAAATGTGGTCTGGTCATAAACCAAATGTGAAACATCTACGCATATTTGGATGTGAAGCCATGGTACATCTACCTCAAGAAAAACGTAAAAAGTGGGACCCCAAAGCACAAAAGATGATCTTCATTGGTTACTGTGATCACAGCAAGGGTTATAGATTCATAATACCAAACTCCAGAAAAGTGGTCAAAAGCAGAGATGCTACATTTCTAGAATCTACAGTCAATAGAGATTATGTTCCTGTTGAATTATCAGAGAGGAATCCTTCAATAAATAATGATATTAATGAAGAGAACAATATCACTGAAACAAATGAAGATTCAATATCAACAAGTTCATATGATACTGTATGTGAAAATAAATCATTTTCAGACAGCGAGTATGTACCTGACATCAGTTTTGATACTCCTCAAGCTAGCAATATAACCTTAAGGCCTAGAAATAAAAGAGTTTATGATACAAAAGATAGTGTATACCTAAGTCAGCATGAGGAAATCCTGTCAAATGTTCCAGAAACATATAAAGAAGCAATGAGCTCAGTCGAGAAAGATAAATGGATAGAATCCATCAGTGAGGAACTGGAGGCTCATCAGAAAAATAATACCTGGACATTGGTTCAGAAACCTCAAAATGCCAAAGTGATACAGTGTAAATGGGTATTTCGAATTAAGAAGGAACCATCAGGTCCAAGGTATAAGTCAAGACTATGTGCAAAAGGATATGCACAAACCAAGGGAATCGACTACCATGAAACTTATGCTCCAACAGTCAGTGTTCCAGCTGACCCTCACGTGAAGTTGGACAAAGAAGAAGGAGAGCCAGAGAAGGACATACCATACAGAGAAGCAGTTGGTTCTCTGATTCATCTGGCTATTGTGAGTCGACCAGATATAATGTATGCTGTCAGTCTGGTGAGTCGTTTCCTTAATTGTTACAACCAAACTCATTGGAGTGCCGTAAAAAGAATATTCAAATATTTGAAAGATACCAAAGACTATGGACTGTGTTACTCAAAAACTCCACAAATATCAGAAGTCACAGGCTATTGTGATGCAGACTATGCAAATGACAAAGACACACGTCATTCAGTCACCGGATATGTGTTCATTAAAAATGGAGCAGCTATCACCTGGTCCAGTCAAAGACAACAAACAGTGGCTTTGTCAACTACAGAGGCAGAGTTTATGGCTGCCTGCGAAGCTACCAAAGAGACAATGTGGATCAAACAATTTCTAAGTAATATTGATGAATATAAGCAAGACTCTATGTGTCTTTATTTGGATAATCAAAGTGCAATTAGTGTCATTAAAAACATTAACTTCCAGAAACGATGTAAACATATCGAAATTAAATATAATTTTATAAAAGAAAAGTATCATCAAAAGATAATTGTATTAAAGTATGTTAGTAGTGATTGTCAGTATGCAGATATACTTACAAAACCATTGTCAAAAGATAAATTTCAACTTTTAAGATCTAATCTTGGAATGATGTCATTCAATTCAATTCTTATGTCTAAGCATTGTCTTAGTACATTTTAATTTTTTTTTTGTCCTTTTTTTTCACAAATTTAGTTAACTTTATATTTTTGTTTTGAGGCTTAAATTCAGGGGGAATGTTGAATATATTCTAATTTTAAATTTCGCGCCTCTTTATATTTTACTCTATAGTAATCTGTGAACCCCAGCTCTCTACTCTGTGACATCGAGTGAACACGTTTAGCCTTCCTTGTATTCTCAAATTAATATAGTAATCAGTAATATTATTAAGTGTTTTTTTTTAATATCCATCAGGTCAAATAAAAAAGGTGAAGTGAGTGAGTGCGAGGGAGTGAGTTGTCGTTTCATCTACAGTACTGCCAATTCCCTCTTTGATCACTTCACTTTTCACGATGAATTTTACAAAATCGATTGGCAGTACAGTAAGATATTTTGTGAAGTGCAGAAACCTAAGTGACTCGCTTTCAACCGGTTAATTCACTTGCTTTTATGCTTCCACTGAGCAAATCAGCACAAGCAATAGTTATCCAAATTTGAATACTGCGCAAACACAATACCTTTTCCATTTTTTTTAGTAATAAGGAGGAAATTAAATATAAGACACTTCAAAAACCAACAAAGATTAACTGCTTGAAGATCGTACTTTTTTATGTTATAAACTGGTGCTTGGCCGCGATCCCGCCTGATGATAAGCAGTGATGCAATCGTTGATGGTAAAGCACACAAGTATATTAAGAGCTTATTCATTCTAGTTTTGAAGCCACTTAAATTATTTTTTTTATTAATTTATAAACCAGCGCTTGACCGCAATCCCGCCTGATGGTAAGCAGTGACGCAATCGTTGATGGTAAAGCGCATTAGTTTATTAAGAGCCTATTCACTCTAGCCTTGAAGACACTCAAATTGTAGTCCGACGGAAACACCGCCGCCGGCAGATTGTTCCAGTCCCTCGATGTACGCGGTATAAAGGAGGAGGCCCCCGACGGGTCGCCCGATGATGGAATGGTGATGTCGGAATTATGTCATGTAATTCCCGCGCACACTATCCATTCATTTACTGTATCTGTAGTTAGACTGTTATAGTTAATATCCATATCTCCTATTGATATGTGTCGTAACATTCATAGTTTGGCTTTTTGGGTAGATAAATAGATTATATTATTATTGTTGTTATAAAATCTGCGGAATCACTCGTGAGATCGTTGTAGTTCATATTATGATGTTAGCCGAGTCTGGTATTGTATTGTGAGTTGACTGCCCCGTTGATTTCGTAGTTTATAGAGAGCGTAGGATGCCAGGTACCAGTAGGTTCCTTTAACAATTTCCTAGTAAATGCTCGGAGTTTCAAAGTTTGTGGTATGACACCCTCATGCGCTGAAAAGCTCGTTCAGCCTTTCCTCCTGCGCCTGATTTGTCTCCTGTTGTGTCTGATTACGTGATGTCCCATTAGATTATAAGAGTCAGGGAAGAGAGTGTAAATCTGTTTGCGCATACATTTGTGCACTATTTCATTACAATACACTATTTACCTTACATGCACTATTTGTTTAACATTAGCCATGCCAAAGTCTGGTCTCAATTGACATTCAAGTCAAAACTCGGCCCTGAAGACTTATTTTTACTATGTGTTTATTATGTGACTAAAATGATTGTTTTTCCTTTTTTTATTGTTAACTTGTATGTGTGGTGCAAGCTCTTATTACAGAGATATCAACAGTACCACACACACAAGTTATTAGTCAATATTAGTAATTACACGATGTATTTAATCATAAAAAATATGTTTAACTACAGTTATAATGTAATTAAAACAAACTACTCATATTTTTCTTCAAAATAGGTTAAAGTAAAAATGACATGCAAACTTAGGATAAGTAAAAATATTAATAGTAATTTTAAAATGCTGGTTTGCAGCTAGATACACCTCATTCGTATAAAAATCTATGCGGTACGAATATATAATATATGTTAACGGAAATGTATGTAATGCGTCATTGTATACAATTCCTAGGAAATTTATATAATTCCTAAATTTGCTCGGAAATGTGTGAAATAAATTTTATAACACACATTTCCTAGTAAATCTATACATTTCCTAAATAGCTAACGGAAATGTATTACTTTAAAGATGTCCATTAGTATGCGGGGATTATAACAAAACTAACCTAACCTAACTTAATTGTTTCAACCGGAGTCTTAATAATAAATCTGTTTCTAAGTTTAACAACGTGTTTTATTAATTTTATTCATAGAAAGCATGGTTTTATACATTTCCTAATACGATATATAGGAATTTTATACAATTTCTAGGAAATGTATACATTTCCCAGGATATGTGTGTATTAAATAATGTTTGGAACAATATTTTACACATTTCCTATATAGCTTCGGAATTTTATACATTTCCTAGTAATTGTATAAAATTCCTAGGTTTCATACATTTCCGGTAACATATACATTATTAAATTAATTATTATTAAGCAAAGGAATGAATAATGTGCTTAAATGTTTTTGAATGAAATTTTCCGTCGTTTCAATAGTCATATGAACAGAATTAACAATGTTACCGTATCACGTTTAAGCACATTTCATTACACGAGGCAGAAGAAAGGTATCTCAGACTGCTTCTCACACGACTACTTAAAAGTTATCGAAAATACCAGAATTATATATAGGTATATACATATATTTTTCGTTTTCTCGGTGGTAGGCCATAATATCGGCAGCCGGCAGAAGTTACCACCCACCAGACAAAGTCTTGCCGCCAAGCGATTCGTCGTGTTCCGGCATGATGTCTGGTGAAGCCGTACGGAGGACGGGTCTGAGCAGTTGTATTGCGATGTGTGCCGGGTGCGATGCGCCAAATGTTAATGTGTCGGGAGTTTGCTCGTGGAGGGTCTCTAGATTAATCTCCCTCTGGCGCAGCATCGTTGGTTGTGTTGTTAGGTTTAACAGTGCATCACCTCGCTCAACAGCCGACTTCCTTCCTACTCACTAAAATTTTTAAGTGAATAGGCTTAATAAACTTGCGCGCTTTACCATCTACGACTGCATCAGTGCCCACCATCAGGCGGGATTGCAGTCAAGCACTAGTTTTTAATTATTAAAAAAAAAAAACAAATTGAATAGAACTCATCCTGTTTATGCAAATTTATTTATTTTAACACATACATGAGAGAGAAGAATTTCGTTTATCCTTTCTTTTATGGAGATATAAATTACGATAGCCTTATAAAAGAACTGAACTGCAAAAACAACATAACGAATATGCACTCTTAATAATCTTAGATCTGACATCCAAATATTGCACTTGAGAGATACGTGAATAAAGCAACAACAAAATTTAAATAGAAACATTTACATGCTCTCAACATATTTGGCCCGAAAAGATGGCATAAAATGATACGAAGAAGAAGCAAGGGTTCCATATCGGTTGATTTCCATAAGCGGTGTTTACAACAACGTAACTTAGGATCAAAGAGTTGAAATCTCTGCTGGGATACCATATCTTAAAGGTTCCAACGTGATCGGATTTCCATAATAGGGGACCAGTCGGTTTTCTTCTATGTAAATGTTAAGTTTTTCGTACGTTCCCCGAATGGTATTAAGTGTAAAGGCTAAGGGATGATTGATATGAAACGGATGTGTTTTCGCATGATTTATGTGTCTTTAGAACATGTGCATAAACACTCAAAATTCTATTTTAGGTAATGGAAGAGACAGTTTCCTACTATTTAGGTATACACGATGGTATTTTTCCTTAAGATATTTTCCTTCACCTTTTAATCAGTCATTGGTGTTCTAGATATACTTAGAAAGTACATATACCGCATACATCCAGGGACTGGAACAATTTGCAAGCGGCGGTGTTTCCATCGGACTACAATTTGAGTGTCTTCAAGGCTAGAGTGAATGGGCTCTTAATAAACTAGTGCGCTTTACTATCATTGATTGCGTCACTGCTTACCATCAGGTGGGATTGCGGTCAAGCGCTAGTTTATAAGTTATACAAA
Source organism: Sesamia inferens (assembly GCA_037179545.1). Taxonomy (NCBI): domain Eukaryota; kingdom Metazoa; phylum Arthropoda; class Insecta; order Lepidoptera; family Noctuidae; genus Sesamia; species Sesamia inferens. The sequence continues at coordinate 30,924,357 of CM073925.1, forward strand.
AAATAACTTTAAAAAGTTACATTGGTACTTGCCTGAACTGAAATCGATCCCGCACACTCATACTTGAGAGGCTATTGTTTTAACCAATAGGCCAACAAGACTTTTAGTACTTTTTTACACCTGGACTTTAAAATCGCCAAACCGCATTACGCAAGCGTCGTGATGGCGTTCAATCCTTCTTTGTATGAGAGGAGACCTGTGCCAGTAGTGGGAAGATAAAAAAATTTACGATGATAATGATTGTATTGTTACTTGTTACGGAGTTGCGATGTTTATTGGCAATGAAGGTGCAATCGATCGTAGGCAATGACAAGTAGAACTTAGCTAATGTCGCACCGAAGTCTTCCCTTACGTCCACGAAGTCCGTGTCGTAGACACACAACAACACTACAGATGTTACTTCACGTAGTATTCAAAGTTTTCATTACAGTTGTCGCAGTAGGTATTCTCAAAAATCGCTTCTTAACTGTCGCTTGTTTTCGTACCGCTAGTCGAATGCAGACTGACTGTGCGCTTTTTTTGATATAGCATCTCGTAGTTGACCTTGAGAGGTCGTAACTACTTAACCGGACTATCCTGTGGCTGCCTTAAGTAATTTTAAAGCCTCCAGCCGGGGTAACTGAATGTGCGCTGGCCACACGGTGCTTTATATAGGACAGCTGATCGAACATTCCAGATTTATCTAGGCGTAATAATAATAGCGCATAGTTTCGAGTACGTTCGGTAGGAGCCTACGGTGATTTACCGGAGAGGAGTTTCTGGAAATTTTGATGTCGACACTTTGTTGACAAAATTATTTTAACCTGTACCATTCGATAGGCTACCCTGGGTCTAGCATTACGTTTTTATATTGTATCTCTGTAATACCTAGGGCTCGAGATATAGTGCTTAAAAGTTATGTACTGCATGTCACGCAATATTGAACCTTATGCCCTCGACATAAGATGCATTCGTAACAGTATTTTTATGCAATGACTACTTGCTAGGAATGTCAGTTAAATAAACTTGAATATGAAAATTAATGTCTTTGGAACATGTGTATAAACGATCACAATTCCATGTTGAATGGTGAAAGAGGCAGTTTGCGACTATTTAGTTATACATGATGGTGTCTTTATACAGTGACCTGCGTGGTAATTGCGTAATACACTATTAGTAGCAATAGGTTTCATTTTGTGAGTTCAACAACATTCATTGCATTATTTACGTGGTTGAGCGGAAGCATTTTTAGAACATATTGAGCAATGGATTAGCAACATTCTTCGGAATGATTCCAATTGGTCGTAATGATATGTTACGCGATCGACAGCCTCCGTAGCGTAGCGGTAACAAACGTGGCCGCTGCGCAAGGAGGGGCGAGTTCGATTCCCGCTCAGTGCAAATATTTCTATGCATGAATATATTTGGATTGGTCTGGTCGTGCCTTGGAAAGCACGTTAAGCCATTAGTCCCGGTTTGTTGTGCAACTAGCTAAGAACTTATAATTATTAACTGTACATTTAAGTGTTGTAATAACAACTGGTGGGTCTAATAAATATATATACATTTTTTTTAATAATTATAAACTAGCGCTTGACCGCAATCCAGCCTGATGCTGCGCCAAAGGGAGATTGATCTGAAGACCCTCCACGACCAAACTCCCAACACAACAACATTAGGCGCATCGTACCCGGCACACATCGCAACACAACTGCTCAGACCCGTCCTCCGTACGGCTTCACCAGACATCATGCCGGAACACGACAAATCGCTTGGCGGCAAGACTTTGTCTGGTGGGTGGTAACTTCTGCCGGTGGCCGATGTTAAATTAAAGTGCACCTGATACCACGACCACACAGCCTTCCATTAAGACGCACATACTGCATGTCCCCTCTTTGAGCCTTAGCGCTTGAGCGACGACACGCCCGTAATTTCGTCGTCCGTATGGCCTTTCTCGTGATAGCCGGAGACCGTTAAGTGCCCTTCGATGCCCGGCTTCTCTTCTAGTGCGAGTGGAGTAAGAAGCATGCCCTCTCTCCCTTTGCGCAGCCTCCTTTGCATGCATCATCTCCTCGCAAAAAGAGGCCACAGCATCCCACGCTTCTTCGCTTCCGACCATGAACTGTGTCACGGCTGGAAGCGAGACAAATGACCTAAAATAGTGTAACAGAGTCTCTATGATGATAACTGCCTATTTTCCTCCATACGAAAGCACTTTTTGAAAGGAGTGCCTAAAATCATATTTCCTTGAGAGTTTTGATTTTAATGGCCTACTCGAAATAAACAAATTGACTTTTACTTTGAAATTGCTTTCAATTCTTATTTCATAGTCTAGTTATGGTGTCGTAATGCCTCTCATAAACGTTTGAATGACATGTCATAGAACCCAATGATAAAAGTTACCTATTATTTTGATAAAACGTTTAATAATCTGTTAATTATGTTTAATAACCGCTTCGCGTGTGTGTAAAATTATTACTTAAATATGATCTCGTGCTACAGTGGCATTCACAATTTCAAGTTAATTTACCAAAGTTCTGTGATAGTGAAGTTTTTAGGTACGTACTAAATACTAAGTGTGTTAAGTTCTGTATTTACTTTCATTATTAAACTGGCAGGCTTATGATTTAGCACACAGAAATCTTTTAATTTTTGCTGAACAAACTTATTTATAGAACGGCAGACATCTAAGCAAACCTTTTTTATTTAATAGTTGCTCCACAATAGGAATAAGTGCTGTATCGTGGGTCCTTTTACAAATATTTAAACACACAAACACCGACCCGGCTAAGTAACTAAGTACCTACTAGTAGTTGTGCCGGGTCTGTCTGTTCCATGCGGGAATTGAAGCCGCGACTCGCAATGCAACGGCTGATCGGTCAGCCAATGCGTATCTTATCTCGTTAACACATAACCTTTGCTCGTGGAGTCATTAGGTATATGAAGTAAGCTATCTTTGTACAGGGATTAAAATTGTACCGGAGTCCCTATTTATTTAATATACATATTTTTTTGTATCTAACTATAACTATGTAAACGGTATACCACTAACTGCAGTACTGTTATTCCTTGTCCCTTGAAACCTTCTAAGGTATAAAATATCGCATTAGCAACAAGAGCATCCATTTTCAGACATATACAGAGTGGAGCTGATAATATGACAATAAATTAAACACCGTGTACCTCAACAAATTCTAAGTCTACCCATAAAAAATCATATAAATATCTCCATTAGTTCAGTCACCGGAAATTATTTTTCATTTTTCACATTTTCTACGTGGTGTACATGTTGAAAAGGAAGCGCTTACAGGTTAATGACCGCCGCATCCTGCGGTACCTACCAAACTTTAATAATAATGGCGCGAAAAAATGCAAGTCGATACCTACAGTATCATGCTGTCGCTGATCGGAGGTCAATGAACCAACATTTTAAAAGGGTGTTCTATTCCGATTGCAATTTTATGCGATTTAGTTTGTTTGAAATATTTTATTTTTATTTTTGATGCTAGGTTTTATTCTATGGTTTAGGATTATTCCTATGAATCAGCATTATTCATGTTTTCATTTATTGTCGTATTGTCAGCACCATTCCGTATATCTATAAGTTTTGAGGAACTGGGTGTAAAGTTCACTCACCCTCTATAAAAAGTGGTTTGTATGATGGGCGACTACCCCACTATTGATGTCGGGAAGTTTTTAAATTTTTTGTTAATAATTATAAACTAGTGCTTGACTGCAACTCCGCTGATCGTGAGCAGTGATGCAATCGTTGATGGTAAAGCGCACTAGTTTATTAAGGACCTATTCACTCAACCGAGTCAATAGGAATAGGGAAGGAAGACGGCAGTAGAGCGAGGTGATGCAATGTTAAACAACATGATCAACGATGCTGCGCCAGAGGGAGATTGATTTGGAGACCCTCACGACCAAACTCCCGACACAACAACATTTGGCGCATCGTACCCAGCACACATCATAACACAACTACTAAGCCATCCTCCGTATGGCTTCACCAGACATCACGTCGGAACATGACGAATCGCTTGGCGGTAAGACTTTGTCTGGTGGGTGGCTGGTAACTTCTGCCGGCAGCCGATATTATGGCCTACTTTTAATTTTTCTGCTTGAAGTTCGAAATTTAAAATTTGTTTTGAAATAAGTCCGAGTATGTTTTATAAATCTGCTAATTCCAACTTATCCTGAAAATTTGAGAATTCTAGAATAATATATGAGTTTTAAAATACGACGCACGCTTCGAAAATGGTTATATGGAACCTTCGGTTTTATTTTTAGCTTCTCTTAAATAAGAGGTAGTAGAAAGCTCAGATTTCATAAGAACAGCGTTATACCACGAGGCAAGAATAACATAATTCGCTTAAATCGCCATAAAGTTACAAAGACGTCTAACAAATCCACAAATACAAAAAGCCACATCAAATTTAATGAAAATAGACATCAATTAACTCCAATTCCTTTCAAAGAAGAGTGTTTATAATTTGTTTAATAGTTCGCCATAAAATAACAGTGAAACACGATCGCATCTCGTAATTATGATGAATTGGACCCCAAGAGACCCCCCGACCCCCAACCCACCGATAACGTCAAGTAATTAATCAACTTCATTAGACATCCATTTTACGATGAGGTTAAGTTACATTTTATCTGCGGTATAAATAAAATTGTTCATGATATTTATCTATTTCTCACAAATGTATTCCCGAAAGCGACGGTTCACTCGTTATTAGCCAATTTTCGAATCTAGTGGGTAAATGTTTCGCAGTCTCAATGGACAATTAGATGACAATTAGGCCAGTTCAAATAATACCTAGTGGTCTGATACTGGTAATTCTATTGCCAATATGTTCTGACCACCAAGTTCACCGTTTATTTATATTTTCGTTTGCCCTGTAAGTTAAAGATTGACTGTCTAAAATAAAGAAAAGAAATACATGACTAAAAAAGGACAAGATACACGTAAAATTAACACATATTCATCACCATCATTTCAGCCGAAAGATGTCCACTGCTGGTCATAGGCCTTCTCCAAGAATCTCCACGACGACCGGTCCTGCGCGTCCCGCCTCCTGGGGTTTCCCGCGACCTTCCCAAGGTCGTCGGTCCATCTTGTCGGGGCCTAGCCACGCTGCGTCTTCCGGTGCGTGGTCGCTACTCGAGAACCTGTCGGCACCACGGGGCATTGGTCCTACGGGCAATTTGCCCGACCCACTGCCACTTAAGTGTTGCAATTCTTCGGGCTTTGTCGGTTACTCCTGTTCTTCTGCGGATCTCTACCTTTCTGATATGATCCCGCAGTGAAACCCCAAGCATAGCCCTCTCCATTGCCCTTTGAGTGACCTTGAGCTTTCTTATAAGGACCATTGTTAGCGGCCATGTCCCAGTTCCATATAAACTGTAAAGTTCCATATAAACTGGCAACTCAGTCTGGTCGAAGACTTTTGTCTTGAGACACTGCGGTATTTCGGATAAGACAATTCTACGTAACTTCCCGAAAGCAGCCCAGCCGAGTTGGATTCGACGATTGACCTCTTTGTCCAAGTTGAACCTACCTAACTGGATAGTTTGCCCCAGGTATACATATCTGTCAACAACTTTGAGAATAGAAACATACATTAGGTAGCAACAAATGAAAATTTAAATATAAAGTACAAACCCCGATGAAAAAATAGCAGAAAAGTGTGCTTTCCAGCTGCCCACGAATGGGCCTTTTCTAGCATATTTTCTGCTAAAAATATATGCACAATATTTTGTTAATATAGTAAAACCTCGATAAGTTAAAGTCCAAGGAAAACACAAAATATTTTAAATTATAGAGGTGTTTAAGTTATCAAGGGTCTATGTTAGGGATAGGTTAATATAGTGAACATATATTTTTTTCAAGTTATGAAAGTTTTTAAGTTATCGAAGTTTGAGTTATCGAGGTTCTACTATATAATTATGGCGTAAAAATTCATCACCTGCCTAGCCTTTTCCTGTCTTAAGGTTGATTTCCAGTCTTAACCGGAAGTATGTGAATATTAGTATTTTACATAGAACAACTTACTGCTTATCTGACCTTCACAACTCAGTATCTATGTAAGACAAGCTGTCAGATTTTTGAGATTCTGACTACCCGTAACGACAATGAAAGTACCACAAATTAGAGGTAAGGATAAACCCGCGTCTTCCGGAAGCCCCCGGCAAGATGGACCGGCGACCTGGTTAAGGTCGCGGGAAACCGCTGGATGCGGGAGGCGCAGGACCGGTCATCGTGAAGATTCTTGGGGGAGGCCTATGTCCAGCAGTGGATGTCTTTCGGCTGAAATAATAATGATGTTGATGATGATAAACCAGCAATTGCAATGAAAACGGCAACGTGGCATGTCCAATATATTACTAAAAATAATAAATAAGAATTATTAGGAAAACATCATGAGGAAACCGGTAGAGCCAAAAACTTCGAAGATATGTGACATCTACCAACCCGTAGAGGTAACTTAATACATGTGCGGTAGGCAATACAAGCGCGGGCGAAGAGGAGCAGGGCACGCTAATATTTCGATAATGGTGCTGTCACTTTTTTAAAAAAATACCAAATTTTGAGGCCAAATTCCTCAAAATTTGGTATTCGTACTAGGCCAGCGTGGTTCATTACTGCCTACTTCCTCCCACCGAGAGGAGGTCTGTTTCCCAACAGTGGGAATATTATAGGCTGATTATGTTATGTTATGTTATTTTATATAATAGTAACATTCTATACATCTAGCCTAGATAAGAAGTAATTGAAATATAACGTAAACTGCTAATATAGTATAGTAACTAAAATGATAAATCCTATAAAACATTTTTTCTTGATAACGATACTAAACTACTAAAAGATATTATACAGTATGTTAAGAAAACCCTGTCCGACCCGTGAAGATGTTATTAGGTATCGATTCTACTAATGGATACAAAACCGGGCTAAACTTAAAAAAAAAATCTCCCTAAGAAAATAAATATTATTTCGCAAAAAGAGGTAACTTAATAAATGTGCGCAAGCAGCCTTCCGCGGGCGGCGGGCGGCGGGCGGCAGGGCACGCGGCACGTGGTCGCATCGCTATTCGCTCATAATAATACCGGTGTTGTCGCTTTTTAAAAATTACCAAATTTCGGAGAAGTTGGAATTAATTCGCGGGAAAAAAAGTTTATTTCAAAATTCATTTGTACTGGTACTATGATAATTACGTAAAATTTTATATTATATTTGGTCATGTGTTTACCTAACCTTTATTATCCTTATGGGTCGGACAGGGTTTTCTTAACATACTGTATAGAATATTTTTTTTTAATCAATAAAACAAAATTAACTTAAGTCGCCACATACTAGTAAGTTAAATAAAGACGTCTATCAAATCCACAAGTACAAAAAGACCACATCAAATATAATGACAATAAACACCAATTAAATCCCTATTCATTTTAAAGAAGAGTTTTTAATAATTTGTTCTTATATGATTCAGGGCTTGCACTATAGATTTGAGTATGGCGCTAAGAAGTACGCCTTTATTATCATAGACTCTAACATTTCGGAAAGCTTTAGAAATTTTTTAAATATACAATTAATAAAATCAATTTCATTATTAATTTATTTTCTTAATAAACAGGTAGATCCATTTTTTTTTTTTCACCATATAAATTACAGAACATGAAAATTTTACAATGGACGGTTTTAACTATAAGAGCGTTCTTTTACAAATAGCCTTTGGGTGGAATACCAAGGAGAGACAAATGATGTAGCAGTCTGTGGTGTGATGATTAAGATTATATTCTAAATAAATATATATGACGGCCTCACCAGACATGATGCCGGAATACGATGAATCGCTTGGAAACAAGACTTTGCCTGGTGGGTGGTTACTTCCGCCGATGTTATGGCCTACCACCGAGAGAATAGCTACACGATTCGTATTTGTTTAAAGGAATCGAGCATAAACAGCTTAGTTTACACAATAAGTGGGAGAGAAACTCGTCCCGCAATACACGTGGGATTCGCTGTGACCAGAATTCAGAGAAGTCAAACCGTTTACTTAAAATTCACCAGACAAATATTATATATTCTTCTCGGTGGCAGGCCATAACATCGGCCGCCGGCAGAAGTTACCACCCAGCAGAAAAAGTCTAGCCGCCAAGCGATTCGTCGTGTTCCGGTGTGATGTCTGGTGAAGCCGTAAGGTGGACGGGTCTGAGTAGTTGTGTTGCGATATGTGCCGGGTACGATGCACCAAATGTTGTTGTGTTGGGACCAAAGTTGAGGGTCTTCAGATCTATCTCCCTCTGGCGCAGCATCGTTGGTCGTGTTGTTGGGTTTAACATTGCATCACTTCGCTCAACTGTCGTCGTCTTCCTATTCGCTCAGTTTTTCTGAGTGAATAGGCTCTTAATAAACTAGCGCGCTTTACCATCAACAATTGCATCACTGCTTACCATCAGGTGGGATTGCAGTAAAGCACTAGTTTATAATAATTAAAAAAAGAGACACTTCACAATATTTTTCTTTCACAGTAGTAAACAATTTAGGAGCATATTTTTATAATTTCAAACGTGTTTTGACATGTCTGAACAACAATATCCCGCTTAGTCCACGGATTTTATACTCAGCTAAATTTATGCCACGTCACAGTATATTCTCGTGAATATTCATATTATTCATATCATGGTGTTGTATTCGCTGCGTAGGCGAGAATTATAATACGTACAAGTATGCATAGATATTTGTTTATGAAGTCATATGGAACTTAGACGAAGAATTAACTGATGGAAACGGTGTTGAAGATATACGAGGGGGGTTGTTTGGTGTTTAAATTACTGTGTTAATTAACGAGAATTTTCGTTCATAAGTCCACAGGCCGAGATACGTAGCGGTCCAAGGGGCGCTTGGCGGGATGATCTTTATGTATACAATATGTAAAGAAAACGCCATCCGACCTATAAGGATAATAAAGGTTAGGTAAACACATGATCAAATAAAATATGAAATTTAACATAATAATCATAGTAATATTACTAATGAACTTTTAAATAATCTTTTGTTCCGCGAATTAATTACAACTTCCCTAAAATTTGGTATTTTTTTAAAAAGTGACAACAATATTTTTGTCGTCATTATTATGAGTGAATAGCGATACGACCGGTGCCGCGTGCTATGCCCCTCGCTCGCGCATGTATTGCCTAACGCACATGCACATTGCAGCATTGGACCCGGACTGAATCGCACCTGCTCCACATCGAACCCGTACAATTTATCTCCCGGCGCCCTGCATATCCTCTCATCATACGGACTGAGCATTCTCCCGGCACCCGGCAGCAACACCCTTTTAGACCGAAAAGGGTGTTGCTGCCGGGTGCCTTATATAGTTTTCATCTCTCCATCCAAATCAATCTTCTGTGAGGGTTTTCCTGTTTTCTATAATTTGAAAAACTTTTTCCTTCTTAATGTTCGTCTTCATTAACTTATATTCTTCATAATTGATTTCTTCATAAGTCATTCAGCTAATTTCGTATTTATTCTACGGTGTTGCAAAATTTTAGCTGCTGGCTAAGGGTCGCCAAAACAGTTCAAGTCAACAATTCGTGTAATAATGATATATTTTAGTATGTGCAGGTACAAATATAAGGCCAGGCGAGCTGCACAGTGCACACTACATATTAATTTACCATTTTTTTATTAAATTATAAACTAGCGCTTGACCGCAATCCCGCCTGATGGTAAGTAGTGACGCAGTCGTTAATGGTAAAGCGCACTAGTTTATTAAGAGCCTATTCACTCTAGCCTTGAAGACACTCAAATTGTAGTCCGACGGAAACACCGCCGCTGGCAAACTGTTCCAGTCCCTCGATGTACGCGGTATAAAGGAGGAGGCGAAACGCTTCGTCCGGATCGTAGAGGTGTTAACAACATAAGGGTGGAAACCTGCCGTATGATGGAACGTTCGATGGTGGAACGGAGATGGGGGAATTAAATCATGCAATTCCCTCGCACACTCCCCAAAATGCATCCTATAGAAGAACGAAATGCTGGCTACTTTACGCCTGTGCTCTAGGCTTTGGAGACCGTCTCGAGTTAAGTCCAGAGAATCCAAAGTGGCAAGGTGACACTTAGCAGCACCAGCCTAAATGTGGCTGCAGTACTCCACACACGAACAGACCTGTGCTTTGTACAACATTAGAAGCTGCCCTGGTGTGAAGTACCGCCGGACCTTTGCGATAACACCAAGTTTCTTGGCAGCCACCTTGGCCTTGGACTCAATGAACCGCCCAAAGTTTAGGTTCGAGGAAATTTTCTTTACATACTGTATGTATGTATATAAGGAGAATGGTATTCTTCCTTCTCTGTATGAGAGGAAGCCTGTGCCCAGCAGTGCAACGATAAAAAGATTGATGATGATGATGATGATGATGATAATATAAGGAGCACGTTTCGTGACGAGTAGTACTTCGACGATTAAAAATATGTTTCCCTGAAATGAATTTGTTTACATATTTATGCACCTAAAAAAATATGTCAAATTTTCTTTCAATATGTCTATATGTTGCCCTCATAACGCGTTTAATTATACAGTAAAATCAATCTAAAAAGTAGCGTTCGTTGCAAATTCCGCTAAAATGTTACAAACAAAATCCTCTAAAATTAAATCAACCAATAACAGTGAGGTATTTGAGTCACGTGACTTTTAAAACTGTATGGCGATTTTCGTTGTGCTGTTGAGAGTTGTTCATGGATTTTAATTGAAATTCACAAGAAATAATGGAAGATTTAGCTAAGCTTATAGATAATTATGATCCTAAGTATGCTCGGAAATGTTCACGCAATCCACACTCTTGGAAACGAGAACACAAGCATCGAAAAAAGGTGAGAAAAACAATAACTAAAACTTGTTAAAAGTTCGTTGAAAAGTTTTATGCAACATGTAGTAGTGTAAGTAATTTCTGGGTTTTTGACTTATAGATTTTATGCCCTAAAACTACTACATAAGTTGTTTAAATGTTACGACTTTATTACATAACGTCATCCACCGAGCAATCGGTATAACGTTGGATGCAAAACCCTCTATGACATGACAGGTGATTTTGAAATTCCGCTAAAATGGAAAGTTCCTTTCAAATTACTTTCCTCTATAGTAAATTTTAATATTATTTAAAATGCACATACAAATTTTAGATTACCCAGTTCGTTCCTGGTGAAGCGGTTTCCCGCGACCTTCCCCAGGTCGGTCCTGGTGAAGGTCGCGGGAAACGGCTGGATGCAGGAGGCGCAGAACCGGTCGTCACGGAGACCCTTGGGGGAGGCAGCAGTGGATGTCTTTCGGCTGAAATGATAATGAATTCATTCCGTTCCATTTTTTAGGATTGCCATGACATGACAAACAAATTAATACCAAATATTGCCATGTTTTATCACAACATATTCAAAATAATCTTCTGGTGAAAAATTTGTTGGAGGGTTTTGAAATTACACCACCCAATTCAGTACCCAGTGTTGTTAGCATTTGTTAGTTATCACTTATCTTACTAATTATATACCTTTCGAATAAATTCTCTGAATCATCTGTGTTGTTGAGAAGAAGAACAAAACAGTTGTACAGACAGGCATGAAAAGCGAAGTGAAGTTTAGAAGCTGAACTAATTTCCAAACCATTCACAATGTAAATGTTTTTGTAGTAAAAATATCTTCAGCCACGTTTGTTGGACGGAGGAAAAGCATTAAATACGTGTGAGCGTGAGCGATACGACACTATGATCGCCACAGAGAGATCATCATCATCTCAGCGTTAATTCCAGTCGCATCCGTAGCTTTTCAGCTTTGGAGTCTGGGGTCCGCTTCACCAGTCTAACTGCTGATTTTGGCTAAACTTCGATATTTTCCGTGAAGCGACTGCTGTCTAACTTCCACAACCCAAAGGCGATATCTAAACATTGCAGTTAGAACAATTGTTTGGACTTTTGAGGGCTCCAACAACCCGTAACAACTGCCACTAGATGTTCGTATGGCAACCGGGACTAACGGCTTAACGTGCTTTCCGAGGCACTACCAGGCCAGTGCAAATATTCATATTCATGCATACAAATATTTGCACTGTGCGGGGATTGAACCCGCGCCTCCCTGCGCAACGGCCGCGTTCGCTACCGCTACGCCACGGAGGCTGTCACAGAGTAATCGCCACAGAGAGATGTATTTACTACGCTTGCCAGTACGTGGTCGCCATTCAAGAACCTTTCTACCCTATCGGCCATCCGCTCTACAAGCTATTTGCTCCGCCACTTCAGAGTGCTAATCCGTTGGGAATCTCCTCATTCCTGATTCGATCACGCAGAGAATTACCTAGCATAGCCCTCTCCATAGCTCTCTGTGCACCTTGAGCTTTCTTATGAGGCCCATAGTGAGGGACCTTTTTTATATTTTATAAAAAGGGACCACTTTTCTGATCCATAGGTCTTCACCATAATAATGATTTCAGTTTTCATTTCTGCCGGTCAGAAACACGACCACCTTTCTTTTCTTTTATCTATTTAATAACATAACAACAACATTTTTGTTAATGTTATAAAAAATAATTGTCATTACTATCTGTTTCTATGAAACAAGAATAAAATAAAGAAACGGTTTTTAAATCTATACAAAAAAAAAGAAAACGGGTTAAATGATGTTTCTTTCTTTATAAAAACTCATGTGAATTTTAATATCATTTTTTTTTTTGGTTTCGAACCGGACTACTTAAAATACTCGGAAAATAATAAATTTGTATGCGAATCGTATTCTGCAATACCGGTAAAAAAATCCTGATGTTGCTGAACAGGATTCGCATATACAGTATGTTACGAAAACCCTGTCCGACCCGTGAAGGTGTTGTTAGGTATCGATAACTGATTCTACTAATGTATACAAAACCGGGCTTTACTTAAAAAAAAAAATCCCCCTAAAAAAAATAAATATTATTTCGCAAAAGGAGGTAACTTATTAAATGTGCGTTGACCACCCTTCGCCTGCCGACCGCGGGGGGCGGGCGGCAGGACACGCGACACGTGGTCGCATCGCTATTCGCTCATAATAATACCGGTGTTGTCACTTTTTAAAAATTACCAAATTTCGGGGAAATTGGAATTAATTCGTTGGAAAAAAAGATTATTTCAAAATTCATTTGTATTGGTACTATGATGAATACGTAAAATTTTATATTATATTTGGTCATGTGTTTACCTAACCTCTATTATCCTTATGGGTCGGACAGGGTTTTCGTAACATACTGTATATGTATTAATAAATTATTTATTTTCTTATTTTTACTATTTATTTTGATAAATTTAATATAAGCTTAAATTAAAATAAATATTGGAAACAAGAAAAGAAAAAGAAATAATTTATTTAAATATTCATTGACATTTGATGACACTGTAATATGACATTATTTTCTCGGTTTTTTTTTTAAATGATTTAACATTAATTTATAAAATTATTATAATATTACTAATTGTTATTTATAATTATATGTGGCGACAAAATATAGGAACTAATTTCTATGTATCAATTATTTATCAATGTTTGCAAATAATAAATGAGTTGGTGATTTGATTTGACTTGAAAAAGACATATTGCGCTACCCCGAAATAAATTGGAATTAGGGCAGATGACGATTGTTTCATTACATTATTTGTTTTTGTTTTTTATTGAATTACATACTTTCAAGTCTTTTGTTACTAACAACTATAGACATGTAATAAATATGCATTTGTAAGTTGGCTAAGTCAGCTAAGTCGCCCGGATAGATCAACCAGGTCAAGCAACGCTTGACTTTGAGGGTGGGTGGCCCTCTTTACATACCAAGACCCTTCAGTGCCTCAGAAAACACGTGAAGCTGTTGCCTGCTGCCGAGTTGCGTAGCCTTTTTTTAAGTAATTTGGGGTCAGATTCCAGTCTAACCGAATGCAGCATACTTTAGTATTTTACAGGAAGCTTACCGTAACTAGCTGGTATAAGTCAACCATCCAGTTACTGGGTTACACGGTACCCCTAAACTTAATTCGAAATAAGATAAGATATTTTAAGCAAAGCTTTTTGCAGTCCTTTTGACCGATTTTGACTTCAAGACCGTCGGCATAAGGATGGCTGACATTGAAATCGAATATGAAATGAAATCGTTTTTTTATGCAAGTAGGATCACTGACCACTTTTATACGTCATATTTTTCTTAAACTAGCTGGAGCCGACATTTCCTAACTGACTCTGAGAAGAAAAGCCGAAACAAACTCAGGGATCATCGTCTTTTTTCAAGCCCAGACATTAAAAATGAAAATGAAAAAAAAAGTGATTACAATACCAACTATTTATTGCAGCTGCCGTTTGTCATATCGACATCGCAATAAAGGTCAAAATCAGTTGAATGGACTTTAAAAAAGGTTTGTTTAAATTTCTAGTCTTATTCCGAATTTGGCTGATTTTTTAATCGTCAGATGACTTTCATGTGAGGAAAAATATTGCAGGATGGAAAAACCGTAACATTTACAGCATAATCTCAGTCTCAACCTATCAAATGTATCTAGTTATAGATTTCAATTTTTTTTTGCATTTTATATTGCACACTACGAAAACTTCCTGGTTGCATTTAGAAACATTTAAACTCACCTACACAAACAGCCAGATCCGAAACAAATACCTGTAGGTCTTACAATTATTTGTTCCGTGCGTATTTTCTCGGTGGTAGGCCACAACATCGGCCGCCGGCGTAGTTACCACCCACCAGACAAAGTCATGCCGCCAAGCGATTCGTCGTGTTCCGGCATGATGTCTGGTGAAGCCGTATGGAGGACGGGTCTGAGCAGTTGTGTTGCGATGTGTGCCGGGCTCGATGCGACAAATGTTGTTGTGTCGGGAGCTTGGTCCTGGAGGGTAGCGGGATCCGAAGCACGGTGCTCCGCTGGCCGACCGCAGGTAGTTGGGGGCCCAAGTAGTGTGCCCGCCACACACGAAAGGCTGCCCCGCCAACTGCGAAAAATCCCAGGGTGGCCCCATCGTGCCGGTTGGCGACCGGACGAGAGGACCCGATGGCGATCCCTGGGGGGGTTCGGGCGTCCCCGCAGTCTCCAGATCAATCTCCCACTGGCGCAGCATCGTTGGTAGTGTTGTTGGGTTTATCATTGCATCACCTCGCTCAACTGCCGTCTTCCTTCCTATTCACTCAGTATATTAAAATGAAAAGTTTTAAAAAGAAAAGTAGGTGTGCACAGCGGGCGCACGTCCTCTCATTTAAAGTGCACCTCTCAAACATTCGAGGTCTGCACTCCAATATCGATGCAGTCCATCACCACCTTGAGACTGAAAAGCCCCACCTACTTTTCTTGACGGAGACCCAGATCAGATGTCCGTCTGATGCGGCATACCTCAACTACCCGGGATACTCTTTGGAGCATCATTTCCTGCAGCGTGCCGGGGTCTGTGTGTATGTCCGCAATGACATCTGTTGCCGGCGTCTCCGTCACCTCGAAGACTCTCATCTATCGTCCTTATGGCTGTTGGTTGACAATGGTATGGACAAAATTGTCTACACCTGTGTCTATCGATCGCACAGCGGTGACCAGGAGACAACTCGACTATTTGACCACCTCAGTGTGTCTGCTGACAATGTACTGCATCAGCACCCTGACGCACAGTTCGTCGCTCTGGGGGACTTTAATGCCTGCCACCAAGACTGGCTTTTCCCATACCAGAGGACTGACCACGCTGGGAGAGAAGCGCGAAACTTTGCGCTATCAATGGGCCTTTCCCAGCTGGTGGAAGAAGCGACTAGGGTGCCTGATGTGGCTGGTCATACCGCCAATTGTCTGGACCTTCTGCTGACCACTGATCCGGACAGATGTGTTGTTACAGTTTCCTCACCGTTAGGAACTTCAGACCACTGTCTGGTGAAGTCTGTGACGTCCTTCTCCCCACCTGATTGCAACTCGCGTGGTGAGCGGCGAATATGGCGTTACAAGTCAGCAGATTGGGATGAGATGCGCCACTTCTTTGCATCTTATCCTTGGCAGCAGGTCTGCTTCTCTTCTAGCAATCCATCGAGCTGTGCGGACGCTATAACCGACGTGGTGCGTCAAGCTATGGAGTATTTTATCCCCTTCAGTGACGTGCCCGTCGGTGGCTCGGCTCGCCCATGGTTTAACGCCGACTGTGTTCAAGCTGAACAGCGTAAGCACACGGCATTCCTCGCCTGGGTTGACGCTCGTGACCGCAGAGCTCTGGATCTAAGCTCAAAGAAGAGAGCCTATAACCGTGCTGCCAAGTCCTACAAAAAGGCGCTTAAGAAGGCTCGCTTCGACCGCATTACTAACATTGGTAACAAGCTCTCTGCGCACCCTTCCGGTAGCAGATCTTTTTGGTCCCTAGCCAAATCGGTCGAGGCGAACTTCTGTCGGCCCACACTGCCTCCGCTGGTTAGGCCTGATGGAGCACTGGCCCATACGGCGAGAGAGAGAAAGCAGGTCTCTTTGCATCTCTCTTTGCCCATAGTTCGCGTCTTGACACTGGCAATGCTACTCCACCTAATTTACCTCATTGCGGAACTTCAATGCCGGAGGTTCGCATTAGAAACAAGGAGGTTCTGAGAGTATTGTGTCGTCTGGACGTGAATAAGGCTAGTGGTCCAGATGGTATACCAGCGATTGTTCTAAGGCTTGTGCGCCTGAGTTGTCTCCTGTATTGACGCGCCTGTATCGCCTCTCATTTAGGACTGGTATAGTGCCCAAGTCCTGGAAGCTTGCCAACGTGCAGCCCGTGCCCAAGAAGGGTATTCGTGCCGATCCTACCAACTATCGGCCGATTTCAATAACCTCCATACTCTGCAAGATTATGGAGCGTGTGTTGAACTCGCGCCTCTTGGCATACCTGGAAGGTAACGATCTCCTCAGTGACCAACAGTACGGTTTTCGACGCAATCGGTCAACTGGGGACCTACTAGTGTATGCCACTCACTTGTGGGGCGAGGCCCTCGAGAAAAATGGGGAAGCGATTGCCGTCTCCCTTGATGTCTCGAAGGCCTTCGACCGGGTATGGCACGCTGGCCTTTTGAGTAAGCTTCCAGCGTACGGCATTTCCGCTGGCCTGACTGGCTGGGTAAAAGACTTCCTGACTGAACGGTCCCTCCGAGTTGTTGTCGACGGATGTTCATCTGAGCCCATGTCCACCAATGCCGGTGTTCCTCAGGGGTCTGTTCTCTCTGCAACTCTGTTCCTGCTGCATATTAACGATCTGCTGATGCCCGGTATCTATGGGTATGCAGATGACAGCACAGTTGTGGAGAGATACCTGCCGGAAGCTCGGGCTAGTAAGGAAACTATCCGGTCCGACAGAGAGGCCATGGTAGAGCGTGTGAGTGCTGCACTGCAGGCAGTCTCCGAATGGGGCAATGCCAATCTTGTAGCATTCAATGCCGCCAAAACACAGGCGTGTCTTTTCACCGCCAAAAGGAGCCAGTTTACCTTGGCTCCTACTTTTCAGAATGTATCCTTGGAGTGTACCGACCGCCTTCAGCTTTTGGGAGTTGAGATTTCCTCGAGCCTTAACTTTGGGCGGTTCATTGAGTCCAAGGCCGGGGTGGCTGCCAGAAAACTATGCGTCATCGCGAAAGTCCGGCGGTACTTCACACCAGGGCAGCTTCTAATTTTATACAAAGCACAGGTCCGCTCGTGTGTGGAGTACTGCAGCCACATTTGGGCTGGTGCTGCGAAGTGTCACCTTGCCGCTTTGGATTCGGTGGAGAGGCGTGCGAAGAGGCTGATTGGCGACCCAGACTTAACTCGAAACGGTCTCCAAAGCCTGGAGCACAGGCGTAGAGTAGCCAGCCTTTCGGTCTTCTATAGGATGCATTCTGGTGAGTGTGCAAGGGAATTGCATGACTTAATTCCCCCATCTCCGTTCCATCATCGGACGACCCGTCGTACGGCGAGTTTCCACCCTTACGTTGTTGACACCACTGCGATCCGGACGAAGCGTTTTGCTTCCTCCTTTATACCGCGTACATCGAGGGACTGGAACAATTTGCCGGCGTCGGTGTTTCCGTCAAATTACAATTTGAGTGTCTTCAAGGCTAGAGTGAATAGGCTCTTAATAAACTAGCGCGCTTTACCATCAACGATCGCATCACTGCTTACCATCAGGCGGGATTGCGGTCAAGCGCTGGTTTATAATTTATAAAAAAAAAAAAAAGTATCATACATAACATACATACACAATCAGCCTTTAATGTTCCCACTCCTCCGTACGGAGGACGGGTCTGAGCAGTTGTGTTGCGATGTGTGCCGGCTACGATGCGCCAAGTGTTGTTGTGTCGGGAGGTTGTACGTGGAGGGTCTCCACATCAATCTCCCTCTGGCGCAGCATCGTTGGTCGTTTTGTTGGGTTTAACATTGCACCACCTCGCTCAACTGCCGTCTTCCTTCCTATTCATTAAGTTTTATAAGTGAATGGGTTTAATAAACTAGCGCGCTTTACCATCAACGATTGCATCACTGCTTACCATCAGGCGGGATTGCAGTCCAGCGCTAGTTTATAATTATTAAAAAAAAATGGAACACAGGGCTCCTCTCGGTAAGACAGAGTGACTAGGAGAGAGAGAGAGTGAGAGAGGGAGTAGGCCGTAATCAACCACGCGGGCCCAGTGCGGGTTGGTGGATGTCACATGTCTTTGAAGTTTTGGCTCCAGGATATTCCGGTTTTCTTTACCGATGTTTTCTTTTACCGTTTTGATAGCAGCAGGTGACGAAATAATTTACACAAATTAAAGCGCCTGATGCGGTTCGAATCTAAAACCTACTTATAAGACGCGGCCGATACCAGTAGGCCACCGCTGCTCTCGTGTGTAATTTACCTCTAGTTAATGAGAATTCCTCGATTAAAAAGGCGTTTTAAATTTCGAACATTGGTTTTCTGACTTTTGAAAAACAGACCTTAATATGTTCATTATAAACACCAATATTCAGTGCATCTACCATTACAATTCATCAACTATAATAAAATCAAGAGAGACACAATAATAATTTATTAAATGAATTACGCGTTATTATGTCACCGAAGTAACTAACGGCCAAAATAATTAGGTCAGTATTAATTACTACCCTCATCATACTGGTGATTAACAATTATTAAATATGGTGACGATACTTTTTGTGGGTGCATAAATTATGGGTTGTGGTAACGATATTTGAACATATAAAATATAAATAGATACAAAGTTTTATTTTCCTTTATACGAAACCTGAATAGTTGTTCAAAATAAGCAACTGAATCGATTCCAATCACTTTTATACTATGTTATATTTTTCCCAAATACGTTTAGAAATTGTTGCAGTGTGGTTACCGAGCGCACAGAGCTGATGGTAAATCATAGTACTAACAGCACAGTGAGGCTTTGGCGCGGGTGGGTGAGCGATACATTTACCATATTTTTGTTGGGACAACCAAGTAAGAGTACAAGCTTATAACTTTGTGATTGTTCATGATTTCTTTTTGAGATTTTCTACATAGATTCTTTATAATATTGGATACGTGTATCGGGTAAATAATAAAGCCTTTTATTCGGACAACATTTAAGTTTCTTATGGATGCTAATACACTTTTGATTATAATAAATAAATAAATATATACGAATAAATCACACAGATTGAGCTAGCCCCAAAGTAAGTTCGAGACTTGTGTTATGGGATACTAACTCAACGATACTATATTTATAATAGATACATATATAGATAAACATCCAAGACCCAAGCCAATCAGGAAAAGATCGTTTTCCATCATGACCTGGCCGGGGATCGAACCCGGGGCCTCTACGTCGCAGGCAGGCGTGTTGACCGCTGCGCCACGGAGACCGACGAATTATGATAGAATTGTACCTATACATCTAAAAATATTCATAGATTTGACACTTCCTTGCTTTCTGTAATTCTCCAATCTACTCCATTCTGTTCTCTCTCTGGCTACTCTACTCCATGTTACTCCGGCAACCTGTGTGATATCGTCGTCCCATCTTTTTTGCTGCCTGCCTCTTTTCCTTTTTCCTTCCCTTGGGTACCAATTTCAAATTAATTTCCTCCATTTATCCTTCCCTCTGACCATATGTCCTGACCATTTCCATTTTTGCCTTTTTATTTTTAGGGATACATCTTGTAGTTTGGTCTTTTTCCTAATGTTCACGTTACTCATTCTATCCCTCCTTTTTACTCCTATTGTGTCTATTGTGTCCTGTTGTTGAAAAAAAGCGTGAGGCGCATAATATACAAAAATTATGGCACAAAGCGCCTCACGCTTTTTTCTCATTTTACTAGTATTGTTTATATACTACATAAATTAAATTTTAAGTTTGATATTCTTTAAAAGCATGTTTTTTGAAGTGAAACTTCTTTAGGCACGCTTGACTTGGGGAGTAAACTGGCGAAAGCGTTACGAAAAATGTTACGAAAAATGATCGGGCAAGGCGAACGGAAGCAAAGTATAGTCCTATTTCGCCTGTACTACAACCAAAGAGTTGGCTCATGTAAATATTGCATGGCATGTCGAGTATGAAGTTGTGAGTTCGCATCTCGCCGAAGGCAATATATATTTTTTGGATCTTTTTAAGATTTGTTAACAATTGAGTCGAGTATGAAGTTGTGAGTTCGCATCTCGCCGAAGGCAATATATATTTTTTGGATCTTTTTAAGATTTGTTAACAATTGATTACCTAAGAGCACAAATAATTTATAAATTTCGTTCTGTTCTGGCTTTTATATTGTTTTATATATTTTTGCTGAACATTTCTGATATAATTGAAAGTATAGAAGAAGATATCGTCACAATACGATAATTGGACACAAAGTACAAATTGCTTTCGAGCCTCATAAGCTCAATTATTAAGCTAAGTACCTTGATTGATTAAGAACTATGAATTTCTTCGAGAACATGACGCTGCGAACACCCCCCGACCCCCCTCATTGATTACCTCACCCCCCCGAAGATTATCTCGGGAACCAGAGGTCGTGGACTACCCGAGTTTGGGGTCCCCTGAATCAGGAGGAGGAGCCCGACCTTTTGGCCCCGAGGGAATCCACTCCACCCTCTCCCCTCCCCCCCCCTCCCCCTCCCGCCTACCCCCCGCAACACCACGAAATCTACCCCCCCCCCCCCCTTTAGTTACCTCACCCCCCCGTGGATTATCTCGGGAACCAGAGGTCGTGGACTACCCGAGTTTGGGGTCCCCTGAATCAGGAGGAGGAGCCCGACCTTTTGGCCCCGAGGGAATCCACTGCCCCCTCTCCCCTCCCCCCATCCCTCCCCCGCAACCCCACGAAACCTATCCCCCCCCCCCGACCCCCTTTAGTTACCTCACCCCCCCGTGGATTATCTCGGGAACCAGAGGTCGTGGACTACCCGAGTTTGGGGTCCCCTGATTCAGGAGGAAGAGCCCGACCTTTTGGCCCCGAGGGAATCCATTTTTTTTTTTTTTAAATTGGAGGTCTATGCAAAAATATTAATTTATAAATGAAAGCATGAAATAAATTTAAATATTTATAGAAAATTAATATATGTATATGTGTATACATGTATATATTGTACACACATATATATATATATATATACATACAGATGGTGCGAAAGAAGTTTCACTTCAGTCGTGTGGTCATAAGCACACTCGTTTTTTTTTTTAGTTTTTTATACTATATTTATTGTTGGTTAACTTCTTATATGCCTTTTTTATTCCTCCTATTTGTGAAATATGTCTGTCTATTGTTTCCATTCTTTTCTGAGTTCAATCTTTTCTAATACTTTCTTTTATTTATTTACTTAGTTCTGCTATTTTCTTTCGATTCTCTTTGGTACTCTTTTAATTTATTAGGCCTGCTCTTTGATTAAAAAGGTTAATGGTTTTGCTAGTCATCCACTAGTCAGTCAGATCTTTGATGCTAGTTCCTTGTTGGGTAGCTACTTTGATCGTTCCTTCTAACCAGTTGTAGTTTTCTTGCACTTCCATGCTTGTTGTCTCTTTATTGTAATCTATAAATTTTCTCGTTATGGAATAAGCTATTAGGGCAGTTTATTTTTAATAATTTATTCTTTTTCCATCCATTTGTTAATAAAAATAGTACAGGCCTATTTTAGTTTTCGCTTTTATTTTTTCCTGGACGGTATAGTCTGTTAACTTCATTTTCTTCCATCGATAAATTCAGATCTCTTTTAAAAATCTCCTTGACAGTTTGTAACAGTTCTAATGTAGATTGTTCAGTTTCTTCAACTCCAAAAATAACTATATTATTACTTTTCTTCTCTTTTTTGAAAAAATCAACTTCGCGTTCCAGTTTATAGATTTTTTGTTTTAGTTTTTCGTTTTCTTCAATCATAGGAGTTAGTTTTTCATCTATCCGTTCAATTATATTCCTAGTAAGAGATTCTTTCAGATCCCTTGTCTGTTTCTCCATTGCTATTTTCTTTTTATTAAATAATAGTTGGAATTGCTCATCCATGTTGTCCAATGTTTTTTTTTTTTTTAACGGAACGTAAATGTAGTACGCACTCGGTAGAAAATATTTGTTTATAATTGCAATACTCGGATTAGTTGTCAGCCTAGCTGACTGACAGTTCAGGTATTGATGTTTATTTCCCCGGCTTTCAAGAAGACGATGATGTTTGATATATGTTGGTTAGCAATTAAATTATTATTTTAATGACGGTATAATCTAACCTTTACTTGGAATCCTCTTCAATTTTTTATGCATAGGGGGAAGGGGGGTACATTGATGCAAGGGGCACATAGATACACACGCATTATCTAAAAATCTACTGAATGTATTCGAGTGGCGCTATCTCTAAAACGGTCCTAGAAATGTTTGAATAGACCCTTTTCGTTTGCGCCATCATCTACTCAGCCGTTGGCGCTTTACAAGTCATAACGTGTTTCGGATGCAGCTAACTAAAAAAATACGTGAAATGTAAAATGTTTTCCCCGGTCACTTGTACGATGTTCAAATGATCTATATATACTAATGCTAAGTTGGAGCGTCTAATATTATGAAATTAGTATTTTATTGGAAATAATTTAATTAGTTTCTTTTGTATAATTTTCATTTTGGAAATAATCTTTTGGGGCACTTAGATACAGCAAAGTACGGGGCACATTCATGTGTACCAATGTGCCCCAATGAAAAATGGTATAATATTTTGAATTATACTTATATAGGTATTTTACTTTGTTCTCAAAAAATGGTGCGCACAAACAAACCCAAGACTGAAAGACATAGTTTAGATGAAGAGAACATCAAGAATGCCATATCTGAAGTTATTTTGAAGGTATTTTCCATTAGACAAGCAGCCGAAAAATATGGTATCAAACCTGCAACTCTGCAACATCGTGTTGAAAGGTTTAGAAAAGCTTCTGGGGGAAACCAATCATCATCTTCTAATTTGCATGGGTCAAAGTATACAAGTATTTACTGTCCAGCAAGAGAAACTTTTTTCAGAATATTTGTTGACTTGCAGCAAAATGCATTATGAGTTATCCTTGCAGCATCTTTTAACATTAGCTTGCGAGTATGCACAATATTTAGGATGCAAATATCCAGAACCATGGAAAAAAATAAACGGCCCGGCAAAGATTGGGCTATAGGATATAGGAACAGGAATCAGGAGCTCAGCCTAAGAAGGCCTGAAAATACAAGCGCCGCAAGAAGTTTGGGATTTAATAAGAATGCATTGGCTGAATTCTTTGATAATTTTGAGCATGTAATGTTACATTATAAAACTCCTGATCGCATAGTCATGGATTTATTTGTTTAAATAAAAGGATAGTCCGTTAAGAACAATTCAGATATTCTTAATTGTTAATTTGGTCTTGGTTGGTTCTTAATTTGGTCAAGTTTCCATTACTTTATAAGACTGATTACAATATTTTCATAATAATAAAGTATTATTTTCATGAAAGTGTTATAATTTAACCAATTTCATTCAATCTCCACTTTGTATTAAAGTGCCCCAAGTGATGTATATAAGTGCCCCGTTAGTGGGGCAGAATGATCCAAAAGCCATTTTTTACAAAAATCGCAACAATTATTTTCTGTTACTACTTAAAGTATTTTTAGCCTTGCCATTATAATATTTATATATTTAGCTAAATGTTGACTTGAAAATTAATCCAAAATATGACATTTATCGACATAATAATCGATTTTGAATTTTTCTGCATCAATCTACCCCACTTCCAGGGGGAAGTGGGGTAGATTGATGCAGAAATTTTATTTATTTTCTTTCGATATTCTCACATCTCCCTAGATGTGAGAATATCGAAAGATAAAATTTCTTCTGTATCTTCCAATTCTCTGTTTCTTCTTCTCTAATTTGTTATTTTTTCTTGAATTATGTTTGCTCATGTAATATGTTTAACTTTACCTTTATTAGTTTTATGTTCAGTATTAAGTTTGTATACCTTAATTACTGTCATTCGCGCAAGCCGCTGTAATTAATTATAATAAATAGATGTTCTTTTGACGGTGTTTGTTGCACTACAGTCCATAAAAGTGTAATTTTAACTATTTTAAATAAGTGATTTACTAACGACGAACTTTACAGGCCTGTTGACATTTCAACGTCCGGAAACGGAACTCCTGTTTGTATCGAGTGACGTATATACAAAAATAACGTTGTATAGAAATAAATTAGAATTCTAGATACCAACTTCATATTAATTTAAAATACCCTAATGATATCATATCCAAACTCCATACTAAATATATATAATCAAGAATTTACACGTCAATTTTTAATATAGGTAACACTCACAGAAGTCTGAATCTGAGCCTATGATATTCCAGACTACCTTTTTGTGAAAGGGATTTGCACGTTTTCCTCCACTCAGGCTCAGTGCGAGTTTTAGATGTTATCGTTTTTTTTTTTGTGTCTTCGATTTTTGATTTGTTAATGAAGTTAAGAGCAGTAGTGATGAAAATACTAAGCATAAAATAGTCTCTGCTTGCGTTAGGACCTGCACCATCGCGCCTCTTAGTAGATAAGTACTAAAATAAAATTATAAACTACGACATTCTAAAATCTGTAACAATGGTACCACACCATAATTATGTAACAGGCTATTAATCGGAATCTGCACCATTTTGAAGGAAATTGTAACGAGGGGATAAGCACTGTTACTTCTTATTTCAGGCTATTTCATAGCCTAGCAAGGAGAACAGTAAAACTACCCACTATATAAAAAATGCAAAAAGTACTACAATCTGTTTTTCTATGTAAATAAAGAATTATTATTATTTTTAAATTTCTAAAGCTTTGCTTGAAGTTCGAGAAATTTGTCTATACAACACTTAAATAACGCAATGAATGTTGTTAACCTGTCAAATTGAAACCAATTCCGAATGATATTGTGTTACGTAATTGACTCGCAGATTATCTTTTTCACAAATTAAACTTAATGTAAGTTCAGTGCTTTTTAGTATTTCTATTTAATTAAAAAAGGATAGAAGATAAATATTTGTTTATATTATTATTAATGTGGTTTTGTCGTATTTTTAGACGCCATGTTTTAATCTCTATGGAGTATCTTAATTCGAGACAACTAAACTAAAACTTAACTTAAAGATCGTTTCAAGTTCCTTCATGACACACATAATAGATATCTGAGGTCATCGGAAAACCTGATGTTAGAGATGCCGATGCATTCCACTAGTTTTTACGATATATCCTTTACTGTCAAGCAGTTCGGCTATGGAATGACTTGCCCATGTCTGTAAGCTGTGCCCAAACTCTCTCCACTTTTAAAACCATGGTAAAAAAGCATTTCCTCTCTCTTTAAACATGTCATTATTTTTTTTTATTTGCTCTTGTATGATTTTTATTAATTAGATGTATATATGTATTAGACTAGTATGATACACTCAACATGCATATTTATTATATAAACTATGTAAATAGTACTGTAGACTACCTACATTATTTCTCTCTCCTTCCCCTTACAGTTTATTCCATCCAAAGGTTGTCTGTAAAAGATCGCTCTTAGCGATAAGACCCTTTGTAAAATCTTTATATTCATGTTTTTGTAATCTATATGGTGTACATAATAAAGAGTATTCTATAATATTCTAATATTTTATCTACTATCCATTTCTTAATGAGGAAAAAGGAAAAAGATGAACTCAACTTAAAATTACTTTAGTTTGTGTACAAGGAAATTATCATTGTTTATAATCTCGTTATCCATATAAAAGAATCTTCGAAATCAATATCCAACGAGAGCTGAGACATCAAAAAGCAAAAATAGACATTCAGCACAGTGGTTTTTAATCAAAACTTAAACAATACAAAAGGGAGCTTAGTCCAGTTTCAGCTGACACTTCTCACAAGTAGGCCATATAGTGCACATGCTACCAAAATAATGTGCACGGTGTTTCTTGTCATTTCGATATTAATTTTGGAATATGAGATAAGCTGCAAGTTTAACACTCATCTGTAAGTTGTAACCTGATTTTTCGATTCGGATTTTCCTCGTTTACATTGATATTTTTAAAGAATTATTGTGACTCATTGCAGCCTTTGAATCTATTTAAAAGGGCTGCAGAAAGTAACAGCCACGCCTATGCAATCATTCAAAGTCTTGAACAAATACGTTTAAAACATGTATGTTTTACCCCGTGTGGTACAGCCCGCCGGGCTTAGAATAGTACCATGCTATATCCT
The DNA here is from genome assembly GCA_037179545.1 of Sesamia inferens. NCBI lineage: Eukaryota > Metazoa > Arthropoda > Insecta > Lepidoptera > Noctuidae > Sesamia > Sesamia inferens. The sequence goes on from CM073925.1 coordinate 30,951,064, forward strand.
CCCGTGGGTGTCGTAAGAGGCGACTAAGGGAATTCTCACCAGGAAAGCGGGCAGCAGCGCTTCTCCTGTGGAATATCAAATTACTGCGATCCTCAACCCGCCTGCCAAGCGTGGGGATTATGGCAAACCCACCCAATGTGAAAAGCCTTGGGACAGGCCTTTGTCCATCAGTGGACCACTAGAGGCTAAAGAAGAAGATGTTTTTTCCAAAAAAAATAAATAAATAAATAACTTGTTCAGTTGAGAAAAAAGGAGACATTAAAAATCATATTCAAAATGTTACAAAGCTTTTAACGGGAATTTTGTACTCCTACTCCGGCAATGCGTAAACCATCTATTATAACACACGGCACTCAATGGTAGCTAATGAATACTCTTGAAATTTTCCTGAGAGCAATATAGGTTGGAAGAACATTTCTGACAGCAAGTGTACAAAGCCCAGTCCGCTGCATCGGACGCATTAAGTACAATACAGAATGGCACGTCTCGCTGTGAATGAAAAACAAAAGGAAATCCACTAGCCTTCGCTTTCAGCGTGTACTATAGCAGTATAACGCGATTAATATTGCTTTGAGCCCTACTTATTCACTAAGGGATATAAGAAGATTTGATGCACAGATGAAGTATTGTTGGTTAATGAAAATTTCTTTTCATGCAGTAGACGTAGATTATTCTATCAAATAAGTAAAGTAAACACATATACAGTATCTTCAATATATTTTTTTCCGAATTACGGACCTCATAACTCTCAAGAAACAGAAGAAAGAAGGAGAAGATAATATCGGAGTTTCTCTGCGCAATCGAATCAAAAACGAGACGATTCGCAGAAGAATTAAAGTCACATAGTTCATCGAGTCGCTACAATTAAGTGGTAGTGGGCGGGGTACATTGCTCGTAGCCATTAGTCGATGGGGCAGTAAGGATCTGGAGTGGCGGCCAAGTACTAGAAGACGTACGACAGCTTAGGGTAGCTGCGGGCAGCATAAGGACCGGCCATTGTGGAAAGCCTTGAGGGAGGCCTTTGTTCAGCAGTCGAAGGTCCACTGCTGGCATAGGCTGAAGAATAAGATGTAGAAACACATATACAGGACGAAAAGAATCACTGCTGGCACCATCTCAGCATTGGGAAGTATACAGTGTGGGTGAAGACTTGCGAATGGGTATCTAAAAGCTTGGAGAAGTGATGCGATGCCATGGGGTTGATCGGCGGAGCATGAACTTTTCACATTTACGAAATCGCAAGCGGGAGATAGCAACAACAGATAAATAACTATTATTACACAAATACAATATATAAAGAAAACCCTGTCCGATCCGTGAAGGTATTGTTGGGTATCGATAACTGATTCTACTAATGCCTACAAAGCCGGGCTAAACTTAAAAAAATCCCCCTAAAAAATAAATATTATTTCTCAAAAGGAGGTAACTTAATACATGTGCGGTAGGCAATACAAGCGCGGGCGAAGAGGAGCAGGGCACGCTAATATTTCGATAATGGTGCTGTCACTTTTTAAAAAAATACCAAATTTTGAGGAATTTGGAATTAATACGCGGTAAAAAAAAAGATTATTTCAAAATTCATTACTATTGTTACGTTATGATGATTACGTAAAATGTCATATTTTATTTGGTCATATGTTTACCTAACCTTTATTATCCTTATGGGTCGGACAGGGTTTTCTTTACATATTGTATATACCTTTAAACAATATGTATGCTTTTGCAGGCCATCCTTAAAACTTCATACTATGTTAGAAAATGGGAGCAAGTGATCTCCTTGTGAGTTATGACCCATGAGATTGAACTAATTCATAATATCGTTAAGTCTTATCTAACTTATGACCCAATTTGATTAGCCTTTAAATTTAGTATGAAATTGAGGTGTCTATTAACATCTTGGCACGTCACGATTGTGGCAGTAATTTCCTTTTTTGAAGACAGACGCCATGGCTCTACAGACGACACGGTTGTTTGGAAACGTCAGGGTATCACGACTGTGTGAATAGCCTGTGGGATATGGTGAATCATAAAGTCAGTCGAGAACGAGTGCGCTTTCCCATACGCATGGGATCCCGCACGTCACCACCTTCTATATCAACACATATAGAAAGAGACCGCTATGGTCGTTGCCTGCCAGGGTCGCGGGTTCGTACAGAACTGTGACAACTAGCGCAAATGTATATGAAGAAACAACAAACAAGCGTGGGTTAGTCAATATAAGTCTGACACACCCTTCCGCTCTACCCAGAGAGGGAGAAGTCATTTGATGATTCCCCACCTAAAACAAAGTGCGCAGCGCCTGCTTGCTTTAGTACGAAGTTGGTTAATATTTGGTTTGGTTTGGTTGACGGATATATATATATATATAATATATATATATATGCGCAATCACCATAGTTTATCACTTAATTAATGAACATGCATAATTTAATGGTTCTAAAATCAGTAGAAATTACTTTACAGTTTATTACGATGTCAAATTAACGTTAAACAGTTCACTATCCTTGTTATTGTTATTTAAATATTTCAATACTTAACCTAAAAACATGAACACGTGTACGAGAGTGAGGCGATAACTATAAATATGACCGCACCGCCGGCGCTTGGGCAGTCCCTTGCCCGATGAAGGCCAGCCCGCGCCGCAGCTGAGCTAGTAATTATTATAATGCCCCAACAATGACCTCTGAGTTTGTTTCGACGTTTCTTCTCAGAGCTAGTACTAGGAAACGCCGTGGTCATCAAACCACTAAGAACCCTTTCGATCCAGCCGTCCCTTGCAGTCCTCTCTAGCGACGCCCTAAGCCGAGGTTCGTACCCCACAGGGGGTGCCCTTAGTGTGTCGTCGCCTTAATTTTAGTTTAGTTTTGAAGTGCCCCTGGCTGGAGGTTTTAATTTTACTTAAAGCATCCACACAAGCAGCAAGTAGTCACGGCCTCTAATGGTCAATTACGAGATGCCATAACATAAAAATAAAAACAAGGCGCTTGGGCATTAACTTCTGAGCTGCCAAACAGTAAGGACCTAGTAGTCACGTCGCGCGTCGTTACGCTTTTTGTCGAATGAAAAAAAAATGTTATTGCGCAATTTGTGAAGTTTCCTTTCGAAGACCCAAAAATGAGTAATCATCGTGAAGATAACCTTTGTGACGTCAACTATGCTGACTTTTTAAAAACACCACGGAGGTACTTTCTCCGTAATATATTATTAATACTTAGTTAGTGAACCTAAGCTAAATTAGCACTAAAAAGGTTCTGTTCTAGTTTGGTTAAAGTAACGCGACTTTTTGGCGGACATGTAGTAACTGGTAATAGTTACGATTCTTCCATTTATGGAAATGCATACAGCCGTACGTCGTGGTGGCCTAGTGGTTAAAACACCAGCCTCTCAAGTATGAGTGCGCGGGTTCGATTCCAGGTCAGGCAAGTACCAATGTAACTTTTCTAAAGTTATATGTACTTTCTAAGTATATCTTGGACACCAGTGACTGAAGGTGAAGGAAAACATCTTGAGGAAACCTGGACTTTATAAGTCTGAAATCGCCAACCCGCATTGAGCAAGCGTGGTGATTACGCTCAATCCTTCTCTGTATGAGAGGAGACCTGTGCCCAGCAGTGGGACGATAAAAAAGGTTGATGATGATGATACAGACAAAAGTGCTGAACAGTTACGTTGCAAATACTGTACCGAACGAAAAGGCGATCAAGCACCGCATCATCCAGCATATGGTTACGCTGGATGACCCGCACCTGATCCGACAGTCGTTGCGCCGACACGTTGACAGCTGGCTCAAGCACCTGAAACAGAGAGAGCATTCGAACACGGTACGCGGTCAGGTTGTTTCCTCCCTCTGTAGCCCCATAGTATGAGCGCATGACGTTTTCATTGATGGATTGTGTCCATCTCATGCGCTGCACACTTCCGCCGGGAGCTGGGACCCTGTCAGAAGCCGATGGGCCTCGAGGTCCTAAGCGGTCCGGCGGCCGGCGTCCTCCCCGTCGGCGAACAGGTGGTGGCGTCGTCGGCGGAGAGAAGTACTCGTCGCTCGAGCTCGACGCAACTGCCGCGGCCGGGGTCGTCACAGCACTTACAGTGGCGCTGGAGACCGGCGGCGGCGAGGCGGAGCTGAGCAACGAGTCCGGAGATGGTGGGCGTGCTCTGCGTGCGGCTAATCTCGTCAACATTTTTCTCGTCCAAATTTTCTAGTTTTATCTGAGGTGACAGGTGTCATGTCACCTCCGGTTCGGTAGTTTTTTATAGGCTTTGATCCACATTATTGCTTATTTATTTTTAAAAAAATGCATATACTATTGTATTATTGAATTTCTGTGTACATTTTCTGTAAATGTTGATAAAACTGCTTGTAAAAATGTATTTAAAATAAAATATAATTAAGAGCTTGACGAAAATGATTGATGTTAACACGCATTGCACATAACGTAGTAAATAATACTTCGTTTTCTCATTTGCGCAAACAACCTACTAGCCGCGCTTGCGAGCAGAATTGATTGCTCCATCGTCTCCCACTGTTGTAAGCGGCATGTGGTGGGCTGATGCGACAAAATTGTGATTCTAATTATGTATTAGTGTTTTTGCAGTATTTATGACTTTTTATTTAATTTGTTGAATTTATTTTAAATTTATGACTTAGTGTTGTATTTGTAATGTGTGTTCTATATGAGTCAGGAATACTTGAAATAAAATTATTTGGTGCAATTTCAGCTTTGTTACTGTTTTATTACATTGGTGTGGAATAGATTTATGGAATAGGGTAGTTGACTAAAAAAAACTAATTAGTCCGTCAGTCTGATTTCCAAAAAATACTAGACTTGTATTTTTCTTTTTTCATATAAACAAAAAATGAAGACGACACAATGCGTTGAAAACTCGTGTCACGTCACTGCAGGCTATACTCTTTAGTGAGCAGGTGCGTCACCAGCCACCACTCCTGATCTTTGATGCCTTTTATATTTGTAAATTTTTATTGATTTTATAAAACAAAATATACTTATCCAACATTTTTCTATAATCTGAATGATGGACTAAATAGAATCATTATTTTTACCCAGGAAACATCTCTATTGCATTTTAAGCCGGTCGCAACTTACAAGTTGTATATTGTAGGTTCAAAACCCGTCAGACTTCAAGGTAAGTCTAGATTATTTCATCTGCTATCAAAATGGTGAAGGAAAACGTTGTTAGATGACCGGCATGTCTTAGAGATAAAACTTCGAAGGCATGTGACATCTCCCTTTCCTTGAGAGGAGGCCTGTCCCCACGGCTAAGACTAACCTACTAAAGTTTGCCCCTATGTCTCGAGCTGTACGTCTGATTAAAGTGATTGCGCGTAAGGAAGACTTGTTTTGCCAAAAACATCCTAAGTTTTTACAAGCAGCACAGAACCAAATAGAATAAGGTATAGACTTATAGGAAATAATAATTAATGATATAGGTATTGTTCCTGTTTATTATAGTCTAAGTGTATAATGATAATATATTATAAATGTTTCTTTACTAAATATTCTGACTTTATGTACCTATGTTATGTTTTTTGTTTTATGTTTTTTTTTTCTTTTTGTATCATTTATTCTTATTATATTTTATAATATTAGGCTGATTATGAAATGTAGACACCTACATTTCATAATCAGCCTAAAATTATAAAATAAACTATGTACTCCTCGTTGGCTTAGCCAGGGTAATAATACCAGGACACCCTGGTATTATTACCCTGGCTAAGCCAAAGAGGAGTACATACTTTATGTTACCTAGTACTGATTATAAAATGTAGGTGTCCTGGTATTATTACCCTGGCTAAGCCAATGAGGAGTACATACTTTACGTTACCTAGTACTGATTATGAAATGTAGGTGTCCTGGTATTATTACCCTGGCTAAGCCAACGAGGAGTACATACTTTATGTTACCTAGTACTGCTTATGAAATGTAGGTGTCCTGGTATTATTACCCTGGCTAAGCCAACGAGGAGTACATACTTTATGTTACCTAGTACTGATTATGCAATGTAGGTGTCCTGGTATTATTACCCTGGCTAAGCCAACGAGGAGTACATACTTTATGTTACCTAGTACTGATTATGAAATGTAGGTGTCCTGGTATTATTACCCTGGCTAAGCCAACGAGGAGTACATACTTTATGTTACCTAGTACTGATTATGAAATGTAGGTGTCCTGGTATTATTACCCTGGCTAAGCCAACGAGGAGTACATACTTAATGTTACCTAGTACTGATTATAAAATGTAGGTGTCCTGGTATTATTACCCTGGCTAAGCCAACGAGGAGTACATACTTTATGTTACCTAGTACTGATTATGAAATGTAGGTGTCCTGGTATTATTACCCTGGCTAAGCCAACGAGGAGTACATACTTTATGTTACCTAGTACTGAGTATGAAATGTAGGAGTCCTGGTATTATTTCCCTGGCTAAGCCAACGAGGAGTACATACTTTATGTTACCTAGTACTGAGTATGAAATGTAGGAGTCCTGGTATTATTACCCTGGCTAAGCCAACGAGGAGTACATACTTTATGTTACCTAGTACTGTTTTTAGAAAATACTAGCTGTGCTCTGCGGTTTCACTCGCGTAGGTATCGACATGTTTTTTTATATGCTTCGTTCCTCTTGGTCGGAGCGTAATGTTATATAGCCTAAAGCTTTCCTGAATTGATGGGCTATCCAACGCAAAAAGAATTTTTCAAATCGGACCCGTAGTTTTTTTTTTAATAATTATAAACTAGTGCTTGACCGCAATCCCGCCTGATGGTAAGCAGTGATGCAATCGTTGATGGTAAAGCGCGCTAGTTTAATTAGCCTATTCACTAAAAAAACTTAGTAAATAGGAAGGAAGACGGCAGTTGAGCGAGGTGATGCAATGTTAAACTCAACAACACGACCAACAATGCTCCGCCACAAGGAGATTGATCTGAAGATCCTCCACGACCAAACTCCCGACACAACAACATTTGACGCATCATAACCGGCACACATCGCAACACAGCTCAGACCCGTTCTCCGTACGGCTTCACCAGACATCATGCCGGAACACGACGAATCGCTTGGCGGTAAGACTTTATCTGGTGGGTGGTAACTTCTGCCGGCAGCCGATGTTATTAGACCCGTTCAACAAACAAACAAACATACAAACAAACAAACTCTTCAGCTTTATATATTAGTATAAATAAGTTTTTTTTAGCGCATGTTAAAAACGATATATAACATAATTATACCACTTAAATTGAAAAATGTTTTTCTTCATAATTATAGTAAATACAATTTTGTAACATGCCATGTTTATGTCAAATGCATCATTACCGTACTTATAAATTCATTCTCTAGAAATAAATTGAAGCAGCGTAACAACTCAAAACTGACAGCTTAATATAAAATATGTCAGATGTGAAAATATGTGAAATGTAAGAAAGAAAAGTGTTTTTCTGTTTAAAATTTTCCTTAATTTGAATAGGCGCAGTCATCCAAATTCAGATTAACACAACCGCCTTATTACAAAACGAAATCTAATTTTAGTTCCAGGCTTAATCTTTGAGTCAGTATTCGTATTTCGAACGTAGTTGAGGTTAAAAATGACAACTTAGCGCCAAACTAAACTGTCATTTTAACAGCATTTCTATAATCATCTGCTCTTCTCAATGCATCGTTCAATAACAATTTAGGTGGTTTAAACCTGATCTAAATAAAATCTATGTTTTGTAATAAGGTGGAACATATTTATCGCTTTTCGTAAAAGAACATTCTATACGAGTATAAATAAAATGGGGGCAAAAATACGAGTAATCAATGGTACGATCTGAACATAACAAGGCAAATAACTAAGTCGTTCGGTGGACATCTGGTGATATTAGAGGTTATATTGCTTTTTGTCCGAATAAGAGGCTACAAAGCCCGTTACGGTTTTTTTATTGCTGTACTCCACAACGCTGTATCGCTTCGTGAGTTCAATGGATTACATTTTTTAGGTTACCTTTGTATTCATATGTGTTACTTAAGTGTTATGACTTTTATATCCTTTAGTCATGATATAACGCACTCACTTTAACACTAAAGTGAGTGCATTGCATCATAACTAAAGACTAAAGTGGTATAATTATGTAATTATGCATACTAAAATTATGTTACGATTCCAGGGCATTGTAGAATAAATGACGCTAAAGATGACTGTGGAATGCTCAATGCAAAAGAACAGCATCATAATTTTTACATGTTTACTGATGGATATCGGCCTCGTAAAATCATCTTCATACCACGCTTAGAATTTCCGTGAGCGACAGAATCAGAAATAAAGAGAGCCTCAGGAGAAGAAAAATAACTAAAGAATTGTCAATTTTAAATGACAATGGGCAGAAAGAAAAAAAGGAAGAAAAATAATAAAGTATTACAGGAACATCACAAACTCAACTAAATTAAATACAGGGCGCATTAATAATAAAGTACAGACCAAACTTAAAAAAAAAAATATAGTACGTGGAAGTAGAACGCGAAAGTAAGAAAAGATATGTAAGTTCGTGCAGAGACTACAATTTGGTGTATTGATATTTCATCATCATCATCACCATCAACCTTTTTATCATCCCACTGCTGGGCACAAGTTTCCTCTGATATAGAGAAGGATTGAGCGTAATCACCACGCTTGCTCAACGAGGGTTGGCGATTTCAGACTTAAAGTTCAGGTTTTCTCAAGATGTTTTCCTTCACCTTGTGAGTCATTGGTGCCCAAGATATACTTAGAAAGTATATATAATATGTTGATATTTACTGTAAGCCTTTTGGTCTCAAAACTATTAAATTAGTTCCCTGGGCGCCAGTAACTACATTGTTCGATTTTTCGAGATTCCGAGTTTAAATATGAATTCCCAAAAGTCCCGGGAGCTCCCCAACACGTGAGCACTAACGCTCTTCAAATTTGAGCTTCTCAAACAATATCTTGCAATAACCTTAAACACACAAGAGTATACCGAATTTCACCTTTGATCCCAATAATACCGAAAGTCGACGTTCCGGAATTTAGGCAGATACCTAGTTCGAGATCACAAGCGCAAATGTTTATACGAAAACTTTTGATTACGGAGCCGGCAGTTATGAAAACGAACTGGACCGATATTTTGTCATCTAACACGCAGAGGCGAACCCTGGTAATATATAGCGAACCCTTTTTTATTGGAAATCAAAAGTTTCCGCCTCGCAGCATTTTGATGAGAAAAATTTCGACTGTTTTTTTAAATCTTAATCGATATTTATGTCGCATTTTCACTTTACGAGGTTTTTATTATATCTATTGTTGTTGCAAATTGAAACAAAGGTTTTTTTTTTTCAAATTGTTTCTGAGGCACAATAGTAATAGAAAAACCTCTCATTAAAAGTGACAATTTCAATGCTGGACCATGAAAATTTGGAAACTTTAAAAAGCTTTGAGAATTTAAAAGAATTGAAATGCCTTGATTTTTCATAAATATTGTTTGTAAAGATTCATTGAAACAGTAAAGCTTCATTACGATCTTCTAAAAAAAATGAGTATAAAGTCCAAAACAAATTGTTAGTAGAAAATTCTCAAACAATTTGAATACGTAGGTACCCGACTGTTCTCTGTAAAACTCCACCAAACAAAAGGAACATTAGAAGAACAATTATTTAGCGAAACCGTTTTACCTTTTATATTACACAACATAGTTGTACGCAGCCAAGTTTGTGTTTAATGGATGGAAAATGGATATTGCAAGCAGCTTCATCACGCGACCTCAAAAGTATCGTTAAGCCTTGTCTCAGGGGATGAAAAAGATATGGAGCGCGTATGTTGACTTTCACTTCCTTGTTTACACTCAGGTAAGCCTGCCGGTGTATTCTGTATAACTCGCACCGTATAAGCTTTAGTAAAGGGAGTTTTGAACGTGCTGTCACTGAGAACCATTAACGCTGGGGCTCTGTCTCGCATATGGCCTTAGCACTATGCTGGGTGAGCGATTTACAGTCTCGCCAGCGTTCCACAGGAGCTGTTAAGGAATCGGTTTCAGGGAAACCGAGACCATCCCTATGTGCGGATGGTGATCACCGGGGAGTGTGGGAAGTTTACTTCATAATTACCATTTAGTGAGGAAAAAATCCCACACTCCTCAATCTCGGTCTCCCCAGGTCGATTGCCTTTTGAAGGTTTTCCCCCGAAACAAAGAAGCCTACAAAACTGTTACAAATTAAAAGGTGACAAAGATAGGTATAGGTGCTCTATAGCTCTCGATACTCCTTCAACTCTTAACTTCGAAGCGCAAAATGTTCGTTCACACCACATTCGTGATTCCAATACACAAGGTAGGCAGCACAAGTAGGCTGTAACCCATTTAAATTAAAATTACTAACTTCGTACACCCAACGAAGAGTCATGTTTATCCTGGGAAACTTTCTCGGCAGATTTCGTTTAGCGCGCTATTAAAAGGAAAGGCGAAAATTCGGAATTTAATCCCCCTGATGTTTGCGGTAGTGTGATTGTGGAAGAGTGAAATGTTTTGCAATACTACTAAAGTAACGTATCTGTAGAAACTGTGGAAATTATCTGATTATATTTATGCATCATTTTAGTCCAAAGATGTCCATTGCATTCATGTCCATGCATGCCCGAAGTAGTGGAGGTTCAGGAATGAACCTCCACTACTTCGGGCGGTTTTATGCTTCTTGCATTCTCCGAATTCGCGGATGCATGCATATAATAATCTTTTTTTTTCGCGAATTAATTCCAACTTCCCCATAATTTGGTATTTTTTTAAAAAAGTGGCAACACCTTTTTCGTCGTTATTATTATGAGCGATGCCCTTCACCTGCGCATGTATTGCCTACCGCACATGATGTATTAGGTTCCCTTCTTTTGCAAAATAATATATTTTTTTTTAAGTTTAGCCCGGATTGGTAGTCATTAGTGGAATCAGTTATCGATACCTAACAATACCTTGACGGATCGGACAGGGTTTTCTTTGCATCTACACTAATAGATATTATAAAGATGAAAACTTTGTTTGTTTGGTTGTAATGAATAGGCTCAAAAACTACTGGACCATTTTCAAAAATTCTTTCACCATTCGAAAGCTACATTATCCACGAGTAATATAGGCTAAATTTTATTTTGGAAAAAAATAGGGTTCCGTAAGAAATTTGGGTTTTTTGAACACAAGGTGTAAAAAAACAACCAGAAAAGTTATTTTATTTCGCGTTTTGCATCGGTAGGTAACCGACATCCACGCGGGCGGAGCTGAGGGCAACCGCTGTGTAGTATAAAACAAAGTCGCTTTTCTGGCCCTATATCCCTATGTATGCTTAAATCTTTAAAACTACGCAACTGATTTAGATGCGATTTTTGTAAATAGATAGAATGATTCAGGAGGAAGGTTTATATGTATGTCGGAGATCGTCGATATAATTTTAATAGAAGTTGCTGATTTGATTTACCTAGTAGAGGGGCGAACGCTTGTGACGTTGTTTAGTGATGGCGTCACATGGACAGAGTCGCTTTGGAAAGTGGGGTTCGTCGAACGGTCACTTTGCATCGAGACGCGGACCAAGGCACGTTCTCCGAACCGAAACTGTCGGTTTGCCTATTCAAATTGTTATTATGAAGATTGGAGAGTATATCTACACGTTGTGCTTTAATTCAAAAACTCACCAACGAAATGGAACCTGTACCACCACACCAAGATGCTGTCGACCCTACCACTCTGCCGTCGCTGTCTCCGACATGTATAATACGTGCACCCGTGCGAAGCCGGGGTGGGTCGCTAGTATTGTATAAAGATTATTGTATAAATATTTCCCTGCGGTAATGTTTACTCGTTGCCAATTAAGGATGGACTGGTGAGCACTACAAAGCTAACTGAACGTTTGATAAAGATAAAGGTTTTCCTCATAAAATTATATGAAAATTTCGTATTTTTTAATTTTTAGCCCGGGGATAGGTACAGATTTTTCATTGTTTTTTCAACAACAATCTTTGTTTACAAAATCATTAAATGAATGAGAAGTTTCCTTGATTATTATGAAATTTAGTCACTCAAAATTCCTCAACATTTTGAGACTGAATATTAACGAAGAAGAAATTCCGGATATTTTTTTTTTCCTAATAATATCGGGATATATAGTATTATTAGAAATCAGAAGCGGGTTGATTTAAAAAAATACAATTTTATTAACGTAAAATTAAATTAAAATTAATAACAGAATTATTGGAACAAACGTTAATCAACCATAAACAGAATAACAATTATTCACACAAAAATACGAACGAAACAAAGTTAGTTTATACGTATGACCTATGTCTGACACTCTAAACGGACGCTGAAGGAAAGAGAGCGAGCGTCGGTACTCAGCTGCTTTTTAGTAACCGTCCCTCTACTCACTCTTAACCTAAAGATCTCCAACAGTATTTATGCTTACCAACCTGCGTGGTAGATTACGGCCCACTCCCTCTCACCGACAGGAGGCCTGGCTCCCAGCAGTGGGAACATTATAGACTTATTATGTATACAATATGTAAAGAAAACCCTGTCCGACCCATAAGGATAATAAAGGTTAGGTAAACACTTGACCAAACATAATATAAAATTGTACGTTATCATCATAGATACAATACTAATGAATATTGAAATAATCTTTTTTCCCACGAATTAATTCAAAGTTCCCCGAAATTTGGTATTATTTAAAAAAGTGACAACACCGGTATTATTATGAGCGAATAGCGTTGCGGCCACGTGCCGCGTGCCCTGCCGCCTGCCGCCCGCGGAAGGGTTGCTTACCGCACATGTATTAAGTTACCTCTTTTTGCGAAATAATATTTATTTTTTTAGGGGGATTTTTTTTTAAGTTTAGCCCGGTTTTGTATCCATTAGTAGAATCAGTTATTGATACCTAACAATACCTTCACGGATCGGACAGGGTTTACTTTACATATTGTATAGTATTCTAACTGGATTAACGTCCAGGTACTAAAACAATTGTGTGCCAAATTTTATACAAATCCGTTCAGTGGTTTTGCGTGAAAGGGTAACATACACCCACCCATATAAATTATCACGTTTATAAAACCGGTTGGAAGACTTTTGATCTATAAACATTTCATGGGCCAACGTTAAACATATTAGCACGTTTATCTCATTACCAAGAAGGATCACGATATATGCTAATATTAGTCAGACAATATGTGAAAATGAAATCCCGCATATTATATTGTAAGGGATCCAATAACAGCCCACAGGAACATCTGTGCAAAAGAAATGTGTTACATACAGTGAAACGCTCGCGGCGCCACCCACGTGTGGTTTATATGGAAGAAAAGCACTTTACTTGTGTACACGTTCTACAAGTACATTGTGTTGTGAAGCATGTAATAGGATCTTTTTTTGTAAATACTGAAAGTGTGGAAAGTTTATTTTAGAAACTGTAGCTGATCTAAAACGCTTTATTTACAGTTACTAGATGATATTTCAATATTGGTTTATATAACTTCTCAGTTTTTGTGCTAATATCTATTATGATTCAATTGAAATGAATTAAAAAAATAAAAACACTTAACCATATATTCATATAGGGTCTTCTGGTCTGGACAGCCTCCGTGGCGTAGCGGTAGCGGACGCGGCCGCTGCGCAAGGAGGCGCGGGTTCGATCCCCGCGGAGTGCAGATATGTATTTGTATGCATGAATATATTTGCACTGGTCTGGTCGTGCCTCGGAAAGCATGTTAAGCCGTTGGTCCCAGTTGCTATAAGAACATCTAGTGGCAGTCGTTACGGGTTATTGGAACCCTAAAAAGTTCAACAATTGGTCTAACTGCAATGCTTCGATATCGCCTTCTAGTTGTGGAGATCAGACGGCGGTTGCTTCACAGAAATTATCGAAGTTTAGCCAATATCAGCAGATAAACTGGTAAATAGGACCCCAGACTCCAAAGCTGAAAAGCTTCGGAGCTGCGACTGGAATTAATTAACGCTGAGATGATGATGATGATATTCATATATCGTCTTATATCCATATACAATTGGGACCTAAAGTTGACAATTAGAAAAATGTACAAATTAAAAGATACGTACTTAGAGTTAATACAAATGAATAGACATAAACATTCACACTTTAAAGGACAGACAAACTTACGGCTCGTAATATTAGACAGATACCCAAGGCATTGTTTGAAGAAAGCATCTAAGAGCGGTTTTACATAAAAAGTCACTTACGTTGAGTTTTCTTATAGGAAAAGTCTTCACGTTACATTTTGACAGCTACAGCAAAAATTGTGTCGACTATAATATTATACATAGGCAGTGCAACCAAGCATAGTCGTCGGCAAGAATAGATGTAGTTAAGAATAAATATGTAATCATCATTATCAACCTTTTTACTGTCCCACTGCTGGGCACAGGTCTCCTCTCATACAGAGAAGGGTTGAACGTAATCACCACGCTTGCTCAATGCGGGTTGGCGATTTCAGACTTAAAGTCCAGGTTTCCTCAAGATGTTTTCCTTCACCTTCAGTCATTGGTGTCCAAGATATACTTAGAAAGTACATATAACTTTAGAAAAGTTACATTGGTACTTGCCTGACCTGGAATCGAACCCACGCACTCATACTTAAGAGGCTGGTGTTTTAACCACTAGGCCACCACGACTTATAAATATGTAATGCTTATATGTAATTAAGAAATTAGTAAAAGTGTATATATAGTAATAAGACAATAATTGTTATTGCTATGATAATAAATGTAAGATGACAAAATATGGGAAAAAAGCGACCCAACAAAACAAAAGCCAATGCTGCAAAAAGTATAGAGTGGAAAAAAGTGAAATGGCGTTACTAAACGGACTAACAAAATTTCTTGCCATGCAAGAAGCGTAGCGACGGCAACGCCAAAAAAAAAATTATACATAGGTAGATGAGGAGCTATTTTAAATACATAAATACTAAGCAATATCTATATGTATACTTATTATTATAAAAGTAGTCATTACCATTATTTGCCTAGCCTTTTCCTAACTTTTTTGAGGTCAGCTTTCAGTCTAACTGGATTCAGCTGCATTCTGAACCAATATTATATCTATCCAACCTCTACAGCCCAGTTACTAGGTACTATAACCTTTACTATTAATAGACTAGTGATCAGACTTTCGGATTTCTGACATCCTTTAACGACTGTCAAAGATTATAAGAGTAGTATCATTAGTAAATAGTACTTTTCATATTATAATTATGTTTATAAAGATGTACGATAGTATAAAATTACATATAAGAGCTAAATTTTTGGTTTATATGTATGTATGTAACAGATAATCCCTGGAGCTAATGCCCAAATGTAAAAAAAAGATTCAGTAGTGGTATGCTTCGTTATTCGTGAGTAGTATAGCTATAGGCTAAATATAATTAATCATCATCATCATCATCAGCCTCTACTCGTCCACTGCTGGACAAAGGCCTCTTCCATGGCACGCCAACAAGCTCCATCCTGAGCAGTCCTTTTTGATGTCGTCGCTCCATCTCGCCCAAGGGCGTCCTACGCTAAGTTTGCCGAGACGCGGTCTCCACTCGAGGACTCGTTTACCAATAATACTAATAATTAAGCTAATATACAGTATGTTAAGAAAACCCTGTCCGACCCATAAGGATAATAAAGGTTAGGTAAACACATGACCAAATATAATATAAAATTTTACGTAATCATCATAGTACCAATACAAATGAATTTTGAAATAATCTTTTTTTCCCGCGAATTAATTCCAATTTCCCCGAAATTTGGTAATTTTTAAAAAGTGACAACACCGGTATTATTATGAGCGAATAGCGATGCGACCACGTGCCGCATGCCCTGCCGCCCGCCCCCCGCGGGCTGCAGGCGAAGGGTGGTTATCGCGCATTTATTAAGTTACCTCTTTTTGCGAAATAATATTTATTTTTTTGGGGGATTTTTTTTTTTAAGTTTAGCCCGGTTTTGTATGCATTAGTAGAATCAGTTATCGATACCTAACAACACCTTCACGGATCGGACAGGGTTTTCTTAACATACTGTATAATAGGGATGTATCCAAGGTATGAAAATCAAAAAAAAAAAAAATTAGTCCGTGTTATAGATAATAAAAAAAATTAAGACCCGTATTTTTTATTTTATCGTATTACCAAAAACTACTGAGATATAGCGTATTAAAGTTAAGGAGTGGGGGTTAATTACGTCATGCTGTGGTATATTTTGTACCGCGGCGTGACGTCATGCGACATTTCAAAGCAATATATCTTCCTCAGTATTTGAATAAAATAAAAAATACGTGTTCAATATTTTTTATAAATCTATCTGATGGACATTAAATTATTTTTTAGGCTACAAGCCAATTAATATATTAGCTAAATTATCGCTGTTTACTAAGTCGGAGAGAAATAAATCTTAAAAAAGAATTATTTCCATGCACTGATTTAACCCTTGTGTAAATATAGGTATAAATAATGTATGAACTTTTGATCCGCTTTATGTAAAAAAATCTACAAAAATGTTTTATCCCTTTGATGTTTTTTAAAAAAACTCGACACACTTACACTTATATTTTGATGAAAATATATTTTTGAATAATAATATATATCGTCCGTAGAGCGAAAAATCATCAAGTCGAAAAATCATGTTTTGAGATAATGAATTTTAAACTTTTTTTAAATAAGATTCGTTGTAGCTTTGACTAGCCATAGCTTATCTTTGCATTTTTAGTTTTAGTTTAAAGGAAAAAAAATTAAGTTTATATTAAAAGAGGTATAATGCATGAAAATCTTTTTGTAATTAAGAAAAAACTAAAAACATCAAACTAGTTAACTATTCTTTAGACAATCTCTGACCTAGTTTTGACTTAGTTAATTGTCGACCTTAGTTAGTGACTTTTTACTTAGCTTCAAATTATCACGAAGGGAAATAACACGAGTTAAGTAAAATGGAACTAACTGTTACATATATAATTTTGTATTGTAAATACTCACTATCTAAATTTTGAAAGCTTGTGTGGTAAGTTATTGTTTAAATAGGACATAAATAATGTAATTAAACGATTGTTATAAATGTATTTAATGTATATTAAAGAAAATAATACAAAAAAATAACAAAACACTCTCATATTTTAACAAAATAAAAAAAGAAGTGCATCAACCGCATGCAGCACAAAAATTACAAAAACTATTATTGAAAAAAGGAAATCTAACCGTCTACTCATCTACTTCTTCTTCTCCCGCCTCTGTCATATCTGACTCCAATATTCTATCAATTATATCTATACTTGTTGGTATTGATACTAAGGGTGGAGCTCTTGTGGTATCATCCCTTTTGCACATAAGTTGTTAAGATCCTTCTTTTTGATTCTAAAATGGGCAGAATGATGGGCGTGGAATAAACTGAAGCTAATTTATAATTTTTCAACTCTTCGATATGTTCCTGTGTAGTTTGTCCGTCCATTATTTGTTGGTGTTTACTCTTTCGAGTTACAAATGAAGTTTTTGTTGAGCATTCCAACACATTAAATTCTAAATAAGGGGCATTATGCTGATATCGAAATTTATCAAGACCTTGGTATTTTCTGTCAAAACGTAGACATTTAATTTTTAACCATTTAATTTTATTGCCTTCTATATCTCTATTTGTGATCTTTGCAATTTTTCATTAAGCGCTCTTGCATCAATCAAATCCGTGTATTTTAATTCCTTAACGATATAAGGTGGCGCTGAATCTCGGTATCTTTTAGAGCCAGCACGCTCCATGATTGATTTCCAGTCAATCATGGAATGAACAGGTATGTGTCTTCGCTCTCGCTCTGCCAGTCCACTTCCATGTGAGTGTGACCACTTTCTAAATATTTTTGTTCAATCACTTCTAGTTGCACGTCCGATCTTTGTATAAAAAGGACCAATAATGCCACTATAAATTGATTTCTATTTTGCCCAGCGCATGTGTCACTGTAAATGGTGACTTCTTTAACATTCTTTGGTATTTGACTAATCCACCAGTTCATTGCACTGGCAATTTCCACACTGTCCCTTTTACCATTAATCTCATTCCAAGTTATACAAAATGCTTCATGTGGTGGTTTAGATGGGTGAATTGTATAATTTTGAACATTTAATATTTTAGTGTAATATAAAATACCAACTCCATTGACTGCTATATGCAAAGTAGACTGTATGCATATCTGTCGTTATAACTAGGTAATTTTCATGAATAGTTGATCGCTGCTTGTCCGAATCTTTCGCTTGCTGTGCTTAATTTTTTCTTAAAACATGTAAATCATATTCCTCTTTCAAATTTTCTGTATATCCGGCACTATCATAACGAGTGCATGTTATGCATAAGTCTTTTTTTGGGGTAAAAAATGATAAATTGAATTTAGACCTAAATATTGTCTTATAGACATAAAATGAACATGGTTCTTCATTCAGCAAAGTTAGTGAATCTTTATACAATTCGTACATTTTGGCGATTATGAGTTTACTATCCAGGTACTGTCTCTTACTTCTCTTTCTGCAGTAATGAGATTCAAGCTGGAGAAGAGTTAATGTGGTCAATTAATTTTTGCTCCGGATCATAACTGGTTTTGTTAACCGGAACTCGAGAACCACGCCCATCCTTTCCTGTGTAATTACCTAACTCATCCCTATACTTTAATGCTTCATTTATTGGTCCTTTTGAAACACAAAGTTTTAGGAAAATATCTTTACAAACTCTTATTTTAGAATCATTTTAATCGAAGTAATACATATATGTAGCAGTCCTGTTTTTATGAGTAAGCAGGGATTCCAACTTTCATTGTTTTAATAGGTTGAGCCACCACTTTTTGAAGTAAAAATTGTGTTTGTGGAGTGAAATTGGTAAATTTTCAGTATGCTTCACATATTTTAAGAATTTCATATTCAGAAAAATGATCATGACTTTACGGGCTACTATGACCCTATTTTACATAGCATTTTACGGGCTTAGGTTTCTTTTTGCTTACTAGATTTAGCTGTTTTTCTTCCACTTGCTAGGATCGGTTTTTTCCAACGCATAGACTTGATGGTATTGTTTGAATTAATAGCGTTTGGAACTGGCTGTTCCGTAGAATCCTGACTGTCTACAGTCACCTTACCGGTTGAATTAAATGATTTAGAAGTTGTTTTTTGAGGTACTGATTGTTGTTGATTCCTTGATTCAATATTTCCATTGTTGATGTGAATATTTTGTGAACATTCCTTATATTGTCCCTTACTGTATGATGTACTTGCTTCACTATCGCTGTCACTAGAAGAGTTTGCAACATACACTCGTTTTTTTCTTTTTGCGACGTCTATCATCGTCACTATCTGGGAACGCGTGCCGCGGTATGTCGTCTTAATAATAGCGACAAACTCACTAACTCGAGGCGAAATGTACCTTAATTGTTACAATGTATCTTAAAGTCGTATAAATATAAATCAAAAGACTTTAATTATTATTCACTATAGATCTTATGTTTCCCTTTTAGAAGAAAAAAAAAGCTTAAATTGAGTTAATTATTTTTCGTTCTTGCAGTGCAGTACAATTCATTCAAAAATGAAGAGTGAGTATTCACTATATCGAGTTTGTTAATTTTCGCTTTCGTGCGTTATAGCAAACTGTTGATTTCAAATAATTACTAAATCAATATAGTGATTTTTAAATTATCTTTTGACATATGTATGCGTTCATAATTTAAGGGGAAAGTAAATAAGTCGACTTAATTTTGAGCTATGTTAATTTTTCGTAAATGCATAATCATTAATTAAGTTAGTTATTTCTACCATTATGATGTGGCATCCAAGGTGTAGGATTATTTACTATTCACATTTCGTAAAACAAAAACGAAGGCAGCTAGAAAAATACCGGTTGGACTGATATGTAGAGAAAAAAAAATATGATATTAATGATAGTGATAACCTATTTTGGTCATTTTTGGACTTGGTTAATTTTCGCTCTACGGGGACGATATCTGGTTTAAGGGTAGAAAAAGGGTAAATAATTATGAGTAAATTAAATTCAAACGTTCCAAGGCTGAGTTTTAAAACCTTTGTATACAGTGATAGTCATGCAATATCATTATCATCACCATTATCTCAGCGTTAATCCCAATCGCATCCGAGGAATTTTCAGCTTTGGAATCTGGGGTCCGCTTTACCAGTCTAACTCCACATTTGGCTGAACTTCGATATTTTCCGAGAAGCGATTGCCGTCTGGCCTCCACAATCCGAAGGCGACATTGAAGCATTGCAGTCAGACCAATTGATGGACTTTTGAGGGCTCCAACAACCCGCAATGACTGTCATTAGATGTTCGTATGGTAACCGCGCCAACGCGACGGCTTAACGTGCTTTCCGAGACACGATCAGGACCAGTGCAAATATTCATATTCATGCATACAAATATTTGCACTGCGCATAGTCATGCAATATATTCATATCATTATATTATTTATATATATTTATTATTATATTATTATCTACACTAATATTATAAAGAGAAAAACTATGTTTGTTTGTTTGGTTGTAATGAATAGGCTCAAAAACTACTAGACCATTTTCAAAAATTCCTTCACCATTTGAAAGGCTATGTTATTCACGAGTAACATAGGCTAAATTTTATTTTGGAAAAAAATAGGGTTTCGTAAGATATTTGGGTTTTTTGAACATAAGGTGTAAAAAAATGACCATAAAAGTCACTTATTTTGCGTACGCTGCCTAAACTACGAGTATAAAAAATAGAACCATAAAATGTACTAATTAATTTTAGATCTTATAAATACCTACAAAAAAGTCTGCGACACACTATACACATCTATGTCGAGTGAGGCACAACGAACATTTTTGAAGTGAAACTTCTTTACGCACGCTTGACTTGGGGAGTAAGCTGGCGAAAGCGTTACGGAAATTGATCGGGCAAGGCGAACGGAAGTTAAGTGGGGGATATAAGCACAGAGGCGCCCGTGGCGCGAGCTTGGTACTACAAGGTCTACAACGAGTTTTTTTTTTTTTTTTTTCAATAAAAATAGAAGATCTATGCATTTTTTTTTTTTTAATTTTGAGACACGGATACACTTATTTATTTATTTATTTACACTTAACACTATACATTAAATTTTATGTTGCCTGACAACCATTCAGGGGGTCAGTTAACATAAAATTTGGTACCGCCTACTTCACAGTCCTTCCTGTATCCCCCCCTACCTCCCCCCCTCACCCCGTAATATCCCCACGAAACTCCCCCCCGACCCCCCTCATTGATTACCTCACCCCCCCGTGGATTATCTCGGGAACCAGAGGTCGTGGACTACCCGAGTTTGGGGTCCCCTGAATCAGGAGGAGTAGCCCGACCTTTTGGCCCCGAGGGAATCCACCCCCACGAATTAATTCATTATCAATTAATTATCCCGCGAATTAATTCCAACTTCCCCGAAATTTGGTAAATTTTAAAAAAGTGACAACACCGGTATTATTATGAGCGAATAGCGAGGCGACCACGTGCCGCGTGCCCTGCCGCCCGTCGCCCGCGGAAGGGTGCTTATCGCACATTTATTAAGTTACCTCTTTTTGCGAAATAATATTTATCTTTTTAGGGGGATATTTTTTTTAAGTTTATCCCGGTTTTGTATCCATTAGTAGAATCAGTTATCGATACCTCACAACACCTTCACGGGTCGGACAGGGTTTTCTTAACATACTGTATATATATATACATACAGATGGAGCGAAAGAAGTTTCACTTCAGTCGTGTGGTCATAAGCACACTTGTTTTTTTTTTTTATTTAAGAATCTTTAATTTTTTTTGGACTACATTTAAACGCATTTATTTATTTACTCATGCTATTAATTCTTATCAAAATAAATTATTTCATCACTAAGTTCAGTTTATGTAAATAATATTTGGTCTGTGAATAATTATAATTGAACGTTTAGTTTTGAAGTTATGGCAAAATTAAAATATTACGATTTCTGCACGGCACGTTGCGGGAATTTATATCTATGAGTAAGGTCCCCGCGCGGCTCAGACCCAAAGTCGGCTCTCTACGCAGCGGTCGTGCGTGAAGTCTAATATTTCATTTACTTTCGATTTTTTTAGATTTCGTTCTTAAAACTACACCTACGTCAAAGTTCTTCTCAGAACTATACAACAGTTCTTCTTTGAGCTAATCAAAGTTCTTTTCAGGGCTAACCAACAGTTGTTTTCAGGGCTAGGCAACAGTTCTTTTCAGGGCTAAACAACGGTTCTTTTCAAGGCTAAACAATAGTTCGTTTCTTGACTAACCATCAGTTATTTTCAGGGTTAATAAACAGTTATTTTCAGGGCTAACTAACAGTGATTTTCAGGGTTAAACGACAGTTCTATTCAAGGCTAAACAACAGTTCTTTTCAGGGCTAAACAATGGTCCTTTTCAGAGCTAGAATATTACATGCTACTTACATTTTCTTTAACATTTGAAAATGTCTAAGAGAGCCAGGTCTCAACTTTCTAAACATAGTTCTCAAGCACGGGCAGCAAGAATACGTCGTATGGGAGAATCTTCATCTGAACGTTCACAACGCCTTGCATAACAAAATCTGACAGCCTCTGAGTAACGTGCACGAGATTCGAGGCTGGAGCGTTTCCGACATCTTCATGAACAAAATGTAAGGACGTCTCAGTTGCCGATAATTTGCAGCGACTTAGAGCTCAGGCAGAGAGACAGCAGTTGTCCACAAATACAGTTCGTAATCAAATTTTAGCAAACAGCAACAGACTGGCTTGCAGATATGATCCGCAGATTGATTATGCACAACAAGCGTCACTCCAAATCGGAGTCATGAATAAAATCTGCGCTAACTGCTCGGCCAAGAAATGGGCGGACGAACCTTCAGGAGCCGCCACAACTAATAAAAAATCTTTTAACTAATAATCATCCATTATCTGGTCATTTTTAACAAATATACGTAAACAAGCGGCCGCCAGCGACTTTGTTCACGTTTAGTTAGTTATGCTCCGCTCCTATTGCACAGCGCAGGGTGCTTCCTGGATTAATGGGCTATTCAACGCAAAAAGAATTTTTTAAATCGAACCAGTAGTTGCTGAGATTAGCGCGTTCAAACAAACAAAGTATAGATACAAAATTGAAGAATTACGTGTATCATCTCATTGGTAGGCTTTTACACCATCAGGTCAAAACCCACAATTCTTACAAATATATTTTATTTCGCGTTTTGCATCGGTAACCGACATCTACGCGGGCGGAGCTGAGGGCAACCGCTGTGTAGTACAAAACAAAGTCGCTTTTTCTGTCCCTATATCCCTATGTATCACGAATCGTCTCGCCTGCAGGTTTGACGACTTCCAGCCACCCGAACAAGCCGGTTTCCGAAAGGGCTTCAGCACAGTAGACCACATACATACGCTACGGCAGGTTATACAGAAGACCGAGGAGTATAACCTACCCCTTTGCTTGGCGTTTGTGGACTACGAAAAAGCCTTTGATTCGATCGAGACCTGGGCTGTACTGCAGTCTCTCCAGCGGTGCCAAGTAGACTATCGGTATATCGAAGCGCTGAAGGGTTTGTACGAAAACGCCACCATGTCAGTCCGAATACAGGACCAGACCTCGAAACCAATACCTCTCCAGCGTGGTGTTAGACAGGGAGATGTTATCTCCCCGAAATTGTTCACCGCTGCATTGGAGGATGTCTTCAAGGTTCTGGACTGGAAAGGACTGGGCATCAACATCAATGGCGAGTACATGACACACCTTCGGTTTGCTGATGATATCGTAGTCATGGCTGAGACCGCGGAGGACCTGAGTACAATGCTCGAAGACCTCAGCAGAGCCTCCGAGCGAGTCGGTCTTAAAATGAACATGGGCAAGACGAAAGTCATGTCTAATGCCCATGTTGTACCGACTCCTATAAAGATTGGAGACTCTGTTCTCGAAGTTGTTGACAGTTACGTGTACCTGGGACAAACTATCCAGTTAGGAAGGTCCAACTTCGAGAAAGAGGTCAATCGTCGAATCCAACTCGGCTGGGCTGCTTTCGGGAAGCTACGAAGAATCTTCTCGTCCCAAATACCGCAGTGTCTCAAGACAAAAGTCTTCGACCAGTGTGTGTTGCCAGTGATGACATATGGAATTGAGACGTGGTCGCTAACAATGGGCCTTATGAGAAGGCTCAAAGTCACTCAAAGGGCAATGGAGAGGGCTATGCTTGGGGTTTCACTGCGCGATCGAATCAGGAATGAGGAGATCCGCAGAAGAACGAGAGTAACCGACATAGCCCGAAGAATTGCAACACTAAAGTGGCAGTGGGCTGGACACATTGCCCGTAGGACCGATGCCCGATGGGGCCGACGGGTTCTCGAGTGGCGACCACGCACCGGAAGACGTAGCGTGGGTAGGCCCCCGACAAGGTGGACCGACGACCTGGTGAAGGTCGCGGGAAACCGCTGGATGCGGGAGGCGCAGAACCGGTCGTCGTGGAGAACCTTGGGGGAGGCCTATGTCCAGCAGTGGACGTCTTTTGGCTGAAATGATGAATGATGATATCCCTATGTATGCTAAAATCTTTAAAACTGCGCAACTGATTTCGATGCGATTTTTTTAAATAGATAGAGTGATTCAATTTAACAAATAACTTGAATCTTCGTTTCAGAATATTTAATATTGTAATTTGACGCTTTTGAAAACCTAGGCAGTTCTATTAGGACATTCACGAAGTTTGCGTTGTTGGCCTAGCGTAGTATCCTTGGGTGACCTGGAGCGTCCCATTTACACTTTTATTCACAGGGAAGCTGTTAGCACCTACATTGAACTGCTATGGAGAGGAGAATAGAATAGTATAAAATACTCTTTATTAAGTATACCATATAGATTATAGAACAAAAATATAAAGATTTTACAAACAATTTTTATCGCTAAGAGGAATCTTTTACAGACAACCTATTATCCACTGACTGGTTTCAAATATTCAGTTTACATTATTTTTTTGTTTACAAAGTAAATAAACGTATTTTTTTGCATATAAGATGGAACTGTCAGTTGCGGCTGGGATGTGTCAATATTATAGTACTGAAGTGGCGTTTACGAAAATGATGTAGGTACGAAATAGGTAGTCTCTTATCGGGGTTCCGTACCAAAAGGGTGTAAACGGGCCGTTTTGCTCTTTGCTTCTGCTTTTATTTGCTAAGACCCTACTATCCGTCAGTCTGTCACCAGAATCTGTCATAATTATCCAGTAGAAATTTTCACAGGTGATGTGTTTCTATTACTCCTATAACAGCAAGTATTATAAACAGAATATGTACCTACAATAAAGTTTTATATGAGGCACGCACAAACGTAATATTCTTGGCCACTTTTTGCTGGATAATAATATCGGCAACAGATGGACGCTTGGAATATTCAAAGAATATTAATATATATATATATATATATATATATATATATATATATATATATATTTACTTTTTTACTTTCAAAATAAATATATGAACGCCATAAATACTTAATTGAATTACATCTAATAGTAGACAGCCGCGGAGCTGTCTGAAAGGACTGTAATGGAATGGATTGGAATGGAATGGAACGGAATGGAATGGAACATAAATATGAAGACAATATATATGTATAACGGCGCATGACTGGTTAGTTTTGAATATTGTGATTAGTTTTGTAGCATTATCAATTGTTCGTAAATTACTCAATTTTTTGAAGTCGATTAAGCGATCAGTATTCGCATAAATTATGATTTTTATTAAGAGCTGATAACACCGACTGGAGTTGCGTTTGAGATAGCGAGCGACCGTTACCGCGGGCGTTGTTTGCTCAAGCTTTGATCGAGTGTGTTGGTCATACTTAAACCCAGTGCTCTTATCTGTTTTAATCTGAGATTATCATTTTAATCCCTTAATATTAAATTGATCTAAGTGTCTGTACAGTTGAAGTAATAAGAATCGAACATCACACTACATTTGGTATTTTTCAACGTTTTCTCGAAATACCACCCACGGAACTTCGGTCCCGCCTCCTGACGTTTACCCGTTACATATAAGATTATACTTTAACATAAATCTTTTTTACAGCCCGTTCAATTATTTTCACTTCTATTACATTAGTGGTAAATATTTGGCATTGTTACCACCTCTTTCTTTTAAAGCCTACAGAATAGAATTCAAAATCAGTTCAAAGCACGGTAAAAATGGATTTGTTTAAATTTCTAATCTTATTTCAAATGAAGTGTACATGCCTAGGCTTTGATCTTCGCAACATTAATTAAGTAACGTCAGGGCTGTATTTTCTGGCGAAGGTAGTGGTTCCTAAGTACACCTACATTATGTCTGCTTTGTTTATGCCCTACGTAATGAGGGGCGAGCCCAGTGACATTTACCAGGAGGCGTTTAATAACGATAGATTATATTTTTTTTAAAGCTAGGGACTACAGTATTTTTAATGAAATATAAGCTAAGGGACTTAAAATATTATTAGTAAATGTAAATAATAAAGAGGGGGAAGTTAATCAGTCCAAAAGGTCGGCCAATGCTCTGTCACCAGAAAAACTGTCTAAAAGGCTGACAGCATTGCCACGTTATATGGCGATGCTGATTATTAAACCAAAAATTATACCAGCCTTCTGATCACATGAAGAGGTGACCGCTGGAAGATGTCTCGAAAAACCAAGTGGGAAGTTAGACCCTATTTCTAGGTATATTTTAATACTTATCTTTATATACAGGAGCTAGCAAAAAATACAGAAATAATTAAAATCGCTGTTGATACGTTTTCGCTCACAATTGGAAGGGTAAAAGTCATCCAAAGGGCAAAGGAGGGGGTTATTCTCGGAGTGTCGCTATGTGATTGAATCAGGAATGAGAGATATGCAGGAAAACCAAGAAAACCGACATAGTTGGAAGAATTGCCAAACTAAAATTGATGAAACAGACATTAGACTGTGGTCGGACAGTGGTCAAATGGTGGTCAGGCAGTGGTCAAATAGAAGTCTTATAGTGATCAGATAGTGGTCAGACAGTGATCAGGCAGTGGTCAGATAGTGTTCAGACAGTGGTCAGAGAGTTGTCAGACAGTGGTGGTCGATAAAGAACCTTATTCGCAGATCAAACGGCTAATGGGGCTTAAAGAACGCAGCATTGGAAGGCCTTATATTGACCGGTTGCCTTTGTGAAGCCAAGAATGGGTTCAGGGAATCAGGATTGGGAGTGACCTAAGTCTAGCAGTGGATCCATAGGCTGAAGAAGAAGAAGAAGATGCATTTCTGCTGAAATGATGGTCATTATTTAATTACATAATCTGTGTGCATCAGCAGATAAAGCCCATATTATTATTTTTATACTGCTCAAAATTATTCTTCTAACGTGCGTGTGCACTCACGGTCTGATTTAATTTAACACTGTTTATTTTGACCCATTTTTTACCCAAAATAACCTCTATAGTATTTCGTCCGACGGCCAGTGCCTACAAATGAAATAATTTCAACCCAACTTTGCATAATATTCCTGAATATTCTCCCAGACTGTCGAGAACCTGGCAATACAGATGATTATGTTAATTTTAACAAACAAAGCATACCTACTTCTATTGCCTTAAAAAAGGCAATTTATTACCTTCAATTTATAACCTTCTTTTAAATGTTTTGTCTTTTCTTTTCATGAATTTGGGAGCCTCTGATAATAATATTAGATGGTACAAATTCTCCGTAGCAGGATATTCACTTCATCATCATCATCATTTCAGCCGAAAGACGTCCACTGCTGGACATGGCCTCCCCCAAGGATCTCCGCATCGACCGGTCCTGCGCCTCCCTCACTAAGCGGTTTCCCGATATTAACTTACTACCTAATTAATCGTTAACTACATCGTGATTTGCCCCATGACACCTTAGAACTGACTTTACCTTATATAATAATCCTACATAAATAAAGAAAGACACTACATTTAGAGAATTTAATCATCATATGAGGCCTCCTACAAGGTGGACCGATGACCTGGTGAAGGTCGCGGGAAGTTGGCCCACTCCCTCTCACCGAAAGGAGGCCTGTGTCAGGAGTGGGATCATTATAGGCTGATTGTGTTATGTATAAGATAATACATAATTATTAGCTTATTTTCTTCGGTGTAAAATTTATTATTTTAGCATAGAGTATAGGTAATTAAAACGTCTTGGAAAATTATTAATAGTGAAACCGGAAGGTCCAGTGATAGAAATACTGACTATAGCCTGACTGTTAATGGTAACATAATAAAATCAGACTCGCAAGTCGCTGAGGTGTTTGAAAATTTCTTTTCGGATATTCCTGTTTTAACTACTAAATCCCTAAACTCATCACCTTCTGTTGCTGAGTCTTTGCTTAAAGAAAATGTTAATGTTTGTAATTCGGAATTTCATTTTGAATATGTTACCAGTAAAGATATAATTAAAATCTTTCACACTCTCAATATAAAAAAGACTGCTGACCTATGGGGTCATTCGGTGGAAGTTGCTAAGTCTATTATTGATATTGTGGCACCCACTCTAGCGGTTATCTTTAATACTTGTATTGACTGTGGAGAGTTTCCTGATCTCATGAAAAATAAGTAAGATAATACTGTTGTTTAAATCAGGCAGTACATCAGACCCCACAAATTATAGACCTATTTCTGTACTACCTACCTTTAGTAAAATCTTTGAGAAATTAATTTTAAACCAAATGCTAAGTTTTTTTAATAAACATAAATTATTACATAGCAAACAGTTCGGTTTTACAAGGGGTCGTTCAACTACTGATGCCGGTGTTGAACTTCTAGGTCATGTCTATAATGCATGGGAGGATAAATGTGATGCCTTGGGCATTTTTTGTGATTTGTCCAAGGCATTCGATTGCGTTCTTCACGAAACGTTAATCAGGAAACTCCGCCACTACGGGATCAGGAACTCTGCATTGGATCTTATTACATCCTACTTGAGTGGTAGGATTCAAAGCGTTGACGTTAATGGAAAAAGATCTTCCGGATCTTTAGTAACAATGGGAGTCCCACAGGGGTCAATTCTTGGTCCCTTTTTATTTCTTATTTACATTAATGACCTGCCGTACCTCATAAAGGATAATCACGATATAGTGTTGTTTGCAAATGACACTTCACTTTTATTTAAACTTAAACGTCAGCAGCAGGTCACTGATGATGTAAATAGCGCGATCTCCAAAGTAGTCCACTGGTTTAATGTTAATAATTTACTCTTAAACGAGAAAAAAACCAAATGCATTAAGTTTACTCTACCTCACGTTAGGCAGGTGAAAACTAAAGTGTTGATAAAGGGCGAAGAATTGGAATCTGAAGACAGCACAGTGTTCTTGGGTATAACTCTGGATGCTAAGCTTCAATGGGGTCCCCATATAGAAAAATTGTCAAAAAAACTAAGTTCTGCTGCATACGCAGTTAGAACAATTCGTAATTTGACTGATATTGAGACGGCCCGTTTAGTGTACTTTGGCTATTTCCATAGCGTAATGTCGTACGGCATTCTGTTGTGGGGAAATGCCACTGATATTCAGACAATATTTGTTTTGCAGAAACGAGCTGTTCGTGCAATTTATAAATTAAGTCCAAGACACTCTCTCAGAGAAAAATTTAAAGAAATTAATGTACTGACCGTGCCGTCTCAATATATTTATGAAAATCTTTTGTATGCTCATAAAAATATAAAATTGTTTAAAAAATATAGTGATGTCCATAATATAAATACTAGGAACAAGCACAAATTTATTGTACCTACAACAAGGCTCAAGAAAATAGGTGGCTCTTTTAGATGCCAATGTATACATTTTTACAATAGACTTCCAGAGGTGGTTCAAGATCTGAGCCTGAATAAATTCAAATCTTTCATTAAACGTAAGTTGTGTCAGAAAGCATTTTATAGTGTTAAAGATTATATTGACGACAAAAAGGCTTGGGCTTGAGCTGCGTCCGATTTCTATGCTTACACTGATTGTTCTTTGATTTTTCCTCTTGTAGTTAAATTTGCAATTGTTTTTTTTTTTTTTTTTTTTTAACTTAAAGCCAGTAAATACTATGTAGCTAGGCATATTGTACGTTACGGAATTGCATCGCTGACAGGGGTATTCGGCACTGGTGCAGCTACACAGGAGCTAAACTTAGCATTCGGGAACACCGTTGGAGCTGCTGAACCTTGGACAAAACTGTCTTTGCATTGTGTAGATTCAATTGCCTAGTAATGTATAATTGCATGGAACACGTGTGAGCACGATCTACTTGCTGTAAAGCATCTATTTGTTGGGTTAGTCGTTTATTGACTTGATAGTGCTATGGCTGTTGAGAGTATGTCATGCTCACTCAAATGTCTCGCTGGTGGTGGCGTGTGTGTTGGATCATTAGGTTCCCTTCAATATGGTTGAGCTGAATGATGCTGATCCATGCGTCATGTTCGTGAACGGACGCCGTCAGAGGGGACTGGTCATCTCTTAGCTGCTACGGCGTATTTTAATTTCTGAATTGTTGTTTTTTTTTTCATAATGGACGCTCTCAGCGTACAATATATTTCTGCATCGTTCTCACACGATTGATTTCAAAATGAATGATGTAATCAAATATTTGTATCAACAGCTTGACAATTTAAAAGAGTGTCCATGGAGTTTCTTGCCCGTTCTTCTCCATAGGTACCTACTCTTTGGAATGGGCGACTAGCTTCACCTTACTGACTGACCGACCTTCTGACAATTCAAAAGTGCCTGTAACTGGTTTATTTGAAATAAATGCTTTGATTTTGATTTTGATTTTTGGTATCCGTCGGCTCAGATAATGCTCTAGCTTCCTATAAATATAATAATTTGCGAAATCTAATCTAGAGTTGCGAAGTCCTCATAAAATCTCACAAATTTTTCCTCTTTAGAATACCTACTCTTAAGCGTGACTTCATTGCTTTGAAATATATTTTTTCCCTGAACTGACTACCCCGTTTCATAGCATTGTTTATACGGGCTATTACTTTGTTTTCTCACAGCTTTCTTTTTGACTTTTTTCTTTTGGCTCGGCTCTTAGGCCGCTGCCTCGAATCTTGCGGGCAGCGTGGCGGCGGCAGCAGCGGTATGGGAGCCGGGCGGGCATCGAAGACCCGTCCTCGAAACTAGCGGGCAGATCGCGCGTCACTATAGCCGTTTGGTGGTATGTTCACGATTGTGTCGACGAGATATTTGTTTTTATTCGCGAAAGAAATGTCTGAACAATGGCGGCACCATCTTTTTAATTCAAATTTATTCCTAAAGCTCGATCACCGCTCGCTGGCCGCCACCGCCCTGCTGCCGCGCCGTTGTTTTCGAGAACCGGTCCGTTTGATTTTACGCATAAGATCCTGCCGCTCACTAGCCGCCGCCGCTGCCGCCCCGCTGCCCGCAAGATTCGAGACAGAGGCCTTAAAGGTCTCGGGGCGATGTATAAAAGAATGGACCATCATTATTTTTTCTAATCTGACTGACATTTCAAAAGATTAGCGTGTTCAAATAAACTTTTCAGCTTTATTCTTACCATTTGAATATATATAGTTAAAAGCTTTTTTCTTTTTTTTTTGATCTAAGCAGACAGACATTAATCTTTTGCTAACTAAAGAGGGTGTTTAAATATAGTAAATCTTATTCATCACCATCATCAACCTTTTTTTATCGTCTCACTGCTGGGCATAGGTCTCTTCTCATACAGAGAAGGATTGAGCGTAATCACCACGCTTGCTCAATGCGGGTTGGCGATTTCGAATTTAAACTCCAGATTTTCTCAAGATGTTTTATTTCACCTTCAGTCATTGGTGTCCAAGATATACTTAGAAAGTACATACAACTTTAGAAAAGTTACATTAGTACTTTGCCTGACCTGGAATCGAACCCGCATACTCATAGTTGAGAGGCTGGCGTGTTAACCACTAGGCCATCACGACTAATCTTATAATGAGAACGGAAACCACATTCTTTCTAGTGTTCTAATGAACGTCAGACAGTCTCCTAATTGAATAGAATTTCGGCAGAAACATTACCAAACTATAGAAAGATACAAGCACCATATTCACGTGTCGCAAAAATAGGGAAAGATTTTAATTAGCCCCAACAAGAGGCACATTCTCGAGGCAATCTCTTAAAAGGCTGTTAAAAAGATTAATAGAAGGGTCAATGAGGTCATTGGTTCGTATTTAGTGCCCTCGAGGGCTGCATGTAGTAGGCTCCTTTGTCCGCCCCCCGAAGTTAACAGTTTCGCGCGATTAGATATTGTGTAGCTAATGGTTATTCCTGATGAGGGCCTTCGTCCTTTTAGGAATACAATATACACGCTGAAATATCGAAGCCCAAACTATAACCAACATATGCAGAGATCATCAGCATATGTTGCTTTTGTAAAAAAAAATTGCGCGGACGGCCCCATTGGCATTGTGCGGAAGTATTGGAAGTATCAGGCTGCGTTTACAAATATTTACACTCACTTAAACAAACAGCCAGTGACTGCCAGTGAGCAGCTGTGGCCTCTGGTGCAGCATCGTTAGTCGTGTTGATGGATTTAACATGCATCACCTCGCTGAATTGCCTTCTTCCTTCTTAATCACTGAGTTTTTTAAGTGAATAGGCTATTAAGAGCTTACTAGCTAACTAGCGTGCTTTACCATCAACGATGGCATCAATGGGTACCGTCAGGCGGGATTGCAGTTAAGCACTAGGTTATAATAAAAAAAAAATGTATTCATGACGACTGATTAAAATAATAAATAAATAAAAATATATATACGGACAAATCACACAGATTGAGCTAGCACATTTCTAATATTAAAATTACAACAGACAGGTCTTCGGAATTGCATGATTTTATTCCCCCATCTCCGTTCCACCATCGGACGACCCGTCGCACGGCAAGTTTCCACCCTTACGTTGTTAACACCACTACGATCCGGACGAAGTGTTTTGCCTCCTCCCTTATACCGCGTACATCGAGGGACTGGAACAGTTTGCCAGCGGCTGTGTTTCCATCGGACTACAATTTGAGTGTCTTCAAGGCTAGAGTAAATAGGCTCTTAATAAACTAGTGCGCTTTACCATCATCGACTGCGCCACTGCTTACCATCAGGCGGGATTACGGTCAAGCCCTAGTTTATAATTTAATAATAAAAAAAGACAGTCCCCCAAAACGCCCACCCTTCACAACTTCTTAGTCCTTTCGCTGTGACCAAAGAAGTGGCGCAACAAACTCCTCAACAGCACAGCTGTCTGTTTGGTTAGGAAATACTTAATCTAGGTATGTCCGGTTATACGGCAATGTTCCTGCCGCCGCTCGTTTACTCAAACTACGGAGAGAGGTCCTTTTTTATCTAAACTAAAGTTGGGTGACGCGTATAAACACAAAGTTAGGTGGTATTGCAAGCACTTAAGTAGTTTGTGTTGCGTTTTCTGCGCGGAGGTATCGTGTTAAAGTTCTTATGAAGGAAACTTTTAACTGGATCACAAGCATGACTGTACTTGTGTGTTCACAAGCTATCTAGGTCCCTGTATCATTTATCCTATCGCAGGTATGCTGGAGGAGATTTGTTATGAAATAAGCGTCACCACATTCTTTTATGTTCTGTTCTTTTTTAAAAACAAAACCATCATCGGACGACCGATGATGGAACGGGGATGGAGATGTTAAATCTTGCGATTCCCGCGCACACTCTCCAATATGCATCCCATAGAATACCGACAGGCTGGTTACTCTGTGCCTGTGATCCAGGCTTTAGAGATTGTTTCTTGTTTATTTATATAAGTGTGTACATACACACATCAAAAGTGTCTAGGGATCAAGCATTTTTATGCGGATTTCTTGAGATTGAGATGTGGCTTTGTAATAAATTTATGATTTTATAAATTTATATGGATCCTTTTTGGTGCATTCCATAATTTGAATCAGGAACTGTGAATCAAATTCGAGTAAAAGATGAAAATCAGCTGTCAATATTTTCCCTATAAAAACATACAACGCATTGAAGACATTATTAGTGCTACTGTTTCCCTACTACTGATTAAAACCAACGTTATTATGGAGCGGCGACGTCATTTAAGCAGGGAAGAAATGCTCAGAGCCGTGGGAATGATAGAAGCTGGTTCCCGGCAACGTACTGTGGCTTTAGCTCTGAATACAAGTCAGAGTGTTATCAGTCGACTTTGGACACGTTACCGAAGCACTAGTACCGTGGCTGAGCGCCATGGAGGACGGTATCGCTGCACCACACGGAGACAAGACCGATACATTCAAATCTTAACTCGAAGAGCTCCAACAATAACCGCCATGATGTTAGCCGTGAGGCTTCATCACTCTTCAGGGAACTTAATTAGCGACCAAACAGTCAGAAACCGCTTGCATGAAGTGAACCTTCATTCCCGAAGACCGCTACGGGTACCACCTATAGCAATGCACAATCGTAGGATTCGATATCAATGGGCTCTTGAACACAGAAATTGGGCAGAAGAACAATGGCGTTTCGTGTGCTTTTCTGATGAGTCTCGTTTTGGTATGAGACCGGATACAAGACGTATACGACACTGGAGAACCCCTGGACGCCAACAGCGATTAAAATCCTGCCAGGAAGTCCATCCTTATAGTGGTGGAACCATCATGGTATGGGCGGGTATTTGGATCGGCGGAAGAACTGAGTTGATTTGGATCAGAGGCAACCTCAACGCTCAAATTTATGCTGAGACGATTGTATCAGACGTCATCGTTCCTCTACAAGTGCAAATCGGTCCCTTATTTCAGTTAATGCATGATAATGCACGACCGCACACCGCAAGAGTTGTAAGACAGACTCTCGCCGCAACTAACATCAATGTCCTGCCCTGGCCTGCTCAGTCGCCAGACTTGAACCCGATTGAGCATGCATGGGATATGCTACAGAGAAGAGCTCTGCCGAATATGGAGGGTATCCAGTCGCAAGAAGAACTTTTTTTGTTGTTGCAACGAGCATGGGCGGCCATTCCACAGCGTGATTTGGATGAACTCATTTTGAGTATGCCAAACCGATGTTCTTGTGTTGTTAGTGTTCGCGGTAGAAACACGGATTATTAATTGTTTAAGTTACCCAATAAAATTTTAGAGAAAATTGTTATTTCAGTCTTTTTTTCGAACTTTTGTGTTAGTGGTTCAAATGTCAAATATCCCTTTATTAGGAAAATGGCAAATTTCTTTATTAATGCAAAGGTGACTTGGTTTATCGTTACTGTGACAAACGGAAACACTTTATTTGATGAATCCTTAAAGAAAATTTTAATTAATATCAATCAGGAGAAAAGTTATTGCAAAAATATATGTTGATCCCTAGACACTTTTGATGTGTGTATATAGTAAATTAATTAAACAAATGGTAAATACAAAATGCTTCTTCGCTCAGAATTGTTAAGTAAGTGTTTGGGATCGCAACGAGAAGGTCTACAGTAGCGAATAACATAGTATTGGATATATGTATTTATGACTTCTCTACGTCTGCTGAAGCGTAGTAATCATGGTTATTTCCCAAGAGACCATTAATTGGGTTCTCTATGTAGAGTAATCATGAACTGGACATTGTTAAACAGATATAATTATGATACGTAATAATATATTAAAAGTATATTTAACCGTTGTGATGACCCAGTGGTTAAGGCCTTGCCTCTCATACGCTTTAGTTAAGCCCGAATGATGACCAATGTGACTCTTTCAATTCATATGTTTGTTTTAATATAATTATAGACCTTTTATTTATTTATTTATAGACCTTGACCGCAATCCCGCCTGATGGTAAGCAGAGATGCAATTATTCACTCAAAAAACTGAATGAATAAGAAGGAAGACGGCAGTTGAGCGAGGTGATGCAATATTAAACCCAACAACACGACCAACGATGCTGTGCCAGAGGGAGATTGATCTGGAGACCCCCACGACCAAACTCCCGACACAACAATATTGGGCGCAACGTACCCGGCACACATTGCAACACAACTACTCAGACCCGTCCTCCGTACGGCTTCACCAGAACACGACGAATAGCTTGTTGGCAAGGCTTTGTCAGGTGGGTGGTAACTTCAGCCGGCAGTCAATATTATGGCCTACCACTGACTTTTTCAATTCATACGTACTTATTGAGTTACCTCAGCAAAGAAATCAGTGTAGAAAAACATCATGAGCAAGCCCAGACTTAACACATCACATGAATTTTAGAAAGGAGGCGAGTTGTGTGTGTGTGTGTGTGTTTTTGTTACTCCTCCACGCCTGATGATCTCATGTATTTCATGATCTGATGTATGTGTCTAATATATTGTGCGTCTTTTGATCTGTTCTAAATAAACGTACTCTTTCTTTTTTTACTTTTTTATACTTTTGCACAAAGAAATGTACAGAGGCGGACTTAATGCCTTAGGCATTCTTTATCAGACAACCGTAGGTGATATAGAGATTAGGTGGCAGGTGTTTTAGTAGAAATGAATGACAAGAAAAAAACTCGTAACACTAGTAAAACAAAAATTTAAATAAGCTATTATCAAAATATATACAAAACTAAAACTTGTGAGAGAGGTGTTGAGATGCCTCTACAATAATAGTTTAGAAAATAACGCTGCAATTTCCGCTTAAATGCAAAACAACTGGTGACCATCCTGACATGAAGAGAAAGCGTATACCCTCAGAAGAATGAACTGAATATGAAATGAATATTAAACAAAGTCAGACGTATGCTAAGGACGGAGTAAGAGAAGATTGTTAGAAGAACGCAGATTCTTACTGTGTGAAGAACATAAATATTGGAAGTGAGTCACAAAATATGAAGTCCCTGAAAGTACATACAAAAATAGTTTTTTGCTACAAGATACTAAAGCTACACATAATATTCAAACAACTTACAGTTCTGTCACCGCTAAATATCCTTTGACCACCATTAATTTAACATTAATGTCGACTCACAACACTTCACAACAAGCTAAATTGTCACCAATCACAACCGAATAAGAACTAGATTTATATACGCAGTTCAAATTACAATGACGCGGTCTCGTTATTCACTGAATAAGAAGACACAATTGTGAAAAACAATATTTTTATTGAAATGCACCTTTAAATTAAAATATTATAACATTATATGGCTTGATATTAAATTATAAACAATTTAAAAGGGTTTTGATATGAAATATTGCTTATAAAAGCCACTTAAACACAATATTTGCTCGGAGCGTGTTCGCTAGTTGAATTAATTGTTTGAATTGAACATCCAGAGACAAGACACAGTGTATAAATATACAGATGTGACTATACTAAGTTTGAAGACACGCTGCGGTTTGATGGACAATACGATATTATTAGAATATAGTATTCCCAAGGTCCAGGGTATAACTACCTACTTCATAATTTTAGCCGTAAATTGTCCACTGCTTGACCTAAGTCTTCTACTTTTTTCTTCGTATAGAGGTCCACTGCTGGATAAAGTCCTCCCAAAAGCTTTCTACAGTGACCGGTCTTATGCTGCCTAAAAATACAATTTACTTTACAAATCTATACTAATATATAAAGCCCCAAAGCCTGGAGCACAGGCGTAGAGTAGCCAACCTTTCGGTCTTCTATAGGATGCATTCTGGCGAGTGTGCAAGGCAATTGCATGATTTAATTCCCCCATCTCCGTTCCACCATCGGACGACCCGTCGTACGGCGACTTTGGACCCTTACGTTGTTGACACTGCTGCGATCCGGACGAAGCGTTTCGCTTCTTTTTTATACCGCGTACATCGAGGGAATGAAACAATTTGCCGGCGGCGGTGTTTCCGTCACACTTCAAATTGAGTGTCTTCAAGGCTAGAGTGAATAGGCTCTTAATCAACTAGCGCGCTTTACCATCAACGATCGCATCACTGCTTGCCATCAGGCGGGATTGCGGTCAAGCGCTAGTTTATAATTTATTAAAAAAAAAACTGAAGAGTTTGTTTGTTTGAACGCGCTAATCTCAGGAACTACTGGTCCGATTTGAAAAATTCTATTTGCGTCGGATAGCCTATTAATCCAGAAAGGCTTTAGGCTATATAAAATCACGCTGCGACCAATATGAGCGGAGCATAACTAACTCTACGTGAACGAAGTTGCTGGCGGCCGCTAGTTTATCATAATTATCCAAACCTTTTTCTAACTATGGTGGGTTCGGCTTTACGTCAGCAATCAGCACCCTAATTACGTAACACACTATCCATTGCTCCATATGATCGAAAAAAAATTCTGCTTAACAACGTTAATAACGCAATGAATGTTATTGAACTGTCAAAATGAAGCACATCTCATCTCTTTCAAATAATTTTGTAAGAAATATCTTTCAAAATGATTTGAAAGAGATGAACAACAACAAACATGAGTTTCTGGCCAATTTAATTTTATATGAGGATCAGTACAAACGTCTAATCTGAATTCGTTGAAATGAAATACTGCAAAAACTTAGATAAACTTTTCAACCTTCCCTCAAGTTGACTTTAGCAACCCCTGTACGCAGATTATACGTAATTTGTACCCTCATTTTGTCAAAATATTATGATTCAGAATTTATCTTGTTAATAAACAACTTTCTTATGAATAAAATGCTTCATCGATATTCAGTTCTCACTTGTTTAATATCTAATGTAAATAGAATTATTATCTGAAGGCTAAGTGAGAAAAATGTAGAGGATTTAGAGGTATTTTGACAGATTGGGACTGAGGTCAGTTTGTGAACTGTTCTTATCTTCTTCTTCGTTTCGTTCTTGACAGAATAGTCGTGGTCACTATGATCGATTTCGAGATGTTGATTAGTCGGTCCACCTCATCGGTGATCTTCAGCGAGGTCTGTTTCCGTCTACTCTGCTCTGGACGACCAAACGATCTATGGGGTTATTGACACGTGACCGAATAATCCGAGTATACGGGACTGTACTAATTCTGAAAGACGTTGTTTGATGCCGACTTCTTAGAGTATAGACACGTTCGTTCTAAACTCGGTCCATGATACCCCAAGCATTCTTCTCCAACACCACATTTCTAGAGCGTCTATCTTTTTCTTTTCCAGTTCTCGTAACGTCCACGTTTCAGCTGCGTAGAGAAATATGGGAAATACTAGTGCTCGGACGAGCTTGATCTTAGTGGCTTTAGTTATGTCGCGATTCCTCCATATTTTCTTGAGCTTCTCCAATATCTTTCAAAATGATTCAAAATTCACTCTGAATCATTTTTGGATGTTGCTACTTATAATCCTGGGTATTTTCACTGGCATCTCACTCCTGCTTTGATCCATTATGTAAGTTTAATATGTAGGTAATTCCTGTGTGACTTTGAAGAAGTGAATGCCAAAATAAATATTAAAAATAAGTCCTTTTAAAAAACGTAAAAGCAGTCGTCTATTGTTTTTAAGAATATTTATTTTTCGCCGTGAAGCTGCTTCTCTTTCTTTCTTTTTGACGTGACAACGTCTTAAATTAGGTTGCGGCTGGGAGTCACTTATGAAAAAGTGTAACGCTCGGTAACGTTACGATGAGTCACCGATGTTTTAGTAAACAAAATATATTTCTATAGTTAAAATTTGTGCAATTCTTATTTTCATTCAATTCCTTGTTCCTATTGTGCAATTTAATTATATTCATATCAATAAATATTCTACCGAGAAAAAGACGTTGTCACGTAAAATCTTCGCCCGTAAAACCGACTTTACAGGCAACCATTTTTTTTTTTCGTTTATTCAGTTGTTTACTTATGACTACCTTTTATTATTAGCCATTAATTTTCCACTGCTGGGCTAAAGCCGCTTTGTACAGAGAGTGGTGCAAGGAGTTCCCTGCAAGTTTCTTGCATCTCTCTCTGTCCAGAGCGGTTAAAGACGGCTCATCCCGCTACCTCCCTCCGTCTGGGGTTGCCGCGATGTTGTGTACCATTAAACGGGACCCCACCAGGTCTTCAGTTTAGTCCATTGATCGTCTGACATGCGGCAGATGTGACAACACAATTCCATTTAACCGTGTCAGCTTTCCGAGCGAAATCAATTACTTTAGTGATGGAACGGTTTGTTTTATTTCAAAACTAAAAAAATAAAGGATCAACTAAGGTGATTGCGTAACATCCTATTAGTAGCGATAGCCTTAATTTTGAAAATTCAACAACATTCATTGCGTTATTTACGTTGTTGACCAGACATATTTTCTAACAAATGGATCAATGGATTAGCAATATGCTTCGAAATCAACTGATAGTAATAGTGTGTTCCGCGATTAGGGAGCTGCACCCTAATTACGTAACAGTCTATTAATCAGAATCTGCATCATTTTGGAGCAAATTTCTAAACCATTGCTTCATAAATTCGAAAAATTTGACTACAAATTACTTAAATAACGCAATGAATATCGTTAACCTGTCAAATTGAAACCGATTCCGATTGATAACGTATTACGTAATTGCCCCGCGGGTCTGAGCAGTTGTGTTGCGATGTGTGCCGGGTACGATGCACCAAATGTTGTTGTGTCAGAAGTTTGGTCGTGGAAGGTCTCCAGATTAATGTACCTCTGGCGCTGCATCACCTCATTCAACTACCGTCTTCCTTCCTATTCACTATTCAGTTTTTATGAGTGAATAGGCTCTTCATAAATTAGCGTGCTTTTCCATCAACGATTGCATTACTGCTTACCATCAGGCGGGATTCCAGTCAAGCACTAGTTTATAATAATTAAAAAAAAAAATGGTTGCCTGTAAAGTCGGTTTTACGGGCGAAGATTTTACGTGACAACGTCTTTTTCTCGGTAGAATATTTATTGATATGAATATAATTAAATTGCACAATAGGAACAAGGAATTGAATGAAAATAAGAATTGCACAAATTTTAACTATAGAAATATATTTTGTTTACTAAAACATCGGTGACTCATCGTAACGTTACCGAGCGTTACACTTTTTCA
This sequence comes from Sesamia inferens, assembly GCA_037179545.1. Classification (NCBI taxonomy): domain Eukaryota; kingdom Metazoa; phylum Arthropoda; class Insecta; order Lepidoptera; family Noctuidae; genus Sesamia; species Sesamia inferens. The sequence goes on from CM073925.1 coordinate 30,992,011, forward strand.
TAAGTGACTCCCAGCCGCAACCTAATTTAAGACGTTGTCACGTCAAAAAAGACGTGTGGCACTCGGGGACTGCCGCGGTAAAGCTATTGCATAGCATTTTGTATCAATTTATGCAATTATAATTATTTATTTATTTTATTTATGCACTATTTTTTTTCTTTGATATTAATTCAAGTTACACTTTTTGAGCGTGGTGACCGGTAAGAAAACAAATTTTTCTTTTATTAAATAAATAAAAAGTTAATATTATTTAAAATATTTTTATTATTTTACAATACATGTGGGTTTTATTACCTTACAGTAGCTGTTGGTTATTCAGGAATATTTATCATTGAAACTATAGGTTTATGATAACTGAAATAAGAAACATAAGTTTGCGACTTAATATCCTCTAAATACCTAGAAAATACCGCGTCAATGGTGGTCCCATATTTTGTTGTGGACTTTTGTGGATCATTATTCATTTTCAAATTCAATGTTTTTGATAGAAAAGTTGTCCACCGCTCTGATTTTTTATCAGCGAAGTTAATGTTGAAATCGCCAGCCAAGATAAGTGGAAATTTATTACCATTTGTTTCAAGTATTTTCGAGCCACTCGAGTTACTCCAGTAAAGTGCGATGAATAAAATGCTCTACCTCGTCCAATTTTGGATTCGGAGAAATGTAAATTGCTACCATAACTATTTGTAGGCCATTTCTAAGTTTGCATAAGCACGCACAAATATCTCCAACAACTGAGCGCCTAACATTAACATCGCTAACGTGTGCAATATTTATTTCAATATTCGGAGTCATAATATTAGTAATATCATTTTTATTTTGGTAAATAGCTACCCCACCTTTTGAAACAGTATCTCGCTTGAACTGAACAATACAATTAAAATTAGGTATTTCAATTGGATTATCATGCGTCATCGTGCATCGTGCAAGTTTCGGTAAGAAGTAACACATTTGTTTGTCTCGTAACTGAATCTTGTAAATCGTATTTATGACTATTTAGACTGGCAGTTGAAAGTCATTATTGAAATGCCATTTCTATTACTAATGAAATCTAATACACTTTGAGCAATCGTCTGAACACTATTTAAAGACAGTCTTTTGAATTCTTGCAACAATTGAAAAAACGGTCGCGTGAGCACTTTTTACTCTATAAAATCACGCGCTTTTATTTAGTAAACAACACTATAAATAATTTAAAAGTCCAATGAAAAATTAGCATGACATTCATCTTAGCTTTTCCGTTAAAAAAAAAGCTATTTTATAAAAACACTACTAAATTAATTTGAATAAAAGTACTTAATAATTAATTATATGAAAAGTTTTTAAGGTAGCCATGACAACGTCGATGACGTCTATGACATATCTCTATAGAAGACCTATTTCAGAGAGAAAATTAATCGCAAGTTTAGCACATTGCGACTATCAGTAACATGGCAAGTGTGTAGGACTGAGTTCGCGCCCTGCAATATGCATGCTCTTTTTGAAAATCTATAAATTGTTTTCAAAAGATGTAGTCGCACGCACACAAACATACCGTGCCGAAGACTGCCGAACTGAAACGACGTTAGACGATGGGGAGCGTGAGGTTTTTTCGTTACGGAATTTCTGGATTCGGTCCCCGCGCTCAAGGCCCGCGATAGAAGCTATGCAATAGCTTAAAAAAATTGAATTTGACTAATTTAATCGCAATTATTTTGGAAAAGAAATGAAATATAAAGAAAATTCTACTTTCAGGATCCACGCAAGGAATCTATTCGGGTGTATATTCACGCACATTAGCACAAGAGACACTTTTTTTTTAATTTTGCCCCATACTACAATTTAATTTTCTCCTGTATCATGGGTGCGTTTACAAATATGTAAAGTCACACACACAAACAGCCAGTCCTGGAACTACTAATTGTAGGCTACACAAATATTTTTTTCTATGCGGGAATCGAACCCACGTCACGCAGTGCAGCAGTCAATCGCTCAGCTGGTGCGTCAATCGTATTATTACATACGACTCTATATAAGTATAGTTTATTTCCAGCACCACATTCAAAAACATTTCTTTGAAATAAAACCGATCTTTGAAGAAAAGGGAAAACAAGATGGAACCCAAAAAAGCTTAAAGTAATGGATTTTACGTGAATCTTCCAGAATACAGTTATTCCCTTTATAACTTTTTCCGTATTTACGTTTGTACAGACCAAAGCATAAATTTAACTGTGTACAATAGACACTTTCAAATGTTTCATTTATTTATTATTCAAAAAATCACAGATCTTTGAAATGTTGTCTTAAACTAGTATAATAGCCATTTTGCCTCGTCTCCTTATTTAAAACTAATCTAGCCCAAAGGTTTTTCAGTTACCAAGGTCCTAACTTATACAGAGTGGTGCTGATAATACGACAATAAATTAAACATCGTGTACCTCAACACATTGTCAGTCTACCCATAAAAAAATCATATAAATATGTCCATTAGTTTAGTCACAGGAAATTATTTTTCATTTTTCACATTTTCTACATGATGTACATGTTGATAAGGAAGCGCTTACAGGCTATTGACCGCCGCATCCTGCGGTACCAAACTTTAATAATAAAGGCGCGAAAAAAGCAAGTCGATACAGGATCGTGCTGTCGCCGATCGGAGGTCAGTGAAGCAATATTTTTAAAGGATGTTCTATTTCGTTTTCAATTTTATGCGATTTAGTTTGTTTTGAAATTTTCATTTTTTTTTTATTCTAGTTTTTTTCTATGGTTTAGGATTATTCCTATGAACCAGCATTGTTCGTGTTTTCATCTATTGTCGTATTGTCAGAACCACTCTGTATAATATATTAAATCGTAGCTTATCATTCTATTCTCTACGAAAAAGGAAATGCAAAGTGGTGGTAAGAAATGGGTTGCAGAAGCTAAACTATTCACACACGGAAAGCCTCCTTCATAATAATTTAATCTCATCTTGATTAAATACATCCACATCTTAAACACTCACCCACATCTCCGCACATACCCCTTCATACACGCTCATACACATCTCTCACCCTCACCTATCTAAACTTAATTTACACTTCACGACTAGATACACAAAACACACATATACATAAGCACAGCGTACACAAATTAAAAACATCAAGTTATAACACCGCGCTGCTTTCGAACAAAATCTGCTCTGGTTATGAAAATTAGACCGCTATATAACACAGATACAAAACTATAAGTAGACAACGGCGCGGTGACGTCCTGCAGCCGCAGCGAGCGCTGGATCATTCGCCTACCCACAGTCATGCCATATGCACGTAATCCCGCGCGACAATTGGGATGTTTCCTGGGTAAAAAAAAAAATGATTCTATTTAGTCCGTCATTCAGATTATAGAAAAATATTGGACACGTTTATTTTGTTTTATCAAATCAATAAAAATTGACAAATATAAAAGACTGAAGGTGAAGGAAAACATTTTAAGGAAACCAGGACTTTAGATCTGAAATCACCAAACCCGCATTGAGCAAGCGTGGTGATTACTCTCAATCCTTATCTGTATGAAAGGAGACCTGTGCCAAGCAGTGGGACGATAAAAAGGTTGATCATGATGATAAAAGGCATCAAAGATCAGGAGTGGTGGCTGGTGACGTCACTGTTCGCTAAAAAGTGTAGCGTGCAGTGACGTCACACGAGTTTTCAACGCACTGTGTCGTCTTCATTTTTTGTTTATATGAAAAAAGAAAAAAATACGTATCTAATACTTTTTGGAAATCTGACTGACGGACTAATTAGTTTTTTTTAGTCAAATACTCTTTTCTTTCGGTATGCAAGCTTGTATGTCGAGCCAGTGCGTAAGGAAATAATAATTGATATTTTCTTCATGTTGTTTTGAGTGCACTGCGCTTCCACAATTACTCATAGTAGGTAGGTAATAGGCGTTACAAATTTCTTTCTGTATTCAAATCGTTTGTTTCTAGTGAATCACCCCAGAATTGTATACATACTTATTTATTATTTATTTTATTATTTATGTACACACAATAACATTTATATTTTGTTTAGGTACCTTCACGCTTTATATAAAATGCACCCAGTCAAAATTGAATCTACATGTACGACAGGTGGCGCATTGGTGATCCGTAACACAGGCATCTCACGCCTTTTACAGACACCAGATCCTCACATATAGCTAAATTATTATAATTACGGATTCACAATTTATTAGCTATACATCAGAAACAACTACACAACGTCAAGTGAACTACTGTTGGCACCGTCAAAGCATTGTTAAGTGTACAGTGTTTGTGAGTGTGTAGGAGTATGCATGAGGAGTTGTGAATAGATGTGCTTAATATGTTATAGTGGCAACTAAGTAATGATTCTGTTTATACATTCTATTACATTTTATTTAATTAGATTTATTTGTCAGTTCCTCAATACTGACAAGACGAGCAAATCTTTTGATAAAATGACTGAAATTTGAGCATAGTTTATTTCAAAGGAAAATGATAAATACGTTGAACCAAAACAATGAAGAAAGTAATAGCTATGTGAAGTCAAATTTTGAATTATTAATTAATATTATGATTTTAATGAGTGAGGAGTTAGAAGGGAGAGATCTGACATTAAAAAGGACCGATTCAAAGCATTTGGATATAACTTAAACATAGACTCTAGGTATTTAATTTCAATTTAAATCTACTGCTATGTAGATATTTATTAATGTAGGTAACTTACAATAGATTCATAACTGACTAACAGTTTAGGATAAGTGGCTCATTGATAACGGCCTTGACTTACGATTAGGTTAAGACCTGTCTAGATTCAAACCTAAGGGTTTGAGTCTAGGTCTAAACTTTAAGGCACTTTACTTAATGTAAAATATTTCATCACTATTGCTCTCAAAATAGGGTATTTGACTAAAAAAAACTAATTAGTCCGTCATTCAGATTATAGAAAAATATTGCATACGTATATTTTTTTTTTTTTTTGTCAAATCGATTGACAAATATAAAAGGCATCAAAGATCAGGAGTGGTGGCTGGACACGGCACACGAGTTTTCAACGCACTGTGTCGTCTTAATTTTTTGTTTATATGAAAAAATAAAAAAAACGTGTCTAGTATTTTTTGGAAATCTGACTGACGGACTAATTAGTTTTTTTAGTGAATTACCCTATTGGTAATGAAAAGTATCGTGAGGCAACCGACAAAACCTTGAAACAAAAAATCTAAGACATGCGACATCTATCAATCTGAGCTTGTATGGTGGAGAATGGCCCACTTCCTCTAACTGAGAGAAGACCTGTGTGTTCCCAACTGTGGGAACATTATAAGCTGACTTTTTTGAATACAGACCATTTTTTTTTCCAGATACGTAAATTCATCAAATGACCTCTTTTGCTCTGTGCGAAGCAGAAGTGCGCGTCAGACTTTTACTGATTAAAACCTACCCGCGTCCATTCACTTACCTGTGCCAATACAGGTCTTTTTTATGCCACGATTCCATCGATGAACAAAATAAAATATAAATTAATAACATTATCGCCTAATACAACATCATCCATACAGGGTATTCCAGAATTTCGGAATTAGAAGCTTATCCATTTACTTCATACACGAATTAATAGAACCAATCTCGCTCTAAGTCGGAGGAGATTACAACTTTCCGTGAGCCAAAAATGAAAGTTCTTTTTCGGGTATTATCTTTTTATACATATGTCGATGGAAATAAAAACATAATTTGATTTTTCACATTTTTAAAGTATGCGAGTGTTTAAAATTGTTTGGGTCAATAAAAAAATAAGGTGATTTTGATGAAGGTTCACTAAAAAGAGTATGAAATACGAAGTCCGGAATAAATTACGAATCTCGTTATATAAGTTCGTACATCATTATTTATATATGATAAGTGCATACATCATCATTTATATATTACTAGCTGACCCGGCAAACGTTGTGTTGCCATATAAATAATTGATTAAATTACTAAAATGGCTATTAAAAAATAAGGGTTGATCGTAGAAGGGTGAAAATTGAGGATTGTATGTATTTTTGGATGTTCATAAAAAAATAGAAATTAGGAATTTTGAATAAAAAAAAAAAAATTAGGGGTGGACTACCCCTAACATTTAGGGGGATGAAAATGAATGTCAAGCCGTTTCGAAGGAGTATGGCAACGAAAACTGTAACACGAGAATTTGATATATATTAGATAAGTGCGTACATCATTATTTCATTATTATCTACCGTTGGATATAGGCGTCCCCCAAGTATCCTCACATTGACGTATTCTAATTCGCAAAGAATTAGAATTAAAAAAACAACAGGTACCTCGTTAGAAGTGCCGGCCCGGGTGGACCAACTGGTCAACTATGTAAGAAACCTTCTAAAGCTACGTCTTCCAATACTCCGTTGCGTCTAAAAAACCTCGGCCATCGGCTATCTGCTCTGCGAGCAATATGGCCCTGCCCACAAGAAGTGCGTACAGATTATTAGTATAAAATGTATTGGAAAGGGATTGTTATATCACTCACATTCTCTTCGCCGACGATATAATACGACGACGAATACCTGTGGCCCACTAGAGCAGCGGTGGCTTAGTGGTATTGGGCGACTTACAAGTTGTTGTAGGTCATAGGTTCGAACCCCTTCAGGCGCTATACTTTGGGTTAATTATTGCCCAACCATTGTTCTCAAAACGGTCATGGAAAATATCGTGAGGAAACCAGCATGTGTAAGAAGAAAAAGCTTTGAAGACATGTGAAATTTAAAAACCCGCACTGGGTCCTCGTGGTAGATTACGGCCCACTTACTCTCATCGAAAGAAGGCCTGTCCCAGTAGTGGAAACATTATAGGCTGATAATGTATGTATGAATACTGGTCTAAGGCTATGGAGGACTCAAATAAAGGTCTAAGGCTATGGAGGACTCAAATAAAGGTCTAAGGCTATGGAGGACTCAAATACAGGTCTAAGGCTATGGAGGACTCAAATAAAGGTCTAAGGCTATGGAGGACTCAAATACAGGTCTAAGGCTATGGAGGACTCAAATACAGTTTACAGGTCTAAGGCTATGGAGGACTCAAATACAGTTTACAGGTCTAAGGCTATGGAGGACTCAAATACATTGTTCAATGACCTCGGTAGTGTCCGAAAGAGAGAGACCTTTTTTTACAATTAAAAACTAGTGCCTGATTGCAATCCCTCCTGATAGTAAGCAGTGTTGCAATCGTTGATGGTAGCGCGCTAGTTTACTAAGAGCCTATTCACTCAAAAAACTAAGTAAATAGGACGGAAGACGGCAGTTGATGGAGGTGATGCAATGTTAAACCAAACAACACTACCGATGCTGCGCCAGAGAGAGATTGATCTGGAGACCCTCCACGACCAAATTCCCATCACAACAACATTTGGCGCATCGTACCTAGCACACATCGCAACACAACTGCTCAGACCCGTCTTCCGTAGGGCTTCACCAGACATCATGCTGGAACACGATGTATCGCTTGGCGGTAAGACTTTGTCTGGTGGGTGGTAACTTCTGCCGGCAGCCGATATACCATCGGCTGCCGGCAGAAGTTACCACCCACCTACCATCGAGACTTGAAATGATCGACAAACTAAAGGTAATGTAAAATCACCTACTCCTATGAAAGTCTATCAGCCCATATTTGTAGCGGTGAACCCTCTGAAACTAAATATTGCTATGTCGGTACACACTGAGACGACTCAGAGTTTCCATATACTTAGTAAGTTGATACTCCAAGGAGCTCGCAACTAATAGCTGTCAAACGAGTAAAGTTCTATCCAGCAAGAGGTTTTGACACCAATAGAGGATAATAACTCACTTGGTATGCTATACTATCAAACTTTTGAGATTAACTAAGCTAAAGGTTTTGGGCTTGGAATTATGAAGATTAACAGCAGAGTTCTATCGATTTCGGTATTATTATTCATATACGGTACTCTCGACAGCAAAGGAAAAAAACAAACAAAATCATAAATAAGCATTTTATTGTTTACTAGCTTTCCGCCCGCGGCTTCTCGAATTCGGGTGTATCGCGCTTTCAGATTCCTCATTTTCGGGGATTAATTATCGTATCACTTATCTACCTTATTTATTTATTTTACTATTTATGTACACACAATAAAGTACATATAGATACAACAAAATGAAGATCTGAGTACAAAGGTACTGCTTATTTCTTAAGAAATTTCTTCCAGCAGACCTGCGAAAGGAGAAGTAAAACAGAAATGTAGACAATAGTGTGTAAGAACAAGGAGGAAATAAAATATGAATATGATAACTATTAAAGTAATAATATTAAATATACCTAAACATATAAACCTAAAATAATTATATAAGCCAAACCAATAAAACCAAAAATAAGTATACTACTTAAATAAATACATAGGTAATACTAAAATATATAAATATGTATAAATAATAAACAAATTCTCACAATATAGAGGAAAGGTAATGTAACCTTCTAAGTTTATATGTGCATATTCGTTACCCAAGAGACACCAATGACTGATTAAAAGGTGAAGGAAAATATCTTGAGGAAGTGATTACCCTCAATCCTTATCTGTATGAGAGGGGACCCGTGCCTAGTAGTGGAACAATAAAAAAGGTCGATGATGATGATGATGAAATAGCACGCACCGCCATCTATCACCGAACTGGTATGAAGCTAACAATTTTTTTGTTTTCCCTCGGGAATATTAAATTTTTTCGTGATAAAAAATATGCTTTTATTTAATCCGGACTTCTAAATTTACGTAAGCAAAATTTTAAAGCAATCTGTTCAGTAGTTGCAGCGAGAAAGCGGAACAAACAAACTCAATTTCGGATTTATAATATTAGTAACGATTACTTTATGCTGTTGGCAGAAGTTAACACCCACCAGACAGTCTTCCCGTCAAGCGATTCGTCGTGTTCATCTAGTGAAGCCGTACGGAAGATGGGTCTGAGCAGTTGTGTTGCATTGTGTGTCGGGTACGAAGCGCCAAATGTTTTTATGTCGGAAGTTTGCTCGTGGAGGGTCTCCAGATCTATCTCCCTCTGGCGTAGCAACGTTGGTCGGGTTATTGGCTTCAAAATTGCATCATCTCGCTCAACTGCCGTCTTCCTGCCTGCTCAGTTAGCTTTTTGATAGAATGGGCTTAATAAACTAGTGCGTTTTACCATCAACGATTGCCTCTCTGCTTACCATCAGGCGGGATGACGGTCAAGCACTAGTTTATAATTATTAAAAAAAAATATATACTAATTTATATTTATTTAAATATCAAAGAATGAACTAAAACATTCAGGTTGTCGCTAAAATACTTATTTTTGTATTTCTACTTTGTAGTTAATAAACTTTATGACTGAATACAACGTTTACAAAGATCAATATTAGATTCGATCGAAACCGATTGTCAATAATCAAAAATCGCCATGACACCAAAAATTAGGATTGCATAAAACGCTCCACCCACCACAGTTTCGGAGTTTACTCAGAATCTGACCTCTGCAAATAAACGAGTTTCTTTTTTTTCCAATGTGTACTGACGTGGAAATGGGACAAAAGACCTTCGGTTCAATTCAAAGGATAATCAAATAGTTTACGGTTGGAAAACATTTGCGTTTCGTACTTTTGGGTAGCAGGTTTATTTATGTTCACAATAGCTTTCGGCGGCCTCCCCTTTGACAGATCATTTTGTGGTTAACGAAATGGACCGGTTACAAAGAGAGATAAGTATCGCGACGCAATTGACTCCTTCGGAAAGTTTCTTAATGAAATTCGGTCCTTCGAACGTATGTTTTATTTGTGTTACTTCCCCAAGACTTTGTTGGTAGTTAATGATTTCGTGCTAGTGATTCTGGGGTTGATATAAAGTAATGATATTATCTTGGTTCGACGAATCCCTAAAGTTTTCGCCAGTTTGCCTATGAATTTAGTCTAAATTAGTTTTGTTTTTGTTTGCTTTTTGATCACTGAATTTGATAAACATTCAGCTAAAGTAGTAGAAGTTTATAAGATGAGACGCGAGCCAAGAATAAAAGGGTTCATGTTGCAAATAGTTAAAAACTCAAGTCTCCAAACTTCATGAGCATTCCGAAACACACTCATGATTCTATTACGACAAACGAGACCGTCGGAAACTTCCAGTATCAATTCCCGCCAAGGAACGGAACAAATTCTTTAGATTTTAAACCAAAACATTCCTTTAAAGTCAGAATTTAATCTAAAACAGTAATTACACTCGCTTCTAACGTTGTATGTACAATCCCGGATAGCATCTGTTGGAACAATTATCTGTCTAATTACTAAGTCCACGAGTTCTGCGGAGTAATTGTACTGAGTCCCTCTAAGTCCCGATTTGTTCGCATGATCCTGTAGTGTCCACAGAATGTGCTAATTGGAAATGGTGGCATTGGGATTAAATCTGAATAGAAGGACGATAGAAGATACCCATTCTAATAAAAGTGTACCACTCTGTCTTCTATGTTTATTTTATTTAGTGTATATTTTAATTCAAACTTTTGTATTTTTAGTTACGTAGTGCACATGTCGTGAGAAAATTTCTGTAGTATATTGAAGAGCAAATTCAATCGGATTGTATGATTTTATGGAGCACGGATCTAGTCCTTGCTCTCTTTCTGTGTATTATTCTACATTATGAATATTATTTTGAGGCTTTAGTATTTCTTTGAAGTGGGGTTTATCTAGTTCTATTTATGTTTTTTGAATTGTGTAGACATTAAACCGTTGTTCATTGTTTAAGGGCTTCCTTTTCACTAGCCTATTTTACTTATGAGATTATTATGATGGTAACACACTTTTTGATAAACTTTATATTCTTCTTAATATTGTTGTTGTTTTTATATTAATTATAGAACTTAGTAAAATTTATTTATTATTTTTATACGTCATTATTATTACAACTAAGTATTTTACGTTTTTCATAGTTTTGATTTATAAGTGAATTTTTAGAACACTCATTAGGTATACAGAGGCAGTGAAATTAATTGTTATGGAGATTATAATTAAAAAAATCTCACATAATAATAGTGGATTTATACCTATATTCTTAGGTGTGTTTGCGGCAATACAGCGGGTCCTATCTGAATATATATTATTATGCACAAAGCACCTGACAGAGACTACTCTATCAGGTGTTTTTAAATAATTTTTTTGTCAGTTTTAATTGCTCATTATTATTATTTTTATTTCGTGTGGGTGTCCCAAATAAAATATTTTTGCTACTTTCTAACTGATTTACATACGCCTTCTTTTTCCATTTTAATTAAGTCGAAGTTTTAAAAAATATTTGTATTTAAAAGACAAAAATATATCGAAGCCATTTTCGTGTCGAGGTAAATTGACACAGGATAAAAGCATGTGCTCGATTATGTCCGCCGGTGCACATCTGTGGCAGCCTTCATACATCGACGCACACGCTTATGTCACTAAATGTGACGAATTGACCTTGCCTATTCAGTTTCTAAGCCTTTTAATAGCACTAATTCCATGCTATCATTGATCTGTTTGCTGGTTTTCATGATCAGACCATACTTATTTTCATATAACAATATTAATTTATTTAAACGGATGATACCATCCGTTCAAATGAATATTGTTTTATTGATAATCAGAGCATTGAACCATTGAGCTGTTGTTAATATTTCTTTTTACGATCGAAGCCATACTCACACTTTATGCAAAATTTTACGGATTATTCTTCATCTAATTAAGATAACAAATAGATATTTGAGAATTTCATTATCATCACCAGAGGGTATATTCTTTTTTTTAAATTAATTATAAACTAGCGCTTGACCGCAATCCCGCCCGATGGTAAGTAGTGATGCGATCGTTGATGGTAAAGTGCGCTAGTTTATTAAGAGCCTATTCACTCTGAAAAACTGAGCGAATAGGAAGGAAGACGGCAGTTGAGCGAGGTGATGCAATGTTAAACCTAACAGCACGACCAACGATGCTGCGCCAAAGGGAGATTGATCTGAAGACCCTCCACGACCAAACTCCCAACACAACAACATTAGGCGCAACGTACCCAGCACACATCGCAACATAACTGCTCAGACCCGTCCTCCGTACGGCTTCACCAGACATCATGCCGGAACACGACAAATCGCTTGGTGGCAAGGCTTTGTCTGGTGGATGGTAACTTCTGCCGGCGGCCAATGTTATGGCCTACCACCTTGTAATTTTAAGATATACCTGATCAGATCTCAGTTCCAATTTGTTAAAATTGTGCATGAGAAAAGGTTAATTGGCTACCCAGATTCGGTATACAAAGCCTGGAGCACAGGCGAAGAGTAGTCAGTCTGTCGGTATTCTATAGGATGCATTTTGGAGAGTGTGCGAGGGAATTGCATGAGTTATGTAATTGGGTTGTATCCTAAAAAATTATTTAATGTCCATCAGACAGATTTATAAAAAATATTGAACACGTATTTTTAATTTTTCCTTTCATTCAAATAGTTAGGAAGATATATTGATTTCAAATGTCGGATGACGTCACGCCGTGGTACAAAATATAGCACTGCGTGATGTAATTACCCCCCACTCCGTAACTATAATACGCTATATCTCAGTAGTTTTTAGTAATTTCGACAAAATATTTTTTTTTTCGATTTTCATACCTTGGATACATCCCTATTCCTCCATCTCCGTTCCATCATCGGACGGCCCGTCGTACGGCTCGTTGTTGACGCCACTACGATCCGGACGAAGCGTTTCACCGCTTCTTTTATATAGACTAGTTTGCGTAGCATGACTAATTTTATGCTACCAAGAATACTAATATGAAAAGTTCATTGTATCCAAATGAACATTTCTTCTGTGTAAGCACGGGGTGACCCGCAAATATGCGTTTCACTATAGACAAATATATTTGTTCTTTCCACAGTTACATCGAGAAAATTTTAAAATGATGTAGTTTCTTTTTTATCAAAGTACAATGTGGTATTCACTATTTGACACTGATTTAGAAGAAACGTTCTTAAAATTAAATTATTTATTTATATCAATTTTAGATACTCCTTAGAAAGTTTCAACGTGACTAGAACATGGCTACTAACAATACGTCATTTTACGGCAAGAAACCAATTTGACAGGGATAAGGACAAAAGATATATAGATTAGTTATACTTATTTTTTGTCCTTTTCGCATTAAAGTCGCAGATGCAATCTACTATCTTATACCTTTAAACGAGCAATTCTTGTATATATATTGTTAGCAGAAAGAAGTTCGAATACTTATAGCAACTCTCACCTACCTTGTCTATGCCTACGTCTACTATAATCTATGCTTGTGTATTATAAATAGACAGCTGTCTGATTGACTGGCCCTTTTGTTCCTGAGCCTTTGGATGGTAAGGTAGTGGAATTGGTGGTCGGTACGATTTGCAGTAAGTCAGTCAGTTTGTTGGTATTTCGCTGTAAATGTTGTTAAACTGATGGTTGTTTGTGTTAGAATCATTTTAAGGTTATAACATTGAGTTATTGATTATAAATCATTGTTTTTGATTTGGGTTGTACTTTTCTTTATGTAAATCTCTCTCCTGATCCTAAAAATATATATAATTGGAATCTCGGAAACGGCTCCTACGATTTTCATGAAATTTTGTGTGCAGGGGGCTGCGGGGACGATAAGTCGATCTAGGTAGGTTTAATTTTCAGAAAATGTCTTTTTTCCATGTTTTGAGGCACTGAACAATTGCCAAACTTCTCATAAGCTAAATTTCGCCGCTGTCCTTAATGATACGTATAGCTGAGGGGCTTCGGCCTCTGATTCGGAGCTCGTAGACTTCGGGTTCAAATCCCTGGCGATATAGTGTTTTTTCCTTTTTTTTGGAGTTTAAAAAAAAATGATGGCGTTGTCTAATGCTTTTTATTACATTTTATATAATTGGAAACGGCGTCAACGAATTGAATGGAGATGCAAGGTACCAGGGTCGCACAAAAGTGTAGAAGTCGAAACAATTGTGAAAGAAATGATGTTGTATATAAACAACAATATTTTTTGTTGTAAATATATAGTACCTGGAAGAAGTTTTATTTTGCCTACTTTGTGGAGGTGCAAAGTACCAGGGTATTACAAAAGTGTAGGAGAAGTTGAAACAATGAAACTCATTCATTTTAAAGATCAGCCTGAAGGAGCAGTCGAATTTACAACACAATTTCTCAACAGTGTCAACATTTCAGACTTGCCACAACACGAACTGAAATATTAGTATTATTATTATTGCTAACCTTATGATACCTTGCACCTCCTCATAGTAGGCAAAATAAAATTCATCCATATAATATGATTTAATAATAATGATGAAGTACCTGGGCGACCGAGCTTTGCTCGGCATCTTTTTTTTTTGTTATAATTATTATTATTGATTTATTTACATCAGACAATTGTTCATAGTCTTCATAAAAACACATAAGTACACAAAATACATTTAAATTATTTATGAACTATTATAAATAAAATTAAATTAAACTGATAATTAATATAGTACTTTGATTTGATATAGATGACGTTTACATTCATGGTAGACGAAGCCAATGTTTGGTTTGAGGTTAGACCCAGAAAATTGCTCTTAAAATATCATGTGTCTTTTTGACATGAAATTCATTTTTATGTCTTGGGTTTCGTACTGTATGGTAACGCAAAAAGTCGCACCGACACCAAATCGTGTACTTAGTAGCGCTTGTACCTCGGCAACGGACGGAATTAGTGCTAATTGTAGTGTCTCGGCGCCATCAAGAATATATATAAAATTTTCGGAAATTTGAAATTAGTCATCGAAAAAAAGACTGCGACTGGAACCGTGATTTGCGATTTTTTTTATCGCAAAAACCATAAAAGTGCTAATAACTTTTGAACTACTAGTGATATCTTTATGATTCAAACGGTTTTTTATAGATCTCATTGCGGCGCACATTTCAAGATCATTTGCAGCCGTGTGGAGCAGAAACTGGAAATTTGGAGACGTTTGCAACTCATTTTAGAATCATGCCTCGCACAAAACCGCGCAACAAATCTAGACAAGAGGCCAAAAATCGTCCAGACCCATTGTCTACTGCAGAGCGTTGTCGCCGCTATCGAATGAGGGTTAAAGAACGCCAATCGGCCGGTAAACAGCAAAATGACGAGCCGATAAAAATGAATTTCATGATAGTCAGGTACTGAAAGGGTGAGCTGACTGGCCCAAATTTTTATACGAAAATGCCAAAAAGAACATTAAAAAAATCGCTTACGAACAATTTAACTCCACGAAGCCGTGACTCATCTCAAGAAGCAGAAGAAAACCTCCATGAAAACAATCTGATTTTCGCTCGTCCCACACTTGTTTGTCAGACTTCGCACAGTGAGGACCCATTTGAAGAAGAACTTGATGAAAATCATCAGGTTTCCGCTCATCTCACACGTGCTGCTAAAGTAAGATGCTTGCAAAACTTGACTAACATTTTAAGAACAGGAAGGTCTTATTTAGATGTTTCACGAGAGCGTGCAGCACAATGTGTGGCCGCCGAAAATGATGAGCAACGGGAGCGACGTCTGCAAGATATGCGGCAGCGTGCGTCAGAACGTGAAATGATTATTATTAATGAAAACCCTCAGCATACCCCCAATATAGTATGGAAGGTCGTATTAGGTTAAGACCTTAAACTATGTATTGATGATAATATATAACTGATGTAATTGATTGTTAAACTATAAGTACTTATTTATAATAAAATGTTAAACTAAATTGCACTCGTAATTTTATATTTAAATAACAGTTAATAATATTTTTTTATTATTATGTCGGTATGATCGAAAAACATTAGTCAAAAAATATTATTTAAAAAATTCGCTCGTTATGTATTTTTTGTTTTGAAAATATAGAGACACGCGATGTACCTAACAAAAAAAAAAAGATGCCGAGCAAAGCTCGGTCGCCCGGTACTATAACTTTAATTTCCCTATACATTAGACAAAGGTAACAAATTACGTAACAGATTCCGTGGGTAACAAATCTTTTGCCATGGTGCCTCTGCCGGGCCGAAACAAGCGAGGTATACCAAAGAAGTGCTGGCTTGACGTTGTAAGAGATGACATGCGTACCAACAATCTCACATCACAAACTGCTAAAGATCGCGCGAAATGGAGGCAAATGAGCAGGAAAGCAGGCCCTGGGCTCCAACGCGAAAGCCACTGATACTGAGGCGATGATGAAGACCTGAGACAAATTTGGGACATTGACTGATGCTGATTTGAAATTGTGACCATATTTTGAACACTGCCTTTAGGTAGCACGCTGCTAAAAATAAATTGCTCCTATGTTTTTGCAGATTTTGCAACAATAAATAATGTAAGGTTCTATACAGTGGCGACCGAGGAAGATCCGTTCTGTTTACATATCAAAACCACTTCATGCCTAGCGAAATACGAAAAGCGGTCGCTCTCCGAAGTTCAGGCAAATATTCACGTGTCATAAGCATACCGAAGCTTGTAAATTACGGGGTGAACATGCACTTTGCACTATTATATTAATTTAGAATGAATATAATATTAATTGTTTGAATAGTGTACTGACATTATATTAATTTTCGTGACTAAAACTTCACATTATTGACCTTATAAGTCTCAAAATGCCAATTTTATACGTATGTGACAGTGCTGTTCATGGGTTTATTTAATTTTTCTTTAATAATATAAAAGAGCACTTGTCTATTTTTTTTGTCAAAATAAATAAATACAAAGATTAAAATATTTCATAATATTTTTAATCTGTGATTTATTTACATCAATTTATGCATATGGCAACACCGACGGCAACAAACGAATAAGATTCCACGTGGTATACTGAACTCATTCACCGCAAAAAGTATACATTCCTGACATAAAAATGCAGCGGCGCATGCAATATCACAAGAAAACTTTCAACGGTCCCGTGAAATAGGTCCTTACGAAGCTTCCCGACTAGCTGGCTCCGTAATGCTCAGCGCTGAAATAACTATGCATGAACAGAACGCATATACAGCGCTACAGCGGGCAGTAACTACAAATTGTTTGGGCCAGTATTACCATCTTTATTAGTCGAGACTCTGTGTAATTTGTCCGGAAGCCGGCTCTCATATTTCCCGCACGGGTTTATTTAGGCAGGCGCCATTAGCATAATACTGCATTACGGTACCCGCAGCGTCCCTCGTGCGGACATTTCTGTACATTGTCCCGCACAATTATCCCGATTTTATACCGTAAAAATATCGGCGTTAATTTTCCAAAATTAACGGGCGACCGTTGCATGTTGCCGTGATATTGACTAATGAGAATTATTCAAAATGTTAATTTGCAAATGAACGTGTAACTTCGTTTCTGAATTTGTTTCTGCCGAGTATCTACTTAAGAGTAAAATTGTATTAATTAATAATGCTACGTCTGTATGAATTAAGATTTGAATATTTATAATGAATTAAGGCTTTCATTTATGTATGAGGTAAGATTTTCATGATCCGACTATGCTTAGTTTCATATCAGACAATATTTATTTAAAAGGATGTTGTAGGTTCAATGCTCTGGTTTTCTTTTGAAAAAAAAAAAAAATCCTTTGAGCTCTTGTTAGTAGTTCTTTTTATGGTCGGGGCCACACCTACTCTTTATTCAACGTTTCTTCCGAATTATTAGTCAATTCACACGATTTCACCATCTCTAAACATACAAATCGAAATTCTTGAATAATCTTTTTTGCCAATTACAAACATGGCTACTCCATGGCTAAGCCATGTATGGCCGTGTATGCCTATGTGTATATAATATAAAGGATGTATCAGACATCGACGCACAAACAAGTACCAAGGATCCAGTACATGATTTTGAACCCCCCAATGGCGGGATTTTTCGTCGGCTTTTTCATGATTAAAAGAAAATATATAAACAGTTTTTTTTTACTTTAGACCGTTCATAATTGCTATATTTTTGTAACCCAATAAGATTTGAAAGTAAAAAATAATTAATTCGTAAATTACACAAAAAAGCGCAATGTGAACAAAACTCGAAAAACTATCTTATCAGCTGATTTAATAGAGTTCACATCAGGGATCAACGTCATACCCGCAAATCCGCACAGCGGCATGCTTACAGCGTTCAAAAGCCGAGCCTACACTTTTTAAAACTAAAAATTCCATTAACGACATAAATGACTATCATAATTTTATTAGTGGCATGTGGTCTAGCCTTTTCGCGAAGTTTGCGCTACGATGTCAGATACAGTATTCGTTATATTTATTTTTTATCTTTTTTGCATCATAGTCGCAGATGAAATACGCTGCTAAAAATTAATTGTTCCTAAATTTATTAAGATGCTGTAACAATAAATAATGTAAAGTTCTATACAGTAGGTACCAAGGGAGATCCCTTCTGTTTGAAGGTCCAATCTAACTGCTGAATATGGCTAAACTTCGATATTTTCCGTAAAATATTCACAATTTATAAAAAGATTATTTAATATACAAATAAAAGTGTACTGATTAAACCGCAAGTCTACGAAATACATATGGTGCCAAAAGGTTGTCTATAAAAGATTGCGATCAGCTTATCGTGTTTCATCAAAAGTTTTTCTGTAAAAGATCACTTACCGATAAGACCGCCCATTCTGACAACCATTGTAAAATTTTCATATTTATCTTCTGTAATTTATATGGTGTACATAATAAAAAGTATTCTATTCTACTTGGTCAGCAACACGACAGACCCCATGTCTGTGCACATAGGCGGAGACATGGTCGAGTGCACGGACCAGTTTTTGGTCTATGCTCCAGGCGTCCTGCGACATTGATTGCGACGTCAGGGCACATATTTCTACAGCTTGGGCAAAATGGCGTGAGGTGACAGGTGTCATTTGTGACTCCAAAATGCCGGTTAAGCTTAAGGGGCAGGTCTAAAAAACCATCATTATACCTGTTCTCCTGTATGGCAGTGAGTCGTGGCCTGTGCTTGAGTGACACAAGCAGGAGCTGCGTGTCACGGAGATGAATATGCTGCGGTGGATGTGTAGAGTTACGCGGAAAGACCGCATCAGGAACTCTCGCAACCGTGGCAGTCTTCGTGTCCGTGATATTGCAGACAAACTGCAGAAGGGTCGCCTACGCTGGTACGGCCACGTCTTAAGCAAACCGGAATGTTATGTGGGTAACAAATGTCTTGCCATGGCGCCTCCTTCGGGCCGGAGCAAGCGGGGTAGACCAAAGTAATGCTGGCTTGACGTTGTAAGAGATTACATGCGCGCCAACAAGCTCTTACCAAAGAATGCTAAAAATAGCGCGAAATGGAGGAGAATGTGCAGGAAAGCGGACCGCGGGCTCCAACGCGAAAGCCGCGGATGTAACCGGGATAAACGCTGAGATGATGATGAATAAAATTATTCTATTCTAGGTTACAATTTAATATTAAATTTAATTGATTATATTAGAAATAAATTGTAATAGTCAAAAAGTGTATTTTGCTTACGGTTGAGAAAATCGCTTATTCGATCTATCCCGGGTCCTCAATAAAGGCCAGCAATTATTTTCGATATCAATCGGAATTAAGTTTAACTTCAACCCAAATTTGGATTTATTTTCTTTACTGCCTTTAGTATAATATCTTACACAAAATCTTTGAAATTGAATGTATTGTTCATTTACAATATTGAGCAAATAGGTATGGCTTTAGCCAGTTATTCAATTTTCCAAATCCTCCTAGTTCAAATAGGTAGGTATTAGTTCGATAAGATTCTAGAAAGTTGGGAAAGATTAAGGCCTTTCATCTGGCCCACAATAACCTTAATCCTTCTGAACTAAGATTTATTTACGAAACATTGGATCACATCTGGTTTTACTTTAGTTATTTAGAGATATAGATTGATAATTATTGAAAATGGACTGATGTTTTAATAATATGAATTCTCATTTATTTAATACAATGTTGTTTGCCGCGTAAAGTTGTAACTTATAAGGCGTAGGTGGAAACGCAAGGAGAAGAGGAACTCACTATTAAGTATGTCTAGTGAATTTATTGGTGAAGCTGATTAGAAAGATCATCAATCTAATTGTGTAAAACACTATTAAAAATGTAAATGATTCTGCAAAATGTGAAAAATTGTGAAAAATTATTAAAAAAATTGATAAAACTAAAAAAAATAAAAAAATTTAAAATAAAAAAAAATTAAATTAAAAAAATTAAAAAATATTTTTTTTAAATTAAAAAAAAATAAAAAATAATAAAAAAAATTAAAATTAAAAAAATTGATAGAAAAAATTGTGATTGTGAAAAATGTGTCTACTCAACAACGTAATTTATTGGTGAAGCTGTTTAGAAAGATCATCAATCTAATTGTGTAAAAAACTATTACTATCAATTGGGATCATTTTGAAACATATTGCTTATCCATTGCTCCATATGTTCGAAAAATGTGTCTGCTCAACAACGTAAATGGGTTGTTCTTCTTTTTTATCGACAATGACTTGTCTTCTCCGCAAAAAAAAATATGTTTTGATCATAAATATTAAATTACTTAATTTTTTTATATAAAAATACACTTGACAATGCAATAATTTTAATATTCTCAAAACTAGATTTTATTCATAATTATTTTTTACAAAATCAGTGTGACATAGTATACAAAAAGCGTGACGGAGGTGTTATACATACAAATAAAGTGTGTCCCTCTGGGACTAGTAATGTAAACAAACGGCTCTGGTAAAAAAATTAAAGAAAAAAAAACCTTTTTAAAAACAAGCTTTTATTATTTGTTTATAAAATGAACTAAAAAGTTAAAAATAAATTAACTCTAAAAAGAAATATAACACTTTGTAACTTGATTGTAACCTTTAACGACAAATAAGCGTCTTCGTCTAGGACAAAATAATTCCATATTGTACAAATTTATTTAATTTTAACACTAAAACTTTTCACCATACATAATTATTCAATCTCGTCCCCCCTCTTTATCATAGTCCCCATTTATAAATAAAAGCGTGTTACATTGTGATAGCTTGAGGAAAATGTTGTCTTGTATTAAATGTAACACGCTTTTATTTATAAATGGGGACTATGATAAAGAGGGGGGACGAGATTGAATAATTATGTATGGCGAAAAGTTTAAGTGTTAAAATTAAATAAATTTGTACAATATGGAATTATTTTGTCCTAGACGAAGACGCTTATTTGTCGTTAAAGGTTACAATCAAGTTACAAAGTGTTATATTTCTTTTTAGAGTTAATTTATTTTTAACTTTTTAGTTCATTTTATAAACAAATAATAAAAGCTTGTTTTTAAAAAGGTTTTTTTTTCTTTAATTTTATTTTTAACTTTTTAGTACCTCTATTTTTAATTCGAGATTTACTACGACGTAGTTCGCAGCGCGTAGCAGCGTTATTCCGTTATGAAGTCCGTAGTTCGTTCACATGATAAGTAATATGTACTGATTTAAATATCAATAATGTTGAAATTATGTAATCATTTGTTAGTTATTTGTAACGTTTCTCATTCTATCCATCTCTTTTAATGCATCAACATTACAAGGTTTTTTCGACGTCAACTTGGAGCAGTCAAGTTCTTCGATTTGAAGACCTGCTAAAGACCTAACTCGGCTTAAAGCTACATAAGCTTGACCAGCAGCGAACAATTTGGAGCCTAGATAAATAACAGCATGATCTACAGTAGTTCCTTGCATTTTATGCACAGTTGAAGCCTAAGACAAGACAATTGGGAGCATTCTTCTTTCAGCTGTGCCGTGATTAAATTTAGCAGGAAATTGAACTGATTTAGGGTGTATTATGTGAATGCCATCGTTACCAAAGTCTACGCGAACCGATGGTACAGCGCTATCGTATAGTTGAGCACGTCTGTAATACGGCCATATGATTTCAGTGATGTGACCTATTGCTCCATTCACAAGTCCCTTAGCAACGTCAACGTTAGACCTCAACATAACTTTAGCACCAACAAATATTTCTAGTTCTTTTGGAAGACCTCCTGTTTTGTTAATGTCCGTGTGTATTATTTTATTAATATCAATCTGATCATTCTTTTTTGATCCATCAGTTAATTGATCTAGGGTTGCATCGTTTAATTACGGAGTTCCTATGGCCACCTTCCGGCTCCATCATCAGACCTTGGTTACCATATGGTATCAAAGTACTTGTCAAGACGAATCTAAAGAGCCCAAACTCGATAGGGTTGCATCATTTAATTACGGAGTTCCTATGGCCACCTTCCGGCTCCATCATCAGATCGGCTCTATGTCACAATAACATTGCATTGTCATCCGATTTATACATGCATTCTAAATTTCAGCTCAATCGGAAATCGGGAAGTGGATCAAATTTAAGTTGCAAGATTTGATTACAGAACGACAGACAACAGGACAGGTGAAACTAAATAAAAGACTTTTTAGTTTTCACCTGATAAGTTCCTAAGTCTGTTCATCTCATTCAACGTATCACTATTGCAAGGTCGTTTGCCAGTTAATTTCTTACAGTCCAGCTCTTCAATGAGGAGCCCTTCTAATGATTTCACCCTACTTAAGGCCACATATGCGTGACCAGCGGCAAAGACGTCACATTATTTTTCGAGTTATTCTCAGCAAGCCCTTTCATTTGATACCCATATTGTAGGAACGAATAAAAGAAAATTATCCGCCATTTTTGGTGTTCCGCCGTATTGAATTAAGAGTGACGTAACATTATTTTTTTCTAGTTTTCTTGGCAAGCCCTTTTATTTGATACCCATATTGTAGGAGTGCATTAAAAATAATTGGTCCGCCATATTGGATACGCCGCCATGTTGGATTTAGAATGACGCCACATTATTTTTCTAGTTATTCTTGGCAAGCCCTTTTATTTGATACCCATATTGTAGGAGTGCATTAAAAATAATTGGTCCGCCACATTGGATACGCCGCCATGTTGGATTTAGAATGACGTCACATTATTTTTCTAGTTATTCTTGGCAAGCCCTTTTATTTGATACCCATATTGTAGGAGTGCATTAAAAATAATTGGTCCACCATATTGGATACGCCGCCATGTTGGATTTAGAATGACGCCACATTATTTTTCTAGTTATTCTTGGCAAGCCCTTTTATTTGATACCCATATTGTAGGAGTGCATTAAAAATAATTGATCCGCCACATTGGATACGCCGCCATGTTGGATTTAGAATGATGTCACATTATTTTTCTAGTTATTCTTGGCTATATGTCGCTAATTTTACATAATCATGTAAAATTAGCGACATACCCGAGCTAGGTTTATTAAACCTGTGTTTCAGGCGATCACTCTACATCAGAATATATTAATAAGTCCGTAAGATTTAATCATGCAATGTTATGGACTAGGAATTCAATAAACAAAGAACTTTAGTTATTTTTAATGCTATCTTATGTTATACTATGTCACAATACATCACAATAACATAATTTAATAATATAGATGAAAGTATTTTGTTCGATAGTAATAATAACTTTATAATAATAATTAAAAAATAATAATAATTTATTAGTACACTTTAAAAACATATGTGAGTACACAGGATCAAAAACGATATTTTTTTTTTAAAAAACGAATGACGTCACACAGTTAATCATGCATTGTCATCCGAACTAAACGTGTATACCAAATTTCAGCTCAATCGGAAACCGGGAAGTGGATCAAATTTAAGTTGCAAGATTTGATTACAGAACGACAGACAACGGGACAGGTGAAAGTAAATAAAAGCTTGTAAAAAAATCATATTGAAACTTTCTATCCAAAAACATTTACTAAACTGCTTAACCTTTTTTATTACATTAATAAGAAGAAATAATTTTTAATGTTTATATTATTAAATAAAAAAATATTTTATTGGCTGTCTCCCGATGTATATGATTTTAGTCGCTACCTTCTGTCACTCATTTTATGGTGCAAAATAGTGTGCTTTAGAAACTTTGACCTTCGTCACTAGGTTCGAGAATAGTTCCCCTCCACCCCGCACTCGCGCTTTACGTTCCCATGCCCCGGTAATATCAGTCAGTCACTCGCAAACAGTAAAAGGAGGTGCGTGTGTACGCACCTCCTTTTACTGTTGTCTTGTACTCTGTCACGTATGTTAAGACTAACAAATGTTATTTTAATTTCGGGGTTTTAATATTAGTTGATTAATTTATGATAAGTATTTCATATACACCCAGTTTTATGCGTAAATTATAATTATGAAAATGCTGAATATCTCGAACACTTACTACTACACTACTATTTTACACCTCTGTCACGTAGCACCTCTGTCACGAAAATGTGTGACGGAGTGGTATAACTCGGGACGGAGTGGTCATTTTTGTATGGAACCTAGAGCCATAGTTAATATCCATAATAGATGATTGCTAGTTTTTTTATGTTTGTTATTCTATCATCAACCATTTTGTTAATTTAAGGTATTACCATCATGTAATTCTAAAAATGGCATTATCTGCGGCTGAAAGACAGCGACGGTGTCGTGAAAAAAGAAAGCTTAACCCTGAACTTGTAGCAGAAGTAAAACGCAAAGATTTAGAAAGATATCATACCCGCAAAAGGTTAGTTAAGAATATGACACCAAAAGAACATAAAAAATAAAAAGACAATGGCAGATTAGAAACAAAAAGAGAAGAGAAAGACAGAAAACTTTTGATTAACATTTCTTCTACACCACCTCCTTCAAGTCCCAGACTACTTCCATTAAGTCCCAGATCTCGTTCACTGACTCCAGCCTCGTTTGTTGCCAGTAGCAGGGAAAGAAAGCAAGTGCGACGTGATAGATCACGCCTTTAGAGACAACATATTCAATTTTAAAACCAAATACAAGAATTACTAGTACAACTAGTAGAAACAAAATAAAGTGCTTACAACAACAACTCATATTAAAAAATAAAATGAACTTGGCAAAGAAGAATACAGAAAATATATAATATCTTATCAAATACCATTAATAAACATTACAAGCACACAAAAGACCATATCCATACCATCGAATAAAACGCTATATTAAAAGTATACTTGAAGACCCAGCAATTCAACGTTCCGGACAAAAACTTGAACTGGCAATAGAAACCATTAGAATCAGGAGAGTGAATCAAATCAAATCAAATCAAACAAAATAGTTTATTTGTGATACACAGGTACATAAATCATAGGTCTTACAAATACAAAGTGAGTTCCTGCTGTGATCTGCCTCACAGGCACACAAATTCATTAAACAATTACTTAAAATATACGGAAAAAAAATTAACCAAAAAAAAAAAAGAAATAAAGAAATACTATTAACACATTTATATGCACTAAATGTCAACCCGCATTGAGCAAGCGTGATGATTACGCTCAATCCTTCTCTGTATGAGAGGAGACCTGTGCCCAGCAGTGGGACGATAAAAGGTTGAAGACGATGCACTCAATCAAACATCAATAATACAGTCAAGTCATTTGAAGTCTAAGAATTCCTTTACTGAATAAAATGCATGTTCATTAAGAAATTTAAATAATCTATTTTTGAATTTAAAGATATTATTACAGTCTCTAATGTCCTTGGGAATTTAACTGAATATTTTAGGCGCCATAACGAATGTACTCTTTTCATAAAGTATGGTTTTACATTGCGTATTTAATTTTGTATATAGCCTCGTCCTATTGCGTGACCTCGGCACTATTTCGAACAAATATGGATGTTTCTTGATAAAAAGGGCCATTTCGAAAACATACAATGATGGAGCTGTAAGTATTTTAAGATTTATAAAAGATTGCTTACAGCTTTCGGTTTTTTTCAGACCGCATATCGCACGAATGCATCTTTTTTGACATTTAAAGATCTCCCAGTTCGTAGCATTACCCCAAAAGATGATACCATATCTTAAACGAGAAGCAACATGTTCGTGATAAGCCACAAGCAACGTGGGGAGACTCACTTTTTTTGACAGCATATATAGAGCATAAGACGCTTGTGACAGTTTTTTGCAGACAAACTCTATATGACTTTGCCATTTTAAATTATTGTCTATATGCAGACCAAGAAATTTTGTTGTTGTGGTTGATTCTACTTCTTCTCCATCATATTCAATTTTAGTGTTAAGTTTCTGCTTTGTACGTTGTTTAAATTCGATTATTTTAGTTTTTTCTAGGTTTATAATTAAATTATTACTTTTTAACCATTTAATTATTTTGCTAAGACTGGTCACACATCTGCGAATAATATCATTTTATCAGTTGTCGATTTAGGCAAATCATTTACATATAGAAGAAATAAGAGTGGTCCCAAAACACTGCCTTGTGGAACTCCAATCTTAACTGTTCTAGGGGTGGAACTATATTTTTTTTCTTCTTTGGTATGACGGCAAGTTCTACTAACTTCAGTTATTTGTGTTCTATTATTAAGATACGATTTAATTAAATCCAGAGCATTCCCCCTAACTCCATATATTTCCAACTTGCTCAAAAGTATTGCATGATTGACATAGTCAAATGCTTTAGTCATATCCATGAATAAAGCATAGACTGGCTGTTTACAATCAACTCGAGGGTATATCATACTCAAGAAGTCATAAACAGCTGAATTAATTGACAAATTCTTCCGAAAGCCCTTTTGTTCATCGCAAAATATATTATTTATTTCAAGGTAAGTATACAGGTTATTATATATGATCTTCTCTGTTATCTTAGACAATACTGGAATCAGGGCTATTGGTCTATAATTTTTCATATTATTCCTGGCGTCTTTTTTATAAAGCGGTTTGATAATTGTCGTTTTCAATATTGAAGGAAATGTGCCTTGTTCAAAACATAAGTTTATAACGTAGCTAAGAATGGGGGCAATATTATTGCTGACATATTTTATTACTAACACGCATATATCATCATATCCTGTGCATTTAGTATTCCTCAGGTTTTTTATGATGGATCTAATCTCAGTAGGATCAGTTGGCCTTAAGAAGAAAGAGTGTGGAGAGGAATTTTTACATGTTCCGTGTTTTGAGCTATTACTCGGATCATGCGATAGAGCCAAATCTGCATAATAATGATTGAATGCCTCTGCTATTTGTTGAGGATCTCGTATATTTTTTGTTTCTGCGATGTTTTGAGGTAAGTTATGTTTGTTATTATTAATTATATTCCACATAGCTTTTGATTTATTGGTGGAATGGAGAATAGAGTAGTTATTTTGAGATTTTTGTGTTAATTTAATTATTTTACTATATCTTGCGGAATATTCTTTAAATTTTATCTTATCGGACGGATTCTTAGTCAACCTATACTTCCATAAGAGAGACCGTTTCCGTTGACTACATTTTATGATGCCACGAGAGAGCCATTTCGGTCGAGTTTTAGTATTTATTTTTATTCTAGAAACTGGAAAGCACAAGTCATAGAATAATTTAAACAAATCATGCATAATTGTAAATGCTTCACTTGCGTCATTAGTTTCATAAACTTCTTTGAACTTAAGTCTACTTAGACAATTTTTAAACTTTAATAAATTTTCTTTAGAAAAAACTCTTTTATACACGAACCAGTGATCCAGCAAGCAGGTCTTCTTTACTGGAAAGAAGACCTGCTTGCTGGATCACTGGTTCGTGAAGAAGTATAGTTCCACCTTGCCAAAAAATACTACATTAAAACAAAAAGAAATCATGATTTTCATCTCAGGAATGATGTGTCACGGGCCACTGCTGTAAAAAAAGGAAGATCTCTATAAATCATTTCTAAAAGAGGACCCCAACGTTAAATGTCACTACAGTTATTTTGAAAAGAAGAATGGCAACTTTCGGCCTACACAACTTTTATAATTAAACTCACGTTTTCACTAAGTTCTTACTCCCAACAATTTAAATATAAACTATTTAAATATAACTACTTTACGGAAACGTGTCCAATAAAAAAACATTTTAATAAGTAATTAATTTAAGTTCTTGAATTCAAGATTTGAATACCAAAAATGTTGCCAATCTTGTTACTGTAATCGATAACTCTAAATAAATAAAATCCTGCTACTGTAATCGATAATTGTATTGTAAAAATATTTTTTTATTGTTTAGATAGTTTTAAATAAAAAATATACTCTTTACTTATATTTACCGCCTCAATATTCTTTTTTCTTATTTATATTTTCTTAATTAATACGTTCGTCTTATTTTACAGTTAATAGTTTCATAGATTATTATAAAAAAACGAAATTAAAAAAATCGATTTTCCATCTGTGATCGATAACATAATCGTCTTGTAATGGCAACCCTGTTAAATGCATATCTGTCAAAACCTCGTATTGTTTTCTGAGAACTCAGAACGGTTCGGTTTTCTTTCGCTGTTTTCTTTTCGTATTCCTCTGCGTTTGCGTAAGTAACAGACTTATTGTGTTGAATCTGATGATGTACGAGCATTATTACGGCAATGGACTTCACTTTCTGAGGTAAAGTACGATTCATATTAATAGAATGTCACCTATTTTAGCTGAACTAAATGTTGAATTGTAACATAACTGTATTTTGTTTGTTTTAGATTCCAAATAACAGTGTAATCCAACAAGCAGCAATGCCCCAAATGAATATATTGTGCATTGAAATCTTTATATTGGTTGCGGTCATTCATTGTGTGGTCTCGTTCAGAAAGAGAATACGCTATCAGATGCGTGATATAGCAACAGATCGAATCACTACAGGTAAGCAATATCCTTCAATGATTTTATGTGTTGCTGCTGGTTGATGTTTTATTCTGATTGCAATAAGATATTTTTGTTTTTGTTACAGCTTAGATCAACAGATAAGATCTGTCACCCATGTTGGCAAAGAAGTTACCGTTCTGTTCAACGGAACTTAAACACCCCATATCATCAAGTATTTATCAATCTTCTACAGCCTCTGTTGTATCAATGCCAGCAAACTACACTAGGGCTGTTAATATCTGCAGATGGGTGATTGAAGTTGTGAATGGGATTTTTAAGCAACAGTTTAAAATATTCCGACACGAGTTCAACAACAGAGCTTCATCACATGTCATGATTGACTTTTCTATAGCTGCTGCCCTAATTAATAGATTTTGACCACGGCTCACAGACAGGTTTGATGCTGCCCAGATATTAGAAATCATCCAACAAAAAATGTTCCAAACAAATACTTTAAGTGAGTTTATTATACAAAATAATTATAATAGAAGAAGGGCACAGTTCTCAAATATAAATGTTGATAAGAGCAATGTCGCTGAGTTTCCCCAGCTAGATTTTCATGATTTGATTTTAATAGCTTGTGGTACCTACCAACTCCGTCAAGCTCGATCTTACTATGGTGAGCACATCCTTTTTAGTGGCCAATATAAGATAGAAGTGTGTAGGGAGGCATCAATCGGTAATCTAAGAGAACAATTGTCTCTCTCTCAAAGCTCTTGGCTTTTAAGAGCAAAAATTCAAAGTCGCCATATAAGAAGAAAATGTTTTGTGTACGTTTTGATTGATAATAATTTAAATGGGAGAGAGGCAATAAGTCAATATTATTGCAATTGTAAGGTAGGCAAACGAACTGTGGGATGCTGTTCCCACATTATGACCATTTTATGGTATTTAGGGTGGGCTCGACACCAAAACAATATTGAACCCCCTGCACAGTTTCTTGATGAATTGTTAATCGAATTTGATAATGAAATTGATGATGATGATAATGAATGATTATGGTAAAAAAGAATAAAACTATTCATCAGTTTATTTGTTCTTTAATTTTCTCTGCGTAGAAATGCATAACCTCCAATTTAAAATGTCTGAATAACTTCTTTCTTACAAGTTCAATTTAAAAATGGAAATCACAAACATACTTTTGACATTAAACCACACAAAAAAACGTAAGAATATTCACTGCACACAACAAATTCATATTGAGCCAAAGTTACTATGGAGACTTGGCATTGTCCTTTAAGCCGTTTTATGTCGTGCCACCTTCAGTTGACAGTCGTGAAACCTGTATGTGCAAGGTACACGCAAACATTGCATTCATGAGAGTTATTTTGTATAAAAATAAAGTTATCAAGACAAATGACATGAACCAGATAATCTTACTGTAACTGTATGCGATATAAATTCATTACCACTCCGTCACTTCGTTAACCACTCTGTCACAATTTTGTCCCCCTTAAAATTTTAGTTCAAAGTAAGTTATGAACCACTTCATTGTTAGTATTTACAAAAATAACGTTTTATAGTATTATATGCTAAAAAATAAAGGTTTTATTGGGCCACTTTCGTAATATTAAAAAAAATTATGTCTTGTGAAGCAAAAATGTGATAGAGTGGTATTGGATAATTTAAAAAAAGAATGATTATTTAAAAAAATCCTTCTAATGGAGCTAGATTATAGTAAATGTTTATATTCTTGATAAGAAAGTAATAAGTAACTGAAGTTCTCGTTTAAAATGAAACATTAAAAAAAAATACTTTTGTGACTGAAGTGTTATTTTTTTCATACCATTCATACGAAATTTGAAATAAAACGAAAATTGCATATAATACTTCGCTGCATTAAATGTTTTCGTAACCTACAATAATGAGGCAATAATTGAAATCACATTTCATTAAATAAATCACAAGTTTATTTTTTTTTATGAAATATAAAAATTTGCCGGTCAGATTGTCGATAAAAAAGAAGAACGTCCCAAATAACGCAATGAATATTATCCAACTGTCAAAACGAAATCCATTACTAATGATAGTGTGTTTTACGTAATTACCCTGCGGGTGTATCAGTAATCATTTATCATTTTTATGTCTCTTTTTTTTAAATAATTATAAACTAGCGCTTGATCGCAATTCCGCCTGATGGTAAGCAGTGATGCCATCGTTGATGGTAAAGCGCGCTAGTTTATTAAGAGTCTATTCACTCAGGAAACTGAACGAATAGGAAGGAAGACGGCAGTTGAGCGAGGCGATGCAATGTTAAACCCAACAACACGACCAACGATGCTGCGTCAAAGGGAGATTGATCTGAAGACCCTCCACGACCAAACTCCCAACACTACAACACTAGGCGCATTGTACCCGGCACACATCGCAACACAACTACCTCCGTACGGCTTCACCAGACATCATACTGGAACACGACAAATCGCTCGGCGGTAAGGCTTTGTCTGGTGGGTGGTAACTTCTGCCGGCGGCCGATGTTATGGCTTCAATTGATTTTGAGATTGGGATTATATATTAGAGGAGTAATTCTCACCTTATTATAAACCTTAACAGTCGAATCTTAGTCTCATTCTGTCTACTCTATCTCCTACCGATTTGATGTCAACAAGCACAATAAATTTATAAAGAGGTGCTTGACCCCAATCCCTCTTGATGGTAAGCAGTAATGCAATCCGTGATGGTAAAGCACGCTAGTTTATTGAGAGCCTATTCACTCAAAAACTGAGTTAATAGGAAAGAAGACTGCAGTTAAGCGAGGCGATGCAATGTTAAACCCAACAACACGACCAACGATACTACGTCAAAGGGCGATTAATCTGGAGACCCTCTACGACACAACATGTGGAGCATCGTATCCGGCACACATCGCAACACAACTGCTCAGATCGGTACGGCTTCACCAAACATCATGCCGGAACAAGACCAAGCGCTTGGCGGCAAGACTTTGTCTGGTGGGAGGTAACTTCTGCCGACAGCCGATGTTATTATATGATTTAATTCCCCCATCTCCGTTCCACCATCGGACGACCCGTCGTATGGCGAGTTTCCACCCTTACGTTGTTAACACCACTACGATCCGGACGAAGCGTTTCGCCTCCTCCTTTATACCGCGTACATCGAGGGACTGAAACAATTTGCCAGCGGCGGTGTTTCCGTCGGACTACAATTAGAGTGTCTTCAAGGCTAGAGTGAATAGGCTCTTAATAAACTAGTGCGATTTACGGCACGCAATCTCGCCGTCAAGCGCTAGTTTATAATTTATAAAAAAAAAAAAAAAAAATGCGCTTCTGACTTTTTACTAAGCGTTCTGGTAAAATATCTCACTTTTACTAGCAAGATACAGTGAACCAAAGATTCATGATCAAACATTAGAAAATAAAGTTGGAAATGCAGAGGTCATGTTGTAAAAGGTACTAAACACTTTTTAAAGGCCTCCTTGTCCTTTTATAATGTGTAAGTAACGTATAACCCTAAACCGTACCCGATAAAACCTTTATTTTTTTTTAAGAAAATCGTTGCCCCACACTATGGATTACTCTTATATCGTGGGTGCCTTTACAAACATTTAAACACAAACAGCCAGACTCGGAACAACTAAATGTAGGTCATACAAATATTTGTTCCGTGCGGGGATCGAACTCGAGACACACAGCGTAGCAGCCGATCGCTCAGCCACTACACCTACCGTGTCGTCGTTGTGTTTGACTATTTCAAATAGACCAAATAAATTATGAGTTTACAAACGATTTTGCGCTTCTACGTTTGAATTAGTGCAACTTGTTGATCTTGAGGTAAATCCAGCTTCAGTTTAAGCGTATTCAGCTTCATCCACAATATAAGCTGCCTTGGGATCAATTTTTTTTTTTTAGTAATGATAAACTAGCGCTTGACTGCAATCTCGCCTGAGGGTAAGCAGTGATGCAATCGTTGATGGTAAAGCGCGCTAGTTTATTAAACCCATTCACTTAAAAAACTTAGTGAAAAGGAAGGAAGACGGCAGTTGAGCGAGGTGGTGCAATGTTAAACCCAACAACACGACCAACGATGCTGCGCCAGAGGGATATTGATGTGGAGACCCTCCACGACCAAACTCCCGACATAACAACACTTGGCGCATCGTACCCGACACACATCGCAACACAACTGCTCAGACCCGTCCTCCGTACGGCTTCACCAGAGATCATGCCGGAACACGACGAATCGCTTGGCGAACAAGACTTTGTCTGGTGGGTGGTAACGATGTGGCCTACCACCGAGAGAATAACATTACTAACATTTAAAATACCTTTCCTTCAGTTCATTCATTTGATTTCGACTACTATTTCATAGGCATAAGAATGGCACCAAAAGGAAAAAGCGGTAACATTGCTATCTATTTATTGCAGCTACCTATGTTCATGCCATCAACGCAATAGTGGTCAAAGTCGGTTGAACGGACTCTAAAAAAGTTTGTTGAAATATTTTATTTCGAATGGAGTGTAAGTGGCTTCAAATCAGAAGTAATTCGTCAAGAATCAGGCCCAAACATAGGCCTGCCCCAATAATCTCCACGACGACCGGTCCTGCGCTTCTTGAATCTAGCGGTTTCGGTCGTCGGTCCACCTTGTTGAGGGCTTACCCACGCTGCGTCTTTTGTAGTGCGTGGTTGCCACTCGAAAACCCGTCGGCCCCATCAGGCATCGGTCCTACGGGCAATGTGCTCGGCTCACTGCCATTTAAGTGCTGCAATTCTTCGGGCTATGTCAGTTACTCTCATTCTTCTGCGGATCTCCTCATTTCAGATTTGATCACGCAGTGAAACCCCAAGCATTGCCCTATCCATTGTCCTTTGATTGACTTTGAGAGGCTTATGTCTAGCAGTGGACGTCTTGCGGTTGAAATGACGATGATAATGGTAGGCACAAATGCCAGATACCAAACATAAAGGTCAAATTTATTCTCTAAAGCTTTAAGATCCACATTTACTGGGAAAATTTGACAGCTTGATGTTCTGCTTAGGATAAAGCGAGAAAATGTTCAAACATTATATTATATTAGTGACTGCCAGCGACTTCGTTCGCGTGGAGTTGGTTATGCTCCGCTCCTATTAGTTGCAGCGTAATGTTATATAGCCGTAAGTCTTTCCGGATTTATTGGCTATCCAACGCAAAAAGAATTTTTCAAATCGGCCCAGTAGTTCCTGAGATTAGCGCGTTCAAACAAACAAACAAACTCTTCAGCTTTACACAAAAAACTATTTTACAAAAAGTTTTTATTTTACACTTTTTAGTTGTGAAAAGTATTATGTATTTAGTTGCATCCGCCGAGAGTGGAAGCTGACGCAAATATAGTTGGGAATCAATGTAATTTTGTTTAATTTAATTTTTACCCGCATTTTCGGAGAATTCCCTCGACTGCTTATGGTCTTCATCATCAGATTTACTGCAGACAATTATTTTAACCCAATGGGTGCAAAGTTATCATCAATATAAATGAATTAAGTCCAAACACAAAGTAGCTACTGTAAACGGTGTAGAGTAGTTACTTTGTGTTTGGACTTAATACAGTACAGTAGAGGAGTACAGTCACAACCCATCTAGGTGTAAAGTTCTTATCAATACAAATTAATCAAGCCCAAACACAAGGTAGCTGCTGTAAATTGGTGAAGAGTTCCTTCGACTGTCTCCCGGCTCCATCATCAGATCTACTCCAGACCTTTATTAAATTGTAGTGTTAAAATACTTAATGAAATACTAAGAAATGCACTAGTCGCCCCTACGATTTTTGAAAGTTCCCCTTGATTTCTCTGGTCTTCCATCCTGATGTCATTATCATGGGACTACCTTGGAAATATATTCTTTCCGACAAAAGAAGACTTATCAAAATCGGTTCATAAACGACGATGTTATCCGCGAACGACATAAAAAAAAGCATATATACGGCCGAATTAAGTAACCTCCTCCTTTTTGAAGTTGGTTAAATTAGTATAGATTATTTATATATTGTCTTTCTGGTCTTAAAAATATATTGCTAAACAGGCTGTGCAACATATAATAGATGTTTGAGAAATGTATTTTTAATAAGCAATTTCGTTCAATCTTGTGCTAGGAGCATAAGATTGAACGAAATCGGGAAAAGAAAAAGATTTCATGTCGTATAACAAATTTCTAAGAAAAAAACGAACCTACTAAACAAATTATACAATCCATCAAAAACAAACACCCTAATACAAAAACAAGATAAACTCATACATGTGAAGCCATATGAAAAACCAATAGGGAGGGGGTAAATCCGTGCCTAACTTTCGCAATATCGGCTCTTACGGGATTAATTCATATCCTGATACCATAAGTTACATACTAGTATGAAAGTTTTATCCGTTATGACGTTAACGAGTGTAGTTCGACCTGATTTGACCTTCTGCAACACGTGCGTTTGATGTTAATTTCAAGTAGATGAGTTACTGCGTTACTTTGGCGTTTATGCTTGTTTGTCTTCTTTGTGCTTGGTTTTGGTCTATTCGAAGTTGTAGCTTCTTAACTGAATGGCTGGGTAGTCAGTGTGCTGCCCAGTCTTATGTTACAATCAATGATATTACATTTTTCTCAGTTGTGGAATCAGACAATATATTGGAGAAATCCATGGTAGCACATTTTATATATTGTATGTAGAAGAAGTACCAGCCTAGATCTAATTATTACGAAATTAAAACTAAGTATATAACAACATATTTTTCCACCTACCCGTATTGAGCTCGCGTAGTGGATTATGGTCCACTTTTCTCTCATCTTTACCTATGTCCCAACAGGGGGAAAATTACGGACTAATTGTGTTAGTAGTTAATTGTAAGCAGTTTTGACGAAAAATGTGGTCTAGTAGTCGTAGCAATGGATAAAAATCTTTATAAAGTTTCCAGCTTTGAATAAGACCAAAATATACAGCAGCAATAGTTACCGTTTCCTTTGTTCACAAACTGAAACTAAAGATAATTTTAGTTCGACTTTTTCTTTCTATTTCATTAAGAAAAAGAAAGATGGAAAATATTAGTTCAGTCCTGTTCTGTCTATTAAGTAAGATACTCTATATAAAGTTTCGACGCAACTAAAGAATTTACGTCAGGCGCTGACTAATCCGACAACCTTCTATTCCCTTCTTAATAATAAGATGCAAAAAAAGCAAACATAATAAGGCTACCTACCAATCCTGTCAATCGTACCAAATTATCAGATCAAATACGATAAAATCTCCAAAATCGTAGCATCGGTTTCCCATCACAAATTCAAGATTCGACAAATAGCTGTTAACCAAAAATCATACGAATTTCGGGCTCCAATGAGCAAGGCTAACGTTTCACATCTCTAGTTAGCTGCGAGGCATAATTAACATAATGCAACATTGCGACGCGCGACGATTTTGATTACATTGCCGCCTCACGCGGTGAATGCTAATAGACTGTGCATACAAGAGCGGCATTCCATTCGGAAACGTCTATGATTGTGGCGTAATGTAATATGCCATTTTCTTGTAATGAGTAGATGGAGTAATTGTCAGTGTTATCATTAGGAGCTTTGGTTTTGGAGTGTTTTCTTTGCAGCAAATACGGTAAACGTTTTATTAAGTAATACCCCGTTCAGTATGTATTTTCACTCCGTATTTCCATGTTAATTATGTACAGTCTGGAAAATTGACATCCTAAGATTATCCAAGTTAATGTCATTTTATAGAATAGGGATGTATCCAAGGTATGAAAATAAAAAAATAATTGGTCCGTCTTATATATAATAAAAAAAATTAAGACCCATATTTTTTATTTTGTCAAAATTATCAAAAACTGCTGAAATATAGCGAATTAAAGTTACGGAGTGGGGCTAATTACGTCACTCCGTGGTATATTTTGTACCGCGTGACGTCATAAGACATTTCAAATTAATATATCTTCCTAAGTATTTGAATGAAAGAAAAAAATAAAAAATACAAGTTAATTTTTTAATAAATCTATCTGATGGACATTAAATTATTTTTTAGGATACAACCCAATGGTTAAAGAAATACGATTTGAATTATATCGGATAACTTAGTTTGGTAGTCAATTTTCTTATGAAATAATTCCTCTAACTTTAGTAGTATTTTTTTAACTACAAACTAGTGCCTGACCGCAATTCCGCCTGATGGTAAACAGTAACGCAAGCGTTGACGGTAAAACGCGCTAGTTTATTAAGAGCCTATTCACTCAAAAAAGAAAACTGAGTGAATAGGAAGGAAGACGGTAGTTGAGCGAGGTGATGCAATGTGCTACGCCAGAGGGAGATCAATCTGGAAACCCTCTACGACTAAAGTCCTTTTTTTTTGGGATGGGAAATCATCAAATAACTTCTCCCGCTCTGGGCGGAGCGGAAGGGTGTGTCAGACTTTTACTGACTAAAACCCACCCGTGTTTCTTCACTTGCCTGTGCGACGGCCAGGGCCGCGGTTTCTGGTTTAACCAACCCGCAACCCTGACCCAGGAGAACATTTAGCGCATCTAAAGACACACAATACATCTAGAATTAATATACATCAGGTATGAAACAAATAAAAATTCAAATAGAAAGTAAAAACCCCGATGTAAAAATTTGCAGCAAAATGTGCCTCGCGGCGGCACCAAAAATGTCCAGCTCAGCAAAAATGACAGAGAACTAGTGCTGAACGCTGGTTTTCAACTGAACCTGATGTGAAGTGACGGATGTAAATCAGTTCTAAACTAAAACGTAACATCTGTATGCATACCTAAAAATAAATACGTGTTTTGTGTTATTGATATTGAACAACATAAACCTGTTTAAAACAAAAGTAAGATCAATTCACAGCAAGGATAAAATATCATCATCATCATTATCAACCTTTTTTTTTATCGTCCCACTGCTGGGCACAGGTCTCCTCTCATACAGAGAAGGATTGAGCGTAATCACCACGCTTGCTCAATGCGGGTTGGCGATTTCAGACTTAAAGTCCAGGTTTCCTCAAGATGTTTTCCTTCACCTTCAGTCATTGGTGTCCAAGATATACTTAGAAAGTACATATAACTTTAGAAAAGTTACATTGGTACTTGCCTGACCTGGAATCGAACCCGCGCACTCATACTTGAGAGGCTGGTGTTTTAACCACTAGGCCACCACGACTTTATTTACAATCACAAATAAAAATACATAATATCAATCATATAAAAATAAAGCAAATAAATGAAATGAAATTAAATGAAAAAATAACAAATTCAATCGAAAAATCAAATATCAAATTTAATGCAACACTTACCAATAGAAAAAAAAAGTCTTCAAGGCTAGAGCGAATAAGCTCTTAATAAACTAGCGCGCTTTACCATCAACGATCGCATCACTGCTTACTATCAGGCGGGATTGCGATCAAGCACTAGTTTATAAAAAAAAAGATAGGTTACTTAAATTATATGATTGAGACATTCAGTGTGACTAGATATGTCTAGCTTCATAATAATCCTTGTTAAGACTAACGTCAAAGATCCATGTAGGACAGCCGGAATTCCAAGCCTCGGGTCTTGGTATGATCACCAATAGTCACCCAACCACGGATCAACTGGAATGTGTATAGCTTAAATTGATCTATCGACCCATGCGAGTGTTATTAGCAACAATCGTAGGCAGTCAATAAACTCGACAAGAAAACATTCTCTTAAAACTGTTCATAGATATCGTTCGTCTTTTTACCCATGAATTTGTCGCTTATTCTTGTCTCTTCTCATCCGGCTAGCGTTCTGACCATGGATTTAGTGAGTTAGCAAAATTATGTGAAAAGGGTAGATAGTGTTAGCCTCCTGAAATTGGGACCATAGTAAAAATTAAACTGGCATAGTACTGCTATAATATTGGTATGGGAAAGAAAATTGGGCCTCACGTCTGCTCATTTTATCGGAATGAATAGGACGAGGCATATCTGCCAACAGTATGTCAGCGTATCAATGGGCCAAACTTACGATTCAGTGGATCCCGCTTAAAAGCTAACAACATCGCTGCAGACCGATGGGACGAGCTGGACTTCGTTAATGATTGGTTTTTGGAAGCTCTAGACAGAGAGTAGGAAAGATTCTGTGTAGCAATAAAAGAAACTCTAAAATACATGTTTATACGGCGTTAAAAACTAAATCTAGTAATAAAGCTTATACGAAATCGCTAAAGCTTTATTACATTCATTCCATCTGGCGCTACATTTTGCTATGAAAATGAGTACGCAAATGAGGTCGAAAGTTGCCGGTGACACCACGTCCACAATGAAGTGAGGCCCTTAACTGTTGCGCGAACAGAATTGAAAAGGGGCTGGAAGTGGTTTGTTTTAAAAACACAACAAAAGAAGTTAGTTCAGCATAAATGCGGAAATACAGAAATGGGACTTCACTATAAAGCCTTACCCCTGACATTTCAAACGACTGTAAACTTTTAGATGTTCATAAATGTCTCAGCGCCACTACAAAATTTCAGAGACGGTATAGGAGCGGTTTATGGCGACTTTAAAATCGAGATTTGTTTTAAAATTCAGATTCTTCTTTTTATAGCAGATCCATTATTGAACTGCTTGATGGAAACAATATTTTTACTTAATATACAGCTTTAACCAATGAAGATTAGAATATGACATTTGATCACTTTTTCATACTTCCATCCTTTCAAATTGCACTTAGAATAATTTTTCCACTGAACCGTGCTTGGAATGATGACCAGCTCACTTATAAATATGTTGCGTCGCTGCTGTCGCGCCCTTTGTACCTGGGGCTATATGTAGGTAATAAGTTTTTACTTATTTACATTTCCATTTTAATGATATTTTATTTTTTGTTTTTGCTTTGCTGGTATTTTGGGATGGCCAGTTGGCATATGATAAATAATTTCATTGTTGTTGTGTTTCCTTATGTTCATTACTGTGCATAGTATTGTATGAAATCATGTTTTTCTTTTAATAAACAGACAGCTGTGCTGCTGGGGAGTTTGTTACGCCACTTTTTCTTTCCAGGCAAAGCACTAGAAAGTGGCAAAGGGCGAGCGTTTGGGAGGGACTGTCTATAATGTAATATTGATGTTCAATTAAAGCTGATTCTGAGACTAATTTTAACAAATGACTTTGGATTTTGTTTTTTTTTTTATAATTATACCTAAACTAGCGCTTGACCGCAATCCTGCCTGATGGTAAGCAGTGATGCGATCGTTGATGGTAAAGCGCGCTAGTTTATTAAGAGCCTATTCACTCAGAAAACTGAGCGAATAGGAAGGAAGACGGCAGTTGAGCGAGATGATGCAATGTTAAACCCAACAACACGACCAACGATACTGCGCCAAAAGGAGATTGATCTGAAGACCCTCCACGACCAAACTCCCAACACAAGAACATTAGGCGCATCGTACCCGGCACACATCGCAACACAACTGCTCAGACGCGTCCTCCGTACGGCTTCACCAGACATCATGCCGGAACACGACAAATCGCTTAGCGGCAAGGCTTTATCTGGTGGGTGGTAACTTCTGCCGGCGGCCGATGTTATGGCCTACCACCGAGAGTGATGTTTTTTGACTAAATATAGTTTCTATCAGTAATTAATTATTAATCCAACAGGGTTCTAAAATTCAATAGTAACAAAGGCGAAAAACCTTCCATTCCTCGTATATCCTTGGTAACGTCGACTGTATGTCACAGTACGTAATTAAATGACTCGTGTGGACAACTCACAGCACAAGTTCCAACTACGTGTACTGTGAACTATCGCTGTGTACAGTCAACAAAACAGACAAGTGTACAGGCTAGCTGCAACAACTTTGTAATCTAAGTGCTGTATGTGTTGAGTATACAATCTAATCTTTAGTATATACAGTTAACAAAAGGTATAATTTAAAAAGTCCACTACAAAACTTAGTGCTTCTGCATTGCATGTGCTGTGCTTAGTCCAATTGGCTTTAGAAATTCGATTCTTTAACCATTCCAGTCATCTCCCGTATAAACTTAGGTGAAGTGACCGTGGATGGAGCTGGTATTTCAACATAGAATAGAATAAATAAACATAGAATAAAGAATAGAGATTGGCTGTATTATTTATCACCGCCCGACAGCATAAAAATTAAATATTTTAAAACTACTGGTTTTGTGTTGTTTTTTCAAATGTATTCTAGTTTTTTTAATGTTTTTTTTTGTATTATAAATGTATGTCCAACTATTTAGGGTTACGTAAATACGGGTATATTATTTACACACCTATAAATTTACTAGAGCTGAAAGTCTTCAACAAAACCTGCCCCCTAATCGGCGAACACATTTTTGCCAAATGATTGCGACTAGTTGGTATCGTTTGGACCGCCCATTGGTCCGTTCAGTACAAACGATCGAAACTAGTCGCAATCATTTGACAAAAATGTGTTCGCCGATTAGGGGGCTGGTCTTTAGCAGTTTTACAGGGTTTTGCTTTACGGTCGTTACCAACTGCGATCTAAAGAAATATGTGTTGAATGGAGTACCTATATTAACTAAAGGTTTGCATACCAATGCAATCAAAGTAATTTTATTTTTATTAAAAAAACGTTGCCCTACACTGGGACCTACCCTAGTATTGTGGGTGCATTTACAAACATTAAACTCACATACACAAACAAACACATCCAAAATAACTACCTCCACTCTTTTTTTTGTTGGGATGCGAAATCATTAAATGACTTCTCCAGCTCTGGGCAGAGCGGAAGGGCGCGTCCAGACTTTTACTGACTAAAACCCACCCGTGTTTCTTCACTTGCCTATGCGACGGCCAGGGCCACGGTTTCTTTTTTAACCAACCCGTAACCCTGACCCAAATTACCTCCACCTTAATTGCGTTACAAACTAGTACTATCAATTAGAATGATTTTGGAGCATATTGCTTAACCATTGCTCCATATGTTCGAAAAATATTTTTGCTCAGACACGTAAACAACGCAATGAATGTCGTTGAATTGTCAAAAATGAATCCATTATTACTGATAGTGTGTTACGTAATTACCCTACTGTAAGCCAATACAAATATTTGTTACGTACGAGAATCGCAGAAGAACGAGAGTAACCGATTTAACCCGAAGAATTGCAACACTTGAATGGCAGTGGGCCGGGCACATTGCCCGTAGGACCAATGCCCCATGGGGCAGACGGGTTCTCAAGTGGCGACCGCGCGCCGGAAGACGCAGCGTGGGTAGGCCCCCGACAAGGTGAACCGATGACCTAGTGAAGGTCGCGGTAGGCCTATGTCCAGCAGTGGACGTCTTTCGGCTGAAATGATGATGATGACGAGATTCGAATCACCATCATAACAAACAGATAACAAGCAGATACATAATATGATAACAACGTTTGTTACAATGGTACAGTTACAATAAAATTAGATTATTTATTTAGATTGAAGGCATTATTTCAAAGAACGGATTCTC
Organism: Sesamia inferens; assembly: GCA_037179545.1. Lineage (NCBI taxonomy): Eukaryota > Metazoa > Arthropoda > Insecta > Lepidoptera > Noctuidae > Sesamia > Sesamia inferens. Next base: position 31,034,101 of record CM073925.1, read on the forward strand.
AACTAACCACCTGTGTAAAGCGCTTCTGAAGTGGACCATTTAAAATCCTTTAATTTGTTTTAGAATCTTGTTATGAATTTGAATACACATAGGGTTGAAACTTCGTCTACACAACGTGTAATAAAAGGGTACATATCTAACAGGCACGGTTTCTGTGGGTGATATATCTAACAATATTGGAGGAAGGGTTTTTAGTCCTATCTCTACATATTCGGAAGTTATGCGAAAGACAACGCCTGCGGAAGGCTGCTACAATACTGGACGCACAGAATACCGAAGAGATTTATCTTGATCTTGGAAAGAAACGAGGCGTGTAATGTGTGTTTAAATGTAATGCGGTGACACGTTTTTTATAATTAGAATTTGAGAAACATAATCTAATAAACCGAAAATTTGGTGTCAATTCTTGGAGTATTTTATTTTGAGTTAAAACCCTTCCTATGTCGATTGATATTATTTTGAATAGTTTTCGGGTACTGTTGGGGTTACCTAGGTACTACAGTGCGTCGGGCATGTTCGCTTTGGAGCGAGTTGATCCAGATCCAAGAGTATCCAATCAGCATTAAGGAATGGAGAACGAACTAAACTCAAGAAGTTTTACCATTCACTCGTCATTATACTTTAACCCTGGTTTAAACAACGTCAAGAAACCAAAATCCAACGGCCACCAGCCGGTGAACTTATCGGCAAGTCTATATGCCCCCATATAAGCCCTCAGTAAGGCCGCCAACCTCTTCATTACTTGGTTGTAACTAACCTTTTTTTTTTTTTTTTGACTTTGTGGGAATGCATTTACGCACCATACCCCGAAGGGCGTGTATGGGAGTCGCCCAGCCGAAGCCGGGAATACCCACTAAACCCAACAGCGGCACAGCGACATCGCCTTAGTGGCGGGGTCATGGGAAATAGCAGAGCCTTTCTACCAATCCCCCGCCGGCGATTCCCGCCGGAAGGCGGGCCCACAGTGGGCCCTCCATAGGGAGGGGCCCGGCTGGGTACGTCTTCTTGTGCGAGAAGACGCAGCAGCCAAGGGTTTTTTAGCGAGGTGTTAGCCTCTTAGCCCCACTCGTTTGCCCGAAAGCAAACGGGGCCCCCAGCTCTTCTCAGTGAGGAGACCGGGTTGCCCGACGGTGACCCGGAGTTCGGGTCACGTCAGTCACCTGAAGTGGTGGCCGACCCGCCGCGGGTGTGACCGCCGAAGCGGTCCCCACTTCTGGTTTTGGTCCGCGCCGGTAAACCGGTAACCCCCATATCTGGGGGCCGTTCCCCTATCCGCCACCTGGGGACGCGTCCGATGGCAGGCCAGAAACTGCATACGGAGGTTGTAACTTTTTTTTTTTTTTTTTTTGCCTGGGTGGAATTCCTCATAGGATGCCCGCCGCCCTGGGGTGGGCGACGGGGTATGTCAGACTTTTACTGACTAAAACCACCCCGGTGTGTCTTCTATTACGAGCGCGCGTGGGGCCGCGGGAGTCTAAATTCTTCCACGGGCCTCGTCTCCTGCACGGGGTAGTGGGGTGTTAAACTACCCCGTGCATCGCCTCAAAGGCGCGCGCCGACACTCGCGCGCGCCTCCGCCTCGGGGTCCATCAATGGGGGGCGGGGACTTCCCCATGTCCCTCGCCCCTGGACCCATTCATGGGGGGCGGAAGAGGGCGTTATCCGCCCTTCCTCGGCGCCCGGTGCGTCTTCTGCGGCCCGGGAAGGGAGTTGATATCTCCCTCTCCCGTTCCGCAGCTTCCTTCTGCGACATCACGTCCTCGCAGAAGGACACCACCGCGTCCCACGACTCTGAGCTGCCGACCATCCTCCGCACTACTTCCGGCAGCGTCAGGTCGCCTCCTACTTCATTTGTGAGGACACGGCGCTGCTCCTCCCAAGCTACACACTCGGTGAGCGTGTGCTGCGCCGTGTCCTCCCCGCATTGGACGCAGTGGTGGCACCGAGCGTCCGGCTCCCTGCCTAAGCGACGCAGGTACTTGCCGAAGCAGCCATGCCCCGACAGTACCTGCGTCACCCTGAACGACAGGGAGCCGTGCCTCCACGGAGGTTGTAACTAACCTTACCTTACGTGTGCCTATTTTACAGTTTATATATCGAGATATCGAATATAAATCATCATCATCATCATCAACCTTGTTATCGTCCCACCGCTGGGCACAGGTCTCCTCTCATACAGAGAAGGATGCTCGTACCCCTCGATGCCTCACGCTTGCTCGCTTGCTTGCTTGCAGACTTAAATTCGCGCAAGGTAATTCCGGAATACGCTATCAGTAGCAATAGGTTTCATTTTGACAGTACAACTAGATTCATTGCGTTATTTACATTGTTGAGCAAACAAATTCTTTGAACTTATGAAGCAATGAACTAGCATTAAGCTTAAAAATTATACCAATTGAGAGCAATAGTGTATTACGCGATTAAGGTGCAGGTTTCCTCAAGATGATTTCCTTCACCTTGTAATCAGGTGGGAATATAAATATCACAATATTTATTGGCTAATCCAACCAAAACCAAAAACTTAGTATGTTTGAACCCTCTCCCGTTAAATGTTCTATAAAATTCCGTTTTCGATCTACGAATAACTTCTATTCTAGTTATTAACTTTATCCAATTTATCTAGTTTTAAACTTTATTCGCAGTGTCTCAAGACAAAAGTCTTTGACCAGTGTGTGTTGCCAGTGATGACTTATGGAGTTGAGACGTGGTCGCTAACAATGGGCCTTATAAGAAGGCTCAAAGTCGCTCAAAGGGCAATGGAGAGGGCTATGCTTGGGATTTCACTGCGCGATCGAATCAGGAATGAGGAGATCCGCAGAAGAACGAGAGTAACCGACATAGCCCGAAGAATTGCAACACTAAAGTGGCAGTGGGCTGGACACATTGCCCATAGGACTGATGCCCGATGGGGCCGACGGCTTCTCGAGTGGCGACCACGCACCGGAAGACGCAGAGTGGGTAGGCCCCCGACAAGGTGGACCGACGACCTGGTGAAGGAGACCCTCCACGACCAAACTCCCAATACAACAACATTTGGCGCATCGTACCCGGCACACATCGTAACACAACTGTTCAGATCCGTCCTCCGTACGACTTCACCAGACATCATGCCGGAACACGACGAATCGCTTGGCTGTTAGTGGGTAATATGATAGCATTAATAATAATATGCTTCATAAATAAATCATATTACTAATCTATTCCTCTATATGAACAAACACATATCTGCCCAACAGCGCAATCAATGTTATTAATTGTGTTAGCTTAACCCTAAAACAAATACTTCAACCATCCAATTTCCTTCCACATCGAGTAAAAATATTTCTATACTAACAATAATATATCATAACTTATAAATTTTAGATACACAACCATTTATTAACACGCCAACGTGTTTCCGGGCGAAAATTTTCAACTTTCCGTCGCCTTGGGAACGATTTATCGTTTAATATAGCTTCACATATCTGCGGTGTGCCTTCCCGCGAGATAGTATCTTACCTGACATTACGATGAAAACTATACAAAACTTAATTTTGTTCATATGTGGTTGGACGTGATTTAGAAAATAAGTTCTTCGAAGTTTTGTGGTGGGCGAAATTGTTTGAGTTTAGGGTTTAGTTTTAAAGTTGGATGTCACATATGCTGTTGAGGGTATTAGAATTAAGAAAGTTGTTTTCTTTACAAAGGAAGTTTTGAGTAATTTTGAAGAGGATAAGGAGGGGGAAGCCATTCAAGGGTGAGACTCCTTATACTTACCGCATTCCAAGAACTAACTGAATCAAATTCTCGAACCCTATGACTGGCAAACATCGTGGTTGACTCAGATGAAGTGGAAAGATAAGAAGCTGGAATCGTTTTATAAAGATTAAGCTTAAATAGAGACTGAAATGGAGTATCATCATCATCAACCTTTTATCGTCCCACTACTGGGCACAGGTCTCCTCTCATACAGAGAAGGAAATTTAAAAAAAGAGCATACAGCATCCTAATTGCCTAACACACTATTTCTATTGATTGGTATCATTTTGAAGCATATTGCTGATGTATCGTTCCATTATGTTCGAAAAATGTGTCTATTCAGCAACACAAATAACGCAATGACTGTGATAGAACTTTTTTTTTATAAAACTTTGCCCCTCTCTAGGAATTTCTCCTGTATCGTGGGTGCGTTTACAAACATATAGGTCACATACACAAACATCCAGACCCGGGACATCTACTTGTAGGTCATACATATATTTGTTTCCTGTGCCGCCAAGCGATTCGTCGTGTTCCGGCATGATGTCTGGTGAAGTCGTACGGAGGACGGATCTGAGCAGTTGTGTTACGATGTGTGCCGGGTACGATGCGCCAAATGTTGTTGTGTTGGGAGTTTGGTCGTGGAGGGTCTCCAGATCAATCTCCCTCTGGGTTAAACATTACATCACCTCGCTCAACTGCCGTCTTCCTTCCTATTCGCTCAGTTTTTTGAGTGAATGGGCTTATTAAACTAGCGCGCTTTATCATCAATGATTGCATAACTGCTTACCATCAGGCTGCCTGATGGTAAGCAGTTATGTAATTATTGATTGTAAAGCGCGCTAGTTTTTTACTTCTTGTTGTTTTGTTTATTATAAGAGATTAGTTTTAATACTAAAATATTTTTGTTTGTTATTAGAAGAGATTAGAGAAGACTGTTGTTTCATTTTGTAATTATTATTTGATAGATATGTACGTCAAAGTTTATTTCTTAAAAGTTTATTAAATATAAATAAATCTTTATCTTACAATGCCTTTTTTATTTTTCTAAATGCTATAATATAGTCATTATTTGAAAAAAAAACACACACAAAACTACCAATCTCGCAAGATCTCGAAATTGACGAGATCTCGCGGTATTGTATTCATGATCTCACGAGATCTCGCTGGAGCCCCAATCTCGCGAGATTTGCATTCCCTAATCAGGCAGAATTGCAATCAAGCACAAGTTTATACTTATAAAAAAAAGAACCCGCGATACGCAGTGCTGCAGTCAATAGCTTAACCGCTGCGCTAAACTGTCAAAATGAAATCCATTGTTACTAATGTCGGCGAGTGGCCTACGTGTGTATCCTCGCATACTTTCTTAGCGAGAATCTGTGCCTCAAACCGCCACTCGACGAAAGGTTTTGTTTTATGAGAGTCCTTAGATGCATGCCTTGACTTACCTAGGTTGATCCTGTTTCAACTGGTGTGCAATGGACGTAATGATCTGCTTCGCTTTGAGACACGAGGTATGCCCTCCGTGTTAAGCCCACGCTCGATGTTAACCTCTCCATTCTTTAGTCTGTAGGGATTAAGCAATCATCATTTGCTTGTTATGGAACTAAGTGCACAGGGCCAACCAGACATTATATTATATTGATTAATTTCATATTAATAGAGATCTTTCTATAATTATACAAAGGAGGGATGGTCTAATGCCACGCCGTGCTCTACGACATAGCGAGTCGTACTAATCGGCTTTAACATTGGATGTCCTGTATAGTGTGACTCGAGCCCACAGCCTCGAGTGATCTCGCACGCAGCGACGATCTTAGTTCACCTCAATTCAGAGGCCCAACACTCACAGCGTTGGTTTTTATGCACAGTTCTATAGGACATACAATGATTGCGATACTTTGTATTACATACATTCGGGAGCTTTCTCACCGATCAAACTATCACGGTACATTATAATTAGATTGCTATTAGATAGTTAATGAATTAACCCTAGGCACTTAGCTTTCGTCAACTGGAGTTCCTCCCAGCTGTCCCGGCACTCGCACAACACTCAGAACAATACTTTAAATATATTTCATTACTTAAATTACTGATAAAGATGGCGGCAACCGACGCGGAACAGGAATGAACCTGATGCGTTGGTTCGTTAGGTAAAATAACCATAGATTATAAATGACCAAGTTATGGTATTGTCTCTTACCTTGCGCAATTTTGTCTATGGTCTGGTGAGAATGTCTTCTCTTATAATATTATGAGTGATTTCGCGATAAGTCGCGACACTCCCGCCGGAAACATTTAGAAGAAAGTAATCATCAAGTATTTCGCGATAAGTCGCGACACTCCCGGCGGAAACATTTAGGAGAAGGTAACCACCAAGTTCTGCGTCCACTCCCCTATCTTCTTAAGGGCTCGGACTGCTTTTTCCCACTGAAGGGCTCATATGCACAGATGCCACACTGCAGGGCTTATTGCCTCACTTGAGGGCTTACACAGTTTCATCATGACAGTTTTTACACTCTCAAGAGTGACACATCTGCCAATTTGAAGAAAATCGGATGGTTTTAAAATATGTTCGAGTTCGGTATCAACACAAGTTAATGGTCTACAATTGACCACCGCTTCTATTTCCTTTATCATTGTTAACAAATGACTATCTCTTAAAAGATGTTTTTGAAATGTTCTTCGCATGCAATGCTTTATCAATCCAACTAAGCGTTCATAAAAACCTCCATGCCATGGTGCGAGTTCAGGTATAAAACGCCATTTTATTTTATTCACAACACAGTACGCCTTTGCTATTATGTCGGATATCAACTTAAAATGCAAAGCATTGTCTGAAGTTATAAGTGTGGGTATTCCTCTAGTTGAAATCATTCGTCTTAAAGCAAGTAGTCCTTGTTCAGCTGAGAGATCTTCAACCACTTCGAGATGTACAGCTCTGACAGCAAGACAAGTGAATAAGCATATCCATCTCTTACTTGAGCCGTTATCTGTTTTAACTAATATTGGACCTAAATAATCAACGCCAGTAAAATTAAATGGTTGGCTATAGTTCACTCTTTCAGGAGGTAATGCTGGTGTGGATGGTAGTTTATATGGTCCCCCACCATGTTTCATGCAACGGAAACATTTACTCAATATTTTCTTAACCTGGTTTTTACCTTGAGGTATCCAGTAAGTTTCACGAATTATACTCAATGTGTGGTTGACGCCCACATGATAATTTCTTTCACGTGTATCTATGATTACCTTAGAGGTGAATTTACAATCTTTCGGTATGATTATCGGATATCTTTTATCAAATGCCCAATTATATTTCAGTCTGCCTTTGCAACGTAGTATACCGTCGATGTCTTTGAAGAGACCTAGATTTCGACTAAGATTAGTTTCCTTTCCTTTCAATTCGTCTCCAAAATGTTCAGCTTGTAATTTCTTAATTTCTTTTAATATGCTGTTTTCAGAGTGCATTTCTTCTGACAAATGATCTAGTGATTCTTGTAGCTGGGGTTCTTCAGCTACCTTTTCAGACATATCCTCATCTTGAGTAATATTCAATTGTAGGCTTTCTGCATTTGGCAGATCCTCCCCCGCTAAAAAAGTAATGGTATTTAGTGGAACAAGCGGCCATTCCGATTGGTCCAACTTTAAGAATTCTGGTCCTAGTAACCAACATGACCTTTCCTCTTCCGAAGCATATGGTCTCGTTGCTGCATCCGCAGGGTTTTGATGTGATGGAACATGTCTGAGTACCAAGTTCCTATTTAGTTTTATTTCCTCCAACCTTCTTGTTACAAATGGTGTAAGCAGTTTGTTAGAATTATACCAGTCTATCACAATCTGGCTGTCTGTCCACAAGGTTTGCTTATTGATTTGTATTGGTAAAAACTTGAGAACATATTTAATCAGTCTACTTCCAATAAGTACACCGAGTAGTTCTAATTTAGGAATACTTAAATTTTGTTGATCTTTTATCGGTACGAGTCGTGATTTTCCTATTATGAAATGTATATCAATTCCCTGTACTAGGTAGACTACTGCAGCGTAAGCCTGCAGTGAAGAATCGCAGAAACAATGTAGTTCAGCTAACCCATCGATAGAGCTAATAGTTCTACGAGGTATGCAAATATTCTCTATATACTTTATGTCTTTTACAATGGTTATCCAACGCTCTTTAGCATCAATGTCTAATGGACTATCCCATTTTACTTTTTTCTTCCATAGATCTTGTAAGAAAATTTTTGCAGATAGCATACTGGGTACACTAAATCCACACGGATCGTATACAGCTGCTATCGCTTTCAAAACTCCTCTTTTTGTGCATTTATTATTTTCATTTACTTTTGCTCTTAAGCTTAATGTATCTTGATCTAAGTTCCATTCTATACCGAGTAATTTTATCGTTCTGTCAGGACATATATCCCTTTCTGGAATCTGTTTTATAAATTCGTTAGAGTTTGAACTCCATTGTCTTAGATTCATGGAAATTTCATCAAATGTGTTTTTCAAATTATGGTATAGCATTACTGCTTCATTAACAGTGTTTGATCCAGTCAGAAGGTTATCTACATAAATATCATTAGCGATTTTCTGTATATATTCGAATCTTGAACATTTTAGATGATGTTTGACTGTAGCGTTTAGTATAAATGGTGATGCTGTAAGACCAAATGGAACACGGGTAAATCTTAGATGGATGAGGTTTTCATCGGTGACTGGTTTATGAGGGTTCTTCAACCATAAGAATCTTGTCACATCTCTATCTAATTCTTTAAGCCCAATTTGAAGAAAAGCCTTTTCGACATCTGCTACTATTCCAATTGCGTGACATCGGAATTTAATTAAAAGTCCTGTTAAATCTTCCAATAACAGAGGTCCGCAATAAAGATGCTGATTCAGACTTTTACTGTCCTTGACATGTGCTGATCCATCATAGACTATACGTTGTACTTTTCCTGATGTAGTGATGCAGTGATGAGGAAGGTAATGTACTGCATGGTTTACTTGTCTCTTAGGGACTTCTTCGATTATTCCGTTACTCCACTGATCTTTGATTATATCATCATACGACGTGAGTGTAACTGCATCTAATCTTTTAAGTAAGCCTTTGAGCCGACCAAATGCCAGCCCAAAGTTGGATGGCAATCCGGTTGGACTATCGCTCCATGGCCAGCTGACATAATATCTGTGATCTTTATACTCTGTAGTTTCATTAAAATGCTTGATAGCTTCTTCATCCCTATTCGCTTTAGGTGAGTCTGTTATACCTATGGATTCCAAGTCCCATAAACACTTCAAGCTTTCTCTGTGTAATGGTGGATCTAGTTGATTGAAACTGTCATTACCAGAATTTTCAAAGTATGTAAGTACTGATAAACGTTGCCTGCTTTTGGTAGAGTTTATTCTACCAGAAACTATCCAACCAAATTCAGAATATATCAAATACAAATCTTGTCCTATTTGTGTTTTATCAGTTGCCATTATAGAGTAATAATGATCATTGCCTATCAATATGTCAACTCGGTCAAGCAGTGACCCATCATCAGCTAACAGATATTCACCAGGGTTCTTCCATCCAAGTAAATTTTCCTCTGGATAAGGTACTCCTGGGGATATTGATGGTATAACGTTGGCAAATATTGACCTGATTGTATTATGATTTGTCATAATATCTATTCTCACTAATGAGCTTGTTATCTCTCTAGGGAGTTGAGATCCAAACGTAAATATTGCAAGGTTATTTCGTTCTTCCTCTTGAAGATTCAATTCTTTAGCCATAGCTTCTGTAATATAGCTTCTCTCACTTCCTGTATCTAACAGTATCCTACAGTTTCTTCGGCTATTACTGTGGCCTAGTACTGTGACAACGGCTGTTTGTAATATTGTGGACCCTTTTCCGCTTACATGCATTACATTTGTCGATTCTTTTTTATTTTGACTCTTCGGCTGTACTTTGGTAGGACATAAAGCTTGGTTATGTCTTCCATGCTTGCCACAGAAGTGACATCTTCTTTTATTAGGGCACTGAGCACATCGATGCCCCCGTTTAAAACAAATAAAGCATTTATCTTGAAGTCTTGCTTTCCTTTTTTCTAGAGTATTAAACTTTTCACAATCGCTATTGTAGTGTTCACCATTGCAGAAAATACAATTGAAGATCTTCTTTCTTTTATCAGAATTGTGGAACCTCTTTTCTTTAGTTGTATATGGATCAAATCTTCTCTTCAGTCTGTCACTATTTGGTTTGAAATTGTGTTGAAATCCTTTCAATGTTCTTTTACTATGTGTGAAAAATTTCTTTGACGTTGCAGGTTTCTTTCTTTCAATATTAGCAGCAGCCTTTATATGCAAAGTTTCTGTAGTGTATAGACTTTCAACAGCACTACTTGTACAAGGTTGTTGAGTTATCCTTATAGCGTCTTCTTTAGTGGATATTATCAAGGATAGGTGCGTTAAAATGCATTCCACAGTAAATGCATCGTCAGATCCAAGTCTCATCTTGGTATCATAGATTAGGTCAGTAGGGAATTTTTCCATTATTAAAAATCTCATTTGATTCGTATCAGTATTCTCTCCCATGGATTGAAGTATTCTCAAGTGACGTTGAATTTCATCCAATGTGGTTCGGCATTCATCCAGTTTTACTGCTTGTTTTATATTATTAATAGCTCTATGATGCGCATGAATTACTTCTTGTTCTTTTCCATATCTGGCCTTCAGGATTTCCACCGCAATATGGTAATTTTTATTTGTTGTGTTTAAGCCTTCTATCAGTTTAAGAGCATTGCCCCTTACTGAACTCTTAAGGTATAATAGTTTATCTACATCAGTGAGTGATCGTTGATTAATGCTAGAGTTAAATTGATCCCAAAAGGAACACCATTCTAAAAGATCGCCTTCAAAGTGAGGTAGATTAAGGTCAGGGAGTTTGCTGTAAGTGGGTGAGTGTAACTTAATTGGAAGGTTGTTGTCACTTTTAGACTTAATCTTTGTGTCTAGTTCGGCTACAATATCTTCCCCATTTAGTTGGTATGTTGTTAAGTTTGAGATCTCATCTGGGTCTGGATTCGTGGAAATATTGAAAAAATTATACAACTCCGATGAGAATCGTGATAATAATGATTTGAGTTTAGCCAGTTGTACCTTTGCTTCCTCTAAATTGTCATCATTTAAATTAGTGGATAGATCATGTGCAAGTGCAGAGATGGTTTTGATCTCATTGGCAATTTTAGTCAAACGGTTCATTAATATTTCTTCCATTTCAGGTTTTCTGCAAAGTTATATACCCATATGACTATTATATACTACTATAACCTTATATACCAACATGTGTGTTATGAATCTAACTATATCCATTTCATTTGGAAATTATTTACTTTTACTAATTTAAGCAAAAATGTAACTCTCCCTTAAGTATTGGTTTCATTTAAAATTCACTTGGCCTTAAATTTCAACTGAAAACTTATCAAAGAATGGAAAAAAATAAAATATTTGTTTACAAGTAAGTACTAGGTGAGTACTCATTAATAAATAGTTCTTCAATTCATAATTATCATTTACCAACATCTTCATAAAATATGCATCTTAATTGTCATTGCTCTCCGACATGCAGTTTAATATAAATCTTATTGTCTTGAAATAACAACAGTTTACAGTATTATTTTATAATTAATATTAAAGCATAATTATTTTACTTTAAACTTTACTCATGTACAATCATATCCAAACAGCCAATACCTGTTTAATATTTATGAAAGTACCAATACTTTCAAACTTTAATTTAAACTCTGATTCTAGGACAAAAATAAAACTTTCTCAAAGTTACTTTTGTCATATGTAGGTATGCATGTGTTTAATTTTCTAACCATTGATTAATTTAATTTAGTTTAATTTCAGGGAACAGGCAATATTCCAACCATATTGCTGTCAATGACTGAATTATAATTAAGGTTGTGGCCAAGTAAGTAATATAAATGGAAGAATTTCAAGACAAATAAGTTAATTGACTTTCTTAAAATTTCATAGGGATTTTCTTATGAGAATTTCAACCCAAAGTAATATGAGAATAGATGTTGTAGTTTCTCTTGAGTGCACTTTCAAATAATAACTATTGTCCAACTATACCTAGTGCATTATAATGCCTTCACTTGGTTTAACTTTAAATAAGTATTGGTAGCCAAATAAATCTCCCTCTCAAATTAACATAAGAAGCAAGTTCTTTCCTTTCAAGTGTGTAAGTAGGTACATTGAGAAGAGAAGAAAAAATTATTAAATAACAATGTATTTCTCTGTTTAGACTCCGTAATTTTGTAATTTGTTCACAGTAAGTATCAATTAAAACTGTTTAAATCCTTATAGTATTCCAACATGGTCTTAAATTCTGAAAAATTTGAAATTCGGTACCTTCGACGTACTACGCAAAAAATAATTACTTTTCATACCTTAATTCACAGATCCGAAACTAGATCGATGGAACACTCTTTTAGTGTTTATTTCACAGGTTACACGAGTTTACAGCAAGTATTAACAACTTTCTTGAGTAGTTGAAAAAGTTTTCACGTAATGGCGTCTGTTGTCGAACTTTGAACGTTGACACGAATATGAACGAAAACGAAGCGTCATTCTTAATAAGGCAGCGTACACATAGTCACGTTTTTCTTCAAAGTATCATTTTCATTTCCGGTACATATCTTGTACTATTTCGATACCTAAAATCGTATGAATATTCCAGTAACTGTGCCGTGACAACATGACAATCGTATTAGTAAAACAACAATGACAATTTGGTCGATAGCGAACATGTTTGTTATAACCTTGACTCATAGCGAAAACGAATTTCAGATGCTTTCACATCATTGTCAGTCTCCAAGCTTCTCGTAAGCTCCAGCAATTAATAGGACACACCAGGGAATCCTTACTTCATTAAAACAATTATGATGGTTGTTTACGTAGCTACCACGTCTTTGTACCACATGGAACATTGTCCCGCCATTGTGTACAAATACAATCAAGCAGCAACACACGTTTTAGCAATTATAACCCTTTTAAGCTGAAACGACTTTCACCATGGCTACTAATAATATTCATATAGCTTGATCATAAACATAAAATAAAAGCGTCATATGCATGCAGCTTTACCACCAAAATGACTGAATGAGTGAGTGAGTGCGCCGGAATCAGTTTCTAGAATGAACACTGCCATCCGTGTTCATTACATGTTTTAAATAAATTGAAACCTTTCAACATGAAACAATTTACACTCCTTAAGCCAAGGCAAGCATCACCAGACCCTAGGATTCAGTACAATCATATCCCAGCATCTCCACCATGTCGGCGAGTGGCCTACGTGTGTATCCTCGCATACTTTCTTAGCGAGAATCTGTGCCTCAAACCGCCACTCGACGAAAGGTTTTGTTTTATGAGAGTCCTTAGATGCATGCCTTGACTTACCTAGGTTGATCCTGTTTCAACTGGTGTGCAATGGACGTAATGATCTGCTTCGCTTTGAGACACGAGGTATGCCCTCCGTGTTAAGCCCACGCTCGATGTTAACCTCTCCATTCTTTAGTCTGTAGGGATTAAGCAATCATCATTTGCTTGTTATGGAACTAAGTGCACAGGGCCAACCAGACATTATATTATATTGATTAATTTCATATTAATAGAGATCTTTCTATAATTATACAAAGGAGGGATGGTCTAATGCCACGCCGTGCTCTACGACATAGCGAGTCGTACTAATCGGCTTTAACATTGGATGTCCTGTATAGTGTGACTCGAGCCCACAGCCTCGAGTGATCTCGCACGCAGCGACGATCTTAGTTCACCTCAATTCAGAGGCCCAACACTCACAGCGTTGGTTTTTACGCACAGGATCTCGCCCTCAGCGACGATCTAATTTCACCTCCATTCAGAGGCCCAACGGTTGGATTTTACACACAGGATCTCGCCCTCAGCGACGATCTAATTTCACCTCCATTCAGAGGCCCAACGGTTGGATTTTACACACAGGATCTCGCCCTCAGCGATGATCTAATTTCACCTCCATTCAGAGGCCCAACGGTTGGATTTTACACACAGGATCTCGCCCTCAGCGACGATCTAATTTCACCTCCATTCAGAGGCCCAACGGTTGGATTTTACACACAGGATCTCGCCCTCAGCGATGATCTAATTTCACCTCCATTCAGAGGCCCAACGGTTGGATTTTACACACACGATCTCGCCCTCAGCGACGATCTAATTTCACCTCCATTCAGAGGCCCAACGCTCACAGCGTTGGTTTTTATGCACAGTTCTATAGGACATACAATGATTGCGATACTTTGTATTACATACATTCGGGAGCTTTCTCACCGATCAAACTATCACGGTACATTATAATTAGATTGCTATTAGATAGTTAATGAATTAACCCTAGGCACTTAGCTTTCGTCAACTGGAGTTCCTCCCAGCTGTCCCGGCACTCGCACAACACTCAGAACAATACTTTAAATATATTTCATTACTTAAATTACTGATAAAGATGGCGGCAACCGACGCGGAACAGGAATGAACCTGATGCGTTGGTTCGTTAGGTAAAATAACCATAGATTATAAATGACCAAGTTATGGTATTGTCTCTTACCTTGCGCAATTTTGTCTATGGTCTGGTGAGAATGTCTTCTCTTATAATATTATGAGTGATTTCGCGATAAGTCGCGACAACTAATAGTGTGTTAGGAAATTACCTTGCTGATTTTTGTCCATCTGTAGGACAAATACAGGTCTAAAATTTAAAATAAGATCGTTACTCTGGAGTTAGAGATGTATCTAATATTTTTGTAACAATATAATTTAAAAGAATCCGTGAGGTTTGTTGACCGTTCCTTATCGTAGCTTCTTATTTCTAACAGGCTGACTCCAATACTAACACAATTCTTACGTGCTTATAAATGGTTAGATTGATATAAACACCGCAGCGGGTTGTTTGAAGGAAAAACTGTGACCCGTGGTGCACAGACAAATGAAGAAACACACGTGGGAAAGCAGTACCAGACTTTGCTGACTTTTAATCAGTAATAGTCAGTACCACCTTTTGCTGCGCTGAGAGCTTCTTCTTCTTTTTCTTCCAGTGCCTCTTCAATCCTGAAGGTTGGCTATCAGCTGCGTCGAGAGCAACAGAGGTTATTCGATGAATTTACACCCAAAAAATATCTATCTAGATTAACACTGCCATTTAGTTCCGACACAATTCAAAAAATTCATACGCAAAACGCCAACAGATTCTCCTTGTCGTAGAAAAGACACCTAAAGATCTTTGAAGCCCCAAAAGAAGTTACCACGAATAAAGTTCAAGTAAGTAATAAAAATAAAGTTCTATCGATTACCCCATTCCTTTCCACCCACCATTATCAAAGTTAGGTAGGTATTCAAAATATTGAAACCTCTTTACGGCTCATTTACATTGAGTTCAAGCGATCGTTACACGAAGCAACTGCTTCCGAATGTGGGCGAACGATTAATGAAAATGTTGCGCTGTTTCACCAAACTTATGTATGTAGAACCATTTCGGTATTATCTGTACGTTGTTACGTTAAAGGAAATGCATTAATTTTGGGATATTTTGACTAACTACTTATTATTCATAACCTCATAGCAACTCTGCATATTATGTACTAAATGCTACTTATGTACAAGTATAATTAGTAATAGTTATCTACTACTAACTAAACTTAGTACATATGTAGCATTATTCTAATAACTGGCGAACCGCCCCGGCTTCGCACAGGTACAATGCTGATACTAAAGACACTACAGAAAAACTGTAAATGTTGTATAAAAAACATAGCCGACCCCGGCTGGTCAGTACCACCCCAAACGCGACGCTGAGCAATCAGTAATATCTTCAAAAATATTCATTTAAATAATATGCTGTAAAGGGCGATATAGATCTATATTAAATCAACATATCTAAGGAAAAAAATGTAATTATTTACGACATCACATGAGAAAAATCAAAAATAATAGTATTTCTCCAGTATTTAATGGATTATAGTATACATAATATAAACCTACCTATTTAATCACTATTCATATTATGTCTCCACAGCTCTTCATTACGGCATAAAGTTTTGAGGCAACTCTACCAACAGAGAAATGGTATTTAAAGCCCAAAGACAAAGTCTTCGAGTCATATGCATGTTACAAACCACCGACAGCTGCAAACCATATTTTGTTGGTTTAAAAGCACTTACGCTTCCATTCCTCTATATTTATGAAATTTCATTTTTTATTAAGGAAAATATGTCTAAGTTTGAAACACTTAATACTAGACGTCACTAAAGCACACTAAAGACAAAAAAACGTAGCACTGCATTTTTTTCAAAGAATTGTCTCGGCATGGGTCCAAAAATGTTTAATTAACTACCTAAACTTTAAAAAGCATGACGAACATAAATCGTTTTAAATCACAACTAAAGAAATTATTGATTAACAAAGCTTACTATTCCATCAATGAGTTTTTTGATGATAAAGAAATGTTCAATTGTTAATTATTTAAATGACCAATATTGTCCTTAAATAATTTGTACGCCTTGCAAGGCAAAACATAGTGATACACACAAATTTTATACCATATTACCTATGTTTCACAAATAAAATACTTTGACTTTGACTTTATTAAACAAAACCGCATCAAAATCTGTTACGCAGTTTCAAAGATTTAATCATGCACAGGGACATAGAGTAAGCGACTTTGTTTTATACTATGAAGTGATAAAAGTTCATCGAAAAACATTTATATTAATAAGGAAATAAAACCTCAAAGAAAACTTTGTTGAGAATTGATCAACTGACAGCTGACATCACAAAAAAAAAACTAATTCTAAACTTTATGCTTTTTTTGTATCGAGTCAAGGTTGGCACTTATGTAAAATTATTGTCTTTTGTTCTATGATTAAGTTGGCTTTTGATATACTCTATGACGCATCTTTTTGTATGGCGACTTGGCAAAGTGTGCTCCAATTTTCTTTATCCATTTTACAAAGTTTATGATACAATCCGGCGATTGTTTCATAGTGATTCTGTTTATGAAAACAAGAGTGACTGTAAGCATCAAAAGGTATGATGATTTCATATCAGCGAATATTGTATTTTTCTATCTAAAACTTGTCGCCATGTGCCACCTTATATTTTTTTTGCACTGTCATTATTGTAGTAATAAAACCTGTAAATATTTGTCAACAGGTACCTTTTGATAACTGTGAGCAATAAAGTCTAATTAAATCTCACACCTGGACGCTTTATTTGGCCAACAACCCTATCCACCCGCAAAATCTCAACAGGTTATGGGCCCAGGACAACTGTGAAGGGTTTTTCATTGGCAGCGAAGGAAAGCAAACGACAGGAAATTCGAGTAAAGCAGACCAGGAAGTAAATGCCGGCAAAGATAACATAACCTACAAATTTACGACGAGGGAGCAGCCATCGCACAGTCAACGTTCAACAACCAACACGCAAGTCAACTTCAAGTCAGAAAATCTTCACGAAAGACAGTAAATTAATTTTGTTTATTTAAAAATTGTAAGAAGTCAGTTAAATTGTAAAGTTTAAATTCAAAATGGATACTGTAAAGTCTCAATTGGAAATGTTGAACGAAGATAGTCAGGGAAATGTCAATTTTATATCATGGCGATTTAAATTAAACCTAGCGCTTAAGAATAAAGAATTGTATGAAGTAGTAACTGGCGCAAAGCCGAGACCAGCAGGTACTGCGGCTGATGCAACCGCTTCAGCTTGGATAAAGAAAGATATTGAAGCTCAAACGTTAATAGGTCTAAATGTTAATAGTAAAATTGCAAACAAAATAGCAAATTGCAAAACTGCTAAAATGATGATTGATAAGTTAACTAGCTTGTATGGCACTAAGACTGATGTAACTTTAGAAACTTCCCGATTCAAATTTTTTACCTTTTCCTATGATGAAAATAAATCAGCTGTTGAAAATTGTTTGGAGATTTTGGAACTTGCTGATGAAGTGTCAACTGAGAATGATCCAATGAGGGAAAGTTGGATAATGACAAGGATCATGAGTGTGTTACCATCGAGACTGGCACATTTCAGGACATCTTGGGACAACGTGACCGGGGCAGCAAAGAAGGTGGAAACTCTCATCGAACGCTTGAGACTTGAGGATGAGCGAACAAAAGAGACGACAAACATCGAGGGCAGCACCAACAACGCTCTCATGGCTCGACATGAGAAACCAGGACGGTCACCCGGAAACAAGCAGAGCAGGTCAACTGTCACATGCTACAAATGTGAGAAGCCAGGTCACGTGATCAAGGAATGTAGAAGCAAGCCCTGCGACAAATATATTGCATATTGTAAGAAGAAGTACTCATGTAACATTTGCAAGAAGAAGGGACATTTTGCAAAGGAATGTCCTTCACGGGAAGAAGAAAGTAAGTCAATGAATGGCACAACCAAGAAAAGGGCACTACTGACCACAGCACTCTCAACAGTGGACAACAACATCTCCAAGGATAGGGCAGCTTCATGGTACCAAGACTATGGAGCCAGCCAACACATGACATCCCGTCGTGAATGGTTTGCTCAGCTGGTCGAGCTGGATGAACCTATTTCAGTTGTGATTGGAGATTCGACCAGGTTGGATGGCGTTGCAGTCGGGAACATTGAAATGGAAGCTTTTGATGGTCAGAAGTGGTACTCTGTGGTACTAGAGGATGTGATTTACGTGCCGAATCTCAACTTTAATCTGTTCTCAGTGAGTCAACTATTGGACAGAGGATACATTCAGAAAGCAAATGGAAAAGAATCAACATTTTTCAGTTCAGATGGCAGAGAAATTATAGCAATGGCAAAACGCAAAGGAAATTTATTTAAAATGATGCTGAGAAGACAGGAAGAGACAAGTTTGATTGCAGTATCGATCAAAACTTGGCATGAGAGGCTTGCCCACCAAAACGTCAAGTATGTCAGGGACATATTGAAGAGAAGAGGAATCAAATACATTGATGACTGGAATAATTATGTATGCGAAGCCTGTGCATACGGAAAGCAACATCGAATCTCACATCCAAACAACCCAAAGACAGCCCAGGAACCACTAGAGCTTGTACATGTCGACACCGGTGAGATGAACATCCCATCATTAGGAGGAGCCAAGTACTGGCTAATGTTCAAGGATGACTTCACACACTACCGAACCTGTTTTTACATGAAAACCAAAGGAGAAGCCCCGGAGAAGATAGCGAGTTATCTGAGACTGGTGGAGAATCAACTAGGAAGGAGAGTGAAGAGTCTGAGATCTGATAATGGCAAAGAATTGAAAAATGCGAAAACGAAGGAGTTAATGGATAAACTTGGAATCTTTCACACCTTCACGAATGTACACACGCCAGAGCAGAACGGAAGGGTTGAACGAGAAATGAGAACGATTGTTGAGGCAGCCAGGTCAGCGATACACGCCAACGAACTCGATGAGAAACTTTGGGCAGAGGCAATGAACTACGCAATCTTCACTATCAACCAGACAGGAACCAGCAATGTTCCAGGGAAAAGCCCAGCAGAACTGTGGTTCGGAAGAAAAATGAAGATTGAGAATCTGCGACCTTTTGGATGTGAATGTTACGTCTTGACTCATGATCACAAGAGAGGCAAAATTGATAGAAAGTCAGAAAAAGGAATTCTGATAGGCTATGACATCGACTCACCATGCTACAGGATTTACATGTTAGACAGAAGAGTTAAATCATCAGCTCAGACAATGTACTTTTCGATGAAGAGCAACCGAGTATGAAGCAAAGCACTGAACTAGAATCATCGAAGGATCAACCTGAGGATGAAGAGGAAGGTAGCAACAGTGAGACAGAACAAGCAACTGAGACAGAGAGAGAAAGCGAACAGAGTGACAAATTGAAGAGCCGAGAGAAGAATGAGGAACCAAGCGACAGCCAAAGTGAAACGACCCCAGCAGAAGGAGAACCAAAAGGAAGAAGACTGCGAAACCGTTCCACCCTGCAACCACCACCAAGACTCAGAGATTATGTGTTTGATACTTTCAGAGGAGGAAACAGCGCCCAAGTAGCCATGGCTGGTGAAACGGAGAACATTTCAGCTAGTGAGGCACTCAAGGATGAGAAGTGGAGGAGAGCAATGCAGGAGGAGTACGATTCGTTGATGAAAATGAATACTTGGAAACTGGTGAACTGTCCAGAAGGAATAAAACCGATCACTTGTCGCTGGGTACTTCGAGAGAAGGCAGACGGAAAACTTAAGGCCAGACTCGTGGCAAGAGGATTTGAGCAGAAAGAAGGAGTGGATTACGCAGAAACTTTTAGCCCAGTGGCCCGCCATGCATCTATTCGCTTACTTCTGAGTCACGCAGCATCAGAGAAAATGAAGTTAGTTTCATTTGATGTTAAAACAGCATTCCTGTACGGAAACTTGGAGCAGGAAATTTATATGTATCAGCCTGAGGGGTTCGAAGATGGATCTAAGAAAATTTGCAAGTTGAACAAGAGTCTTTACGGGCTCAAACAAGCTCCGAGAATGTGGAATGAAAGGGTCACCAAGCATTTTGAAGAGAAGATAGGCCTGATCAGCACAGATGACGACCCGTGTATATACTATAACCAAGACAAGAGCATTATGCTCTCATTGTTCGTGGATGATGGATTGGTAGTTGGAAGAAATGCAGAAGAAATATACAAACTTCTAAGTAAGATAAGTAATGAGTTCGAGATAACATTCAACGAGAAAGTTCAAGAAAAGTTGACGTATTTGGGCATGGAAATAAAAGTCAGGAAAGATGGTATCTTTGTAAATCAGCCTCGTTACATACAGAAGATACTTAGGAAAATGAAACTTGAACACTGCAACTCAGCAACCACACCCATTGAACAAGGGATGATTACCAAAAAGACAAATTACAAAAACGACGAGCGGCTTCCAATGATCAATAACTATCGTGAGGCGATAGGAAGTTTATTGTACCGCGCTACAATAACCAGGCCAGATATCAACTTCGCCGTAAATTTCCTCAGCCGATTCTGCAACGAGCCAATGAAGAGTCACCAGGCAATGGTGAAACGTGTATTCCAGTACTTGAGAGGGACAGCAGAAGCAGGAATTTTCTTCGAAGGAGACAAAACACTTGTTGCTTACACAGATTCGGATTACGGAGGTGACTCTGAGACAGGACAGTCGACGAGTGGAGTGTTAGTGATGAGAGGAGGGCCAGTGATCTGGTACTCGCAGAAGCAGCGTCTGGTGGTAACTTCAACAGCAGAAGCCGAATACCGTGCCGCAGTGTCTGTCATTGACGATGTGTGCTGGATCAAGAGAATCGCACTTGAACTTAGTGTCATGAAAACCGATCAGCCGATCAAATTGTTCGTGGACAACATGTCAGCCATACACATGCTGAACAACGCACATGAAGGGAAAACAAGTAAAGGAAAGAAGCATATTGAGATACCACGAAAGTACATTCAGCAACACATAGGCAAGACTGTCATGCTGCAACACGTCGAGAGCAGCAATCAGATTGCAGACATCCTAACCAAGCCACTCAACAGGAGAGTATTTGAAAGACTCCGCTGTAAGTTGATCAAGGAGGAGTGTTGAGAATTGATCAACTGACAGCTGACATCACAAAAAAAAAACTAATTCTAAACTTTATGCTTTTTTTGTATCGAGTCAAGGTTGGCACTTATGTAAAATTATTGTCTTTTGTTCTATGATTAAGTTGGCTTTTGATATACTCTATGACGCATCTTTTTGTATGGCGACTTGGCAAAGTGTGCTCCAATTTTCTTTATCCATTTTACAAAGTTTATGATACAATCCGGCGATTGTTTCATAGTGATTCTGTTTATGAAAACAAGAGTGACTGTAAGCATCAAAAGGTATGATGATTTCATATCAGCGAATATTGTATTTTTCTATCTAAAACTTGTCGCCATGTGCCACCTTATATTTTTTTTTGCACTGTCATTATTGTAGTAATAAAACCTGTAAATATTTGTCAACAGGTACCTTTTGATAACTGTGAGCAATAAAGTCTAATTAAATCTCACACCTGGATTTGGCTTTATTTGGCCAACAACCCTATCCACCCGCAAAATCTCAACAAACTTTTTCCCGAAAAATTACCGACTGTCAAAAACCATTAGAAAGTGAAAAATATCAAGTTTGGAATTTGGTGTGTTTAGTTTCATATTTTCGTTTTTGTCTCCGTCTTTCGAAATTAGTTATTTTTACTTTGTAGTGTTTTCTTGAAAGTCTTTTTTTTAAGTTCTTATTTTATAGTTTTTATTTGTGAAAATTATTGGCATCCAGCTACATTTAATCAGACTGAATGCTGACCCCAATCTATAAAGTAATAAAAATGCAATTTAAACATAAACTGTGTTATTCATAAAAAACTCGTTAATCACTCATTAGCAACTATTTAGCTAACCATTTAGTTAGCTCTTAATCAATGCTTAACTTTTCTTTATTCATAAAAGCTAGTTAGCAGATGATTAGTAGCGATACGAAGTAGAGGTGCGGTAGAGGTGAAACTATGCGTACGGCACAGATTATAATCAAAATAGTTGACTAAAATATAATTTTTTTAGAAAAAACTTGTCAAAACTATGATTTTTTATCTGTCGTGTTTGGCAGAAAAATGTCAGAAATTTCATCGGATATTTTGAATATAAATAAAATGATTTATTACAATTAAATAATTGTATTTGTGATGATAGTAGTGAAAGTAATAAACTCCAATAATATTATAGTAAACAGAAAAAGGTATTTATCTCTGTATTTATATGTAATTACTAATCTAAACTGATGAAATTAATGTTAAAGCAATAGCCGATAGTAACTGTGTATTTTTCTGCTCTTTATGCTTCTAAACATCCATTTCCTATTTAAGAAATTGAAGTGGGTTCTTGTGTATATATTACATTACTTCCTACCGCTCTTGTACTGCTTTTTACAGTATTATTATACTTGTTCACAGGCACACGTTTTATTGCTATAAACGAAGCCACTATTATCACCTAGCGGCAATATTATTCAACCTCGCAATGACGGCGAAGGAGAAGACCATGCTGAGTGAAAAATATGAGGAATGAGGATCGCGTGAGTCAAGAATGGCTCTCATGCTTATGGAAGAAAAGTATTGGAAAACAAAAACAATGAATTATCTTTAGAACAAAAATGTAAACAAGTTTATTGCGTATCAAAATAAAATATTTCTAAAAAAATGTTTTTTTTTTGTGTATTGCTGCCACAACATGACTTCTTTTAGTCCTGTGCCTAAGATATGACATAAGATAACACAAGGAAACATAGGCGAGCATCTAAAATTAGCACTATCTTTTTTATTACTGCTTTTATAAACTAGTGCCTGACCGCAATCCCGCCTCATGGCAAGCAGTGATGCAATCGTTGATGGTAAAGCGCGCTAGTTTATTAAGAGCCTATTCACTTAAAAAAAAATGAGTTAATAAAAAGAAAGACGGCAGTTGAGCGTGGTGATGCAATGTTAAACCCAACAACACGACCAACGATGCTGCGCAAGAGGGAGATTGATCTGGAGACCCTCCAGGACCAAACTCCCGACACAACAACATTTGGCGCATCGTACCCGGCACACTTTGCAACACAAATACTCAGACCCGTCATCCGTACGGCTTCACCAGACATCATGCCGGTACACGACGAATCGCTTGGCGGCAAGACTTTGTCTGGTGGCTGGTAACTTCTGCCGGGAGCCGATGTTATAGCCTACTACCGAGTAAAGCTTGTAAGTCAAAAAAGTTTCAAAGCTAATATAACTTCACTACGTCGTTTTGTAAATTCAAAAATAGTTTTTCAACATCCATATTTATGCACTATTCGATATTATAAACAAAATAACTTCGAAAAATAATGATCATATTAAATCAATCAGCTGATTCAAATAAAATCCGCCATATTGTTGCCTCTAACCATCCTCTTAACAGCGGTCCGGTGATGTTTAATTTTGACAGCTACTAATCAATTGCTTAGCATCCTCTTAGCGTTAAACAGCTTTTATGAATAAGAATTTTGCTAATCAGTTGCTTAGCAATTGATTAAAGTTTTATGAATAAGACTGAAAATCATATACTCTCAAATATACATATAAAAAGCATTAACATTGGAATGAAAACAATTAGCAATCAAAAGGATGATTATGTTCGTGGATACACGTGGATACCTTTAATAATAGAACTGTGAATAGCCCGTTTCCGTTTATGACCGTCGTTAGTTTTATCTAGGGCATGTGGTCTAAGGCATAATGATAATTAAATTTTAATACTAAGATTTAAGCACCTTTAATTTATTTTAATATCTCACATAGATAGTAAAATAAAATAAAGATGCTTAAATCTTAGTATTAAAAAATAATTTTACTTAAAAAGTTTATTGGAGAAAGTACGTCTGTCTCATCTAACAACAGACATCATAATGCTGGGCATCCTCTGGATGTTGGTAACTACTAGCGCAATGGAAAAACAGTTTGCAATTCAAATCAGATTATAATGTATGAACAAATGGGTCGCACTAGTGGATCACACACTGTAGCCTTTCTTTTTTGTTGGGATGGGAAATCATCAAATCACTTCTCCCGCTCTGGGCGGAGACGAAGGGCGTGTCAGACTTTTACTGACTAAAACCTACCTGTGTTTCTTCACTTGCCTGTGCGACGGCCAGGACCACGGTAGCCTGTACACAACTCATGCAGTTTCTAATTACGATACAGTTACTGTTCATTCGATATATAATTCATGTCCGCGAATTCAAGCTAGACATGGTTGAGCACTACGAGATGGCGTGGTCTTTCGAATAGTTTGACTATTCAAAAACTTAGTGAATAAACCAGCATGTCCTAGAGCCTAAAACTTTGAAGACAAGTGACACAATGTGGGTTGATACCCACATTGGGCTTACTTGGTAGATTATGGCCCATTTTTTCTCATCGAGAGGAGGTTGATATCCCAGGGGTGGGAACATTATAGACTAAGTTTATTATAAATGTTATGGGTCAAGGGAGTCAGGAAAAAGCACACAATGTTAGGTACATAATCATCTCTCAGAGCCTAGCCGGCGGTGGATTAGATATAAGTTCCTACATAAGTTTTTCTCAAGTATGGTACAGGGCCTAGAATAGCACCAACCCATATCCTCCCGTGGGTGTCGCAAGAGACGATTAAGGGAACTCTCACCAGGGATGTGGGAAGCAGCGCTTCTCTTTTGGAATATCAAATTACTGCGATCCCCAACCCGCCTGCCAAGCGTGGGGATTATGGCAAACCCCCCAAAGTGGAAAGTCTTGGGGGAGGCCCTTGTCCAGCAGTGGACCTCTATAGGCTAAAGAAAGAGAGAAATGCGCAGCAGAAGTGCCGAGTATGACTGGTCGGGATATGTATCAAGTGCAGTTACCTGCAGTATATTTAGTAGCGTGGTAAAAAAATGGTGATGGTGGGATCAGGCCGTGGAACTCCTGCACACACTTTCCGAAAATATCCAGTAACATATGGAACTGATAACAGTTCCACAGATCAGGCCAGAGCCAGCTGCCAGTCCAGGCCCGGCCATTCCCCTCAGAGTGCTGACACACCACTCCACAATTCCTCATACGCCCATCCCACACTATCAAGGCAGTCGTCTTCCATCCTTCACCCCGTGCACTTGTGTATTGCACTCGCGATAAAAATCAAAAGTGTACTAGTTAATATAGTCCAAAAATGTTTCTTTTTTTTTTAAGTGACCTAGACCGGTTTCTAACAGAATCTATAGGTTTAGAGTAAATGTATTACAAATGCAGTATATTTATTTTATTTATACTCCATAGTACGCTAGGGCAGTTCAATAACTTGACATGTACCAATGGTCAAGGATTGCTTGGCAACTTCAGATTGCGTGCGAAGAGGCTAACTGGTGATCCAGATTTAATTCACAATGGCCTCCAAAGCCTAGAGTCCAGGCGAAAAGTATCCAGCCTGTCGTAGTTCTATAAGATGCATTTTGGAGAGTGTGCGCGCTAATTGCATGACTTAATACCTCCATCTCCGTTTCGTTACCGCATGACCCGTCGTACGGCGAGTATCAACCCTTACGTTGTTGTCCAGACGAAGCGTTTCTCCTCGTCTTTTAAACTGCTTACATCGAAGAACTGGAACAAAATTGCCAACGGCGGTCTTTCCCTCTGTCAACAATTTAAGTGTCTTCAAGGCTCAAGTAAACAGGCTCCTAATAAACTAGCGCGTTTTACCATCAACAAATGCATCACTGCTTACCATTAGGCGGGATTAATTGCAGTCAAGCAGTGGTTTATAATATACTAGCGACCCGGCCCGGCTTCACACGGGTGCAATGCTGATACAAAATACACTAAGTACAGAAAAACTGTGAACGTTGTACAAAAAACTGCAGCGAACGCCGCGCCGTGTACCGCCGCCAACGCGACACCCCGCAATTTTTAACCGACTTCAAAAAGGAGGAGGTTACTCAATTCGACCGTCGTATATATGCTTTTTTATGTTGAAATGAAATGAAATCGTTTATTAAGCAAGTAGGATCACTGATCACTTTTACACGTCATATATTTTTCTCTGAGAAGAAATAGCCGAAACAAACTCAAGGATCATCATCTTTTTTCAAGTCCAGACATTAAAAATGAAAATGTTTACAATAATTTACGTTATAATTAGGCATATTGCTTAATAACAATGCTTAACAGAGCGAGCAGCTCAGTCCCAAGCTTTTTTGTCTTCTAAATAATCTGGGATTTTAAAATACCCCTTTTTGCAAAGTTTGGCCTTTATATAGTTTTTAAATGTATACATTGACCCACGAACGAGTTGCCTACTCTGTGGAGACGAGTGTGATATACAGAAAGATTGTGTTGTGTGAATCTACGTCTAATCTAAGTCAGAATGTTCGCCTCCCTGAATTTTCCTCTAAGCGAATCTCTAGGACCAAGGTTGTAAATGGCTTGAACAACCCTTTTCTGTAAAACAAAGATGGTATTGATGTGCGCACAAGCTCCCCAGAGAAGAATCCCATAAGTCATAAGTCTATGAAAATAACCGGCTGTATCCACATCAGTTATCTGTCTAATTTTCTTAACAGCAAAGGCGGGAGAACTGAGTCTACCCGACAGCTTCTTAATGTGAGGACCTCATTGTTTTGTTTGAATTTGGCGTCAATAGTTAATCCAAGAAAAACTGTCGACTCGACAGGGATCAACTCTACTCCATTCAGTTGAACATTGGTACTTAGCTGCCTGACATTTGGCGTAGAAAATTTAATGGCTTTAGTTTATTTTTCATTTAAAAGAAGGTTATTTACATTAAACCAATGGATAACTTTAGAAAGTGCATTGTTAACTTCGTCAAAATTTGCTAGCTGACGCTTGACTTTAAAAATAAGAGAAGTGTCATCCGCGAACAATACTATGTTGTGATTATCCCTCACGCGATGAGGTAAGTCATTAAAATTATATTATATTAGTCAATAGTTGTTCACGGATAACTTCGTCATTTATGAACCGATTTTGATAATTCTTTTTTGTTGGAAAGAAGACATTCCCAAGGTGGTCCCATGATAATACCACCAGGGTTTGATGGTGGAAGACCAGAGAAATCAAGGGAAACTTTCTAAAATTCTATGGACTTACATACATTTGTAAGTTTTTTCATTAGGTATTTTAAAGCACTACAATTTGATAAGGGTCTGGAGTAGATCTGATGAAGGAGCCGGGAGATAGGCGAAGGAACTCCTCAACGATTCACCTTGTGTTTCGTTTATGAACGAAAATTATGGGTAAAAATTATAGTAAACAAAATTACGTCGTTTGATTACAGTACTTTTCACAACTAACAACTGTAAAATAAAAAAGAAAATCGGTTTTATTTTTGGAAAAAGTTTTTAAATCTGTAATTTTTTCAAGAATATTCATTTAAATCATAAGCTGTAAAGAGCGATATAGATCTATATTAAACCAAAATATATTTAAGGTTTTAAATTGGATAATTATTAATGCTGTATTGGTTAGTTGTAGTTAAAATCGCTTCGAAAACTAGCCGGTACTTGTCGTAACAGGCAAATAAAAAAATGTTATTGTGGGATATCCATAAGAGATAGAGATATACATACCACCGAGGACTTTTTGTAGACCTCTTGAATAATAATAATAAACTGTATTCTTTTAAACTTGTTCCTTCCCCTTTGTGTCAGTGTTCTACATTGAACTTTGAATTTGAACAGTCCGCACATCACATCTTGTGGGAGTGTGTTCTTTGGCAGAATGAACGCAATATTATGTTGGATAGTGTACAAGTTACATCCGGAGTCGCTTATTATACGGACCATGTAGAAACTAGAACCAATTTCCGTGCGTTCAGGCGCTTTTGCCATACCTATTATTGGAATCAATTGTAACAGCTAATACCTACTTAGGACCCATTAACTTAATCAAATATTATTCCGTGGTGTTTGACAATCTAGGCTTCTCCCAGTTGCAATAATGTCCCTTTGTGCCGCTTGGACTAGTTCTGTTCTGTCTCCTGCTTGTTATGGAGGGAAGTGGAAAAAATTTCTTTTTTCTTACTCCTCCGCTATTCTCTTCTGATTAATTTCGTTGCGGGACCCAAGACAGTTGAATCGTTTCTCCGGGACTCGTCGAGCTTCATTGCTCGGCGTTTTTCTGGCGGTCTCCACTGTTGATTCTGGCTTTCAGGAGTTGCAGTGGGTGGGAAAAGAGTGGCGGGTTTTGTCCCAAAATAAAAAAAGACCTCTGTAATGTACTAAATAGTGTACACATTCATGTGTACACTATTTAGTACATTATTTTGATAAGTCTCGTAGGGACAACAACCTACATTTTACTTTTACTGCAAACGCGGAAAAAAAAATATTTATGACATCACGTTAGACACCTCAAAAATAATATATAGTATTTCTCCAAAATGTAATGGATAATATTATACATATAAATATTCCTCTTTAACTACCCTATTTATTTAAGAAAACCACATCAAAATTTGTTGCGTAGTTTTAAAGATTTAATCATACCTTGCCGCCAAGCGATTTGTCGTGTTCCGGCATGATGTCTGGTGAAGCCGTACGGAGGACGGGTCTGAGCAGTTGTGTTGCGATGTGTGCCGAGTACGATGCGCCTAATGTTGTTGTGTTGGGAGTTTGGTCGTGGAGGGTCTTCACATCAATCTCCCTTTGGCGCAGCATCGTTGGTCGTGTTGTTGGCTTTAACATTGCATCACCTCGCTCAACTGCCGTCTTCCTTCGTATTCGCTCGGTTTTTCTGAGTGAATAGGCTCTTAATAAGCTAGCGCGCTTTACCATCAACGATCGCATCACTGCTTACCATCAGGCGGGATTGCGGTCAAGCGCTAGTTTATAATTATTAAAAAAAAAAAAAAAAAAATACAAAGAGACATAGGGAAAGAGAAAGTGACTTTATAATATGTAGACGATAAAACAAAAAAAAAAGTGGCTAAATTTTTGCAAAATATATTCACATGTATTATTCGTTCAGCTAATGCTCACTAATGTTATTTTTGTTAAACTATTACTTATTTATTTGACCGTTGAATTATAATATCATAAATATGATTAGTTAAACTAAAATTTGATCAAAAATACATTTTGCACTGCTTACCATCAGACGTGATTGTGGTCAAGCACTAGTTTATAATACTATAAAAAAGATACTTTACAGTTCCATTGACTCAGATCTTCACAAATCTCATACACTCAAAATCGCAGACAGAATCTTTAAACCATACCAACCATTCAGGATCAAACGGATCAATAAAACTTTTTCAATCGGTTGAAAACCGACAAAAAATACCAAAAACAACATGTGACCTGAACTTTTCCGTGTCGTTTTTCGACACGGAATATGGCGGTTAAAATTTTAAAAAGACAATTTGAAAATGGAATATAGGAAACCGGTAGAGCGTACTGTCCACTTTCGATATGTGTGCAATTGAAAATCAGAAAAACTGGGCGTATTGGAAAATATGGAATAGAATGGCTTTAACTACAAAGTTAACTGCAGTGCAAAAATGTTAGGGCTCTGGAGCTTAGATTCGAAGGAACCATTAAGTCAAGGGTTATATGAAAAGTTACCACCATTAGTTGAGTTGGTAAGCTTTATTTACTTTATCTAATATATTTATTTTATGTAGAAAGCTACAATAGACAACAATATCATACAGGAATGATACTGACACGCACTCAACGTGGATACAGTACGTACTCGCAACTCTAAATCTCCTATGTACTGGCTTTTTGGTCCGTAGTTACCTCAAATCACCATAATTTTCTTGAATGAGCAGTGGTGGCCGAGTAGTAGGTTCGAACCCTATCAGGCGCTTTACATTGTGTAAATAATTTATTCATCAATGCACTTAAAAGGGTGAGAAAAACATCATGCGCATGTCTTAAAGGCAAAACTTCAAAGACGTGACAAACCCACTTCCTCTCAAAGAAGAGAGATCTGTATCCCAAAAGTGGGAACGAGCAAGGCAAGGCAAAGGCAAGGCAATGCAGACACATGTAATCAACCTTTAGTAGGTTGATTACATGTGTCTGCCTTGCCTTTTCCAACTATATTAGCTTCCAGTCTAACCGGGTATACCTGATTACCACTATCTTTTACAAAGTTATTTTTACTACAAACGAAATTAATATAGTCAGAATAAGCAACTGAATCGATTCCAATCCTTATACAACATGTTATATTTTTTACCAAACATATTTAGAAATTTTTGCAGTGTGGTTACCGAGCGCAAAACACAACTGACGGTAGATCATAGTACTAGAAGGCACCTAGCGTCGTGCTGCGATAGGCGCGGGCGGGCGAGCTCTGCTTTGACCATATTTGTTTTGGGACAACCAAGTAAGATAAAAAACTCATAACTTTGTGATATTTCATTCTATCTGTTTGAAATTTTATACGTAGATTCTTTACTTCAAACACGTGTTTCGGGTTTTGTATTAACAATAATAACGTTGTACGGAGCGACTGCCTTTCAGAATTCCACGACCCAGTTATTGAGTATTATCATACCCTAGGTAAGGTTTGTTGTCAGACTTTTGGGTTAACACAACTAATTATTAGAAATAGTAAGTAGGTAGTGGCAAAAATTCTGCAAAAAACTAACAGTTATTTATTTGACCATTATATGATTAGTTCAACTAAAATTTATCAAAAATACACTTTGGAAACGTTTAACCAATGGCCACTATTTTTGTATTTTATTTCTAATTGGTTAAATCTAAGTCCGGATTAAAAAATTCAAAGTTGGAAATCTTTTTGATAATTAGTTCATATCTTAACTTGCCGTAAAAAGAGACTATTGATAGATCATTATTATACGAGCGCAAAGCAAATAGCTTAGAGTTTGTGACGCCATTCCCTTATCTTTACACACATACATTTGTATTTCGTCTTTACATATTTAAAACTTTACTCACAGAGGAAGTTGTAGGAACTACAGTTATAATTAAGGTTGGTACATACGTCCCACATTGTTCGACGTTTGTCTGTCATCACGCTGTAACTCAATATAAAATTATTCAATTTACTAGGTGTGATCATTAAGCGGGTTGTCGCAAAGGCCTATGTTTCTTTGTAGATCAAATGATTTGAAAAATGTCACGTATTACATTATTAGTTATTTATTTATTTCTCTTTTCACAATGCCTACTGATTTCTTTATTAGTTAACAATATTTCTACTTATATTCCACCATTGGAGGAGACTGATGCCTGAGGTAGTTAGATCTTACACAATTCGAAAATAATAATAAAAATGAATTATTGAGAGAAAAGATATTAATATCCTAAAACTTTTAGACTAATTACAAAAATCTAAGGTGGACATTATTCGCTCAACAATCTTCGAGACGCTAATCTTTAGTGGCAGTGGGCAAGGTACATTTTACGTAGAGCTAATGGTGGATGGGGCAGTAAGGTTCTAGAATGGCGGTCACGTACCGGAAGACGCAACGCACAAAGGCCCCTAACTAGGTGGACCGATGACCTGGTGGTCGCGGAAAACCGATGGATGCGGGGAGCAAAAGACCGGTCTTTGTTGAAAGCCGCGGAGGAGGTCTTTCTCCAACAGTGAAACTCTATAGACTGTGAAGAAGTTGGACACAAATTACACCTGTATGAGCAAAACAATCTAAAAGACACACTGAACAATTACGACAGTTTAAAATATTAAAAATAAATGTATGGTCGGGGAAACCCTGTAAGGAACGCAGTTCCTTGCATGATACTCACACTTATAGTCGTACTAGCTGACCCGGCAAACGTTTTGCCATATAAATAATATAATAGATTAAATTACTAAAATGGCTATTAAAAAATAAGGGTTGATCGTAGAAGAGTGAAAATTGGGGATTGTATGTATTTTTGTATGTTGTATCATAAAAAAATAGAAATTAAAAATTTTGTCTAAAAAAAAAAATTTAGGGGTGGACTACCCCTAACATTTAGGGAGATGAAAAATAGATGTTGGCCGATTCTCATGGATACCGGATAAGCACAAAAAATTTCATCAAAATCGGTCGAGCCGTTTCGGAGGAGTTTAAGTTCGAACACCGTGACACGAGAATTTTATATATTAGAAAGATAAATAGAAACAGACAAACACAAAGAGAAAACCAATTGAAGAGATACAAATACACCTGACACTTTTTCCCAACGTTTTGATATCTACCAGTCAACAGTCTACCAAAAGTCGCGTTAAGCAATTTCGCTCCAATAAAAGATAGACGAAATGGTGACATAAAATGAACTGTGTAATACGTCAATAACCATAAGGGAGGTGATTCCCGCCTGAACCGTCATGACGTAAGCATTTAATGAATTTAACTCAACTCATAGGAAATGGACTGGCTATGTTTCATAATTACTATTTGGTGAACGACTAATGGCCCATTTCATACCGATTTAGAGGGTATTTTTGGAAACGTTAACGTTACACTTTTTAGGGGTAAGAGGATTATTTCATCATTGCTACAAATATAGGACAGCGTCGTGACAGACATACAAATATTGATTGATTGACGTTTATTATACAGGCTGGCAGGGCAACGACACAAAATTTGTTACGATGGATTCAGTACACGACTCGATTTTTGTTCCGTCAACAACAAATCTCTGTTGTTTCAAACAAAAATGAAAGAAAGAGAAAGGAAGAAAAAAATATTTATTGTGACTCTTACAGGAAATTCTTAAATCTAAACTAAATTAAACATAACTAAAACGATAAACATTAAACAAATTATAC
The DNA here is from genome assembly GCA_037179545.1 of Sesamia inferens. NCBI lineage: Eukaryota > Metazoa > Arthropoda > Insecta > Lepidoptera > Noctuidae > Sesamia > Sesamia inferens. The sequence continues at coordinate 31,067,192 of CM073925.1, forward strand.
ATATAAAAAAAAGAAAAAAAAACTGAATACTTTTCTCGATTCTCTGTGGTTCCAGGCCACAACATCAGACAAAGTCTTGCCGCCAAGCGATTCGTCGTATTCCAGCACGATGTCTGGTGATGTTTATGTTTTTTTTTATTGAACAAATTATTTAAATTCACGTTTCTATCTTCACACAACTCTAGACAATATGTTCAACTTTGATGTTTAAAAAAGTGAAAAGTAGTACAAACTCGCCTTAAGGGCCTGATTCAAAAGGCAAGTACTCCTCGATACGGTCCACATCGTGAGGAAGTTCTTCTCTCTGGAGATCTAACCACCGGTAGCTTGGACCCTGCTCCCGACATCAATGGATCCGCTACTTATTTTTTATTTGTAATGTTTTTTATGTATTTTTTATATTTGTCGTGGATAACGACATCATTTTAATAAAAGTTGCTCATTTGATTCATGTAGTAATGGTGCAAACGCTGTGACGTTACTTTGTAATGGCGACCTGTCAAATTAGTCCGCTCTTGAAGTAAATTTACGTATTTTTGATCGTCATGTAATTGGAATTTCTTAATTTGACAGGATTAAATTAAAATGTTATCTTCTGTCCTTTTTGTAATGAAATTAAAATAAAAGATGCACTGAACATAAAATTAGTTTAGTTTGTGAACAAGAAAAAAACTAACGCGAAACTGTTGGTTTGCCTATTTAAATTGTTATTGCCATTATTACAGTGTATATTTACACTTCGTGTTTTAATTCAAAACGCCACATACGCAATGAAGCCCTTACCATCACACCAAGGTGATGAAGAACCTATCGCTCCGCCGTCGCTGACATCGTCAAATTGAAATGTTTATAAATACATATAATTTAATATGTACACATAAAGGGTGTATCTGACATGGACGCACAAACGAGTACCATGGATCCAGTACATGATTCTGAATCCCCCAGTGGTGGAAGTTTCCGTCGGTTCTTTCCTGATTAAAAAAAAAAATGGTTGTCTGTAGAACTCCGTCTACTGCCGATATTTGAACGTGACAACGTCTATTACATGTTTACAGATCGGGCGCTCTAGGGGTGGGGGTAAAGTAGGCGTGGACTCCGTGTGGCGTCAGATTCGGCCGTTACGGTGTTTTCGAGAATGACTCCACGCCGTACCAATTTAATAGACGTTGTCACGTCAAAAAAAAATAGTTTTCTTCACTCTGGATCTAATTACACAAAAAAAGCCTAATGTGAACAAAACTCGGAAAACTATCCTATCAGCTGATTTAATAGAGTTCACATCAGGGGTCAACGTCATACCTACTATACACAAGCGCGTCGGCACGCTTGCAACGCTCAAAGGCCGAAAAGACACTTTTTTTAAACACTGTTGTTTCTGTTCATAACCACTCATTAACGACATAAATCACTGTCATAATTTTATTAGTGGCATGCGGTCTAGCCTTTTCGCGAAGTTTGCGTTACGATGCCAGATACACCCTGTATATAAACAAATAAAATCAAAAAAGATAAAGAATCAGGTAACTACATGTCTGATAAGCCCTTCCACAGAAAAACAAAAATGGAAAGCTTTTGTCTACTAAAACAGTTGACAACAGCCATCTATTGGTAATTTGTCGAATGCAGCCTTGTAACAATCGTCGTATGGAGATTGATTGATTAATTCAACGTATATACGTAATGACGCAGTGGTACAGAATACCTTTTTCCTGATTTGATTCTCGTATTGGAACCAAATCGAGTACCAAGTTGTATTTATTTTAGTAGGTTCTTTGTTTTTGCTAAGAGATGTATAGGTATTGAGTTTTATTTTTTGTGGTGACACATTCACAATGTGTAACAGAAATATGTTACTTTCCATAAGCACTAAAAATAACAGCTGGGATAGAATCACTACACATAGTTTCAACTCAAAAGAAAATACTTAAAGAATTAAAACCAAAATTTTGGTTTGTTATGTTTCAATTCAAATGATAAGGACACACGTGTCACCGCACTACGTAGGTCAATAACTACCCGTTACAGGTTCCATTCCAAAATTCTCGTAACTTTCAACATGTATGTAGATATGATTCAAAAACCCTTACAATAAATATCGTTTGATATCACCCAATGAAGCCGCGCCCTTGACATACCCTTTCAATCCTCATTGAATAGAAAAGCAAGATAGAATATTTGTTTGTTTACAATAAACATCGCGATATCGCAAGTTAGGGGACAATGAGTGTCACATTCACGCAAAACGGCTATCGCTCAGAATGACGCAGGGATTCGAAGTGAAACTGAATCCTAGTACGAGTTTTCAACATTTGAGCCTAAATTTCTTTGCATTTACATAAACATCATTAATTTCTTTGCATTTCAGTTTTTTTGTTTTCGTAATCATTATCATCATTTCAGCCGAAAGAAGCCCACTGCTGGACAAGGCCTCCCCCAAAGATCTCCACGTTGACCGGTCTTGCGCCTCCCGCATCTCGGCTCGGTCCACCTTGTCGGGGGCCTACCCACGCTGCGTCTTCCGACGCGTGGTCACCACTCGAGAAGCCGTCGGCCCCATTGGACATCGGTTCTACGGGCAATGTACGCCGGCCCACTGACACTTAAGTGTTGCACTTCTTCGGGCTATGTCGGTTACTCTCTTTCTTCTGCGGATCTCCCCATTTCTGATTTGATCACGCAGTGAAACCCCAACCATAGCCCTCTCCATGGCTCTTTGAGTGACCTTGAGCTTTCTTATAGGGACCTTTGTTAGCGACCACATCTCAGTTCCATGCGTCATCACTGGAAACACTCAGTGAATTTTCAGTTAGATCATATAAAGGGTGTATCTGACATCGACGCACAAACGAGTACCATGGATTCAGTACATGATTCTGAATCTCTTGAATTGAATGAACTCTTGAAATGAACCGGTTCAATTTTTCGTCGGCTTTTTCATGATTTTAAAATTAAATATTATGTAGTTTTTTTCACTTTACCGTTCATAATTACTATACTTTTATAACCCAATAAGATTTTAAAGTAAAAAATAATTAATTCGCTAACTACACATAAAAGCGCAATGAAAACAAAACTCGAAAAACTATCTTATCAGCTGATTTAATACAGTTCACATCAGGGATCAACGTCATACCTACAAACACCCTTGCAACGTTCAAAGGCAGAGCCGACACTTTTTTTAAACACTGTGATTTCTGTTACCGCTCATTAGCGACAAAAATGACTATCATAATTTTATTAGTTGCATGGCAGTGGCAGATACAGCCTGTATACCTCTATCATATACCCGTATGTTTTCGGTATTGATGAGAAATACTTTTAACATACATAATATAATGAGTAACTATTATACCGTCCCTATTTTGTAACTTACTATGACTTTGACACTTTAAGATCGTAAAGTGAGCCTCTATACTAACCATTCTAATGACGACCACGTTCTATAAGATCACAATAATTGGACTCGGCCCCTACGACAATAACAAATGTTACTTGACAGGTGGGGTAGCGCATTATTCCTCTCACTATCGCACAACTGCAAAACTAGAAGTGGATGAAAGAGACAAGAAAATAGTACAAATTGAGTACTAAGTAACGTTTATTAATCATGGCTCTCAATAACGTGGTCGGTGCACAACTTCATGATATATTTGATGAACCCACCTGACACCGCAAGCGAATTTAGTTTAATTGAAGGGACCGGGTTCCGTCTCTCAAGTGGGGTGTTACATTTTTCAGCTTGACGTGTGGATCCCTGTTTGCAGGGCGAATGAGTATTGGAGTAATTGTGTCTTTATTTTGGCAATGAGTTTTTTGATACCTATACTTAGATGTAAAGAGATATCCGATATTAACTAAAAGCCGGTTTAAGATTGCAAAATGACTGAAACTGGGGTGATGACGTGATCTAGTTTGTAAAGTGTTTTTCATATATTTTTAAGCTATTGCATAGCTTCTATCGCGGGCCTTGAGCGCGGGGACCGAATCCAGAAATTCCGTAACGAAAAAACCTCACGCTCCCCACTCCGACGGGCACGGAGGTGTGGCTTGAAAGCGGTACAGCGTCTAACGTCGTTTCAGTTCGGCTGTCTTCGGCACGGTATGTTTGTGTGCGTGCGACTACATCTTTTGAAAACAATTTATAGATTTTCAAAAAGAGCATGCATATTGCAGGGCGCGAACTCAGTTCTACACACTTGCCATGTTACTGATAGTCGCGATGTGCTAAACTTGCGATTAATTTTCTCTCTGAAATAGGTCTTCTATAGAGATATGTCATAGACGTCATCGACGTTGTCATGGCTACCTTAAAAAGTTTTCATAAAATTAATTATTAAGTACTTTTATTCAAATTAATTTAGTAGTGTTTTTATAAAATAGCTTTTTTTTAACGGAAAAGCTAAGATGAATGTCACGCTAATTTTTCATTGGACTTTTAAATTATTTATAGTGTTGTTTACTAAATAAAAGCGCTTGATTTTATAGAGTAAAAAGTGCTCACGCGGCCGTTTTTTCAACTGTGATTGGCGATATCCGCCATTATTGTGAAATATTTTTTTAAAGAATTTCTATAATTTGTTACACGTGTTATTGGCAAAATTGTGGTATCTATCCACAGGGACCAGATCAAGAGTTGAAGTTGAAGTTTTTATTAAATAAAATATTACAGAAAGATGTCGGTGAACAATGTTAATACGAGTACATTTAAGTGTACGAGTTGTAATATTGTTATCTCCGAAACGAAACAACGAAAGTTTAATAAAAATATGCTCGTCGGCTTTTTCTGAGGAAGACATTGATGAGGCAAAAAAGTTATTGTTTGTTTCTACGAAGACAAGACAAAAACATGTATCGAGGCGTAAGAACAAAAAGCAGAAAGACCTAAAATATACGATTACGGTGTTTAAAATCACGGATCCCGAACAATCCCAGTTTTTGTGGCATATGACCTTCACAAATTGCCATCAGTTTGCTTTGACTACGTAGAACGTACGTAAAGAAGTTGATGAAGGATTTATTAATTCTACGGTCAGATGTTAACGCAATCAGAAGTGATTATGTTACTAAAGATCAGCTCGAAAATATTAAATTGATAACAAATAATTCGACACCGACGCCGTTCATCATCAACAACCTTTTTATCGTCCCACTGCTGGGCACAGATCTCCTCTCATACAGAGAAGGATTGAGCGTAATCACCACGCTTGCTCAATGCGGGTTGGCGATTTCAGACTTATAAAGCCCAGGTTTCCTCAAGATGTTTTCCTTCGCCTTCAGTCATTGGTGTCCAAGATATACTTAGAAAGTACATATAACTTTAGAAAAGTTACATTGGTACTTGCCTGACCTGGAATCGAACCCGCGCACTCATACTTGAGAGGCTGGTGTTTTAACCACTAGGCCACCACGACGGGGTGGACGTATTGGGGTATATTGAAAAAGAACCTCGGAGTCTTTGAGTATATTTCGTGGTGCTCCCTGTGCGCCGTTTCCGAGTCAACGAAATACCAGTTGGTGGAGTCATAAGGATACTATAGCTGTCTTGCCTGCCCCTCAGTGCCCGGCCGGTCTTGCGATTGCACCGAAACAGCACACAATGACAGAGATTATAAGTAATAGCATAGACAGACCTTACGGAGGAATTGCCCTATTGTAGAGGAAGTCCGCTTTCTCAAAGGTATCAGTGTTGTTGTGTAATAGTGATCGTTTAGTTCTCACACGGATCGTTCTATGTTAGTTTTCTCATTTTACATGCTTACTGACTCGAGTGATAACTGTACTTGTAAAATTTGTGTATAAAGTGTTTTGAATATGAATGAACAAACTGCATTTATTATTAATGAAGAAAGTCACGAAAAAATAGTGAAAGAAAATGAGTGAGTACTCTATATACATACATTTTATTATTCACACAAATGCAGTATTATTTATTTATTTAATAAAAGAAAAAAATTGTTTTCTTATCGGTCACCACGCTCAAAAAGTGTAACTTGAATTAATATCAAAGAAAAAGTAATACTACATAAATAAAATAAATAAATAATTATAATTGCATAAATTGATACAAAATGCTATGCAATAGCTTTACCGCGGCAGTCCCCGAGTGTCACACGTCTTTTTATATACTTTTTCATTTACAGATTCAGTTATTTTAAGCATTTAATTTGAATAATTTTGCTTTCCAAGCAGACATTACATCTAAGTACCTTTTCTAACAACACAATAATAAACATACTAAATTTTAACGTTTTTTCACTATCATTAGAAACTTCAATCATTTGACGGTTTTAGAGGTGATAGGATTACAAGTAAAGAACGAGGATTAGAAGAATCAAACCTTCGATCATTGGATCGAAGGTTTGATTCTGAAATATATTCTTCTTTTACAGTTAATCGATTACAATTAGATTTTTTCTATTATTACTAATAAACATCGGCCTATCCTGAACCATTTACCAAGCCGCATAGTGGATTAATTAAATAAGAGGCCCAATCCCTCTCCCATACAGAGAAGAGAAGTGTAAACCAGCAGTAGGATCACTGTAGGGTGATTATTAACCACTAAACCAACAAGTGGTTGCAAACGTAAAAGTTCCTTGAAACGAAAATTGAAACGGCTTATTTTTAAAATTAGACAAGTAGGTACGGAGTTACTCTGCGTGATCGAATCAGAAATGAGGAGATCTGCAGAAGAAGCAAAGTCACCGACATAGCTCTGCGAGTCGCTAAACTTAAGTGGCAGTGGGCGGGGCACATTGCTCGTAGAACCGATGGCCGATGGGGCAGTAAGGTTCTGGAGTGGCGGCCACGTTCTAGAAGACGCAGCGTAGGGAGGACCCCAACAAGGTGGATCGATGATCTGGTGAAGGTCGCGGGAAGCCGATGGGCGTGGAAAGCCTTGGGGGAGGCCTTTGTCCAGCAGTGGACATCCATAGGCTGAAGAAGAAGAAGAAGAGGTACATACAGTTAGTTATTGAATAATTCTTTTTTTCTTTGCCTTTTTTTAAATTTTGCTCCACACTAGGAATTTACTCCTTTATCGTGGGTGCGTTAACAAACATATAGACTCGCACACACACACACAAACCCGGAACAAATCCTTGTAGGTGATACAAATGTTTGTTCCTATGTACTTTTTTTAATGTGTATCAGTAGTGAAAAACGGCCGTTTTGGGTAATCATCCTTTGTAATTTTGACAGTCAAATAGAACTCATCCTTAGCCTTATTTCAATAAATAGCTTTTGTTTTTATACTTTATTGTACCCCAGATACAAGTATTAACAAAACTACACTTATCAATAGTCAATATAATATCGGTTTCTGCGATCTCTTGCTCTTGTTTTGATTCTCATTGATGCAACATAATTTACTAATTGACATATTTGATTGAACCTTGAAAGATCTCTTCTAATGAGTGAACTTTTAAATTATACCCTGATGGTAGTGGTGATGGTGATGATGGTGGCTTAGTTAAAACACCAGCTTCTCAAGTATGAGTGTGCGGGTTCGATTTCAAGTCAGGCATGTACCAATGTATTTTTTCTAAGTTATGTGTATTTTCTAAGTATATCTTGGACACCGATGACTGATTAAAAGGCGAAGGAAAACATCTTGAGGAAACCTGGACTTTAAGTCTGAAATCGCAGACCCGCATTGAGCAAGCGTGGTGATTAAGCTCGATCCTTCTCTGTATGACAGGAGACCTGTGCCCAGCAGTGGGACGATAAAAAGATTGATGTTGATGTTACGATCCCGTAGAAATGTCGGGGTAAAATGTATCCTATATGTTAAAGGTCCTGATGGTAAACCATCTGTGTGTCGAAGTTCATCTAAATTGAAGAATAATAAACATCTATCCACGGTGGACCGATGACCTGGTGATGGACGCGGGAAGCCGATGTGTGCGGCGAGCACAAGATCAGTCATTGTGGAGAGCCTTGGAGGAGGCCTTTATACAGCAGTGGAACTCTGAAGAAGAAAAAACATCCATCTATCCATAAATATAAATTTTCCCATTTCTAATTAAAGTAGGACGTGTGATTTTAATAACAAATTGCAGATCAGTATGATTCTAAAAATATATCTTTAATTTTTTATAATAAATCTGTCTGCTGTCCTAAAATGCATAGAAGTAACATCTTTACAAAGTAAAATTCAGAAAAATATTCATACATTCATATACAATCAGCTTGTAAGGTCCAACTTTTGGGGTACAGGCCTCTACTCGGTGAGAGCGTGGAACTAAAAAGTTAAAAATAAATTTTAAATTTAATTTATCACAATAATATATAAACAATACTAGTATAGATGAAAAAAAAAGAGTGAGTAGTATTGTTTATACAGTATGTTAAGAAAACCCTGTCCGACCCATAAGGATAATAAAGGATAGGTAAACACATGACCAAATATAATATAAAATTTTACGTAATCATCATAGTACCAATACAAATGAATTTTGAAATAATCTTTTTTTCCCGCGAGTTAATTCCAATTTCCCCGAAATTTGGTAATTTTTAAATAGTGACAACACCGGTATTATTATGAGCGAATAGCGATGCGACCACGTACTGCGTGCCCTGCCGCCCGCCCCCCGCGGGCGGCAGGCGAAGGGTGGTTAACGCACGTTTATTAAGTTACTTCTTTTTGCGAAATAATATTTATTTTTTAGGGGGATTTTTTTTTTAAGTTTAGCCCGGTCGATCGATACCTAACAACACCTTCACGGGTCGGACAGGGTTTTCTTAACATACTGTATACTATTGTCATAAATTAAATTATAAATTATTTTTAACTTTTTAGTTTGATATTCTCTAAAAGCATTTTTTTAGGTTTTTAAACTATACTATATTTCTTGTACAGCTCTATTTTTGTATGTATGCGGAGTTCAGCTATAAATGATTGTTTCACTACTCTGTCGCCTTCTTAAATCACATGTTACCTTATGTATATTATAATACCACTGTAAACAATTGTTGGTGGACCATAATACACTAATAAAATAAAGTAGAAATAATAAACGCCGAACCCTGTGTGCCCATAAAACAGCGACCAACAAAATAAGAAGGAAACGATCTCATAGCATGTACTCTTCACTGAGCGATCAGGATATTACATCATCGATACCGGGCTTGATAATTAATTAATAACCCCGACTCGGTACTCTGGATCGATTAGGCAGAAGTTTAGCTAATTGCCTCCTAACTTGCCGTAGATCGCGTTCAATTTGTTTCTCGTTCCATTTCATTCTTAATTCCGTTCGATGAAGAAAGTCTTAATTAATTGATTTTTAATTAACTTTATTATTTTCGGTGTTTGTTTTACTTCTGTCGGTGTTGTGTGCGGAATTTTATGACGTAGTTGGTGTTCCCAACTGGAGAGAAAGAAGGGTATTTCGGTAAAAAAAATATACTAACTCAACGATACTATATTTATAATAGATACATATACAGATAAACATCCAAAACCCAGGCCAATCAGGAAAAGATCGTCAGATGTCTCTTTCTTCCATACTTTTCGCCCATTAGATGTCATGTTGTACAAAGCACAGGTCCGCTCGTGTGTGGAGTACTGCAGCCACATGTGGGCCGGTGCTGCGAAATATCACCTGGCTACTTTGGACTCAGTAGAGAGGCGTGCGAAGAGGCTGATTGGCGACACATATTAAACTCGAAACGGTCTCCTAAGCCTGGAGCACAGGCGTAGAGTAGCCAGCCTTTCGGTCTTCTATAGGATGCATTCTGGTGAGTGTGCAAGGGAATTGCATGATTTAATTCCCATTTCCGTTCCATCATCGGACGAACCGCCGTACGGCAACTTTCCACCCTTACGTTGTTAACACTACTACAATCCGGACGAAGCATTTCGCTCCTTCTTTTATGCCGCGTACATCGAGGTACTGGAACAATTTGCAACACTACAATTTGAGTGTCTTCAAAGCTAGAGTGAATAGTCTCTTAATAAATTTGCGCGCTTTACCATCAACGATCGCATCACTGCTTGCTATCAGGTGGGACTGCGGTCAAGCGCTAGTTTATAATTTATAAAAATAAATCTCCTTAGTCACACCTTTCTTAATCAGTGCATCATTCATACATTCCATCCATCCTTTCTTTTGTCTTCCTCTACTCTTAAAGCCACCGACATTCATACACAAAACTCTCCTCACAATATTTTCCTAATTTTTTTTCTTCCTCATTTTTCCCTAACACACGCCCATACAATGGCAACCGATTCCCACACAACTAAGTACTCAAGTAGATCACCGGATCCATTGTGCCACTTTCAGAGTTCCTTTTATATTTTGTATATAAAATAAGGACGAAAATATTATTAATAGTAAATGGCGTCATACCTCACAACATACCATAGTATGTAAAACCACATGGTTTAATTTTCGGTACAAAGTTGCAGACAAAGTTCTAGCTGCGCCGCGCGATTTCACCTGCGTAGGTTGCGATATGTTTTTTTATAATTATACTCCGCTCCTATTGGTCGCAACGTAATGTTTATTTTAGACTAAAGCTTTCCTGGATTAAGGGGTTATTTAACGCAAAAAGAATTTTCCAAATCGGACCGGTAGTTCCCGAGATTAGCGCGTTCAAACAAACTCTTCAGCTTTATATATTATTAGTATAGAATTATATATTAAAAAATTCTTGATTAGTTACGAAAATAAATCAAGAAATTTCAATTCTTTTCCGCAAGGTGACCATTTTCTATCCCCAAAAGCATTATTACAGTCTATTATAAAAATATGTATATACTTTTTTTATCGGGGGGAAATCCTTGTGGGTATCCTCCATTTGGGAATAACAAGGCGTAATGTCAGACTTCTGCCGACCTAAACCCCACTCTTCCTTCCAATATTATGAGATGGGAGCCCGGGAGATAATTGTATATTCGCCGCACCCCAGATGGAATATTTACTTTCGTGAATAATGATTACACTTCATTCCTTGACCTGATTTGAACTCACAATCTCATTACCTGAACATCGGAAGTTATATCTGATAATTAAGAAGGATCTAAGAAATCATAAATAACTTCTCTCCCATTTTTTAAATTCTTGACTAAAATACGCTAATTCCATTGGGTATTTCCTGTATACCAGTGTACCTACCTAATAAATTACTAGTGGGTAGTTTACGATAATACAGGTGGAGCAATTATGTATTGGAATACCGCAATAAGGACATAAATAATGATAAACTGCTCACCCATTGTTTAATGTTGGGACGTACCAACTAAAATTCCATAATTACAGGCCTGTGTCTAATTGTAGCCCATAGCAAACACGATGTACCACGTAAGGTTTGTTGTTACTTTCATTGTTTCTTTGACTTAATTTCTTAATCAAATTCGATGTATTTTTCTTTGTGGAAGTCTTGTCAAAGCGAATTGCTTGCTTACTTGACTGATCTGATTTGCCTCATGATTTATCATCATGATATGAAATGAAATCGTTTATTATATAAGTAGGATCACTGATCACTTTTACACGTATATCATATTTTTTTAAACTACATAGATGTAGCCCGCATTTTCTAATTGACTACCTCTGAGAAGAAAAGCCGAAACAAACTCAAGGATCATCGTCTTTTTTCAAGTCCAGATATTAAAAATGAAAATGTTACAACAATTAACGTGATTTAAACTAAAACAGTGATTAAAATGTCATAATCTCGCATAATTACTCATATTGCTTAATGATATTGCTTAGCAGAGCGAGCAGCTCAATCCTAAGCTTTATTGTCTTCTAAATAATCTGTGATTTTATAATACCCCTTTTTGCAAAGTTTGGTCTTAATATAGCTTTTAAATCGTTTAATAGGTAAGTTTCAAACGTCACTGGGAAGCTTGTTGTAAAAGTGTATACATTGACCCATGAACGAGTTGCCTACTCTGTGGCGACGAGTGTGATGTACAGCAAAATTGTGTTTGTTCCCGGTATTTACATTATGAGTATCGTGTATTTTCTTAAAATTCGATATATTTTTATGTACAATTTCTGGTATGTCTTTATTTTCCATTCTGTAAGTTATTTTATTTATTCCATCTTTTTCTTTATGCTGTCTTGTACTCGTATCAACATCATCATCATTTCAAATTAAAAAAGTCTACTGCTGGACATAAGCCCCGAGGCCGCCTTCGGAGTCGAATACTAGCATATTTTCACACAGCATAGCATATTATATAGTACATTCATGTAGCTTTTAAAAAAAAATTGTAAACATTTTTCGTGTAATATTGAGTGTGGTGTTGGCTTACTGCGCGCTTTGAGGTTCACTACTATTGAAGCAAGCAAACAAGTAACTGGCATACCTAAATGTATACGAAAGCTTCGTAAAAAATGCTTTAAATGAATGTATGAACACACACAGCCGTGGTGACCTAGTGGTTAAAACATCAGCCTCTCAAGTATCAGTGTGCAGGTTCGATTCAAGGTCAGGCAAGTACCAATGTAACTTTTATAAGTTAAATGTACTTTCTAAGTATATCTTGGACACCAATAACTGATTACAAGGTGAAGGAAAACATCTTGAGGAAACCTGGACTATAAGTCTGAAATCGCCAACCCGCATTGAGCAAGTGTGGTGATTACGCTCAATCTTTCTTTGTATGAGAAGAGACCTGTGCCCAGCAGTGAGACGATAATATGGTTGATGATGATGATGATGAACACACATAATTTTTTTGCATAACTGCAAAAGTTCCCATCCAATTTTTCACACAATCCGTTGATCACAGAAGATAAAAATTCCTCAATCTCTCGCCAATTTTATTTAAAAGAAACGTGGCGTCACGTTCAGCTCAATTTTAACAAAAAAGTATCTGGACGATTGAATATGGTTGCTTCAACGAAGGTTGTTACTTTTGCATGTAGTACGGACGGCCCCATTTCATTCGGTCTATCTGTTTCCGTGATTGTTATTGTATCTCCGTATCGTACAATCCACATTCTATTTTCCTTTACACCGAATCTGCTGTGACGGGTTTTCGTGATCGAAAAGTTGGATTTGGTATTTTTAAGCTTCTGGGCAATAGCGTTGCGTTTTTGTTTTTAACAGTTCTTTTAAAATACCCTATTGTTTGCCTAGTTACCCTAGTTTCTTGTTTTCTTTTATGGTTTCAGAAGGTTTGTAGTTTATTTCCGATTATGCAATAATTGTTACTTTTTATCAAAAGCACCGAATCAATCAATGTAGTATATCTACTGAGCAGAGTGCTACAAAAAAATGTATGACACTTGCTTAGTAAAAAGTATTGTATTATTGTGAATAAGAAGACTATTGAGGGTAAGTATATTTGTATTCTCAGCTCTGTTAGTTTTTATTATAGTCTGGTAGTTTGAGTAATTTAAGTCGCCTATGCAAATGTTTTCTTTTTTTTTTGGGATTGATCGTCCTTATGTTTTGCTTCTTAACTTTGGAGCATGCATGATCTTTAACAAATTTATTATATTCAATGTTAATATTAATTAATCCTCAATTATTATTGACTATATTTTTTTGATATAATATTATATTCAATTTATTGTTATTGTATCTAGTTGTTTATTTTTCATAATGTAAGTTTTATTTTTACGCGAATGTTGTGCACGTCTGTTATTGACACTAACACTAGAATAAGTCCGTTGAAATGTTAAATATCCATGTTTGTTTTTGTGTTGTTGATGTGCCGTAAATAAATAAATAAATAAACATATGGTTCTTTGAATGTGGCTGGTTATTTCTTCCCACCGTTCCATCCACATGGCCTTAGTATGGTTTGACAAAAATTAAGTCTGGACTTTAAAAAAGATTGTGACCTCTGAGTTTGTTTCGGTTTTTTTTTCAGACTACTCAAATGGGAAACATTGACCTCATCAAGTCTCTAACATAATTACAAGATAAAGTCATTTATCCCAGCCGGTGTGACTTCGTCTACTGCCTAATCCAGCTACCTTTTTCAGGTCCCTCTAGCTCTTACTTCCTCGTCTACTCCGCCTACTATCGTTACTGAAATATACATCGCCAGCACATTACTTCTTCAGCCAGCTTACACTGCAGGCAATGTTGAAATTGCGGTACTGTTCCAGATAAATTCTGATTTTCTTCTTCAAAGAAACTTTAAATTAATAGGCTATGCATACTTTTGGGTTTCCGTATCCAAAGGTTGAAAGTGGTCTTTCACCAGGCTGTAGGTATCACGAACCGCGATAGCTAGATCGTTGAACTTTTCACAGAAGATATATTTCTGTTGCTGCTACAACAATAATTACCTACTAAAACAGTTTTTAATACAAAGCAAACACATATTGTTATTGTAAATAGTGTAATTTATATTGTCTGGTCTTGAAACAAGACGATGATCCCTGAGTTTGTTTCGTCTTTTCTTCTAAGAGGTAGTCAGTTAGGAAATGCCAGCTCCAGCTAGTTTAAAAAAATATGACGTGTAAAAGTGATCAGTGATGCTACTTGCGTAATAAACGATTTCATTTAATTTTGCTCGGTCAGCTTGTTCTACGGCTTACAATATTTTATTGTACCTATTAAGTAAAAATTACAGCACACCAAGCTCCTAAAATCTGTCAGATTTCCATTAGATTTTCAATTTTATCTCTAAAGCATTAGGGCTTAAGGTTGATGGGAATATCTGATAGTTTAGGGTAGCTTGACATGCTTGCATAGGTATGTTAACATTTTTACTCAATTAGTTACACGAACTCACCAAAAAAGTACATATGAATAAAATTAAATGAATGAATGAAGGTAACACCAGTCGCAATCCGTCGGACATTTGGCATCAATAATTCAAACAGCCGGCCGCGATCTCGTCCAATCTCTGATTTATACGCGAACACATTCAATGTACGCATCCCTGATGGAATACTGAATTAGTCGTCGTAAATAAAGTTTTGAATTTTGTGAGCTGATCGAATTTCAGATTCGATTGTATTAGAATTGATTTTTGGTTTGCTATCTGGTGGGTCAGTAATGAACTATGGTGTTTCCAAACTGATTGGAATGATGGAATAAAGTTTAGTTTTGATGGATTTGGAGCCGATAATGTTTAGTTTTGACTGATTTGGAGCCGATAGTTATATGTATACTTCTTTAGTCGTGGTTGCCTAGTTGTTAAAACACCAGCCTCTCAAGTATGAGTGTGCGGGTTCGATTGCAGGTCAGGCAAGTACCAATGTAACTTTTCCAAAGTTATATGTACTTTCTAAGTATATCTTGGACACCAATGCCTGATTAAAAGGTGAAGGAAAACATCTTGTGGAAACCAGGACCGTAAGCCTAAAATCGCCAACCCGAATTGAGCAAGCGTGATGATTACGCTCAATCCTTCTCTGTATGGGAGGAGACCTGTGCCCAGCAGTGGGACGATAAAAAGGTTGATGATAATGATGATGATTATGTGGTAATAAGTGATTGTGTTAGGAATTGGTTCAATAAAACTGCACCATGAAGGGCATAGGTATTTACTGATCATAATATTGCAAGTAGATACGATATATAGAAATGTTTTGTTTTAAACACAAGTGGGAAAATCCGACTACACGTTTTAAACATATATTAGTTACATAAAAAGCTCAGTAAAGAGATATAAGAGGCAAAGTAAGCAAAGTAAGTATATTAAAGAAAACATCAACCAAATAAACAAAAATGTTTATTTTCTCCAACATAAAATGAAATATTATTATTTACTATATATATAATTGTGTATACAAAATTCAAGCAATTCCTGAACCATTTTCAGGCTTCCGAACTATACGGTCAAGTAACAACTGATTCTAACAGATGACAATGAAAATGGTATCACAGATAAATGACAAAATTAATTAAGAAAAGCGAAAATTCAAAACATACATACACTCACAGATCCGCACCCACCCCATTTTCTGTTCATTTCTCACAAACACACACAGTAGGCCTAATGAGTTTGTTTGTAATTTAAAACTAGTCACAACCTGGTATACCTATTTAGGACATATCAAACTGCTTACCAGGAGATGACTTCCAAAAACGATTATTTCTTCTTTTCTATTCTTCTTTTCTATTCTTCTTCTTCAGTCTATAGAGGTCCATGACTGCTGGATAAAGACCTCCCCCAAGGCTTTCCACGATGACCGGTCTTGTGCTACCCGCATCGCATTTACCAGGTCACCAGTCCGCCTTGTTGGGGGCCGCCCTATGCTGCGTCTTCCGGTACATGGCCACCATTCCAGAACCTTACGGCCCCATTGGTCATCGGGTCACGGTTCTACAAGCTATGTGCCCCGCCCACTGCCACTTAATTTTAGCGACTCGAAGAGCTATGACTTTGGTTCTTCTGCAGGTCTCCTAATTTTTTATTCGATCCTTTCTATTACGAGCTTTTAATTAGCTTGAAGGATAACTACATTCGGATGAATTCTTGCAACTCAAGTTTAAAACAGATATCTTTCACCGATTTATATGAATTTTTGTATACAGTTTTAGTTTGAAAATGTATTGATAACTGGGCACCGTCATTCTATATTTAACATGGCGGCATAGCCTTTATGGCCGACCAATTATTTTTAATGTACTCCTACAATATAAGATGCTTGCTAAGAATAACTCGAAAAACAATGTGACGTCACTCTTGATTCAATATGGCGCTTAATATCTGACATAAAAGCTTGTCGCAAGATTGATTTGTGTAGATAAAGAGGGTAAGTAATTTGATGTGAATAATTTATACCTTTAAATTTTTTAAACTAACTAAATACGATTGCTTTAATCTGGCAACAAGTTTTTATATCTTACTAGGTGCGCCTTGCGGTTTTACCCAAGTACCTATGTTTTGATTCCGGGACAATATCGGGATAAAAGGAACTTCCTATCCCTATGTGTTAATCATTGTGTGCCAAATTTCATACAATTCTATAGAACTTTTAAGTTTTTTTTATGTAATTACAAACTAGTGCTTGGCCGCTATCCCGCCTAATGGTAAGCAGTGGTGCAATCTTTGATGGTTAAGCGAACTAGATTATTAAGTGTCTATTTACTCAAAAATACTGAGTGAATAGGAAGGAAGACGGCAGTTGAGGGAGGTGATGCATGTTAAACCCAACAACACCACCAACGATGTTGCGCCAGAGGGAGATTGATCTGGAGACCCTCCACGACTAAACTTCCGACACAAAGACACTAGACGAATCGTAGGTACCCGGCCGGCACATATCGCATCACAACTGTTCAGCCCCGTCCTCAGTACGGTTTCACCAGACATCATGCCGGAACACAGGAAAGAGTAAAAACATCCATTCAACTATACTCACAAACTTTCGCATTTACAATATTAGTAGGATTGTGCCAAATGTGAAATAACGTTATATGTAGGTAATTTAACAGTAAAAATTTTGTGCATAAGAATTTTTTTAGCGCATTTCAAACAATTTAAAAAGGCTTTTTACATTTAATTAAACTATCTTTCTCTAAATCAATCGAGTTTAGATAAAATGAACTAACCTGTATCGTCCACATAAAAATTCTGAAGTCATTACTATATCAGAGGCTCAGAGGACAGTAGCCGGTCATCAATAATTCAGTGAGGTACTCTCAATCCGTATCTGGTGTCGCGTCGCTAACGAGATTACCTGGACATTGTAGCTACACGCTTTTACTCGTTGGATTTATGACGTTTCAGTTTTTTCTGTAAGGGGTTATTTATTTTATGAAATAACTAGCTGCTGCTGTATTTTGGCAGTGTTAGCAGGCAAATCAAATCAAATCAAATCAAAGCATTTATTTCAAATAAACCAGTTACAGGCACTTTTGAATTGTCAGAAGGTCGGTCAGTCAGTAAGGTGAAGCTAGTCGCCCATTTCAAAGAGTAGGTACCTATGGAGAAGAACGGGCAAGAAACTCCATGGACACCCTTTTAAATTATCAAGCTATTGATACAAATATTTGATTACATCATTCATTTTGAAATCAATCATGTGAGAACGATGCAGAAATATATTGTACGCTAAGAGCGTCCATTATGGAAAACACACAAAAAAGACTAACCCAACAAATAGATGCTTTACAGCAAGTACATTGTGCTCACACGTGTGCCATGCAATTATACAATACTAAGAAATTGAATCTACACAATGCAAAGATAGTTTTGTCCAAAGTTCAGCAGCTCCAACAGTGTTCCCGAATGCTAAGTTTAGCTCCTGTGTAGCTGCACTAGTGCTGAATACCCCTGTCAGCGATGCAATTCCGTAACGTACAAAATGCCTGGCTACATAGTGTGTACTGGCTTTGAGTAAAAAAAAA
The DNA here is from genome assembly GCA_037179545.1 of Sesamia inferens. NCBI lineage: Eukaryota > Metazoa > Arthropoda > Insecta > Lepidoptera > Noctuidae > Sesamia > Sesamia inferens. The sequence continues at coordinate 31,085,474 of CM073925.1, forward strand.
AAAAACAAACAATTATAAATTAAAACTGCAAGAGGAAAAATCAAAGAACAATCAGTGTAAGTATAGAAATCGGACGCAGCTCAAGCCCAAGTCCTTTTGTCGTCAATATAATCCTTAACACTATAAAAATGCTTTCTGACACAACTAACCTTTAACGAAGTATTTGAATTTATTCAGGCTCAGATCTTGAACCACCTCTGGAAGTCTATTGTAAAAATGTATACATTGGCATCTAAAAGAGCCACCTATTTTCTTGAGCCTTGGTGTAGGTACAATAAATTTGTGCTTGTTCCTAGTGTTTATATTATGGACATCACTGTATTTTTTAAACAATTTTTTATTTTTATGAGCATACAAAAGAGTTTCATAAATATATTGAGACGGCACGGTCAGTACATTAATCTCTTTAAATTTTTCTCTGAGAAAGTGTCTCGGACTTAATTTATAAAATGTACGAACAGCTCGTTTCTGCAAAACAAATATTGTTTGAATATCAGTGGCATTTCCCCACAACAGAATGCCGTACGACATTACGCTATGGAAATAGCCAAAGTACACTAAACGAGCCGTCTCAATATCAGTCAAATTACGAATATATATTATACTATATTATGGCATATGGTGGATAGTTCTATTTAATATCCTGTCTTAGTATTGTGTAAAGTCAAGTTTTTTTTTTTTATTTAATGAACAGACACCTGTTCTGCTGGGGAGTTTGTTCCGCTACTTCTTCTTCCCAGCGAAAGCACTAGGAAGTGGCGAAGGGCGAGCGTTTAGGGAGACTGTCTTATGTAATACTAGCGACCCGCCCCGGCTTCGCACGTGGACAAATCACATAGGTACCTAAGCCTTTCTCAAGATACGGTGGCCCTTCAATAAAAATAATGTCTACTGTGCCGCCCATCAGCCAATATCTGAGTTTGCAAGATACATCGACCATATTGTCCATGGATAGCCAGTTCCACCACCTTCAAACAGAATGAAAGCCTACCGGGGTAGCAAGTTTGTTCGAAATAATGGTCCCTCGCTGCGGCCCACTCACTTCGTGGTTTAGGTAGAGAAACACTCAAGTGGTAGGCGGCCGGCAGGGGCGCGAGCGGCACGCAGATTTGTAAGACGTGATATCTCCTGAATGAAACAACCAATTCCAATCATTCAAAAAGAGACCTGCTGCTACTAAAATTACCTTTGATATGGGGTAGTTTATTTGGACAAAGATTAATAATAAGGAACTAATAGTGGGCTCTGATTTCGACTGACATTTTAATTAACTTTTCCAACATAAAAAAGTAGTCATAATGAAGAAACTATAGTAGGTAGACATATGGTGTTCCAGACTTTTTTATAGGTATTTTTAAGGTCTACAATACTGTAGTACATTATTTTGATCTATCTCATAAGGTTCAGCCGGCGTTTGCAATGTAAGCTCAAAAAAATGTGTTTATTTTGCGGCATATGTTAGAAACCTCAAAAATTATCAGCGTTCCTCTTATATATTATGCACAACACTATAAATGAATATCTTAGCGATAAAAACAAATAATTGAAATTTAAATTAAATATATAATTAATTATACTTATCTTAAACATACTACAAAAATACCGCCTGAAACGTTATAATTATTCATAAATAAATTAAGTAAAATTAGTCAGATACCAAAGATAAAATAATATAAAAATTGTAGATTAAGTAAAATGATGCTAATAATCTCCGTATATATTTTATTTATTATTAAATTGCAATATAATTATATTATTTTAAGATATTCAAACAGAGCTTCCTCTCTCCTGTTACCCTGTTTTGCTGTTCCCTACAGGGTCCATAATTGATCTCACATAAATTGTTACCACCCTTATATGAACTTATGGTAAAGCAATAAAGATATTGAGTATTGAGTATGTTATATACATAGAAACCTTTCTCTTGAATCACTCTATCTCTAAAAAAACCCTATCAAAATCCGTTGCGTAGTTTTAAAGATTCCATCTCCGTTCCACCATCGGACGACCCGTCGTACGGCGAGTTTCCACCCTTACGTTGTTAACACCATTAAGATCCGGACGAAGCGTTTCGCCTCCTCCTTTATACCGCGTACATCAAGGGACTGGAACAGTTTGCCCGCTGCGTTGTTTCCGTCGGACTACAATTTGACATCGTCACTGCTTACCATCAGGCGGGATTGTGGTCAAGCGCTAGTTTATAATTTTATGAAAAAAAAAAACATACAAAGTGACATAGGAAAAGTAAAAATGACTTTCAAAAAGTACTGATTGTAGCCTTATTCTAATACCTAAATTACTTTTGTTTTTTTTTTTTTCATTTCGATCTGTGTATCAAATTTCATCCAAATTCATCTATCTGCTTGAACGTGAAAAAGTAGCAATCGTACAAATACTCACTCTCACAAACTTTCGCCTTTATAATATTCGTATAAAAGAGAGTTTATAATAGGTTAAGATAACCTAATTTTATTTATTATATTAAGACCGCAGCGACCCACTGAATTTTGGGGAGTAAAGAACTTGTTGAATACAGGTGTGGTTGTAGGAGATCATCTCCAGTAGTGGGCATATTTTAGTTGAAATGATGATAAAAGAATAGATTTCATGCCCTTAGCAACATTTTGTGATCTACCTTGTCAAAGGCCTCGCAAAAGAAGTCTTTGTAAACAGTGTCCACTTGTTCATTACCGTCACACCTATTGAACAAAAAACTAGAAAATGATAGAAGGCTTGGGTTAGTAAATCTATGTTTGACAAAGCCGTGTTGTTCCAGAAGAACGACATGGTGCAACATAGGATATATTTCGCCATGAACCAGCTTCTCAAAAACCTTTGGCATAGTGGAGGGGATGGAGATGGAACGGTAATTTACAATGTGCTTTAGAAACCATTTTTGTGTTCATGTGGATAATAGCGTATTTCCACCGCTCGGGAAACACGAAATCTCAACTCCCAAAAGCTGAAGGCGGTCGGTGCACTCCAAGGATACATTCTGAAAAGTAGGAGCCAAGGTGAACGGGCTCCTTTTAGCGGTGAAAAGACACGCCTGTGTTTTGGCGGCATTGAATGCTACAAGATTGGCATTGCCCCATTCGGAGACTGCGTGTAGTGCAAGCTATGCCATCAGCCCAGGGCTGGGCTATCATACCACATACACACCAGCACAACAGCCATCCCTCATTTTTTTGGAGCAGCGGTGGCCTAGTGGTAATGACGGTAACTTACAAGTTGTAAGTCGTAGTTTCAAGACTCATCAGTGCATTACTTTGTGCTTCTATTGCTATCGACTTTCATACTCAAAACTCTCCTCACAATATTTTCCTCATTTCTCATCATCGTCATCTCAGTGTTAATCCCAGTCGCATCCGTAGCTTTTTCAGCTTTGGAGTCTAGGGTCCGCTTTACCAGTCTTAACTTAACTGATTTTGGCTAAACTTCGATATTTTCCGTGTACCGACTGCCGTCTGACCTCTACAACCCGAAGGCGATATCAAAGCATTGCAGTTAGATCAATTGTTGGACTTTTGAGGACTCCAACAACCCGTAACGACTGCCATCAGATGTTTGTATGGCAACTGGGACCAACGGCTTAACGTGCTTTCCGAGGCACGACCAGACCAAATATTCATATTCATGCATACAAATATTTGCACTGCGTGGGAATCGAACCCGCGCCTCCTTGCGCAGTGGCCGCGTTCGCTACCGCTATGCCACGGAGGCTATCAATTTTCTTCATTTCTTCATAACACACAACGACCGATTTCCACACAACATTTCAATTACACAGAACAACAAAATCAAATTTTTCTTTTGTTGCATGAAGTTTTTCAACTGTTGTTTACTAATTTGGGTGCGCTGATTTCATATCTACCCTCCGATTTTTTGTAGCAGCTCTAGTTATTGAGATACAGGTACCCTCTTGAATTTACATGAGTAGTCGTTAGTTTATATCAATAGCGGTGTAACTTAACTAGTTCCTGTATAAATTTCATAATGTCTTCTTCAAGAAGGACGTGTTTAAATAATCCTGACTGTTTTTGTGTTATTTGTGGCGAATATATGTTCAAAAAATTCCGTTTGAATGTGTCGGACGTTGTGAAAAACGCGTACTTGGACTACTTTGGGTTTCCGTTGCCGACAAGCGCTAAACCCTGGATACCAAGTTTGGTATGTAAAACTTGTGTTGAGCACCGATAATTATCGGTGCTACTTTGAAACTTCCTATCTTACTTATATCTTCCCGGCCACCGTAGGCACGAGCCTGCATGCGGTGAGCAGTGGGCAGCTTGCTGTCCGGTAAGGACCAGGCCCTAGTCGACGGCGCGTCATGTTTCACGCGCGCCTCAAAGAGATGTCAGCACATCGTGACGGGGTCCACGAAGACCGATGCCTCCTAGGTCAGGGTTGCGGGTTGGTTAAAAAAGAAACCGTGGCCCTGGCCGTCGCGCAGGCAAGTGAAGACACACGGGTGGGTTTTAGTCAGTAAAAGTCTGACACGTCCTTCCGCTCCGTCCAGAGCGGGAGAAGTCATATAATGATTTCCCCTCCCAACAAAAAAAAAGATACCTTTTTTTTATTCTATCCGTTCATGTAATACCACGCATTTTCATCATATACATAATTATGCTACAACTAAATTAAACCTAAGAATTTAGAATATAATTTTCTTACTAAATCAAAATCAATGTCTGCAGTTAATAATTAAGTCAAATGGTTTGAAATAAATGGTTTTGATGTAGTTTGTACGAGCATTTAGTTATAGTCTTTAGATAGGCTTTAATGTTCATTTAATCAAAGCTGGTGGTCGTTATATATAATTAAATAATCTATCGGTATTTTAAAAAGAGCTTTTACTGCCTATCTGAACTTCACAACCTATTTATTAGATAACACAAAACCAATAGAGGTGTGTCCTGGGTAAAAAAAAGATTCTATTTAGTCGTTATTCAGATTATAGAAAAATATTCATCATTATCAACCTTTTATCATCCCACTGCTGGGCACAGGTCTCCTCTCATACAATGAAGGATTGAGGGTAATCACTACGCTTGCTCAATGCGAGTTTGCAATTTCAGACTTAAAGTCCAGGTTTTCTCAAGATGTTTTCCTTCACCTTCAGTCATTGGTGTCCACAATATACTTAGAAAGTACGTATAACTTTAGAAAAGTTACATTGGTACTTGCCTGACCTGGAATCGATCCCACACACTCATACTTGAGAGGCTGGTGTTTTAACCACTAGGCCACCACGAAAAATATTCAATACGTATATTCTGTTTTATCAAATCAATAAAAAATAACAAATATAAAACGCATCAAATATCTGTAGTGGGGGCTGGTGGCGTCACTCCTCGCTAAAAAGTATATCAAGGAGTGACGTCACACGAGTTTTCAACGCACTGTTTCGTCTTCATTTATTATTATATGAAAAAAGAAAAAAATACGTGTCTAGTTTTTTTGGAAATCTGACTGACGGACTAGTCAGTTTTTTTTAGTCAACGGCCCTATTGGTAACAATGTTTATTATTTTTTTCGCCAATTATCCACGAATGACAGACAGAATCAACGTCTTAACATTTTTTCCGAGACTTAGGATGGTCACTTATCCCCGTACCAACCGCGGCAATTATAATTTAACCGGACCGGCTAGTCTGCTATTTTATAAATTTGTCATTCCAACACGATTCCATTGTAATTGTGCTAAAATTTCGTAATCTGCTAAATTCATAATGAACGATCAAGTATCGGTCAGTCGTCTCGTAATAGAATGGTGATATAATGACACTGCCTTTTTTTATAAATTATAAACTAGCGCTTGACCGCAATCCCGCCTGATGGTAAGCAGTGATTCAATATGGATGTATCCAAGGTATAAAAACAAAAAAATAATTAGTCCGTTTTATAGATAATACAAAAAATTCAGACCCGTATTTTTAATTTTGTCGAATTTACCAAAAACTACTGAGATATAGTGTATTAAAATTACGCAGTGGGAGTTAATTACATCACGCCGTGGTATATTTTGGTACACGGCGTGACGTCATGCGACATTTAAAATCAATATATCTTCCGAAGTATTTGAATGAAAGAAAAAATAAAAAATACGTGTTCAATATTTTTTACAAATCTATCTGATCGACATTAAATTATTTTTTAGGATACAACCCAATTGTTGATGGTAGAGCGCACTAGTTTATTAAGAGCCTATTCACTCTAGCCTTGAAAATACTCAAATTGTAGTCCGATGGAAACACCGCCGCTGGCAAATTGTTCCAGTCCCTCGATGTACGCGGTATAAAAGAGGAGGCGAAAAGCTTCGTCTAGATTGTAGTGGTGTTAACAAAGTAAGGGAGGAAACTCTCCGTACGACGGTGATGTACTCGTCCGATGGTGGAACGGAGATGGGGGTATTAAATCATGCAATTCCTTCGCACACTCACCAAAATGCATCCTATAGAACACCAAAAGGCTGGCTACTCTACGCCGGTTCTCTAGGCTTTGCAGACCATTCCGTATTGCCATCATTATTAAATCCGTTAGTAGAAATGATTTTCTGAAACCTACTCAATTTGATCATTTAATAATATGGAGTGGAGTATCAGTAATTGACCAGTAGAACGTCATAATGACGCCATTTTGTTAGTAAATTAGGAAACTTGTCAAAAGCGAGCATTATGAGATCAGTGATCGACCATACTGGCACTATTGTAGAAGCAGAGTAGTAGGCCCCTGATTTATTGACTAATGCGGTTGTTATTATCATAAGTCCCTCATAGTGTATACATTGCTGACGGTTTAAACTTAAGAGGGGACTAGTGCCAAGGAATTCGAAGAATAGGTACTTGAAGAAACTATTGCCAACGCGCCGCTTTCAACCCCTACCCGTTAAGTGCGAAAGGGATTTTACCTATATTTTTTTTTTACAATTTTAAAATATGAAATTTTTTCTACAACGTTTTTGTAGGGATTTTATAAACAAAAACGTTGACCAAAAGACGTTTCGAACTCCGCTGTTTTCTTTTTCAAAACACGACAGATCTCAATAATTTTTATATCAAAATTTTGAGTAAAAGTTAAGTTTATCTTCTTTTTTTTGTCAAAAACTTATCAAAAATTGGTTACTTTACGGGATTTCGAAATGTTTTCTTTTATTAATAAAATTTTGGAAAAATCAAATGATAGCGGCACGTTCGATCAAGATGTAAAATTGTAGAAAACAAAAAAAACTTAATTGCTCTAAAAGCATTCTCTACGAAGAAAACAGTTTGTATAGAGTAAGCACTACTATAGTCCCCTCTTAAATTATAATCGAGGAATCGCAATCAAACTCGACTAGTCTGCATGTTAGAATATAAAATGTTTGTTTTACACAAAACAGAATTAAGTTTTAATTTTTCATGTTAAAACGTAGGCCGTGTTTATTGAAACAGGATCAAATCCTTTATTGTAGATTTTCATCGTGTTTGTTTACCAGCAGAGTAAAATTTTATTACTCTTTTACGTTTGCTAATAAATCAATAAAACAGGTTTTATTTCACAACAGTAAACTCTTGCATTTTACGATTGGAGAAAGACTGAAACGATGAATCTATCACACAATTATATTTTTATTTACAAGGACGCTATAAAATCTAAGTGCTTCGCGATTTTTGTAGATGTTTCTTGGAAATAATTCTATCTAGCGTCACAGCGCGGTTGTTTGCAGTGGCTAAATAAGTGGCTTGTTCTTACTTCAACGCAAGTGAAAATTTATTTATACAATATGTAAAGAAAACCCTGTCCGATCCGTGAAGATATTGTTAGGTAATGATGACTGATTCTACTAATAGCTAAAAAGCCAGACTAAACTCAAAAAAAAAATCTCCTAAAAAAATAAATACTATTTCGGAAAAGGAGTTAATACACGTGCAGTAGGCAATACATGCGCGCGGCACGTGGTCGCATTGCTCATATAATACTGTCCAAAATGTAGTGTAGTCACTTTTTAAAAAAATACCAAAGGAGACGGGCGAAATTGGGCCTGAACTGTACACAAATGAATTATATGTCAATAATTTTCATTTATTTTTTTGTTTTCAATCATTTATTACTAATTCTATTTTACGCGTAATAAAAAAGATAATATTTAATGAAATAATACTGACTTTCTTTACTTTCAGTTTTCAACAATTTTACCAGATGAAATGCGAATCGTTAATAAGTTATAATCGATAAATCAAATTATTACAAAGATAAAAATAAAATTAAAAATGAATTAGTATATTTCTACAGATTCGGTTTAGAAAATCTTTTAATATGAGGTCTTAATTATATTATATATTATTTACTTATTTAAAAAAACATCTTAAAACAAATTGATAAACGGATCGATTTGATAGTCGATCAATTATACTTTTTATTATACAGGCAACGAAGTAAAACTTCTGTCAATGTAACATCAACGTCAAACGAAACGTACTCGTTATTGTATTTATGGTTTTATTTTCGTAAATTCGTGTGCTTTTATACTTATTTTCAATGTATCAACTGCGGTATATCGCAGGATCCTCCTGTTGGGTTACGACAAATAGAAGAGGAAAGCATTCTTTCAATTATAGAGAACCTCAAGTGGTAAGTACATAGTTTATTTCATTAAAACTTCTTGTTGTGATATTTTTAAGTCCCTTCCAGCAAAGATACCTATATATTGGTATATTATTGAAATAAGTTTCAATAATAATATACCTGAATCACTCTAATGCCTTTGATTTATTTGAATTCCAAGTAAGATTTACAATTTGATTATTAATTACGGAAGATAGTTCTTTTTATAAACTTACTTTAACAATTCAGCAATTTAATGAAACAATAGTAACATTAAATAACCATATTTTATTAAAGCATTAATTTACTATAATCCTAGTATTGCCATGATGTCAGTAAGAATCTACATAGATGCAATTCTGAAAGATGTCACTGTAATTATTATTTATGGAAACTGTAAATAACAAACTAATATTGTTGTAGGTCAATAGATCTCATCACATAGCCAAGGATGCAGAGATTTAGTTGTGAATAGCTTCGGCACAGATGAGCAACTTTAATCTCCAATGACTGGACATCGCCAAGTGTGTGTCAAATGTGGATGTTCAGTGTAGCGGACAAGATCTCATTTATTGCACACTGACACCGAACATGAAAGAAGACTTCAGATTCTTCAGAAGTAGTCATTTCTGAATGGATATTGTCTCAGACCGTAAGCTTTTCTTAGGTTTACTTACTTGTTTTGTATTTTATACTACCACAGGGTAATTAATCTTGGGTCAGGGTTGCGGGTTGGTTAAAAAAGAAACCATGACCCTGGCTGTCGCACAGGCAAGTGAAGAAACACGGGTGGGCTAAAAGTCTGACACGGCCTTCCACTCCGCCCGGAGTGGGAGAAGTCATTTGATGATTTCCCATTACACAAAAAAAAGGATAATTATTCTATGTATACTACTATATTTATTTAATTTTTCGCACTAATCACTGAAATAGCAGTCAGCTTTAGAGAATCATTTTTTGTAATAGTGTCACATGCATGAGAAAAAATTATATGGAAAAGGAACAAAGGTTACTGTCATATTGTTAGACCAAAAGTTAGTGTGTAGTGTAAGTTAGTGTAATAAAACACAAATAATTATATTGCAGCCTTTATTTCACGAAGGTGTAGATTAGAGGAGATTTGCGTTATTCAGGGCTGTTCCTATAGTCATCTATGTATTACTTTTTTTGAAAAAGACTCATGATATATTTTTTTTCCAGATTTCAAGAGCTCCAGCTCTCATATGTCATCGTTGCTGGGTGAGAGCTGATAGAAATGCTCATCATTTAATGACTGGACCATCTGAATCTTCAGCATCAGTAGATGTATCAAGTGAACATGATGAATCAACTTCACAGTCTAATATCGATGTAGCTAACAAACGAATATATAAAAACCAAAGACATCATGATCGTGAACATATGCATTCCTTTTGCCACCGACTTTCAAAATTTGTTTATCTCACTTTTTAATGCTTTTTTTTTTGGAAGTTGGTTGTTATGTTTGTATAAAATACCCTCTGCTTTGCTAGACTTGCCTTACAATGCATTTAAAGCGCAAATCAAATCCAAGCTTTGTTTAAAGGCATATTATTCTGTAAATGACATCTTTCTCCAGAATTTCAGTAAGCTAATTCTGGAGAAATATACGATACATACAAGTTCATATAATTTTCTTTTTCACAATGCATAAATATGTGAGCTGTCACACCCTTTATACCTGGGACTTATATTTAAGTAATTAGTTTTTACTTATTTACATTTCCATTCTAATGATATTTTATTTTTTATTTTTGCTTTGCTGGTATTTTGGCGTGGCTAGCTGGCATATGATAAATAATTTCATTGTTGTTGTGTTTTCTGGTCTTCATTACTGTACCTACATAGTATTGTATAAAGTCTTGTTTTTTTAAAATGAACAGACAGCTGTGCCGCTGGAGAGTTTGTTCCACCACTTCTTATTCCCAGCGAAAGCACTAGGAAGTGTTGATGGGTGGGCGTTTTGGGGGACTGTCTTATGTAATAACGATGTTCAAAAAGTGCTGATTCTCAGCCTATTTTTAATAATTGATTTTTGATTTTGATTCTTTTTTTTTTTGTTCACCCCGCATACCCGCGCCTATGGTGGCCGGGAGTTCGATATTGTCTCCCGACCAGGGCTTTTTCTGCTTCGGCTAGAGGCGTGAGGACGCTGAGAGACCCGCTCCCTCACGAGCTTCGCTTCCTTTTCCAGCATTAATTGTATATTAATACGATTCATAAATCAATATAAGAGAAATGCGATTTTTATTTCCGTTTACTCTTTTCTTTAATTAGATTGTAAATGGTTTTCCTAATTCTTTTTTAACCTCCTTCTTTGTAACATTTAATATCCAGTTACGCGCCGCCGGCCCTTTGGAAACCACACTCACGATGTGTTAATGTAATAAAAATACATTTTGATAAAATCTAGTCTACAAAAAAGTCGGAATAATTACTTAAATATGCCATATGAGCGCTGACAGCTTCTAAGAAAACTTATAAAAAAGCAAATGAGGTTAGTTTTGTGCAAGCTAATAATACCCTATTTCGGTTTTCTCCCATACTGCCATTATAAATAAAGTTTTATTTTTTAAATAGTAATAATATTGAAATGATTTAATGCAATAATCGTTGCTGTACATTCAGGCCCAACTTTCTATGAACTTTCGCCCGTCTCCTTTTGGGAAAGTTGGAATTAATTCGCGTAAAAAAAGAATATTTCAAAAATCATTAGTATTGTTACTATGATGATTATGTAAAATTACATACTTTATTTGGTCATGTGTTTACCTAACCTTTATTAGCCTTATGGGTCGGACGGGGTTCTCTTTACGTATTGTATAAAAAGGATATTACGCACATCTGATTTACTTATATTGTTTTCCTCGACATCAATACATGAAAAAAAAAACACTTGAAAATGATAGCAACCGCCATCTTGTATTTTATTTTCACTTAGCCATCGTTTCATGAGAGCTTTTCTTTAGCTTCTAAAAATAAGCTCTGATGAAAAGACGATTGACCAATAATCCGAAAGGCTTTCAGATTAATTCAAGTAAAGCATCTTCATACGTTTTCACCTTTTTCTCTTAACATTTTATTTTATATCGTGCGGGATAATCAGCTGCTTTATCACAAACTGGTTTGTTACAAAATAAGTTTTAAATTTCGTCCATGCTGCAACTCATCAGTTTTTTTTGTTTTAATTAATTATTACGAACATAAAGTTCATTATACAAAATGACAATATAAACTTGCTGTTAAAAATCAGAAACGGCTTGTTTCGTTTTTGATTTTTAATATGGTATATCATATCAAACCACGATCTAAAGATAAATATTGATTTATAAAAAGGCCGATTACTTCGTTGCTTCCTTTTCCACAGTGGAGAGGCAGCTCAATCGGACATCTTAGTAGTAATGGTTTATCGTCATTAAATCCATTGTGGATAAAAATACGAGAAGTTCTGGGAAATGAAATGTGGATCCATTCCGTTGTCCTAGCAATGACTACTTTCCGATTTACATACTTAACTCTTGCCTGAACTGAAGTTTCCAAAATCGGAGTTTTGATCAACGACATAATGGCACGACACTATACTACGACTAGCAAGAAGATGGAACGATTATAGGAAAATAATAATTGGGTATCAATCCTATTTAAATATACACAATATTTTGCTGCGGCAGGTACCATCCTGCTGTTCCCGCTATCCCTGATGTAGGGACAGATGGAACACCGGAATGGTTTTTAGTCAGTAAAGAGTCTGACAGACCTCCGGATGAGGATTTTCTGCCCATGGGAAAAAAAATATACCTACTAGTACAGTCGGTATCTTTTTATGATATCATATTATTATTTTTTTATAATTTCATTATAATTTTAAAATTCAGTTTATTTTTTTAATAATTATATACTAGCGCTTGACTGCAATCCCGGCTGATGGTAAGCAGTGATGCAATCGTTGTTAAACCCATTCGCTTAAAAAACTTAGTGAATAGGAAGGAAGACGAGGCAGTTGAGCGGGGTGGTGCAATGTTAAACCCAACAACACGACCAACGATGCTGCGCCAGAGGGAGATTGATGTGGAGATCCTCCACGACCAAACTCCCGACATAACAACACTTGGCGCATCGTACCCGGCACACATCGCAACACAACTGCTCAGACCCGTCCTCCGTACAGCTTCACCAGACATAAAGAGTAATATCATATGTTGTTACTTTTTTAAAATAATTATCTGTTATTTATCTGGGTAATGAAGGTCTGTCCACCACATTCATTTAGCGCAATGTACTATGGAGTGAGCGTTTGCTTAGCAAAACTCTACTACACCAAAACCCGTCATCGGTGTTAAGTCGAAGGTCGTTGACGTAGGGTTGGGCAGGGCGTCTAGCTAGACATGGAGATAGCTGATGGAGTACAGCTGTATTGAATGGTGGCCAAAGTTATATGAGAAAGAAACCAGTCTCGTCCGACCCGTCTACCGAAGTCGCGGGAAATATTTTAGAATAATGATGTTGATTTGGCAAGTGCCGCTGCTTGATGCGTATTTAAGAAACAAAAATAAAAAAACCGGTATATTGTCTTTTTATAGTCATGTTTACTTTTGTACTTTTTTCGCTTTCAGTTATATGCTCTTGTACATCCTACAGCACATCAAGTTACTAGAATCTATCAGATCATTTTATTAGATTTTCAACTTTATCATTAAAGCTTTAAGGCTCAAAGCTGATTGTGAATATTTGACAGTTTCCGGTAGCTGGGCCTGCTATTGTCCTTATATCATAGCTCCTATCCAGAACTAGCAGTCTTCGTGATTTCACCCGCATACGTTTCCTTAAGCTTATGTGGGTGAAACCACGAAAGACTGCTAGTTCTGCATATTTTCTGACCGTATTGTAAACAATCTAAAAACAAGTATTGGTACTTAATGAAGATTGAAGAAAATACAACTAGTTGCTAAAGCTGTTAGTTGATTGTGAACTAATCTGGGAGAGTGCAACACAATTGCTAATACAGACTTTGAAGTTAACGCAGTCTTCTATAGCGGTACCTACATAATAGAAACCCTTGAAATTACACATACAATAAAAGTAGAAAGAAAACCCGCTGTTAAATTAAAGTAGTTTTCTTTTAAACCGTAATTTACAATTACTTTAGCAGAAGATTAAAAGCTTGTGAACATTTCAGAAAAGTATTACTGTTGTAGCAGTGCCCACAACGCCACATATAAACTTCGCCTTGTACTGATGTCTTCTTCTATGAATGATGAGTGAACTTACATCATCATTTCAGTCAAAAGAGGTCCACTGCTGCACATAGGCCTCCCACAAGGATCTTTACGACGTCTCCTGTAGGTCGGTCGACGGTCCTGCAGTTCCCGCATCCAGCCTCCTACCCTCCTCCCGCATCTACATATATCTAGTTCTGACATTATTCTTTTTTTTATATATAAATTATAAACCAGCGCTTGACCGCATTCCTGCCTGATGGTAAGCAGTGATGCGATCGTTGATGGTAAAGCGCGCTAGTTTATTAAGAGCCTATTCACTCTAGCCTTAAGCTCTAGCAAAAAGGGTCTGTTTAAATTCAAACTCACGATCTACAACTCGTAAGTTTCGATATTAAACAATGGGCCACAACTGCTTAAAAATGAATCGGGCCATTCAATATAAAATCCTGTATTTAAAGCCTAAATCCTAAATAATTATGTCATAGTTATAGTAATACTATAAAGGTGAAAGTGTGTGAGTCGAGTGTGCGTGTGTGTGTTATGTTTATTACTCTTCCACGCTCAAAGGGAAGGATTTACATGATATTTGCGCGCACAAATGGTTTATAACCATAAGTAAGTATTAGCAGGATGGATATTCCCATGAGGTCGAAACTTTTGGAAAATACGTGGCGCAGCTAATAAGGTTACCTTTTCACGCCTAATTCATTGAACCGATCATCATGAAATGTACAAACTTTGTCCCTCTATGTTGAAAAGTCACATAAATTGGTACCTTTCTTTGGAGGTCTACCCAAGTTGGGCGGAGCACCGCCGTGTCCTTGTGAAGGCGATCGGCAGCGAATTTTCTATCAATTTCATGACTTAAACAATAATTTTACGTACAAATGACTGCAAGATGCCAGCCAATGTTAACCGCCCGAGAGATAGGTTTAAGGCTACAAAATACAAGTGGTGTTATTGTTAGTTGCCAAACTGTATAAATATGGCCTACGAGCAGTGCCCACCGCTACGTCACGGAATTTGCGCTCGTCGAAATGAATGTTATAGGAAACACATTACATGGACCCGGGAACAATGGGATAAAATGACTCTCGATTTAGGTTCAAGCCTGATACTAGATGGGTAAGAGTGTACCTTCGTCTTGGAAATACTGAAAGGCTGAGGTGAAGAAAACACGAACTGAGCTGGTTTTTATAACATGAACGATGTTAATTACTTTGAGGATGTTCTAAGGCCTTATGTCCGTCCATTCGCACAAACGCTTGGTTCGGATTTCACGTTGATGACGATGCGTGTTAGCATACAGATTTTCACACACGGGCTTTGCACAATCGGCAGACCTCAAACCCATCCAGCATGCACGGGACATGGACATGCTCTAGAGGCTAAAATTTCATTGGAAGCAATTACCGCAGGATAACATTAATAGTTTTATCAATTATATGAATGGTGCCTGCAAGTTCTCAATAACAGAGGAGGCCACACTTTGTATTAACTTTTGCAATTTTTGTGCAATCATTTAATTTTAGTTTAAGTTTAATTGATTAGGCACCTTACTTTGTATTACGTTCCAGTATTACGTATACAGTAATTAATCGTGATTGTTGTTAATTATTTTTAAAAAAAGTGAAAAATTTGATTTAACTTCGCAGAATAGTGAAGAGTACATTTCTCAGTACGGCAAGGATACGGAATTCTACAATACGGCGGTTTGTTTACTGTATATGAATCTGGCACCCTGTGCACCAAGATTTACAATGTTCTTTAACGGATTTTTGCATTTAATACTATTTAGTTGAAATACGGCCCAGCGATAGCTCAATATAAACTAGATTAATGAATAGAATAATTTTTATCCCAGTAATACGTTTCCATGGCACAATTTCGGACGTCTAAACGAGCAAAACCGCGGGCAAAACCAAAATAAATAACCCAACAAATCACTTCCCAAATTAATACCTTTTCAAGAGGTCGAAAAGGAATTTTTCCTCTAATATTCCTTAATCTCATAGGATTACCCTTCGTAGGTACCTACCGGGCATTCGTCTCAATGCTCACGCTAATCTCTTTCAGTGAATATTGTAGGAGGAAAAATCCGATGATGTTTAGACCGTGTGCTCTCTAAGTCGCACTGTTCAATAATTCAGCGCGCCAGTGTGACTCCGGCTTTACTGTGTTTTATTATATAATTACGTTAGTCTGTAGTGAAAATGTATTGCTTTATAGATAGATATATGTATTATATTGGTTTTTTATTTGATGAGATAGGTTTTGATTGAATAGCTTTGTGATTTATTCCCAATTGAAAGACAGAATGTTGGTATTCAGGGTGGCAGTAATATTGACAAGTAAATAGTGACCATGAATTCAGTTATACCAGACTCATTAACTAAAACAATTTAGGCAATAATTTAGGATTTTTTTATATACTAGCGGCCCGCCGTTGTTTTTGCCCGGTTGCAATGGCGAAATGTTAATACTAACTACAAAACATAAAAACTGTGAACGTGGTGTAAAAAACTAGCTGCCGCCAGCGACTTCGTTCGCGTGGAGTTAGTTATGCTCCACTCCTATTGGTCGCAGCGTGATGTTATATACCCTTCCTGGATTAATGGGCTATCCAACACAAAAATATTTTTTTAATACAGTTGCTCAACAAGTGGTGTATTACAGGGACGTATAGCGTTCGAAAAGTGGGCTATTACACACTCGTGCTTTTTCTTTACCTTTTCCGAACTAGTGCGTTCTCTTTCCCAACTGTCAAAATATTGTCTATTAAAAATAAAAAAAAACCAACCATGAAGTTTTTACTTTAAAAAAATCATAGAAGTTTTTATGATTCATGCAAATAATTCTAAAAAGAAGCTACTAATTTGTTTCAATATCAGATTTAATGATTTAATTCAATGAGTTAGGTTAGGTTTTATTTAATTTCATCTCATTTCATTTTCATTTCATATCAATAAAAATTTCTACTGAAGACTTGGCTGTATGGGCATAGTTCCCTTTGCCTAATCGAATGGGTGAAGAAAAAAAAATCTCTGCTTATATTCTTTTACGGTTTGCGCCATTTTTCAAAAATTTTCTTTGCGAGTTTATTGTGTTTTTATTATTTTAATAAATTGCTTAATTTTTTCGCAACTGTATTAAAAATAGTTGTTCAGTACACGTGCGGAACCGTCATTGCAACTTGTTCCGACTGTCAACCCTCACCTTCGGCTGCGCCTCGGCTCGGGTCGACATTTGTCGGAACTCGTTGTAATGACAGGCTTTCCGCACTTGTAATGAAATATACTATTTCAAATCGGACCAGTAATTCCTGAGATTAGCTCGTTCAAACAAACAAACTCTTCAGTTTTATATATTAGTATAGATATAGTGACCCGTCGCTCCCGCCGCCCCTGCGGCGGCCGTTCGGTACCGCCGCAAACACGATGCCCCGCAATTTTAAATCTATACTAATATATAAAGCTGAAGAGTTTGTTTTTTTGTTTGTTTGAACGCGCTAATCTCAGGAATTACTTGTCCGATTTGAAAAATTCTTTTTGCATTGGGTAGCTCATTAATCCAGGAAGGCTTTAGGCTATATAACATCACGCTGCGACCAATAGGAGCGGAGTATAACTAACTCCACGCGAACGAAGTCGCTGGCGGCCGCTAGTTTGTAATATCTTCGAAAATATTCATTTAAATCATGTACTGTAAAGGGCCATATAGATCTATATTAAATCAACAATGTATTTAAGATATTAAATTGAATAAGGATTTATGCTGTATTAGTTCAAATCAATACATTATTTTGATAAATCTCGTAGGGTTCAGCCTGTGTTTCACTGCAAACGCGGAAAAAAATGTAATTGTTTACGACATCGCATTATAAACCTCAAAAATAACATTATTTCTCTACTATTTAATGGATGTTATTATACATAAAAACTTTCTTTAATCACTCTTTCTATTAAAAAACCGCATCAAAGTCCGTTGCGAAGTTTTAAAGGTTTAATCTTACATATGGACATAGGAAAAGAGAAAGCGACTTTGTTTTATACCATGTAGTGATTTATTGTAAAAAGAAAACCTACTCTTACTTAGTCTCCATTGATTGTCTGTATGTCACCAGGCTGTATCTCATGCACCGTGAGAGCCAGACAGTAGAAATATTTACAAGTCGTGTATGTATTTTTTCTGCAATAATAGCAAAGTCTGTATGGTGGTTATGGTACTGGGGTCCCGTGTGATACCGGGCTTAGAATAGTACCAACCTCCCAAGGGTGTCTGTGACTAAGAGACCTCTCACCAAGGAAGCGGGCAGAAGCGCTTCTCCTGTAGAATATCAAATTACTGCAATCCCCAACCCGCCTGCCAAGCGTGGGGATTATGGCAAACCCGCCCAGTGCCTTGGGCGAGGCGTTTGTCTAGCAGTGGACTTCTATAAGCTGAGGAGAAGAAGAAGATAACATAATTAAATACTATAAATATAATAAAATGAATGTTATTTTTTTCTTTTTATAGATTCCGGATCCGGATATCCGGATTTTTTTTTGTTGTTGTGTCACTAGTTATGACTTTCTTCCAATTTCAAGTTAAAGATAAAGATTTTTTCTGAAGTAATCAAGATTTTCTTTCTTTCTTTTTGGCTTCGCACGGTTTGTGCATTTAGCCAATGCCACGTTATGAATTATTCATGTCGAAAAAGAGAGCCACGTGAACCGTCTACGAGGGAGGTTTGAGGCAAAATCATGATGAGACCACTATGCTGCATACCTCAATGTTCTTTATGAAGTATTTACTGAATACACTTTTTACTACATAAATCACGCACTTTTATTTAGTAAACAATACTATATTTTTTTTTAAAAGTCCAATGACAAATGTGCGTGATACTCAGCTTAAATTTACCGCCAAGAAAAAAGCCCTGAAGTCATTTTACATCGGTACCTTTAAACTTCCATTTGAATAAAGGCATGGATACAAGCTCGTTAATAATGTATAGATGTGCTGTCCAGCAAGTTTAGAGCTTTCCGAATAAGCAGTATGATATCAGGTAGCCGTCAAAGTTTTAATTTAATTAGTCCCTCCTCAGTAAAGTTACGCGGAATATGTATGCGAAAGAGCTGTTTATAAATACTGTGTATTTAAAGTTTAGTATTGAAATATTCTAAGAAGATAACGTGGAACCAAATTTGTTTGCCGTGGTTTAAATTAAAAAAAAGGAAATATATATGTTTTTCAATAATTCTGTAGGTGAAAGCTAAAGGACCTTAAGTCACATCATATAAATTATTCAGTAGAGCTCATTAAAGATGTCTATGCCCGAAGTTAGTTATTAAAATCGACCATGTATAAAAAGTAAATAGTGTATCTTTGTAGGATAAGAAGTATGATTGTGGAGTTTTATTAAGCTAATAAATTTATACAGCCTGGAAGGGTAAAAACCATTGACACTAAAACTATAGGTAGTTTTCTTAATTATAAAAATGTTTATCTGAATTGAAAAATAAATAAACGTTTTTTCTTTCAAAAATTTTAAATAGTTTCTGTCCGATACCGGCCGTAAACTCATAGATACCATGCGCCCGAGGTACGTATCAGTGCAAAGGGCCCTGACCTCTTGCACTGGCCGTCCGTTCTAACTTCTACCTACGTAAGTTTTAACTAACTAAATTCCAATAAAAGCACAATACACATAACCTGTGATGTAACTTTCCCTTCAAACTATTTCTGGCTTTGGTATTTAAAAGTTAATCACATTTTTATCTACAGTTTCATTAAAAATTACTTGTTAAATTTACATCGATTGAATAATGTGCACTTAAATTAACCTCAAAAGACGATGAAAAACGATGGTGGTAACTGTTTTGCCGTATTCGATGTTCGTGCCGTATGTGATTTACCTTTCATTATGAACATAGTTAATACGTAAACTCTTCGGGCCTCATTCAGGTTATCGCCAGCCACGGCGTAGAGCCGAACCATTCAATGTAGTTTTGTGTACGCCAAAAGATTACACTACATAATACACATACATACACGACACACATTAAGACACACTTTGCACGACAAATGAGCGGTGACGGGCAGACTTCAGACTTCGCGTCGCGAGCGTTGCGCTGCGACCACGCACGTCCTTCCCAAATCGTGGCTACGCCGAAATGATGGGAGATGGAGAGGCCGCGGTGCCGCGCGCGCAGTCGGCATGGTCGCGAGTCGGCGAGGCGTGGTCGTTCGCCCTTAGCGTTCACAAAACATATGATCTGCTATCGGCTAGTGTGAAAATAAGAACTTTAAAAAAGGGACATTTACAAAAAAAAAGTTTTCTTCTTTCATTGAATTTACGTTCTGAAAGTGATACCAAACCACTGATTTCATGAGCACCGGTGTTTACACACACAGCCTGTATAATCGATTTATTGTTTAAAATAGTGAAGAATATTAAGTGATCGTACGATCGTTTACTTTTTTACGCTTAGTGACATAATGTTGTTTATAAATTTATATCTACGGAATTAGTGACTACAGGACTTAATGTCTTTTACCATTTGATCAATACGGATATACTGAATAAGAATGTTTGAAAAAACAAAAATGACAAAAAATGAACTTGAGGTCCTTTAGCTTTCACCAACAGAATTATAATCACTATTATTTACTATAAATAACAGCAATGAATGAATTGGAATTTATTTTTATAATGAATGATTTTTTTATATAATAAAGCAATAGGATTGCCTTCTCTTTGGGTCAAGGTTGCGGGTCGGTTAAAAAAAAACCATTGCCCTGGCGCACAGGCAAGTCATGGGAACAAGGGTGGATTATTGACCAGAGTGTCTCTTATAACAACCTGTGGCATAAGGCAGCAGTCTAATTGCGTAATATACACTACTCTAATTTAATTCATTTTGACATACTGTTACGAAATCACCTTATGTCAATGATATAAAGTTCAATATTGCGTGACATGCTATACGCAACTTTTAAGCTCTTGACACCTATGCATTGTCACAGTACATTCAAAAAATACTTTGCTAGACCTAAAGTTTACCTTTCGAAGGGTATAGGTTTCATCAAGATAACATTTTAATTTAATCCTGTCACATTAATATGTTCTATAGACAGTTTAGACGCGATTAAAAACATGGCGACTAAAAATACGCCAGTTTACGTCAGGAGCGCAGTAATTTGACAGGTCTAAACTGACATTTTATCTTCTGTCCTTTTCCTAATGAGATAGAAAGAAAAAGATGCAGTTAACTTAAAATTTGTTTATTTTGTGAACAACGGAATTGGCGCCATTGACAACAAAAGTTCCATTCTGTAATTACTAGAAACTTCGTCTCCTGTGAAGTACTTATGCTTGCTACTTGGAAAACGAATGTTATTATTATTACTTCTAGTTAAATTTCGAATTCGAAGTTCGATCTGTTTGTATATACATAAAGCGGCGTGACACAGCGTGTGTGTCAGTCGGCATTTGGCTCTCGAAGAGAAACAAGCGATAACTGCAATGAACACTTTAATGACTACGTGAAGTAATTTCTGTGGTGTTGTTGTTTGTGTATGACACGGACTTCGTGGACATAAGGGAAAACTTCAGTGCGACATCAGCTACGTTCTATTTGTCATTGCCCACTATATCGACTATACCATCGTGGACAATAAACTTCTTACCCCTAGCCCTTAACCAGAGGGGCACACTTAACACTTCATCAATTTCTACGTTTGACAGCGCCATCTGAACTCTGGCGAGTGAACAACTTGGCGGCCATCTTATCCCAAGTGTCAAATAAAGGTCAAGTCCAAGTGTCATATTTTTTCATTTCAATTTTCAAGATAAGGAAGCAAGATGGCGGATAGAGAATCAAACAATTTTATTTTATTTAGACTTGTGTTGAATGAATATAACAAAGATTGATATGATGTATGCACGTGTTATTGGCAAAATTGTGATGTCTCTTCCACAAGAGCCATTGATCAAGAGTTGAAGGAAGTTCAATTTTCAAGATTTGTTATCATGTTTCAACTCCCAAGAAAATATTGTATTTTTGACTGTGATGCTTTAGGTAAGTGTTTATTACTGTACCCTACCGTATTGTCTATATATGTAAGTAAAAAGGTTTTTATGTTCTATAATTTAATTTTATTTTTGGCCAAATTCTGATAAGTAATTATTCACAAATTTCATTCCAATTTCAGTTGCACACGGTGTACCCCTTCTCCGATTCCCAAACCCTGAAAAGGACCCCGATTTGTTCGCTACTTGGATAGCCGCTGTTGGCCGCCAAGTTAGAGAAAGTGATCATATGAACATTTATAAGAACAAAAGAATATGTGATCAGTATTTTGATCTATCAAGACAGCTGGAGGTCGTCTTATTTGTTCAGCAACACCAACAGTTAATTTGAATCGTAAGTAGAATTAAGTTAACTCAATATTTGTGTGAACACAGCATTTATAACCACACCAAATTGTTCCAATTCATATTTAAAATCAATCAATTAAGGGGTGACTTTTCAAAAGGATTTATTTATCTACAGAGAAATAGGCCCTTGTGACTTTGTGAAAGGCCGGCTTATTTCTGTATGAACTCTGCAAAAGAATTGCAGTCCTTCCAAAATAAATCAATCTGTGTGACGGCCAGGGTTTTTTTTTTAACCAACCCGCAACCCTGACCCAGGAGGCATTGGTCTTCGTGGACCCCGTCACAATGTGAACTGGTAATGACTTTGCATTGTATGTTACAGGTATTCAACAAATAATTAGTACCTTTGTGGAGACAGACCATAAACACTCATCATCTCGGCTTTAATCCTAGTTACAAAGTTTCAACCCCAAACTGTTAATTTGTGACACTTTCGGCTAATATGTAATATTATTTCTGTCTACTTCATAATTAGCGTAATGTTTTATGTAACGATTTTATGTTTATATACTGTCAGCTGTAAAGTTTCCACTCATAAAATAAATATATTACTGAATACTTTTTTTTAATCATCTGAAAACCCAGACCTATAATATACATAGCTACGTACGCATAGATACGTAGCTATAACATACATAGCTACGTATGCATAGATACGTAGCTATAATATACATAGCTACATACGTATAGCTACGTACCTGTATCATTCAGCTACATACGTATAGCTACATACCTATATCATTCCCTAGTAGTTGTTCACCCGCCAAATGGAAGAGGGCAGCACTTTCCATACATGCAAATTTTACCGCAGAGTTGTCACTCTTTAATTAAATACTTACTCTTTGCCCTTAACAATATTACTAATCTATTGCTCTAAATGTTGAAAAATGGTATGCTCTGCAAAGTAAATAATGCAAAGAATATAGTTGAACTATCGAAATGAAACCTGAAGTATTATTATTTTGTTATAACATAAGCTTCTGACATGTTTACTATTAAACTTAATGTCATAGTCATTGGAATATTCGTCCGGAAATCCGAACATTCCGCATACCGGATACTCGAAAACAATTATAATGCGATGATCATATTGTTAGAAGTTTCCAAGTTACTATTTATCGGGAAATTTCCTCGTTCAAGAATAAAGGGTTGCAGACAATCTTCCCATAATATCTAAATCTAAACGAACAATAAACTTAAAGAGTTTGTTTTCTTTGAGCGCGGTACTCTCTGGAACGATCAAAGTCGTTTATTATTATGACATATTTTTGAAATATATATTAAAAATACTTTTATTGTTTATTTCTATATTTACAACCTTTATTGAAGTGAAAACTTCTTTGTTGGGTGTGAAAAAGCATTGAATATGCGTGAGCGTGTCCGACCGGACACTATGACAGATTTTTGTTTTTTTTTTATGTATTCTGTGTTTTTAATGAATTTTCAGTTCTGTCGGTCAGTCCCATGATTTTTTTTGTATTGTTTTAATACTTGTCAGAATAAAATTTTTAAAAAAGCCTGACACGAATTTCTAAAAAGTAAAAATAATAAAATGAATTTCTTTTATTATTTTTGCTTTCAAAAGTATATAAATGTACTATATAAATAATTTAAAAAAATACATCGTGTTGGGGGATTGCTCTTGTAATTGAATTGTTAGGTGAGGTATTTTTTTAATCTGTGATGGCACAGATATTTTTTTTTAAATTATAATCTAGTGCTTGACTGCAATCCCGCCTGATGTTAAGCAGTGATGCAAATCGTTGATGGTAAAGCGCATTAGTTTATTAAGCCTATTCACTTAAAAACTTAGGAATAGGTAGGATGACGGCAGTTGAGCGAGGTGATGCAATGTTAAACCCAAGACCAACACGACCAACGATGCTGAGCCAGAGGGAGATTGATCTGGAGACTCTCCACGACCAAACTCCCGACACAACATCGTACTCGGCACACATCGCAACACAACTGCTCAGACCCGTCCTCCGTACGGCTTCACCAGACATCATGCCGGAACACGACGAATCGCTTGGCGGCAAGACTTTGTCTGATGGGTGGTAACTTCTGCTGGCAGCCAAAATGCACATACAGACAAAAACGTCAATTTTATAACACCTCTCTTTTTGCATTGAGGGTGAAATATGATAAAAGAAATGTAATCCACCGAGTTCGAGAGCAGGGTTCAAGCTACTGTTGGTTAGGATTCCAAAGAATCTGCTCACTATGCATTCTTATCAAGACCTTGTTCCAACCGTCTAATGAGAGCCTAGATAGAAAGGGAGAATATAAGTTTATTTCATCAAGTCACACGATTTTCAATAAAAAAAAGTATGCTTTGACGCTGGTTTTCAACAGGACTCTATATAAGGACATCCTACAGATTTTAATCAGTTTTATGAAGTATGTTAAATGGAAATACTTAGATATAATTACATTGGTAATATAATAAGTAGATATGTGTAGCTCTTAGACAATTTTCTCTCACTTTGTAGGGTTTGATAAATCATTTAGTCTTATCATCCTTATATATCGGTTTCCAACACATCTGTGGTGTTCCTCTAGATAATTTAATTTCACCCTGTGTAAAACCCAAACCTTAAACCGATGTTCAACATTTGATACACAAAACTCCAAATAGATCGAAAAAATATCGAATTTTATTGTGCCAACTAAAACATCACCAGACGCTTTCCCTCACAATGTACTGCTTTTGTTTACTCTTAAGTCATGCATGAGTCATGCAGTACGTGTTTCTGCACAAACTATAGGAGTGTCGCTTGAAGTGGTTCGGCCATATTGAAATAGATCTATATGGACTTGCTTTGTTTTGAGCGTAAACATTACTAGAGTATGGATTTCGGAACTATCAATATTGGATAAATTTGGGGATACATATGTAGTAAGAGTTTGCTAGTTGTTGATTTACATAACTGTGACCACAGTTATGATAGCGTATACTTATAGGCATACTAGGAACTAGTCGGAGATAATAATCTCTTTGATTTAAGTCTCGGGCAGAGATTTACAGGGACGTTATTACGTTGTAGCGGTATACACAACGTGTCCTACTGACGTCACGTAAATTCATCATGACTCAAACAGAGTTTACCGCGGAACTAGCTTATACATAACTTACCGACATCCATACACAAAGTCCATACACAAAATACCCGTCTAGTCTGAAGATGCTCAATTTTCTACTTACACCTTTACACCTTGTTTCTGGTACCTATTTCTAAAAAATATAGACGTACTTAAAAAAAACTGGTTAATAATAGGGATATAGGATATTTGCTTTTTGTTAAAAATTGTGAAATAGTTTATAGTGCCTACTACAATAATCTTAAAATAACCTTCGGAAACAGAAAGTTCGAATAATTTGTTGGTTAAATATCTGAAAAAAAAATCAAACTACAGAAGATTAAATTTTAGTTTCAGTCATGTGTAAATTTGCAGTCTGTTTATTTACAGTTTTAATAGATTTTTGTATCTGCGGCACCTACTAAAACAATATAATCCTTAATTTTTCACAACACCTCCAAAACTACATCCAAAGGTCTGGTAGAAAATACCTAAGACCAATATGGTCTTTCAGACCGGCGTCAAAAGTTAGCAATGTGTACCACCCATTCGCCTGAATGAGGTAACTTTCTAACGGGTGAAATCTAAATATTTGGAGCATTTGGTAACAGCCGACCTGTTTGAGATAGAAAGGGACCGGAGGGCACTATCTAAAAGAGCAAATACGATAGCCCGTGGGTTTGCACGTTGTCCAAATCAAGTTTGTATCTCTTTATACATACATACTTACAGTATATAGGTGTCCTACACACGAGGCTTACAGTACCATCCGTGTCCCTCCGTGTCCAGTAAAATGACGTGTTAGTTCTGCCCCGATTCTGCAGTGCCTCGGGCGTGTTTGCAGAAGCACGCACCGACTGTTTTCATATCGCCATGCGTAAGCAGTGCGCTCCAATACCATTCTGGCGATGATTGCCGGGAGGTTTGATTGCCCGTTTAGCGGACATAGCTGCAGCAGGCATGTTTCTAGCTGTGTTCGGTGACTTTTCTGTTTGCTTATGTTTGTGTATACCTAGGCACTCTGGTTGATATATGAGTGCTTTTAGTTTAACTGAAATAAATGCGTTTTTTTATTAAGTCCACTTCTGTACATTTGTGTGGTCAAAGTAATAAATAAATATGTCGGAGTCTTTTGTTTGACTATTTGGAATGGCAGCGCCATCTTGTGGCGGTCGAGAGAGTCTAACCTGAGTTCGTGGTAGTGGAGGCAAGTTGCACCTAAGAAGAGTGGTTTTTGCAGAGAACTCTGGATGATATAAAATGGAATATCAATCCATATGTGTTTGTAATTGTCTCGCATTCAGTATCGTTGAGTTTTGAACCTCCAGTGTGTGTGTCGCTACTGTGACTAACTTGTTCGTATCTTTTTCCCCAGCCTATAGAGGTCCACTACTGGACAAAGGCCTCCCCCAGGACTTTCCACATTGGGGGGATTTGCTATAACCACTACGCTTGACATGCGGGTTGGGTTCGCAGTAATTTGATATTCCACAGGAGAAGCGCTACTACCCGCTTCCCTGATGAGAGTTCCCTTAAACGCCTCTTACGACACCCACGGGAGGATATGGGTTGGTACTACTATAAGCTCGGTACCACATGGGTATATATTTATGTACTTTTTATTACCCAGGTTCGTACATTATAATCTTACTAGCTGTTGCTCGCGGCACCGTCCACGTGTTGATATAAAATAAGCGCCTTTTAAAATAATGGGAGCAATGTGTACGTCCGCGTTTACCCCCGCTTTCGCAACATTTTTTGTTACTACACTGCTCTTATTGGTCATAGCGGGATGTTATATAGCCTATGTCCTTTCTCAGGCTCTACACTATCTGTGTACCAAATTGCATTACCATCGGTTCAGTAGTTTTGGCGTGAAAACAGCACAGACAGACAGACAGAGATACTTTCGAATTTATAATATTAGTATGGATTTGAATTGCAAGTCGTGATTCTATTGTATTATAGCCAACACTACCAACAATACGCTCATGAGCAACAAAACTCTGTCCACGTGCCGCTATTATAAAATAACGTCTAACAAAAATGATGTCAAAGGTCCGTACGGGCGGACGTGCGCGGGCGTTGACCTCTGGCGTCAGCTGTGATCTATAGTAACCACTCTGCGGTCTCACTCTAAATGTATTTGGGAAAAAAATATAACATGGTCTAAAACTGTTTGGAATCGATTCAGTTGCTTATTCTAAACATACTATATTTAGGCTTCGCATAAACAAAAAATAACGTTTTATATGGTATTATATTGTATTTTTATCAACCTACACGTTATGTTGTTTACGTCATTACTATTGTTCAACGCTATCGTACATAAGTTTTAATGTCTCGTTCTTCTGCCTCCCCTAACCAAATAAATACCTTCTAAAGTTATTACTTTTTGAGTGATGCAATCGTTGATGATAAAGTGCGCTAGTTTATTAAGAGCGTATTCACTCTAGCATTGAAGACACTTAAATTGTAGTCAGACGGAAAGACCACCGCAGGCAAAAAAAAAAAAACTAAATCACACATGTTATACAACCGAATAGCTATTAATTTAAGAATAGATTAAAATAGTTTTCTTCTCAGAAATAAGTAGGTATTAAAATGAACTATTGCGCTTTATCTAATTTTCAATACTTTAAAAATGAAATAAGTTTTTGTCTTTTTGTATTTATTTCATTGTAGTTGTTTGGCTTGTTGTCATCTGCCAATGTCGCGTCGCATTACATATGACAGATGGATCTAACGTCAACTGTCAAATAATTTGTGTTGTCTATGGCCCTATTTCATTTGTTTGTAATGGGATATCATCAAATCACCTCTTCCGCTCTGGACGGAACGGAAGGGTGTGTCAGACTTTTACTGACTAAAATCCACCCGTGTTCCTTCACTTGTATATAGGCCAGGGCCACAGTTTCTTTTTAAATTAAGCCGCATCCCTGACTTTAGAGGCATCTGTCTTCGTGAACCCCGTCACGATGTGCTGACATCTTGTAGTGTGCTGTTTGTTTCTGCGGAATAAGAATTATTTATTTCTTTCTATATGTCTGTTAAAATAATTTCGTATTTTTCAATGCCATGGCCGAAACCATGCTTTAATTACTGATTGTAATCTGCTTTTAGCGTCAAAGTTGGGAACTCTTCCTTGTTTATGCGAACGTCAAAGGGTTTTGCATCAAAGAGCTTTTGAAGTTTAAAGAGACCATCGTTTTTACGTTTTTCGTTCGTTGTCTGGAGGCAATTAATGTGTCAGTCGGAGCTGTAGGGGATTTTTTTACAATAGTTGTAAAGGATTCCCTTTTGTTTGCAGGTTTTAGAGGCTATTTTGCTTTAGATTTATTGTGAGCTTTTAAGGTGGCGGAAAACTTTAATTTACTTGAAGTGAACATTATTTACAAACGTCTTGTTTTTGACTCATGACGTAATCATTACACTTGCGTCATTACTACATTTAAATAACCTACTGTTTTTTACAGATTACAGATTTTACAGATTCGTATTCAACGATCTTAAAAAATACCCAGAAAAAAACTGGAACATACATTTTGCCAAAATAAAAAACAAAATCTTTATGATATCCTACAAAAAATTCGAACATTTATATATCACCACTGTAGTACTTCAATTGTATAGACGACAGCAAACCAAGCTTCTACAATCTGTCATTTTTAGGGTCCGTAGCCAAATTGCAAAAAACGGAACCATTACAGATTCCTCATATCTGTCTATCCGTCTGCCCGTCCGTATACCACAGCTATTTTTTTCGAAACTATAAGAGCTATACTGTTGAAACTTGGTAGGTAGATGTATTCTATGAACCGCATTAAGATTTTGATGCAAAAATAAAAAATAATAATAAATATTGGGGGCTCCCCATACTTAGAACTAAAAATCAAAATTTTTATTTTATCAAACACGTACGTGGGGGTATCTATGGATAGGTCTTCAAAAATGATATTGAGGTTTCTAAAATATTTTTTTTCTAAACACAGACGCCCCCCCCCCCTCTAACTTCTAAAATAAGAAAATGAAA
Source organism: Sesamia inferens (assembly GCA_037179545.1). Taxonomy (NCBI): domain Eukaryota; kingdom Metazoa; phylum Arthropoda; class Insecta; order Lepidoptera; family Noctuidae; genus Sesamia; species Sesamia inferens. The sequence goes on from CM073925.1 coordinate 31,114,833, forward strand.
AATCTAAAAAAACATATGATGTATATTACTATAAAAACTACCAACGAAAATTGTTTTGAACGAGATGTAGTACGTAGTTTTTTTTAATACCTCGTAAATCGTAAAGCGCATACGTATCTTTTAATTTCATAAATCAATGTACGGAACCCTTTGTGCGTGAGTCCGACACGCACTTGTCTGGTTTTTTTTTAAATTAGATTACCAACTTTATCGCTAAAGCATTAATTAAGGCTCAGGGTTGATTAATAATATTTGGCCGTTTCGGATAGCTTGACTTGCTGTCGTTCATACCTATAAAGTACAATTATTTTTATTCTATGACAATAGTTACTCAGAGAGTACCTACTTAAAAATTGGTTGTTCGTTAGCCATCATCTAGCTTCCAACTGGCGTAATAAAATATTGATCATTATCAACAGGATAATTGCGTAATACGCTATCAGTAGCAATGAGTTTTGATAGCAATCCCACCTGATGGTAAGCAGTGATGGGAAAGCGCGCTAATTTATTAAGCCTATTCACCTGAAAACCTTAGGGAAAACGAAGGTAGACGAAAGGTAAGCGAGGTGATGCAATGTTATACCCAACAACAATGCTCAACACGCATCATGGCGCAGCGTTCAACACGCCTGCCTGCGACGTGGAGGCCCCGGGTTCGATCCCCGGCCAGGTCATGATGGAAAACGATCTTTTCCTGATTGGCCTGGGTCTTGGATGTTTATCTATATATGTATCTATTATAAATATAGTATCGTTGAGTTAGTATCCCATAACACAAGTCTCGAACTTACTTTGGGGCTAGCTCAATCTGTGTGATTTGTCCGTATATATTTATTATTAAACAAACAAACTCACTTTCCGATTTAAAATATTAGTAAGGATAGCTTTAATTCCTTCATAATAATACTCAGTTTTTTTTTATAATTTATTAATCTAGTGTTTGACCGCAATCCCGTCTGATAGTTAACAGCGATGCAATCGTTGATCGCGCGCTTTACCATCAACGATCACATCACTGCTTACCATCAGGCGGGATTGCGGTAAAGCGCTAGTTTATAATTATTAAAAAAAAAAACAAAGCGCTCTAGTTTATTAAGAGCCTATTCACTCAAGAAAACTGAGTGAATAGGAAGGAAGACGGCAGTTGAACGAGGTGATGCAATGTTAAACCCAACAACACGACCAACGATGATGCGTCAGAGGGAGATTGATCTGGAGGCCTTCCACGACTAAATTCCTGACACAACAACATTTGGCGTATCGTACCCGGCACACATCGCAACACAACTGCTCAAACCCGTCCTCCGTACGGCTTCAATTATTTCGCAATATGCTTGAAAAAGATTCATAATAAGCCTATGATGTTCCCACTGTTGGGACACAGGCTTCCTCTCATTGAGAGGACCGTAATGTACAGTGCGGGATGGTCTGTGGTGGAAAATGATTCAAAGTAAGAATAATAGTGTATTACGCAATTAAGACGCTGAATTATATTTCTTCATTTGTTTAAAAAAATATCAGCACAATAGTGTTAATAACGCAATGAATATTATTGAACTGTCAAAATGACAACCATTAAATAAACATATTTTCATTTTTATTATTCGTACGGACGACAGGTGTGAGCATTTGTGTTGCGATGTGTGCCGGGTAAGATGCGCCTTATGTTGTTGTGTCGGGAGGTTGATCGTGGAGGGTCTCCAGATTAATCTCCCTCTGGCGCAGCATCGATGATCGTGTTGTTGGGTTTAACATTGCATCACCTCGCGCAACTGCCGTCTTCCCTCCTATTCACTAAGTTTTTTAAGTGAAGAGGCTTAATAAACTAGCGCGCTTTACCATCAACGATAGCATCACTGCTTATCATCAGGCGGGATTGCGGTCAAGCACTAGTTTAAAATAATTTAAAAAAAACAGGGTTACTGATATTGTGTTACTAAATAAACCAGTATTCTAGGCTCTAGTTCATTCTAATTTTACTATTTTTTAAAGGACTCCGATAAAAATCCGTTCCAATATATATGACAAATTGTCATGTCCGAAACTGGCCTGAAATTGATATGCGCACATGTGTCAATGTACCCTACACTGACGAATGATTGATGCCGACGTGAATGAATGATTGGAGATTCAACTTTTTTGAGTGATTGCGTCTGTTTTGGTTGGTTACTGAGTAAAAAACTTTACAAATCTTAAGATAATAAAAAAAATCTTCGATAATTTTGTAATGGCACGTAATTTCTTGAGTGTTTATAAACATTTAGCTGGCCATCCGGTAAATATTGCTGTTTGCGAAAAAAACACAATTTTACCTTTAAACATAACTTATTTATAGGCTTGTATGTTATTGGGCAACATTGATGATCCATCTGTTTGTTAGTGGTTCCCGCCATCACACGGCATCTGTTAAGGTAGGTGGGTGCTAGGTCATAGGTGTTTCTCTACGTGATCGAATTAGGATTGAGGCGATTCGTAGAAGAACTAAGGTCGCCAACATAGCCCAGCAGATTAGCTCTCTGAAGTGATATTGGGCGGAGCTGATGGCCGATGGCAAGCGTAGCATCGAACGCCTACCGACTAGGTGGTCGGATGATCTGACCAAAATCGCAGGGAAGCGCTGGATGCCAGCCGCGTCCAACCGTCCTTTTCGGGACACCTTGGGGGAGTCCTATGTCCAGCAGTGAACTTCATGTGGCCGAGATGATGTTGATTATGATATCTGCGTTACACAAGATGCCTGCGATATTGAGTCAGCCTAGATACAATTCTGTTCTTTAAGTATTACTTTAGGCATAACTGGCTGATATTTTTCCACTTTTTTGGGCTTATCTCTGTGGATCCCAACCTCAGCGCCAGTTGGTAGCTGTCACATGCCTACGAATTTTTATTTTTTGAACATGTTGTGTTGTCCTATTACATTAGTTGAAGTTGTGTACTATGAACTTTTCAATGAAATTCCGTAAACACATAACCCTTACTAATATTATAAACCGGAAAGTGAGTTTGTTTGTTTTTTTGTTTCGCTTTCACGCTGTAACTACTGAACTATTGCTTTGAAATTTTTCAGAAGTGAAGTTAGAAGTCCGGATTAAATAATAGGGTACTTTTATCCCGGAAAAATTTTATATGTCCGAGGGAAATCTAAAAAGCGCAATATACCTGAATTCCACGCGGGCGAAGCCGCGGTCGGAATGCTAGTTATTTATATTTGAGACATATACAATTTGTACAGAGGTTACTGATCGACTGGCTCTATGATTCTATCTGTAACTGAGTAACGTGAATCTTATGATCTCATCACAAAAAGGAAATACGCTGCAAGCACAAAGCCCCTCCCTCCCTCCTTAAATTACACCTAACAAACAGTTATTTTTTTAAACAACATAAAATCAGCGTCTATTTTTATAAGATACCTAGGAAATACATAATTAACCCGGCGTCTGTATGGTTGGGTCAATATGACCCGCGCAATTTTCAATTGTTTGTATCTTTTAAGAATCGAACGCGACGTTGCCGTACTTCTCAGTAGCTGGAGTTAAGACATCACCTTTCTTGTTTTATGCCACAGTTTAGTTGTCGTGCGACTGCACCGGGAGTTACACGTGCGCAAACGTCAAAAAGGTAAATATTACCCAACTATACAGTCAATGTAACAATTATGCGCCATTTTAGTAGTTAGTGTAAAAAGATTATAATTTCCGTATTCTGTTATTTGTAGGTTATAATTTAAAATGGATCGTGATGAATGTGAGCGGCAGCGTATTTTAGCAATTTTAGAGCAATCTGATTCAGAGAAAAGTGGAATTTCGTCAGAAAGCGAGCTTCCAAAATGATGTTACGATTGTATCTCATATCCCTAAAAAAAACAAAGTGGTATTACTTATGTCCAGTCTTCACCATGATGCAACAATTGATGAGTCGACAGCAGAAAAGCGTAAAGCTGAAATTAACACCTTTTACAATATGACTAAAGGCGGGGTTGATGTTGGTGACGAACTTTGTTCCACATACAACGTTAGCCGTAACACGAAGAAATGTCCTAAAACAATATTTTATGCTGTGCTGAATATGTCTGCAATAAATGCATATATAATACATAATAAAAATAATAATCAAATTGTAAAACGGCGCCAATTCCTCAAAAAGTTAGGCTTTGCTCTCGTAAATAACCACTTGAATACTCGCCAAGACGTCGTGCAGTTGCCGAGAGAAACGCGAAAGAGAATCAGAGATTTTCTTGATGGAGAACCATCTGAGGAGCCACCTGCAAAAGTACAAGGTGTACGGAAAAGGTGTCAAGTTTGCCCAGCCAAAAAAGATCGCAAAACGACGCATACATGCACAAACTGTGACAAGTTTATTTGTCCCGAACATATTGTTCCGTACTGCAAAGAGTGCTGTGATATGTTGCAAGAATGAGACTAACTTAGGACTGTTTTATTTTTATTTTGATTTAAGTTTGAAAGATCTCGTTTTCAACTACACCAAAACGATAATTGTAAGATTATAAGTGAACATTTATGTTATTTTATAGTAACGAGACTGAGGATGTCTATTTTTGTTGATTATTTTTCTATGTTTTTTCATAACTCAAACAAAGATGCTACGATTAGTTAAATTGCCTTTTATTTCTGCTGCATAACCTTAAAATTAGTGTTCTAACTAAAATATACTCATATATTTATTATATATTTAAAGTTCAACAAAATAAAGGCTTCTACATTTCAGGGTAATTTTGACCCACTTGACAGTCGGTGTAACAATTTTCTACCATACAGACGCCGGGTTAAGATTATATTTCATTCTGCTCACTTCATTTGGCTTAAGTATAATGTAGGTAAGACGGAAGTTATGATATTTAGACACGACAAAACGAATTGCTATAACCCAGTAATCACCTTGGGTGGTAAACAGTTAAAAATCGTAACCAGCTTTAAATATCTTGGGCATGTAATACAGGATAATCTTGGGGACGATCTTGATATGGAAAGGCAGAGGAGGTCCATTGCCGCTAAAAGCAATATGTTGGCGCGTCGTTTTGCGCGGTGCAGTAAAACTGTTAAAATCACCCTATTCACGGCGTATTGTCAGTCGTTCTATACCTGCTACCTGTGGGACAAATACACCCGGCGAACGTACCACGCTCTTCGCGTGCAGTACAATAATGCGTTCAGAGCAATACTCAATCTGCCGTGGCGGTGTAGTGCTTCTGGCATGTTCGCCGAGAATAGGGTAGATGACTTCTATGCAGTAATGAGAAAGCGAGCCGCTTCCTTTATGGACAGAATTCGTAACACGAACAATGTCGTTATCCAGGCTGTGTATGATGCATGTAAATTTAATGTAGCTGACATCTAATTAATATATAATATACTTATTACAATATATTTTAAAATTTATTCTGATTAATATTAATATAGTACCTAGTCTATTAGTAAATTGTTTAATGCATTATTAATTTATCTGAAATTTAATTTATTTTTAATTGACATTTTCTACCATAGATTTATTTGTTTTTTTTATGATTTATTTATTTAATGCGATGTCAACTATAATTAATTATGTAATTAGAATGATTTAATGAATGTTTCTAGTATATTCTTTATTTATTTTATTTTATTTTTCTTTTGTTTGTATTTCATGTCTGCTGTGTATTTGTATTTACTATGTGAAATTATGGGTATCTTACCTGAAATAAATTATTATTATTATTATTATTATATTATGAAACAATACAAATTTTATACGTATCGGGGCGTATAATTACACCAAATAATATTGATCCATTAAATAATAATTGTCTTCTAAATAGCTAGTTAGTGTGCCAGTTACTTCAAATTGTTTTCCTTTACCGGTTTGAATGATAATTACTTGATTATGTGCAAATAATTCCACTATACCAATTTATGTACATATATTATTAAAGTTTTCTATTATACACCTACGTATCTACAACTTGTGTTTGAACTCGTGACTATCCCAACATTCAAGATCCACATTGGAAACAAACTGGAAGTGGTTCTCGAAGTATTGACTGCAGGTCAGTCTCCGGGGACCTTAAACTGTTCCTACTCGTAAAGCTCACGAACGAGGCCAATCGGAATAGATTGAGTTGTTAGAAGAATCACTGTGACATGTCCAATGAAAATGTCCGGGAATATAAGAAGGGATATAATAAACCTTTTGTTTCAAATGTTGAGCTTTAAGTATTAGCTTTAACAATATTAAATATAATTTGAAATACCGCCTTTTGGAATCTGTGGTGACGTACTACGGGTGCTTCAGCCAGGCATTTCTCGGATATTGAAATGTCACAATAAACTGGAAACGACCTATCATTGATAGTCGTGGTGGCCTAGTGGTTAAAACACCAGCCTCTCAAGTATGAGAGCGCGGGTTCGATTCCAGGTCAAACAAGTACCAATGACTGAAGGTGAAGGAAAACATCTTGAGGAAACCTGGACTTTATAAGTCTGAAATTGCCAACCCGTATTGATCAAGCGTGGTGATTACCCTGAATCCTTCTCTGTATGAGAGGAGACTGTGCCGAGCAGTGGGACGATAAATAGGTTGTTGATGATGACTTATCATCACTGACAGAACTATTGTTGACAATAATCCTGACCTGACATGACCGTTCTGAATTATTCTGGTAAGTGTGCAAGGGAATTGCATGATTTAATTCCCCCATCTCCGTTCCATCATCGGACGACCCGTCGTACGGCGAGTTTCCACCCTTACGTTGTTGACACCACTGCGATCCGGACGAAGCGTTTTGCTTCCTCCTTTATACCGCGTACATCGAGAGACTGGAACAATTTGCCAGCGTCGGTGTTTTCGTCACAATACAATTTGAGTGTCTTCAAGGCTAGAGTGAATAGGCTCTTAATAAACTAGCGCGCTTTACCATCAACGATCGCATCACTGCTTACCATCAGGTGGGATTGCGGTCAAGCGCTGGTTTATAATTTATAAAAAAAAAAAAATCAATATAAATATCTTGACATGTAAAATGTGGTCTCGGCAATCATTATACCGATTGTCGTGACAACAAATAAGTTAATAGTCAAGAGCCTCGGCGAACATCTGGGAAGCTGTCTAAGGGTAGCTGGAAAAAGGGCTTGGTTGAGAAAGAGAGGTTTCCCTTTTTGGTAGCTTGGATCCTGTTCCTATCAGGAAACAGGTGCTAGTTTTAATAAATCAAATCAAATAAAAACAATAATTTTATTTGTTAACACAGGTAAATAGTTACATATCTTATATACAATATGTAAAGAAAACCCTGTCCGACCCAAAAGGATAATAAAGGTTAGGTATACATATGACTAAATAAAATATGAAATTTTACAGGATCATCATTAGTAACAATACTAATGAATTTTGAACTTCCCCAAAATTTGGCATTTTGTTAAAAAGTGAAAACACCATTTTGGACAGTATTATTATGAGTGATGCGACCACGTGTCGCGTTACCGCGTGCCTTGCCCCCCTTCACTCGCGCATGTATGCCTACCGTGTTGCCTACCGCACATGTTTAAGTTTCGCTTTTTCGAAATAATTTTAATTTTTTTAGGGGGATTATTTTTTAAGTTTAGCCCGGCTATGTAGGGATTATTAGACACAGTTCACGATACCTAACAATACCTTCACGGATCGGACAGGGTTTTCTTTACATATTGTAGAATAGCGCGCTGTGTTATGCCAATAGGTGTACAAAATATGGTGTTTATGTGGCTCATGATAACAAAGTTTTAACCTCTAAGAATATATTTTAAAATAATGCATATTTTTTTTTTCTTTATCGTTGGTGCGTTTACAAATATACAGAGTGTATCTGACATCGTAACGCAAACTTCGCGAAAAGGCTAGACCGCATGCCACTAATAAAATTATGATAGTCATTTATGTCGTTAATGAGCGGTTACAGAAATCAGGGTGTTTAAAAAAAAGTGTCGTCCTGGTCATTGAACGTTGCAAGCGTGCCGCCGCGCATTTTTGTAGGTATGACGTTGACCCCTGATGTGAACTCTATTAAATCAGCTGATAGGATAGTTTTTCCAGTTTTGTTCCCATTGCGCTTTTTGTGTAATTAGCCAATTAATTAAATTTTACTTTAAAATCTTATTGGATTATAAAAGTATAGCAATTATGAACGGTCTAAAGTAAAAAAACTTAATATATTTTGTTAAAAATCAGGAAAAATCTGACGAAAAATTCCACCACTGGGCGGTTCAGAATCATGTTAGTACTGAATCCATGGTACTCGTTTGTGCGTAGATGTCAGATACATCCTTTATATACTCACATACACAAACAGCCAGACCCAGAACAACTCCATGTAGGTCATACAAATATTTGTTCCGTGCGGGAATCGAACCCGCGACAATAGAAAACATGCATAACTATTGTTTCTTATTAAAATGTCAGACCCAAATGAGGAATTATTTCATACTAGCTTGCCGCTCGCGGCTTCGACCGAGTGAAATTCGGTCAAATTCGGAAATTATATAATTATATTATACATTTTCGGGAAAATTAATGAATTAGATGAGATTAATAAATTATTGTATCACTTAGCTTCTAAGTTTACATGTGCATATTCCTTTGCAATATATTACCTTGTTTTAAACGACACACAGCGCCATCTATAACCGAACTGGTATGAAGCTAAGAATATTTTTATTTTCCCTCGGGAATATCAAATTTTACCGGGATAAAAAGCCAGGATAAAAAAGATAAATACTCTATTATTAAATCTGGACTTCTAACTTTACGTCTGAAAAATTTCAAAGCAATCGGTTCAGTAGTTAGGACTTGAAAGCGAAACAAACTTACTCACTTTCCGATTTATAATATTAGTAAAGATTAATAAATTAAATGTCAAAAATCGAATTCAGAATAATTAAAATGTCAAAAAATATCACTATTATACTAAAAAAAAACTATTATACTAAACATCATATTTAATAAACATCACTGTTACAATTCAAAAGTACAATTCCACATTTAAGTTTTTTGTATAACAAAAACAGTTACAAAAATATATTGATATAATTATTATAATTACGAGTATAAGCAATTTTATTTTATTTATATTGAGCCATAATTCAAAAATTCGTCTATAGCTTATAGTAACATTTGTCAATAAGCAACTTATATAAATAACAAAAAACAACTTATATTTTTAAATTCATTTGGTATTTCATAATGATTTTTTGGAGTGTTGCCAAAAAATCTTACGCATTAGGGCAGTTTTATATAAATTTAACATTACACAGTTTATTAAAATATTAAGTTCGCAATGAATTTTTTCTGACTTCAAATAAGCTGACGAATAGATGCAGGTTCTTTTTAACAAACAATGCCGTTTACAGTATGTACTTTGCTGGCAGTGTTAATAATTTTAGTTATAGTTTAAATTGAAGTGTGAAATACAGCTATCTGTCGTTTTTAAGCCACTCATAGACCTCACATAGCATTCCTGCATCTTAAATACAACCTCCCTATTAGCCGACTGCCCCTAGGCCAGAATTCCATACCTTAAAACAGAAGCTAAATGTGCATGGTATGCTGTTAGCAATGTCTCAATATAACGTTTTTTGAAAGATGGAATACATGTTGTTGGAGTGCATACGCTGATTTACTTAATCGTTTACATATATTATCAGTGTGAGAATTATATGTCATTTTATTATCTATAATCATCATCTTCTCAGCGTTAATCCCAGTCGCATCCATAGCTTTTCAGTTTTTGGAGTCTGGGGTCCGCTTTACCAGTCTAACTGCTGATTTTGGCTAAACTTCGATTTTTTCCGTGAAGCGACTGCCGTCTGGCCTCCACAACCCGAAGGCGATATCTAAGCATTGCAGTTAGAACAATTGTTAGACTTTTGAGGGCTCCAACAACCCGTAACGTCTGTCATTAGGTGTTCGGGACCAACGGCTTAACGTGCTTTCCGAGGCACGACCAGACCAGTGCAAATATTCATATTCATGCATACAAAATATTTGCACTGTGCGGGGATCGTACCCGCGCCTCCTTGCGCAACGGCCGCGTTCGCTACCGCTACGCGACGGAGCCTGTCGAATTTATTATCTATAATGATTCTCAAAAACTTAGCATTATTAACTTATACTACATTATAACTGTATTTTATAGCCTTTATAGTGGATATTAAGGTTATTGTTTTCACAAAGTTGATGATATGATGCTAATTTTACTTAGCTTAATTTTCAAATTATTAGCAATAGCATCAAACGAGTATCTTATATTTATTTAGAGAATCATTAATATTATTTTCATGTTTATTTATGTCATATGATCCGTAGCTTTTCATATCAGTTTTCCCTTCTATTTTAAATAAAAGTTTCATCATCAATCTTTTTATCGTCCCACTGCTGGGCACAGGTCTCCTCTCATACAAAGAAGGATTGAGCGTAATCACCACGCTTGCTCAATGCGCGTTGGCGATTTCAGACTTAAAGTCCAGGTTTCCTCAATATGTTTTTCTTCGCCTTGTAATCAGTCATCGGTGTCCAAGATATACTTAGAAATGACATGTAACTTAGAAAAGTTACATTGGTATTTGCCTGACCTGGAATCGAACCCGCACAGTCATACTTGAGAGGTGGTGTTTTAACCACTAGGCCATCACTACTCAATACTTTTTTAAAGTTAAGAATAAAAGTTTATTAGTAACTTTTTTAAAGCTATTGGGAAATATGCCATCAGCAATACAGAGATTGATTATGTGAGTTAATATAGGCTGTGCTATATCTCCTTTAACATATTTTAGCACCTTAGTACAAACGCCATCATAACCATCGGTTACACATGTGTTTTTAAGGTTAGAGATAATTTTTATAATATCATTAGGTATTCAAAACTGGTGACATAAATGAAGATTGAGAGGAAAGGTTTCCAAAACTTAAACATTTGTCTTATTAGAATTTATATTATTTTCATTTTTTTTTCAATTGTGTCAATATAGTAATAATTAATTAGCAATGTCAATGGGTCGTGTAAAAGTCATCTCTGTTTATAGTCATAATTTGTTCCTGTGGCAAGTACGTTTTAAATTGATTAATAACTTGCCAAGCGGCTTTAGATTTATTCTGACAAGAGCTTATGAAATAATTGTTTTGGGCTTTCTGAGTCAGTTTTATAATAATTTTATAAAGGGTGGAATATTTTTTAAATTTATTCTTATTTGTGGAGCTAGGGTCAAATTGATATTTCTAAAGTAATTTTATTTGTTTCTGTCTACATATCTGTATCTCTCGGGAGTTTTTATATTTAATTTGATTTTTATTAACTTTTCAGGAAAGCATAATTTATATAGAATAGAATACTTTTATTTCGGACCCTTATTGAATAATTCTAGGGGCGTTTTGGGGTGACTGTCTCATGTAATATTGACGTTAAAAAAGTGGTGATTCTCAGTGTAATTTGAACAAATGACTTTTGATTTTGATTTGATATTGAAAAGTGTATCGGAGATGTTCACTAAACCTGCAATATTTTGATTGAGATAATTACAGAAAAAACTGATAGTTATCTGATGTCTGTGAGACCGGTAATATATCTTCAAATGTTTTATTCTTTATATGTAATACGATATCTAGCTCTTGCTAAGACTGGCGGTCAGACTTTCGGACTTCTGAGAAACGGCCAACTTTCAGGATTGAAGAGGCACTGGAAGAAGAAGACGAGGACTCCATTACCAACGTTCTAACCCACGGTCTAACGTGCTTTCCGAGGCACGAAGGGGTTCCGCTATGTAGAGACGGTCACCCATCCATAGACTAACCTCGACAAGGGTAGCTTAAGCTGATCAATCGACCTGTGTGGGTGTTATTATTTAGGCTTGCTAAACTTTTTAGCAACGAGTGACGTCACCAGCTCCCACTCCTGATCTTTGATGCCTTTTATATTTATCAATTTTTATTGATTTGATAAAACAAAATATACGTATCCAATATTTTTTTATAATCTGTATGACGGACTAAATAGAATCATAATTGACTGAAGTGGGTGACTAGTTTAGTACAATCAGCAATAAGAGTAACTGATTGGATTTCTCGACGATTCAAAACAGAATGTTTTAATAGACATCACATTATTATCAACTGAATGATATTACAATTTCCCATATATCGAAAAATTATATTAAATTCCCTAGGTCTCATATTCAATGCTCGAAATCGAGCCATTCGCCCTCGAGATGACCCGGCATTCAAATAAAAACGTCATTATAAAACATTCACACCCACACTTTGTACATTTCGTACTTTAAAAACAAATGAAGTTAATTAATCGAGGGATTATCCCGAGTTCCATTAAAATATATTTCGCGAAATTTCTATAACACTTCGCCATTACACAGGGGTGGGCAACGTGTGGTTAAATAATGAAAATTGTTTAATTACTGAGGGCCCCAGCGGCCCCGGTTTCGTGTGTCGCGTTGAGTAGTTTCGGTACATTCGAGAGTTTTCGGGTCGAGTGCTTTTGCATGTTGCACGTGAGTAGGTTTTAACAAAATGGATGCCGCTGTGTCGGTCGTAAATCTTAAAATGGCGGTTCCCTGGACGCGGCCCGTGATTTGAGGTTACCAAAAGATTGCATTGAAGCGGCTGAATGATAACTAGCTGTCATTGGTAGCTAACATATTTCCAGTGATTGATTGTGAGGCCTGGTTGTTGGCAAGTTTCAGATTTTATTGTTCCATATAACTTTTTGTAGTCCTTTTTTGTGATCAAAGTAATGTCAATCATTTTCATCTGGAACGGCAGTGTTTACGCGTATACATAAAAAGTTTAACGAAATATGCGAGAAAAATGGGGAAGCGACTGCCGCTGCTTCTGGCTGGTTGGGTAAAAGACTTCTTGACTGAACAGTCCCTGCGAGTTGTTGTCAACGGATGCTCATCGGAGCCCATGTCGACTAATGCCGAAGTTCCTCAGGGGTCTGTTCTTTCTGCAACTCTGTTTCTGCTACATATTAACGATCTGATGATGCCCAGTATCTATGGGTTTGCAGATGACAGCTCAGTTGTAGTGAGATACCTGCCGCCTACTCGGGCTAGTAAGAAAGCAATCTGGTTCGAAAGACAGGCTATCATAGAGCGTACGAATGTTACAGCACAGGCAGTCTCCGAATGGGGCTCAAGAATGGCTTCCATTCTTGTGGCATTCAAAAGGAGCCCGTTCACATTGTCTCCAACTTTTCGGAATGTATCCTTGGTGTGTGTGTGGCCTTCAACTATTAAAAGTTGGGATTTCCTCAAACCTAAATTTTAGGCGATTCGTTGAGTCCAAAGACAAGGCTGCCAGGAAACTTGGCGTTATTGCAAAGCTCCAGGACAGCTTCTAAGCCCGTTCATGTGTGGGGTACTGCAGCCTCATTTGCCAATTCATACTTTGGACTCGGTGGAGAGGGCATGTGAAGATGCTGACCCAGATTTTGTTCAAAATGGTCTCCAAAGCCTGGATCACAGGCGTAAAGTGGCCAGCCTATCGGTGTTCTATAGGATGCATTTCGGAAAGTGTGCACGGGAATCGCATCATTTAATTCCTCCTTCTCCGTTCCATCATCGGATGACCCTTCGTACGGCGAGTATCCACCCTTACGTTGCTGACACTACTACAATCCGGTCGAAGCGTTTCGCCTCGTCTTTTATACCGCGTACCTTGAGTTACTGGAACAATTTCGCAGCGATGGTCTTTCCGTCTGACTAGGCCATGGGTACTGTAATGCCCCTTGATAAGACTTGAAAACTAAAAACTCAACTATTGACAAATTTTTGTCAACGCCAGAAATTTTCAATCCGGGAATGATTTTAAATTTTTTACAGATATTTCATGCTAAATCTATGAGAGCTTTGTCTATTATACAATTATGTATATCTATTGAAATAAAGTCTCAAAACGATCCAATTTAATGTTGCGGTAGTATAAACCTACTCATAAGACCATAGTGTGATACACATAGATATCAGGTGATACGAGACTCAAACAAAATCGCTCACCGTAAAATTGTGTTTTAAAATTCTCACAAACGAATCCCACGCTTGAGTTTCTACGAATCTGTTGGGGCACTAACCAATATATCATACTGTTTTGACAAACTGCATTGTGTTTTTGTCCCCTGGATACGGTTCGTTAACCCCTACAGGATTGCGTCCGTGTGAAATTGGTAAACTTGGAGCGCATATTCTAGTGTTTTGGCCATAAGCTGACCTAACTTGTTCGTGATGTGCTGTTTTTGTATTCTACTCCTCGGTGTCGAGGTTTTCATGTAGGTACATGATAACTAAAGTTTTGTTTGGCTTGCTTGATTTGAAATGCACGTTTGGTTGTTTTTTTTTTTGTTAGATTGATAAAAAAGAACTCGAAATGATAGTTGTTCCCTATGAATTTTTCACAAAATTTACGCTCAAAAAAAAATGTGCATGAAAAAACTCTTCAATTTCAATGCAACCTTTGGCTGATACTGAAACACCAGAAGTGGAATAATTTTACACCAAATACTTTAAAAACAGCTCATCACTGTGGTGATGTAGCAAATATTTAAAAAATATTAAATTTTATAAAAATAATGCGTTGCCCTTTTTTTAAATAGTCGTTATTTTAAGTTAACTTACCACTAGTCAGTCATCAGTTATCAGTATATTAACATTGCTAGCTAAAAAAAAAAACGTCTTCGCATCATTCTTACCTAAACCATGGGTCATCTCTGCCCCACATTAAAGTTAAAATTAAATTAATATTTTAAAGGTTCTGGCAAGGCTAAACTTAAATGGCAGTGGGCTGGGCAATATGTGAGCCGGAAAGAACAAGTAACTGTCATGTAAGACAGTACCGTTAGTGGATTATATAAATATGTTAGTATATACGTAAGATGTTAGTATGTATGATAAAAAATAAATAAACATAAAGAAGATCGGGCTAGCCGAAAATCCTGGAAGGAACTCCGGGTTCCCCATGCTCACAATGCCCTGTGATGGCGGGTGCATTCAATCGAAATTGGCTTGCCTAAAATGGTGATGTTGTTAAGATGTAGGTATTAGAGCCCAAATATAGTTTTTCATTCAAATTAAGTCGTTTTATTTAAACAAAAATATCATTAGATAATAAAGCTATGCAAGTATCTGCTACATCCGTCAATACAATTCGCTGGCAAACATTTTTATTATCGTCATATCTTATCCGAAGCCAGTGAAATTTTACAACTCTGTAGTTGCCCGGGGCGTAGAATTTCACTTTGCCTCAACAATATAATTACGCTATGTCTCCCGGCGAACAAATAATTAATGATGCGAATAAATCTTATAACTTTTGTCGAGTTTTGTTACTTGCCGTATTTATTATTTTAATACGGGTAGAAGTATTTTTTATCTCCGGCAAACGTCCCCGGATTTTCGGCTAAGTCGACGGCGAAGTTAGTAGGAAGTTGGGGTATTACGTAACTAAATATGTTTATAAATATGTATGAAGTTGCAATTCAGATTTTGGGATTAAAAAGTAACTTTGGTATATGCCACGGCATCTTTTTTTGTTATAATATTTGCTTTTTTACGCTATTAGAAATTGGGTTTGTGTAATAAGACATACAGGTATATCAACTTTACAAGAGATCAAGATCTTTCTTTTTTTGTGGGATGGGAAATCATCAAATGAGTTCTCCCACTTTAGGCGGAGCGTAATTGCGTGTCAGGCTTTTACTGACTAAAACCCACCCGTATTTCTTCACTTGCCTGTGCGACGGCTAGGGTCATGGTTTTGTTTTTAACCAACCCGCAACCCTGACCTAGGAGGCATCGGTCTTCGTGGACCCCGTCACGATGTGCTGACATCACTTTGCGGTGCGCGTAAAACACAATGCGCCCGCTGCCTCACGCGCTCCGCCTCCTCCTTTGCATCACTGCGTCGCAGAATTAGGTAACGGCCTGCCATGCACTCTCGCTCCGGAACATGGCCTGGACCAGTGTCGGACGCGAGACATCACCGCCGAACGCCGCTACGAGGACACGGTGGTGCTCTACCCAAGCCGGGCAGACTTCCACCGTATGCTACACCGTGTCTTTAGGGCGATCCACACATTAGTGACATCCTGGCGTTTCCTCCCGCCTTATATGGAACAGGAACCTCCTGAAACAACCATTTTCGCTGAGAACCTGCGTCAGGCGGAATGTGAGGGCACCGTGGCGCCTCTCAAGCCACTACTCAAAGAGGGGACTTACCGCCGCCATTGTGGCGTGCCCAGCACTAGGATGCGACAATCGCACTCTCTATGTCGCCATGAGATCCCGCCGGAGCACTGTCCACCGTACCGCGATTTCTTTTTGTCAAGGAGGCTCGCCGCCTCAACGGAGACCGTGCGTCTCCGTGTATCTCCGTACCAGCCGAACGGCCATGACCCTCTGGGACGCGGTCAGGCATCGGGCTGGTGGCTTCCTTAGCGACCGCGCCCACACCGGTGCCCCGTAAAAGGCCATGGACCGCACGGCCCCCTCGTAGAGCCTCCGGCAGGAGGCGAGAGATTCAAGATGTCAGTTGGAGTACAAGATTACTGACAAATGCAGACTGGACTGATTACCACTTAAATCCGTGTATCTTACCTCAAAAATTCAATTCAGAAATAATAGGGTAGTTGACTAAAAAAACACTAATTAGTCCGTCAGTCAGATTTCCAAAAAATACTAGACACGTATTTTTTCTTTTTTCATATAAACAAAAAATGAAGACGACACAGTGCGTTGAAAACTCGTGTGACGTCACTGCAGGCTACACTTTTTAGCGAGCAGTGACGTCACCAGCCACCACTCCTGATCTTTGATGCTTTTTATATTTGTAAATTTTTATTGATATGATAAAACAAAATATACGTATACAATATTTTTCTATAATCTGAATGACGGACTAAATAGAATATTTTTTTTTTACCCAGGAAATATCCCTATTCTACAAATGGTCTCCACAATATCTAATCAAGATTACATCTGGACTTTTAAAAAAGAATGAGACCTTGGTTTTCTTTCGTCATTTCTTCTCGGAGTTATCTGATAAGAAAGGACCTCATCTAGCAAAATGATTTTAACAGTAAGACGTGTAAAACATGTTCCGATTTCTATTTACTATATAAACGATTTCTCTTCATATTTTTGATCCATATAACCTAAATGACTCTTCAATAACTTTACATAATTAGGATTAAATATCTAACAGGCACATATCTAGACACAATAAACACTATTTTTAAGTAGATATTTACTCTATCCACTCCCAAAAATATAATCCGCTTAGCCAATTCTAAGCACGTATCAAAACACAGGTTGTTTGATGTCTCAAAATGTATGAAACGTTAATATAAAAGGGTAGTAGAAAACACGGGATGCTGAAACTTAAACTCAGGATCAAGTAGAGAAGTCTTTCTCAGAGGTACTTAAGTCGCGACCTCAACGGAATCGGTAATAGGTTCGTGACGAAACTGACGATATTCTCAATAACATGCCGCCGAAAGCATCGCTTTTAGTAACAATTTTTTTTATAGTTTGCTACTAGACCCCGCAATGGCATCGAGGGAATAAACGTTAAGCACGTCTTGTTTATACCTTTTGGTCTTAAAGTAGTAAAATGGCTGCTCGTTTTAGTGTATATCAGTAATACATTAGAATCGAAATCATCCATCAACGTTCCTGATGTTGAGACGCAGGTCTCCTTTCTGTACGTGGGAGTCAGCCAAAATTCAGAAAGCTGACCCGGTGTGGGTTGTTTAATGTTCCATCGTGGGTTTTTTCATGATGTGTTTTTCGCCGCTTTGAGAGCAGAGGTGATAAAATAATCATCCAACCTTATTATAATAATAATTATCTTCATTATCATAAATTTGCTTTTAAAAGTTTACACAATTAATCATAAAATAAACTTGCTATTGAATAAGCCTTCGGAAGAAAATTCTTAAGAAATAAGCAGCATCTTTGTACTTAGATTTTGCACGTAAATAATGGAATAAATACATGATACTAATTAGTAGTCCAATTAATGATACCAACAATTATCTGCTAAGGGGACATTGTCTTAATTGTATCACTTTCAGCTGCACCCAGGTGTGAAAAATTTCCAATTCTGATCACCAGCAGTTCAAAGAATTACCGACAGAAATTATGAATGATTTTTTTTTTTTTATTAAACCTTGCCCTACATTAGGAATATCTCCTGTATCGTGGGTGCCTTTACAAACATTATAAACTCACATACACAAACATCCAGACCCGGAATGACTACTTATAGGTCATACAAATATTTGTTCCGTTTGGGAATCGAGCCCACGACACGAAATGCAGCAGTCAATAGCTTGACCACTGTGCTAACCATGCCGTAATTTTACATGACAATCACATTTTTTTTTTAACTAAATGAGTTCGCCGTATCATCTGACTACTCTAAGAAAAGCCGAAAGAAACTCAAACGTCACGGTCTTTTTTAAAGTCCAGACATAATCTTGGTTAGATCATAATTATGAAGATTACGTAAGATCAATATCTGAAATTGTCTTTAGAGGAAAGAGCCACACAAATTGGGAGGATTTGTCCATCCAACGTATTTGTCAGAAATCGTGCAAATCAACTCAAAACTTAACGAGCTCAACAATTTAATGAACAATTAGTAGCAAGGAAAGGATTTACTTAAAGTTTGAGCGTCGATATCTTTACCACCCTGTGTTTGTATCATCATCATAATCATCATCATCAACCTTTTTTATCGTCCCACTACTGGGCACAGGTCTCCTCTCACACAGAGAAGGATTGAAGTATAATCACCACGCTTGCTCAATGCGGGTTGGCGATTTCAGACCTAAAGTCCAGGTTGCCTCAAAATGTTTTCCTTCACCTTTTAATCAGTCATTGCTGTCTAAGATATACTTAGAAAGTACATATAACTTAGAACTACTTACATTTGTACTTGCCTGACCTGGAATCGAACCCACACACTCATACTTGAGAGGCTGTTGTTTTAACCACTAGGCCACCCAGACTTACTGTGTTTGTACATATATTAAACTATAATACCTAAATATACTTTTCCCACTGCCAAAGTTCAATTAAATGCCACATCATCCCACGCTTCATTTCACCAACACATCCAAACGAAAGTACCTATCCCGGGAACTCCGCACAAAAGTCTGGCACAGTGCCTCTATTAGCAAATACCCGGTACAGTAGTTCAGAGTCGGATTAGGGCCCAGTGACCTTATTTAATATCCCAACGCAGTCAATAAGCCAACGAAATGAAATCGTAAATCCCACCCGAAGGGCATGATATATTGAAGGGTATTTAATTTGAATCGCAAAATATGACTATTGTCTAACTATAGTTGGGAAAATTTATTATATTATGGTTTCGGCGTAAGAAAATGTAGGTTACTGAGTACACACAATGTGACGCTACAATGGCGATATTAACAGGCGGTAGGGCTTGTGGTCAATCATCATAATATGGTGACGGCATACAATAATTCCAAATTTAAAAACTACCGCCTGACAAAAGGCTCTATCTTTTTAGTTCAGTTCACCTTTCATTGATGCGAGGTTATGATTCGTGACTCCGGCAAACCCCTTTTTTAGATGGGTAATCATGAAGTGACCCCTCTGACTACTGCTGCACTAAGCGGAGTGTATAAAATCAATGTCACCATTAAAGTGACTCACTGTACCAGCAACATAAGGTTCAATGTAAACACACTCGGACATACCTTTTATAATTAATTATAGAATTATGAATTTAATATTGTTACATACGAATTCTACATCTCGCAAATAGAGGCTACCGTGCAACTAGCATACATACAACCCAACTTAACCGTTGGACAAGTGCCCGCGAGACATGACACCCGTCTGGTCGGAGGTGCTTCTCTTTTCTATGGAGGTTGAGTGAAATGTACACTCTGTTCCTCATGTCTCTAAAATATAATTCTTTCAGTATTTTTTGTATTATAGTATAATGAATGTCGGAACAGACTGATATTTATTTTTGACTAGGTGGCCTCGCTCCGCTGATTCATCCACGTAAGTTTTTATCCGTGGGAATATCGGGATTAAAAGTATCCTATGTATTACTCAGCTGTGTATTTTTTTATCCAAATCTGTTGAATAGTTTTTACGTGGAAGAGTAACAAACATTCATATCACAAACTTTTGCATATCTACCTACTACTTATATATACGATAAGATAAAAAAAAAGACGTGTGGCACTCGGGGACTACCACGGTAAAGCTATTGCATAGCATTTTGTATCAATTTATGCAATTATAATTATTTATTTATTTTATTTATGCAGTATTTCTTTTTCTTTGATATTAATTCAAGTTACACTTTTTGAACGTGGTGACCGGTAAGAAAACAAATTTTTCTTTTATTAAATAAATAAAAAGTTAATATTATTTAAAATATTTTTATTATTTTACAATACATGTGGGTTTTATTACCTTACAGTAGCTGTTGGTTATTCAGGAATATTTATCATTGAAACTATAGGTTTATGATAACTGAAATAAGAAACATAAGTTTGCGACTTAATATCCTCTAAATACCTACCTAGAAAATACCGCGTCAATGGTGGTCCCATATTTTGTTGTGGACTCTTGTGGATCATTATTCATTTTCAAATTCAATGTTTTTGATAGAAAAGTTGTCAACCGCTCTGATTTTTTATCAGCGAAGTTAATGTTGAAATCGCCAGCCAAGATAAGTGGAAAATTATTACCATTTGTACCAAGTATTTTTGAGCCTTCTTCAGTGTACTCCAGTAAAGTGCGATGAATAAAATGCTCTACCTCGTCCAATTTTGGATTCGGAGAAATGTAAATTGCTACCATAACTAATTGTAGGCCATACTAAATTAATTTGAATAAAAGTACTTAATAATTAATTATATGAAAAGTTTTTAAGGTAGCCATGACAACGTCGATGACGTCTATGACATATCTCTATAGAAGACCTATTTCAGAGAGAAAATTAATCGCAAGTTTAGCACATCGCGACTATCAGTAACATGGCAAGTGTGTAGAACTGAGTTCGAGCCCTGCAATATGCATGCTCTTTTTGAAAATCTATAAATTGTTTTCAAAAGATGTAGTCGCACGCACACAAACATACCGTGCCGAAGGCTGCCGAACTGAAACGACGTTAGACGATGTACGGCCTTCAAGCCACACCTCCGTGCCCGTCGGAGTGGGGAGCGTGAGGTTTTTTCGTTACGGAATTTCTGGATTCGGTCCCCGCGCTCAAGGCCCGCGATAGAAGCTATGCAATAGCTTAAAAATAATTGATTAAACATGTGTGTGTACATTATGTCCATTAAAAGTGCATACAAGATAGATGATAAAGTAAATTAAGTGCAAACATACTTGTCACTACACGGCATGCAAAATAATAGGCAATTAATAAAATATACAAAATATTAAAAGTTGTCACACTTAATTATTAATGGTTATTAAAATTATGGAGTAAATCACCATTATTATTATATAAGTAGCTCCAAATGAATCTAATTAATTACTGGCGGATGTCAACACAAATTATTCATTTTCATTAAGTAACTCGGCAAAGTTATATTATGCTTTGTCGGCCATAATAGTGTCAAGTTAATTTTTAAACAGATTAAGTTACTTCTCCCCAACAGATATGTAGATACTTTGATGAAATTGAATGGGTCAATTATACACTTTCTTTTTCTTGTTCAGCCTATAGAGGTCCACTGCTAGACATAGGCCTCCCCCAAGGCAAACCCCCCAATGGGTTCGCAATAATCCCTACGCTTGGCTGGCGGGTTGGGGATCGCAGTAATTTGATATTCCACAGACGAAGCGCTGCTGTCCGTTTCCCTTGTGATAGTTACCTTAGTCGCCTCTTACGACACCCACGAGAAGATATGGGATGGTACTATTCTAAGCCCTAAGTAGTTTCTCCTGTATCGTAGGTGCGTTTACAATCATTTAAATATAAATTTTCGGAACGATGAATAAACAAATTTCGCGCATACAGCGACCTGAGTGTCCAATATAATAACCCACTCAGGGTACTGTTGGAGCTGCCATGGCATTGTAGTGCCTCAGCGATGTTGGCTGAGACGCGGGTGGATCGCTTTGTTGCTATTATTATGAAAAGTTGCCCCTTCCTACTTGCTCACGTTTTTGGCAGCGCCAACACAATAATGGGTGTTTTACTGATCGGTTGGAGTCTCAGAAGCTACAAAGGCGGCTGCGGGTTCATGTCACCGTTTGATTTCTGTTTGAAACTTACAAATTTTTAGTTTTCTAAGTTCTCATAGTTAGTAACAAATTTATGTACGTGGTCTGAATAAATGAATATAAAGAAGCGAAAAGAAAGAAGAAGAAAAGAAGCGGAAGCAGCGTTTTTACTGTGTAATATCAAATTATAATCGCCTGCCAAGCGTGGGGATTATAGCAAACCCCATCTGTAGTGTATTGAGTATAGTGTTGGTTGTCTCATACGCCGCGTCACGGGAGTCGAGTTCCGACAGCCGAGCGGAGCAGTTGTGTGGTCCGATAGTGTGCGTGTTGTGGTGTTGGTGAGCCATAAAATACTCCAATAGGCAGGACAATACATATAGCGACGAGGACAAAACGGCTGAGCGGTTGACTGCTATTCTGCGTGTCGCGGGTTCGATTCCCGCACGGAGCAAGGAATTGTATGGCCTGCAGGTTGTTGTCCGGGTCTGGCTGCTTGTGTGTGTGTGGGTTTGGGTGTTTGTGAACGCACTCACGATGCAGGGGTGGTTTCTGGTGTGGGGCAACGTTTCCGAGCTAAAACAGTTACAACTGAACTGATTATTAAATTGATATTAAGGCACAGCACTTAATAGGTTTGTGTATGAACCTAACATAAATACAAAGCAGATTAAAATCTGATCATTGAATTGATGCCTAATAAGGTTGTGAGTGAACATTATATATACAAAGCAGATTAAAATCTGATCATTAAAGTGATATTAATGGGATATATAAAATGAAAAACATAATATAAACAAAGCAGATTAAAATCTGATCATGAAATTGATATTATAGAAAAAAAATAAGAAAAGAAATACATATAATATATACAAAACCGATTAATATATATAAATCTGATCATTAAATTGATATCACGAATTTAGTGATAATGTTGTCAGCCTCGAACGCAAATAGTTTGATATTAGAGTCTGTAACATTAAATTGAGTCATTGGTTGATATAAACAACTAAGTAATAAAAATAGCGGATAAAAGTAATACGATCATTCAATTGATATGGAACAGAAATGTGTTACATTAAAAAACGACAGCAGATAAGATTTATCTGAATCATTAAATTGATTACTCCAGGTCGCCCCAAAGATGTCACTTTTTTCATTGGAAAAGTTCAATTGCGATGATGAATTCAAATCGGTGGGCATACGATGGGAGCGATGGAAGCGAGCATTGTTTATATATTTGGAAGCATCCGATATTGATAAAGACTTGAAGAAAAGGGCCTACCTTTTACATTTCGGCGGCTAAGATTTACAGGAAGTATTCTACAACATTCCTGAAGCTAATATCGAACCAAGTGAAGGCGTGGACGTGTTTGATGTAGCAATATCTAAACTGGACTCCTACTTTGCACCGAAACAGAGTAAAGTCTATAAGTGACATACATTCAGGCTTCTCAAACAAGAACCAGGTGAAAAATTTGAAAAGTTCTTAGTGAGACCTAAACAACAAGCTGGCAAATGTCAATTTGCTGATTCAAATGAGAATATTATCAACCAAATAACGGAAAAATGTTATTTACCCGAACTGAGGAAAAAGATACTTTGTATCGGAGATGAAATTACATTAGATCGAGTCATCACGGAAGCAAACACACTAAAAGTTGTAAATAAATAGACAGAAGAATTCAAAAACGCTACAAGATCAAATGGCAATGAGGAAGTTAATAAAGTGGACAGTAAATATAAAAGAAATTTTGATAAATCAAGGGATATGCGACAGGGATGGGGTAGATGCGGTAATCCCAGACACACCGCATGTGATGTCAAATGCCCAGCAAGAGATAAAGAATATCTAAAGCGCGGTCTCAAGGGACATTTTAGACAATACTGTAACACTAGACAAGCTATTAACAGAAAAAGAGAAGAAGAATATAGTAATCCACGAGAGACAGGGCGAATCGATAAAAAGAAGAATGAAGTAAATCAAGTGCGCGATTCCTCAAAGACGGTATACATAGAGAAAGAAACTGAATATGTCTTCCACATTGAACTTGTACTACTCCAATGTACTTGCTGTAAAGCATCTATTTGTTGGGTTAGTCTTTTTTATTGTTGTTGTTTTTTTTTTGTGTGTTTTCCATAATGGACGCTCTTAGTGTACAATATATTTCTGCATCGTTCTCACACGATTGATTTCAAAATGAATGATGTAATCAAATATTGGTATCAATAGCTTGATAATTTAAAAGAGTGTCCATGGAGTTTCTTGCCCGTTCTTCTCCGTAGGTACCTACTCTTTGGAATGGGCGACTAGCTTCACCTTACTGACTGACCGACCTTCTGACAATTGAAAAGTGCCTGTAATTGGTTTATTTGAAATAAATGCTTTGATTGATTGATATTGATGACGACGTTGAAATTGACTGCACTATTGGAGGAGTAGAGACTAAGATGTTGATTGACTCGGGCTATAAGCAAACTGAAGCAACTTGGGAAACATTGAAGAAAAATAAAATGAATGTATATAATCAACATCCAAATCCTAATGTAACATTTATGGCCTATGGTAGTACAACGCTACTAAAGATAAAAGGATCATTTGAAGCTCGGATACAAATAGGATTGAGATCTGAAAACTCCACTTTTTATGTCGTTATTGATGACACGAGAAACCTCTTGGGAAAGACTACTGCAACAGCATTAGGAGAATTGAAAATAGGATCAAATGCGGAAGTTAATCAAGTAAATACAATACAATTTCCCAAATTTAAAGATGTGATAATCCAGTTACCGATCGATGACTTAATTCTACCCGTATCACAAACTTACAGGAGAATCCCTACACCTTTAGAAGCTAAAATTTAAAATAAAATTGAAGAACTTAAACAAAGGGATATTTAACGTACATATTTATTGTATACTCTATGTAAATAGTACACTGTAGACTATCTACACTATTTCTCTCTCCTTCCCCTTAGTATTCCATCCAAAGATTTTCTGTAAAAGATCGCTCTTAGCGATAAGACCGCCCATTGTGTCACCCTTTGTTAAATCTTTATATTTATGTTTCTGTAATCTATATGGTGTACATAATAAAGAGTATTCTATTCTATTCTATTCTATGCCCTATAGTACCGGTGTTAGAGTCAGAGTACCTATGTATTGTTCTTTTGTGATAAGCCTTATATTTACAAATACTCCAAATTATTGTTTAAAACAATATGATTTTTTGTGAAATGAGCAATAAATATTATTATTATTTGTTTTGTCCAGCACATTCCATCATCTTTAGGGTCACAAATAATGGGTAATGAGATAAATTAAAAAAGTAATGAATTACCACTGTTTGTAATCAAACATGTAAAATTTTATAAGTTCATATAAAAAGTAACCCACACAATCAACGTGAACATTCTAACAGGTGACTAATTGTATTTAAAGAAAAATTGATATAATACATCTTTTTGTGTATCTTTAACTTTTCCTTTCTCATTGTAACAGTAACAGATGTGTACGTGTTTGAACAAATTCCACAAGATATGAGGAAAGATTACAATGGCGACGGTCAAAGGAGACTAACGGAAATGGAATTTCCTGATCAGAATTGGAATTGAAGCAGTTTATTGAGTGACAAAAAAGACAGTTTGTTATACATATCTCTTGACATATTACAGCATAATAATACAATGTTCAGTAATGGGGTGCTCTTAATTCACTTTTCATCGCTTCTTTTTAACGAAGTTTAGAAAATATTTTTACTACTGATAAAATTCGCCTGCCATGAAAAAGTCTTCAATATTTCCAGTTATTATATAGCTTGAGATATTCATATAATAACGTAGCCTTCAATTGGTAAAAGAATTTTCAAAATCAGTTCAGTAGATAAAGAGATTACCCCCATCGACTGATATTCTAATATTAGTAGGTATATATAAAGCGAATCCGATCCAACCTGTACGTTGTAAGTCAATAAGGTTCTGTATATGCTTTCTTTCCACCGTAAAATTGGCTTGAATATCCACAGAGAAATTCACATTCAAAATTATATATAGAAAGAGCCAGTCATTGGAAGGCAATATGAACCCGCTAGAGCACTCAGTCAGATTGGAGGCATTCTCAGGGCTTTCGTGCAGCTATCGGAAGCTTTCAAGATTTCCGAGATTTTTCGCTCGAATAATATTGTCTACGGCAAGATCTAGGCTAACGTCTACTTTTATTCTAATGTTGTGAGTGTTTCGGAAAACAATAAAATCCGAAGAGTTTGTCTGGGATTGCAGTTTTATGTGAGTAATTGGGTGAGCAATAGACTCGTTTTGTCCATATAGTAAGGTCGTTACTGAGTTGGAGACCCAGCTGTTTCCTCTAGCCGGAAAAAAAGAAAATATAAATGTACAAAAAAACTACAAACCCAAAATGATTATATTCAATATGTTATTTAAAAAATCGTCAAGCTGCGATTCCGACGCGGGTATGAAGCGCCAGTAGTAGATACCTATTTAATATTTATTTAGCGGCAAGAAAAAAACATCAGCTGTAAAAATTTCAACTATCTAGATATTATCGTTTATGAGATATGGCCTGGTGACAGATTGACAGACTGACGATGGAGTCTTGAATAGAGTTTCCTTTGGATACAGAACCCTACAAATGGTCTGCTTATCTCAGTATTATTTGATTTTTATGGCATGTAGAACATCTTTAGCAAGAGGATAGACTAGACAATTATTGAGGGAGTTGGAAGATCCCGGACGCTTTTGCCTTTTCCCGGTTTCTTTTTAGGCATGGAAACAGCTGTAATATGTACAGCTTTAATTTACGTTTTGATTTTGGGAGAGAATTTTAAAAAATCTGGTTGACTAATGTTACTAATTTTGTATTTAAAAGTACAGTTAACGATACAGATCGAAATAAAAATAAAATTCAGAGTCAACGCCTCATAATTTATTTTGAACTTTGCCCCACACTAGGAATTTCTCCTGTATCGTGGGTGCGTTTAGAAACATATAACTCTAACTCACATACACAAACATCCAGACCCGGAGCAACTACTTGCAGTCATACAAATATTTGTTCCTTGCGGGAGTCGACCCAGCCATACGCAGTGCAACTGTCAATAGCTTAACCACAGTGCTATCCGTAAAAAAAAAAGTCGATAAAAACAATCAACCGGGGTGTTAATGAACTCGAAAGGCTGGCAGATGGCCCCTTCAGTCGAACATTTCAATCTGGCACACGAAGCAAAAAAAGCGCTGTATATCACCTGTAAAAATTTAACTAACTAAATATTACGGTTCAAGAGATATGGCCTGGTGATTTTTCATCAGATCAGATTGACAGAGTGACAATGCAGTTTTGAACAGATTTCCGTTATTACAGCTTGGATAAGTAACCCTGCAGATATGGACAGCCTGTTATAATATTATTTGGAGTAGATAGCGTTGCTTGTACCTACCCACCGTATTTGAGTTGATGGTAGCAGCGAGGAGTCTACTAGGGACGCAGTAACTTCCTTCTGCGATGAGTGATGCTACGTAAATTCAGAGAAAGAACTCGATCACTCCCCACGGCGACAGACAAGCATGGGCACTTTTCATCCTGGAAAAAAGGCAAAAGGTTGTTTAAAGTTCAACAAACTACATCGGTTCAGAACTGGAGCATCGCCTTTGTTTGGTGACTATCAATTTTAACTGGAGACATATTCTTTATAACACAAGTATTGAAACCGCAACAGTGGTGGCCTGGTGGTATTAGCCGCAACTTACAAGTAATAGGTCGTAGGTTCGAACCCCGTGCTGCGAGACCGTCCTCTCGCAGAAGGAGGCTGCGGAGAGGGAGCGAGAAGAGGATGCTCTTGCCGCTCCCCTCCGGCGTAGACGGGTGGGGCGAAGAAGGCGGGGGACTAACCCCTGTCTCCTTTAGCCCCAGAGTGTGACCAGCGTGTGTGGGTAGCTCCCGCACACGCATTGCACAACGGTCACCACGTCTGGGGATTACTCCGTTACCGGGTAATCCCCCTTTGGCGCGGAAATCGGCCTTAATAAGGCCGGTAAGCCCTGAGAGTGGCATGGCGTCTAGGCCTTCGGGCCGGCCCCGTGACACTCTCAACACAGGGCCCGAGGGTAACCGAGTGGTTTTAGTGGGTATTCCCGGCTCCGGCCGGGCGAGTCCCACACACGTCCGTCGCCTAGCTAGCGGCGGGTATGGTGCCTACATGCATTTCCAATCGTAAAAAAAAAAAGGTTTGGACCCCGTCAAGCGCTTTACTTCGTGTAAATATTTTCATCCCACTGCTCTCAAAACGGCGAAGGAAAACATCGTGAGAAAACGTCGTGTTCTAGAGGCAAATATCTAAGACATGTGACACCTACCAACCCGCACTGGGTCGGCGTGGTACATTGCAACCTACTTACTCCCTCTCACAGAGAGGAAGCCTGTATTAAGTAAGGAATTATTGAGTGGTCTTTGTATTTTATAGTACTGGGTGACGTCATTTGATCACAGTTTAATTATTTGTCTGTGTTACTATATACCCTCGTATTCCGTGCCCCGTGTGGTGCCGGGCTTAGAATAGTACCATACCATATCCTCCCGTGGGTGTCGTAAGCGGCGACTAAGGGAACTCTCACCAAGGAAGCGGGAGCAGCGCATCCCCTATGGAATATTCACCAAGCGTGGGTATTTTGGCAAACCTCTTAATGTAATGAAAGCCTTGGGGGAGGCGTTTGTCCAGCAGTAGACATCTTAAGGCTGAAAAAGAAGAAGGAGAAGTTACTATATATACTCTAAAAAGGAGACGGGACATAGCTGATCGAAAAACTGAATCATAAAAGACCTGTATTATGTACTTAATTCAACATCTGCCAAGCATTTTCCAACTATGTTGGGGTTCTTTTTTTATTTTTGTTTGGGATGGAAAATCATCAAATGACATCTTCCGCTCCGGAGGCTCGCTTCCGGAGCGGAAAGGCGTGTCAGACTTTACTTACTAAAACCCACCCGTGTTTCTTCACTTGCCTGTGCGACGGCCATTGCCACGGTTTCTTTTTTAACCAACCCGCAACCCTGACTCAGGAGGCATCGGTCTTCGTGGACCCCGTCACGATGTACTGACATCTCTTTGAGGTGCGCGTGAAGCACAACGCGCCGTCGACTCGGGCATGGTCCTTACCGGCGAGCTGCCCACTGCTCACCGCTCGCAGGCCGGCGAATTATATTGATGTTCTGTATTGTACATGGAGCGACTGCTTATCTTACCTCCACAGACATCTAACTGGGTAATATAACGACTGTTGGTAAAACTGGTGTCAGACTTTCAGTCTTCTGACGACACGTAAGGGCTTTCAAAAATCCATTAATGACAGCCTAGATCAAAGACATAACGTGCTTTCCGAGCTCGGAGGGGTCTGTAGAATAAGATGTTCACCCAACCACTGACAAATCGTGGCTGTTATAATTTTGGCCTAAGCCCCTACTACCTATTAAAATCAAACGTCATTTATTCATATAAGTCTGAGAATAAGCACTTTTTGAACGTCAATATTACAAAAGACAGTCCCACAAAACTCTTCTACCCAAAATGTTCTACAAACACTTCATAGTGCTTTCGCTGGGAAGAAGAAGTGGCGGAACAAACTTCATAGCAGCACAGCTGTCTGTTTTTTTTTTAAAAAAAACACATGACTTTATACAATACTATGTATAGTAATGGACACAAGCAAACACTACAACAATGAAATTTATTTTCCATATTATGTCAAGTAACCACGACAAAATACCAGCAAAGTAAAAAAAACCATTTTACTGGAAATGTAAATAAGTAAAAACTTATTACCTAACTAAAACCCCTGGTATGAAGGGCATGACAGCTCACATATTTATACATTGTAAAAAAGAAAATTATACGAACTCCTATAACGTGTCAGTAAGTTGACAGAAACATCCATCGCCGAAATCATGGCAGATAAACACTCCAGGCCGTATCTGGAGCGGTTTTGCCTCAAAGTAGCTAAAATAAGAATTGAAAGAAATAGAACAAGGGCAGCACAGCCAAGCGCTGTGCCGTCGGCAAGAATTGGTTAAAAGTATAATATTGTATAGAAGTAAGGTAGATTAAGTAGAAAGATTAGCATAAGGAACTGTAAATACTATGATTTTAAAAGATAAAAAGAATAATAAGACATGGGAAAAGAGCGACCCAAGTAGTTTCCCACGACAAATAAGCATGGGAAAAATGAAAGCGCGGAAAGAAGAGAATTGGCGAAAATAAATAAAAAGTAAAAAAGGATTCTTGCCACGCAAGGAGAAAGAGACGGCAAATAAACAAAAAAAAACAAAACGTGTCAGTAAGCTAGTTCTGGAGAAAGAACACAAACATTGTCGCCGATATCAGTATCGGCGACAATGTTTGTGTTCACTAATTAAACTATTTTAAATTATGTGCATCTTTTTCTCTCCGTTTCGTTAAGAAAAGGATAGAAGATAATATTTTAGTTTAATCCTGTCAAATTAAGATATTCCATAGACAGTTTAGACGCGATTATAAACATGGCGGCTAAAAATACGCCAGTTTACGTCAGGAGTGCACTAATTTGACAGGTCTAAACTGACATTTTATCTTCTGTCCTTTTCTTAATGAAATAGAAAGAAAAAGATGCACATAACTTAAATTTAATTTAGTTTGTGAATAACAGAATCGGCGCCATTGTCTACAGTCCACGAAATATCCATTGATTGATAGAACCATTATTGTACGGTTTTATTTTGAACTAGCCGTTTATGTACTCTTTTTGACGTGACAACGTCTTATAAATTGGTTTGCCGGGTGACACTTTAAGAAACT
The DNA here is from genome assembly GCA_037179545.1 of Sesamia inferens. Taxonomy (NCBI): domain Eukaryota; kingdom Metazoa; phylum Arthropoda; class Insecta; order Lepidoptera; family Noctuidae; genus Sesamia; species Sesamia inferens. The sequence goes on from CM073925.1 coordinate 31,145,922, forward strand.
GCGTTACGCTCCGCTCACGTTATGCGCTCACAATGAGAGCGAGTGAGAGGCACGCGTCCCTTCCACTCGGGCATGGTTAGCCCGCCTAAGAGCGAGAGAGACAGACATATTAATGATATATTATATATAATATGTTTATATTATCTTTATATTTTTTCGTTTTAGTTGTTTATTTTCTATACGAATGAATATTCACATTAAAATTATTTTACCACTCAAAGTCGTTGTCACGTAAAACTTTCGCCCGTATACCGACTTTACAGGCAACCAATTTTTTTTAATAATTATAAACTAGTGCTTGACTGCAATACCGCCTGATGGTAAGCAGTGATGCGGTCGTTGATGGTAAAACGCGCTAGTTTATTAAATCCATTCACTTAAAAAACTTAGTGAATAGGAAGGAAGACGGCAGTTGAGCGAGGTGGTGCAATGTTAAACCCAACAATACGACCAACGATGCTGCGCCAGAGGGAGTTTGATGTGGTGACCCTCCACGACCAAAATCCCGACACAACAACACTTAGCGCATCATACCCGGCACACATCGCAACACAACTGCTCAGACCCGTCCTCCGTACGGCTTCACCAGGCATCATACCGGAATACGACGAATCGCTAGGCGGTAAGACTTTGTCTGGTGGGTGGTAACTTCTGCCGGCAGCCGATGTGGACTTCTCTATCTAGAACTGCCAATAACAATCTTGTACGTATATTCTATATTAAATCAGATTCCTAGTAACAGTATAATTCTACGTTCAAGTTATTACGATAAGTATAGAAATAGAAATTAATATTATGTTCTTATGTCAGAAAATTAATTCGCCCACGACAACCCACAGGGATTGCGGATGACTAGAAATTTAATATTGAAAATACGATATTAGTCGATCTTGACTTGAGATTACTTTCATAAGAAAACTGAATCCCTTATTTTATATTGTTTAGTGAGCCGTAAGTCAAAAGCTTGTTAACTTCTAAGCACCTCGAGCTTAATGAAAATCTAATCATCTCTTTGTTTCATTTGAAACATGTGGCTAAATTAATCTTTTTTTCCTTTTGGGGCGAGCAATCATTCTGAAAACTCCCGAAAAAAATAAAAGGTGTTGTTTTGCATCACGAACACAATAAACCCTTTTTTAGCCAACAATTCGGGGCCTAAGCTAAGACCATTACACAAACTATGACAGACACGGTTCACCTATTCGGTCAATGAACCTGGGTCACGCGATTTCCCTAACACATCCGGGTCGTACATTACACCCTTTAGAAGAAATTGTCAGTATGCTTTTCATTATAAAATGAATAACAAAATTATTAAAACTATTTTGTTCTGAATAATAAATATAGTTTAAAATACTAAAAAAACATGCTTTTAAAGAATATCAAACTAAAAAGTCGTCGTCATGGCTGAGACCCTGGAAGACTTGGACAAAATGCTCAATGATCTCAGTAGAGCTTCCCAACAAGTGGGTCTAAAGATGAACATGGATAAGACGAAGATCGTGTCGAACTCTCATGTCGCACCCACTCCAATTCTAGTTGCTCTACACTCGAAGTTGTTGACGAGTACATATACCTGGGACAAACAGTCCAACTAGGTAGGTCCGACTTCGAGAAAGAGGTGTCTCGTCGAATCCAGCTCGGCTGGGTAGCGTTCGGGAAGCTACGATACATCTTCTCGTCGTCCTAGATACCACAGTGTCTTAAGACTAATGTCTGACGTCTGAATGATGACTTACGGAACTGAAACGTGGTCGCTCACAATGGGCCTCATACGAAGGCTCAGAGTCACACAAAGGGCAATGGAAAGAGCTATGCTCGGAGTTTCTCTGCGTGATCGAATCAGAAATGAGGAGATCCGCAGAAGAACCAAAGTCACCGACATAGCTCTGCGAGTCGCTAAACTGAAGTGGCAGTGGGCAGGGCACATTGCTCGTAGAACCGATGGCCGATGGGGCAGTAAGGTTCTGGAGTGGCGGCCACGTACTGGAAGACGCAGCGTAGGGAGGCCCCCAACAAGGTGGACCGATGACCTGGTGAAGGTCGCGGGAAGCCGATGGCTGCGGGCAGCACAAGACCGGTCAGCGTGGAAAGCCTTGGGGGAGGCCTTTGTCCAGCAGTGGATATCCATAGGCTGAAGAAGAAGAAGAAACTAAAAAGTTAAAAATAATTTTAAAATTAAATTTATGACAGTATATTATAACCAATACTTGTACTTTGGGCCATAATTTTTGTATATTAAGCGCCTCACGCTTTTTTCTCATTTTACTAGTATTCATATTACATCAATTTATTTCAGACTGTTTCACAGGATTAACCTTAATAGGAGACTCTAGTGCCTAGGATATTGAAAATTAGATATTTGAAGAAACTATTGCCGGCGCGCTGCTTCCGACCTCTCTCCCTGTAAGGTGCGAAAAAGATAGTTGCGGCTCAGGCTGATTTTACCTACAAAAACGTTGTTCAAAAGTATACCTATGCTTCTATTATTTTCTTTTTTGTCAAAAACTTATCACATTTGTCTAATAGTCTTTCTTTTTTAATAATTATAAACTAGCGCTTGACCCCAATCCCGCCTGATTGTAACCAGTGATGCGATCGTTGATGATATAGCGCGCTAGTTTATTAAGAACCTATTCACTCAGATTGAGCGAATAGGAAGGAAGACGGCAGTTGAGCGAGGTGATGCAATGTTATACCCAACAACACGACCAACGATGCTGCGCCAAAGGGAGATTAACCTGAACACCCTCCACGACCAAACTCCCAACACAACAACATTTGGCGCATCGTACCCGGCACACATCGCAACACAACTGCTCAAACCCGTCCTCCGTACGGCTTCACAAGACATCATGCACACATGCATCATGAACACGACAAATCGCTTGGCGGCAAGGCTTTGGCTTGTGGGTGGTAACTTCTGCCGGCGGCCGGTGTTATGGCCTACTACCGAGTCGTCTGATCAATGCGGTAAAATGGATTATTTTTCGTGATTTTGAAATATAATATTTCTTTTTTTAATTAAATTTCGTAAAATATCAAATGATAGCGGCACGAATAATCACGGTGTAAAATTGTAAAAAAAAAATTACTCTAAAAGCATTATCTACGAAGCAAACAGCGGAATACTTTTGTATAGAGAAAACACCACAAGAGTTCCATCTTAAGTATCATCTTCTGTCTCTTCCTCAATGAAATTGAAAGAAGAAAGTGCACTTTACTTAAATACAATTTAGTTTGTTGACAAAGCAACCGGCGCCAATATTTTGTTTTGCAGAAAAGGTCTTTCACAAACAACTGTGCTTACTAAAACTAATATAAAACTGCTTATTTCCTGAACCCACAGCATGAACAAACGATTGTATACTAACATGTTTTTCGATAACCAGGACTCGTAAACTCGATGCTATAAGTGCGTCAACAAGGACGTCCATGCTTTCTTCTCGTGTATTTCACAAGTTATTTTAATCTGATCCCAACATTGTTTAGTCCTAAACACAATCCACTCTGTGACAATGTTACGCTAGTCCAATATTTATATTCATTCGAAATCACGGTTAGTGCAGTGGTTAAGCTATTGACTGCTGCGCTACGTGTCGCGGGTTCGATTCCCGCACGGAACAAATATTTGTATGACCTACATGTAGTTGTTCCGGTTCTGGATGTTTGTGTATGTGGTTTATATGTTTGTAAACGCACCAACGATACAAGAGAAATTCCTAGTGTGGGGCAATGATATTTGTTTTTTTTTTTTTTAATGGAGGCACGTAGGCGGAAATGTTAAGAGGTAAGAGGAAGTCCAGTAGTAATCTTTACGGCTTCAGTGTCCTCATACCAAATTTTATCCAAACCGGTCAAACCGTTTCTGAAATTAACCGAGCCAGAAAAATATTTTAAAAATTGTTAACAGTCTATGTATGTATTTTCATGATAATAATGATTATAGATTTAGAAAATATATAGCTATTATTTTGAGACACACACCAGTCAATTTCAATTATTTGTCAGTTCAAATAGATGAAATTGTATCAATCAACAAGCTCATCATTTAAATTCGTGATTATTAATGACGCATGTTAACTAATTGAACCCCTGCGCCTTGTTGTTTATACCGCGTACATCGAAGGATTGGAACAATTTGCCTGCGGCTGTCTTCCAGTCTAATTACAAGTCTCCAAAGCTAGAGTGAATAGGCATAATAAACTTCTGCGCTATACCATCAACGATTGCATCACCACTTTACATCAGGCAAGATCATGCAAAAATATGTGAGCTGTTACGCCCTTTATACCTGGGGCTTTTATTTAGTTAATAAGTTTTTACTTATTTATTTTAATGATAATTTATTTTTGCTTTACTGGTATTATGGCGTGACTAGCTGACATATGATAAATAATTTAATTGTTTTTGTGTTTTCTTGTGTTCATTACTGTACCTTCATAGTATTGTACAAAGTCAGGTGTTTTTTTTTTAATGAACAGACAGGTGTGCTGCTGGGAAGTTTGTTCCGCCACTTCTTCTTCCCAGCGAAAGCACTAGGGAGTGGCGAAGGGCGGGCGTTTTAGGGGACTGTCTAGTGAAGCCGTACGGAGGACGGGTCTGAACAGATGTGTTGCGATGTGTGCCGGGTACGACGCGCCAAATGTTGTTGTGTCGGGAGTTTGGTCGTGGAGGTTCTTCAGATCAATCTCCCTTTGGCGCAGCATCGTTGGTCATGTTGTTGGGTTTAACATTGCATCACCTCGCTCAACTGCCGTCTTCTTTCCTATTCGCTCAGTTTTCCTGAGTGAATAGACTCTTAATAAACTAGCACGCTTTACGATCAACGATCGCATCACTGATTAACATCAGGCGGGATTGCGGTCAAGCGCTAGTTTCTAATTATTAAAAAAAAAAAATAAGTCAAGCACACATAAAAAAAATGTGCCTATGTGTGTCTCATCCCATTACGATATAAAAACTTCATACATTACAGAATTAAACGGGCTGAATTCCAATTCCCACCGACAAGGATTTTCACTGAATTAAATAAACTCTCTATTATCACATATAAATTTACACTGCCTCTAATTAAAACTCGATAATTATGCAAATTGATTCCCACAGCGCAAAACCATTGGGACACACCGACCTAAAATTAATCAAATGGAAAAAAGTCATGTCTGCTCCTCAATCAAGAGAAAATTTGACGCGTCACCAATAAAAATGTCTATTTTATTATTCACTTAGAAACTTTTAACGAGAAAAGTTGATGTTTAAGTTTTCGAGTTTTCAGCAGGTCTTGCTTTGTTGAATAAAAAAATATGGCACTTCTCGATTCTTGGAATTCGTCACGTTGAGTGTTTCAATAAAGTTGAGAAAATAAAGATGTATCTGGGAATTTAAAATTAACGACGAACGACTTTTTATATTTTTGCCGTAATTGATGTTAGTAGATAACAAAGTATAACTTCAGTGGGTTGGATCGATTTTCGATTACTGATTATCCTTCTCGTAAGCAAATCATGCGCATGATCATGGACTTACGGACACCAGTGTGGCTATCATGAGTTTTAATTACAAGACTCAATCATACACATCGATCGAATTTGGTGCTCTCATTGGTTGAGAGTTCTTATAACCTTTTGGGAGTACGGCACACATTTACAGGTGTACAAGAATAAAAATATTAATTCATATTAATTAAACTGGCCATCCTGGCCACTTTGGATTCAGTCGAGAGGCTGATTGGTGACTCTGATTTAACTCGAGTTGGTCTCCAAAGCCTAGAGCACAGGCGTAGAGTAGCCAGCCTTTCGGTGTTCTATAGGATACATTTTGGGGAGTGTGCGAGGGAATTGCAGGATTTAATTCCCCCATCTCCGTTCCACCATCGGACGACCCGTCGTACGGCGAGTTTCCACCCTTATGTTGTTAACACCTCGCCTCCTCCTTTATACCGCGTACATCGAGGGACTGGAACAATCTGCCGGCGGCGGTGTTTCCGTCGGACTACAATTTGAGTGTCTTCAAGGCTAGAGTGAATAGGCTCTTAATAAACTAGTGCGCTTTACCATCAACGATTGCGTCACTGCTTACCATCAGGCGGGATTGCGGTCAAGCGCTGGTTTATAAATTAATTAAAAAAAAAAAAACAGAACCAGCCAATGCAATCATTATTGTTATTTTATAAATAAGAGTAATTATTAATTAATACCAACTCATAAAACATTCAGTTATAACATTTCAACAAAAGTTATAATAAAGTGTTTTACAAGCTTACAATTAAGTTTGACGATTGAAATTATGAGGTCGTATAAGAAATTTTATGTCTTATAACTTGGTAATAAAGTTTAAATTTGCTACTGGTTGGTTGGTTACTGAAATATCAATTTGTGGTACTACTCGTGGGTTACGTTAGTTCTCTGTGGGTCGTTACAGGTTGGTGGACACGGAATGGGCGTACACTCCTGAAGTTATATTGCAAGTAATGTTACCGATATAAGTGGATTTAAATTACGTTACGGAAGATTTATTGAGTTACCAGGTGAATTGCTGGAATGCCTGAAAGTTTTTATTTGAGATAGAAGTAATGGTTTCTCAAATGGGTTCGGCTTTAGGTTCGCTGAAAGCTGTTTAGTTGTTGTAACTCTGATTGGTTTTAAAGATTAAGGTAAGTTATTTATAATCATCATCAACTTTTTATCATCCCACTGCTGGTCACAGGTCTCCTTTCATATGGAGAAAGATTGAGCGTAATCACCACGCAATCAATGCTCAATGCGGGTTGGCGATTTCAGACTTAAAGTCCAGGTTTTCTCAATATGTTTTTCTTCGCCTTGTAATCCGTCATTGGTGTCCAAGATATACTTAGAAAGTACATATAACTTAGAAAAGTTACATAGGTACTTGCCTGACCTGGAATAAAATTTTTTGTTTTTCCTATTTGTGTGTATCCATATTCGGTATTTGAGTTCGTTATCCTATTCAGTACGAATAAATGAGTAAATCTGAAAGGAAATGTTTTTATCATACTAAATTATTATTATCCAAATTATGCTGTCTTTAAATATCATCGCAGGATTCTTCTTTCACGATAATTTTATTTAACCTTTGACTTATTAAAGAAAAAATCTACCAAACCGGTCATCAATCGGTCGTTTCCTACGTCTTTTAATCTTATTATAAACCAATCATCTTAATTTCGCCCCTAACGAAAGGGATCCTTTTAATTTTTCCCTATTCACCCCATAATATTTCTTTTTATTAAATAGTGTGTTTCATGTCATCCATAAAATTTGGTAAACGCTTCTATAGCTTTTACAAACCAAATGTAACAAAAGAATTATTAGTACGTAAAAAGGTGTCCTCACAAAGATTTTGCAATTTTGTTCAATTAAATTAAATTAAGCGCCGGGTACAATGTGCAAAATGTTGTTGTGTCGGGAGTTGGGTTGTGGAGGGTCTCCAGATCAATCTCCCTCTGGCGTAGCATCGGTGGTCGTGTTGTTGGATGTAACATTGCATCACCTCGCTCAACTGCCGTCTTCCTTCCACTAGCGCGCTTTACCATCAACAATTTATTTATTTTATTTTATTTATTTATTTTATTTTTTACGGACAAATCACACAGATTGAGCTAGCCCCAAAGTAAGTTCGAGACTTGTGTTATGGGATACTAACTCAACGATACTATATTTTATAATAGATAGATATATACATAAACACCCAAGACCCAGGCTATCATGACCTGGCCGGGGATCGAACCCGGGGCCTCCACATCGCAGGCAGGCGTGTTGACCGCTGCGCCACGGAGACCGACAATTGCATCACTGCTTACCATCAGGCGGGATTGCGGTCAAGCACTAGTTTATAACCAATTAAAAAGAAAAATTTATCTATGCTGTAAAAAGTAGTTATATTTGGCATAAACTTAGTGATAATTAAAATAATACGAGTAATAAGCCTATCAGGCGCTTCGTACAAAAACATATTTAGTTTGCGTAATATTTTATTAGATTTTAGAAGTATGAGTGAGAGGGTGTAATATCACTCATCCTCCATAGAAAAGGGAGAATCCCCAGACCAGACTACGTGCAGAGTCTGTTGGATACTTGCCTAATGGTTGATGTTGAGAATTTGTATATGTATACACTAATTGAATGGTAAACACAGCTTGCAAGATGTAGAATCTTTGTTTAATTGAGTTAGAGTTGTTTGTGTGTAATGTTTGATGATTCCCTATAAAATATCATTCTTGGTTTCCCTTAAAAATAAAATAAAATAAACAAAAAATAAGAATTAATATATAATAAGAAGTAAAAAAAGAAAAAAAGATATAGTGTTAACAATGAAAAATGCTTGTTTCCTGACCTGTTCATAGTTGAAGTTTATATAAAAGTATGTCATCCAAAACACGGTGCCTACATAACCCGTGTAATTCTCCGAAGACTGGTCATATGGCTTAAATCACTTTTAGGGTTACGAACATACGTACCCAAAGGGTGCTAACAGGACAACAGTTAAGGCTAGGCATCGCGGCTGTCCATCCGTGTTTTTGTCACATGCCTATCTTTTCGTCGTCTTCTCTATTATAAATATACATAACATAACACAAGTGTCGAACTTACTTTGGGTCTAGCTCAATCTGCGTGATTTGTCCGTGTATATGTGAAAAAAAAATCTTCTTAACCGTAATAGGTAGGCCTTAGACATCATTCGGTCATCATAATCATCCCAGTGTTCAATCACGGTTGCATTCGCGGCCTTCACGTTTGAGCCCGGGGTCCGTTTTCCTGCTAATTCTCCTCCATTTCGCGCGATCTTTAGCATCCTGTGGTATGAGCAATAATCTCTTGCACGCACGCCAGGCACGCAAACACGCATGTCATCTCTTACAACGTCAAGCCAGCATTTCTTTGCTCTCCTTAGCTTGTTCCGGCCTGGCAAAGGCGCCATGGCAAGACATTTGTTACCCACATAACATTTTTTCGTAGGATGTGGCCGCACCAGCGTAAGCGCGCTCCTGCAGTTTGTCTTAACGGTATGAACCATGAATATAGATTTATTATATTTGGAAGTGATAACTTCTTTAACCTTTTTTGAAAGTCGATAAAACGAAAAGCGACACTGAAAAGAAACAGACATATAATTATATAGCGTTGCTTATTCGTTTGCTCGTTTTAATTTAGATTTCAAGTACCAATGTAACTTTTCTAAGTATATCTTGGACACCATGGATTGATTATAAGGTGAAGGAAAACATCTTGAGGAAACCTGGACTTTCAGTTTGAAATTGCCAACCCACATTGAGCAAGCGTGGTGGTTACGCTCAATCCTTCTCTGAGACGAGATCTGTGCCCAGCAGTGGGACTATAAAATGGTTGTTTATGAAACAAGTGCTTGACTGCAATCCCGCATGATGGTAAGCAGTGATGAAATCGTTGATCGTAAAGCGCGCTAGTGCTGCTAAGCGATTTGTCGTGTTCCGGCATGATGTCTGGTGAAGCCGTACGGAGGACGGGTCTGAGCAGTTGTGTTGCGATGTGTGCCGGGCACGATGCGCCTAATGTTGTTGTGTTGGGAATTTGGTCGTGGAGGGTCTTCAGATCAATCTCCCTTTGGCGCAGCATCGTTGGTCGTGTTGTTGGGTTTAACATTGCATCACCTCGCTCAACTGCCGTCTTCCTTCCTATTCGCTCAGTTTTTCTGAGTGAACAGGCTCTTAATAAACTAGCGCGCTTTACCATCAACGATCGCATCTCTGCTTACCAACACCTTTTATTTTTTCGGGAGTTTTCAGAATTATTGCTCGCTCCAAAAGGAAAAAAAAGATTAATTTAGCCACATGTTTCAAATAATACAAAGAGATGATTAGATTTTCTTTAAGCTCGAGGTGCTTAGAAGTTAACAAGCTTTTGACTCACGGCTCACTGAACAATATAAAATAAGGGATTCAGTTTTCTTACGAAAGTAATCTCAAGTTAAGATCGTCTAATATCATATTTTCAATATTAGATTTCTAGTCATCCGCAATCCCCGTGGGTTGTCGTGGGCGAATTAATTTTCTGACATAAGAACATAATATTAATTTCTATTTCTATACTTATCGTAATAACTTGAACGTTAAATTATACTGTTACTAGGAATCTGATTTAATATAGAATATACGTACAAGATTGGTATTGGCAGTTCTAGATAGTGAAGTCCACATCGGCTGCCGGCAGAAGTTACCACCCACCAGACAAAGCCTTGCCGCTAAGCGATTTGTCGTGTTCCGGCATGATGTCTGGTGAAGCCGAGGACGGGTCTGTGCAGTTGTGTTGCGATGTGTGCCGGGCATGTGTGATGCGCCTAATGTTGTTGTGTTGGGAGTTTGGTCGTGGAGGGTCTTCAGATCAATCTCCCTTTGGCGCAGCATTGTTGGTCGTGTTGTTGGGTTTAACATTGCATCACCTCGCTCAACTGCCGTCTTCCTTCCTATTCGCTCAGATTTTCTGAGTGAGCAGGCTCTTAATAAACTAGCACGCTTTACCATCAACGATCGCATCACTGCTTTGCGCTAGTTTATAATTATTAAAAAAAAAACACTATGAAATACAAAAGTTATTTTGAATGTGTCACTATTCACTCATACTACAGAAACTTCTACTGTTATGGTCCCCTGTCCACTGTGTTGGCCGGGTATCCGTGGTCTGAAACATGCTTGGCCGTTTTTATTCCCTTTTCACCCTTACGCGATAACCCGTGTAATTCCCCAAAAGACGCCACATTATGATAAAACCATTTTTAACAATTTGTATATGAAGGCACGCCCACACAACATGATTGATTGCGTGGTAGGTATATACAACAACAATAATAGACCTACATAATTAAATGTAGATACTGATTAAAAATGTCACGCGAACTAAACATTTTTGTGTATTTGTTTTCATGAATATTATGTTAAATTATTGTGTAAGTTATGTATGGAAACTTTGCGGTGAATGGATTAATTGGCGTCTTGTTACAGGACTAAACTCAGTTTTCTGATTTTGGTTTTCATACTATATTTTTAGTTCAATGCCTTCTAATTAAATTAACATTAAAACTTAAAACATAATTAACTACTGCTAATGTACAAAAAGTGTCGGCTTCGTGTTTCGCTGCCTGTTGTCATGTAGCAGGCCACGAAACCGGCAGTACACAACACCTTTCGGCCAGAACTCTTCAGAATGTGTCGGAACGCGCACCACGAACGACTGGCGCGACTCCAACCTCTCGACTTTCAAAGTCCTATTAGTCTTAATGCGCAGATACTCCACGACCCTCAAGCTTCGCAGAGTGGTGCAGTCTGGAGACATGCAGCAGCGTTGTCAGTACTGCTAGACGCAGCAGCATGTTGGGTCCTGCCAGAGCACTATCATACTGATTCTGACAAGGAGGCTTCTTCTTCTTCCTCTTCTCTAAGGGATAATAATGAATCTCGGGAACTACTGGTCCAGGTTGAAAAATCCTTTTTGCGTTAGATAGCCCATTAATCCAGGAAGCCTTTAGGCTATATAACATCACGTTACGACCAATAGGAGCAGTGCATATAAAAAAAAAGAAATTTCACCTACGCGGGTCAAACCTCGCGGCGCAGCTAGTAAATTATAAACTAGTGCTTGACCACAATCCCGCCTGATGGTAAGCAGTGATTCAATCGTTGATGGTAGAGCGCGCTAGTTTATTCAGAGCCTGTTCACTGTAGCCTTGAAGATACTTAAATTGTAGTTCGACGGAAACACAGCCAATGACAAATTATTCCAGTCCCTACGCGGTATAAAAGACGAGGCAAAAAGCTTCGTCCAAATCGTAGTGGTGTCAACAACGTAAGGGTGGAAAGTCGCCGTACGACGGGTCGTCCGATGGTGGAACGGAGATGGGGGAACTAAATCATGCAATTCCTTTGCAAACTCACCAGAATGCATCCTATAGAAAACCGAAAGGCTGGCTACTCTACGCCTGTGCTCCAGGCTTTGGAGACCGTTTCGAGTTAAATCTGGGTCGCCAATCAGCCTCTTCGCACAAATTTCCAAAAATAAACCCTGTAAAAACACGTGACGCTTCACGAAAAAATAAAACTAAATATGAGTGTATCAAATTAAATAAGAGAAGAAAAAAGAAACTGATTCAAAATAAATTCAAAAAACAATAAGATTTGGTTTGTATAAAGCAAACTGCAGGCAAGTTCACGGTATTTATGAATACTCCCTTTGCTCACTATAATCTGTAATGCATTTAGCGACCAGAAAAGACAGTATGAAAAGAAAAACATTTACTTGCTTAATATTTCCTTTTGTTACAACAGAGAGATGTGATTCAACTTTGTTGAAGCATTGCAGTAATAAAAATTCATTATTTCTTTGAGCTAAAATAACCTCAGAAACCAGTAGATCCACCATCCTGACTCACAGTATCTAAAACATAAATCTGGCTAGCCTTTTTCCATTCCCTTTTATTGCGTTGCAATTGGTTTCCAGTCCAACTAGATGTTGCAAAAGACTTGTATTTTACACGGTACCACACCATGATAACACTAAGTTTAGTTAAGAGGTAAATGATACCCCTTAGTATATAACGTAGGATAGTACACGAAGACGACTTTCTTTTATAATTATGAGGTTCAAAAATTGCAGTTGCGATTCGTCGTGTTCTGGCATGATGTCTGGTGAAGCCGTACGGAAGACGGGTCTGAGTAGTTGTGTTGCGATGTGTGCCGGGTACGATGCGCCAAAAATGTTGTTGTGTCGGAAATTAGATCGTGGAGTCTGTAGATTAATCTTCCTCTGGCGCGGCATAGTTGGTTGTGTTGTTGAGTATGACAATGCATAACCTCGCTCAACTGCCGTCTTCCTTTCCATTCGCTCAGTTTTTTTGAAAGAATAGGCTCTTAATAAACTAGCGCGCTTTACCATTAACGATTGCAGTACTGTGGGATTGCGGTCAAGCATTAGTTTATAATATTAAAAGAAAAGATCAAGAAAACGATAGTCAAATACGCCTAAAATATCACTGATTTTGAGCGACGTAGATTACGTTCGTATAGCTCTTCTTAATTAAACAAAAGGCATTTAAATCCTTTGCTGTCAGTGTGCTTTATTAAGTCCCTAATACCGAAATATCACCTTCAACAATATGGACCCAACTTTTGTTATTGTTCTTACTTTTGCATCAAAATGCGGGGGGAAATGTTGATTTTAGCTTATCGTCACTTTCCATGCGAATTCTAAATGACGTTATAATACGTTATTTGAATAAGATTAGACGTAAGAAATCAAACCAATGCCTCGTTTAAAGGCGTTGGCAAGATTCGGCTTATCTTCGGGAAGTTTAATTATTGGATTTTAGTACCGCTGTTAATAACGTCACGGCTGTTTTGGAAACGCCGTTTTTGGGTTGTTTCACGTTGAAAGCGATACTAAAGGTGTGAAATAAATGCAGCTAAAATCAATAACAGAGAGAATATTTGCAAATTTTTGTATAAGACATTGTTAATTGCGATGAAGCATCATTTATTCACTGTTTTTGTTCTACTTGTTATACTTTGGTTAGCTTGGAAAACCTTTCCGTCAGAGTTTTTGATAAGAGACAGGAAAGTTTATACGAATTTGATATTGAATTAAAATAAAATGAAAGGTTTATTTGCTGATTTTTTACTTTGCTTTTGTAAATGTATGTGTTAATGTATCCGGACTGCATAAAGCATGCAAAGGAGATATAAAGCATGCATAGGAGATGTTTCATTTTGGGCCACCACTATGTACGCTATACAGTATGTTACAAAAACCCTGTCCGACCCGTGAAGGTGTTGTTAGGTATCGTTAGCTGATTCTACTAATGCGTACATAACCTGGCTAAACTAAAAAAAAAATACCCCCTTAAAAATAAATAACTTAAATAAAATAAATAGGTAATTTCATGGCAACACAGGCACAGGTCATGACCTCAGTTGACCTAATGCATGTAGGTATTGGTAGTCTAACCACGTTTATCGACTCTAGAAAGAAACAATGATACCTACTTTGGCAGCTCGTGAAAAGAACTTTTTTTTAAGTAGAAAGGTCGTCTGACCCTCCGAATGTATCTTCGAATTTCATTCGATGAGCACAATGGCTGTGGCGGAGATGTTGTTCCATATTTCGTTCACTAAGAACGATACCGGTCTGGCACCGTCCCACGAGATTAGCACGGTGTTTCACAACGTTAGTCCACTCCTACCAATCCACTGCTCGCCGAACTGATAGTGGAGGTACTCACGTACAGGTCGGCAAAAATATGGTGGGGCACCGTCATGCTGGAACCACATTGACCAAGAAGTAGTCACATCCGAATCGTTCAACACCTGATCACAACACAACACAAAATAATTGCAGTTTCACTAGGTACCTTCCATCAGCAGGTTACATTACGTTAGAAAACTATGTGATCACACAATAAACGATACGTCTACACGGACGCCATGTCTACGCGAAACTAATAAATTTAAAATAAAAATGATTTTTATTTCATAAAAATAGGTACTCTAACTGCACGGCGGTGCCCTTTGACTAGAGGTGTGAAAGTATTCAAAATATTTCTCGTATCGATTTTTGGTATCAATTTTGTATTTCAGAATTTCACGCATCGATTCAACATCGCATGGCATTCTTTAGATTTTAGAACTTTCACATAACTTAAATCAGGTGAACTTAAATGCTTTACATTGTTTATAATATTCTCCTAAAATCGTATTTCATAAGACCTTTCTAGTTCCTATTTACTAATAATAGGTAATACTTGTGTTACAATATTGTTATGAGTAATTAATCGATAATCAAAAAAAGTACTTTTACCATTAGGTAATCTGTGTTTTTACAACAAATCATTCGGCCAGGTACAGTTTCGAATAATAGCAACGTTATTACGCAAAAATTAGTACAGCTCTAATTATTCCTTTGCCGCCGTCGGCGGCTAGACACACTGACGCCGCTAAAGAACCTAAAAAAATAATCAAAAGAAAGCCGACAATTATAAGGTCTAAAATGGTGTTTACACTTTTTTAAATTTCCCGAATTTTGGGGAAGTTACAGGGTAAAAAAGATTATTTCAAAATTCATTAGTATTGTTACTATGATGATTATGCAAAATTTTATATTTTATTTGGTCATTTGTTTACCTAACCCTTATTATCCTTGTGGGTCGGACAGGGTTTTCGTAACATACTGTATAGATAAAAAGGAAAAAAATAAAAGATTTTCATAAAAATACTACTAAATTAATTTACACAAAAATAAAAGTATATATAATAAATTATTTCAAACGTTTTTTAGTGAGATAACCCTCTATTAAGGTAGCCATGACAGTGGTTATGACGTTTGATTGGCGACTTTGACAGTTCTATTTTCCCGTTGTGTTCGTATCGAGTGTTGATTTGAGTTGATTGTGTTTATTTAATGGGCCGTATGTTCGGAATTCATATTTTGTTTTTTTCGCAGTCATATGGTAGATAATATAGATACGATAGCCTTAGATACATGAGACGTAAATCAAATGTCACTGTCAAAATCTTATTTCGCTTATTACTGACCACCATATTTATTAGTAGTTGTGTTGCACTCCTTGGCAGAGTTAAATTGAATCTGTATAAAAACTAAGTCAAAATATAGGAAATTAACATTAAAAACAGTTAACTATAGCGTAACTATCATCATCATCATCATCATCAACCTTTTCATCGTCCCACTGCTGGGCACAGGTCTCCTCTCATACAGAGAAGGATTGAGCGTTATCACCACGCTTGCTCAATGCGGGTTGGCGATTTCAGACTTATAAAAGTCCAGGTTTCCTCAAGATGTTTTTCCTTCACCTTCACAGTCAATGGTGTCCAAGATATACTTAGAAAATACATATAACTTTAGAAAAGTTACATTGGTACTAGTCTGACCTGGAATCGAACCCGCGCACTCATACTTGAGAGGCTGGTGTTTTAACCACTAGGCCATCACGACTTATAACCGTAACTATACCTAGCATTACTATACCTGTATAGCGTAACTACTGTACCTATAGGCTCCATACATTTCTGAAATATCTCCTTTTCATTACTTTCAGTCTAATCATAGTGATTGAATGATTAGACTCTCACTCCTGGGAAACAGGCCTTCTCTCGGTGAGAAGAAGTGGGTCGTAATCTACCACGCTGGCCCAGTGCGGATTGGTAGATGTCACATGTCTTAGATATATATGTATACTATACTGTACTACACTTTCATATGCATTCTTATTATACATCACTATTATAAGGCAACACTTAAGTGTCAGTGGGCCGGGCATATTGCCCGTAGGACCGATGCCCAATGGGGCCGACGACGTTCTCAAATGGCGCCCACGCACTGAAAGACACAGCGTGGGTAGGCCCCCGACAAGGTGATAAACCTTGGGGGAGACCTATGTCCAGCAGTGGACGTTTGTCGGCTCTTCCTGCAATATTTAAATGGCTAATAGTAAATACTAGTAATTTCTATAGTATTTACATATACAATATGTAAAGAAACCCTGTCCGACCCATAAGGTCAATAAAGGTTAGGTAAACACATGACCAAATATAATATAAAAATTTACGTAATCATCATAGTAACAATAGTAACGAATTTTGAAATAATCTTTTTTCCCGCGAATTAATTCCAACTTTCCCGAAATATGGTAAATTTTAAAAAGTGACAACACCATTTTGATGGTGTTATTATAAGCGATGCGACCACGTGCCGCGTGCCTTGCCCCCCGTCGCCCGCGGAAGGGTTGTCTACCGCACATGTATTAAGTTACCTCTTTTTGCGAAATAATATTTTTCCCGGCTTTGTATCCATGAATAGAATCCGTTATTTATACCTAACAATACCTTCACGGATCGGACAGGGTTTTCCTTACATATTGTATATATCGTGTTTCGAACACGGTTTTGGTATAATTAATTAAACCATAATTAATTTAAAAAAACGTAGCCCAACACTACAACACTTGGAGTTACTATGTGAGTTTATGTGCTGGCAGTAGTAATTCATAGTAAAAAAAAGAAATTTTTGCAGACAACGATGGATCTGTACAGGATAAATAGCGCTATTCCTTTTTCACAACGGTAAATTGACGGATTTAGCGCGTCAGGGTAGGGCACTCAACTCACATACACAAATAGTTAAACCAGGAACAACTAGCTATTTTTTTGTTACATGTAGAAATCGAACCCGCGACACGGCAGCGCAAAAGTCGATCGCTCAGTCACTACCGGAAACGTTGTCGTTCAAAATAAATCTTATAAAACGCTACTTCACTTTACGCTGTTTTATTCATTAAAAATTAAACATTGCTTTTATAGGGAGCTCCTACTTTAATAAGACTCCATCAAGAAGTTTGAGTAATATTCATTGAATAAAGTATTATAAATTTTAATTCATTTGCTCGATGAATTTTATATATAATATAATGACTTGATATTTACCTTATGATTATGATAATATTTATTATTCCTTCAAATAAAATTTTACGGATCGCAATACCTTATAATGCTTTTTTATAGACGTCTTCCAACGTAAACTGATTCGGATCATGGTCAAATAGGTTGGTAGATCAAATCAAATCAAAATTGTTTATTTCAAATTGGTGCTTTTGAATAGTCACTGTCGATCAGTCCAAGTAAAGTGAAGCTAAATTCCATGTTCCAAAGCGTGGATCTCTATGGAGAAGAACGTGTAAGAAACTGCATGGACACTCAAGACTGACTTACACGGGAGTAAGTAACAAAGAACTGGCCGTTCGAGTAACAGCTGAGGCTGAGGTCCATTGGTGTACCCAGGGGAGGAGGCCAGCCCTCCCTGGAAATCTCGCAGAACATCATCATCATCATCATCAACCTTTTATCGTCCCACTGCTAGGCACAGGTCTACTCTCATACAGAGAAGGATTGAGCGTAATCACCACGCTTACTCAGTGCGGATTGGCGATTTCAGACTTAAAGTCCAGGTTTCTTCAAGATGTTTCCCTTCACCTTCAGCAATTGATGTCCAAGATATACTTAGAAAGTACATATAACTTTAGAAAAGTTACATTGGTACCTGCCAGACCTGGAATCGAACCCGCGCACTCATACTTGAGAGGCTGGTGTTATAACCACTAGGCTAGGGCCTAGTGGCGGGTTCTTCCCTAGTTACTAATCATAGTCAAAACGGGGACTTATACACGATTATTTGTGTCTATTTGCCCTACCAGCCTACTAATACCTATTGTTCCATGTAGATGTGATTGTGTAGTTTGTAAGACAAAACAGCAGGGGATGTTTCCATCCCAAAAATTTTACTCCAACTCAATTTTATTATGGCACAGAAGTTACCGACGAATAAACGGTCTCCAAAGCCTGGAGCACAGGCGTAGAGTAGCCAGCCTTTCGGTCTTCCATAGGATGCGTTTTGGTGAGTGTACGAGGGAATTGCATGATTTCATTCCCCCATCTCCGTTCCAACATCGGACAACCCGTCGTACGGCGAGTTTCCACCCTTACCTTGTTAACACCACTACGACGTAGCGACGATGCCTTCTCCTTTATACCGCGTACATCGAGAGACTGGAACAATTTGCCAGCAGCGGTGTTTCCGTCGGACTACAATTTGAGTGTCTTCAAGGCTAGAGTGAATAGGCTCTTAATAAACTAGTGCGCTTCACCATCAACGATTGTGTCACTGCTTATAATCAGGCGGGATTGCGATCAAGCGCTAGAGTACAATTTATTAAAATAAAATAAAAACCATACGTTTGCAAGTCACTTAACTTTAATCATCGTTTAACCTGACGTTTCCAGAACTCTGAATTGGACCCATCGTTTTTTGCCCGTTACCCGTGTCAAAAGACCGATCAGAAAAAACATCTTTGGAACGCTTGGTAGGGCTGATTCTCATTTACAAGGCCTATCCGTTCTTATGTCCCGTGAAAAGCAATAAGTTCAGTGTGTTCATGAAATGAACACTTCATTACTTCCAGAAATCTTCCAGGTATGTCTGAAATTTATGTATATGTCTGAAAGAATACTCCAAATATATCCTCGTCTATGGCTAAAATAAGGCACTTATTATCTCGTAGAAAACAGAGAACCGTAAAACCCACTTGTTTTATAATATTGAAAGGCAACACTATCGAGGCGGGATTTATCCATATTCCCGCAGGAAGATAGAAAATGGTTCACTGAAATTTTTATGCAAATAGAAGTAGCTTAGCTTTTAGTTTCCAGTGTTATTTTTATTTATTTGTGAACCTGGAGATGTTCGTGTTGTTGAGTGGAGGTTTAAAAGATTTGTTATTACCGTATTCGAATACACGCATCCTGCTAATGTTATTTCCTACTAATGTTATCGAAAGTTTGTGAGGATGTATGGCTATACATGGATGTATGTATGCATGAATGTTTGTCTTCAGGGCGATCCACACAATAGTGACACCCTGGCGTTTCCTCCCGCCTTTGCCGGAATAGGAACCTCCCGAAGCAACCGTGTTCAGTGAGGATCTGCGTCAGGTGAAAGTCGAGGGTGCTGTGGCGCCTCTCTAACCACTCCTCAAAGAGGGGACTAACCGCCGCTATTGTTATATCGCACTGGGTTGCGCCAATCGCACTCTCCATTTCGCCATGAGATCCTGAGGTGCTCTATCCGCCGTACCGCGGTTTCTCGCGGCAGAGGAGTTATGCCCCGGAGATTTGCCTCCTCTCGCCACCCCCACATATGTGCGAGGGCTTTAGCTTCCAGATCCCATGGCGGCAATAGTATGGAGCCATATCAGTAGGAAAGCGGACCCCGGGCTCCAACGCGAAAGCCGCGGATGCGACCGGGATTATGCGCTGAGATGATGATGATGATCCCATGGCAGCAATTTGGCAAGAAGGCTCGCCGCCTTAGCGGAGACCTTGCGGTATCCCCGAATCAAACGAACGGCCATGACGCTCTGGGATGCGGTAAGCATCGACCTGATTGCTTCCTTAGCGACCGCGCCCACACCGGTGCCTCGTAAAGGGCCATGGACTACACGGCCCCCGCGTAGAGCCTCCGGCAGGAGGCGTTTGGTCCCCTAGATTGGGTAGGAGTCGCCTCAGGGTAGCCCCGGCCCGTTACAATCTGGGAGCCAAAAGTCGGAAGTGCTCCTTGGTCTCGTAGGGTTCAGCCTAAGTTTCATTGAAAACGCGGAAAAAAATTAATTATTTAAGACATCACATTAGAAATCTCAAAAGTAATAGTATTTCTTCATTATTTAATGGACATAATTATACATATTAACCTTCGTTTTTAATCATTCTATCTATTTAAAAACCCGCATCAAAATCAGTTGCGTAATTTTAAAGATTTAAACCTAGAATACGGTAAGAGAAATTGTCATTAACCGCGATGGCTTAACAATAATGATATATCAATAAACAGTTATCTACCTTACATTTTTTTTTGTTTTATTGAGGTGTAGAATTATATAGATTTTTCCTTTTTATGCGAATCCTATTAGAACTAGACCGGTGATTTTTTGATTCCGTTATTTTTAAGAACTATTTAAGCCTGCTATTCCGATTTTCTGCACTTCTGTCTGTATTACTTTGCATATCACAATAACATACGACTACATATACCTATTCAATTAAAGAGAGTGTAAGGTCTAAATTATTTCCCTCGTTAAACCTACCACCTGTATACAATAACACCATTATTGTCCTGACACCACCACGGCCTAATTTTTCTATCTTTGTTGGACACAAAGAGACCATAATCTCCTAAGTGAACACCGTTCCCTTTGCGTCCATTAACGATGTAATCACCTTTGTGAGTAATTTTTTTGTAAAACATATAATGGAGTCAAAAATTCATGGCATGCTAATTTAATTTCGTCGTGACCGAATTTTGGGGTATGAGAAGGAATAGAATTGATTGATGCTTGTGATTGCGTCATTAAATTAGTTATTGATTTTCTTCAGATAATAATTTAGTCATATAACCGTCTAAGATTATTGCCTCGACAATTTTATTACGTTAAAACAATTGAGCGGATAGTAGAATTTGATCTATATTAATTGAAGACACAAAAGTAAGCCGAGATTTAATTAATGAAAACACGATTCTTAGAAATTTTCGTCCAACTAACGATTAAATTGTTTTATATTAAACTAGTGCCGCCAGCGACTTCGTTCGCGTGGAGTTGGTTATGCTCCGCTCCTATTGGTCGCAGCGTGATAGCCTACAGCCTTCCTGGATTAAAGGGCTATCCAACACAAAAAGAATTTTTCGAAACGCACCAGTAGTTCCTGAGATTAGCGCGTTAAAACAAACAAAACAAACAAACAAACTCTTCAGCTTTATATATTAGTATAGATAAAACCTAAATATTTTTATAGCTAGAAATCATTTAGCTTAAGTAATTAAAAAGAAAATTTTAATAAATATCTATTTTTAGTTGTTATATTTTAGGTCAAATTAAAAACAACAACAAAAAATATTAATATTAAAAGATATTATATTTATTATATACTTGAAAATATAATGAATATAATATTGTAAATACTTCTTGGAATTGGCTTGTATCCTAAAAAATAATTTAATGTCCATGAGATAGATTTATAAAAAATATTGAACACGTATTTTTTATTTTTTCTTTCATTCAAATACTTATGAAGATATATTGATTTGAAATGTCGCATGACGTCACGCCGTGGTACAAAATATAGCACGGGGTAACGTAATTAGCCCCCACTCCGTAACTTTAATACGCTATATCTCAGTAGTTTTTGGTAATTACGACAAAATAAAAAATATGGGTCTTATTTTTTTTTATTATTTATAAGACGGACTAATTATTTTTTTGATTTTCATACCTTGGATACATCCCTATTATCTTTAAAAAAATATATATTTAAGTGAGCAAATGTGCACTAATGTTCACCCTATCATTGAAGAAAGGGGCAGCCGTTTAATTCTGTCTTACGTAATATAAATTACATGTTCGAAAATGAAGATTCACGGCCTAATTTAAATAAATGCTTTTTTTACGATTTTTGTTTGTTTGGCCATACTAGTAGGTAGGTGTGATAAAAATAAGGGCAATTACTAAGATGACTCAGGAGTAAACAGTGCTCAAAAAATCCTTAGATTCACTTTTACAAATGGTGAAACTTTAATCGACAACGAAGCATCTCTGCAAGCAACTTTATAGTAGCAAAGATGTGGTGGCGCATCAGCAAGATGTCAATCCTCCTAACTGGGTCAACGTTGTCCTCAGCCAATCGAAATCAATTTAAAATTGGTGAAGTCTGAATTCGCCAACCCGCATTGAGCAAGCGTGGTGATTACGCTCAATCCTTCTCTGTATGAGAGGAGACCTGTGCCCAGCAGTGGGACGATAAAAAAGGTTGATGATGATGAAGATAACACCTAACACATAAAAAAACATTTTAGAAGTCGATGTCATTGATTTTGTTATTTACGTTTTATGACACCGACTTCTGAAATTGAAGTTAATTTCCACTTTGTAGCGTCTTTTTTCTTTAAAGTTTTTATTTTTCATTTTGAGTTCTACCTATCCTAAGTAAATAAGAGGTGCCCCTTCATTTTTGCCATTGTTGTTACTGGGGTAAGAACTTTTAGAAAAATGGGGATGTCTCTCTGATGGCTCTCTGTTCTACTAAATGCCCGTTAAGAAGTTTACTGAGGAGATTTGGTGGAATTTATTAAAGAATTCTGTTCTCTGATTTCGAAGTTCCTCTCCGGAATCAACTTTTTACAAACAAAAAATTTTTTTTTTTTTTCGTCTTGGTTCATGTATTTTCGAGCTTAACACAAAATAATAAAAAAAGAATTTTGCAAGTCCGTCTATATAAAATGACACTTAGATACTCATAGAGACAAATTTCGATAACACATCCATACTAATATTATAAATGCTATAGTAACTCTGTCTGTCTGTCTGTTACGCTTTCCCGCTTAAACCTCTCAACCGATTTTGATGAAATTTGGCACAGACAATCTTTAGACCCTGAGAAAGGACATGGGCTTTTTACCTTTTATTGAAAAATTTGATATTCCCGAGGGAAATTTTAAAATGCGCTATATAACTGAAATAACTTTCCGCACGCGGGCGAAGCCGCGGGCGGAAAGTTAGTTTCATATAAATATCTGAACATGTATAAACATCCAAATTAAGAACCCTTTTGTTGAAATCGATTAAAAAACTCTTCAGTGGAATTGAAAATTGAAAACATATTCCTTTTTACAGTCAATAAAATAATGAAAAAACAACATTATAGTAAACTGGACAACAGAAAATAAACAAAAGGAGCAAATTCTTAAAGAAAACAAAACGGAAAAACGTTAAAAGTATTTAAAAATCCACTTCTATTTGTTCTTTCAATCAGGCCCATTCACAAGTTACCAAGTTCGTCTCCGCGGAAGATTTCCGGAAAATCCTTTCGCATCTTCGCGTTCGCGTAGATTTGCCGGAAACTCGTATTTTCCTTCCATCGATTGGTTGGGGCTTTATTACTATGTTCGGAAGCCATTCTTCAGTCGCTTAGTACAAACGCAACCCTCTCGAAAATGACTTAAACAAATTTATTCAAGCTTATGTGGTTGTTTTGTTTGGATGAACTGTTTTAAAAAGAAAAAGTAAATTTTGAGTTTAAAATTTGGAGATTATAATTATTTATTGGAATCTCTCTTACAATGATTATATTATTATTACACATGTTTGTGGTAGGCCATAAAATCGGTTGCCGGCAAAAGTTACCACTCACCAGACAGTCTTGCCGCCAAGCGTTTCGTCGTGTTCCGGCATGATGTCTGGTGAAGCCGTACGGAGGACGAGTCTGAGCAGTTGTATTGTGATGTGTGCCGGGTACGATGCATCAAATGTTGTTGTGTCGGGAGTTTGGTCGTGGAGGGTTTCCATATCAATCTCCCTCTGGCGCAGCATCGTTGGTCGTGTTGTTGTATTCAACATTGCATCACCTCGCTCAATTGCTGTCTTCCTACCTATTCACGAAGTTTTTCGAGTGAATATGCTTAATAAACTAGCGCTCTTTACCATCAACGATTGCATCACTGCTTACCACCATACACTAATAATATTATAAACAGGAAAGATTTGTATTTTAATCCCAACTAATATTATAAATGCGAAAGTGTGTTTGTTTGTTTGTTTGTTTATTTGTTTGTTTGTTTGTTTGTTTGTTACCTCTTCACGCTTAAACTACTGCACCGATCATCACGAAAATTTGCATACACATAGTCTAGGGTACGGGGAAGGATATCACATTTTATCCCGGAAGAAAGTAGCTACTGTTCCCGTGGGATCGAAATTAACGCGGACGGAGCAACGACGGGCGGAGCCACGGGCAAGAAATAACAATATAATTATTTAATAATATTTAATATTTGCATACACATAGTCTGCGGAACGAGAAAGGACATAGGACACCTTTTATCTGTTCCCGTGGGATCTAAATTAACACGGGCGGGCTACTAACAGTGTAATTATTTATATGTTTGTTACCTCTTTAACTTAGTCTGTGGTACGGAGAAGGATATAGGATACATTTTATCCCGGAAGAAAGTATCTACTGTTCCCGCGGGATCCTCTTTAACTGTTACCTCTTTAACTGTTTTCTTCACGCTTTATCTACTCAATAAATCTTTTTTTCACATGTACAACGTGTTAATAAAAAAGCGCAAAATGAGAAAACCGTTTCTCCCTTTGGGGTCACTGACTCCGGGAAAAATACTTAAAAGTTCAAATTCTCAACTTCATTTTTTCATTTTTCATACAAATCCAAAACTCAACTCTGTCAATTTGTATGAAAAATCAAAAAATAAATGTAAGAATTTGAACTTTTTGTTGTTTTTCCCGGGGTCACTGAGCCCAAAGGGAAAAACGGTTTTCTCATTTTGCGCTTTTCCATTAATACTATGTATGTACACAATTAAGAGTATGGACAAGGGTACTTTTCATCTCGAAAATGTTACCCGCAGCTTCGTCCGCGTGGATTTTCGAAGTACTGCTATAGTTATTCCTAAACGAACTTTCAATCTTTTCGGGATACAATGTACCTAGCCTATATATTAATCCAAGATATAAACCATCTTCTTTTCAAATTTCAGCCAAATGATTTCAGTCCTCCATCCAAACTTAAAACTTTAGCATGATGTATATTAAAGTAAGATAAAATTTGAGCAAAACCGATGTATTGCTCAAAGATGACGCTAAATGCTTAAGACACTAGATGGCGTTGACTATATTTTAAATCGCGCTATGGTTATTTTTGGCATATAGTTATTTGAAAATATGGAGAGTAACATAGGCTACTTTTAGTCCTAAAAAAACACCAAGTTCCCAAGGGAGATTACTGGAATATTTGTATGTGTACACCAAATATATCCTTACTTTCACGCCGTAACTCCTGAACCGATTGCTTTGAAATTTTGCAGATGTAGTTAGAAGTCCGGATTAAATAATAGGGTACTTTTTATCCCGAAAAAATATTCCTGATATTCCCGAGAGAAATCTAAAAAGCGCGATAAAACCGAAGTTAACGCGGGCGAAGCCGCGGGCGGAAAGCTAGTATGTAATAAATAAACTTAAAATGTACTGGACTGACTTTAATAATTCTTTTTTCATTAGAAAGCTACATTATCACTGAGTAACATATATTTAGTACTAAGTAAAACCAACCGACAGTGTAAAAAAATGCCATAAGATGTCTTTCATCGCATACGCTGCGAAGATTATTAATTATAGGACAAAAAAATGTTCGGCAATATTATAGAATATATCAATATCTACAAAAAACATCGCGAGACCAACTGTCTTATTCATGAAAAACTCATTAGCGACTGTTTAGCTAACCATTTAGTTAGCTCTTAATCAATGCTTAACTTTTCTTCATTCATAAAAGCTAGTTAGCGGATGATTAGTAGCGATACGAAGTAGATGTGAAACTATGCGTTCGGCACAGATTATAATCAAAATAGTTGACTAAAAAATGGTATTTTTGGAAAAACTTGTCAAAATTACGATTTTTTATCTGTCGTGTTTGGCAGAAAAATGACAGAAATTTCATTGGTAAATTTGAATATAAATAAAATAATATATTAAATATTACAATTAAATAATTGTATTATTTTGTGATGATAGTAGTGAAAGCAATAAAATCCAATAATATTATAGTAAACAGAAAAAGGTTATCTCTGTATTTATATGTAATTACTAATCTAAACTGACGAAATTAATGTTAAAGCAGTAGCCGATAATATCTGTGTATTTTCCTGTTCTTTATGCTTGTAAACATCCCTTTGCTATTTAAGAAATTGAAGTGGGTTCTTGTGTATATATTACATTACTTCCTACTGCTTTTTTACTGCTTTTTACAATATTATTATACTTGTTTACAGGCACACGTTTTATTGCTAGAAACGAAGCCACTATTAGCACCTAGCGGCGATATTATTCAACCTCGCAATGACGGCGAATAAGAAGACCATGCTGAGTGAAAAAGATGAGGAATGAGAGTTGCGGGAGTCAAGAATGGCTCTCATGTTTATGAAAGAAAACTATTGGAAAACAAAAACAATGAATTAGTTTTAGAACAAAAATGTAAACAGTTTTATTGCGTATCAAAATAAAATATTTCTAAAAAAAAATCTTTTTATTTGTGTATAGCTGCCACAACATGACTTTTGCTAGTCCTGTGTTTCCTTGTGTGATCATAAGATAACACAAGGAAACATAGGATAGCATCTAAAATTAGCACTATCTTTATTATTAAATAAATAATAAATAAATATTTACGGACAAATCACACAGATTGAGCTAGCCCCAAAGTAAGTTCGAGACTTGTGTTATGGGATACTAACTCAACGATATTATTACTGCTATTATAAACCAGTGCCTGACCGCAATCCCGCCTGATGGCAAGCAGTGATGCAATCGTTGATGGTAAAGCGCGCTAGTTTATTAAGCCTATTCACTTAAAAAAAAACTGAGTGAATAAGAAGGAAGACGGCAGTTAAGCGAGGTGATGCTATATTAAACCCAACAAAACGACTAACGGTATTACGCAAGAGGGAGATTGATCTGGAGACCCTCCAGGACCAAACTCCCGACACAACAACATTTGGCGCATCGTACCCGGCACACATTGCAACACAACTGCTCAGGTCTGTCCTCCGTGCGGCTTCACCAGACATCATGCCAGAACGCGACGAATCGCTTGGCGGCTTACCTCCACAACCCAGTTACTGGGCAATACGATACCCATTAATGAGACTAGTGGTCACATTTTCAGGCTTGCAACTATTCAAAACGACTGTCAAAGACCTGCAAATGACAACCTGGACCAACGGTTTAACGTGGTTCCCAAAGCACGGCCGAGTCTCGGTATAATGTTGATCGTCACTTATCCACAGACCAACCGCGGCAGGCACAGCGAAAACATAAAATAAAAATCAATATTGTCACGCACCGGAAGACATAGCGTGGGTAGGCCCCCGACAAGGTGGACCGAGGACCTGGTGAAGGTCGCAGGAAACCGCTGGATGCGCGTGGCGCAGGACCTGTCATCGTGGAGATCCTTGGGGGAAGCCTAAGTCCAGCTGTGGACGTATTTTGGCTGAAATGATGATTGTTGCGAACTGACTTTTGCGAATTTACTCTAATTGACTCTACTTACATATCTTCTCGTAAAGATCGCTAAAACCCTAATCGAGCCAGTGGTGTTTTCCATTTATTTAATTTTGTTTATCTTATTTAAATTTATGGAGATAAAGATACGGGGGCTTCAAAGTTAGCTAACTTACTTAGCCAGATACTCAAGTTAGCACTTAATACATGATTATACTTAAATACATAATTTCTTGTTAAGACTTTTAACGATTTTAGTTTTTATAGATGAGTCCATTTGTAAATGTGTTCTTAAGAGACTTTGAATATTCGCTGAAATATCCATCTTTCAAAAGTTAGGAGTTTTTGAAGGAAACTTGAGACTTGAACTCTTACTTATGTTTCACGATATTGAAGAACTTAGTGACGAGACAACTGAAGTTACTTCATTTATTTGTTAATGGAGCTTCATATATCTTTTTAGCCTATTTTTTTAGTTACCTTGCTTAGATTGTGAATTCAATTCATGACTCAGGAAATCCTAATGTGGAGCCTCCACACTAGGATTCCGTGTCGTGGAATGCTATTCAAATATTGTATTGGTTTTCTGAACAATAAAGTTTATATTAGGTATTTACTTTATTTACATAAGTGGTAAAATTCTGTTCACAACATAAACTGACAAAGTAGGCAAGCTTATTTCTCTGATTAATTTAGACTCGTATGATAAACTGGGTGTAAAGTTTACTCATCCCCAATAAAAAAGGAAGGGTCCTCTACACTTACGGGCGTTGCGTCTGGTGATCAACAGCCCGATGATTCATGTCGGGTCGTTATTTAATATCTGTGGTTCTAACCTATCAGTAACGGATGCACTATTATTTTACTTTAAAAAATGTATTATTTACTCGTATATGTATCGATATAACCTGTAGTTGGTAAATGTAATAAAACAAAAACCGGCCAAGTGCGTGTCGGACTCCCGCACATAGGGTTCGGTACTATTGATTTATGAAATTAAAGGATTTAAGTTATTTGTATGAAATATTACGCGGTAGTAAGCGGTTTACGATTTACGAGGTATTAAAAAAAACTACGTACTACGTAGATTAACACTGTTTATAGTTTTGCATGTTAGGATAGGAGATTTTTGATGATATTATTATTATTTTTTTTTTCCTGTATTTTGTTTGGTTTTTATGGTATTTAGTTGTAAGGTGCGTTTTGTTTGTGCAGAATAAAAAATTTTTCTTTCTTTCTTTCTTTCTTTACTAGATCTCGTTCAAACAATTTTCGTTGGTAGTTTGTATAGTAATGTACATCATAGGTTTTTGTTTTAGATTTTTCATTATCTTATTTTAGAAGTTAGAGGGGGGGGGGCAACTTTTTTCCACTTTGGAAGCGTCTGTCACGCAAACTATTCGGTTTAGAAAGAAAATATTTTAGATACCTCGATATCATTTTTGAAGACCTATCCATAAATACCCCACCCGTATGTTTGATGAAAAAAAATATGAGTTTCAGTTCTAAGTATGGGGAGCCACCAGTATATATTATTATTTTATTTTGCATAAAAATCTTAATGCGGTTCATAGAATACATCTATCTACCAAGTTTCAACAGTATAGCTCTTATAGTTTCGGAAAAAAAAATGGCTGTGACATACGGACGGACAGACGGACAGACAGACATGACGACTCTATAAGGGTTCCGTTTTTTGCCATTTGGCTACGGAATCCTAAAAATCGATTGCATGAGTGGAATTGTTAGAAAAACTAATAACGTAATTAATGGCCCCCATTCCCTTATTCACAAACTAAATTAAATTTCAGTTCAGTGCATTTTTTTCTTGCCATTTTAATAAGAAAAGGACAAAAGATAAAATGTGAGCTTAGACCTGTCAAATTAGTGCGCTCCCGACGTAAACTGGCTTATTCTTAGTCGCCATGTTTTTTAATCGCGTCTAAACGGTCTATGGAGTATCTTAACTTTGAGAAGATTAAACTAAAATGTTATCTTCTATACTTTTCTTAACGAAATGGAAAGAAAAATATGCACTTAACTTAAAATTAGTTTAGTGTGTAAACAATAAAATCGCGCCATTGAAACATAAACGAAAATATCATCATCACCATCAGCCTTTACTCGTCCACTGCTGGACATAGGCCTCTTCCATGGCACGCCAACAAGCTCGATCCTGAGCAGTTCTCTGCCAGCCACTACCAGCCACCTTTTCGATGTCGTCGCTCCATCTCGCCCAAGGGCGTCCTACGCTACGTTTGCCGAGACGCGGTCTCCACTCGAGGACTCGTTTACCCCAACGGTTGTTGGTCCTGCGACATATATGACCAGCACATTATCACTTCAGCTTGCTAATCCTCTCAGTTATGTCGGTGACTGTGGTCCTCTGTCGGATCACCTCATTTCTGTTGCGGTCCTTTAGAGAGACGCCCAACATAGCCTGGTTTTTTTTCGTCGCCCAAATGAAAATATCTAGTACTAGATAAACCTGAGCGACTTCAATACTTTTGCATAAGATTTATATTTGGCCTGCGCAAATATGATCACATATCTGAATTTCTTACAAAGCTTAAGTGGCTTCTCATACGTCTTCGCCGGAATTATCATTTCCTATTTCAGCTCTACAGCATTTTGTTTAATCTTAAAACGCCCTCTTATCTTAAAGAACGTTTTAAGTTCTATCATGACACACATAATAGATATCTAAGGTCATCGGAAAACCTGATGTTAGAGATGCCGATGCATTCCACTAGTTTCTATGATAAATCCTTTACTGTACAAGCAGTTCGGTTATGGAATGACTTGCGCGTGTCCGTAAGGCGTGCTCAAACACTGTCAACTTTTTAAACTATGATAAAGAAGCACTTCCTCTCTATTTAAACATATTATTATATTTCATTTGCTCTTGTATGATATTTATTAATTAGATGTATACATCTATTATACATCTAATTAGTAATAAACTTGTATGATACACTTAACGTAAATATTTATTGTATTAATCTATGTAAATAGTACACTGTAGACTACCTACATTATTTCTCTCTCTATCCCCTTGGTATTCCATCCAAAGGTTGTCTGTAAAAGATCGCTCTTAGCGATAAGACCGCCCATAGTGTCACCCTTTGTAAAATCTTTTTATTTATTTTCTGTAATCTATATGGTGTACATAATAAAGAGTATTCTATTCTATAGTTATTTAATTACTGCATTGCAAAATGATCTAGTCGTCACTTAAATCAATGAAGTTAAAGAATACAGCCTATCATTATCAAGTGCTTTCAAATTCTACTTCCTCTATTACGATTTATACGATTTACAATAGAAAATAATCAATCTCAGTTTTGTAGTGAGTGCATTTGACCGCTCCGATACCGGCGCATGATGGATGGTATAATGCACTACATATTTTGAATATTAAAACGTTTGAAACACACCTGAGTTTTTATTAATAGCGTTTACGACGATTTTGATAAAATCTAAAAAAACAGTATTGTATTTTGTTCCCTAAAAACTGTAGAGTTTCTCAAATGTGGGTCATACTATTTAGCGTCATTATCGTAACTAGTGGTAAAACGTTTGCGAAATGGGTAACCTAGCTTTAAAAATATATCTTTCGAGTACCGTAATTAAATATTCTTTTTATAAAGTAGACAAATGGTACAGTATTAAAGAGGCAGCTGCCGTCATACACAAGTATAAGTACTGCCACGGTCTCATAGGTACCCCATTCATTTCGCACGAGTTGACAAGCTCCAGTTTCATTCAGATCAATATCGAACTTAATTAAAACTCCAGCAAACTATTAAACAGTAAATGAAACTTCAGCAAATATTAATATCGTACGTTCAAACATTATGTTCTTTCATTATATCCAGAAGCATGTTAAAGGAAAACTAAATCATTGAATTTTGAACATGGATATTGGAAATTAGTGGTTTTGTTTTTCGTTTAGTAGCAATAGTACGAGTTGATAGGCTGTTTGCATACAATCCTTTATTTGAGAATGTTGTTCTAACATTTTTACTGTATGCGATGCTTATCAATATTTTCTGTGTGCAACGTGAAAATAACTGCTTGGTTTAAGGCTTGCTTAAGTTACTTTTTCTCTTATAATTTGAATTTCTCTTTAATGAAACGTTGAAATACGACCATTGGAGCAATTTTGGAAAAAAAGTGGCATTCAAAGAATGGAAGGCGAGATGTGGATCTCGATTGACTGATACGGAAGTGTAATGAGTGATAAATGTAAAGAAAGCTTACCTATATTTAGCAAACCGTGAAAACAGGCAAATGGTATTTGTACATAGCTCTTCTTTAGTTTCTCAGTGGAAATCCTCATGGACTTCGTGTATTGTTGGTGTGACAGAGGGGTATGCTAGACTCTTGCAGGTAGCTTGCAGCTAAACCACCCCGATGTTCGTATAAGCATTCACAAAAGCTCCCCGTACAGTACTCGACTCAATGTTCTACCTCGGCTCCCATAATGGTCGCACTCACTCTTGAGTGACTTATCTAGAACACTGCGGCGCTAAATAAGGATTTAGCGCCGCAGTGTTCTAGATAAGTAAGTTCATTAAAGGTTAATAATAAGGATTATAAACCTTTAATGAAAAGATCCAAAAAGTTTAACTTTTCTATGCCAACAAACGCTCTTCAAACTTATCATACAAATAAGAACAACGATTTTTCCCTTCTGCAACTTTTGGTCGGACGGTCTACGTTTAACGGTCTAAGTTTTGCTACCAAATATCAAGCCCAACGAAATAATTTATTCAGCAGAATCCCAAAAGTCCTGGAACCCTTATAATTTCGTTAAGGGTGGCAGTGCGCGGTCCTTTCGAGTGACGTGACATAGTTACAATGACTCTGCTTGGCTATTTGAGGAATAAAACATAAAATATGTTTTGTTCTTCAAAGAGATATTTGTATTTAATTAAGAATCTGAAGTATCCCATGAATCTGAAAGAAATCCAATATTCTGGAGTCAGAATCGTGAAACATTTAAACACACACAAACAGGTGGACTCAAAACAATTACCTGTAGGCACTACAAGTAGTTGTTCCGTACGGGAATCGATCCCGCGACACAAAGCGTAGCAGTCGATCGTTTAGCCAAAGCACCAACCGTATCATCAAAAAATATTTCAAGAACTTTTATGAAAGTAACAAAAGATCATTGGTGAAGTATTTTATTGAGAATTTTTTTAATGAAACGTGTATGAAAAAACTGTTCGAGATCACAGCCCAAGACAGCCTCCGTGGCGTAACGGTAACGAAAGCGTCCGCTGTGCAAGGAGACGCGGGTTCGATCCCCGTGCATTGCAAATATTTGTATGCATTAATATGAATATTTGCGCTGGTCTGGTCGTGCCTCGGAAAGCACGTTAAGCCGTTGGTCCCGGTTGGCAATACGAAAATCTAATGGCAGTCGTTACGAGTTGTTGGAGCCCTCAAAAGTCCTACAAATGGTCTTACTGCGATGCTTCGATATCGCCTTCGTGTTGGTCAGACGGCAGTCGCTTTACGGAAAATATTGAAGTTTAGCCAAAATCAGCAGTTAGACTGGTAAAGCGCACCCCAGACGCCAAAGCCCAAAAAAAGCTTCGGATGTTACTGGAATTAACGCTGAGTTGATGATTATGATGGTGGATTACATCCCACTCCCTGTCACCAAGAGTGGGATTGTGTAGCAGACCTGCTGTGTCTCAGCAGTTCAAACCTTATCAGCTTTGAACTTGTGTGAATTGTCTACAATAAATGCTGCTGGATCTGAATCACAGAAAACAGTATTTGTTGCAGTTGAAATTCAAGCTAGAATGTCTTACAGTACAGTTAATCTGATTTTGCAATTGGCTTGCAGTAGTAGCAGTTATGCAAACTCTAAGTTACACTCGGAAATGCAAATGATATCCAAAAAGTCGGCTTACTAACAAGCCTCGAGATTTTGCACTCGACCCGAAGAAAGTTTGTCTTTTGTTTTAATAGACGACCAGTAGTTGTGTTATTTTAACGTTTCAAGTTAAATAATTAAATAGATTTAAACTAAGAGCTACCGGTGCTTAAGCTTACGAAAAGTCTTTTATTGAATTTCGTCGCGGATCAAATACTGCAAGAAGAAAAGTAGATTGATAGGCCATTACTAGAGTTCGGAAATTACGACGCTGCTGAGGAAAGAAGAACGAGGATACGCCTGTGGAGGCATCAGGAACAGGGAGTAAAGTTCACTCATCCTCCATAGAAAGGGGAGAATCCTCTGACCAGGCGGGTGTTATGTCTGGCTGGAACTTGCCCAACGGTTAAAGTTGGGAAGTTGCATGTATGCTAATTGCACGGTCAATTCTGCTTGCGAGATATAGAATTTGTGTGACGTCAGTAGGTTGCGTTGTTTATTGTGGCATTTGTAAGTACTAACTGTACTTTTGACTAACAATTGAGTAAAATATTTTAGTTTTTGCATATTTATATACTAGTACATAAAGTTTTCCTTCAAACACGACAAAATTGTACGTCATCTGGTGGTATTTATAGAAATATTTCTAAACAAAATCTATAGTTGCATATTCTATTGCGTAAGCATATAATGCATATGACGGGGTAAAACCGTCAGGAAGGCTGTGCCGAAAGAATACCCAGCGCCAACCGTCGATCGCTATGCCAAAACGCAACTCCAGTCGATGTTACCATTCGCTTCATGGTGTTACCCGCTCTTAATAAAAATCATAATTTATCCGAATACTAACCGATTAATCGACTCCAGAAAATAGTAGAGTAATTTACGGTCAATTGATTCTGATACGATAAAACAGATCACAATATTCAAAATTAACCAGTCACGCGCCATCACATATAATATTAAGTACGTATACCGAAAGGCATATCCATATTTTTCTTTCGTTGACCTTTAATTATTACTGAAAAAATAAGTGAATCGAGGAAAATAAATATTATTTTGTTTTAGAACAGCTACCAAGATGTTACGTAATGGCTTATTTCATAAACTTTCATAAACTTTTATAAACTAGCGCTTGACCGCAATCCAGCCTGATGGCTTAGCGCACTAGTTTAGAGCCTATTCACTCTAGCCTTGAAGACACTCAAATTGTAGTGTGATGGAAACACCGCCGCCGGCAAATTGTTCCAATCTCTCGATGTACGCGGTATAAAAGAAGAAGCGAAACGCTTCGTTCGGATCGTAGTGGTGTCAACAACGTAAGGGTGGAAAGTCGCCGTACGACGGGTTGTCCGAAGGTGGAACGGAGATGGGGGAATTAAATCATGCAATTCCCTTGCACACTCGCCAGAATGCATCCTATAGAAGACCGAAAGGCTGGCTACTCTACGCCTGTGCTCCAGGCTTCTGAGACCATTTCGAGTGAAATACTTCTTTAACTTGCTACACTACTTGTGGTACTCACTCATGTAAAGGTTACATAATATTTACATAGGCAGGGTCATATATTATGGATATTAATAATAATAAGTTTTCCTTACCGAAGGCATGTGCTCAATGTCAAAGAAAACAAATACCGAAGTAATTTACGGAAAACTTGAGGAAAACCAGTGGGACCTGTTAGAATGATTGATTGAGTACTTAGCCTTAAATTTGTAAAACAAGGTTATAGATAAATAAATGCTTCATATTCGTTCTACGGGTCCCTTGGTGTCAAGTTGTTCTTTTTTACAGAAGTTCTTTACTCCCTATGCTAGGCTTTGGTTGGTAATAAAATATTATCAATACATTTCGAATTCCAAATTATCGGCTTGAAACCTTTTCAAACATTCTTTTTACATTAAAGTAAAGTAATCAGTTATTATGACAATAATATTGATTTTTACTTGTAGCTTGCTAAAGTAAAGGGAAAAAGATGGCATTTGAGGTTGAAGGGTATTTTCTCTCTCGGTGACGATGTCAACATCTTGTCTTGGAGTAGCCGATGAC
This sequence comes from Sesamia inferens, assembly GCA_037179545.1. Classification (NCBI taxonomy): domain Eukaryota; kingdom Metazoa; phylum Arthropoda; class Insecta; order Lepidoptera; family Noctuidae; genus Sesamia; species Sesamia inferens. The sequence goes on from CM073925.1 coordinate 31,181,533, forward strand.
GGAAAAGTCCATTAAGGCTGACATTGTCGGAAGGGTGACGGTTGTTCGAAATACCACCCTTAAAAAGGAGGGTGAAGAATCCTCAGGGATCAAACCAAACAGTCAGGAGTAACAAAAAATATCCAAAAATAAGTATTGTGTAGTTTTATGAAACTACGGTAAAAGTTAAACTTTTATACTACGCTCAGCTGCTGCGAACTATAGACGCCGCCATATTGGCCTTGGCTGCTCTGACGAGCGCCTTTCACTTTATCCCTACTCCGCGGCTGACCGTCACGCGACATGCACTTTAAAGATTAAATTTCCAGTGCCATAGAGAAATGTTTAAAATAACAAATCCATAACATCTAGTAATAGAGAAAAGAAAGAAAAAACTTTTATTTGCACTAAATATGACGCAGAAGTTTACAAAAACACAAAAATAAACAAAAATAGTTGAAGGAAACACGCGTAACATCTGCGCAAAATGGTTTTCGCTCAGCATTATGCTGCGACCTTATGTAAAACAGAGTCCAGCTCTGGTTTTCAAAGACAGCCGGCGCCGACGCAAAGACGTCACCCGGTGCAACAATTAGTTACAAGAGACACCGAAACGGTAGTACAGTAAAAAAACGTAATAATAAAAAAATCTGAGAGTGTGGTATGTTTACATCTCGTTGGAAGCCAGCGCTTGTAATGCTTTAATAAACCGTGATGATGACGTGACACACATTCAAACGAACTCGGCAGATTGAATATATCCGACGTTCTGCGTGACAGAATGACTGATGCCATACGTACCCTATTAGGCGTAGCTTTAATATACCTTTATTGCTTTCTTGCTAACCAAAATGCGAAACTCTTGAGGTAAAAATATCGTGTACAACGAGTGTATTTTACCTCCTCCGTACCTGCCCATTTTAAGGTAGACGTTTAATTTGATTGATGCGGCTTTCTGCGTGATATTTTGAGTTTAAAATTCAGTTAATATTAAAAATTTGGTGAAATTGTTTTTTGTGAATTTTTCAGTTGAATTTTTGAGCTGGGGTTGAAATACAAAAGCTCTGCGTTTCGAGATGGATGGTATTTTTAGACATCGCCAAGCGGTCGGTTAATTCTTCACGTGACGGAGAAGACAGAGAACTGGTTAGAAAAACCTATTATATAAATTTCTCTTGCCACATTGTTTGTCCTTTAACTCCTCCAAAACGGCTAAACCGATTTTAATCAAATTTTGTATATACATTCGTTAGGCATGAAAATAGGTTTTTATATATTTTTTTTTATTATTATTACCACTTACGCAAGTGCAATTTCGGGGCCCAGTTAGTAAATTACTAAATGGCAATTTAGTTCGCGTGAAGTTAGTTATTACAATATTTTATTTTAACCCCAAATTATAGAGCCCATATTTTTTATTTTTTTTTGCTCCACTCCTATTGGTCGCAGCGTGATGTTATGTTAGTCATTTTTAACAAAGCTCAACCCAAAAGAAAGGCTTGAAATTAAAAAAAAAAAATAAGTGACATCTAATTTAATTTCAACTGTCCTGATGAAATGCAAGGGAAAAAAAGAAATCTTATACCATTCTGTTATTTTAAAAAGTCATCCAAGATGAGTTTTTGAGGCAATAAAATTAATTTACTAAAGGCCCTTTTTGATTCTCAACCTTTGTAGACACCGGCAAATTTATTTTTCGAGAACGTTCCCAACCTTGTCAGTACGTTTACATTTGTTTTTGAAGAATATTATTAGTGCTTATTTAAGAAAGGTTAAGGCTGAGGCTACAGTAGGGAGCGATTTGCGATGCGAATGGAAGAGCGAAACGAGAAAAACACGGTATGGCTACATTACAAGCAAAATTCCGGCGTATATTCGGCGATGACATGACTACAGTACACATGCTCAACAACGATTTAGTCGTTTTCTTAGAATGCGATCAAATCATCCATCGCGGTTTACTATATGCATAATGTATCCACACACATATTTAGCAGCACTGTTGAACTAGTCGTGCAAGTGAGAAATTTTCTAATAAATTCGCTTAAATTTCGCTCATATGTTGATGTAGCCGATGCCGTGATTTCAGTAATGTTATTCCTATCGGATAAAGAAATCAAAGATCGCTAGTAATATTTGATGTACGGTGTAACCATATACGTGAGCATTCATTTACTTATTTTAATCGCTCATGTGTCGCAGGTCGCGTCGCGGCCTAATGTAGCTAAGCCTAAGGATTAAGGGTTTCTAATAATAATAAATTAAGTTGCTTACCTCATCGGGCTGGTACTTTGGTAAGCAAAATTTTGAAGCTTAAATAATAAAAAATGAAAATACTTTTCTGGAGTATTGCTATGTTTCTTTGTTAATTACATAAAATGATCACTTGAGGAAACAAATTATTTTGTTATTAATAATAATAATAATAAGTCATTTATTTCAGACCACAAAGTCCATAGTTATGTTAGTAACAATTTAGTACTTATAGCTAATGTTAGTAACCAACAGTAATCAAATAGAATTAAAATAATATCATGTCAAAAATCGAATTCTAATATTAAAATAAAAACTTAACATCTTTCTGCACGTGAATCATGCGACAGTGGTTGAGGTAGTGGCAGTCGAGCCGTTCAGCAAAAGCCCTCAGGATACTGTTGCGGCTGCTCCGCACCCTATGCTCCAGGGATGTGCACCGCTTGCGCATGATTGTGTGGAAACAATCCACACGCGCCTCCGCAAACATCCCCGAGGCGCTACAGAAGCGAGGCAGCCCCAAGAGTACTCTGAACGCGTTGTTGTACTGGACACGTAGAGCACTGTACTGTTCCTGCGTGTAATCTACCCACAGACTGCCAGTGTAGAAGGACGTACAGAATGCCCTGAATAGGGCTATTTTGACGCCACTTGAACACCGAGCAAATCTGCGTGCTATCATATTCGCACGAACAGACAGCGCCCTACGTTCCCTTTCAATGTCGGCATCGTCTTTCAAGTCAGAGGTTAATAAATGTCCAAGATATTTAAATGTATCAACATTCTTAAGTGGGCATCCGTTGAGCTTAATTGTGGGGAAGTAATCTTATTAGGATTACTTAGAAATTTTGCCGAAATTATTAATTTTATTTAATATTTTATGCGTAAGTATATTTTCTAAACGGCAAACAAGGCGTAGGTTAGCTTAATTTGCTTAGGTATCAATTATCTATACGAATATATAAAGCTGAAGAGTTTGTTTGTTTATTTGTTTGTCAGTTTGGCCGCGCTAATCTCAGGAACTACTGGTCCGATTTGAAAAATACTTTTTGCGTTGGATATCCCATTAATTCAGGAAGGCTTTAGGCTATATAACATCACACTGCGACCAATAGGAGTGGAGCATATAAAAAAATATCGAATCCTACACAGGTAAAACCGCAGCGCGCAGCTAGTTGTTAAAAATGAGTAGTAACAAATGATTAGAATTTTTCGAAATATGTTTTTGGATCAATTCTTAGTTTATCTAATGGTCACGAATGATTATACTTTTAACTTATTAGTTAACTTATTAGATCAACTTTTTCTTTACCGTCCCACTGTTGGGCACAGATATCCTCTCATTTAGAGAAGGATTGAGCATAACCACCACGCTTGCCCAATGCGGGTTGGCGATTTCAGACTTAAAGTCCAGGTTTCCTCAAGTTGTTTTCCTTCGCGTTGTAATCAGTCATTGGTGGCCAATTAAATATAGCAGACTCTAAATCAAAATCATAGCATTTACTTTAAATAAACCAATTACAGATAATTTTGAATTGTCAAAGGGTCGATCAGTCAGGGTCGTTGGATCAATAAATGTAACACATTAATATAAAAAAGCATAAGTCATGAAACCCCATACGTTATACCTTTAACTCAAAGGCAGAAAGCAAATAAAACCTAGAACAATGTAACAAAAAAAAAAAAAAGAAAAACCGTTCTACTTTCATGAAAAATCAGTAACAAACTGCACCCCTTTTTCACAGGACAAACATGTTGAATGTCTTCATTATTCCACGCCGTAGCAGCTATGGTCACCACGCCAGTTTTAATATTTAAGGATTTATGGTCCCGTAGGCGACATTCATTTCACCATCTCTTTACACTTGAGGCCACATAAAATAATGTTATGGAAATTTTTCGCCGAGAACTGTTTGTTGAAATGTTCTGTTGGTTGTGTTAACTGTAATCGGAGTAGTCATTGTTTGGAATAGAATAGAATAGAATAGAATAGAATGCTCGTTAGTCCCAGTCGCATCTGAAGCTTTTTTTCAGCTTTGGAATCTGGAGTCCGCTTTATCAGTTTAACTGCTGATTTTGCCCAAACTTCGATATTTTCCGTGAAGCGACTGCCGTCTGACCTCCACAACTCGAATGCGATATCGAAGCATTGCAGTTAGACCAATTACTGGACTTTTGAGGGCTCTAGCAACCCATAATGAATGCCATTAGATGTTCGTATGGGAACTGGGAACAACGGTTTGACGTGCTTTCCGAGGCACGACCAGACCAGTGCAAATATTCATATTCATGCATACAAATATTTGCACTGCGTTCGCTACCGCTACGCTACGGAGGCTGTCGAATAGAATACTCTTTATTATGTACACCATATAAATTGCAGAATAAAACTATAAAGATTTTACAAAGGGTGCCAAATTTGTGGTCTTATTGCTTCCGCAGGAGACGCCCTGGTCGGAAGACAACAACGAACTCCCATCCACCATAGGCGCTAGCTTGTGGGCCGCGAGCAGTGGGCAGCTCTCCGCCCGATAAGGACCAGGCCCGGGTCGATGGCGCGTTGGGTTCCAAGTGCGCCTCACATCGTGACGGGGTTCACGAAGACCGATGCCTGGGTCAGGGTTGAGGGTTGGTCAAAAAAGAAACTGTGGCCACGTCACAAAGGCAAGTGAAGGAACACGGGTGGGTTTTAGTCAGGAAAAGTCTGACATGCCCTTGACATACCTATAGTAAAAACCTGATTTTAGACATAATAACACTCGCCTGAACTTCTCTCACATCAAAAAGAACTGTCTATTGCCTCAAATGTCATTATTTCATGAAATGGTTTTCAATAAATTACCATGTACTCGTAATGTATGTAAATGCTCTCATTTTCTACTCAAAAGCCTTATTTTCCCACTACAGATGCATGATCATCTAATAAACCGGTGTTTGCTGCAGATGACAATATTTCACAGAATTTCATGAAATGGTTTTCAATAAATTACCATGTACTCGTAATGTATGTAAATGCTCTCATTTTCTACTCAAAAGCCTTATTTTCCCACTACAGATGCATGATCACCTAATAAACCGGTGTTTGCTGCAGATGACAATATTTCACAGAATTTTGAAGGTTGTAATTCAAACGCTTAGCATGGAAATTCGTATCATGAGCACAGATTATTACGTATGCGTACACCGCTAATTAGAATTCCAAGCTGAAGCCGCCAGCGCCAGCATAGTTGGGAACTTCGTCAATGTGAACAATAATATTAACTAGTCTAGAACAAGAATTATATCACTACATGAAAATATGAAACAATAGTAAATTAGTAGCCAAGGGCTGTAAGGCATCAATTGCAGCCCAAGATATGTAGGCGCGTGAGAGAAGCGAGGGCGCCCATAGTTCAAGGGTGCAATTGATGCTAACACCCGAGCTAACTACTCTGCTTTACATCTCGATTGTGAGGTAAGTAGAAAATAACCGGCATTACAAGAATAAAACATTTTATTTGTTAAAATTTATAGTGAAATGAGAACAATTATCAATTATTAGGGACAGGTGTTTTTTGGGTATGTTAATTGTTTGAGATTGTGATATTTGTTGGTCATGGTCAAAATCTGAAGGGATGAAGCTTTCTTCAGTAGAAGTTGATGGTTGCGGATCATCTCTTGAGAAATATGTTTCATTTTTTGAAAGCTTCAAATAACTTGCGATTTGCTTCGGCATACTTCTGATGCTATTTTTAACCGACTTCAAAAAGGAGGAGGTTATTCAATTCAACCGTATATATGCTTCTTTTGTTGTTTTAATTTATGTTGTTCGCGCATAACTTCGTCGTTTACGAACTGATTTTGACAAGTCTTTTTTTGTTGGAAAGAAGACACTCCGAGGGTGATCACTTGATAGGGACATCAGGGCTTGATGGTGAAAGATCAGAGAAATCCAGGGGAACTTTCAAAAATTCTAGAAACGGCTAGTGCATTTGGAAGTTTTTTCATTAGGTATTTTACAGCACGACATTTTAATAAGGGTCTGGAGTAGATCTCTGGAGCCGGGAAACAGGCGAGGGAACTCCTCAACGATTTACAGCAGTTAACTTGTGTTTGTGCTTGATTAATTTGTATTGATAAGAACCGTACACATAGATGGGTTGTGACTGTCATTAAGGGGTCGATGATGAGAATAAAGGTCAGTTCAGGTAACTCCTCAACGATTCCCAAGTCTAGAATCCCCAATACGAGAGTTCACGTATTGAATCAGTTCAGAAAAAGTTTTTGCGCTACTTGGATTTTAAGGCGGGGCATTTCTCATTAGACTATGAATACCGTTGCAAGCGATATCATTTCCTGCCATTGAACATTCGACGTAATAATGCTGACATATTTTTTTTGGCAAGCATAGCAAATTGTTCAATTGATTGTCTAGAACTGCTCAGTAAAATACTTCTTGATACCAATCAAAACAACCTACGCAAACGACCTCTGTTGCATTCACCACGCGCATCAACTAATTACAGATGCAACGCCTTTTTGATTCGTAGTGTAAAAGCCTTCAATTGTTTACCACCGCACCTGGATATCGACCTATTTTGCACCAACGCACAAAGGTTCTAAACAAGGAATATTTTGGGGATAGTCATGAATAGGTGGAGCTGTTTAGTGGTTCAGTATACTAATTGAACTACTAAATGATTTAACTGCTGCTTGATATTGCACGATCTTTTATAATGCTCTTTAATCAGTTTTTTATTCCTCTTTAATAAGTTTTTTTATTTTATTATTTTTGTTCTTTAAATTTTTCTCTTGGTTTGCAAATCGTTGTTAACGTACGTACATAACGAAATTATGTTCTTGTATCTAGATATTATGTATATGTGGAAGCTTGTAATTAGCAATTTTTGTTGTATATAATGAAGTTTATGGTAATATTAGTCTGTAAGCTTTCTGTAATAGTAAAATAAAATAAAATGACGTCGTTTGCTTACAGTACTTTTCAGAACTAAAAAGTGTAAAACAAAAACTTTTGCACAAAAAAAAAACCGACTTCCAAAAACACTACAAATTGGAAAATAACTAATTTCAAATATACAACAATCAAAGTCATCGACTTCTGAAATTGTTGTTTGTTTTTTTCGATAACTTGTTTGTTGCATTTGCCTTGGTGTAACTTCAAAAAAAAAGCGGTTGGTGTTTACATTTTCATGACGAAGATTTCTGTATTTTTGTAAAAAATCAGAGAATTCTTGAGAAACTACAAATGTTCGGTCAATTTCAGTTTTTGTGTTCGATAGTTTAATCACTAACAACTGACCCTGTTGTTCTATGTTCTGTATTATTATATTTGTCAATTCAATACCTCTGCATGCGCCAGTTATAACGAAAATAAAAACCACTTAAAACAAGCGAAATATAAAAATACATTTAATAAGTATGTTTTATAGGATTGTAAGAATTTAAAAGATAAATAATGAAGTATACCATTATGTGATTTGTTATTTTACGTACCTTAACAGCTAAATATATGTCCTCAGGGACTTCATTTATGAATGTTTTCACGTCTTGAGCTATAAAAATCTTTGTCTTTTTGCTTTTGTGCTTAGCTGATTGCCTTTTTAGAAAAGATAATAATTTAGAAAAGTTCTTGATATTAATGTAGTGTTTAGTATTCATAGTTGTTGTTTAACAATGAATAAATGCACCTTTATTCGTTTTTCTTTTCGCCACTTCGTCTACTCTTCGTAAGTTTCTAAATATCTCTCTTTAGGACTTTCAGGCAAAATATTGTTAATTGCTGATTCAGCTTCCATTTTCATTGAATCGGGAGTGCAGTTCATATCTTCATCACTTGCAGAACTCATGTATTTTCCTAATTAGCACGTCATTATAAAAAAAAAAATCCAAAAACAAACAATATTTACAGTAATAGTTTTCTATTCCCGCCTTTTTTCATCTTTTATCGTAATTATTTTTTCGAGAACGAAATTGAGCTTCGCCGTTCGATATGTAAAATTGATGACTAGATACTCATACGAAGACAAGGCTGAATAGCGAAGCGATCTCTTTTGTCATTAGGCTGAATGCATGAGATGTCTATTGCCAGTATGATGGTTAAATGTACGCGAACTTTTTGAAAGAGTGAAGGGTTTTGTTTTTTTGAAATCCTACTTACCGCCTTAGGGCTTTTCTAGCTTGGTCACTTTCAAGCCCAATTTGGGGGTAATAAGGACCTACTTGCCGAATATGAGAGATGTAAAAGATGTTTTGACAGTTTTGACAGCTGTCAAAAAAAATTTTTTTTTGTTCACTTCTTCCCGTACTTCTGAACGGAAAAGGCAAAGGCATAGTACGCCATACAGCCTGGACTTCAGTAAGATTTTTCTTGAGTAAGTTTATATCCTAACTTATCCCAGCTTAACTTAAACTAATATATCTCCTTTCGTTTCCTGCGTGAGGCCGACTAGGAGGGGTTTGGGATAAAGTCATGATGTGGCCATTATGCTACAGTATTTCAATGTTCTTTATAAATTATTCACTGAATGCACTTTTTACTACATAAATCACGCGCTTTTATTTAGTAAACAACATTATAAATAATTTTAAAAGTCCAATGAAAAATGAGCGTGACACTCAGCTTGACTTTCCAAAAAAAAAACCTGTCAAAAATTAAGTCTGAAAATGATATTTTTTCCACGAAATACGTTACGTTATGTCTTATTTTGTTACCTATCAGTTTGCTTGAAATATGAATATGCACAAAATTTAGACTTGCCCACTCTGGGCGGAACGGTAGTCCCGGTGTCAGACTTATACTCACTACAACCCATCCGTGTTCCTCCACTTGGCTGTGCGCTATGTGAAACAGCATCTCTTTCGCAACCAGCCGCCAGGCAGACAACATTTTGTCCTTACATTATTTTTACAAACAAAACAAAGAATATTATTGCTGTGCCTATAATTTTGGCTCACACTTTACAAAAATATATGGTGTGTTACCTGCAAAGCTACCCAAGTAGCATCCCGTAGGGTAATACAACATTTTGGGGAGTATATTAAATGTGACCCTAACTGACCTCGGGCATTGTATGAGAAGACTCATCCCCTTAGAGCCATCCTCCTATTTACCCTTCTGTTTACTTTACGTCACTATAATATGCTTCGAGGGAGCACTTTGAAAAAAGCCTTTGATTTTCTACATTTGCATTCATGAATAACTTAGACACTATTTTATACAAGTGATTTTTTATTCAAGTTGTTGGGTTCTTGTTATCTGATACATTATATGTTTAAATATTGTATGATATTTTTAAAAACTGTCCTCTAAAGAGTATAGTCTTTATTTTTATCTCTTCAAAAAGTTATAAACAGAAAGGCTATGTCGTTTTGACGACAATTCGCAAAATATGAAACTTTGACAGACAGTGGTGGCCTTACTAGACTACCCTGACGGTCCACCAGACTCTCACCCCAAATTAACTGGCCGGATAAATTCATTCTACCAAATATTACTGTTTCAGTCTGCATCATCCCACTGCTGAACACAGGAATTTCCCCATTTTTTTTTATTTAACATTATAAAGAAGTGCTTGACCGCGATCCCGCCTGATGGTAAGCAGTAATGCAATCATCGATGATAAAGCGCGCTAGTTTAATAGACACTTAAAGTATAGTCAGACGAAATGACCGCTGCAAGCAAATTTATCAGTCATTCGAAAAAAGACTTAAGTTGAACACAAAAAGAACAATCCAATACTGAAATCCACCAATTTAAGTAACAGACTTAATAAAATACAAAATTGAAAGAGGCCGAAATCTAAACGGATTGAAAGACTCCGCAGGGGACCTGAACATGTACAGAAACGAATTACATAGGACACAAGCGAAAGGATAGATTCAAAATGGAATGTGAAGATACAAAATGGACGTTGATTGACAAGGGTAGTATTAGTAGGTACTGTTGAGCGATGTAACATTAATTGAACAGGTTCCAATGATGAATAAGGAATAGGAGTTGGCCACTAGATGGAGGTACCTTGAATATGGTCTATGAGCGTGCCAATGTTTTGGGTTTAACGTTAATTAATTCTAAGGAGAATTACCAGTGTGGGATATTTACCTGCTACCATATGCTTATGGTGAGCAAATATTACCTATAAAATTTGCTATGCAGCAAATTTTATACGTAATCACAAACTTGCATCAACTTGCATCATACCGAAGCAGGCATGATGCAAGTTTGTGATAACGTAAAATAATTGATTAATTGAACAAACCAATATTTAGAACATATAAAATTTACAATAATTACAAGGAAATTAGTAAGAACGTTAGAAAATGAAATAAAATGAAAATTGCTTGTTTATTTATGCTATGTGTAAAGAAAACCCCGTCCTACCCATAAGGATAATAAAAGTTAGATAAACACATGGCCAAATAAAACATGAAATTTTACTAGTTTATAATAATTAAAAAATATATATATATATATATATATATATATATATATATATATATATATATATATATATATATATATATATATATATTTAAAAATAGTGACTACGCCATTTTTGACTGTATTATTATGAGCGATGCGACCACGTGGCGCGTGCCCTACCCCTCTTCGCCTGCGCATTTATTGCCTACCGCACATGCATTAAGTTATCTCCTTTTGCGAAATAAGATTTATTTTTCAGGGGGATTTTTTTTAAGTTTAGCCTGGCTTTGTAAGCATTAGTGGAATCAGTTATCGATACCTAACATTACCTTCACGGACCGGACAGGGTTTTCTTTACATATTGTATATTGAACACCAAAACATGCATTGTTTTTTAATTGTAAACTAGTGCTTGATCGTAATCCCGCCTGATAATAACAGTGATGCAATCGTTGATGGTAAAGCGCGCAAGTTTATTAAAAGCTTAGTCACACAAAAAAATTGATTGAATAAGAAAGTGTGAGCAATGTTAAACCCAACAACACAACCAACGATGCTGCGCCAGAGGGAGATTGTTCTGGAGATCCTCCACGACCAAACTCCCGACACAACAACGTTTGGCGCATCGTACCCGGCACATATCGCAACACAACTGCTCTGAGCCGTACGGCTTTATCAGTCATCATGCCGGAACATGACGTATCACTTGGTGTCAAGACTTTGTGGATTATGGTCAACCACCGAGTAAAAAATATATTCAACACTATAAAATATACAATGGGCGGCCTTATCATTAATGCGATATCTTCCAGGCAACCTTAGGCTGAACAGAGATTTAACTGAACCTTAAATGGGACTATCGTTAGTGCAAATATTATATTTACATACAATATAGTAAATAGATACACAGATACATAGCCAAAATTTTATAAACATAATAAAATAGATACCTACGTACTGAATATAGTAGGTAAGCAGATTCTTCTTCTTCTTCCAGTGCCTCTTCAATTCCGAAGGTTGGCCGTCAGCTTCTTGTAGGTACTCAGTCTCGTCAACCGCGAGTCGGAACTGGTTTTCGAAGGAAGTAATGCCGGTCCACTCCTTGATGTTTCGCAGCCACGATTTTCTATTTCGTCCAGCGCGTCTCTTTCCTTCTACTTTGCCCATCAAAATCAGTTAGAGTAGCGTCCTTCAGTACATTCAAATACCTCGACAATTGTTGCCCACCATAAAAAAATGCAAAATAGACTATCTCGGCCACTTGTGATACCATAGAAGCTGATTATTATTGATTTTATTGGACACAATGATAAATACCTGGATTGCAATTCTACACAATTACTTCCCAGGTAAACAGATAGTTCCCACACCAAATTTAATAGGCGGTGTTACCAGTCAGCTTATAGCCTGCTAAAGCAATTACATTGCGATATATAGGCACGCTGGAGTGAGCAGCATTCCAAGCATTTCTGAGGCGAATGCAGTTTCAACCTCATAGGTTGAATACTATGCACAGGACTAAATGCTGTCTGATATTTGACTAATTGTTGTATTGAAAATGTGTTTAATGTTGATCAAGATGTAGATAATGATAATACAACTTACAATTTTTTTTGAGTTTTTATTCAGGCATTCTAAACACGTCATTGATAAATAAAACATAGAATGCATTGCAACATGCTATATGTAAGTTCAATGATCTTCTCTCTGCTATTTTCATTATGAAATAGCTGTTTGTTTCTTAGTGAAATAGCAAAAAGTCAAACTAGTCAGCGCCTAACGTAAATTAAGTTGTATTATACGTTTTAAAATCACGTCTAAACTTTCAATTAAGTATTTTAGATTAGTTATAAGGCCTATAAAAAATTTAAACAAATACAAGTCACAAATTACTAAGTTTACTCAACTTAAATATGTGTGTTTTGAATTTTGAGTTTTTATAGAGGTGATTTTGTAAATGCGTCCGAGTTAACATACGAGCAATTTGTCATTCCGAATTCTGCTCTGAATTATGTGTCTTTTTAAAGAGGCGGCAAACAACCACATTAATAGAAATTAATGTTGTTGTTTAATATATAATTTTTTTTGAAACCCTGTTCTCTCTGGCCTTGAAGGCGCTTAAATTGTGATCAGACGAGAACAGCATCACAGGAAATTTGTTCCAATCCTTCGATGTACGAGTACTACGTGGCAAAAAAGATGAGGGGAAACGCTTCGTCTGAATCGTAGCGTTGTCAATAACATAACTGCTGATAGTCCTGCAAATATATAACTATAAAAATAAATCAGATTCAAGTATATTAGTTTTTAAAATGTAGTATAAAATTTCTTATTCTTATTTATTTATTAATTAAAACTTTATGCACAAAGAAAAACATTGCACAATGGCGGACTTAATGCCTTAGGCATTTTCTACCAGTCTACCTTAAGGTGATGCAGACAAAACATGGTAGGTATCTGTATTTTAAAATAACAGGTATATGGATAATGCATATGATACACTTTCAGTCTTCAAGGCTAGAGTGAATAGGCTCTGAATAAACTAGCTTGCTTTAGCATCAACGATTGCATCACTGCTTACCATCAGACAGGATTGCGGTCAAAAAAAAAGGTTATCGGTAGTGGATTTCTCCATAAAGTGGGTGATAGACGTGCGAGTAAGTACGCGGACTTGTGGCTCGACGACCTTTTTCGCCTGTGTGTCACCTTAAAAACGCGTACTTTAAAATTGCCGCGCAAGTTCACTGGCGATCCAACCTGTTTGAAATCTTACTCGTAGCTCATCACGGCTCGTACGTGTGGCAGCGCTGCGAGCTGAGAGCCGCAAAAGTTCTTCATACAGCGGTGCAGGCATTCTGAAATAATTATGGAAATCTTCCTTCTCCTCACGTAACTCTCTTACTAAATTCACATGCGTTAAATGCTCTCTTTTCGTAATGCAGTGCTTTACCCACACTTGTCGATTTCATCTTTTTTAATAGTTTTTAAAATGTAGTATGATATAATTCCCAAATAATACAAAGCTTCTTCTCTTGACGATATCTCGATATAGTATGAGCAAGCTTCACGTGAGTCACTGACGTCGAGCCGAGTAAGTTTACGATCTTAAAAACCGCGTACTTTAAGTTCTATCACCCACTTAAGACCGGGAAATGACTATAGAAAAATGTCTTCTTATCATTATGATGTGATAATGTTTTACTGTATCATCACAAAAGGTTATAAATAGGATCCTATCATTAAGACTTTACTATATATTTATTTGTCTTTCTGATTATTTATATACAAATCACTTGGATACGAGTATTTAGGTAGATATCCGAAGTATTGAGGAAAAACTAAACTGTTTTTTAAAATTCATATTAGAAAAAAAGAGTAATTAATGAAGTCGAAGGGAGTTGTTGGCTGCTAATAATATGTTCAGAGAACTGAGGACAAAGCTTTATATGGTTGGCTCTATTGACAAAGTATAAGCAGGATAGAACATCGTTCACGAGACATTGGAAAAAATCAGACGAAGAATCATTGTTTGTAGAGGGAAGCTTTTGCCCGTGAATTCGTCCCAATAAAATTTCCGTGTTCCCGTTCCACCGCGTCACTTCTCCTGGGTATGCTTATTACTTCGGTTTTTGTTATATACCAAAATATATCTGTAGGACTAGTAGCGCTGTTCTTGTTTTATCTGTGTGATGTTTGTGGTGGCAACTGTAATATAAAATAAAGACCGAAAGAGCGTGTTTTAATAGGTTATGGGCAAATGTCTTGATTTTCTTAAGTGTTTAAGTATTACAGTTTAAGAAAAACGCTGAACCTTTCGGTAGATAATGGCTTTAAACTACATACGAAGTGTTTCCAAATTGAAAGGGAGAGAAAATTATGATGAGTGGTGTTTCGCGGCAGAGAATTTGTTAGTGTTGGAAGGCATGATCGACGAAAAGACTAAGGCAAAGTTAATACTGACCATTGATTCAGGGCTGTATGTTCATATCAATGAAACGAAAACCTCGTTTGAGCTGTGGACAAAGACGAAAAACATGTTTGATAACTCTGGTTTTTCAAGAAAAATCTCTTTGCTGTGACATTTAATTTCATTCAGGCAAGAAAACTGTGATTTTATGACTGACATTAAGTCGTCGAGACAGCACAAAGATTGAATGGAACCAGGTTCGCCATAATAGATGAATGGATAGGATCATTATTATTAGCAGGTTTGCTAGCAAAGTATTCTCCAATGATCAAAGCAATCGAACATTCTGGAATACAGATTACCACAGATTCTATAAAATTGAAATAAATTGATTTGTAAGTTTCTCTAGATTTGGACACCAGGGGTGATGCATTCGCTGCAAATAGACCGTTCTCGAAGACGCGCCACGACACTACAGTTACAAATGGCCGTCAAAAACAACAAAAGTCTATGGCGTCTAAAAGAGAATTGAAAAGGTGGTCGTGTTCTACAACAGAAACTGTTCTGTTATTACAGAAAAATAAACAAACTAATGCCTTTAGTAGGGTATTCTTAAGTGGACAATATCATAAAAGTGAGTGGAATATTGGCTCTGGTGCAAGCGCTCATATGACATCGAATAAAAATTGGATAGAAAATGCTAATTTTGTACCAGTTATGTCAGAAATTACTGTAGCCGATAATACAAAGGTATCCATAAAGTGCTCCGGGGACGTGAAAATAACTTCAGATCTCAACTATGACATTACTGTCAAGAATGTGTTATGTATTCCAAAATTATCAACAATCTTGTTGTCAGTAAGCGAGTTTATAAAAACCGGCAACAAAGTTGTGTTTGAAAGTAACAATTGCTATATTCGAAATAAGAAGAATGATGTAATAGCCACTGAATATTTAATTAATGGTGTTTACAAGTTGAATTTAAAAACAACAGATTGTATTTTAGCAGCACTAGCAAGTGCAGAGTTAGGGCACAAGCGCCTAGCACACATCAATAGTAGTGATTTGAATAAAATGGGAAATGGAATTGTAGAAGGAGTGAATTTTTCTTCTCCTAGTGACACAACGGGTTGCCATTTCACGTACTGAACATACCAGCAAGGAGACATTACAATTAGCCCATGCAGATATGTGTGGGCCTATGGAGACAAAGTCGATTGATGGCTCAGGATTCTTCCTACTTTTTGTGGATGACTACGGTAACATGACATCCATTTATTTTCTCAAACACAAAAACGAAGTTTTCCAGAGATTTAAAGATTTTAAAGCTATGGTTGAGAACCAACATAACAGAAATATCAGGATAGTTCGTACTGACAATGGTGGTGAATTTTGTAATAGTCTAATGGAAAAATTTTGGCAAATGAAGGAATAATTTATCAAAGGACTACGACATATGCCCCTGAGCAGAATGGTATTAGTGAGAGAGCCAATAGAACTGTTGTAGAAAAAGGCAGATGTTTGCTTTTTGAGGCAAAACTTGAAAAGAAATTTTGCGCAGAAGTTCCTCATACAGCGGTTTATTTGAAAAAGAGATATGTTATATTTAGTTAACTAAACAATACATCTTATGAAGTATGGTATCAAAGGAAGCCTGACTTAAGTCATGTACGTCTATTCGGAAGTCCGGTGATGGTACATGTTCCCAAAGAACGAAGATTGAAATGGGATAAAAAAATAGAACAATTTATATTGGTTGGATACTCTGATACAGTAAAGGGATATCGCGTCTATGAAACAAAAAATAATATTATCACTGAATAGAGAGACATAATAGTGATGGAAGAAAAGTATGGAATTGAAAATCCAGAAGAAAATGCTATATACATATAGAAGGATGAACAGAACTTAACGCAAAGAGAAGAGACTGAGGCGCCACATAATGTGCAAGAATCTAGTATAGAGGACAGAGATTCAGTGTGGGATATGAACATAAATGAAACTCCGCTAGTTCAAGTTCTGATTCATCAGATTATGTGGATCCAGAGGAGACTCATGTGGATACTTCAGCTGATTCCATTGCTTCAACTGATATTTCATCAAGTGAACTTCAAAGTCTTGGGGTTGGTGAAGTGGTTGGAGATAAGAGACAGACAAGACGACCAAACCGTTTTGGTTATTCAAACATGTGTACATCAAATAACTTACCAGGTGTTGAGGAGATTGACCTTTCAGAAGCCCTGAATGGACCGGAAGCAGAACAATGGAAGCTGGCCATGCGTGATGAGTTGCAGTTAATTGATATACCAAGTGACACCTCCATAGTGCAGTGCAAGTGGGTACTTAATAAAAAAAATGATGTAAACGATAAAGTGAGATATAAGGCAAGGCTTGTGGCTAAAGGTTTTTCACACCGAAGTGGAATTGATTATGTGGACACATTTGCGCCTGTAGTAAAACATTCAATACTAAGAATGTAATTTGCTCTTAATACACAGTGGGATATGGACATTACTCATCTCGATGTAATTACTGCATTTCTAAATGGACACTTGAATGAGAATATTTGCATGTATCTTCCTGTAGGTTTCAATGTAAAGATAAAGGCAAGGTTTTAAAACATAAGAAAGCAATATATGGGCTTAAACAATCATCCCTAATGTGGTATAAGAGAGTTAAAGATTGTTTATGTAAATTGGGTTTTCAAATAAGTATCAATGAACCATATTTATTTACAAAAGGTAGTGCAAATGTTAAAACAATTAAAGCTGTATACGCTGATGATTTTCTGATTTTTTCAAACTGTAAAGAGGAAACTGATAATTTGAAATGTGTTTTAAGCTCAGAATTTAAGATAAAAGATTTAGATTGTGTAAAACGCTATTTGGGTGTGAGAGTGCATGTAGACAGAAAATTAAATACTGTAAAAAATAGATCAAGAACAATATACAGAACAGTTGTTACATAAATTTGGAAAGTTTAATTGTATATCTATTGATACTCCTATAGATTGTAAGTTGAATCTTGAAAAGCCTGAAAATTGTTTATCAGAATGATGTTCCTTATCAGAGACTAATAGGTAGTCTGATGTACTTAGCTGTTCTGTCTAGGCCAGATATAGCTTATTCCATTAGTTACTTAAGCCAATTTAATAATTGTTATAATGAAACTCATTTTAATCAAGCTGTAAGAGTATTGAAATGTTTACAAATACTAAACATTATTGTTTGAAATATAGCAAAGATAGTAATATGCAATTAGAAGGATTTGTAGAAGCCGATTGGGCAAGTGATGTTTTAGACAGGAAATCTTACACTGGTTTCTGCTTTACCATGGCTGGTTCTATTATTTCATGGCAGAACAGGAAACAGAAAACTGTGTCTTTATCCAATACCGAAGCTGAGTATGTAGTATTGTAGGAGGCAGCTAGAGAAGCCACATATTTGAGAAATTTGATGTATGAACTAACAGGTAAATTAAGCAGTGTTAAGTTGCATTATGATAAACAGAGTGCATTGAAATTATCTTCCAATCATCAGTCTTTGAATAGAACTAAGCACATTGATGTGCGTTATCACTACATTAAAGATGCTATAAAGGATAATGTAACTCATGTGAAATATGTGTCAACTCTAAATACGCCTGCTGATCTCTTAACCGATGGTTTATTATCTGTAAAGCATTATAAATTTTTGAGAATGATAGGTCTTGTTCCTAATTAAAATTTAAGTTTGTTTGTTACTTGAAATATTTCGTTAAGTAGGGGTATTATAATTATACATATACCTAAATATTTCTATAGAACTAGTCGCGCTGTTCTTATTTTATCTGTTTGATGATTGTAATGGAAACTCTAATCTATACTAATATGTTGTTTGTTTGTTTGTTTGAACGCGCTAATCTCAGGAACTACTATCCGATTTGAAAAATTCTTTTTGCGCGTTAGATACCACATTAATCCAGCAAGGCT
Source organism: Sesamia inferens (assembly GCA_037179545.1). NCBI lineage: Eukaryota > Metazoa > Arthropoda > Insecta > Lepidoptera > Noctuidae > Sesamia > Sesamia inferens. The sequence goes on from CM073925.1 coordinate 31,200,064, forward strand.
TTAGGCTATATAACATCACACTGCGACCAATAGGAGCGGAGCATAACTAACTCTACGCGAACGAAATCGCTGGCGGCTGCTATTATAAAATAAAGTGTCAGTCATTAACCGAAAGAGCGTGTTTTAATAGTTTTGCTTAGCATTTTTTCGTACTCTTTCTTTTTATTACTCAATTCATAAGTATCTTAGCATGTTATTTTAGCCTTCCTCGGGAATCGGGCTCCCAAAAAAATCATTTTAAAAATCGACTTTTAGTTCCAGATACAAGAACGTTCAACAAAAAAACCCGCCAGCTTCTTCGAAGATATACCTAAAAAATAACAAAAATCCTGAATAAGTCGATATGCAAATAAACCAATTCTTTATTCGTTGTCAAAACGAAATACGAGAAAACAATACAAAGACACAAAAATAAACATTGACGGATTCCGAAACAGTTTTTACGTTACGCTAACCCTAAAATGGAGGCTAGAAAAACGTTGTTTTATTCAAATGTGCGATACACCTGTGCGGATTTAGATTACAAGCAAACAATCCGTTGCCTATAGAACATTTGGCACGTTCCATGTGATCCCTGTCGGTTCTTTTTACGGTTACAATGTTTACGAGTGTGGGAACCGGCGTTTGTTTCAACTATGGATTTGTTTATTAATGTTTACTGATTTTTTACTCGTGTTTGATTTGGGACCAGAAAAATTGCCAGTCGTAGCACAGTTGCTGAGGGAGGCTTTGAACTGTTGTAGTATTGCAAGAGATCAGAAGCATACACTATATCTGTGTGTGTGTGCGCGTGTGTAGGTACGTGTGTGTATGTGTGTGGGGGTATTTGTGTGCGTGGGTGTATGAAAATCTAGGTCAAAAAAGTAATCGAAAAAACACCGATGAAACCAACTTGTCCTAGTAACAAAAAAAACCTAGATATTGACATCTAACAACCCGCTTTTGGTCTGATTGATGGGTTACGCCACATTTTCTCCCACAGAGAGTGGGTCAAAGTAATCCACTTAGTCCAGCAGATATGTTTTCCCTAGTTCTTCGCGTCTAGTACTTACACAGATGACAACAAAGAGCAACTTTCTTTAAAATATAAAGTTATCGATTCTGAGGAACCTTATTATAAGTATGAATCCGACCTAGTTCTGGAAAATGATCATGTCACGTTGTACTGCCATAATTATGATAACAAAATTAAATTATGCTTTGGATCCCATAGTCTAGATATTCCAAGTAACTACAACTATCTACCAAACACATGATAAGCACCTATAAGCCAAAGAACTAACTAAGTAACAACATAAGTAATTTACTGCGTGGATGGAATACCGATCAGAGGATAAGTAGTTGTTGTGGTAATCTTGAATAGAGGAGCGCTGAACAAAAGTTGAGCACACTCTCAGCAAATACTTAGAAATTATGGAGTTCCAGGAAAGTTAGTAATGCACCATAATAGTAGGTAAGTCACCAAATGAAATGATGGTGATTCCACGATGTGTATAGATTGGTATATAACTTTCCTGGAACTCCATCATTTAAAAAGACAATCTATTAATTTGCTTCTTACGACATGATATCTGGTGAAGCCGTACGGAGGACAGTTCTGAACAGTTGTGTGATGATATGTGCAGGGTACAATAAGTTATGTAATAGTATTACATGATCTAATGTTGTTGTGTCGTGAGTTTGGTCTTTGAGGGTATCCAGATCAATCTCCCTCTGGCGCTGCATCGTTGGTCGTATTGTTGGGTTTAATATTGGATCACCTCGCCCAACTGCCGTCTTCCTTTTATTCACTCAGTTTTTTTGATTGAATAGGCTCTTAATATACTAGCGCTTTACCATCAACGATTGCATCGCTGCTTACCATCAGGCGGGATTGCGGTCAAGCACCAGTTTATGTTAATAAAAAAAAAAACTTTTAAATAATATTTATAAAATGAAAATAGCCACCATTATGACGTATTTTGAGACACCCTATTTGATAACACAGTCCGAGTATAGAGTTCCAAGAGCACGCGAAACATAGCGACGACATCTTTCCCAGAGTATTAAATATTTATAAAATTTATTAAGAAATCGCTTTTTTGCTGTCTATGGAAGGCAACTAAATTTCCACGGTGTATAGACAAATACCGTTTTATAAAATTCCGTTTTATCACTCAAATAACTGATGTCACTCGGAAAGCTGCCACCCTTAAATAGAATGGGGCTGGATGCATCTGTAGCATACCAGACGATCAATGAGCCAAACAGAAGACGCAGTGGTTCCCGCTTAATGACAAACATCGCGGGAGGCCAAACAGAGATGGCGGGTTGAGCTGGTCTGTTCTAATAGCAACCCTCGAAATACAACGTGGTGTTCCGGCATGATGTCTGGAGAAGCATGGCACCCTAATTGTGTAACACACTATTACTATTGTTACGAATGAACCTTATGTCGAGACATAAGGTTCAATATCGCGTGACATGCAATGCGTAAATTTTAAGCCCTATAACTTGAAATCTAGACATGGTTGAGGTACCGTTTAAAAACGCATTGCTAGACCTAGGGTGACCTATCGAATTGTACAGGTCTCAAGAATTTTATCAGCAAAGTGTTGACATCGAAATTTCCAGAAACATCGTCCCCGGTGAATTACCGTAGGTACCTACTGAATGTACTCGCGAAGTTATGCGCTATTATTATTACGTCTAGACGAATCTGGAATGTTCGATCAGCTGACCTATATACAGGGTGCATCAGACATCGTAACGCAAACTTCGCGAAAAGGCTTGACCACATGCCACTAATAAAATTATGATAGTCATTTATGTCGTTAATGAACGGTTACAGAATTCACAGTGTTTAAAAAAAAGTGTCGGCTCGCCCTTTGAACGTAGCAAGCGTGCCGCCGTGCGGGTTTGTAGGTATGATGTTGATCCCTGAAGTGAACTCTATTAAATCAGCTGATAAGATAGTTTTCGAGTTTTACTTTCATAGCGCTTTTTGTGTAATTAGCGAAATAATTAATTTTTACGTTAAAATCTTAATGGGTTATCAAAGTATAGCAATTATGAACGGTCTAAAGTGAAAAAAAACGACATATATTTTTTTTTAAATCATGAAAAAGTCGACGAGAAATTCCACCACTGGGAGTTTCAGAATCATGTACTAGATCCATGGTACTCGTTTGCGCGTCGGTATCAGATACACCCTTTAAAGCGCCGTGACGCCAGTGCAGAGTCAGTTTGCATTCGACTAGCGATACGAAAACAAGCGACAGTTAAGAAGGAATACCTACTGCGACAACTGTAACGAGAACTTTGAGTACTACGTGAAGTTAACATCTATAGTGTTATTGTGTGTATACGACGTGGACTTCGTGGACGTAAGAGAAGACTTCGGTGCGACATCAGCTACGTTCTACTTGTCATTGCCTACGATCGACTGTACTTTCGTTGTCAATAAACTTCGCAACCCTTAACCGGTATTTTAGTAGGTACCCCTAGCCCGTAACACTATCAATTGGAATTAATTTTGAACAATGTTAGTAGTGTTGTTGAGTTTAGCATTGCATTACCGCTCTTCGCTCAACTGCCATCTTCCTTCCTAATCACTCAGTTTTTTTGAGTGACCTAGTTTATAATTATAAAAAAAAAATATTGGTATGTAAATATTTAGTAATGATTACTGATTGCAGCATTAGAAAATGGCTCATTAAAATTTTATCAAAACCGACCTTCTTTTATAATAAACTAGCAGCGCCGCGAGGATTCGATTTCTTTTTTTTTTATATATGCTACGCTCCTATTGGTCGCAGCGTGATGTTATCCTATTAGCCTTTCTGGATTAATAGGCTATCCAATGCAAAAAGAATTTTTGAAATCGCGTATATCGAGGGACTGGAACAATTTGCCGGCGTCGGTGTTTCCGTCACATTACAATTTGAGTGTCTTCAAGGCTAGAGTGAATAGGCTCTTAATAAACTAGCGCGCTTTACCATCAACGATCGCATCACTGCTTACCATCAGGCGGGATTGCGGTCAAGCGCTGGTTTATAATTCATAAAAAAAAAAAAATCGGACCAGTAGTTACTGAGATTAGCGCGTTCAAACAAACAAACTCTTCAGCTTTATATATTACTATATGCAGACAGAGTATAGATTGAACCTCATTTTCAACCAGAAATGTTTTTGTTCTTCAAATTCTTTTGAAATCATGCCTTTTTTCCTAGATTTTTCATTTGAGGTATTATGCCACATGACAGATGTGTGTATTATATATATTTTATTTTGATCATACAACCAATTATGCATGAAAATTGAATTTTACGGCTTAAATGATCAATGATACATGGAGCGACGATCTTCGTAGAATGGCTGGTAGTGACTGGATGAGAGCTGCCGAAATTGTTGTTAGTTGTTGTTGTTGGTGTGAGTTGTTGAATGGCGTGGGATAGGAGAGGCCTATGTCCAGCAGTGGACTGATATAGACTGATGATGATGATAATGATGAAACGATCAATGTTTGTATAGGTAATAAAACAAAATGAAAAGTAGTGTTCCTGCAGAACTCACCTTATTGCAAAGCAGGCTATAAGGAGCAAAAATTTTAAATATGGCGAATTAGCTTCTTGATCCTGACTTGATCTTGCTCGAAGAATACAGGTCGGAGTATTTCGTTTCATCCTTCGGTTCGATTTTTCCTTCGTCACGTTTTTTTTTTTATAATAATTATAAACTATTACTTGACTGCAATCCCGCCTGGTGGTAAGCAGTGATGCAATCATTTATGGTAAAGCGCGCTAGTTTATTAAGCCTATTCACTTAAAAATCTTAGTAAATAGGAAGGAAGACGATAGTTGAGCGACGTGGGCAATGTTAAACCCAACAACATGTCCAGCGATGCTGCGCTAGAGGAAGATTAATCTGGAGACCCTCCACGACCAAACTTCCAACACAACAACATTTGGCGCATCGTACCCGTCACACATCGCAACACAACCGCTCAGACCCGTCCTCCGTACGGCTTCACCAGACATGATGCCGGAACACGACAAATCGCTTGGTGGCAAGACTGTCTGGTCAGTTGTAACTTCTGCCGACAGGCGATATTACCCCGAGAAAGTTCCTGTCCGGTATTCAGATTCTTTACAGAGAGAAGAGTGACTGCCTAAATCTGGAAGCCTTAGAATGGATTCTTCAGATATTTTATTATTTTGCCTTTATTAGTCATTAATAACCCAATAATTGATATATACATTACTCTATAATTATATTTTTTTTATTTTTTTTTTTATTAATTTATAAACCAGCGCTTGACCGCAATCCCGCCTGATGGTAAGCAGTGACGCAATCGTTGATGGTAAAGCGCACTAGTTTATTAAGAGCCCATTCACTCTAGCCTTGAAGACACTCAAATTGTAGTCCGACGGAAACACCGCCGCCGGCAGATTGTTCCAGTCCCTCGATGTACGCGGTATAAAGGAGGAGGCGAAACGCTTCGTCCGGATCGTAGAGGTGTTAACAATATAAGGGTGGAAACTCGCCGTACGACGGGTCGTCCGATCGTGGAACGGAGATGGGGGAATTAAATCGTGCAATTCCCTCGCACACTCCCCATAATGTATCCTATAGAACACCGAAAGGCTGGCTACTCTACGCCTGTGCTCTAGGCTTTGGAGACCAACTCGAGTTAAATCAGGGTCACCAATCAGCCTCTTCGCACGCCTCTCCACTGAATCCAAAGTGGCCAGGTGACACTTAGCAGCATCAGCCCAAATGTGGCTGTAGTACTCCACACACGAACGGACCTGTGCTTTGTACAACATTAGAAGCTGCCCTGGTGTGAAGTACTGCCGGACCTTTGCGATAACGCCAAGTTTCCTGGCAGCTAACTTGGCCTTGGACTCAATGAACCGCCCAAAGTTTAGGTTCGAGGAAATCTCAACACGCAAAATTGAAGGCGATCGGTACACTCAAGGATACATTCTGAAAAGTAGGAGCCAAAGTGAACGGGCTCCTTTTGGCGGTGAAAAGACACCCCTGTGTTTTGGCGGCATTGAATGGTACAAGATTAAAATATTTATCTTAGTTTTTAACAATGAATTAACTTCCTTCTTATATTATAACTATTTAAAATTGTACTCTTAATTCGAAATACGATCATTTTGCGAACACATGCTAGTCTGTTATCTGTTAATTTCATTTAATTTGATTTTATCTTTTTACGTTTAATTTATTATGATTTTATTTCATTTAAATCTTATCAGTTTTTATTTGATTTGTTTCATACGTTTACTTATTAATGAATATTACTTACACAAAAATGTAACATAATATGTTACGTACACCAAAGACATTTCATTTCTTTTCTTTTTTCTTTGTAAGTATATACATTCGTTGTGTAATTTTCCGAGCTTTGTGTTTTATGATTATTTTATTTCTTATTTAAGATCAAAATTAAAACTGTATTCTAGCAAAGATGTGCCCCTCTTTTATTTCGCTACATAATGGATTAACACAATTGGGTTGTATCCTAAAAATAATTTAATGTCCATCAGATAGATTGACAAAAAATATTGAACACGTAATTTTTCATTTTTTCTTTCATTCAAATAATTAGAAAGATACGAGTATATTGAATTGAAATGTCGCATAACGTCACGCCGTGGTATAGTTTGTACCACGGCGTGACGTCATTAGCCCCCACTCCGTAACTTTAATACGCTATATCTAAGTAGTTTTTGGTAATTTCGACAAAATATTAAAATACGGGTCATAATTTTTTTTATTATCTATACGACGGACTATTTTTTTTTTTAATTTCCATCAACATTAACATCCCTATTACAGCAGTACAGAGAAAATACAGTATTTAGATGCTGCTTATAAAGTAGAAATAAAATTTCAATAAAGGTCATATATGTATATTATATCAATATCAATTATCTTCCTCTGTGAGTTATGGTATACCTTTGCAGTTCCTATTAGTTCATGATTAAACCACATTGTACACCATGATATAATGAACTGCATCCTGATTGCGTAACAGACTATTATTATAAATTGGAATCATTTTGAAGTCAATTGCTAATCCATTGCTCCATATGTTCGAAAATATTTCTGCTCAACAGCGTAAATAAGGCAATGAATGTTTTTGAACTGTCAAAATGAAACCCATTATTTCTGATAGTGTGTTACGCAATTACCCTGCATATCGTACACCATGATGTAATGAACTGGTCCATTACATCAAGCTTCAACATAACACAGCTAAGGTAAGTTTAGTGACACCGAAAACTAATTGAAGGCAGGGAGGGGTCATGTGTCACTCTTAAGCCAGATTACATGCGGTAATCGGCTTATACGCCAAACACCGACTTTTACGATCCCGGTTCGTTCTAATACCTAAAAATAGTGCGGGTTTCTCGGTGTTGCCAACTTCAGACATGGATAGAAAACTTGTGGTAAAATTTATGAATTTGTTGGAGTGGGTAAAGTTTAGTTGTTGGGTGTGTATTTTATGGTGTTGTCAACTTCAGACATGAGTAAGAAACTATTGGTAATATTTATAAATTTGTTGGAGTGGGTAAAGTTAAGTTGTTGGGTGTGTGTTTTAAGGTGTTGCCAACTTCAGACATGGGTAAGAAACTATTGGTAATATTTATAAATTTGTTGGAGTGGGTAAAGTTAAATTGTTGGGTGTGTGTTTTAAGGTGTTGCCAACTTCAGACATGGTTAAAAAACTAGTGGTAATTTTTATGAATTTGTTGAAGTGGATAATGTTAAGTTGTTGGTTGTGTGTTTTATTGCGTACTCTTGTGGAAGTTCTTGTTGTTATTATTGAGTAGATATAGGGCGTTAGAGCGTACCGCGTACATCGAGGGGCTGGAACAATTTGCCAGCGGCGGTGTTTCCGTCGGACTACATTTTTAAGCTATTGCATAGCTTCTATCGCGGGCCTTGAGCGCGGGGACCGAATCCAGAAATTCCGTAACGAAAAAACCTCACACTCCCCACTCCGACGGGCACGGAGGTGTGGCTTGAAGGCGGTACATCGTCTAACGTCGTTTCAGTTCGGCAGTCTTCGGCACGGTATGTTTGTGTGCGTGCGACTACATCTTTTGAAAACAATTTATAGATTTTCAAAAAGAGCATGCATATTGCAGGGCGCGAACTCAGTTCTACACACTTGCCATGTTACTGATAGTCGCGATGTGCTAAACTTGCGATTAATTTTCTCTCTGAAATAGGTCTTCTATAGAGATATGTCATAGACGTCATCGACGTTGTCATGGCTACCTTAAAAACTTTTCATGTAATTAATTATTTAGTACTTTTATTCAAATTAATTTAGTAGTGTTTTAATAAAATACTTTTTTTAAACGGAAAAGCTAAGATGAATGTCACGCTAATTTTTCATTGGACTTTTAAATTATTTATAGTGTTGTTTACTAAATAAAAGCGCGTGATTTTATAGAGTAAAAAGTGCTCATGCGGCCGTTTTTTCAACTGTGATTGGCGATATCCGTCATTATTGTGAAATATTTTTTTAAAGAATTTCTATAATTTGTTACACGTGTTATTGGCAAAATTGTGGTATCTATCCACAGGGTCCAGATCAAGAGTTGAAGTTGAAGTTTTTATTAAATAAAATATTACAGAAAGATGTCGGTGAACAATGTTAAGACGAGTACATTTAAGTGTACGAGTTGTAATATTGTTATCTCCGAAACGAAACAACGAAAGTTTAATAAAAATATTCTCGTCGGCTTTTTCTAAGGAAGACATTGATGAAGCAAAAAAGTTATTGTTTGTTTCTACGAAGACAAGACAAAAAGATGTATCGAGGCGTAAGAACAAAAAGCAGAAAGACCTAAAATATACGATTACGGTGTTTAAAATGACGGATCCCGAACAATCCCAGTTTTTGTGGCATATGACCTTCACAAATTGCCACCAGTTTGCTTTGACTACGTAGAACGTACGTAAAGAAGTTGATGAAGGATTTATTAATTCTACGGTCAGATGTTAACGCAATCAGAAGTGATTATGTTACTAAAGATCAGCTCGAAAATATTAAATTGATAACAAATAATTCGACACCGACGCCGGTCATCATCAACAACCTTTTTATCGTCCCAATGCTGGGCACAGACCTCCTCTCATACAGAGAAGGATTGAGCGTAATCACCACGCTTGCTCAATGCGGGTTGGCGATTTCAGACTTATAAAGCCCAGGTTTCCTCAAGATAAAAAATCAGAGCGGTTGACAACTTTTCTATCAAAAACATTGAATTTGAAAATGAATAATGATCCACAAGAGTCCACAACAAAATATGGGACCACCATTGACGCGGTATTTTCTAGGTATTTAGAGGATATTAAGTCGCAAACTTATGTTTCTTATTTCAGTTATCATAAACCTATAGTTTCAATGATAAATATTCCTGAATAACCAACAGCTACTGTAAGGTAATAAAACCCACATGTATTGTAAAATAATAAAAATATTTTAAATAATATTAACTTTTTATTTATTTAATAAAAGAAAAAATTGTTTTCTTATCGGTCACCACGCTCAAAAAGTGTAACTTGAATTAATATCAAAGAAAAAGAAATACTGCATAAATAAAATAAATAAATAATTATAATTGCATAAATTGATACAAAATGCTATGCAATAGCTTTACCGCGGCAATCCCCGAGTGCCACACGTCTTTTTTTTTTGTCTTCAAGGCTAGAGTGAATAAGCTCTTAATAAACTAGTGTGCTTTACCATAAACGATTGTGTCACTGCTTACCATCAGGCGGGATTGCGGTCAAGCACTAGTTAATAATTTATAATAAAAGCTTATCGGTAGTGGATTTCTACATAAGACCGGGAAATGACTATAGAAAAATGTCTTCTTATCATTATGATGTTATGAGGTTCTACTGTATCATCACAAAAGGTTATAAATAGGATCCTATCATTAAGACTTTACTGTCCATCTGTACGTCACCAGGCTGCATCTAACGAACTGTAATTATGTGTGAAACAGTTAAAGGAGATGTTTTAGAAATGTATGGAGCCTGGGCCAGCTCATTGCACAGTTAATGCTAGGTATAGTTACGCTATAGTTAACTGTTTTTAATGTTAATTTCCTATATTTTGGCTTAGTTATTATACAGATTTAATTTAACTCGGTCAAGGAGTACTACTAATAAATATGGTGGTCAGCAATAAGCGATATAAGATTTTGATAGTGACATTTGATTTACGTGTCATGTATCTAAGGCTATCGTATCTATATTACCTACCATATGACTGCAATTCCGACCATACGGCCCCTTAAATAAACACAATCAACTCAAATCAGCACTCGACACGAATACAACGGGAAAATAGGAGTATCAAAGTCGCCAATCAAACGTCATAACCACTGTCATGGCTACCTTAATAAAGGGTTATCTCACTAAAAAACGTTTCAAATAATTAATTATATATACTTGTATTTTAATTCAAATTAATTTAGTAGTATTTTTATGAAAATCTTTTATTTTTTTCCTTTTTATCTATATAGCGTACAAAGTGGTGGCCTAAAAATGAAACATCTCCTTTGCATGCTTTATATCTCCTTTGCATGCTTTATGCAGTCCGGATACATTAACACAACATTTACAAAAGGAGATGTTTCATTTTGGGCCACCACTGGCCCTAAATGAAACATCTCCTTTGACAATTACTAAAAAAAAATCAGATATGCACGGATGACAGCAGGCCAAGCTCCCTCAAACTGTCAAATATTCCCAACCAAACTTGCGCCTAATGCTTTAGCAGTATAGTTGAAAATTTAATTTTAAAAAAATTCATATTGTAGTAGGTTGATGTGCTGTCGTCTATACACATGTTTATGTATATTTGTATGCGTGGCACGGAATTCAACTTGTACTTGGCCGGATTTTGGCTTAAAGGAACTATATGTACAAGTCATAACAAGTTTCAAGTTTATATTGACAAAATCAACAGCCGTAGATAATTCCCCCATGAATATGTTATGACTACATGTTCCCACTTCATCATCATCATCAATCTTTTTATCGTCCCACTGCTGGGCACAGGTCTCCTCACATAGAGAAGGATTAAGCATCATCACCACGCTTGCTCAATGCGGGCTGGCGATTTCAGACTTAAAGTCCAGGTTTCCTCAAGATGTTTTCCTTCACCTTTTAATTAGTCATTGGTGTCCAAGGTATACTTAGAAAATACATATAATTTTGAAAAGTTACATTAAGTATATAATAAATAAGTTACTTGAGAGGCTGGCGTTTTAACCACTAGGCCACCACGACAAGAAATACACCGTAGCGTAAGCGATGTCACGGGTCACAACTTATTTCTTAATATAATTAAGCTTACTGTATTTAAGAGCTTGATTCATAGAGAACAGGCCATTAAAATTTCTTAGTAGTAACAAAAAAAAAAAAACAGAATAAAAATAAAAGCGCGGGGAAAACATAACAGCATTCAATTAAATACTTCATGCAACAGCTGTGCCATTAATTTTCTTGCATAATAAAAAGTAAAAAAAAAAACATTTCAGGCCAGTTTTAAGTATAAACGTTTTGCGGCTCAGTGGGAATTCTTATTCCAAGTACGCGGCCATGTTCTATCGCGATTAATCCCTGATAAAAGGGTGGAGGGATCTCATTTCCGTCGGCGTGGACTTGTGTCGGACCCAACGGAGGAAATGACGTTACGTTGCCAGTTTATTCTCTTGAATTTATAAACGGCTATACCAGCTGGAATTATAAAAATAAAAAGTTTCCCAGATGGAGTTATGAAAATGAAAATTTGTTTTTTTTTTTTCGGTGGGTTCGAATTGGACGGTAGGTCGGTTACTTTGGCTTTTATGTAGCTGGTGTTTAGTCATGGTGAGATAAGAATTAAGCCTTACCAACTCAAGCAATACCAGCACTTGAGATTTCATTGCTTTAAACGTTATGAAAGGTTTGACAGCCTCAGTGGCGTAGCGGTAGCTAACGCGGCCACTGCGCAAATATTTGTATGTATGAATATGAATATTAGCACTGGTCTGGTCGTGCCTCGGAAAGCACGTAAAGCCGTTGGTCCCGGTTGCCATACGAACATCTAGTGGAATCGTTACGGGTTGTTGGAGCCCTCAAAAGTCCAACAATTGGTCTAGCTGCAATGCTTTGATATCGCCTTCGGGTTGTGGAGGTCAGACGGCAGTCGCTTCACGGAAAAATCAGCAGGTAGACTGGTAAAGCGGACCCCAGACTCCAGAGCTGGCAAAAGGATTCGGATGTGACTGGGATTAACGCTGAGATGATGATGAAACGTTACGAAAGGTAATCAATTGAGACGCCGCGAAAGCTCTCAGAAAATATTTTACTTCATTCACACATAATTAGCCCATAATGTTTCCGCTCCTGGGACACTCGGTGAGAGGGAGTGGGCCGTAATCAACCACGCGGGCCCAGTGCGGGTAAGTAGATGCCACATATCTTCGAAGTTTTGCCTCTAGGACATGTTTCCTCACTGTGTTTTCCTTCACCGTTTTGAGAGCAGTGCTGATGAAATATTTACACAAAGTAAGCACCTGACGGGATTCGAACCCACGACCTACAACCTGTAAGTCTCAGCCGATACCACTAGGCCTCCACTGCTCACATTACATATTTGACTAATTCTATTGAAATTAAAGATTAAAGACTGAATTTGGGCAAACTATCCAGAAAGTAACAACAAGATATATTATATTTATTTATACCAGACAAAGTCTTGCCGCCAAGCGATTCGTCGTATTCTGGCATGATGATGGGTCTGAGCAGTTGTGTTGCGATGTCTGTCGGGTGCGATGCACCAAATGTCGTTGTGTCGGTAGTTGGATCTTGGAGGGTCTCTAGATCAATCTCCCTCTGGCGCAGCATCGTTCGTTGGTCGTGTTGTTGGGTTTAACATTGCATCACCTCGCTCAACTGTCGCCTTCCCTTCTATTCACTAAGTTTTTTAAATGATCAACAACTGTATTACTGCTTATCATCAAAAAATAAAAAATATAAAACATGAGTATAGTATACTGTAATGTGGCGGGAACGGAGCGATAAATAAGATATACGTCTAGTCTGCTCATAAGACGTTTATTGACTGCCTTACCTTACATCGATACTTACTTACTAACACCACTACATCTACGGGGTTGTATTAAAAAAAAAAAAACGTAAACAAAGTTTTTTTTTTTTCACATACAATTAGACAAATATTTGCCATTTATCAATCATTATGTTGATGCTTAAACTATGTAATGTTACTTCTAAGTACATTTATTTATTAACAAAGTTATGTTTATGAAATTGACACACGTATGTAATGTTATAATATTGTCCACTTGCTTATCGTACGGATATTGTTACAATGTTATTATACTTAATGCTAATACTAAACTAGTGTACATATGGTTTTGTTCGGTTTTTGTGGACAGTCTCATTTTTACCATTCTTAAATACTATTACATTGGGCTCATTTTCACTTATTACCTGGTACGGGCCATCAAACAAATTATCCAATTTTTTACCAGACTCATTTCTTATCAATATCAAATCACCCTTTTGGTATTTAACTGGATTACTTCTGCGATCGTAATAACATTTCCTTTTTATTTTAGACGTAACTAAATTTTCTCTTGCTTCTTTATTCGCTAACTGTAATCTATATTTTAGTTCGAGTGCATAGTTATCTGGATTGTATAGAGGGTCTACTATAGTATTAGATAAATTACTCGGCAAATGGCATGGTTTTCCAAAGACTAGTTCGTAGGGTGTGTACTTAGTTTCGGTATGTACGGTGGTATTGTAGGAGAAACACCAGAACGGAAGCCACTGACTCCAAGTTTCCGAATGTCCATCACATTGGGTCCGCAAGAAAGCAGCTAAATGTTTATGCGTATTTTCTAACGCACCCAATGTCTGATGGTGATAAGCAGTAGAGTTCATCTTTTCAATTTGTAGTAACTTGCATACCTCTGTCATGGTTTCTGACATGAACTCCGTGCCACGATCCGTTGTGATAGCCTTTGGCAAACCGTACCTAAGTATAAAATTATTAATAAAAGATCGTGCTACACTCACCGTATCTTTTCGCTGAATTGGATACGCCTCGACGTACTTGCTCAGCTCACATTGTAAACTTAAAATATAAACATTACCTTCTAAATCCTTATCTAGGGGCCCCACTAAATCTAAATACACCTTTTCAAAAGCGCTAGTCGCTGTAGACGTTATAACCATGGGTTCTATAATATTTTTAGAGTACTTATTCATCTGACATTTTTGGCACTTGCTAACGTACCTTCGTACATCGCTTTCTAGACCTGGCCAAAAATATTTACTTTTAATATTATTTATCATACGTCGTACTCCTGCGTGTCCACTCGTAGGCAGTACGTGATAGTCGTGTAGTATGTATGTCTTTTCTTCATTATCTAGGACTCGTTTAACTCCTCTTAAAATATTTATGTGTGGTCCGGACCACTTCTCTCTACTTTTTATCTCATTTATTAATTCTTTGATAAAATTATTATTGTATTGATTTTTTACAATGCATATTTCTTTAATATTTATATCATTACAAAAACTACTCAATTTATTCGCAAATTCGACTCGCGTAAAATGCGACATATAATTGGTGTCTATGTATAAAGTTTTCTCTGCGTCTAAATAAACAAAACATTCTTTTTCATAAGTTATAGATGCTTTTGATAATTTATCTTTTTTTATAAACTTTAATTCTACATAGTCACTCGGCTTTCTTAATATCTCTGCGAATCTTGGTTGGCCAAACCTCGGTTCTGCAGTTATATTTGAAGACCTTGTGCTTTCTTTATTTTCCTGATCGATTCTAGTCTTTTGCGCTCTAGTCATTACCATCGTTACTTTTTCATTTAATGATTTTAACTCGTCCGAACTTATGGTCACCCTACTCAAAGCGTCTGCCACTACATTATCGTTTCCTTTTATATAAACAACATTGTAATCGTATTCCTCTAGTTGTAGTCTAAATTTTAAAAGTCTTGTAGAGGGATCCTTCATTCCAAATAGGTAAATAAGCGGTTTATGATCAGTCATTACGGTAAATTTTCTTCCATATAAATAGGGTCTAAAATATTTTATACTCCAAACAATTGCTAAAAGTTCCTTCTGGATAGTGGGATAATTTATTTCCGCTTTATTTAGTGGCCTACTAGCATAGGCTATCGGCCTCATGTTTTTGTTGCATAAAACAGATCCTATTGCTATACCCGATGCGTCTGTCTGAAGGACAAACGTGTTATCTTTAGAGAAATCCGGATATTGTAAAATGGTAGGTGACATTAATTGCTTTTTTAGATTTTCGAAACTTTTTTGACATTCATCAGTCCAAATAAATGGTTGATGTTTTCGACATAATTTATTTAACGGTAGTGTTATCTCTGAAAATGAAGGTATAAATTTCCTGTAATAATTACAAAATGCCACGAATCGTCTGACCTCATCCGCGTTTTTTGGTACTGGATAATTTTGCAATACTGCAACCTTATCAAGGTCAGGTAACACACCACTACCTGACACTACATGTCCTAAATATAACAGTTGCGTTTTCATGAAATCACACTTATGCGGGTTGAGTTTAAGGTTCATTTTTCTGAGTCGCTCAAATACATCTAACAAGTTTTTATTGTGAATTTCGCGATTTCTGCCAAAGACTATGAGGTCATCACAATAGACGAAACACTGCTCATAAGTAAGTCCTGACATTGCTACTGACATTAATCTGGAAAATACACTGGGACTGATTTTCAACCCCATAGGTAAACGTTTCATTTGATATTGTCCCGTACTTGTACTGAAGCTAGTAATATTTCTACACTCTGGTTTTGTGCTGACTTGGAAAAAACCTTGATACAGGTCCAAATGGGTAAAATAATTACTTCCGGAAAGCGAATCTAATATTTCGGTTATGTTGGGTAGCGGAAATTTATCATCCTGTATCGAGTCATTAACCTTCCTGTAATCAACAACTAAACGCCATTTTTTTTTTCCTTCCGTTTTTTTAGGCACCAAGAGTACTGGACTATTCCACTCGCTATTTGCGGGTTCTATAATATCGTCATCGAGCATTTTTTGAACTTGTTTATTAATTTCTGACTTCAACGACTGCGGTAGCCGATAAGGCTTTACATACACGGGTTTGGTATTCGGTTTCACGGTTATGGACTGGTCAGCGACAATCGCTGTACCTAACTTATCGCCTTCTAAAAAAAAGATGTCAGCATACTTCGCGCAAATAATTTCAATTTGTTTTCTGTCATTGTTATTTAAATGATTTAATTTTAATTGTGGTAGTAACTTTTTTACACGTTCTACACCCCGTTCTGATTTATTAAATAAACATACATCATAATTTTCTAAATAGTCTAATTCGTCGTAACTTATTAAATTATTTTTAGATATTTCTATTGAATTTTCACCGGTGTTTAATATTTTTATTGGGATTTTACCTCTTATTGGTTTTACAATACTTGCTGCCATGAATATATTTTCACCTAATTGTTTCGCGTATATGACACAATCTTTGTATATATTTTTATTTATGTGAATATAATGTATTGATTCACAACGTGCCGGAGCAGTTAAATAATCATCCGACTGTACTTTGTTGATATAGCTATTATGTATTAATAATGTACAAGTTCTATTATTACATTGTAATGTAAGTCGGTTCGTAGGTACATTTATGTTTGCGTTATAAGTTCTCAGAAAGTCAAGACCGATAATACCGTCCGCTGCACATGGCATTTTGTCGAATAAGCGCAACTTGTGACGAAATACGAACCCTGTCTCTGACTGTAACGGAATGTATGCGAAACACTTTGACTCTACTTTCCCACCTATTCCTTGTATAACTGTACTTTCATTATACCTAACTGTACTACTTTTAACTATATGACCATTAATTATCGATATCGAAGCGCCAGTATCTAATAAAAATTTACACATCTTATTCTCTACATATAAGTTGATGAAATCTAAACCTTTACAAGTTAACGCGTAATTAGGCTCGAAAAATCTGTTTGACATTTTCGTCATGCTGCTCACCTTTGGACTCCTGATACTTCTGACTGTCATCTTCTGATGTATAATACGTATCACGCCTTGCACCTCTGGCACCTCTGTTCAAATTATTTCTTAAATTACCTCTGTTTGACCGCGTGTAAGCACGTTGAAAACTCCTGCCGCGACTATTAAAACCATTTCCGCGACTGCCACGCGACTCAACCACATATCTTGGCTGCATCTGGTTTCCTCTAAAATGTTGCTGGGACCAGCCACGATTATAATATCCTCGACTACGGTTAACTCTACAGTTATTGTAATATTGATTTTTATTCGTACCTCGTGAATATGAATAGACAGCATCATGCCCTGACGTCCCAGGGCGCGCGTCTTCCTCGTCCTCTGCCGCGCGTACCGCATCCTTGAGCTCCTTGTAGTCTCGGGCTGATATTACTGTACTCAGCCGCCGATTCCTCAGGCCATCTGCAAATCTTTTTATAACCATCTTCTCGTTTATAGGACTTAGTATTGCACTTGCTTTTGGATTTCCATCGGCTTGTGCTATAGTAAGCCCTATAAAGAGTTCTTCTAACTTCGCTCCATATTCTGCAATGGTCATATTACGTTGAGATAAATTATTTATTTGTGACAACAAAGAGTTGGCTGATTTTTTTGTCAATAAATACGTTTTAATATCTTTTACTAAATTGTCAACACTTTCATACTCTGATTTTAATTTCAATTTAGCTGATTTTGTTAGACGGGTTTTTAGGACAAAAGAAATCAGCAGTTTTTTACTGTCACTCGTTTGTAAACAACTATTATACATCTCTATGCCGTCGATTATCTTTTCTGTTGTTTCCTCTTTACCGTCCATTATTGAAATGAGGACACTCGCGGTTTTTAATTCAAAATTTTCCATTTTATTTCCTTCTTGAGAATCTACTTTATATCTTAAAATTTTAGAGTTCAACTCCTCTATACCTTCGCAAACTAAATCGAATAAAGATCCACATAACGCTGCATTACGAACTTCTTCTTTGTCAAGAGACCCTAAAATTAACTTATACTAATTATATAATGCTAAAGCCTGTTCAAACTTTTGCTTGCCTAAATTTTGTTTTCGCCTCATAGGGCCTAATTTTCCTATGCTTTCACATAACTTTTTTATGTCTTCATATATACTACGTAACCTTTCCATTAAAGGTCCTAATCATTATCTTACCATTATTATTATATTACCATATCTATTTTAAAACTAACCCTTTCGAAACGAGGGAAAAAACGCGACACTTAAACTTATAGCACTGCACTACTCACTTCACTTCACACCATTTCTTGTCCATTACTCCCGATTTCACCTTCTTGATGTCTCCTATTTCCTCTGCCAGACAACCTTGCCTGAATACGCCGCACCATTTCACGCCTCACCTCTCTTTCTATAATGCTTTGGCCATATTTTGCACATATCTTGATGAGAAAAATGATCATCAAAACGCCAACAATTCCAACGATGAATGACAGAAGGATTGTGTGCTCACGTCTGTCTGCTGATGCTCCATTCGAGCCACCTGATGCTGTTTGTGCGATCACAACCTCGTCCTTAGAGTAACTCTTCCCCATCTTTGATATGGTTTATGAATTCGAAATATTCTCCAAAATTTTCGATGCTTTTGCACGCAATATAATTATTACGGTCTTTTATCGCAATCACCTTTGATGCCATGCCACAATCCATATTCGCTTGTAGGAATATAATGCGGCGTTGCAAAACTCGCGCTACTACCTACCAAGCAGGACTTGGCAGGGTCGCCATGTAATGTGGCGGGAACGGAGCGATAAATAAGATATACGTCTAGTCTGCTCATAAGACGTTTATTGACTGCCTTACCTTACATCGATACTTACTTACTAACACCACTACAATACAGGTCTTAGATATAATTATTATGAGGTGTCTATATGGTTTGCCATTTATGACGCACATCGTGATTTTCACTAGGCAAAAGATCTAAAGAAAATAATTACAAAGTCATTCTTTTTCTTTCCTTTTTTTTTATTTAGGGACTTTTAAACGACTGTATATGCCAGCCCCATCGTACCTTTTTTTTTACGAGTGGAAATGCCTTTACGCACCGAAACCGCCGCTAGCTAGGCGACGGACGTGTGTGGAACTCCCCCGGCTGAAGCCGGGAATACCCACTAAAACCACTCGGTTACCCTCGAGCCCTGCGTTGAGAGTGTCACGGGATCGGCCTCAAAGGCCTTATCGCCGTGCCACTCTCAGGGCTTACCGGCCTTGTTAAGGCCTCCTCCTCCTTGTTAAGTAATCCTCAGACGTGCTGACCAGTGCAATGCGCGTGCGGGCTCATACACGCTGGTCACACTTCGGGCCTAAAGGAGACGGAGGTTCGTCCCCCGCCTTTTTCGCCCCGCCTGTCTACGCCGGAGGGGAGCGGCATGACAATCCTCTTCCCGCTCCCTCTCCGCTGCCTCCTTCTGCAAGAGGACGGTCTCGCAGAAGGAGGCGGCAGTCTCCTATGCACTCTCGCTTTCAACCATGGCTCGCACCATGATTGCCAAGGAGAGGCGTCCGCCTCCGAGCGGCCAGGCCGGGCCGGGCACTCCACCAGGGTGTGCTCGGCCGTGTCGTCGAGACAGTCGCAGTGGTCACACCGCGGTGACTCCTCCCGACGGGCGACCCGGTGCAGGTAGTAACCGAAGCACCCATGCCTGGTCAGTACCTGCACCAAGCGGTAGGTGAGGCTGCCATACCGGCGCCCAACCCATCCCTCCAAAAGCCCCACCGTACCTAACCCAATAGCTTAACTTAATCTTAACAAAGTTAATTTAAAATTAACCTAATAAATATAAAAAGGCGGTCTCCGAATTAAATGTAGTCAATCTTCATCAACCTTTTTTATGATCTCACTGCTGTGCACAGGTCTCCTCTCATACAGGGAAGGATTGGGCGTAATTACCACGCTTGCTCAATGCGGGTTGGCGATTTCAGTCTCAGTCTGGTTTTCCTCAAGATATCCAAGATATACTTAGAAAGTGTGTGGACAATATATGATGGAAAATACCAACACCGTACCTATTTACTTGCAACTCATTATCAATTGTTCTATTTCAGACTGCAATCTAACACATTCCGTCAATAAATGCGGGACATCCTCCAGCGTTGCGCATACCTCACAATGTATTCTACATTCTGAATGCAGTCAAAATGTAAATAGATTATATTGTAATTACAATACCTACCGAAATTCATTTCCAATTTATGTACTTTAATTCAAACTAACATATAGTTTGGATTGACTGAAAATCAGAAATAATCATCTACAGCAAAAGAAAACCAACATATTATATCTATTACCTTACTAAAAAGAATCCAACCTTTTCCAAACAATGAGATTTGGAGACAAAAATCACAAGTCTTTACTCTCCTTACGATAACGATCAGAAGAATAATTGCTTTGCCTTGTGAAGCAAACTAGTGTGACCCTTGTAGGTCAACTGACACATTATTTCAGCGTCATTCATCATTTTATACCTACGTCAGTATTCACTACTTCCAAAACGGTTTTAGAAAACATTATAAGGAAACCGATATGTTCCAGAACCAAAACTTTGAAGAAATTTGACATCTAGCAATCAGCACTAGGCCCGCGTGGTAGTTCATAGCTTATTTATCTGTATACTATTACTAGTCTGACCGCAGACACTTGGATAAAGACATGAGGAGATCAGGTAGGCAGTCGCTCTATGTGAAACACCGGCAGAAGTTACCACCCACCAGACAAAGTCTTGTCGCCAAGCGATTCATCGTGTTCCGGCATGATGTCTGGTGGAGCCGTACGGAGGACGCGTCTGAGAAGTGTTGCGATGAGTACCGGGTACGATGCGCCAAATGTTGTTGAGTCGGGAGTTTGGTCGTGGAGGTTCTCCAGATCAATCTCCCTCTGGCGCAGCATCGTTGGTCGTGTTGTTGGGTTTAACATTGCATCACCTCGCTCAACTGCCATCTTCCTTTCTGTTCACTCAGTTTTTTTTTTAATGAATAGGCTCTTAATATACTAGCGAGATCTACCATCAACAACTGCATCACTGCTTATTATCAGGTGGGATTGCGGTCAAGAATTATATAAAAAAATGAATCTCCCCTCAATATAGTTAAATTGAAAATTCATTTTTTTCCATTTACATTTCAGTTACATTGGTACTTACCTGACCTGGAATCGACACCGCACGTGTAGTTTCATACTTGTCTAGTCGAAGAGTCAATTTGTGTTAAATTATGCCGACTACAATGACAAGATCACAGCCAAGACAATCCGCGTGAGACAATCAAACAAAAATATTTGTTCTTTTTACATTTGGCTCAGAGTCGAACCATCCGATCAGATGGCCAATACCAATTTCTTTTTCCAATAAAAGTCACCTCGATCGAAACATTTAACAATTCATGAAAACAGCACTTAGTGAGTATTTGGAAAGTAAATTATTGAAGGCCATTCTAAAGTGATTACTTTGGGGAGCAGACGAGAAAATTTGATTGATTCTATAACCTTAGAATAACACAGGTTAAAATTACAGGTTAAAAAAACATAGCTAAAATTGTCTCTCCAAAAACTAACTTGGTCATTCTTTCTCTTCCAGAAAATGAATTCTTCCAATTTAAAAATAAAATCTTTCAATAATAAAATTGAAAACTGAACTCATTGTCAAGTTTTTATTAAATTTAATAAACCCTACTTCTCCAAGTCCTACAGCAATCGGGGAGATAAAATTAAAAAATATCGGGTAGAAAAAAAATGAGGGCGAAGGCAAAACCGTCTCACAGGTGCGTTACCCATTTATATTCTTTCTGAAACTGAAATTGGGTATTATAATGTCTCGTTTCACGGTATGACAGTGAATTTGCACTTCATAAGCGTTAAATTGGTCATTAGGCCTCCCCGTCGTCAAATAAGCGTAGCAATAAACTGTGAAATATTTATTATAACGTCTTTGCTCGAGTGTGGAGAAGGGATGTGTTCAGTAAATTTTATATTACCCACCGTGAATGCCGTGATATAACGTGTGAATTGTTCGTTGTCAGCTGAATATCATTATATGACGCCAGCGAGCCGGAATCTTAAGGAGTTATCAACGGAGATTCGGGCGGAATTTATATGAGTAGGTTCAGTTGATAACAGCGGCTTCAGCGCACTTATCTTGATGATGAATTTTGTTGGAAATTTGTTTTAATTTTCAGTATTTGATTTATTTTTGTGATATGTAATAAAAAAGAATATAGACACATCAGTTGTATGAACAAACCGTACCGTAGGACCGATGCCCGATGGGGCCGACGGGTTCTCGAGTGGCGACCACGCACCGGAAGACGTAGCGTGGGTAGGCCCCCGACAAGGTGGACCGAAGAGCTAGTGAAGGTCTCGGGAAACCGCTGGATGCGGGAGGCGCAGGACCGGTCGTCATTGAGAACCTTGGGAGAGGCCTATGTCCAGGAGTGGACGTCTTTCGGCTGATATGATGATGATGATGATGAGTTGTATGAAAATTTGACAATAACTTGACTTCAGCGTCATCATCTTACCCAAAAATGTATAGTTGGTACCTATATTGAAATATCGAATGGATAATGGATCCTGTAGAACACAGCAAAGCATTTTTTTTTGTATTAGAAATGAAGAAGAGGGAGCTCTTGTGAAAAAAAAAATGAAATTAAAATAGGTGATACCTATTAACTATTTAAAAAACAAAGTATTTTATACTTTATGGTATTTACATGTTATTTAAAATTTTATCTGTCTTCACTACAGCAACGCCGAAAGGAGGCTTATGTTTTTTGAAAGCAAATTATAAACAAGTAGTGCGTGATCGCAGTCTCGCCTGATGGTATATATATAATATACCTATATTAAGCTGTTTTCTTATATTTCTTAAATAAAACTTACTTTTAAAGAGTATACGCATTAAAATTAGAAATTTAATTAACTGTTTTCGACTTGTATTACGTTGGTGGCATAACTAACGGCAGCTGCAGTAGACATTTGGTATTATACCTAATTGTTTGCTTTTAACTATGTATGGTTTTTTATAGATTGTAAAAAATATTTTACAGTTCGTATTACATATTATTACTTTTTTCAGTATACACACAGTCAGCAAAGTGGTTAAGCAATTGACTACTACGCTGCGTGCCGCGATTTTGATTCCCGCACGGAATATATATTTGTATGACCTACAAGTAGTTGTTACAACTACAAGTGTCTGGCTGTTTGTGTATGTGAATTCAAATGTTTGTAAATACACCCACGATAGAGCATAAATAACTAGTGTGGGGCAAGGTATTTTAAAATAATACAAAATTAATATTAGGCAGATATATAATACCTACACTGCATTTGGTATTCCATTAAAAATACACTGCCGTTGGTATTCCATTAAATAATACACTGCCGTTGGTATTCCATTAAATAATACACTGCCGTTGGTATTCCATTAAATAATACACTGCATTTGGTATTCCATTAAATAATACACTGCCGTTGGTATTCCATTAAATAATACACTGCCGTTGGTATTCCATTAAATAATACACTGTAGTTGGTATTCCATTAAATAATACACTGCCGTTGGTATTCCATTAAATAATACACTGCCGTTGGTATTCCATTAAATAAAACACTGCATTTAGTATTCCAAATGCAGTGTATTATTTTAGATAACTTTTTTTCCATATTATATCTGAAGTTTGCTCATCTTCATCCCAACTTTTTTCACTGCTGGGAATAGGTCTCTTTTTTCCCTCTTTTAAGCAGTAAAGTGTGTGCCTCGTGGCTGCACCAGGAAGGTCCAGTTCATCAAACATGCCAGACAACTAGTGCCTGACGCTGGTTAACAACTGAACCTGATATGAGGTGATGGATGTAAATCAGTTTTATACAACAGCATAACGCGTGTATGCATACTTAAATAAAAATAAACGCGTGTTAGATAAAAAGAAAAGATTCCGAATATGTACAAAAATAGTATGAGATTGATTAATATTGCTAAAAACAAATAATAAATAAACAAAGAAAAGAAATACTGATAAATATACATAATGATAGACTTCCCTTATGTAGATACATAAATTCATTGAACAACCTAAATCTGATTAAAACAGGATTTGTATACATATAATTACAAACACAAATTAAAAATATATAATATACAATCACACAAAATCAACGCAAATAAATTAAATAAAATTAATTGTGAATTAACCAAATTAAAAAAAAAATTAAATAATAATAACAATAACAAATTGAATGATAAAATCAAATAAAAAAACATTTAATCTAACGCAACACTTACCAATAGAAACACTGACACGTACTGATAGTGTACCTAAATTATATGATTACTATAATTATATGTCTAACTTCCTTCCTTTCCTTTTAAACCTTTATTATGCCAATTTCGTTTATATTTCAAAATTTTCTACTGTCCATTATCTTTGCCTGCTGCGCCCTGTGGTTGGAAGTTAAGAGAGGGAATACCGGAATTAAAATTTCCACTATTCTGCTTCCACTCCAAATCTATTATTTTATTATTCCCGGCGTTTTTGCGTGACAGAGCAAAAAAAAAAAAAAAAGGTTAGCGGAGTGGTTTGATTGCCGCACGGACGAAATATTTGTATGACCTACAATATTAGTTGTTCCGCGTCATCAACCTTGTTATCGTCCCACTGCTAGGCACAGGTCTCCTCTCATACAGAGAAAGATTGAGCGTAATCACCTCGTTTGCTCAATCCGGGTTGGCGATTTCAGACTTAAAGTCCAGGTTTCCTCAAGATATTTTCCTTCACCTTGTAATCAGTCATTGGTGTCCAAGATTAGTTACTTAGAAAGTACATGTATCTTTAGAAAAGTTAAAAAAAAAGATACAGTAGGCAAATGCCTGACATGGAATTGAACCCGCACACTCATACTTGAGAGGCTGGTGTTTTAACCACTAGGCCACCATGACTCGTTTTTATATAAAAAAATATATACATATATTATCTTTGTCTTTAATTCCAACCTTAATACATGAGAACATCGTACATATTATGCTGAACTTCTTTCCGCGTTTACTTACATAGTTACGTATGTAACATGTCTTCACCGATTAAATTTATGACATTCTTTACGAGTTTCATTACTGTCTCAATGTTGGTTGACGCTAATTAGAAGCTTACTTCGTAAATTACTTGGTGCACGGCATTACCTTCAGTCGAGATTGAGGTTCTGATTACCTAACTCTCATTTACTATCTTATGTTACGTTCTGCGTATTTGTTTTGATAGATCTATTCAATTCCGTTCTATTTTCTTCTACGGCAATGGTACCGATGTTGATAATTCTGTTTTTCATTCATCACTTTGAGTAATTATGTGAGGCTTTAAGCATTGCAAAAAGATGACGCAGAAGGCTAGCAACATCGAAAATGGGTGTAAAATATTTTATTGTTTTGATTAAATAACACTTTTTAAGCTATTGCATAGCTTCTATCGCGGGCCTTGAGCGCGGGGACCGAATCCAGAAATTCCGTAACGAAAAAACCTCACGCTCCCCATCGTCTAACGTCGTTTCAGTTCGGCAGTCTTCGGCACGGTATGTTTGTGTGCGTGCGACTACATCTTTTGAAAACAATTTATAGATTTTCAAAAAGAGCATGCATATTGCAGGGCGCGAACTCAGTCCTACACACTTGCCATGTTACTGATAGTCGCGATGTGCTAAACTTGCGATTAATTTTCTCTCTGAAATAGGTCTTCTATAGAGATATGTCATAGACGTCATCGACGTTGTCATGGCTACCTTAAGAACTTTTCATATAATTAATTATTAAGTACTTTTATTCAAATTAATTTAGTAGTGTTTTTATAAAATAGCTTTTTTTTTAACGGAAAAGCTAAGATGAATGTCATGCTAATTTTTCATTGGATTTTTAAATTATTTATAGTGTTGTTTACTAAATAAAAGCGCGTGAATTTATAGAGTAAAAAGTGCTCACGCGACCGTTTTTTCAATTGTTGCAAGAATTCAAAAGACTGTCTTTAAATAGTGTTCAGACGATTGCTCAAAGTGTATTAGATTTCATTAGTAATAGAAATGGCATTTCAATAATGACTTTCAACTGCCAGTCTAATTAGTCATAAATACGATTTACAAGATTCAGTTACGAGACAAACAAATGTGTTACTTCTTACCGAAACTTGCATGACGCATGATAATCCAATTGAAATACCTAATTTTAATTGTATTGTTCAGTTCAAACGAGATACTGTTTCAAAAGATGGGGTAGCTATTTACCAAAATAAAAATGATATTACTAATATTATGACTCCGAATATTGAAATAAATATTGCTCACGTTAGCGATGTTAATGTTAGGCGCTCAGTTGTTGGAGATATTTGTGCGTGCTTATGCAAACTTAGAAATGGCCTACAAATAGTTATGGTAGCAATTTACATTTCTCCGAATCCAAAATTGGACGAGGTAGAGCATTTTATTCATCGCACTTTACTGGAGTAACTCGAGTGGCTCGAAAATA
The DNA here is from genome assembly GCA_037179545.1 of Sesamia inferens. Lineage (NCBI taxonomy): Eukaryota > Metazoa > Arthropoda > Insecta > Lepidoptera > Noctuidae > Sesamia > Sesamia inferens. The sequence continues at coordinate 31,226,731 of CM073925.1, forward strand.
CTTGAAACAAATGGTAATAAATTTCCACTTATCTTGGCTGGCGATTTCAACATTAACTTCGCTGATAAAAAATCAGAGCGGTGGACAACTTTTCTATCAAAAACATTGAATTTGAAAATGAATAATGATCCACAAAAGTCCACAACAAAATATGGGACCACCATTGACGCGGTATTTTCTAGGTATTTAGAGGATATTAAGTCGCAAACTTATGTTTCTTATTTCAGTTATCATAAACCTATAGTTTCAATGATAAATATTCCTGAATAACCAACAGCTACTGTAAGGTAATAAAACCCACATGTATTGTAAAATAATAAAAATATTTTAAATAATATTAACTTTTTATTTATTTAATAAAAGAAAAATTTGTTTTCTTACCGGTCACCACGCTCAAAAAGTGTAACTTGAATTAATATCAAAGAAAAAAAATACTGCATAAATAAAATAAATAAATAATTATAATTGCATAAATTGATACAAAATGCTATGCAATAGCTTTACCGCGGCAGTCCCCGAGTGCCACACGTCTTTTTTTTTATTAAATTATAAACTAGCGCTTGACCGCAATCCCGCCTGATGGTAAGCCGTGACGCAGTCGTTGATGGTAAAGCGCACTAGTTTATTAAGAGCCTATTCACTCTAGCCCTGAAGACACTCAAATTGTAATCCGACGGAAACACCGCCGCTGGCAAACTTTTCCAGTCCCTCGATGTACGCGATATAAAGGAGGAGGCGAAACGCTTCGTCCGGATCGTAGTGGTGTTAACAAAATAAAGGTGGAAACTTGCCGTATGACGGATCGTCCGATGGTGGAACGGAGATGGGGGAATTAAATCATGCAATTCCAACGCACACTCTCCATAATGCATCCTATAGAAGACCGAAAGGCTGGCAATTTGGCAACAATTTGTCGATATTTCTAAATAATAATATCAATATAAAAAAAATTACAAATACCTATAAAGATATCTAAGTCGCTATGTAGGTTTTTTTTATATTATTCATAATTTAATTTAGTTATCCCTGTGTGGTACCGGGCTTAGAACTTAGCTTATGCCAACCCATATCCTCCCGAGAGTCTCTTAAGAAGCGACTAAGGGAACTCTCACCAGGGAAGCGGACAGCAATGCTTCTCCTGTGGATTATCAAATAACTGCGATCCTCAACCCGCCTGCCAAGCGTGGGGATTATGGTAACTCCCTCCCCCCTCCAGTGGTAAGCCTCGGGGAGGCCTTTGTCCAGCAGTGGACCTCTGTAAGCTGAAGTAGAGGAAGAATTTAGTTATTGACAAATGACACAAAACAGAGAAATATTAAATTGCTTTTTGTGATGTTGCGCACATTGCCAACTTTCTGAAGCTAATAGTCAACTTATTTAAAACATTTCAAGTGGCGTAATTTTGTTTAAATTATATTTAAAGCATAGAAAATATAGTATCAAATTAATAAGATGACAAGCAGTTAATTCTCTTCTTCTTTTTCTTCTATCTTCTGCTATTAAAGTCCCAGTTACATCCCAGTTACACAGGGAAACCTATAATTGACCATAAAAATATAATACTCATTTTGTGAAATGTATTATGTATTGCTGTTGGTTACTTAAATAAATTCATTAAAAAATGGTCAAGATATTAAATATAGAATTAAATTAAATAATTATTTCTCAGACCACTGCGTAGGTAGTGTGACAATTTAGTAAAGTTCGCAGAGCCAACAAGGCCAGAGATAGCACAGAACAGGGAGGTTTGGAGGAAAAGTGAGGTCTTTGCCCAACAGTGGCATACCAAGTGTGCTACAAGATCTTTCTAAATAATTACAACACAATAACGAATTAAAAAAGCTACGTTAATACATGTGTTATAAAATGTTCAATCAGTTAACCTTTTAGTGATTCAATCTATTAAATAATTATAAAAATGGAGCAAAGAATATTTGTACGTGAAACCGCATCAGAAACTCAATATTTCAATGAACCCGCAAATTGGCTCCAATTAAATATTACCACTCTCTTTCTGCATGTTTTCCGACAACTGTATGTATGAGAGGCATCGATTTTTTCCTTAAGAAGTTACAAATTTAGACGAGGACATATTTTATATGCAAGATTAAAATAGAATAACAACTTATTAAGAGGGGACTCTAGTGCCGAGGTATTTAAAAAATAGGTATTTAAAGAAACTATTGCCGTCGCGCCGCTTCCAACCTCTCCCTGTGAAGTGCAAAAGGGACAGTTGTAGCTCAGGCTGCTTTACCTACAAAAACATTGACCAAAAGACGTTTTGTATTCCGCTGTTTTCCTTTTCAAAACAAGACAGATCTCAATATTTTTTATATTGTAATTTAGATGAAAAGTATACCTGTGCTTCTATCAATTTCTGTTTATCAAAAACTTATCACTTTTGTCTAATAGTCGTCTGAAAATCGTGGTAAAAATGGTTTTCGGGATTTTTTAATATCATAATTCTTTTATTAATTAAGTTTTGGGATAAAGCAAATAACAGGGGCACGTATAATCAAGGTGTGACATTGTAGAAAAAAAATGCTCTAAAAGCGTTATCCACGAAGAAAACAGTGAAATATTTTTTTTAGAAAGAAAGACAGTCCCCTCTTAATAATTTGAACTAAATCACGATCAGCCTTTTCTCAACTTTACTTTACTTTGTCTTTTTGATGACACGGTTGATGCAATGCGGCTGAACGATCGACTGCTGAGCCGCGTGTCGCGGGTTATAATTCATATCCAGTAAACAGAGAGTTGCCACGAACATTTTTTAAGACTAAACACAGACAGTGCCAAGCATTTATGTACTTCTATGTAACATGGCCAAATACAAACATGAATATGAGATAGCAGAAGAACAACAAAGCAGGTAATGGACACGTAAACAAGGCATTACAAGGTACATGCTTTTTGAATATTGTAAAGCACAGTCCTAAATATATTGTTTAATAAGTTGCCTCTAGATATATAAAGCGCTATCTACCCAAATTCATTCAAAAGTCAACTTAAACGTTTCCTTTTGAATAAGTGTCTATATGCTGTTGACGACCAGTAACAGATTCCTATGTATGTATTTCCTATGTTCAGATGCAATTGTTCATAACTATGTATTTTTGGACCACATATTCTAGGCCTTACTGTATTATATTTAGTTTAGCATATCGTACACCTAGTAATTACCGGCACATCTGCAAAAGCAAAAAATGTGAAACTGAGTTTATTACTTATCTAATATATAAAACTGAAGAATTTGATGGTTTGTTTGTTTGAACGCGCTAATCTCAGGAACTACTGGTCCGATTTGAAAAATTCTTTTTGCGTTGGATAGCCCATTAATTCAACAAGGCTTTAGGCTATACAGTATGTTAATAAAACCCTGTCCGACCCAAAAGGATAATAAAGGTTAGGTATACACATGACCAAATATAATATAAAATTTTACGTAATCATCATAGTACCAATACAAATGAATTTTGAAATAATCTTTTTTTCTCGCGAATTAATTCCAACTTCCCCGAAATTTGGTAATTTTTAAAAAAGTGACAACACCGATATTATTATGAGCGAATAGCGATGCGAACACGTGCCGCGTGCCCTGCCGCCCGCTCCCCGCGGAAGGGTGCATATCGCACATTGATTAAGTTACCTCTTTTTGCGAAAGAATATTTACTTTCTAGGGGGATTTTTTTTTTTTAAGTTTAGCCCGGTTTTGTATGCATTAGTAGAATCAGTTATCGATACCTAACAACACCTTCACGGGTGGGACAGGGTTTTCTTAACATACTGTATAACATCATGCTGCGACCAATAGGAGCGGGTCATATAAAAAAAAAACGCGGGTGAAACCGTGTGGCGGAGCTAGTCCTTAATATTTATTAGCTTCAATACTAATTACCTCGAACCCGTTGAATAGTGCATTTGAAAACATGTTATATACAGATACTAGCTTTCCGCCCACGGCTTCGCCCGCGTGGAATTCAGTTATATCGCGCGTTTTAGTTTCCTCGTTTTCGGGGATTAATTATCGTATCATTTAGCTTCTAAGTTTACATGTGCATATTCGTTTGTATATTGTTTTAAACGATGTGTCCTTATAGTTAGATGGCGCTGCACACAGCGCCATCTATAACCAAACTGGTGTGAAGCTAACAATATTTTTGTTTTCCCTCGGGAACATCAAAATTTTCCGGCACAAAAAGTACTCTATTATTTAATCCGGACTTCTAACTTTACATCTGCAAAATTTCAAAGCAATCGGTTTAGTAGTTACGGCAAAACAAACAAACTCATTTTCCGATTTATAATACATATTAGTAACTATTTAGAATGACTTAATATGAAGGAAAACATCTTGAGGAAACCTGGACTTTAAATCTGAAATCGCGAACCCACATTGAGCAAGCGTGGTGGTTACGCTCAATCCTTCTCTGTATGAGAGGAGACCTGTGCCCAGCAGTTGGACGATAAAAAAAGTTGATGATGAAGGATTTAAAATCTCCTAAATCTGATAAATTTATAATCCGGAAGTTATTGAACTGTTGGTTAAGTTGTGCTTAATAACATGTACCTGAATAAGCGTATACTTATACAGAAGCTCAGTGCACATTTTCAGGAGCTGCTCCCAGCGTGTGAGACTCCTAATGTCAACAATATTCATTCGATCCTCTGGAAATGAGTGGAGTGTGTGCTTTGCGGATCTACTGTGTCATGTTTCGTTAACAGATCCAATTGTATTTTATTATACTCACATGCTGTTCGAATTTCAGGGCGGATCGAAAATAGGGGTGAGTTGAAAATGGAATAGATAAAAACAATGTTTGTATTGCATGTAACAGGGTTTAGATGGGATTTACCAGGTGATAATTGGTTTCGAGTGTTTGTTTGTAATTGACCTTGTTTTCGAAAACAAAACGCATGAATAAAACTAAAGTAAGTTTCTACATATTTTGCATGGAATGGCATAGAATAGGAAATTTAATAACAGTAATACTGTATACATTTAAATCTTTATAACATCAATCAATCATCGTCATCATCTCAGCGTTAATCCCAGTCATTTCCGAAGCTTTTCAGCTTTGGAGTCTGGGGTCCGCTTTACTAGTCTAATTACTGATTTAGGCTAACCTTCTATATTTCCTCCTCTCCTATTACCTCCTTTTCCGTGAAGCGACTACCGTCTGATCTCCACAACCCGAAGGGGATATCGAAGCATTGCACTTAGACCAATTGTTGGACTTTTGAGGCTCCAACAACTCGTAACCACTGCGACTAGACATTTAATTTCAACAGTGATAAATTCAGGATTCAAATGTGTAATAGTTAATTTATATAAAAGTTTTAGTAACTTGCTGCCATTGTACGAACAAACGTACATTAGTTTTATATATATAATTAATTTGGATGACATAGCATCGATCATGCGCGACCTACATTTAATATTTCCTCATTTCATGTAAACTGTGTATGATCAGCGAGTTAAAGACACTCGCTAGTAAAGGTCGTTTTATCTTGACAACATCCACCACTTACACTAGCTGATATCATTTCATCTCAACATTGACATTCGTGTATCGTGTTCACACAACCCGTGCATAGTAACATCTCTTGTATGTGGTCACACAACCCCGTACAGTCATATTTCGATCAAATTGGGTTGGATACATCTGCCGCATGTTGGATGATCAATGCTCCTTACTTATGACTCAGTAGTTCCCTCTGCTTAGTGGTAAACGACGTGGACCCTGAGGACGTTGAGCTGAACTTCTTTGATAAAGATTGGTTTATGCCAGCTGTAGATAGAAAAATGGAAGAAAAAAATGTGGATGGTGATGATTGAAATTGATGAGACATTAACCTTTTTTATCGTCCCACTGTTGGGGACAGGTCTCCTCTTATACTGAGAAGGACACTCAAAGACTAATTTTCTTACAGTTTCCACTAATCAATGCGGAAGGAGGAAGGTTTAAGTGTACAATTGTGGTATGGTGAAACCATACCTACACTAATGCTTATTCGTGCATTTTTACCTCATTTCGCTTTTTGTTTTTAATGTTACCTACTACTCGAACTAATTAACTAATTCATCTTGACCTGGATGAGTTTTTACTACTCTATCCATCATCCATTTTCCAGGTGGTAGATTGTCGTCCTATATGGTCATTTAGTCATCGATTTTGATATTTTGCTCAATGCTTCGCCGTTGGCTTCTTAAAGATTACTGCGTTAGATATTCCGATCTCCATTTCTTCGATATGTCATTTACTTCACTATATTTCGAAACAGTGGGCAACATGCAAGTTATTCGCGATAAATGGAATCTTATTTTTTATTATGACATGAACCCATATAGGGAAGAGAATATAGGTGCCACAATTTTTTTGGATTATTTACAAAGACTCTGCAGATCCCTAAACTATACTAGTCAATATAGAGCACTATAATAAACTTATGATTTATCAGCACTTTGATGAACGTACCAGGTAGCGTCGTGGTCACATTAATGGTATCGGTTACGTAGCAAATAGCCTGTTCAGAGAACTAGATGATCGATTCGCAAAACAGTTTAAAAAAGATATACAGCTTGTAAAACAAAATAAGCGTCACCTTGACAACTTATTAAGAAATCAGACATCCATCATCGAAGCTGAATACAATGTTTTAAAAACAACCGAGCAAACTATTCAATTACAACATAAAACTATAAACAAACACTTGAACCAACTAGATAATGCAGCCTATTAAGCTATATAGTTTATTAAGCAGGATGTTGCAGGATTAGTTAAAACACAAGATTTTGCCCTGTTTTTGAAGTCGTGACGGCACTCACGACCAACAACTTGCTTCAAAATCTTAAAAGCATTCAGGATACCCTGCTAGATATCATCACGGATATCTACGGATATTCATAATATAAATACCAGGAACAAACACAATCTTGCTGTACATCACTCTCGTCTCCACAGAGTAGGCAACTCGTTCATGGGTCAATGTATACACTTTTACAACAAGCTTCCCATGGACATTCGAAACTTACCCATTAAACGATATAAAACCTATATAAAGGCCAAACTTTGCAAAAAGGGGTATTATAAAATCTCAGATTATTTAGAGGATAGAGAGGCTTGGGACTGAGCTGCTCGCTCTGTTAAGCATTGTTATTAAGCAATATGCGTAATTTTAACGTAAATTATTGTAAACATTTTCATTTTTAATGTCTGGACTTTAAAAAAGACGATGATCCCTGAGTTTGTTTCGGCTATTTCTTCTCAGAGGTAGTCAGTTAGGAAATGCCGGCTTCATCTAGTTTAAAAAAATAATTGAAAAAAAAAAGACATGTGACGTGTAAAAGAAGTGATCGGTGATTCTACTCGCTTAATAAACGATTTCATTTCATTTCATTTCATTTCTACCATGAAAAATTCAACACTCATCTGTTAACACCAGATCAGTTACAACGTGAGTTACAGTTCATTTCAGGATAATTAACTAAGGATACCACATTGCTCGTGGACAACCTGCAGTCTGATCCAAAACCCGTTTATAGTATGCTAAAAGTAAAAGCGAGAATGATGTAAGATTTTTTTTTTTATATTTGAGATAATCTTTCCATTTACCAGCAGATATAGCTACAAAATCTATAAAATTATATCAGCTCCACAGCAAGTTCAAAATGATTTGATAAGCGTACTACCAGCTACAGACTTCGTAGCTATTAGTCTAAAAAATAATGTTTTCTTCACAAATACAATGTCGTTTATAACTCTAGCTATGTTTGCATAATGACCTCTCTTATTTGTGTCAAACTAGCAAACCTATTAATCATTTAAGCATTGATGAGAAAATCTGCAAACTAGATAGCAAGACAAGAACAAGAATTAAATGAGCCAGCGAGATTAATTTACTTTTGCTGCAATACCTACGCTGTGAGGATTAAACAGGTGACAGAAGTCGACATTATTGACCTAGACTCTGATTGTACAATAAAAAGGAACGAGTTTACTTTTACAATGAGCTAACACCATTAAATATAACTCTGAAATTGTGACCCCTCAGATAGCAGGATTAAATCATGTTGCAAATATGTCTCTATCTCATTACACCGCATATGAAGATCCAACAAACAAAACATTAGTCGAGCTGGGAGAACGCATTTATTTTTATATTAATTTTAAACTAGTGCTAGATGGCAAAGCGCGCTAGTTTATTAAGAGCCTATTCACTCTAGCCTTGAAGACACTCAAATTGTAGTCCGACGGAAACACCGCCGCTAGCAAATTGTCCAGTCTTTCGATGTACGCGGTATAAAAGAGGAAGCAAAACGCTTCGTCCGGATCGTAGTGATGTTAACAATATAAGGGTAGAAAGTCACCGTACGATGGGTCATCTGATGGTGGAACGGAGATGGGGGAATTAAATCATGCAATTCCCTCGCACACGCCAAAATGCATCCTATAGAACACCGAAAGGCTGACTACTCTACGTCTGTACTCCAGGCTTTGGAGACCCGTTTAAATACCTAACAACTGAAATCTGCCAATACTAATTCAGCAGACTAACCTCTGTCTATGCATGACATTATCAGTACCTATACTACTTGTTACTGTCTGTTGGGCGTAGCCATTTTGGTGGCAGCATAATTCATATAGAGGAGGTGTCGAGCAGTTTCGTCAGTGAAAGTGTATAAAATAGTCTAGTGCTTTCGCGAAAGCAGAGTACGGCTGACCGTCAGTCTAGTGAAGTGAAAATCACTAGTGCGAACACTAATAATTGTAAACCAGACGTAGCGACGCCACCTAAGTCTAAAACGTGTCGCTTTAAGTTAGATGATGTGTAACATATTTTATGTTTATCTTTTTAGCCCGGGAGCATGTACGGTGAAACCATACACTAATAATGCACTAATGCTTATTCAAGCATTTTACCTCAATTCGCTAATTAATATTAGTCGAGCATTCAGTACACGATTAGCGGTCATCGCATGTGCTTCTGCGCTTGCACCTTTAGTCCGAACAATATATTTAACTTATCATTATAAGCAGCAGTATCATTTAGGCATTTTCCTGTCTTCTACAATTGTTTTTTTGTAAATCAGATAAAATATGATGATTATGGCTGAAGATGTCGGAAAAATTCATACCGGGTAGGGAGCTTTACTGAGGTGCATCACTTCTAAGATAGATGAAAACAATCCATCATGGAAATAAAACATTATTTACCTGAATTTACATCTAAGGTAATTTTGATTTCGGTGGTACATTCCACTGGGATATTTACTGACATCGACGCAGGCAGGCAAACACTAGTATCTTCTAAAATAATTATTGAAAGCAATGAATAGTCATTGACACCAAACATTGGCAACTACGTACATTACGAGTATATTATATATATCACTTTTTGTGTCATTCGCATCACGGATGAAACTCTAAAAAGCTGCAAACTTGTTGTAATCAGTATTCTAAAGCGCTGCTGAAAAAAACTTTTGTATTCTCAGCATCGTGTTCAAAATGTGTGAAAATTTTACTGTACACTTATAGCAGAAAATTATACTGTGAAGCAAATGCCAGGGAATTCTTTTTACATAAAAAATCTCATAACATTTTGTTAGTTATCAACTTTTGTTAATGGATTGGCTTGCAGATATTTAAAACGCTCCTTTTTAGAAACTTTTTCAAAGTGATAGGGAAATCTTGCTATCCGCTTTGATTTACGTTATGGGAGATTTATACTAGGTTGGTTTTTGCCGTGCGACAGGACACTTAACACTTTTGGAGGTTCATTAGGAACAGGCAGGCATTAGGACCAAAGAGGTTCTGAGAGTGCTGTCTCGTCTGGACGTGAATAAAACTATTGGTACAGATAGTTTACCAGCAATTGTTCTCCAGGGTTGTGCGCCCGAGTTGTCTCCTATATTGACGTGCTTGTATCGCCTCTCATTTAGGACTGGTATAGTGCCCAAGTAATGGGAGGCTTGCCAAGGTCAGCCTGTACCCAAAAAAGGTACTTGTACCGATCCTACCAACTATCGGCCGATTTCAATAACCTCCATGCACTGCAAGATTATGGAGCGTGTATTGAACTCGCGCCTCTTGGCATTCCTGGAAGGTAACAATCTTTTCAGTGAACGAGAGTACGGGTTTCACCGCAATCAGTCAACTGGGGACCTATTATTGTGTGCCACTCACTTGTGGGGCAAGGCTCTTGAGACAAATGGGGAAGCAACTGCAGTCTTCCCAGATGTCTCGAAGGTCTTCGACCGGGTATGGTACGCTGGCTTTTTGAGTAACTAGCACGCTTTACCATCAACGATTGCATCACTGCTTACTAGGCGCGATTGCGGTCAAGTAGTAGTAGTACTAGTTTATAATTATAAAACAAAATACAAATCGCCTTACAAGCCGAATCACCGCCCCATTTATACACGTCGTTAAAACTCGCAAATAAAGTGTTGGGGATTCGTGACATGACAAATAGTAGCTGCAATAAATAATTGGCATAGTACCTAACCACTTTTTTTTTCCTTTAATGCCATTCTTGTATCTAAGTAGTAGAAGTAATAATCAATTAAACGGACTGTTAAAAACGTTTGTATTTATGTATAATCTTATTTAAAATGGAGTTCAATTCATATTCTATCAAAAGTTTAACTTTCATGGGGCGATCGCTTGCGACTGAGTACAAAAAGAGTGGAAACTTATGTTTAGTCCAGTCACTTTAGGGTTTCACCTCGGAATTTGAGATAATAAGCTGGAAACTGGGGCGTGCACAGAGATTTTGTTGAGGGTATGCATACATATACCTACTACCCAAATCTCTGTCCTTATATATGGTAAAACTTAAAAAAAAAACGTAGTTTCAATTTAACATAGTCGCGTACTTTTTCGCATGTCAACATTGAATTGATGTTTGTGCGTGGCTACAATGAACATCTAAGTATGTGATTGATGATAAGAGCAAGTCAAATAAATGATATACGTGAGGTGTTAGGTATTTTTTTTGCCCAAATGAATACAATGAAATCATCATCATCATCTCAGGGTTAATACCAGTCGCATCCAAAGCTTTGGAATCTGAGGTTCGCTTTTCGAGTCTAATTGCTGATTTTGGCGAAATGTAAATAAGTAATAATTTATTTCTCAAAAAACTAAAAAAAACATATTTTACTATCTATAAATTATATCAACGGGCCTATCTATTTTTTAATAACTCTGTAAAAATGAAATATATATAAGATCGTTTTGAAATCGCTAAAAGTTCTTTTAAAATGGAAATATAGACAAATCTATGAGTCTGCTTTGGCCCTGTGTGTTTCATAAATATGCGTAATGCACTACTCATTGGAATCATAACTATTAAATTTTGCTAATTTGTAAACTTCAGGAAAATTATTACAATATAAGGTATAGTATTGAAATTCAAAAGCAAGTTGAAAAACTTAAGGTCTTTAAAGTTTTTATAACGACGAACTGTCAATGCCGTGTTTTAAAATAATATACCTACACGAGAAACAAAACAATTTATTTGTGTGTACACACTACACAGCCTGCTAACCACATATAATTATCATAATACTTTTTATAAACCTTTCTTTTGGGTTTTAACCAAAATCTCTAAAATAAATGAATATTCAATTCCGCTTAAAACAACCAATATAGGTACATATTTAACCAAATACACCAATAATGAAACAACATAAGCTGCAAAAATAAAAAGGTATTTGAACGAACAACAATCATGCTATATTTCTGAACTTCTTAAATTCGTCACATTATTAGAAGCTGTGCTTATCCTGGCCTTTAAACCCAATGAAATTACACGCCCACGTACGCAACAGTTTAGGCACACAAGCAAATAATTTTATTCACAGACACATACGGAAGAGGCACATTTTGTAACTGCTTACGCCGCTACGAGAAGTGGCGCGGGCGTCGCGACGAATACGAGTAATGTGTTTCGTAGTTAGCACTAGCCCCAATAGATGGCAGTGTTATCACTAACTGATTAACAAAGTCTTTCAGTTTTAAGTTTGTAGTATATAAATTATTTTACTGTAGTATATTATAAATTATTATATATTTTTTTAGAAAACTATTAGGGTATGCAGTGCTTATCTGCCTCTATGGAGCGCACGCGCCTGGCTGGAAACTCGTACGCAACTTCATTTTGGCATTCTAAAAGTTGTCTGAAAAGTCTCATATTATCTCGTGTCTGCGTCGTAAGTTATTCGAGGTCAAAGGTCACGAAAATCGGTGTTTTGCCATTATCTCCTTTTCTATTACTCCGATGATGTTAGCATCTATTATCAAAATTGTAGAGCATAAAATTTGCGACAGATTTTATTGTAAACATTTTTTATAAAGTCTACTTTTTTTGAGACAGAGAGCGGAGAGCAGCCAGTGCTCAGGCATATATACTGTAATACAAGGTCATCCGTTAATCTCGGTGAATAATACCTTGTATATAGTTACTAAATCATTACAATAGTATCAACAATAAATAATTTGTATTGTTTATTAGTTAATACATTGTGTTGAATATAGTTTATAAATTCATTTAATTTTATTCGATAATAAACTGTAAATAAATAGATTGTTAGATAGATTTAAAATATAAATAAATCAAGTCAATATAATCTCAGTTAATTTTTATAGTCTCAGGTTCCTTACTGCAATTTTTTTGTTGTTATAGTTAATGTTGTGTGACTTGGTGGTAGAACATTCTTTATACGAGTACGGTATTTTGTTCAGACATGTTTTATAATAATGTTGTAAATACCTATGTTTCAATAGCCCATACTCGTATTGCTAATTGGAGGCTAGAGTCTTATTTTAGGCTGTTGTTGATTGTGCAACACATGCATTCAGCATTAACAATGCTTAATTTTTGCTCTCTTCTTTTTGGAACGACAAATCAACCACGGATTCATCAACATGAAATAGATATACAGACGAACTTCTATCGATGAATAGAAGTCCGTATGTACTGGAAATAATTTTTATACTGTTTGTTTCAAGGTCGCCTATACAATACTATTATTACTGCGTATTATAATACGCAGGTTTATCAAGCCTACAATTGAATGGTTATTATATCAACGTTTTTCAAGTGGCCATTTCGCATCGTCAATAAGTAGCAGTTCTGGCGACCGATTGGGACAATGGTGTCATGGAGTACCTGGTTTTGAATCCTTGTAAACCTTTCAACGGCTAAGTCACAAGGCTTTAAATAAAAGAATACACTCCCACAAGATGTGATGAACAGTCCGCACATCACATCTTCTGGGAGTGTATTCTTTGGCAGAATGAACGCAATATTATGTTGGATAGTGTACAATTTACATCCGGAGTCGTTTATTATACGGACCTTGTAGAAACTAGAACCAATTTCCGTGCGTTCAGGCGCTTTTTCCATACCTATTATTGGAATCAATTGTAACAGCACATACCTACCTACTTAGGACCCATTAACTTAATCAAATTTTATTCCGTGGTGCTTGGCAATCTGGGCTTCTCCCAGTTGCAATAATGTCCCTTTGTGCTGATTGGCCTAGTTCTGTTCTGTCTCATTCTTGTTATGGAGGGAAGTGGAAGAAATATCTTTTTTTCTTACTCCTCCGCTATTATTTTTGATTAGTTTCGTTGCGGGACCCAAGACAGTTGAATCATTTCTCCGGCACTCGTCGAGTCAATGAAACTCGACGAGTGCCGGAGAAATGATTAGCGTTTTTCTGGCGGTCTCCACTGTTGATTCTGGCTTTCAGGAGTTGCAGTGGATGGGAAAATGTGTGGCGAGTTTAGTCCAAAAAAAAGGCTTTAAATCTGCCACGGAGGGGTCTGCATTCGCAGGTATAAACATATAAAAAGGTTGTCTTATAGAGATCCGTCTTCCCAGTTATAATCTCAATAGAAAAACAAGATCATTTTAAACCTAAAAATCTGTGAATTTTAAAATCTTTAAAATTTAAAGAGCAAATATATTTTTTTCTATTTATGATTATACTAGCTTTCCGCCCGCGGCTTCGCTCGCATGGTGATCGGTTATATCGCGCTTTTAGATTATCCTCGTGAATATAATTTTTTTCCGGGATAAAAAGTACCCTGTTATTTAATCCGGACTTCTAACTTTACGTCTGCAAAAATTTCAAAACAATCGGCTTAGTAGTTACGGCGTGAAAGCGGAACAAACAAACAAAGAAACTCACTTTCCGATTTATAATATTAGGATATTTGGTGTACACATACAAATATTCCAGTAATCTCCCTTGGGAACTGGATGTTTTTTTAGGACTAACAGTAGCCTATGTTACTCTCCTTCTTTTCAACTAACTGTATGCCAAAAATCAGGTCGATTGATTGCTTAGCTACGGCGTGAAGGAAGGACAAACAAACAAACAAACACACTTTCACATTTATAATATTAGTATGGATATTTATGATTATATATATTTATATATTATTATTATTCAACACAATATATTATTATTATTTTTTTTTTAATAATTATAAACTAGCGTTTGACCGAAATCCCGCCTGATGGTAAGCAGTGATGCGATCGTTGATGGTAAAGCGCGCTAGTTTATTAAAATGGAGTTCAATTCATATTCTATCAAAAGTTTAACTTTCATGGGGCGATCGCTTGCGACTGAGTACAAAAAGAGTGGAAACTTATGTTTAGTCCAGTCACTTTAGGGTTTCACCTCGGAATTTGAGATAATAAGCTGGAAACTGGGGCGTGCACAGAGATTTTGTTGAGGGTATGCATACATATACCTACTACCCAAATCTCTGTCCTTATATATGGTAAAACTTAAAAAAAAAACGTAGTTTCAATTTAACATAGTCGCGTACTTTTTCGCATGTCAACATTGAATTGATGTTTGTGCGTGGCTACAATGAACATCTAAGTATGTGATTGATGATAAGAGCAAGTCAAATAAATGATATACGTGAGGTGTTAGGTATTTTTTTTGCCCAAATGAATACAATGAAATCATCATCATCATCTCAGGGTTAATACCAGTCGCATCCAAAGCTTTGGAATCTGAGGTTCGCTTTTCGAGTCTAATTGCTGATTTTGGCGAAATGTAAATAAGTAATAATTTATTTCTCAAAAAACTAAAAAAAACATATTTTACTATCTATAAATTATATCAACGGGCCTATCTATTTTTTAATAACTCTGTAAAAATGAAATATATATAAGATCGTTTTGAAATCGCTAAAAGTTCTTTTAAAATGGAAATATAGACAAATCTATGAGTCTGCTTTGGCCCTGTGTGTTTCATAAATATGCGTAATGCACTACTCATTGGAATCATAACTATTAAATTTTGCTAATTTGTAAACTTCAGGAAAATTATTACAATATAAGGTATAGTATTGAAATTCAAAAGCAAGTTGAAAAACTTAAGGTCTTTAAAGTTTTTATAACGACGAACTGTCAATGCCGTGTTTTAAAATAATATACCTACACGAGAAACAAAACAATTTATTTGTGTGTACACACTACACAGCCTGCTAACCACATATAATTATCATAATACTTTTTATAAACCTTTCTTTTGGGTTTTAACCAAAATCTCTAAAATAAATGAATATTCAATTCCGCTTAAAACAACCAATATAGGTACATATTTAACCAAATACACCAATAATGAAACAACATAAGCTGCAAAAATAAAAAGGTATTTGAACGAACAACAATCATGCTATATTTCTGAACTTCTTAAATTCGTCACATTATTAGAAGCTGTGCTTATCCTGGCCTTTAAACCCAATGAAATTACACGCCCACGTACGCAACAGTTTAGGCACACAAGCAAATAATTTTATTCACAGACACATACGGAAGAGGCACATTTTGTAACTGCTTACGCCGCTACGAGAAGTGGCGCGGGCGTCGCGACGAATACGAGTAATGTGTTTCGTAGTTAGCACTAGCCCCAATAGATGGCAGTGTTATCACTAACTGATTAACAAAGTCTTTCAGTTTTAAGTTTGTAGTATATAAATTATTTTACTGTAGTATATTATAAATTATTATATATTTTTTTAGAAAACTATTAGGGTATGCAGTGCTTATCTGCCTCTATGGAGCGCACGCGCCTGGCTGGAAACTCGTACGCAACTTCATTTTGGCATTCTAAAAGTTGTCTGAAAAGTCTCATATTATCTCGTGTCTGCGTCGTAAGTTATTCGAGGTCAAAGGTCACGAAAATCGGTGTTTTGCCATTATCTCCTTTTCTATTACTCCGATGATGTTAGCATCTATTATCAAAATTGTAGAGCATAAAATTTGCGACAGATTTTATTGTAAACATTTTTTATAAAGTCTACTTTTTTTGAGACAGAGAGCGGAGAGCAGCCAGTGCTCAGGCATATATACTGTAATACAAGGTCATCCGTTAATCTCGGTGAATAATACCTTGTATATAGTTACTAAATCATTACAATAGTATCAACAATAAATAATTTGTATTGTTTATTAGTTAATACATTGTGTTGAATATAGTTTATAAATTCATTTAATTTTATTCGATAATAAACTGTAAATAAATAGATTGTTAGATAGATTTAAAATATAAATAAATCAAGTCAATATAATCTCAGTTAATTTTTATAGTCTCAGGTTCCTTACTGCAATTTTTTTGTTGTTATAGTTAATGTTGTGTGACTTGGTGGTAGAACATTCTTTAT
Source organism: Sesamia inferens (assembly GCA_037179545.1). Taxonomy (NCBI): domain Eukaryota; kingdom Metazoa; phylum Arthropoda; class Insecta; order Lepidoptera; family Noctuidae; genus Sesamia; species Sesamia inferens. Next base: position 31,243,428 of record CM073925.1, read on the forward strand.
ACGAGTACGGTATTTTGTTCAGACATGTTTTATAATAATGTTGTAAATACCTATGTTTCAATAGCCCATACTCGTATTGCTAATTGGAGGCTAGAGTCTTATTTTAGGCTGTTGTTGATTGTGCAACACATGCATTCAGCATTAACAATGCTTAATTTTTGCTCTCTTCTTTTTGGAACGACAAATCAACCACGGATTCATCAACATGAAATAGATATACAGACGAACTTCTATCGATGAATAGAAGTCCGTATGTACTGGAAATAATTTTTATACTGTTTGTTTCAAGGTCGCCTATACAATACTATTATTACTGCGTATTATAATACGCAGGTTTATCAAGCCTACAATTGAATGGTTATTATATCAACGTTTTTCAAGTGGCCATTTCGCATCGTCAATAAGTAGCAGTTCTGGCGACCGATTGGGACAATGGTGTCATGGAGTACCTGGTTTTGAATCCTTGTAAACCTTTCAACGGCTAAGTCACAAGGCTTTAAATAAAAGAATACACTCCCACAAGATGTGATGAACAGTCCGCACATCACATCTTCTGGGAGTGTATTCTTTGGCAGAATGAACGCAATATTATGTTGGATAGTGTACAATTTACATCCGGAGTCGTTTATTATACGGACCTTGTAGAAACTAGAACCAATTTCCGTGCGTTCAGGCGCTTTTTCCATACCTATTATTGGAATCAATTGTAACAGCACATACCTACCTACTTAGGACCCATTAACTTAATCAAATTTTATTCCGTGGTGCTTGGCAATCTGGGCTTCTCCCAGTTGCAATAATGTCCCTTTGTGCTGATTGGCCTAGTTCTGTTCTGTCTCATTCTTGTTATGGAGGGAAGTGGAAGAAATATCTTTTTTTCTTACTCCTCCGCTATTATTTTTGATTAGTTTCGTTGCGGGACCCAAGACAGTTGAATCATTTCTCCGGCACTCGTCGAGTCAATGAAACTCGACGAGTGCCGGAGAAATGATTAGCGTTTTTCTGGCGGTCTCCACTGTTGATTCTGGCTTTCAGGAGTTGCAGTGGATGGGAAAATGTGTGGCGAGTTTAGTCCAAAAAAAAGGCTTTAAATCTGCCACGGAGGGGTCTGCATTCGCAGGTATAAACATATAAAAAGGTTGTCTTATAGAGATCCGACTTCCCAGTTATAATCTCAATAGAAAAACAAGATCATTTTAAACCTAAAAATCTGTGAATTTTAAAATCTTTAAAATTTAAAGAGCAAATATATTTTTTTCTATTTATGATTATACTAGCTTTCCGCCCGCGGCTTCGCTCGCATGGTGATCGGTTATATCGCGCTTTTAGATTATCCTCGTGAATATAATTTTTTTCCGGGATAAAAAGTACCCTGTTATTTAATCCGGACTTCTAACTTTACGTCTGCAAAAATTTCAAAACAATCGGCTTAGTAGTTACGGCGTGAAAGCGGAACAAACAAACAAAGAAACTCACTTTCCGATTTATAATATTAGGATATTTGGTGTACACATACAAATATTCCAGTAATCTCCCTTGGGAACTGGATGTTTTTTTAGGACTAACAGTAGCCTATGTTACTCTCCTTCTTTTCAACTAACTGTATGCCAAAAATCAGGTCGATTGATTGCTTAGCTACGGCGTGAAGGAAGGACAAACAAACAAACAAACACACTTTCACATTTATAATATTAGTATGGATATTTATGATTATATATATTTATATATTATTATTATTCAACACAATATATTATTATTATTTTTTTTTTAATAATTATAAACTAGCGTTTGACCGAAATCCCGCCTGATGGTAAGCAGTGATGCGATCGTTGATGGTAAAGCGCGCTAGTTTATTAAGAGCCTATCAACTCAGAAAAACTGAGCGAATAGGAAGGAAGACGGCAGTTGAGCGAGGTGATGCAATGTTAAACCCAACAACACGACCAACGATGCTGCGCCAAAGGGAGATTGATCTGAAGACCTTCCACGACCAAACTCCCAACACAACAACACTAGGCGCATCGTACCCGGCACACATCGTAACACAACTGCTCAGACCCGTCCTCCGTACGGCTTCACCAGACATCATGCCGGAACACGACAAATCGCTTGGCGGCAAGGCTTTGTTTGGTGGGTGGTAACTTTAAACTAGATAATATTCACCGAGATTCACGGTTGACCTTGTATTGCAGTATATATGTCTGAGCGCTGGGTGCTCTCCACTCTCTATCTCAAAAACGGTTGACGTTATAAAAAAATGTTCAATTTATTTTTTGTTGCATCATTGGAGCAATAGAAAAGGAGATAATGGCAAAAAACCGATTTTCGTGACTTTTGACCTCGAATAACTTACAACGCAGACACGAGATAATATGAGATTTTCAGACAACTTTTAGAACGCCAAAATGAAGCTGAATACGACTTTCTAGCTTATTATCTCAAATTCCAAGATTTATGCCTTTTTTGCCTAAAGTGGACTGGACTGTTTGGGATTTGTGATTTATGACAAACATTCAAATTTTCTTCGCCGATGTGCTTTAGAGCGCAGTATTGTAGCCGTCAAATTGGCAGACAACTTGACGGCAGACAACAAATTCACAACACGTACTGCGGTGAGTAAGTCGTAGTGGCCTAGTGGTTTAAACACCAGCCTCTCAAGTATGAGTGCGCGGGTTCGATTCCAGGTCAGGCAAGCACCAATGTAACTTTTCTAAAGTCATATGTACTTTCTAAGTATATCTTGGACACCAATGACTGAAGGTGAAGGAAAACATCTTGAGGAAACCTGGACTTTAAGTCTGAAATCGCCAACCCGCATTGAGCAAGCGTGGTGAATAAGCTCAATCCTTTTCTGTATGAGAGAAGACCTGTGCCCAGCAATGGGACGATAAAAAAAGGATGATGATGATACTGCGGTGGGTGGGCCGTAATCCACCATGGGGGCTGACATGCCGGTTTCCTCACGATATTTTCCTTCACTGTTAAGAGAGCAGTGAGTATTCGTAGGTACCTACGACTTTACAACTTGTAAGTCGTGACTATTAAGCTCTGAGTCACTACGGCTTTCAAAATAACTATAAGTTTAGTATTTTAAACTAAATATAAATTCGTAAAATTAATTGCACCTTATTCACTCATTTTTGAGCGCCCTTATTTCTTTCATCATTTCCCGTAACACAATTTACAAGCGTTCGCCAATTCAAAAGGCTTTTAAATTAATAAAGTATCCACGCTATTCACATACCACTCAGTTGTAATCAATTTAAATGAAAAGGCGTATATCAAATCCGGGGCATTGGCATCATTTCCTTTAGATAAACATATGTTTTACGGAAAAAAGTATAAATGAGGCTCAGTGAAGCCAATCAAAGGCACTTTTTGTTATTCAATCCCGTTGCTTTCACTAAAAAAAGAGGCTGAAGATCTTTCGTAAAGGCTTTTCATGAGGTAGGAACCGTTTCATATCAACTTGAAATAGAGTGTGCATAGTACATTGCGTCGTTGTTCAAACAGCCCAAGACGCACTCATTCAAATTGTACACTCCACTTGGACTTGGTTTTTCTTGCATCTTTCGCATAATCGCGAGCAATCTTGCTGCATGCACCGTGTAAACGCACAGCTTCGCCGATTCTTGCAAACATTTAGCGTGCTTTGAGCAATATTTGTGCACGTCTTTTGTGTAAGTTTGTGAGGTCTACATGGAACTTTAATGAAATATGATGGCATCTTATGTCGTTTAGAACCTTAAATGAGGCTGTCGTTGGGGTAATTATAAATATAAAATACAATACACTATATATATACATAAATAAATACATAAGTACTGAATATATTAGGTAAGCAAAATAATTAGCCAAAAATTAGTTATTTAGATTATTGGATAGAAAAAATAAGAAGCAATGGATTGTCAATAATCTTCATTATGATTCAAAATTCAGATTGATAGTGCAGTTAGCATGCTAGTTAAAACTGTGTTTAGCTCAATTTGATCGATTTTGGGTTCACATTTGCTTTTTATATGCCAATAGAGTTCATTTTCAGCATCTTCCAGATTATTACGCAATGTTTCAATCTTTTGGCCAGTATCAAATAATAGAATATATTTTATTATAATAAAGAGTAATTCCTCCTCCTTTATACCGCGTACATCGAGGGACTGGAACAATTTGCCAGCGGCGGTGTTTCCGTTGGACTACAATTTGAGTGTCTTCAAGGCTAGAGTGAATAGGCTCTTAATAAACTAGTGCCATCAGGCGGGATTGCGGTCAAGTGCTAGTTTATAATTATTAAAAATAAAAAACTATGTTCATCTCGAGATTATATAATTAGACAAATATAAAATAAATATCTATAGGTTATCTAGGAGGTATATTATAAAAGAAAAATAATAAACGTCCTTTCAAAAATATGCACCTTTCACTTGTGCCTGTAATTTAAATCAGTACACTTCCAATCATTTAACCGACATCAAAAGTCAAATGTTATCAAAAGGTTCCTTCAATAGCACCCAGTCTACAGAGCAACGAATACGAATGCTCTTTTCGAAATGAAAAGAAAACACTACGATGTTTCTCAGCATAAATTCTTAGCACTCGGCAAAATTGAAAAGTCCACTCAGTAGAAGCTTCCGTTTAGGTAGAAGGCACAATCTCAAATTGTTTACGCTCTCATGCCCCTTAAGACAAGAATGGTGGCTGTTAGACGAAGGAAATGAATAGGTATTAGACTGTTTACATGTTTGTGTGCTCACTTCGTAAAATATAGATGACGTACGGAGGCGCTAAACGACGGGTAAGATTGTTCAATAATACAAATTGACACACACACTTTTTGGGAATGACTCATTATGTTTTGATAACATTGAATTGACATTCGAATGTTTTATAAATGGATGCAATCACAAGTTTATTTTTCAAGTACCCTGTGTCATAAGTAACAAACTATATGACAAAAAAAAAACTCCCAATTTAGCCAGTCAATTCCCTGACTCACTCCGTCTCCGTACCGAAGTGTGGCAGGGAATCCACATGAGACATTTAACAAGCTCAGGGTCGCTTGTAGAAGGATTCGTGAGGTGAACCGTTGTGACCACAGCTCAATCGTTACAAAAATTATCTTAGGTTGTGCACAATATAGAAATTAATAAAACTTGATTAAGTATAGCCTATTTAGACGCAACCTGTACTAAACTCACTCTTTCTCACTAGATACATCCAACAATAACCATACAGGCAGACTACCGTTTCTGATTAGCCTTCCTGACTAAAGCTTCTGATTTACGGTACAAAGTCCCTTGGCGTCACTAACTGACGGGTGTCAGTTAACACACGTGGAACGCGGCCTGCAGGAATAGGTAATTTCAGGAACAACCGCAACAAAGAAATGATGACAGTTTATACCTGTCTTCTCGTCGTCAAAAGAGAATTGGGTGTGCCATACCACCAGCGTCCAGCACACTACCACTCCACAAGCCCGATCCGGTTGGGATCAACGCCACCTGAGGCAAGCCAAGATGCGACGCCTCCACACTGGTTCCCGACACTAGGCCCGCCAAAAAGAGCCAAATTTAGAACAACATTGACCTAAGTCAGTACTCGGAACTAGAAAATCACGGGGAGAAATATTCTGGGTACAGAAATAAATACTCATAGAAATTTCCGCCAAATCACACGTCGTCCAACCACATAGGGTTCATGGCACAATCACACCAACCTCGCGTGCCAGCATCGCGAGCAGACCAAAAGAATCTTCTAGCAAAAACGACCAATCTCCTAAATGATTTTTTTTTTCCTTGAACCATAGACAAGGCGTTCCATGAATTGAATTTTAAATTTAAGACTCCTGAATTGGTTTTTTGTTTGGTGCGATAATGTTACCTATTTCATTTCCATTTTATTTTATTTAAGAAGATAATCATTTATTTAAATTCCGTTATTTAATTATTGATCGAGTTATCGCGAGACGCCATCTCTCGGCTCAATGGCTCAACTCTAGTGTTGTTTCCACCTAGATACGAGAGATGTCGCCCGCTGTCACATTTTGTTACGTGACAATGCAATCGTTGATGGTAAAGCGCGCTAGTTTATTAAGAGCCTATACACTCAGAAAACCTGAGTGAATGGCAAGGAAGACGGCAGTTGAGCGAGGTGATGCAATGGTAGACCCAACAACCCAAGCAACGACGCTGCGCCAGAGGGAGATTGATCTGGAGAACCTCCACTTCAATTTGTTATGATGTAAAATGAATTTAGTCTAATCTGCAATATCTATCTAACACAAGAGGGAAACGCACACTCAACTTCCACTTCAAATCTTGACCAAGGGCCCTTGTGGAAGAAATACAGACAGATAATTTTGCCAATAACACTTGCGTACTGTTAATAAACCATCAAACTCTCTCTCTTCATTTCTGCATATTGGGTGCGGCGCATATGTCAAATAAGACCTTTTGTAATGTTGCCACTACATGAAGCGTAAAACGATGTACGGTATATTATTTTTTTCTTTTTATAACTTTGTTTTCGTTTCTCTTTTTTTTTTATAAATTATGAGCTAGCACTTGACCGCAATTCTGGTAATGCGGTAATGATAAAATGGTAAAGCGCGCTAGTTTATTAAGAGCCTATTCACTCTAGCCTTGAAGACATTCAAATTGTAGTGTGATGGAAACACCGCCGCAAGTTGTTCCAGTCCTTCGATGTACGCGGTATAAAGGAGGAGGCGAAATGATTCATCCGGATAGTAGTGGTGTTAACAACGAAAGGGCGGAAACTTGCCATACGACGGATCGTCCGATGGTGGAACGGAGATGGGGGAATTAAATCATGCAATTCCCTCGCACACTCACCAAAATGCATCCTATAGAACACCGAAAGGCTGGCTACTCTACGCCTGTGCTCTGGGCTTTGGAGACCGTCTTGAGTTAAATCAGGGTCGCACACATTTATGTATATTAAATTATATTATTTTTCTTTAAGTACGTTGTCTTAATTATTTACTGCAACGGACGACGCCAAATTCTTTCTATATGCAGATGATTTAAAGTTAGTTCAAGTGATTGACGGAAATGTAACTCCAGATCTTTTTTTCTTCAAAGGGACATGGACCGAATCCATAAGTGGAGTATAGATAACAAAATGATGTTTAATGTTAATAAACGTTACGTCATGACCTTTAGCCGCAAGTACAACTTACACATACCGTGTATACCTTGGCAGATGTTGAATTAAAACGCGTTTCAGTCATTAGAGATCTGGGCGTGACATTTGACTGCGGTTTGACATTCCATGCACATAGGTCTGCCCTGGCTTCTGAATCTTAGAGTCGCCTTGGTTTTGTCCTGCGCAATGCCCGCGAGTTCAACAATCTTATTGTCATCAAATTACTGTTTAACTGTCTGGTTAGAAGTAAATTAGAATTTGCTGCAGCCGTCTGAAATCTCCATGAATCCACATATGAATTGCTGATTGAGAAGGTTCAGAGAGCCTTCCTGCGTTTTTATGTAAAAAGATATACGGATATTATTCACTTATGCATGCTACTCATTTCCTGCTGGAAATGTTAGGATATAATTCCCTTTCAGTGAGTAGAGCCAGGGTAAAGCGGACCCTAGACTCCAAAGCTGAAATGCGTCGGATACGACTGGGATTAACGCTGAGATGAAGAAGAAGAAGAAGTGAGTACTTTTACACTTTATGTGCCTGACAACTACCTGCGTTATAGATTTTCTCGACAACATCGACTGTTTGCCACATCCCATTGCCGCACTGTGTCGTGCGCGCAAGGCAGTCCCGGAATGTGATATTTTTAATGACACACTCAGCGTGATCATGTCTAATTGTGTAGTTTTCTGCGAAAGATATTAAATAATTTTTATGTTGTAATAACTTTTCGATTTTATTTTGCTTAATTTTAATTTCCTCAGTTAAATATTATGTCTGATCTCTCTTGAATTATGTTTGCTCATGTAATAAGTTTAATTTCATCTTTAACAGTTTTATGTTTATACACCTTAATTACTGTCATTGGTGTAAGCCGTTGTAATTAAATATAATAAATAAATTATTTACGTCGGTACTGGCTGTCGCTGAAAACGCGCCCAGTGCTGTCTTGCATAATGCTTAGCGATAGAGTTTCTTTTTTGCGTCATATTAACCGCAAATAAACGTACTTTCTTTCTATCATTACAACAGACGGTTTTAGTCGCTTGTATAGTCGAGGCGTGTCGCTATTGTGTATGTACACTTATAAAAAAGATTCCTATATAATAGTGGTAGGATGAGACGAGCAAATACAAGAGAAGAATAGCACAAATGGAGGAGGCCACTCATAGCAGTGGCTGAAACAAGATGAAGAAATGATGTACCATTTCATTTCATTTTGTGTACGAGAATATAACTTATAATATTCAGTCAATGTTGGGGCACACACAGGCTTATTCTTAATAAGAGGGGCTGGGCCACAATCCAACATAAATTATTGCCTAATACGGATGTCACATGCTGTAAAACTTTTGTTTCTAGGAACATTCTTGACGATTTTTTTCTTCATCGTGTAGGGTATGTCCACTGAGCTACTATTACTAATGATGATGATGTTCATTGAAGAATTCCATACCAGACCAAACAAATGAAAATTAGCAAAAAACCGCCAGGACTAGTCGAAAATCACATGATTTTAGTATTTTCAGTATCGTTAGACTAAAACACTAGACGGGTTCGAGCCGCGCGGTTGAAGTACATAGCAGGAAAGGATGTATAGAACAACCACTCGAAATTAGATAAAAGTGCTCGTTTCCGGACAGTCATTACTGCAGCTTCGGATGTTCTTTTTTTAAATTCACTTCATTCACGGGCTGTTTTTTGAGGATAAATTCATTTCAAATTTAGAATTGAGATATTAAAAATAAACAGTTTTTAAGCTATTGCATAGCTTCTATCGCGGGCCTTGAGCGCGGGGACCGAATCCAGAAATTCCGTAACGAAAAAACCTCACGCTCCCCATCGTCTAACGTCGTTTCAGTTCGGCAGTCTTCGGCACGGTATGTTTGTGTGCGTGCGACTACATCTTTTGATAACAATTTATAGATTTTCAAAAAGAGCATGCATATTGCAGGGCGCGAACTCAGTTCTACACACTTGCCATGTTACTGATAGTCGCGATGTGCTAAACTTGCGATTAATTTTCTCTTTGAAATAGGTCTTCTATAGAGATATATAATAACCATCAGATTGGTAGCTCATTCAGCAGAGTGAATATGATAAGGGGTGGCTCCCTAATAATTGTTCGCAACAATATCAAATTTAAAGAACGGGCTGATATTGTAAGCCTCTCTGTTGAGCGAGTTATTGAAATTGCTTGCATCGAGCTCGAGCGGTTCATTGTAATAAGTGTCTACAGGCCCCCATGTGCTTCCTATGATATTTTTGGAAAATATATGGAGGAAGTTTTATTAAAGACTTGTCACAGTAACAAAACAGTTGTTGTCTGTGGAGACTTCAACATTAATATTCTAGAGAAATCAGCTACAGTGAATGAATTTATCTCATTATTCAAGTCCTATTATAATTTGTACGCAAGATTCTTTGAGCCGACTAGAATAACTGCCACAAGTGCCACCTGTTTAGACAACATCTTTACTAACCTAAGACCTTCTGACCATTTAATTATAAATGAGTTAGACTCTGATCACTGTGGCCAGTTAGTTACTTTTCCTCAGAAGAGTGAAGTCAGAGCTCATATGAATTGTATCAGGAAAAAACATATAACCATGATGTAGCTTTTCAAGAATTCGTTAAAAAATATTCAAAAACTTTTAAGAGAGCCTGTTCCTCAGCAAAAGCCATACACATTAAAAATAAAATAAAATCTTCTAGAAATAAAATCAAAACAACTTGGCAAATTATAAATTCTGAAACTGGAAGAACCAAAGTACAAAATCGCGATTTCCATCTTAAAATTAACGATGAAGATATAAAGGCGGACTTGGAGGTAGCAACTGAGTTTGAGAATTTTTTTACTAGTATTCCAATAATAACAACAAAAACTTTGTCTTCTTCCTCCACTTCTGCCTACGCCATACTAAAAGAATGTGTTCCGGAATGTGACAAGCACTTTGAATTTGCGTTTGCGACTGCTAAAGACATTATAGAATCTTTTAAGGATCTTGATGTAAAAAAAACTGCCGATCATTGGGGTTTGTCAGTATATACTGTAGCTTCAATAATAGATGTTATCGCACCTTTCTTAGCAATTGTTTTTAATTCTTGTGTCACATCTGGTATATTTCCTGATTTGATGAAACTTAGCAAAGTAATTCCACTGTTCAAATCTGGTAGTACAACTGATCCCACGAATTTTCGGCCAATTTCTATATTACCAACTTTGAGCAAAATTTTTGAAAAATTAATTTTGAAACAGTTGTTGAGACATTTCAACTTATATAATTTATTGCACGTGAAACAATTTGGTTTTACAAAGGGTCGTTCAACTACCGATGCGGGCGTGGCGTTGCTAAAGAACATATTTGGGGCCTGGGAGGAATCGCAAGATGCTCTTGGTATTTTTTGTGATTTGTCCAAGGCCTTTGATTGCGTACATCATGATACTCTTATTAGGAAACTGTACCATTATGGTTTAAGGGACAGAGCTCTCGACCTTCTGACTTCTTATCTGAATAATCGAATTCAGAGGGTTGATGTTAATGGCAACAAATCTGCAGGATCTGAGGTCACCATGGGCGTTCCGCAGGGCTCAATTCTAGGTCCTTTCTTGTTTTTAATTTATATTAATGACTTACCTCATCACGTGAGGGATAATCACAACATAGTATTGTTCGCGGATGACACTTCTCTTATTTTTAAAGTCAAGCGTCAGCTAGCAAATTTTGACGAAGTTAACAATGCACTTTCGAAAGTTGTCCATTGGTTTAATGTAAATAACCTTCTTTTGAATGAAAAAAAAACTAAATTCATTAAATTTTCTACGCCAAATGTCAGGCAGTTAAGTACCAATGTTCAACTGAATGGAGTAGAGTTGATCCCTGTCGAGTCGACAGTTTTTCTTGGATTGACTATTGACTCCAAGTTACAATGGGGTCCTCACATTGAGAAGCTGTCGGGTAGACTCTGTTCTGCCGCTTATGCTGTTAAGAAAATTAGACAGATAACTGATGTGAATACAGCCAGAATTGTTTATTTTAGTTATTTTCATAGTCTTATGACTTATGGGATTCTTCTCTGGGGAACTTGTGCGGACATCAATACCATCTTTGTTTTACAGAAAAGGGCTGTTCGAGCCATCTACAACCTTGGTCCTAGAGATTCTCTTAGAGAAAAATTCAGAGAGGTGAACATTCTGACTGTAGCTTCGCAATATATATTTGAAAATCTTATGTATGTACATAAAAATATATCTAATTTTAAGAAAATAAGCGATGTTCATAATATAAATACCAGGAACAAACACAATCTTGCTGTACATCACACTCGTCTCCACAGAGTAGGTAACTCGTTCATGGGTCAATGTATACACTTTTACAACAAGCTTCCCATGGACATTCGAAACTTACCCATTAAACGATATAAAACCTATATAAAGGCCAAACTTTGCAAAAAGGGGTATTATAAAATCTCAGATTATTTAGAGGATAGAGAGGCTTGGGACTGAGCTGCTCGCTCTGTTAAGCATTGTTATTAAGCAATATGCGTAATTATAACGTAAATTATTGTAAACATTTTCATTTTTAATGTCTGGACTTTAAAAAAGACGATGATCCCTGAGTTTGTTTCGGCTATTTCTTCTCAGAGGTAGTCAGTTAGGAAATGCCGGCTTCATCTAGTTTAAAAAAAAAAAAAAAAAAAAGAAGAAAAAAAAAACATATGACGTGTAAAAGTGATCGGTGATCCTACTTGCTTAATAAACGATTTCATTTCATTTCATTTCATATGTCATAGACGTCACCGACGTTGTCATGGCTACCTTAAAAACTTTTCATATAATTAATTATTAAGTACTTTTATTCAAATTAATTTAGTAGTGTTTTTATAAAATAGCTTTTTTTTAACGGAAAAGCTAAGATGAATGTCACGCTAATTTTTCATTGGACTTTTAAATTATTTATAGTGTTGTTTACTAAATAAAAGCGCGTGATTTTATAGAGTAAAAAGTGCTCATGCGGCCATTTTTTCAATTGTTGCAAGAATTCAAAAGACTGTCTTTAAATAGTGTTCAGACGATTGCTCAAAGTGTATTAGATTTCATTAGTAACAGAAATGGCATTTCAATAATGACTTTCAACTGCCAAAGTCTAAATAGTCATAAATACGATTTACAAGATTCAGTTACGAGACAAACAAATGTGTTACTTCTTACCGAAACTTGCATGACGCGTGATAATCCAATTGAAATACCTAATTTTAATTGTATTGTTCAGTTCAAACGAGATACTGTTTCAAAAGGTGGGGTAGCTATTTACCAAAATAAAAATGATATTACTAATATTATGACTCCGAATATTGAAATAAATATTGTACACGTTAGCGATGTTAATGTTAGGCGCTCAGTTGTTGGAGATATTTGTGCGTGCTTATGCAAACTTAGAAATGGCCTACAAATAGTTATGGTAGCAATTTACATTTCTCCGAATCCAAAATTGGACGAGGTAGAGCATTTTATTCATCGCACTTTACTGGAGTACACTGAAGAAGGCTCGATAATACTTGGTACAAATGGTAATAAATTTCCACTTATCTTGGCTGGCGATTTCAAATTAACTTCGCTGATAAAAAATCAGAGCGGTTGACAACTTTTCTATCAAAAACATTGAATTTGAAAATGAATAATGATCCACAAGAGTCCACAACAAAATATGGGACCACCATTGACGCGGTATTTTCTAGGTATTTAGAGGATATTAAGTCGCAAACTTATGTTTCTTATTTCAGTTATCATAAACCTATAGTTTCAATGATAAATATTCCTGAATAACCAACAGCTACTGTAAGGTAATAAAACCCACATGTATTGTAAAATAATAAAAATATTTTAAAAAACTAAATTCATTAAATTTTCTACGCCAAATGTCAGGCAGTTAAGTACCAATGTTCAACTGAATGGAGTAGAGTTGATCCCTGTCGAGTCGACAGTTTTTCTTGGATTGACTATTGACTCCAAGTTACAATGGGGTCCTCACATTGAGAAGCTGTCGGGTAGACTCTGTTCTGCCGCTTATGCTGTTAAGAAAATTAGACAGATAACTGATGTGAATACAGCCAGAATTGTTTATTTTAGTTATTTTCATAGTCTTATGACTTATGGGATTCTTCTCTGGGGAACTTGTGCGGACATCAATACCATCTTTGTTTTACAGAAAAGGGCTGTTCGAGCCATCTACAACCTTGGTCCTAGAGATTCTCTTAGAGAAAAATTCAGAGAGGTGAACATTCTGACTGTAGCTTCGCAATATATATTTGAAAATCTTATGTATGTACATAAAAATATATCTAATTTTAAGAAAATAAGCGATGTTCATAATATAAATACCAGGAACAAACACAATCTTGCTGTACATCACACTCGTCTCCACAGAGTAGGTAACTCGTTCATGGGTCAATGTATACACTTTTACAACAAGCTTCCCATGGACATTCGAAACTTACCCATTAAACGATATAAAACCTATATAAAGGCCAAACTTTGCAAAAAGGGGTATTATAAAATCTCAGATTATTTAGAGGATAGAGAGGCTTGGGACTGAGCTGCTCGCTCTGTTAAGCATTGTTATTAAGCAATATGCGTAATTATAACGTAAATTATTGTAAACATTTTCATTTTTAATGTCTGGACTTTAAAAAAGACGATGATCCCTGAGTTTGTTTCGGCTATTTCTTCTCAGAGGTAGTCAGTTAGGAAATGCCGGCTTCATCTAGTTTAAAAAAAAAAAAAAAAAAGAAGAAAAAAAAAACATATGACGTGTAAAAGTGATCGGTGATCCTACTTGCTTAATAAACGATTTCATTTCATTTCATTTCATATGTCATAGACGTCACCGACGTTGTCATGGCTACCTTAAAAACTTTTCATATAATTAATTATTAAGTACTTTTATTCAAATTAATTTAGTAGTGTTTTTATAAAATAGCTTTTTTTTTAACGGAAAAGCTAAGATGAATGTCACGCTAATTTTTCATTGGACTTTTAAATTATTTATAGTGTTGTTTACTAAATAAAAGCGCGTGATTTTATAGAGTAAAAAGTGCTCATGCGGCCATTTTTTCAATTGTTGCAAGAATTCAAAAGACTGTCTTTAAATAGTGTTCAGACGATTGCTCAAAGTGTATTAGATTTCATTAGTAACAGAAATGGCATTTCAATAATGACTTTCAACTGCCAAAGTCTAAATAGTCATAAATACGATTTACAAGATTCAGTTACGAGACAAACAAATGTGTTACTTCTTACCGAAACTTGCATGACGCGTGATAATCCAATTGAAATACCTAATTTTAATTGTATTGTTCAGTTCAAACGAGATACTGTTTCAAAAGGTGGGGTAGCTATTTACCAAAATAAAAATGATATTACTAATATTATGACTCCGAATATTGAAATAAATATTGTACACGTTAGCGATGTTAATGTTAGGCGCTCAGTTGTTGGAGATATTTGTGCGTGCTTATGCAAACTTAGAAATGGCCTACAAATAGTGATGGTAGCAATTTACATTTCTCCGAATCCAAAATTGGACGAGTTAGAGCATTTTATTCATCGCACTTTACTGGAGTACACTGAAGAAGGCTCGAAAATACTTGGTACAAATGGTAATAAATTTCCACTTATCTTGGCTGGCGATTTCAACATTAACTTCGCTGATAAAAAATCAGAGCGGTTGACAACTTTTCTATCAAAAACATTGAATTTGGAAATGAATAATGATCCACAAGAGTCCACAACAAAATATGGGACCACCATTGACGCGGTATTTTCTAGGTATTTAGAGGATATTAAGTCGCAAACTTATGTTTCTTATTTCAGTTATCATAAACCTATAGTTTCAATGATAAATATTCCTGAATAACCAACAGCTACTGTAAGGTAATAAAACCCACATGTATTGTAAAATAATAAAAATATTTTAAATAATATTAACTTTTTATTTATTTAATAAAAGAAAAATTTGTTTTCTTATCGGTCACCACGCTCAAAAAGTGTAACTTGAATTAATATCAAAGAAAAAGAAATACTGCATAAATAAAATAAATAAATAATTATAATTGCATAAATTGATACAAAATGCTATGCAATAGCTTTACCGCGGCAGTCCCCGAGTGCCACTCTTTTTTTTTTTTTTAAGTGAAGTAGTAGTTAAACAGTTTTTTTTTTGGAAGTAAAACTGTTACGTAATACCTAATTATGTACAGTTTCATACACTACTTTATCTAATCTCATACATTTTAAGAAACAATAATAATCAATTACGTGTCCACACACGTGAAACACAACAACGACTCGCAATGCAAAGAAACGTATTTGGCGCCAAAATTCTGCACCATGCATCAAAGCGCGCGCAGCCACAGTTAAAAAAATGAAATAGTGCTATCTATGGTTTCTAATCTGTACGGTAATGAAAAAAAAAATATTATAACATTATTTTGTTCGAGATATAATGTTATAATTTAATTTTTTAATTTCCTTTCGATATATTATGGGTAAAGTACGTCAATATAAACTCCTTTTTAGTTTTATATTTTTATTTTTTTGATATGAGAGTAGATAAACTTCTTTAGCGACGTTAAGTACTTTTATGGGATGGGTAAAAAGCATTGAATTCGCGTGAGCGTGAGCGATCCGACACCATGTTTTTAAGCTATTGCATAGCTTCTATCGCGGGCCTTGAGCGCGGGGACCGAATCCAGAAATTCCGTAACGAAAAAACCTCACGCTCCCCACTCCGACGGGCACGGAGGTGTGGCTTGAAGGCCGTACATCGTCTAACGTCGTTTCAGTTCGGCAGTCTTCGGCACGGTATGTTTATGTGCGTGCGACTACATCTTTTGAAAACAATTTATAGATTTTCAAAAAGAGCATGCATATTGCAGGGCGCGAACTCAGTTCTACACACTTGCCATGTTACTGATAGTCGCGACGTGCTAAACTTGCGATTAATTTTCTCTCTGAAATAGGTCTTCTATAGATATATGTCATAGACGTCACCGACGTTGTCATGGCTACCTTAAAAACTTTTCATATAATTAATTATTAAGTACTTTTATTCAAATTAATTTAGTAGTGTTTTTATAAAATAGCTTTTTTTTTAACGGAAAAGCTAAGATGAATGTCACGCTAATTTTTCATTGGACTTTTAAATTATTTATAGTGTTGTTTACTAAATAAAAGCGCGTGATTTTATAGAGTAAAAAGTGCTCACGCGGCCGTTTTTTCAACTGTTATTGGCGATATCCGCCATTATTGTGAAATATTTTTTTAAAGAATTTCTATAATTTGTTACACGTGTTATTGGCAAAATTGTGGTATCTTTCCACAGGGACCAGATCAAGAGTTGAAGTTGAAGTTTTTATTAAATAAAATATTACAGAAAGATGTCGGTGAACAATGTTAATACGAGTACATTTAAGTGTACGAGTTGTAATATTGTTATCTCCGAAACGAAACAACGAAAGTTTAATAAAAAATATGCTCGTCGGCTTTTTCTGAGGAAGACATTGATGAGGCAAAAAAGTTATTGTTTGTTTCTACGAAGACAAGACAAAAACATGTATCGAGGCGTAAGAACAAAAAGCAGAAAGACCTAAAATATACGATTACGGTGTTTAAAATCACGGATCCCGAACAATCCCAGTTTTTGTGGCATATGACCTTCACAAATTGCCACCAGTTTGCTTTGACTACGTAGAACGTACGTAAAGACGTTGATGAAGGATTTATTAATTCTACGGTCAGATGTTAACGCAATCAGAAATGATTATGTTACTAAAGATCAGCTCGAAAATATTAAATTGATAACAAATAATTCGACACCGACGCCATTCATCATCAACAACCTTTTTATCGTCCCACTGCTGGGCACAGATCTCCTCTCATACAGAGAAGGATTGAGCGTAATCATCACGCTTGCTCAATGCGGGTTGACGATTTCAGACTTATAAAGCCCAGGTTTCCTCAAGATGTTTTCCTTCGCCTTCAGTCATTGGTGTCCAAGATATACTTAGAAAGTACATATAACTTTAGAAAAGTTACATTGGTAGTTGCCTGACCTGGAATCGAACCCGCGCATTCATACTTGAGAGGCTGGTGTTTTAACCACTAGGCCACCACGACAAAACAGTGGGGTATATTGAAAAAGAACCTCGGAGTCTTTGAGTATATTTCGTGGTGCTCCCTGTGCGCCGTTTCCGAGTCAACGAAATACCAGTTGGTGGAGTCATAAGGATACTATAGCTGTCTTGCCTGCCCCTCAGTGCCCGGCCGGTCTTGCGATTGCACCGAAACAGCACACAATGACAGAGATTATAAGTAATAGCATAGACAGACCTTACGGAGGAATTGCCCTATTGTAGAGGAAGTCCGCTTTCTCAAAGGTATCAGTGTTGTTGTGTAATAGTGATCGTTTAGTTCTCACACGGATCGTTCTATGTTACTTTTCTCATTTTACATGCTTACTGACTCGAGTGATAATATAATAGATTTCATGGGTTTTTTCTTTATTTCTTTATTTTTTGGCTTTGCACGGTTTGAGCATTTAGCCAATGCCACGTTATTATGAATTATTCATGTCGAAAAATACGGCCGCGTGACCCGTCTTACGAGTGAGGTTTGGGACAAAGTCATGATGTGGCCACTATGCAGCGACATTTCACTGTTCTTTATGAACTATTTACTAAATGCACTTTTTACTACATAAATCACGCACTTTTATTTAGTAAACAACACTATAAATAATTTTAAAAGTCCAATGAAAAACGAGCGTGACACTCAGCTTGACTTTCCCGCCAAAACTCAGG
This sequence comes from Sesamia inferens, assembly GCA_037179545.1. Lineage (NCBI taxonomy): Eukaryota > Metazoa > Arthropoda > Insecta > Lepidoptera > Noctuidae > Sesamia > Sesamia inferens. Next base: position 31,261,449 of record CM073925.1, read on the forward strand.
GTACTGATCACGAAAATGATTTCATTTTTGAAATCCAAGATGGCCGACATCATATTTCATGACATTCTGACATGGGTGTGATAACGAACATGACGTCATTTTTAAGCTATTGCTTAGCTTCTTTCTATCTCTTTATCAAAATCGAACAGAAAACATTGAATATAGTTTAGTCGCTTAATCGTCACCATTTTTCGCACTCTTTTGATGACGTTAAAAAATAAATAAATTACAAAACAGAAAGAAAACTTGAATTTATATCAAAGAATAAAAAAACAAAGGAAAAATTACTGTATAAATAAAATAAATAAATAATTATAATTGTAAGTTATAGTTGATAAAAAAGAGGCTATGCAATAGCTTTACCGCGGCAGTCTCCGAGTGCCACACGCCTTTTTTTTTTAATTTTTACGTACTCTGTATTTTTAATAATTTTAGTATTCACTTCTATCAGTCAGTCTCCTAGTTTTTTTATAACCTATAAGTCTATGTTTTGAATGAGATCATATCTGTTTGGGCCCATTTAAATGTTTTCTCACTAATTATAATACTAGCTGCACTCGCTTGGGTTTCTATTTGCTGGTGTATCCGAACCTGATTTTTAGTGCATCATAGCACTACCGAGACGACAGGACACAGGTGATTTGCACTGGCTTATTGTAGTGGAAGATCATTTTATAGGTCGCTGTCAATCTAGAATCTTCCAAATATATTGAACCTAAAACCTGTACAGTCCACATCCTACCATAAAGGATAATTCTGACTTTTCATTTCATTAGCATATGAATTATTTTAAAATGATATTTCTTTCTCTTAATTTTTTTATACTGAATTATTCGACAATGACAGTTATTAACGCAAAACACCATTACGTGAAAATGACAACATTGTAATGAATTGGCTTTCATTTGTTCTTAGTTTTAGGCAGCTCGCTGTCAGCGAGCTTACCGCCGTCAGACTGCTCGGTAGTGGACGTCTCGCTGGCCGCACGTTATACTCAAGTACTCGTGCTTGCTGCGGTGCCGGCTTTCAGATCAGAGGCCCAAACTGGGGCCCCACACAGGGCCATCGATCCCACAATTCCCATGTAGAGCCGCCTGCATGCAACGCTCCTCGCCCCCCAGATTGGGAAGCAATGTTTAAAACACTCCAGCTGCGCCCAACATTTTGAATTGGGGGATGAAGTCCCACCGGCTATCGAGCACCAATCCCAGGTGCTTCATTGTGGATTTGACAGTGATCCGAGCCCCACTGACTACGATGTGTGAGCAGGGTGGCGCCGCCCGTCGGGGGCCATGAAACACCATGGCCTCCGACTTCTTGATGGCCACTTCCAGGCACCACTAGGTCACCGCTACTCCAACGTACAACAGTGTAATCAGTGATATTCTCAAGCATTTAATGTAGCGGTATCTCTTTGAAGTTACACATGAATGTAGTCGCTGAAGTGATTCATATTGAAGCCAGCATCGTTTGCACTGCGTTGTATTACGGTGCGACTCTAATGTAATTGGGAAATATATTAATTGTGACTGTTTACGGGCCCGTGATTACGGTAATCTAAAGAGACTTGATGTATTCAATTAAGTTCTACAGTACAAAGAATAATTATTGAACATAATGCTGGAGTGGAAGCTTTCTTGGCACTGTCTTGTATACCAGAAAAGCCATAATAAAAGTAATATGTACATTTAATAACACCAAGAATTACTCCGGGATTTGGGTGCAGTTGGGTGAGGGTGCGTTTAAAAAAATTAAATTCACTTACTCAAACAGCCATTTCTGAAACAACTACCTGCAGGCAATACTTACAAATAATTGTTGCGTATGGGAATCGAATCCTCGATATGCAGCGCAGTAATCGAGCGCTCAGCACTGCGCTAATCGTCCTGATAATAGATCTGTCACATACCTATATACAGGGTGTATCTGACATCGTAACGCAAACTTCGCGAGAAGGCTACACCGCATCATCATCACCATCATCATCATCATTATCAACCTTTTATCGTCCCACTGCTGGGCATAGGTCTCCTCTCATACAGAGAAGGATTGAGCGTAATCACCACGCTTGCTCAATGCGGCTTGGCGATTTCAGACTTAAAGTCCAGATTTCCTCAAGATGTTTTCCTTCACCTTCAGTCATTGGTGTCCAAGATATACTTGTTGTATCATACATCACTACTCTGTAGTCGAGTAACTAATACCATCTCTATGTATTGGTGTCTATGGATATAGTCTATTGTCTTGTCATTGTAACTTAGGATCTGACCTGGAAGATGTCGATTATAATGTAATAATTGTACAAGTGAAATAAACCAGTCTAATTATCTAAAGTCTTTAATATTTACCAACGCAAGAATCATACATGGTGTCAGAAGTGTAACCATACATGGTGTCAGAAGAGTGAAAAAACCCAATACGAAGAAAGAAAATTCAAAAAAATGCAAAAGTCGGATGGCGTCGGTGGCAGCCATGACACCGGTACTGCAATGAACAATGGCTTGAAGGCGCTTAAAATATCGTCAGATGCAACAAACAACAATTACGAAACCTGGAAGCGCTGGTGGCAACAGTTCGAATTATACTTGTTGGCAACGGGTTTAGACAAGTCCGGTGAGAAACGCAAGATCGCCATTTTATTACATCACATTGGTGAAAAATGCTTAAATATTTTCAACACATTCAACATAAATATTGGAGAAAGCACATTACATGACGTCAAAGCCAAATTCGACGAATTTTTTCAACCCAGAAAAAATATTACCATGTATCGTTACATGTTTTTTACCACACGTCAACAGAAATCGGAAAGCATCGAGGATTTCTTAACCGATCTCGAAAATAAGAGCCAAGATTGCGAATTTGGAACGCTCAGAGAATCTCTTATCAGAGATATTTTTATCGCCAACTTGAGTTTGGACTTAGCACATGTACGTCAGAGACTGCTGCAGGAACCTGATCTGACATATCAGAGGATGCGAGAGCTAGCTAGGACACTCATCGTCGCACAGCAGGATGCAGACCAAATTGTCAAGAGGTCCACTAGTGAAGAGTCTGAAAAAGTCATGCATCTGCGTCGGAGGAGCCGTGGTCGAGCGGAGCGTCAGCGACGGCGAGCTTCACCAGTCAGTCAGCAGGGATCCAGCGCAGGGAGGTCAAAGTCAAGTCCCAGTCCTGAGAAGCGCTCGAAGACGTGTAGCCGCTGTGGACAACACCACCGCTACAAATGTCCAGCGCAGGGAGCTAAATGCAGGTCATGTAACTCTTATGGTCATTTTGCAAAATTTTGTTACTCAAATAATAAAAAAGTCAGTCATTTAGAGTCTTTTAGTTCAACTGGTAGTCAAGATAATTTTGTTGGAATTTTAAATTGTCATAACTTCGGTCATAGTTATAAGTCTAGTCAATATAATTGTCATTTAGAGTCACAAAGTCATCACAATCAAAATCATTACAGACATAGCAGGTTGTCATACACACAGTCACAGTCACATCCCAAGTTACAATCAACGGTCAGGTCGCACATAGGCCAGTCGCAGTCAAAGTCTAAGAGATCTCATGAAGACTCATCTTGTCATAAAAAATATCCTGTGTCATATTTCTGTGATGAAAGTGGTGATAATGTCATATCTGAGAGGTCTAATAAAAAATGCCTCAGTGATGAAAAAAGTCTGGTGACTGATAAGTCCGAGAGATCTCATGAAGACTCATCTTGTCATATGTCGTATCTCAATGATGAAAACACTAAACAGTCTGAGAGATTCACAGTCAAGTCAAAAAAGTCAAAAAGTCTTAGTCGAGATTCATATCTTAATGATGAGTACAGACACAAGTCTGAGGAATCTCACACAACAAACACTTGTAGAATTATTACAGCAAAGTCAGCACATAGTAAACAGGTCAATACAGTCGAGTCAAAACAAAACAAATACTATTCTAAACAGTCATGGAACATAAACATTTTAGTTGGTCATACACAAATTAATTGCATTATTGACTCGGGAGCTGATATCAATATTATGTCAAAGAGAACTTTTCAATTTTTGAAATGTCAAAGTCAAATGTCACTTGAGAAATGTCAAATAAACGTTAGTGGGTTTGGTGGTATATCAATACCCATTATGGGCAAAGTCAATATAAAATGTAGTTTATCTTTAAATAATAGCACTATTAGTGTAAATATAGTGTTTATAGTCGCAGATTTAGTTTGTCCGAATGTTTTAGGTCTACCAACTTGTGAAAAATTAGGTATAATTCAAAGAGTTTTCTCTGTGTCTCAACAAAATTTTAGTGAACAAATTCTTACACAATACAATGATGTATTTCAGGGTCTTGGATGTCTACCTCAAGTCTGTCGCCTGAAACTCAAACCTGAAGCAGTGCCATGCGTGGATGCTCCGAGAAGAGTACCTTTCGCTTTACTGAACAAACTGCGCGATGAATTGGATCGCATGGAGAAAATGCAGGTCATTGAAAAGGTTATTAAACCTACAGAATGGGTGAACAGTATAGTCATAACAGTCAAAAGCACGGGTCAGTTACGAATTTGTTTAGATCCTTGAAATTTGAATAAGAATATTATAAGGGAAATTTATCCACTTAAGTCAATAGATGAGATCAGATCTCAACTAGCAGGAGCTGTTTGTTTTTCTCATTTAGATGCATTTTCAGGATTTTGGATGCTAAAACTAGATGAATATAGTTCTGATTTATGTACATTTCAAACACCTTTCGGTAGATATAAATATTTAAGGTTACCTTTTGGTATTAATGCATCGTCTGAAATTTTTCAAAGAGTCATGATGAATTTGTTCGGTGATTTAGAAGGAGTTCTAATATTCATCGATGATATTTTGGTATATGGACCAAACGAGTCAGTACATAATGAGAGAGTACATAAAGTCATGCAACGAGCACGTGAAGTCAATTTAAAGTTCAATAAGTCTAAATGTAAATTTCTAGTTTCAGAAGTCTGTTTTTTAGGGTATGTTTTTAGTAAAGATGGTGCCAGGGTTGATGAAGAGAAAGTAAAAGCAATTGTCAATATGCCCACACCAAAAAATGTCAAAGAATTGCAAAGAATATTAGGTATGATCAATTATTTAGGTCCCTTTATTAGCAATTTGTCTCAAAAAACTCAAATTTTAAGAAATCTTTTGAAGAAAGATTCAGTCTGGACTTGGGATGAAAATCATAGTCAATGTCTTAAGAGTTTAATCGATGAAATTACAAATTCACCAGTTTTAGCTCATTATAATCCCAATGTACCATTAGTCTTGTCAGTCGATTCGTCAAAGTCAGCATTAGGAGCAGTCATTATGCAGAATAATAAACCTATTGCTTATAGTTCAAAAACATTAACTCAAACTCAGTCAAGGTATGCTCAAATCGAGAAAGAATTGTTAGCCATTCAGTTTGGTTGTGAAAAATTTCACCAGTATGTGTACGGTCATAAAGTAACTGTTCATACTGATCATAAACCTTTAGTCTATCTTTTTAAAAAGCCATTACATGATGTACCAGCAAGATTGCAACGCATGATGTTAACTTTACAAAAATATGATTTGGAAGTTATACATGTTCCAGGTAAAGAAATGTTTATATCTGACACTCTGTCTAGAGCAGCATTGAAAGAACATTATATACCTGAGAATGAGTCAGAAATATCTTGTCATGTCAATTTAATGCATTCAAGTCTAGCAGTCACAAAGGAGTACTGTACAAAATTGTTACAGAACACTAAGAAAGATGATACTTTGCAATTGTTAAAAAAGTATTATTATGAAGGTTGGCCAAAAAATAAAAATAATGTCAGTCTGTCAATAAAACCATTTTGGAACATACAAGCTGAAATTCATGTAGTCAAAGATTTGTTGTTCAAAGGGTCAAAATTAATAGTACCACAGTCAATGTATAAGGAAATGTTAGGTAAAATTCATGAAGGTCACCAAGGTATAAATAAATGCTTAAAACTGGCTAGAGAGTCTTTGTACTGGCCAAGCATGTCAGCTGATATTAAAAACTTGGTAGAACAATGTTATGTATGTGCACAATTTAAACCTAATAATCCAAAGGAACCACTAAAAAATTTTGAAATAAATAAATATCCATGGCAACAAGTAGGTGTTGATTTGATGTATTTTGATAACCTTACTTATTTAATTGTCACAGATTATTATTCTAAATTTATAGAAATAGCTTTGTTAAATAAAAACAGTACAGCAAAGAATGTAATAACACATTTAAAGTCCATTTTTGCTCGTCATGGAATACCTTTATCTTTAGTGTCTGATGGTGGTCCTCCTTTTCAGTCATTAGAATTTAAAAATTTTATGCATGAATGGGACATAGAACACATTGTAACTAGCCCATATCATCCACAGTCAAATGGTCAAGCAGAGAGTTCAGTCAAAATTATCAAAAATATGTTAAAAAAATGTAAAAGAAACTCATCTGATCCATACATAGCTTTATTACAGTATAGAAACACACCTAAGAATAATTTACCATCTCCAGCTCAATTGTTAATGTCCAGGAATTTAAGAAATAACATTCCTATGTCTTATAAGAAATTAAAACCTAAAGTGGTTACATTCAAAAATTATGAAGAATGTGTCAAGCAAAATAATAAAAATAAGTCTAAATATTATAATAGAAATACAAAGTCATTGTCATTATTGTATCCCAATGATCATGTATACTTTAAAAGAAAGCCTGATAGCAATTGGGAACAAGCCATTGTCAAGCTAAGGTTGGCTAATAATAGGTCATATGTCGTTGAGGATGTCAATGGAGTTAGGTATAGGAGGAATAGGGTTCATTTAAGACACAAATATTCTCCTATGCTATCCAATTCGTCGCAGGGGAGAGAGGAAGGTAACAGGCAGGAGTCTAGACCTCAAGAGCTCTCATCTCAATCCTCAGTCAGTCAACATGTAACTCGTTTTGGAAGAGTTGTAAAGCCAACCAGAAGGCTAATTGATGAAATAGATTAAGTAGAACATTGTATCCTAGATTAAGACCTAACCATAGGCTTAAGTCATTGTCTTAATTGTAACTGGGTCAGGTCTCTATAACATTGTTTGTCAAGGGTTAATTTAAACTTAAACAGGGGGGATGTTGTATCATACATCACTACTCTGTAGTCGAGTAACTAATACCATCTCTATGTATTAGTGTCTATGAATATAGTCTATTGTCTTGTCATTGTAACTTAGGATCTGACCTGGAAGATGTCGATTATAATGTAATAATTGTACAAGTGAAATAAACCAGTCTAATTATCTAAAGTCTTTAATATTTACCAACGCAAGAATCATACAATACTTAGAAAGTACATATAACTTTAGAAAAGTTACATTGGTACTTGCCTGACCTGGAATCGAACCAGCGCACTAATACTTGAGAGGCTGGTGTTTTAACCACTAGGCCACCACGACTTATACACCGCATGCCACTGACAAATTATGATAGTCATTTATATCGTTAATGAGTGGTGACAGAAATAAAAGTGTTTAAAAAATGTGTCGGCTCGGCCTTTGAACGTTGCAAGCGTGCCGCCGCGCATGTTTGTGGGTGTGACGTTGACCCCTGATGTGAAATCTATTAAATCAGCTGATAGGATAGTTTTTCGAGTTTTGTTCACATTGCGCTTTTTTGTGTAATTAGCGAATTAATTATTTTTTACTTTAAAATCTTATAGCAATATCTATAGCAATTATGAACGGTTTAAAGTGAAAAAAACTGCATATTATTTTTCTTTCGGTGTTCTATAGGATACATTTTGGGGAGTGTGCGAGGGAATTGCACGATTTAATTCCCCCATCTCCGTTCCACCATCGGACGACCCGTCGTACGGCGAGTTTCCACCCTTATGTTGTTAACAACTCTACGATCCGGACGAAGCGTTTCACCTCCTCCTTTATACCGCGTACATCGAGGGACTGGAACAATCTGCCGGCGACGGTGTTTCCGTCGGACTACAATTTGAGTGTCTTCAAGGCTAGAGTGAATAGGCTCTTAATAAACTAGTGCGCTTTACCATCAACGATTGCCATCACTGCTTACCATCAGGCGGGATTGCGGTCAAGCGCTGGTTTATAATTTAATAATAAAAAAAAAAACCGACGAAAAATTCCACCACTGGGGCGTTCAGAATCATGTACTGGATTGTGCGTCGATGTCAGGGACACCTTCCGTCATGTACTTAAAGTCGCCCGCTGCTGGCGTCTTTAGTTCAATGACAGATTTGCCTGATATGAAGCTACTGCACGTTTGTCAAATTTCTTTAAGAGTGTTTCAACTTTATTGTTTAAGCATTGGGCACAAAGTTCATTGAGAAACTTCGGGTTGTTTTAGGCTGGCTTCTTACATTACGTCAAATGGGTAAGAAGGTTAATATAGATACGTTGTGCAGCGAGTTCAGCCACTCACTACTAAACAGACGACTATACGCGTACGCGCAGCGCGGGCCGTGGTACAGATAGTGGCTGGGCGGTGTTACACAATACAATATCACCCAAACATACAGGATAACAGTCGTGGTGACCTAGTGGTTAAAACACCAGCCTCTCAAGTATGAGTGTACAGGTTCGATTGCAGGTCAGGCAAGCACTAATGTAACTGTTCTAAAGTTATATGTACTTTCTAAGTATATCTTGGACACCAATGACTGATTACAAGGTGAAGGAAAACACCTTGAAGAAATCTGGGCTTTAGGTCTGAAATCACCAACCCGCATTGAGCAAACGTGGTGATTAGGCTCAATCCTTCTCTATATGAGAGGAGACCTCTGCCCAGCAGTGGGATGATAAAGAAGAAAAAGGTTGATGATGATGATCATGATACAGTATTACCTTAGCCCTTGGAGGGATAGGGTTACACACCTACATTCTGTAGGAGGATCGAATCGTCGCTGGTCGACTTCTGCAGAAGTATGAACTTTATAGACAGATTATGTTAATATCCCCAGATTCCTTAAACCAAAGCGCTTCCTAACTTCTTAAAAATCCGACAAAGTTATGTAAGCTTTAATAAACCGTACATCTTACATGTGACGTAACATCGAATGCCAGAATGTAGGTCGGATGGAGACGACGAATTCCAATCTCTTCCCTTACACTCCATAAAATCAAAGAGTATTCTCATGTCGCGTTTCAAAATATCCTAAACGATTATCAAATTTCCTTTTGTGTCCCTTACTATGTGTTTATGGGACCATTAACTGGTAACAGTAGATGTTTTTTTGTATTGCAAAATAGGCCTGCTCTTACTAGTGGAAAACGAAGTCTACTATGGAACCGGCAACTCTAAAAGATGTCAGTGCACTCTTGTTTGGAGAGTTGACTAATAAAACGTTTATAAGAATACACTTGGACTTGACTTTAGCCACAGGAGTTTTGGCCATGTGCATAATAAATGTGGAGGAGAGGCGCCGTAAGCACTGATGCAGTCGTTGATGGTAAAGCGCGCTTGTTTATTAAGAGCCCATTCACTCTAGCCTTGAAGACAGTTAAATTATATTCAAACGAAAAACCCGCCGCTGGCAAATTTTGCCAGTGCCTCGACGTACGCGGTATAAAAGACGAGGATTTTTGCTCCCAACGAAATGCATTTTTTTTTTTATTAAACAGACCTGATAATATTTTTTGATGTAGCTTTTTTTTACCACTTCACTTTCTTCAACGAAAACCAATGGTAGCTACAATATTTTAATGCAATTGTGTTGTCTTTAATATTGCAAGAGCTTTAGCCATTTCTGCGCCTATTAAGAGCTCTTCAGGTTCTTATTTGCTTCTCAATGTTCAGTATTATTAGTCGTATATCTTGACAATTGTATTACATTCGTGTCTTTTGCCGACTGCGTATTTAAAATGAAATTGCAAAATATCTTGAGTGTACTTGTAGAATTAATAGGATAAAACACAGATTTTCTATAAAAAATGTTACCGTAAAACGGGGTGAATAGCAGTGATTTTCAACTTTATAATAAGAATTTGTTGTCTGTTACTTCTTTTTAAGTTACGAATTATATTTATCATGTCCGGTACAAAGAAAAGCAAAAAGAAAGAGCTAAAACAATTTTTTTTTTTTTACTTTTAGTAAAGGTTTTCTAAGTTATTATTACTTTCCAAGTATATCTTGGACGCTAATGACTGATTACAAAGTGAAGGAAACCTGGATTTTAAGTCTGAAATCGCCAACCCGCATTGAGCCAGTGCGGTGATTACGCTCAATCCATCTCTATATGAGAGGAGGCCTTTGTCCAGCAGTGGAACGATAAAAAGGTTGATGATGATGAAATGTTTTCTAGATTTTTAACAAAGTATGTATCGTTTATATCCGCCCTATAACTGGGGTCAATATAAATATAATTAATTTGTAATTTATTTGAAACTCAAAATCAGAAGTCTTTCCACGAAACAATCCTTTTTTTTTAAATGGGAATTCATCAAATGAACTCTCCTGCTCTGAGTGGAGTGGAAGGGCGTATCAGACTTTTACTGACTAACACCCGATTTCCTTCAATTGCGGCATACAGGCATCGCCTTGAACAACTCGAGACAGAAAATTCAGACTTAAGTCCACTTTTTGTTATTGACATCATTTATAATAATAATAATAATAATATAATAATCCTTGGCTAAAGAGAACTGGCATAAACCAGCAGTGCTTGACACCAATGATCGCATGGAGGTATGGAAGAACAAGGAGCTTCACGGACGCTTTTTCAGAGCCCTACACGGGCCTGATGTAGATTTACAAGCGTCCGTGGCCTGGCTACGATTTGGTGACCTCTTTGGGGAAACCGAAGGTTTTGTATGTGCAATTATGGACGAAGTTATGATGACGAACAATTACCGGAGATTTATTGTGAAAGACGGCACAGTTGACATCTGTCGGGCATGTCACCGGCCGGGGGAATCAATAAGGCATATTATCTCCGGGTGTTCTCGTCTAGCTAACGGAGAGTACTTGCATAGACACAACCTTGTAGCCAGGATAATTCATCAGCAACTTGCTCTCAAATACAACCTTGTGGAATCGGAGGTACCGTACTACAGGTATGTGCCCGACCCAGTTCTCGAAAATGGCCATATCACATTGTACTGGGATCGATCCATCATCACTGACAGGACTATTGTTGCCAATAAGCCTGATATAGTGATGGTGGATCGATCAGAGCGGCGTGCAATGATTGTTGACATAACCATCCCGCATGATGAGAACCTCGTGAAAGCCGAGAAAGATAAACAAATCAAGTATCTTGACTTGGCTCACGAGGTTGTCGACATGTGGGAGGTGGATTCAGCAATCATTGTGCCGATAGTCGTGACAGCCAATGGCTTAATAGCCAAGAGCCTCGACCAACACCTCAAGAGGCTCTCGTTAGGCAGCTGGATCAAAGGCTTGATTCAGAAAGCTGTACTTCTGGACACGGCTCGCATTGTCAGGAAGTTCCTCTCTCTGGAGCCCTGACCGCCGGTAGCTTGGACCCTGTTCCCGATACCGGTGGGCTACTATTTTTTATATTTTTAAATGTTTTTTATATATATTTTTTATGTAGAAATATTTACAAATGTAATTTATAAGTGTATGTAAGGAAATAAAGGAATTATAATAATAATAACCTAGACTAATAGACCTAGAAGAATCCACATATATCAACATGCAGAAAGCAGCCATCCTAAACACCTGTAGAATAGTTAGAAAGTTCATGCAGTTAGAAGAAAACACAACACAATAAACTACACCACACTGCTACATTTACTTGGCTTTGGCCCGTAAATGCAGCTAAAACCAGCATAAGAGCTGAGAAAAAGAACTGTCCCAATAATAATAATAATAAATCAAATCAAATCAAATCAAATCAAAGCATTTATTTCAAATAAACCAGTTACAGGCACTTTTGAATTGTCAGAATAAATTCTTTATTCAAGTAACCATGACTCAAAAATGTTAGTAATACTTAAAACTATGTTAGTAACATTATACATACCTTTATTTATATTTGAGAGGGATTTACATAAAGAAAAGTACAACACAAATCAAAAACAATGATTTATAATCAATAACTTAATTTAATAACCTTAAAATGATTCTAACATAATCAGCCATCAGTTTAACATCATTTACAGCGAAGTGCCAACAAAATGACCGACTTACTGCAAATCGCACCGACCACCAATTTAACCACCTGACCGTCCACGAGCTCAGGAGCAAAGGGACCTGTCAATCAGACAGCTGTCTATTTATAATAGATAGGCGTAGATATAGTAGACGTAGGCATAGATAGAGTAGGTGCGAGTTGCTACAAGTCTTCAAACTTCTTTCTGCTAACAACACATGATCATCAACCTTTTTATCATCCCACTGCTGGGCACAGGTTGCCACTGCTGGGCACCACGCTTGCTCAATGCGGGTTGGCGATTTCAGACTTAAATAAAGTCCGGGTTTCCTCAAGATGTTTTCCTTCACCTTCAGTCATTGGTGTCCAAGATATACTTAGAAAGTACATATAACTTTAGAAAAGTTACATTGGTACTTGCCTGACCTAAAATGGAACCCGCGCACTCATACTTGAGAGGCTGGTGTTTTAACCACTAGGCATATTATTATTATTAAATCTGTAAGGTTTATGACAAAGGTTACTTTTATCCCGATATTCAAACAGGGTCGTTATTTATGTGGCTGAAACCGCGGCATCATCATCATCATCAACCTTTTTATCGTATCGTCCCACTGCGGGGCACACGTCTCCTCTTATAAAGAGAAGGAAACCGCGGGATGCAGCTAGTTAATTATAAATATAATCTATACTAACATATAAAGGTGAAGAAGAGTTTCTTTGTTTGTTGGAACGCGCTAGTCTCAGGAACTACTGGTCCGATTTGTGAAATCCTTTTTGCGTTGGATAACCCAATAATCCAGGAAGGCTTTAGGCTATATAACATCACGCTGCCACTGATAGGAGCGGAGCATAACTAAAACCACTCGAACGAAGTCGCTGGCGGCCGCTAGTATAACATATACTATAGTGGAAATTACCGAAATATATTAACACGAAACTACGACATCTATTGACAAATCCATCTATTGAGAAACTGATTCAGCATCCTGTATTCTGTTTATGTTCCTTTGACGTCACATATTTGTGTAAATACCTTTTATGTCTTCCACGAATGATCATATGTGACGCCATATTGATGACAGATATTAAAGGATGAATTGCAAAATCAGATATTATTTATTTATTCCTTTAATTCAAGCAACTTGGGTCCATAGAAAATACAATACAAACTATAACATAAAAATACTTGTAAACTAATATATAAAAATTTCACAAAAAATACAATACTATACTATTAAAACTTAAAAACTACTGTACACGGATCATCGGCGTCGTGCTTCGCTGACTGGTGTCACGCAGCCGGCCACGAAACCGGCGATACACAACACCCTTCGGCCATAGCTCTCCTTTCAGGAACTTGTCAAGATCATGCGTCCGAACACGTACCACGAACGACACCTCGACCCTCCCAGTCCATTTAGCCCTGATGCGCAGCTACTCCACTATCTCCTCAGCCTTCGTGGAGTGGTGCAATCTGGACACGTACAGCATCTTCGTCGGTACAGGTGGACGCAGCAGGATGTTAGGTCCTGCCAGCGCAGTACCGCACTGGTTTCGGCAAGGAGGCTTCTTCTTCTTTTCTACCTTGATGAAACCATCCTTATCGCACGTGTCCTTGTCTGGACGCTATTTATTCGAAACCAGGTTCGGTTTCGAGTGGCTCTGTTTACCCTCTATCGTTTCTAACGCTCGTTTTATCTGCGAGTTTTGTGGCTCAACAGGCTTTTTAGGGTTCCGTAGCCAAATGGAACCCTTATAGATTCGTCATGTCTGTCTGTCCGTCTGTCCGTCCGTATGTCACAGCCATTTTTTTCCAAAACTATAAGAGCTATACTATTGAAACTTGGTAGGTAGGGCTTGGTAGGTGGCTTGGTAGGTTTGTGAACCGCATTAAGATCTTGATGCAAAAATAAAAAAATAATAATAAATATTGGGTGCTCCCCATACTTAGAACTGAAACTCAATTTATTAAACTCAATTCATACATGTGGAGTATCTGTGAATAGGTCTTCAAAAATGATATCGAGGTTTCTAGAATATTTTTTTTCTAAACCGAATAGTTTGCGTGACAGACGCTTTCAAAGTGAAAAAAAATGGTCCATTCCCTCTAACTTCTAAAATAACAAAAAACCCCCAACGAATATTATTATACAGAAACGTTAATGATCTTTAGTTGTATTTGAAATATCGTATATAAGAAATATACAAATATACAAAATAGAAATATACAAAACATCTGCTCTTCACTGATAATAACCCAACCCCGTTATACACACATACACACACGCGCACGCACACATACATACACACCTACTCTTTTAAATTATTTCGGCGATTTTTTTTTTTTTTTATTAAAGTATAAACCAGCGCTTGACCGCAATCCTGCCTGATGGTAAGAAGTGACGCAATCGTTGATGGTAAAGCGCACTAGTTTATTAAGAGCCTATTCACTCTAGCCTTGAAGACACTCAAATTGTAGTCCGACGGAAACACCGCCGCCGGCAGATTGTTCCAGTCCCTCGATGTACGCGGTATAAAGGAGGAGGCGAAACGCTTCGTCCGGATCGTAGAGGTGTTAACAACATAAGGGTGGAAACTCGCCGTACGACGGGTCGTCCGATGGTGAAACGGAGATGGGGGAATTAAATCGTGCAATTCCCTCGATTTCAGTTATTAACTGTAACCAACTTGTTGTATCATACATCACTACTCTGTAGTCGAGTAACTAATACCATCTCTATGTATTAGTGTCTATGAATATAGTCTATAGTCTTGTCATTGTAACTTAGGATCTGTCCTAGAAGATGTCGATTCCAATGTAATAATTCTACAAGTGTAATAAACCAGTCTAATTATCTAAAGTCTTTAATATTTACCAACGGGACAATCATACATGGTGTCAGAAGAGTGAAAAAACCCAATACGAAGAAAGAAAATTCAAAAAATGCAAAAGTCGGATGGCGTCGGTGGCAGCCATGACACCGGAGCTGCAATGAACAATGGCTTGAAGGCGCTTAAAATATCGTCAGATGCAACAAATAACAATTACGAAACCTGGAAGCGCTGGTGGCAACAGTTCGAATTATACTTGTTGGCAACGGGTTTGGACAAGTCCGGTGAGAAACGCAAGATCGCCATTTTACTACATCACATTGGTGAAAAATGCTTAAATATTTTCAACACATTCAACATAAATATTGGAGAAAGCACATTACATGACGTCAAGGCCAAATTCGACGAATTTTTTCAACTTAGAAAAAATATTACCATGTATCGTTACATGTTTTTTACCACACGTCAACAGAAATCGGAAAGCATCGAGGATTTCTTAACCGATCTCGAAAATAAGAGCCAAGATTGCGAATTTGGAACGCTCAGAGAATCTCTTATCAGAGATATTTTTATCGCCAACTTGAGTTTGGACTTAGCACATGTACGTCAGAGACTGCTGCAGGAACCTGATCTGACATATCAGAGGATGCGAGAGCTAGCTAGGACACTCATCGTCGCACAGCAGGATGCAGACCAAATTGTCAAGAGGTCCACTAGTGAAGAGTCTGAAAAAGTCATGCATCTGCGTCGGAGGAGCCGTGGTCGAGCGGAGCGTCAGCGACGGCGAGCTTCACCAGTCAGTCAGCAGGGATCCAGCGCAGGGAGGTCAAAGTCAAGTCCCAGTCCTGAGAAGCGCTCGAAGACGTGTAGCCGCTGTGGACAACACCACCGCTACAAATGTCCAGCGCAGGGAGCTAAATGCAGGTCATGTAACTCTTATGGTCATTTTGCAAAATTTTGTTACTCCAATAATAAAAAAGTCAGTCATTTAGAGTCTTTTAGTTCAACTGGTAGTCAAGATAATTTTGTTGGAATTTTAAATTGTCATAACTTCAGTCATAGTCATAAGTCTAGTCAATATAATTGTCATTTAGAGTCACAAAGTCATCACAATCAAAATCATTACAGACATAGCAGGTTGTCATACACACAGTCAGATCCTATACTATATAAGTTACAATCAACGGTCAGGTCGCACATAGGCCAGTCGCAGTCAATGTCTAAGAGATCTCATGTAGACTCATCTTGTCATAAAAAATATCCTGTGTCATATTTCTGTGATGAAAGTGGTGATAATGTCATATCTGAGAGGTCTAGTAAAAAATGCCTCAGTGATGAAAAAAGACTGGTGACTGATAAGTCTGAGAGATCCAATGAAGACTCTTGTCATATGTCATATCTCAGTGATGAAAACACGGAACAGTCTGAGAGATTCAGAGTCAAGTCAAAAAAGTCAAAAAGTCTTAGTCGAGATTCATATCTTAATGATGAGTACAGACACAAGTCTGAGGAATCTCACACAACAAACACTTGTAGAATTATTACAGCAAAGTCAACACATAGTAAACAGGTCAATACAGTCGAGTCAAAAGAAAACAAATACTATTCTAAACAGTCATGGAACATAAACATTTTAGTTGGTCATACACAAATTAATTGCATTATTGATTCAGGAGCTGATATTAATATTATGTCAAAGAAAACTTTTCAATCTTTGAAATGTCAAAGTCAAATGTCACTTGAGAAATGTCAAATAAACGTTAGTGGGTTTGGTGGTATATCAATACCCATTATGAGTAAAGTTAATGTAAAATGTAGTTTATCTTTAAATAATACCACTATTAGTGTAAATATAGTGTTTATAGTCGCAGATTTAGTTTGTCCGAATGTTTTAGGTCTACCAACTTGTGAAAAATTAGGTATAATTCAAAGAGTTTTCTCTGTGTCTCAACAAAATTTTAGTGAACAAATTCTTACAAAATACAATGATGTATTTCAGGGTCTTGGATGTCTACCTCAAGTCTGTCGCCTGAAACTCAAACCTGAAGCAGTGCCATGCGTGGATGCTCCGAGAAGAGTACCCTTCGCTTTACTGAACAAACTGCGCGATGAATTGGATCGCATGGAGAAAATGCAGGTCATTGAAAAGGTTTTTAAACCTACAGAATGGGTGAACAGTATAGTGATAACAGTCAAAAGCACGGGTCAGTTACGAATTTGTTTAGATCCTAGAAATTTGAATAAGAATATTATAAGGGAAATTTATCCACTTAAGTCAATAGATGAGATCAGATCTCAACTAGCAGGAGCTGTTTGTTTTTCTCATTTAGATGCATTTTCAGGATTTTGGATGCTTAAACTAGATGAATATAGTTCTGATTTATGTACATTTCAAACACCTTTCGGTAGATATAAATATTTAAGGTTACCTTTTGGTATTAATGCATCGTCTGAAATTTTTCAAAGAGTCATGATGAATTTGTTCGGTGATTTAGAAGGAGTTCTAATATTCATCGATGATATTTTGGTATATGGACCAAACGAGTCAGTACATAATGAGAGAGTACATAAAGTCATGCAACGAGCACGTGAAGTCAATTTAAAGTTCAATAAGTCAAAATGTAAATTTTTAGTATCAGAAGTCTGTTTTTTAGGGTATGTTTTTAGTAAAGATGGTGCTAGGGTTGATGAAGAGAAAGTAAAAGCAATTGTCAATATGCCCACACCAAAAAATGTCAAAGAATTGCAAAGAATATTAGGTATGATCAATTATTTAGGTCCCTTTATTAGCAATTTGTCTCAAAAAACTCAAATTTTAAGAAATCTTTTGAAGAAAGATTCAGTCTGGACTTGGGATGAAAATCATAGTCAATGTCTTAAGAGTTTAATCGATGAAATTACAAAGTCACCAGTTTTAGCTCATTATAATCCCAATGTACCATTAGTCTTGTCAGTCGATTCGTCAAAGTCAGCATTAGGAGCAGTCATTATGCAGAATAATAAACCTATTGCTTATAGTTCAAAAACATTAACTCAAACTCAGTCAAGGTATGCTCAAATTGAGAAAGAATTGTTAGCCATTCAGTTTGGTTGTGAAAAATTTCACCAGTATGTGTACGGTCATAAAGTAACTGTTCATACTGATCATAAACCTTTAGTCTATCTTTTTAAAAAGCCATTACATGATGTACCAGCAAGATTGCAACGTATGATGTTAACTTTACAAAAATATGATTTGGAAGTTATACATGTTCCAGGTAAAGAAATGTTTATATCTGACACTCTGTCTAGAGCAGCATTGAAAGAACATTATATACCTGAGAATGAGTCAGAAATATCTTGTCATGTCAATTTAATGCATTCAAGTCTAGCAGTCACAAAGGAGTACTGTACAAAATTGTTACAGCACACTAAGAAAGATGATACTTTGCAATTGTTAAAAAAGTATTATTATGAAGGTTGGCCAAAAAATAAAAATAATGTCAGTCTGTCAATAAAACCATTTTGGAATATACAAGCTGAAATTCATGTAGTCAAAGATTTGTTGTTCAAAGGGTCAAAATTAATAGTACCACAGGCAATGTATAAGGAAATGTTAGGTAAAATTCATGAAGGTCACCAAGGTATAAATAAATGCTTAAAACTGGCTAGAGAGTCTTTGTACTGGCCAAGCATGTCAGCTGATATTAAAAACTTGGTAGAACAATGTTATGTATGTGCACAATTTAAACCTAATAATCCAAAGGAACCACTAAAAAATTTTGAAATTAATAAATATCCATGGCAACAAGTAGGTGTTGATTTAATGTATTTTGATAACCTTACTTATTTAATTGTCACAGATTATTATTCTAAATTTATAGAAATAGCTTTGTTAAATAAAAACAGTACAGCAAAGAATGTAATAACACATTTAAAGTCCATTTTTGCTCGTCATGGAATACCTTTATCTTTAGTGTCTGATGGTGGTCCTCCTTTTCAGTCATTAGAATTTAAGAATTTTATGCATGAATGGGACATAGAACACATTGTAACTAGCCCATATCATCCACAGTCAAATGGTCAAGCAGAGAGTTCAGTCAAAATTATCAAAAATATGTTAAAAAAATGTAAAAGAAACTCATCTGATCCATACATAGCTTTATTACAGTATAGAAACACACCTAAGAATAATTTACCATCTCCAGCTCAATTGTTAATGTCCAGGAATTTAAGAAATAACATTCCTATGTCTTATAAGAAATTAAAACCTAAAGTGGTTACATTCAAAAATTATAAAGAATGTGTCAAGCAAAATAATAAAAATAAGTCTAAATATTATAATAGAAATACAAAGTCATTGTCATTATTGTATCCCAATGATCATGTATACTTTAAAAGAAAGCCTGATAGCAATTGGGAACAAGCCATTGTCAAGCTAAGGTTGGCTAATAATAGGTCATATGTCGTTGAGGATGTCAATGGAGTTAGGTATAGGAGGAATAGGGTTCATTTAAGACACAAATATTCTCCTATGCTATCCAATTCGTCGCAGGGGAGAGAGGAAGGTAACAGGCAGGAGTCTAGACCTCAAGAGCTCTCATCTCAATCCTCAGTCAGTCAACATGTAACTCGTTCTGGAAGAGTTGTAAAGCCAACCAGAAGGCTAATTGATGAAATAGATTAAGTAGAACATTGTATACTAGATTAAGACCTAACTATAGTCTTAAGTCATTGTCTAAATTGTAACTAAGTCAGGTTTCTATAATATTGTTTGTCAAGGGTTAATTTAAACTTAAACAGGGGGGATGTTGTATCATACATCACTACTCTGTAGTCGAGTAACTAATACCATCTCTATGTATTAGTGTCTATGAATATAGTCTATAGTCTTGTCATTGTAACTTAGGATCTGACCTAGAAGATGTCGATTCCAATGTAATAATTCTACAAGTGTAATAAACCAGTCTAATTATCTAAAGTCTTTAATATTTACCAACGGGACAATCATACACAACTCAATTACCAAATAAAAAACCGGTCAAGTGCGTGTCGGACTCACGCACAAAGGGTTCCGTACCATTGATTTATGTGGTTGAAATTGTTATTTGTATGAAACATTACGCGGTAATAAGCGGTTTACGATTTACGAGGTATTAAAAAAAAACTACTTACTAGATCTCCTTCAAAACAATTTTCGTTGGTAGTTTTTATAGTAATGTACATACATCATATGTTTTTTTTTTTAGATTTTTCATTTTCTTATTTTAAAAGTTAGAGAGGGGGACCAACTTTTTTCCACTTTGGGAGCGCCTGTCACGCAACCTATTCGGTTTAAAAAAAATATATTTTAGCAACCTCGATATCATTTTTAAAGACCTAACTATTGATATGCCACACGTATGTGTTTGATGAAAAAAAAAAAATTGAGTTTTAGTTCTAAGTATGGGGAGCCCCCAATATTTATTATTATTTTTTTATTTTTGCATCAAGATCTTAATGCGGTTCACAAAATACATCTACCTACCAAGTTTCAACAGTATAGCTCTTATAGTTTCGGAAAAAAATGGCTGTGACATATGGATGGACAGGCGGATAGACAGACAGACAGACATGACGAATCTATAAGGGTTCCGTTTTTTGCTATTTGGCTACGGAACCCTAAAAAGATAACTTTAATAATATAAAGATATTTTTCGTCCGTACATCTTTAACCCATAAGGCGTACAAATTTATGAGACTTAAAAGTAATTAAAATTACAAAATAATATATGATTAAGAGTTAGATATAAATACGCATTGATAAGTAGGTAAAATAAATAAATTATAAACTAACACAAAATATAAGTATTTATAAAAAAAAAAAAAGAAACAATGTATAAAGATATTTCGGACACAGTTCGTGAAGTACAAAAATATAAAAATAAAAGAAACAAGTTTTATCTACACTGAGTAGTGAATACTGAATAATAATTGAGTGTTCAAAAAAGTACATTTAAGCATGAATGCTAGACAGCTGGTGTCTGACGCTGGTTTTATAATGAACCTTCAAATCGTTACTTACTTTTGCGTTACTGAATCGGGCGGCACAGCTGTTCTTTCTTTCTTACCTTCTTTCTTTCTTTTATGGCTTCGCACGATTTGTGCATTTACCCAATGTCACGTAATGAATTGTTCATGTCGAAAACGACGGCCGCGTGGCCCGTCTTACGATGGAGGTTTGAGATATTCTGCCACTATGCTGCGATATTTCACTGTTCTTTATGAATTATTTACTGAATGCACTTTTTACTACATAAATCACCCACTTTTAGTTAGTAAACAACACTATAAATAATTTTAAAAGTCCAATGAAAAATGAGCGTGACACTCAGCTTGACTTTCCCGCCAAAACTTTCAAATGTTATCTGGCACAGCTGTTATGCTACGGCTTAAATACTTTTTTTTTTTAATTTATTTCTGACCTGGGTTAAAAGCCCTTTAGCCGTATACATCAATGGCTTAGATACAAAATTACTCAGTGTTGCTAATACTGTAATTTATTTGCTGTTGACCAGATTTGACTTTTTTTTTCTTTATATCACAATAATAACAGTTTATTTTTTATAACTGGATATTGCGATAAAATAATGCTATGAAAATTATTTAAAATAAATGTTGATTGAAAAAAAAGCCAAGTGCGAATTGGAATCTCTCATGAAGGACTCCGTATTATTCCATCTATGAAGATCACGTCTTTTATATTGAATCCCCCCTTAAATATTAATTTTATTCTGTTTTTAGTATTTGTTTAAACAGTGGCAACAAAAATACAACTTGTGTTATAATTTCAAAGGTTTGCCTGTTTTCGTTCTAATATTCGGCAATAAAAAAAACACGTTTGTTTGTGTTTTTGTGTTTGCAAAACTATCAACAGACTAGATATTACGGTTCACAAGATACAGCCTGGTGTAGACGGACAGACAACGAGCTTTTTAGTACTTATGGGTCGTACTTACTTTAGGACGACCCATTTTTACCCTTTAGGTGTGGAACCCTGAAATGAACAGAATAGGCTTTTCTTTTTTTTTTAAAACGAATATCAAATAAACAAAACAATTAATCACCGATGATATTCTAAATTTAAAAGTCCCGAACCAAAAAGTTCCGAAGTGAAATACCATCGATCATTTCATAAGTTTTATAATACCCGTGATAAATGATAGGAAAGGCGTCGACAGTAACTTATTTTAGTTTTCCTAACTTTCTGAATAATCTCTTCGACAATTTTTTCGCGAAGACTTGTGAATTTCTCTTTTATGCAGTGACTTTTTTGTTCTGTATAAATATTTTCTTTACTAGTCTAGTACAGTAACGAGTAAAAGGATCTATACTCTCGGATTTATTCAAAAGCGATTCACTCATTTCTTTTTTTTTTAAAAGAAATGTATGTTATTAGGAACATAGCATTTTCGGACCCATATATTTATGTGATGTGTCGTATTTCTACGAAAAAATATAACTTGAAGTGTGCCAAGTGTTGACATATTGGTGCTAGTGATTGTACACTAGAAAATATAAATATGTCAAAAAAAAAATTAAATTTAAATGCTTAACCACAATCCCGCCACCAGGCGCTGCTGCCAGGTGCTGCCAGGTGTACTTACCACCAGGTAAGCAGTGATGCAATCGCAAATCGAAAGAGCGCGCTAGTTTAGGTATTAAGAGCCTATTCACTCTGGCCTTGAAGACACTTGTGGCGGTATCTACAACCGCCACATGCGAACAGCGTGTCACATTGACGTCACACGAATTCTATAACTCACAAGCAGAGCTTACCGTGTAACTAACGTACATACAACTTATAAAAATCAACGGTTGGACAAGTGTCCGCCAGACATAACACCCACCTGGTCGGAGGATCCTCCCTTTTCTTTGTTGCAGAATTTTACTCCATGTTCCTGATGCCTCCACACACTTAAATTGTAGTCAAGCTGAAAGACCGCCACTGGCAAATTGTTCCCACGCTTTCGGTGCAGTCCAAACGAGGTTAGAGCAACAGTAGCCCAGTGATAATGTCCATGAAATACGAGATGTAGGTCTTCGATCCAATCCCAGGCACGGGCTTTGCTTTATTTTTTTTACGAGTCCAAGGCCTGGGTCGCTGCCAGGACACTTGGCGTTGACGCAAAGGTCCGGGTACTTCACACCAAGGCAGCTTCTAATGTTGTACAAAGCACAGGTCCGTTCGTGTGTGGAGTACTGCAGCCACATTTGGGCTGGTGCTGCGAAATGTCACCTGGCTGCTTTGGATTTAGTGGAGAGGCGTGCAAAGAGGCTGATTGGCGACCCAGATTTAACTTAGAACGTTCTCTAAGGCCTGGAGCACAGGCGCAGAGTAGCTAGCCTTTCGGTATTCTATAGAATGCAATTTGGTGAGTGTGCAAGGGAATTACATGATTTAATTCCCTCATCTCCGTTCCACCATCGGACGACCCGTCGTACGATGAGTTTCTACCCTTACGTTGTTAAGACCACTATGATCCGGACGAAGCGTTTCGCTTCCTCTTTTATACCGCGTACATCGAGGGACTGGAACAATTTGCCGGCGGCGGTGTTTCTGTCAAACTACATTTTGAGTGTCTTCAAGGCTAGAGTAAATTGGCTCTTAATGAATTAGCGCGCTTTACTATCAACGATTGCATCACTGCTTACCATCAGGCGGGATTGCGGTCAAGCACCTAATTTATCATTTACAAAAAAAGTCTGGATATTTTGTACACTGGTGTGAATATAACACAAAGAAATAAAGTTGGATACACTCATAGTGAAACCACAAGAAACGAACGGTTACATAGTAGCACTTGCAGACAGAACTTTTTTGTTGTTACAAAGTGGAATGTTGCAGCCAGCTTCCCAGATTCTTTGTAGACAGGCTCTTTTTGTGAGTGTAAACTGTGCAAGTTTCTTTTAGTTCCGAGCTAAATTTTGACTTTAACTTTGCAGTTGGTATCATTTATTTTTATTATGGTCAATTATTGTAGCAATGTTTAATTTTTGGAAGTTTTTTTATTGGTAAAAACAGCAGAATTTGGTGTAAGATTGAACTGGAACAATTTGCCAATGGCGGTATTTCCGCCTGACTACAATGTTAGTGACTTCAAGGCTAGAACTAGAATGAATAGGCTTTTAATAAACTAGCGCCCTTCACCATCTACGATTTCATCAGGCGGCATTGCGGCGGGATTGCGGTCAAGCGCTAGTTTATAATTTTATAAAAAAAAAGTACTCTGAAACTGTAAAATTAACTTCTTTTTTTGTAATTATAAACTAGTTTTTTACCGCAATCCCGCCTGATGGTAAGCAGTGACGCAGTCGTTGATGGTAAAGCGCACTAGTTTATTAAGAACCTATTCACTCTAGCCTTGAAGACACTCAAATTACTCACTTATATGTAACCTAATATGACAGTACTTTGTGTCACCTCATGTACAATTTTAAATAAAGTAAAGAAAGATTTTCTCGGTGGTAGGCCACATCGGCTGCCGGTAGAAGTTACCACCCACCAGACAGTCTTGCCGCCAAACGATTCATGGTGTTCCGGCATGATGTCTGGTGAAACCGTACGGAGGACGGGTCTGAGCAGTTGTGTTGCGATGTGTGCCGGGTACGATGCGCCAAGTGTTGTTGTGTCGGGAGTTTGGTCGTGGCACCTCGCTCAACAGTCGTCTTCTTTCCTATTCAGTTAGTTTTTTAAGTGAATGGGTTTAATAAACTAGCGCGCTTTACCACTAACAATTGTATCACTGCTTAACATCAGGCGGGATTGCAGTCAAGCGCTAGTTTATAAATATAAAAAAAAAGAAAAGTAGTGGTAGAAAATTCTTATTTATAGTGTTAATGTGTTTTATTTTGAGAAACCAAAAAAAATATAAAGAAACCTCAACATTATCATCTTTTATCAAACCTTTTCCCAGAACGAAGTTGAAGTAACAGTATTCTTCAGAGCCAGCCACACCAGCCAAACACCAGCCTCTCAAGCATGAGGGTGCGGGTTCGATTCCAGGTCAGGCAAGTACCAATGTAACTTTTCTAAGTTATATGTACTTTCTAAGTATATCTTGGACACCAAGGTGAAGGAAAACATCTTGAGGAAACCTGGACTTAAAGTCTGAAATCGCCAACCCGCAATGAGCAAGCGTGGTGATTATGTTCAATCCTTTTCTGTATAAGAGGACACCTGTGCCCAGCAGTGAGGCAATAAAAAGGTTGTTGATGATGATTCTACATGGACCAATTAATATCTATCTCACCTTCACATCCCAGTTAACGGATAATGCGTTATCTCTTTGTAAAACTGATTGGTGACTTTTGGACTTCTGAAGACCTGCAACGATTGTCATGGAACGTATTTTGGTTGTGATAAAAGACTTAACGTGCTTTCCAAAGCAAGGAGCGGATTGTATGTAAAGATGTCAGCCATCTACAGAAAAACCGCGTCAAAGTTCTCTTAACCTGCAGGATAATTACGTAATGCACTATGAGTAGCGATTGGTTTAATTTTGACACTACAAGAATTTTCATCGCGTTATTTATGTTGTTGAGAAGACCCATTTTCGAATAAATGGAGCAATGGATTAGCAATATGATGTCTGGTGAAGCCTTACGGAGGACGGGTCTGAGCAGTTGTGTTGCGATGTGTGCCGGGTACGATGCGCCTAATTTTGTTGTGTTGGGAGTTTGGTCATGGAGGTTCTTCAGATCAATCTCCCTTTGGCGTAGTTTTGTTGGTCGTGTTGTTGGGTTTAACATTGCATCACCTCGCTCAACTGCCGTCTTCCTTCCTATACGCTCAGTTTTTCTGAGTGAATGGGCTCTTAATAAACTAGCGCGCTTTACCATCAACGATCGCATCACTGCTTACCATCAGGCGGGATTGCGGTCAAGCGCTTGTTTATAATTATTAAAAAAAAATTGATTCCAACTGATAGTAGTAATGTATTACGTAATTAGGGTGCATGATTGGTGAACTTTTGGGGTTGTTATTATTTACGTACTTCTTCGCCTAGAGTAGAACATACTCTGTTAAAATCTCAAAAGGTTTTACGGTTCAAAAGACACAACCCTGTGATAGCAGAGCCTTAGTAATAGATCCCGTTGACACCCCTTAGAAACAGGACCACAAAATAGTAATATGACGGTGCAAACATGCGTAGACACTGTGTCTTATAAGGTTAGCTGGCATTACTTACTGAGGTAACTGAATTTGTGTTCGGTAAATGGTAATATCAGGGATCTCTTAAGCGGAAAACGTGGAGCATTACTAGACAGTAACCTCTTTTTACACCTTATAGGAATACTTAATATAACATCATGCCTCGTCTCCCTGAGGGTTAGGCAAACCAGCTATAAACATGGGTACAGAGTCCGTGTTTCCAACAAGCTATCTCTAAAATCTTAAATAATAAATAAATAAATATATATGGACAAATCACACAGATTGAGCTAGCCCCAGAGTAAGTTCGAGACTTGTGTTATGGGATACTAACTCAACGATACTATTTATAATAGATACATATATAGATAAACATCCAAGACCCAGGCCAATCAGGAAAATATCGTTTCCCATCATGACCTGGCCGGGGATCGAACCCGGGACCTCCCACGTCGCAGTCAAGCGTGTTGACCGCTGCGCCACGGAGACCGTGTATTAAATTCAGTACACATTTATTATAATATGCATTTATATATATTCCGTATACATTTTTGACCAATTTCTTTATCTTATGATTATTGGACATAAACTGCCCAAAAGGCTGGTAGCATAATTTATTTATTTATACAACGTAATTTTTTCTATATACGAAATCTGAATACAGTTTTTTCAGAATAAACAACTAAATCGATTCCAATCATTTTTACGCCATGTTATATTTTTCCCAAATACATTTAGGAATTGTTGCAGTGTGGTTAGTGAGCGCACAACATAGTTCAAGGTAGATCAGTGGTACTAGGCGCGTGCGCAAAGCAGCACTGGGCCCCCTCGCCCCTCTGTAAGTTTTAAGTAAATTCATCGTTCTTTGCGTCATCGTAAAGGTCCGGCGGTACTTCACACCAGGGCAGCTTCTAATGTTGTACAAAGCACAGGTCCGCTCGTCTGTGGAGTACTGCAGCCACATTTGGGCTGGTGCTGCGAAATGTTACCTGGCTACTTTGGATTCAGTGAAGAGGCGTGCGAAGAGGCTGATTGGCGACCCAGTTTTAACTCGAAACGGTCTCCAAAGCCTGGAGCACAGGCGTAGAGTAGCCAGCCTTTCGGTCTTCTGTAGGATGCATTCTGGCGAGTGTGCAAGGGAATTGTATGATTTAATTCCCCCATCTCCGTTCCACCATCGGACGAGCCGTCGTACGGCGACTTTCCACCCTTACGTTGTTGACGCCACTACGATCCGGACGGTGTTTCCGTCACACTACAATTTGAGTTTCTTCAAGGCTAGAGTGAATAGGCTCTTAATAAACTAGCGCGCTTTGCCATCAACGATCGCATCACGGCCATCAGGCGGGTTTGCGGTCAAGCGCTAGTTTATATATATATATATATATATATATATATATATATATATACTACATTTCGATTCATCATACGGCTGACTTTACGCCTAAAGAGAAAGTACCTAGTAATATCTACGTATACTTGACCGTTACGACAGTCCAAAGCCTGCAAGTATGATAGAAAATCTTATCACTAGTTAATTACAAACCACCAAACAGAAATTATTAGCAATAAACGCAAAACGAAAGTAAGGTAACAAGCTCATAACTTTATGATATTTTTTTAAATTTTGTACATAGATTATTTCCTTAAAAATACTGGACATGTATTTCAGGTTTATATAAAAATAATAATGTTTATACTTTATTATATACCAAAACCTAATAAAAAAAAACCTATATAACTTTAAAAAAATACGTTCAAAACCACAAAATGTAAAATGGGAGGCCTTATTGCAAATGCAATCTCTTCGTTTGTGTACCTAAATACTATACATATCTAAAATGATACATACGTAAATAAATACATAATTATATACATAATTAAGACATAATTAGAGAAAAAGTAGTTAGTACAACAAGACACCCCATTACATGGCTGATTCATTGAACTAAAATTAGGCTAGCCTACCGCTTGGTGCTGTCTTGAAAAATGAAAGATTTTTCTACCCCAGCAGTGGCCGCCCCCAGCCATCTTATACCGAATCTGTACATGAATCCAGTTGTATCTAAATTTCATGTTCAAATTGTAATCTAATGTACATATACACATATACTCACACTTATTATTTCTACTTAAACTTCGATTCATTAATCGAAACGAGTTTTGTCTAATATTACTAGAATGCGTATTTTGACCTATAGGAATGCCTAAAGGTATATGCGTTACAATAATATTAGGCTCTGTTCTGATGATTTTCCTATAATTAAATTCCACCAGGACACATTATGTATCCACAACCAGCTCACAGACACAGGCCTCAATTTTAACGCTAAGTTTTGACTACTTAGTGACACCTTAGGAACTGCACCTACGGTGGAGGTTGTTACTTTTGGCAACTTAACACCACATTTTTTAATATACATGATATATTTACAATTAAATTTTTACATCAACATCTACAATATAATGACAGTTTTTGACTGTTGATTATGTTACCATGACAAAATATTCGAAAGTAAAAACTTAAGAAACCTTCGTTCAGGCAACAGAAAAATGATTTTCTACTGTAACAGTTGCAAACACTAAGATAACGAGGCAATCTTTTGGAAACACAAACGTGTGGTATTACAATATTCTGTCTCCAGTGTTAATTTGAATCAAAATATTATTGCAGCCGTCTTCTTGCCGACGAACTTTGTACATAATGAAAACAAAACACATAATGTATTAAAGCAACAACAATATGATACTGTGTTTATTAAATACACAGGAGTATGTATGAAACGAAAACAAATATTTGTAAAGAAATATTGTTACAGTAGACTTGTTCATTCCTACGTGTTTCATATGTTACATATCCACAGAAATATGCGTACGTATTTATTCAAGGTAATTACATAGATTTATCGCCGTTGAAACAGTCGAGTATTATGTCTCCCGCTCGGAAACGCAAGGAATGTTCTGTTATGATATAGTATTTTGTTTAATCCTAAACCTCTTCATATCTTTAAAAAAAAACAAATTTCTTCAAGATACAGAAAATAGATATCTCACTGGGGTCATAGAAAACCTAAGACTAGACAATCCGATGTATTCCACCAGTGATTGACCACTGGAAGGACATAAAGACGCCATTTTGTTAGTATATTACAAAACTTGTCAAATTATTAATACTATTTAAGCAATACGGCTATAGAATGACTTAATCGTGTGTAAGACGCGCTCAAAAACAGAAAGGAAGGAAGAAAGAAAAAAAAAGGAAGAGAGCGAGAAAGAAAGAAAGAAATCTAATGAACGGACGAACGAACGACCATGACATTATTGCGAGTTCTTGGTCTATGACATTTAAAAAAAACTAATCACTCGAGTTACTGCAACAATGCGGTCTATAACTCCACTAAAATTCATCTATAATTCCATTTATTCCGGTGATTAACGTAGCTATGTAAATTGGAGGGTATAAATGTGATGGAACAAGACAACTAAAGGGAATGGTATTACGTTTAACCGGTTAAGTAAGTCACGTGACTTTGTTGACACCACACACCGATGGAGTATAATGAACTACTTTTTGTTATATCATGTGTTGATATCGATATCGATTCCGTGTGCGGAATTTTGCTGGTTTTTTTTTTACCCTTTATAAATTACTTGCATAAATTTTAATAACAACATCTTTTTATAGGCACTCAACCCTTTATTACCTACTTTTTTAATACTTAGTTATCCTACATATTGACTTAAATACATTTTAAAAATATACCCCCTTATTCATAAAAGCTGCTTAAAGTTAACTAGTGATTAGCGATTCTTTAAACATACATTTTTGACCTTTTAACGTTATTTAACTTTAATCATCGCTTATGGATAAACCTCTTAAACACTGTGGTGTTTATTCATAAAGGATGATTTAAATTAAGTGACGTTAAAAGGTCAAAAATGTATGGTGAATGAATCGCTAATCACTAGTTAACTTTAAGCAGCGTTTATGAATAAGGGGGTTTATCATTTATTCTTTTTTAGGAATAATTTTAACGTAAATAACGCAATGAATATTATTGTACTATCAAAGCCAGCCATTGCCATTGCCCTGCCGATTAGATTACCCTAACATTGTAGGGAAAAAGTCAGGCGTATAATGATGATTATTATAATCAGATCAACATTTGTCATCAGCTGTCTCCAATAAAACCAGCCATTACGAAACGGGCAAGAACATTCACACCCATTTACATAATGAATTCCCAACATTAATTTGTTATCACAACTGCACATTTGCTTTATTAGGCAAAAACTAAGTTCTACAGTAAACTGGGTGTAGTTTATTTACACATTACATATAATACCGTTTGACCTACACTTCGGACGGTTGAATCTAGGGTAAGAGCTAAAACTTTGTTAATTAACGACGACGACGGCTTAATTGCTTCACTATACCTATTTATATGAAAGTATGACCCTAAATTACTTTGGGTTATATTTTAGTAAGTAACGTTTATGAATCACCAGCTATTTTGGCTGGGTAAGCGTTAACATTTTTAGACAGTGGCCTGATTCTTTTGTTTACACACTAAACTTAATTTAAATTGATTGCATCTTTTTCTTTTTAATTCATTAAGAAAAGGACAGCACATACCTACATATAAGTTTTGTCCTGTCAAATTAGTCAGCACATGTACACCTGATGTAAATCGACGTATACTTAGTCGCCATGTTTTTAATCGCGTCTAAACTGTCTATGGAGTATCTAAATACGACAGGACTAAAAAATATGTTTTCTTCCATCCTTTTCTTAATTAAATAAAGTAAAACAATTTAGTTTGTGATCAAGAAAATTAGTCTCATTAAGACTTAAACTACAGTTTCTCGAAAGAACGTTTCAGTCATATTTTCGTCATTAAAATCTATAACTTTCAGCAATATTTATCTGCCTAATTTTGTCCCCAATATGTTGGGGCTTACTTCCAGTCGAACTTAAGGTCATAGCACACTTAAACGACTCTACTCCAACACCGCTCTAAACTGTGACGACTGCTCGCAATTTTTTTTTTTTTTTTATTAAAGTATAAACCAGCGCTTGACCGCAATCCTGCCTGATGGTAAGCAGTGACGCAATCGTTGATGGTAAAGCGCACTAGTTTATTAAGAGCCTATTCACTCTAGCCTTGAAGACACTCAAATTGTAGTCCGACGGAAACACCGCCGCCGGCAGATTGTTCCAGTCCCTCGATGTACGCGGTATAAAGGAGGAGGCGAAACGCTTCGTCCGGATCGTAGAGGTGTTAACAACATAAGGGTGAAAACTCGCCGAACGACGGGTCGTCCGATGGTGGAACGGAGATGGGGGAATTAAATCGTGCAATTCCTTCGCACATTCCCCAGAATGTATCCTATCCACGCGGTGACAGCTAGCAGGCACCCATCGTTCTCGCTTTTCTCTGTAGACACTGTTCCCGAACCACGACGCGTGAACTACAATAAATTATTGCTATTGCACTTGAGTATGAGAGAAATGCAAGAAATAATAGATGAAGAATTTGGGTTCCGCTTATAACGGATGAAGATTTTGGCCGCTCAGTCATGACAGTGCGAGTGGCGACGGCGCGGCGACTGCTAGCATTGAGCGCGCGGACAGCGCACCTACCACTCGTCTACAACGTGCGCCCAGCGAGGCGTCAAATATAGAGCAGTCTGACGGTGGTAAGCTCGCTGGTAGCGAGCTGTCTGCTAACTTATGAAGCTAATGTAAAATATATCTAAAGAGCAATATTTAAAGTCTATATTTAAATTATATTCTTTATCCCGGTGTTTATTATAAATAATTATGTTTTTAGCCGGGTGGTAGCAGAGCCGTGTAAGTGGGCTATCACCTTAAACCTCTTCGAACCGCCTGCCTATCTGACCTCCACAAACTAGGTAATACAAAACCTTTGGTAAGATTGGCGGTCAGACTTACGGGCTTCTGCTGATCTATAACGACAGTCAAAAATATACGAATAACTTTCAAGACCAACGGCTTTTCGTATTTCCCGAGGTCATCATCATCATCATCTCAGCCACGTGAAGTCCAGTGCTGGACCAGCGGTATCCAGCCCTCAGGTAATCCGACCACTTAGTCGGTGGGTGCCCGACGCTGCACTCGCCGTACGTTGTCGCCATTCAAGAGCCTTTCTGCCCCATCGGCCATCGGTTCTACAAGCTATTTGTCGGTTTCGAGGTATGGAGTAGTTTTGTCATGTAATGTATGGTCACCCATCCACAAGCCGACCGCGGCCAGTGTAGCTTACCTTATATCGTTTCATGCATGTGATCATTTAGCCACGATCTTCCATCTAATACAATTCTATTTCATTTCAAATTTGCCACAAAAGAACGTAACGTTTGTTTTCAAAGACTTTACCGTACATTTAAAATATCAATACATTATATCCTACCCGTATTAGGAAACAGAGACGGTCCTACTTATCCCGTCATTCTCTTAAGCGTTTGATTCATTATGTAGCAGATATCATTGGGCACAGCAGGCTATCTGGAGCCACTTAATCTCCAAATTTTAAAAGCTGGCCTGCTTCTATAACGTGCTTTGGAATTTAAAACATTTTTTTTTTATTAGGGTGTTGTTCGATGGTCTTTTTTTATTTTTTTTTCGGGTAAAAAAAATTTGTAAGTATGCGTTAGTTTAAAAATAATGTTTACTCCGTTCCACCATCCGACGACTCGTCGTACGGCGAGTTTCCACCCTTACGTTGTTAACACCACAAGTATCCGAACGAAGCGTTTCGCCTCTTCTTTTATACATGTTTTTTTTTTTTTTTTTTTAATAATTATAAACTAGCGCTTGACCGCAATTCCGCCTGATGGTAAGCAGTGATGCGATCGTTGATGGTAAAGCGCGCTAGTTTATTAAGAGCCTATTCACTCAGAAAAACCGAGCGAATAGGAAGGAAGACGGCAGCTGAGCGAGGTGGTGCAATGTTAAACCCAACAACACGACCAACGATGCTGCGCCAAAGGGAGATTGATGTGAAGACCCTCCACGACCAAACTCCCAACACAACAACATTAAGCGCATCGTACTCGGCACACATCGCAACACAACTGCTCAGACCCGTCCTCCGTACGGCTTCACCAGACATCATGCCGGAACACGACAATTCGCTTGGCGGCAAGACTTTGTCTGGCGGGTGGTAACTTCTGCCGGCGGCCGATGTTATGGCCTACCACCGATACATGTATGTACATCGAGGGACTAGAACAATTTGCCAGCCGTGGTGTTTCCGTCGGACTACAATTTAGTGTAGTGACACATCTGCGGAACATACGGCGCCGAAAGCTCAGCGGCTGAAGTGTCAGTCGCAATATTCAGTTGTTATGACAAACCAAACGGTCAAAACGCGGCGTCTTGTTCAGCGCGCTACGCGACGGAAAGTTACGAGGCGTCATCTTCAGTCTGTCGATACTTTTTTGTGACGTGCCTGAATTGCCCAGAAAAATGGATTTAATTAGAATATTAGCTATTATAGAGGGCTTAGAAGACGTTGCCGCTCTTCGTTACCGCCACGCGCGCTATGCACAACACACGCCGAACGTTCAGCTACGCCCGCGGAACTTTCGGTAGCGCAACGCATTGCGTGATGTGTCGCTTGCTATGCAAAATACATGAAATGTGAATAGTCAGCTTGTCCACGTAAATAGCGCATGCTGAATATTAATGTAGTTGACCTGTCATAAGGAATGAAATTGCCCCTGTACGTATTGACCCACAGAACAATAAGAAGCGATTGTAACGCGGGGTGCCTGCAGTACTTGTACATTTACGCTTTTTGGAATGTTTACGGAATAATATCGCACAAATTGCTTTATTACTTTTTATACAACATTATTTCTTGTTTATACGAAACCTAAAACACGTGTCCAGTCATTTTTAGTAAAGAATCTATGTACAAAATTTCAAAAAGATATCATGAGAAACCACAAAGTTATGAGCTTATTATCCTACTTGGCTGTCCCCACAAAAATATGGTCAACGTGCGTTGACTTGTGGCGTCAGCAGCTGCGTGGGCGTGCGCAGTACTATGGTCTACCGTAAGCTTCGTGGCGCGCTCGGTAACCAAACTGCAATAATTTCTTAATATAGGTATTTAGGAGAAAAATATAACATGGTGTAAAAATGATTGGAATCAAAACAAAAAATAACGTTATATAGGAATTTCACAGCACTAGCAGTCACCGTCCGTAGTTGCGCTCGAAACCGATATTTTACGCCGCACCGACTCACGAATTTTCGATCAGGGTCACGTGTCCTGGCGTAAATTTAAAAACCCAAAAAAGTGCACAAAGCCGCTAATGAAATTTTTACTTAAAAAAACTGTTACATTCAGTGGAACGAACCCCTAAATGTAGGATCGAAGCGGTCCCTATTCTTTTCTTTTTTCCTTTTAAATATTCATCACCTGCAACTCTCCGACTTAATTTAGGGGACATCGTAATCTGGCGTTCAGAGTATGCCTTAAATACCTTTTTAACTTACCTTTGTTTTTTTTTTACAATTTATTTTCGACTAATGGATTGCCTCGAGATTGTCTGTTGTATTTACGTTATTGTAAGTCTTGATTTTGTGTTGTACAAAATAAAATAGGAGAGTCTCAATTTTTTTATAATTATGCCTCTTGCGAAATATTCGAAGACATGATAATTATGATCTCAATAAATTGTTACAAAATCAATATTTTGTAACAATTTATTGAGATCATCATTTATTGAATGATGTTACCAATTAACATCATTCATGTAGAAATTATACAGGTGAAAACGACGTGCATGTTCGTACTAAGACAGATAAAAAGAAAAAAAAAGCAATTTTAAACTGAAAATGACCAGTCTGTCACACCGATCAGTCCTGTACATGCAGCAGATTCCTGCGGCTTTCACCGGGCCATCGGTTGCCTGCCGACGGGCGAAGGACATGTCCGTCACATGGCCGAGTTGACGTTGTGATGCGTTCGCACACGCCACTCGGATGAGGAGAGCAGCCGCTAAGGGCTGCTCGCGCGAGAAGAAACCTGTCGAACTCGCGACGACGGGTCATGGCCTGCCGGGGGTACCGTAGAATTGGGAGCGGGTCCTCCCAATTCTACGGTACCCCCGGCAGGTCTTACCGTACCCCGGAAAGGTTGATGACGAACGCACAGGTGGTTTTTTAGCCGGTACGAGTCCAGCACACCCCTCGGCGTCCCCGAGCGGAGGATAGTCCATGAGGATTTTCCCACGTTCGGAAAAAGATCATCGGTTGCCTTCTGGAAGGGACCTTTCAATGACTTTCTCTACCATGGACCTTTACATTATTAAAAAAAAATGGGCATACCCATTCTATGTAGCGTCAAGCGTCCTCGGTATGACCACGATGTGTCTTCAGTAAAATATAAAAGTATAAGGTGTTGTTAAAGTATGTAACTATATACTTTTTATATACATAACAGTAGCCTAAATTACTTCACACATCAACTGCCTGTGAAAGTCCCATTAAAATAAGACCAGACGTTTCGGGAATTTGCCATAACAAACAGATAGACAGCCAAACTATTTATTAATTTATTATCATTTTTATAAATTTTTATTTCGATTTGGTAATAGGTGTTATTTTGACATAACAAAAACAGACATTACCAGCAACAAAACGGTATTTAACGAGTGTTTAGGCTAAGCACCTTTTAAACACGGTATATTTATGTGTACTGACGTACGACTGATATTAGACACAAGTTGTACAAGTTTTCATGTTTTTTGTGGTAGGTATATTATATGACTAGTAAAACCTAATATAAATTACAAACCATCCTACCCGAAACCACAATTATTATTTAAGCCTCATCACTCTCTTTTATCTACCCAGTTCACAGCAAAAACGAGCTTAATACTGAACAAAATGAATTTTTAATCTTATTTGAAGGAGCTCATAGAGCAAAAATATCAACGTAATATGTTTTATAAAAGGGACCGTTTCTTTATTTATTTAAGACAACGGCTTTTCGCTTTCGCCAGTACTCTGTGCCAGTACTGTACTCGATCTACCATCATATTGAAGACAGCTTCGTTCCTGGTAGTTGCTTTTATTTTTACAAAAATGTTTTTAGTTTTTAAAAAGTTCTTTTTTAGAAACTGTGTTGATAGAATTGCGAGGCTCTGTTAAAGTGTTAAGATAGAAATTTAATGAAGAAACGGCACCGATCCCTTGTTCCCAGCAAAACTAAATTTAAGCTTAGTGAATCTTTTTAATTCTGTTTCATTAAAAAGATAAGGGGTAGAATATAAATAGTAAATAGCATTTATCGCCTCTCCTGCCTGTTTAACACGTTAAAAATGTCGAAAAAATTTTCCCCTCTGGTCTTAAATATTTTTTGAGGTAACTGTTTAATAGGTACTAAGTTGTTTGCGTGCTATATCGGTAATTGATGCGGATTCGTGAGTAATGTAATCCTGGCATTACCAGAAATGGTAGTCACCGCATTTTCGTTTTTTTGAGACTTGTAAATGTAATGGGATTTACAGAAACCTGGGGGCTTAATTATCGTTGGATTAAAGTTAATATCGTGTAAAGTTTTATTTTCAATTGAAGAATTGTAATAGCAGATTGGTGAGCGTTTTTAATTTGGTCTTAGTAGCTCTGATCAGAAACAAGTGTAAAGAAACTTGACAGGCTTTTGCCCCACAGTGGACTTTTGCTCCAGAATGGCTAATAAAAAGCATTTTCAAGTACCAACCTATTGTTTTCAATCAAAGGAAAGACAGAAAATTAAAGAAAACACATTAATAAATTAATGTGATTTATATATCACACACAAAAATACATTTACCTACCTCAGAAAAAAACAAATAAAAAGCGATAAAGTGTGCCTCACGGCTACGACAATAATAGATTTTATATAATTATATTTTAAAAGGCTTTCTTGCACAGTTTATCTTGAGGATATAAATCATGCTGTATGTTGAACCAATTGCAAAAAACGCCCAGAACAAAGTACTAAAGAAATTTTACATCCGCCAACGTATGTCCGCGTTGGAAAACTGCCGCAAAAATTCTAGCAGACACCACCAAAGTTTCCAAATCCAGTTTTGCAAGTTTAAACCCACTTATGAATAGTGAATACTCGTGTAAATTTTCACAAATCCACTGCGTCGTTGGAAACTTAAATCATGTTTGAACAGGTTTCAATTCAGCTATCGAGAAATGCAAGTTGGTGAGTTTCAATCTGTCTAGAATCAAGACTGTGACAATTGTGTTGAAATGAATTAGTGGGTGGAATAATGGGTCCTGTGGTCCTCAAGTACTACACGTCGTAATCACCATGGAGAAGATGAAAGTGTAAACAGTTACCTACACTATAAGTAAGTTTTATTTAATTTGAATTTGTTATTTTTCTAACTATGGGATAACTGTGCGTCCTACCCGTCATGACTTACGGAGCCGAGGCGTGGACGTTAACGGTCAGACTAGTCCATAAGTTTAAGGCCGCTCAGCGAGCTATGAAGTGGACTATGTTGGGAGTCTCTCTAAAGGACCGCATCAGAAATGAGGTGATCCGACAGAGGACAAAAGTCACCGACATAGCTGAGAGGATTAGCAAGCTGAAGTGGCAATGGGCTGGTCACATATGCCGCAGGACCAACAACCGTTGGGGTAAATGAGTCCTCGAGTGGAGACCGCGCCTCGGCAAACGTAGCGTAGGACGCCCTTGGGCGAGATGGAGCGACGACATCAAAAAGGTGGCTGGTAGTGGCTAGCGGACAACTGCTCAGAATCGAGCTTGTTGGCGTGCCTTGAAAGAGGCCTATGTCTAGCAGTGGAAGAGTAGAGGCTGATGGTGATGATGACGACGATGTGCACAAGACTCGTGTTTATCTCGGAAAAAACAAAATAAGTTTCGTAAAGCCGGAGTTTTTTTCTCTAAAACATCAGCTATCATCCTATGAAATTACCGTTAAATGGTTCGCAAGATTAGCTGTAACAGAAAGACAATTAAAAAGGAAAAAGTAGCTTTTTTTTTTTAATAATTATAAACTAGCGCTTGACCACAATACCGCCTGATGGTAAGCAGTGATGCGACCGTCGATGGTAAAGCGCGCTAGTTTATTAAGAGCCTATTCACTCAGAAAAAACTGAGCGAATAGGAAGAAAGATGGCAGTTGAGCGAGGTGATGAAATGTTAAACCCAACAACACGACCAACGATGCTGCGCCAAAGGGAGACTGATCTGAAGACCCTCCACGATCAAACTCCCAACACAACAACATTAGGGGCATCGTACCCGGCACAAATCGCAACACAACTGCTCAGACCCGTCCTCCGTACGGCTACACTAGACATCATGCTGGAACATAACTAATCGCTTGGCGGCAAGGCTTCGTCTGGTGGGTGGTAACTTCTGCCGGCGGCCGATGTTATGGCCTACCACCCTTTTGTTATACATACATATACTAACACTTGCATTTATCATAAAAACTTTATTACATATGACATTAAAAACAGATCATCATCATCATCTACCTTTTTATCGTCCCACTGCTGGGCACAGGTCTCCTCTCATACAGAGAAGGATTGAGCGTAATCACCACGCTTGCTCAATGCGGGTTGGCGATTTCAGAATTACAAAGTCCAGGTTTCCTCAAGATGTTTTCCTTCACCTTCTGTCATTGGTGTCCAAGATATACTTAGAAAGTACATATAACTTTGGAAAAGGATTTATTGACAGGAAACGTGGAAGCATTTTTTTCTTAAAAAAAAGCGTCTAAATGTACATTATAGCCAAAGTCACAAGTCATGAGGATCAGCAATTTAAAACCGTGATTATTACAAAAGATAGTCGCCTAAAATGCCCGCCCATCGACGCTTCCAGTTCCTAGTGCTTTCGCTGGAAAGAAGTGGCGCAACCAACTCCCCAGCAGCACAGTTTTCTGTTCAGTTAGACAATACTTGGTTGTATACATATAATACCAGTTATCTAAAGAAACTAACATAACAAGACACAGAAGATAAAATTAAATTATTTCTCATATGTCAGAATATAATAGAACACAATAGAAAGTCAAAAAACCAAAAACACTCAAACATATTTTCCTTTCTCCTTCACTAAAGCCTATATATACCCCTTGTGAGAGTGTTCTCAGCGCTTAAAACAAACCCATCGGTTAGCAGCCATGGTTTATGATTAATTCAAGCCACGGTAAATACGTTTATTTCGAAGCCGTGGCGTTGACAAAGCGCACGCCACTGTACGTGACGAAATTGGCCGCACGCTCGATACCCGTTGGGGATGCTACGAAATAAATCGCACCCGTGAACATTTACCGGCTTAGCTGATAATGTTATACGGAGAGCGAGGAATAATAGAGGTTAGAGCGTTTACAGACGACATAATATCGGTGACCGACTTTTTGTTGGACCTAAATGATAAGATAGATAAGACATGATTACGTTTATTTTCCAGTAAAAACAGTGTTCACGTTTTTCTATAGTCGACATTAATAGTTAGTCTACATATTAAAGTTAAAAAAACCGGCCAAGTGCGTGTCGGACTCACGCACAAAGGGTTCCGTACCATTGATTTATGAAATTAAAGAATTTAAGTTATTTGTATGAAAGATTACGCGGTAATAAGCGGTTTACGATTTACGAGGTATTAAAACAAACTACTTTCTAGATCTTGTTCAAAACAATTTTCGTTGGTAGTTTTTATAGTAATGTACACCATAGTTTTTTTAGATTTTTCATTTTCTTATTTTAGAAGTTAGAGGGGGTGGACCATCTTTTATCCACTTTGGAAGCGTCTGTCTCGCAAACTATTCGGTTTATAAAAAAAATATTGTAGTAACCTCGATGTCATTTTTGAAGACTTATCCATAGATACCCCACACGTATTTGTTTGATGAAAAAAAAAAATAATGAGTTTCAGTTTTAAGTATGGGGAACACCCAATATTTACTATTATTTTTTATTTTTGTATCAGAATCTTAATGCGGTTCATAGAATACATCTACCTACCAAGTTTCAACAGTATGGCTCTTATAGTTTCGGAAAAAAATGGCTGTGACATACGGACGGACAGACGGACAGACAGACATGACGAATCTATAAGGGTTCCGTTTTTTGCCAATTGGCTACGGAACCCTAAAAAATGAGTCGTAAAGGAAGCATTTTCAAGGACTAGTTTATAATCCCCCTTGTTCATAAACGTTGTTTAAAGTTAACAACTGTTTAGGTATTCTTTAACGATACATTTTTGACCTTTTATCGTCACTCAACTTTAATCATCGTTTATGAATAAACACCACAGTGTTTAAGGGGTTTATTCATAAACGATGATTAGAGTTAAGTGACGTGCAAACGTCTAAAATGTATGGTTAAGCAATCGCTAATCACTAGTTAACTTTAAGCAACGTTTATGAATAAGGGGGAATATGTTAAAATTTTATTTCTATATAAAATTGACGTTATTTCAAGTTAATGAAATATCAATTTTATTTGAATTATAATTAAGTTGATTTCACAGTGACTAACACTATTGAAGTAATTTTAAATATGTTTAAACTTGTAGCGTAGGTACGGAGGTCGGGTCTGAGCAGTTGTGTTGCGATGTGTGCCGGGTACGATGTGCCAAATGCTGTTGCATCGGGAGTTTGGTCGTGGAGGGTCTCCGGATCAATCTCCCTCTGGCGCATCATCGTTTATCGTGTTGTTAGGTTTAACATTGCATCACCTCGCTCAACTGCCGTCTTCCTTCCTATCCACTCAGTTTTCTTGAGTGAATAGGCTCTTAATAAACTAGCGCGCTTTGATCAACGATTGCATCGCTGTTAACTATCAGACGGGATTGTGGTCAAGCACTGGTTTTATAAATTATAAAAAAAAACTGCGTTATTATGAAGAAATTAATGCTATACTTACTAATATTATAAATCGGAAAATGAGTTTGTTTGTTCCGCTTTCAAGCCGTAACTGCTGAACCGATTGCTTTAAAGCCAGCTACTTCGTTCGCGTGGAGTTAGTTATACTCCGTTCCTATTGGTTGCAGCGTGATGTTGTATAGCCTAAAGCCTTCCTGGATTAATGGCCTATCCAACGCAAAAATAATTTTTCAATTCGGACCCGTTACTTCCTGAGATTAGCACTTTCAAACAAACAAACAAACTCTTTAGCTTTATATATTAGTATAGATAGATTGGTATATTAATATTATTATAGAAGATTGTGGGACCTGCAAAAAATGTGCCATGTGTGAACGCACTAAGCTAGAGAGCTGTATCTCCGGCAATACGTTAGCTTTCTGTGCGTCACGAGCTTGTCGATTCGGTGATTCAATATGTGGTTCATAGATTAAAGAAGATACATAGAGGATATAGCTAACTACGGCTAGTTTTTGGTCTACATTTTAAGGCTGAATAGTTTAGTCGTTCAGGTGTGAAGGACCAAATAAAAGGTGGTGTTATGTAAGAGATTATTACAAATAGTGACATACATACACACGGGGTCTATTCAAATTTATGTTTCAAATCGATGTTGTTCAAGTTTAATAAATATCAACTTTATTTTAATGGTTAATAGGTCGATTTCAAAGACACCATTCAAAAAGTTATAAACATGTTCAAAGTTGTAACGCAAACTAGATATTATTCTGTAAGAATTAAGGTTATTTTTCCATTTATATTTCTTTATATTATTGGCAAATTAATCGCGAATGCCATTTGATTGTTTCGTTTAGTATTATCTTCTTGGAATTATATTTTCTGCATCTCAGCGTTTAGTTTCATCCGCGGCTTCCGCGTTGAAACCCGGGGACTGCTTTCTTTCTTGGCAGTATTCCGAGTCCACCACCATCTTTGGGACCCAAGTTAACCCCACCTGTCAGACGGCTGACTCACGAACGGGGTACTGACAGCGGCATTCCCTTCGGGATGAGTGGTCAGACTGCAGTCGTACTCGTAAAAGCCAAACAAGTCAAACACACAAATTAATATATATTCAAAAGTCAGTATTGGGTTGTATCCTAAAAAATAATTTAATTTTCATCAGATAGATTTATAAAAAATATTGAACACGTATGTATTTTTGATTCTTGATGATTCTTTCATTCAAATACTTACGAAGATATATTTATTTGAAATGTCGCATGACGTCACGCCGTGGTACAAAATATACCACGGCGTGACGTAATTAACTCCCACTCCGTAACTTTAATACGCTATATCTCGGTAGATTTTAATAATTTCGACAAGATAAAAAATACGGGTCTTAATTTTTTTTATTATCTATAAGACGGACTAATTTTTTTATTTTCATACCTTGGATACATCCCTATTATAATAAAACAAATTCTACTTCCTACCAATATTATAAACGTAAAAGTTTGTATGTCACTCTTTCACACTATAACTACTGAATTTTACATGGATATTTCCACGAAATCAAAATATATATTATGTACCTAGCTGAAACGGGAGGGCACAGCTGACATTAAATGTACATATTCGTTGTTTTAATTTAAAGTATGTCAAAGTGTGACTAAATATCTTTAAGCATGTTTTAATTATTGTATGTTGGCATCATGACTCATATAATCACAAGATTACATAATCAGTTACCGTTTAATTGCGCTTTTGTGTGCGCTGCTATGATCTTTTGCTCGCACTAAATAAATGGTTTATCTGTTTATCTAT
Source organism: Sesamia inferens (assembly GCA_037179545.1). Classification (NCBI taxonomy): domain Eukaryota; kingdom Metazoa; phylum Arthropoda; class Insecta; order Lepidoptera; family Noctuidae; genus Sesamia; species Sesamia inferens. Next base: position 31,304,294 of record CM073925.1, read on the forward strand.
GAAAGTATAAATAGTGATCGATGTTGTGAAAATCTAATAACTACATAATATATTACCATCGCTTATCTAAGCAAGAAGCAAATATCCTGACAAATAAACGAAAACCCATAAGAAATTATTTTCTCAAACCCAGTGATATACATACGAAAAAAGAAACACTGTTGGAACTCCAGCAGCCATATTAAATCCATATCGTACATATGACAACCTAGAAATATTTGAGGTAAATTTGGCTGTAAATACTACGTGTATCAAGACCAGTAATATTTCTCTCTCTGCCATATTACTTGGACTGGAGGACTTTCGCGCAACAGAGATGGCTAAACGGCTGCCCCAGTTCGGTTAAGCGAATAGGAATTTCGTACCAACGCGTAACATTTATATATTTATTTATGAATTGTAGGTGTTTAAAAATTCCTTATAACTTGTGTGAACTTATAAACATAAAAAAGTTTCTCAATTGTTTTCATGCATACTTTTGGTTTGACGTGACAAGATCGGAAGTATAGTTAGTCCATGGTGTCAAGTTCTTTTCTTGCAATTACGTCTTTCTACATAATTACTTCAAGTACCTTAGAGCAAAATCAAAAGTGAAAAACACAATTATCAATAAAAATCGTCAGACACAACTTAAAACGCCTAGATAAAAGTCCATAGCAATATTATTATTTGAAGTTCTTTGTACCTTTGTCGTAGGAGATACGCGACATTGTTTTCAGTATTATGCAGATATGAAAAGTTCCTATACCTTTTTAATTACAAAATACTAATTTTCAGTCATTCAGCATTATATATTGCTAGGAATCATGTTTATTACATGCGTTTTTATTACGGAGTCTCTTCCATTCTTCATTTTAGCCATGTACTTTCAGAGTCGTCGGTCAACAGTGAGTTTGCGGAAGCCTGATTTAGTTAGCCTGCGGATATGATCCTCCTTTTTTAACTGCGGGCGCCTGTTTTTTGTCCGGGCAAATTAAGTGTAGATACGTGCTTGGTAAGGTAAAGCTTTTAAGTAATGCTTATATAGTTCGGGTTTTTCGCTATATCCATATAGATTATCTTATTAAAACGAAAATTTTTACTTATTATTAATTAGAATATATTATAAAAATAAAAATAAAAACTTGGTTGTCCAATTAACAAAAGAGAAACGAAAATATGTAAAACAACGGGTTGCATGCCGGGAGTGCCGGCAGAAGTGTAAATTTGAACATTATTGTTGTCCATTTGTGAATATTTTAGAATGATTAGGGAATAGTTTCGCACGAATTGTTTTATTTATCAATATTAAAATTACTATTATTTATATGTGTATTCATTTATGGCGCTATTGCCCTAAAAATCAATTTATATTAGGTACATAAAAATTAAACACTTGACGACACGATTGGTGTAGTGGCTGAGCGATTGACTGCAGGGCTGCAGTACGTGTCGCGGATTCAATTTCCGCACGGAACAAATATTTGTATAGCCTACAATACAAAGTTTTTCCTGGTCTGGCTGTTTATGTATGTACTGTACTGTAAGAGTGTCCAGGAAAACTTACCGGCGTGGGGCAACGTTTAAAAAAAAAAGTTGTTTTGTTGTGTGTTGAGTGTTGCTGGCGTACACATACATACTTACTCGTAAACTCACACAAGCGCCCTATTCTGTGAAATAGAAGCAGCAGGCATACATTTCGCTATGCTGTAGAAAGAGAAGGGGATAAAACTTTCTCTCCCGCCAAATGCGGTGGCGCGTTGCAGTTCTTCTTTATTGTCACTCCATCTTACGAATTTTGGATCACATCACGTATCCTTACGCTAGTTTAATATATCTTATAATTTTACCCATCTTAAAAAGTGCACCTCAGCGCTAAATTAGTTATCATTTAAATATTCTTTGCTGTTGGTTTTCCATAGTTTCTACCCAACCCCAAGAAGGTTTGAGTTTATGTGAATTAACTGTCGTCTTTCAATAGTCTATTGCTGTTTTAATTTAAGTCAAATTGTATCTTGCCATCTGCCACAGGATGCTAAAGATCGCGCGAAATGGAGGAGAATGAGCAGGAGAGCGGACCCGGGCTCCAACGCGAAGGCCGTGCATGCAACCGGAACTGAAAACTGGGATGATGATGACTGCCGCTGAAAACTAGCGCTGGTGCTTTGTCTCGTATAGGGTCATTGCGTAATGTTGAGCGATGGCAGTTGTGCGTGGATGTGACTCATGATTTCAAACTCAAACTCATTTATTGCGATAATGGGTAATTGACATAATTCACATCGATAGACAAAATAGTTTGGCATCTACATAATCCGCCTGAAGGCATACAATTTTACTTGGCGTTTGTCTCTACTTACAAATGTATGTACACAACTAATAGTCACATAAATATAAATTCATTCAAAACAAAATAAATTAAAAAGATATAAAAAGGTCATAAAAATAATAAATGGCAAAAATATTGTTATAGACAAGTCAATTGCGAATTTATAAAGATGTCAGATAATAATTAAAATTAAAACAAGTCAAGTCAGTAATTAAAATAAGTAAGTACCAAATACAGTAATGTCATCTCTCATTATTAGATTGCATGTCATTTATAAATTCATTTACACTGTAATAGGCTTTTTCTACGAGATTTTTTTTTACTTTATGTTTAAATATATTACAGCTTAGGCTTTCTAATAATTGTTTTGGTAGGTGATTATAAACACGTGGCGCCATACACAGTACACTATTTTTCATCAAAGCACTTTTGTGTTGAGGACATTTGATTACCACATACTGCTATTTGTTTCTTGATACCTTCCCACTCTGCCACTCTTGGCACTCTGAGTGTCAGATTCCATGATGTCTCTGAACACATAAAAATAAGCCCATAAAATACAATGCTGTACTTTATTGATCATTTAAATCCTATTGCCGATTTCAACCGTTAATTTCTTTATTGATGCCCGACGATAAATCAATGTGACATTTATTGAAAGGAATAACAAATGAATTGAAACTAATCTCGGGACAGACGGAACAAAACGACCAGCTGTTTTATTTCCCACGGTTGTAAAAGTCAATTGAATATTGATTTCTCTAACTCCTTTACAATTATTGACTATCGATTTCGTCGATTTAACTGCTACAGTATTCATGAAAAATATACATTGTACATTGTTTGCCAGTACATGCGTTTTATTGTGGTATTAATAACAATTTTCAACAAAAAAGAAAAAATCTGTCCATTGCCCGTTTTGGATGTTTAGTCCTTTCTTTTTTTTTGCAGGATGAAACAGGAACCTCAATGTTACTTAGTAGCAGGCGATAGTTAAGGTCTACGATGGAACGAGCAAGGTTACCTATTCAGTCTTCAGTCTTGCTTTAAAAACCAGAATTATACTCTGTGTTCCCTTCTAATGCCCAATAATGAAAGAGAGATGGTAGTATCAGGTCAAGGAGTTCTTGTGCACCCTCTGCAAAAGACAGTATCTCTCGTAAACTCAATAATCAGCTTATAAACTTGAATTCGGTCATAAAGAACTGAAACAGAGCCAAAATACAACCCAAGATTGCGCCAAGTTGTGACTTGGCGCAATCTTGGGTTGTATTTTGGCTTGGCGGTTACAGTGTGCTGTAACCGCCAAGTGTTGTGACACTTGGCGGTTACAGCACACTGTAACTCAAGAATAATTCTACGTAAAACTAAAAAAAGAAAAACCGAATTCTTAAACAAAAAAGAAACAAAAATACTTCAAACTGCAAAATAACTTTAATTTAGGCCCATTGGGGGTGAGCATTTTTGTATGCTGGCACCAACTTTACCAAATACATTTTTTTAGAAGTCAATTGTTTTTGTTTTTTACAACATTTTTAGTTGTATCTAGCCCACCCAAGCAAAGTATATCAAGTTTATATGGGACCATCAAAGAGGCATGTCTTATTCATTAAAAAAATAACTTAACAAATTCATCTATATACGACGGAGTTATGCCCGAGGATATACATCACCGTAAAAGTAATAAATGATTAGTTGGGTTTCGTAAAAAAAAAACACATACATCTATAGAAGCCTAACTCGTTCGCAAAAAAGAGCAACACCAAAAAAATACCTGACGAGGATGTTTACAAATTGACCAATGAAATGATCCGCTTTGCTTCATCAAAGATATTGAGGAGTTTCCAATTGAATATCCGCCGAACCTTCCAAATGGGGTCAAAGGAAAGGGAACGGTCATCCATAGTTACACCTTCATTATAACCGGGACCAAGTACGGATGGTTTGTTTATGTTTTGTATTTTAGATGTTTTTGTTAACTTTCCTGGAGATCCGACGATTACGGCGGCTGCTGTGTTGTTTACGTAAAAGAAGACGGGGATTTCAATCGAATGAAAAGTTTTTTTTTTAACATTTTTCCGGCACATGATTTTGAAGTTTACTATTACATGCAGTGAAAATTAGTCCGCACCGGGGCGGATAAAAATCCGACGAAGTAGAGGTGTTTGGGGGAGCCCAAGCCACCTCCAATTTGTCGGAGTTCCTTTCCATGTCCAATAGATTATGTGTAGTGGTGTATACGGTACGACTTTCGGCTGAAATGAAGTTTATAGTGCATATATATACTGTATATATATACTGACGTTGATACAGCTCGTTTAGTTTATTTTAGTTATTTCCACAGCGTTATGTCCTACGGTATTCTACTGTGGGACAAAGCCGCTGACATACAAAATATATTTGTACTCCAAAAACGAGCTGTCCGAGCAATTTACCAGCTCGGTGTCAGGTTTTCTCTGAGAGATTTCTTTAAAGATATTGGTCTTCTCACGGTTCAAAGAAGTATAAGTAAAAAAAATAAACAATGTGGAAAGTGGCAATGGCTTAGTGGTAACGGCGGCTACAACTTGCGAGTTGTAAGTCTTACATAAGTTTTTTTTAATACAACTACACTCAAAATGGTGAAGGAAAACATCGTGAGAAACCGGCATGTACTAGAGTCAATCATTCGAAAATCAATATTAAAACTCTTTATTCTAATCAGATGAAAAATTAGCTCTTTTGATCAGCAATATTACATAAAACAGTCCCCCCAAAACGCCTGTACTTCACCACTTTCTAGTGCTTTCGCTGGGGCGAAGAAGCGGTGGAACAAACTCCCCAGCAGCACAGTTAATAATTATAAACTAGCACTTGACAGCAATCCCGCCTAATGGTAAGCAGTGATGCGATCGTTGATGGTAAAGCGCGCTAGTTTATTAAGAGCCTATTTACTCAGAAAAACTGAGCGAATAGGAAGGAAGACGGCAGTTGAGCGAGGTGATGCAATGTTAAACCCAACAACACGACCAACGATGCTGCGCCAAAGGGAGATTGATCTGAAGACCCTCCACGACCAAACTCCCAACACAACAACATTATTCGCATCGTACCCGGCACACATCGCAACACAACTGCTCAGACCCGTCCTCCGATCGGCTTCACCAGACATCATACCGGAACGCGACAAATTAAACAGCTGTCTGTTCATTTAAAAAACATATGACTTTACACAATACTTTGTTTAGTAATTAACACAAGAAAACACAGAACATTAAATGAAATTATTTTTAAAAAACCTAGTGGTATCTACAACCACCACATTCGAAAAACCCATGACGTCACTCGAATTCAACGTCTCGCAAGCAGAGTTTATCGTCCAACCAGCATACATACAACTTCCCAACATCAACCGTTAGACAAGCGCCCGCCAGATATAACACCCATCTGGTCGGCTGATCCTCCTATTCTATGGAGGATGATCATGCCTGGAGCCATGATAAGCAAAAGTAATAAAAAAAATCATTAAAATTGGAAATGTTAATAAGTATTTTATTTTAATAATTATAAACTAGCGCTTGACCGCAATCCCACCTGATGGTAAGCAGTGATGCGATCGTTGATGGTAAAGCGCGCTAGTTTATTAAGAGTGAATAAATAGGTCACTCAGAAAAACTGAGCGAATAGGAAGGAAGACGTCAGTTGAGCGAGGTGATGCAATGTTAAACCCAACAACACGACCAACGATGCTGCACCTAAGGTAATTGATCTGAAGACCCTCCACGACTAAACTCCCAATACAACAACATTTGGCGCATCGTACCCGGCACACATCGCAACATAACTGCTCAGACCCGTCCTCCGTACGGCTTCACCAGACATCATGCCGGAACACGACAAATCACTTGGCGGCAAGGCATTGTCTGGTGGGTGGTAACTTCTGCCGGCGGCCGGTGTTATGGCCTACCACCGAAGTAAAAACTTATTACCTAACACTTTTTAGTGCTTTTTTGCTTACTTGCAAGCGTGAAACACGACGCGCCATCGACTCGAGCCTGGTCTTTACCGGGCGGCGAGCTGGCCACTCACAGGCCTGCGCTTACGGTGACCGGGAGTTCGATATTGTCTCCCGACCAAGGCGCCTCCTGCAGCGGCTAGTAGCGTGAGGGCGCTGGGATTCCCGTAACCTCACGTGCTCTGCCTCCTTTTTGCCAGCATCGCTGCTTCGTAGAAGGAGGTGTTGGCCTGCCATGCACTCTCGCTCCGGACCTTGGCCTGGACCAGAGTCGGATGCGAGAGATCGCCGCCGATCGGCCCTACGAGGACACTGCGATGCTCTACCCAAGCCGGGCGGATCTCCAGCGTAATGGAGCATATCCCTTAAACTCTCAAAGTTACCATGATTTCAAAAGATACTTGCTAGTCCGGAACTTATAAAACCATGAGTATTCTACTAATACTAAAAATTCGAGGAGTTTGTTCCGCCACTTCTTCTTCCCAGTGAATGCACTAGGCAGTGGCGAAGGGAAGGCATTTTGGAGGACTGTCTTATGTAATAATAATATTGACGTTCAAAAAGTGCTGATCCTCAGCCTACTTTGAATAAATGACGTTTGATTTTGATTTCAAAAGTTGGATGAATGGATGGATGGTTGATTGTTACTCTTTCACGCAAAAACTACCGATTTGGATGAAATTTAGCACTTCTTCTACTTCGTCAGCCTAAAGAGGTCCTGCAGAAAGGCCTCCCTCGAGGTTTTCATTACATTGGGCTTCACGCACGCTTGGTAGGCGCGTTGGGGTTTGATATTCCACAGGAAAAGCGCTGTTGTCTGCTTCCCTGGTGAGAGTTCCCTTAGTCGCCTCTTACGACACCCACGGGAGGATATGGGATGGTATTATTCTAAGCCCGGCACCACACGGGGCCCACAGTTAGTTTATAACCAAAAATAACACATAGGATATTTTATCTCGATATTTCCACAGGATAGATTACGTCGGTGAAACTGCAACACCGCTACAGCTAGTTTTAAGTAAAGCACCCACTTTAATCGTAAACATTGCAGAGCAGTCTCTTAAATCTGCATACATGCAAAGCTGCACTAGTAACTTTAAATAAAACGCCGATTACCAAATAATTCGGATCACGTAACGACCATATATTCTCAGACGATTCATACGGAACTTTGGAAAAGGGAAGTATCTGAAATGTTTTAGATTAAAAGGAACGTTAACCTAGATGTGTTAAAAAATGAACAGTTTTAGACTTATTTAACCCTATTTTCTAACATTAGCATCCACAATTAGCTGTTTTAGCATATATTAATTACTCACCAAAGTGTTCATAAGCAAATTCAGTAGGTTACTTTAATTAGTAACCAAGTAAAGATTAAGTTACTTCAATTGCATGAAGTACCTTTAAATCAAAATACATAAATTTGGAAAGAAATAAGTAGTTATTTGCCTAATAATTAATGTCTGAAGAACATAAATTAGACAATGAATAATGTTAAAGTGTCATCATGAATTTAAAAATGTAAAAACGCCATCTCTCCACAGGTCTGTAAAGTCGAGATAATGATATTAAAAACAATAAGAATAATCGTGAAATATCTATAAATAACTATTAACATTAGGGTTTATTATAACATCTCACGGTATATAAACTTTATTAAAACTTTTAATATTCGCAAAATGATGAACGTTATCGGTGCGCGGGACTTCTATAACAAAAAAGTGCGTGCGTCAAATATTTTAAAAGTAAGCTTCTAGAATTTAGAAGCTTCCGGTCAAAGAAGCCTCTGCTTCTTTGACCGGACAGGAATGATTTTAAAAAGGCTTACGTTATAAACTGAAAGTCAGAGTAAACAGAATTTAGAGGCGACTCACAACACATGGCAGAGGTATTTATTTAACAAAAACTGTTTACGAGGACTATGTCGCTCTGCACGATTAAGAAAGTCGGTGTAAAACAAGTTACAAAACAATAATAAGAGATCAAGAGTGAGATCATCTTCTTTAATTTTCTCCTTTCTATTATTTCTGTCCAGTTGCTGTTGAAGTAGAAAAAGCTCTCTTAGCATTTATTATTGTTAGCTATAAAATAAAAAATAGTCGCTCGTCTAAAGACCATCTTATAAAAAAGGCACAGGTACGTATAAAGATCTTTTTGTTTGTGTTGCTTTAAGTACAAGTATTTTAGTTTTACTTTGGCTTCAACATAACGTTTATCTACTGCTAGCAGTCTTTATGCGTTTTCGTAGAGTTTTATTTCGTTTAACTAACGCTGTTGGACCATTTTACTTTTAACTATTGTCGATGTGACAATTATTGTTTGTTCATTTGTATGACACTTTGCCAGTTTCTAGGGAAGTTAGTTATGGCTTTAAAGATACTTCATTCTGCCAGGGGTTATACGCCAAAGTGTAATAAATGTAGTCCTCCGTGGCGCAGCAGTCAACACTCCTGCCTGTGACGTGGAGGTAACGAGTTCGATCTCCGGCCAGATCATGATGGAAAACGATCTTTTCCTGATTGGCCTGGGTCTTGGTCGGAGTTACCAGTGTGGAGGCATGAGGAACAGAGAGTAAAGTTCACTCATCCTCCATAAAAAAGGGAGGATCCTCTGACCAGACGGGTATTATGGCTGGCGGGCACTTGCTCAATGCTTGAAATTGGGAAGTTTTATGTATGCTAGTTGCACGGTAAACTATGATTGCGAGATGTAGAATTCGTGTGACGTCACTATGACGCGCTGTTCCATGTGGCGTTTGTAGGTTCCGCTACATATCTATTATAAATATAGTATCGTTGAGTTAGTATCCCATAACACAAGTCTCGAATTTACTTTAGGGCTAGCTCAATCTGTCTGATTTGTCAACTGTGTTCCCTGGCTTACAGGTATATCAGAGCCGTGGATAGTTTATAAGAGATACCGTGGCCCCTAGTGTCGAAGCGCCTGTTCAATTATTTGTAGCTTTAAGTGTTCCGACCTATTTAACTGGTATGTTCTTTTTATTATATACTACACTCATATGTCATTCTCACAATAAAACAAATCTCATACATGTTACGCGTGCCATTTGCCTTTTTATTAAATCTCGCTAATTTCCGTACACTTAGCCGCACAGGCAAGTAATACAACACGGATGGGTTTTAGTTAGTTAATTCTGACACGCCATTTCGATTTGCCCAGAGCGGGAGAGATCATTTGGTGATTTCCCATTCGAAAAAGAATAGGTACTTTAACTGCTAAAAATCATTTGTCATGAAAAACCAAGTGATACGGGTATTACAACCAGTGAAGAAGGATCTCATCTAGACCGAAATCTGATTAGGATGAGGTCTACACTGATATAAGAGCATAGGGATTGGCATTTGAAAGGAGAGGTAGACGTATACGCAGTAAGCTACGGTTCTTGTTGTAACAAATCCTTAATTTAAAATAATATTGGCAACAGCTAAACACATGCAAAAAATACTATTCTATAAAACCTTATTATCTCCTTAGCCTTTATTTATCTATATGGACCCCACATAGATGAAAAAAGGCTACAGAAGAGGCTTCCATTCCAACCGAATACACCAGGGGCCCTAGTCTGGTATTACAATAGTGTCAGAATGTCATAATGATCGATTTTGACAAGTGTCGTAATTTACTAATAAAATCGCGTCATTATCCTTTATTTTGTCTCTTTATTTTCTCGGTGGTAGGCCACATCGGCTGCCGGCAGAAGTTACCACCCACCACACAAAAAAGCCTTGCCGCTAAGCGATTCGTCGTGTTCCGACATGATGTCTGGTGAAGCCGTACGAAGGACGGGTCTGAGCAGTTGTGTTGCGATATGTGCCGGGTACGATGCGCCTAATGCTGTTGTGTTGGGAGTTTGGTCGTGGAGGGTCTTCAGATCAATCTCCCTTTGGCGCAGCATCGTTGGTCGTGTTGTTGGGTTTAACATTGCATCACCTCGCTCAACTGCCGTCTTCCTTCCTATTCGCTCAGTTTTTCTGAGTGAATAGGCTCTTAATAAACTAGCACGCTTTACCATCAACGATCGCATCACTGCTTACCATCAGGCGGGATTGCGGTCAAGCGCTAGTTTATAATTACTAAAAAAAAAAAAAAAACACGTGACTAAAAAAATTAAAAATGTCGAATTGAAATTTTAATAAAACATATCCACAGACAAACATAACAAGTCAATCAATTATACATAAGTACGTCAATAGATATATAAACTAATGTCAGATATGATAACTAGAAAAAAAAAATTATAATCTGATCTGTGCGGCTGTCATTATTTTAGCCAAGAGCCACTCTGAACAACCTCTATAATATATTTTGATAAGACACCAATGCAATATGACGTCATAATTTTCGACTGTATTAAATACTTATTTAAACACAAATACATCGGAACAATAAAACTAAGTTCATTAGTGATGTCGAGTTAATTGTATTCATTAATTAATTATTCACTCATTCGCCTTTTCGTTCACACTGCTGGTCACGAAAAAACTAAATGGATTACGTGGGGTTAACAGTGTAGAATACGTCATGGATTTTAATTTACCAGAATTGAATTAAGTCTTTTCGTTGAAATTATTCAAAGTTTTTGATGACTAGCAATTGACTTTAACTTTACGCTGAAGGTGAGAGATTGTCTTACTAAAGACAAGTTTTTACTGAAAATACTTGGAAGAGCTACTGCCATAAGAGACCTAATGAAGGGTTATCTTCCTTTGTCCCTTAAGAAAATACTCATCGTCGTATGCATATTTCCCTTCCCCACATATGTAAGGTGCTCAAACAAGCCTTTTATTCAGACAGCATCATCATCATTAACCTTTTCTATCGTCCCACTGCTGGTCACAGGCCAATGCGCAATGATGATGCGATCAATGTGCCCCTCATAATGGCAAGCATTATCAGGCTCAGAAGGAGATAGCAACATGAACTGGAGTCGTTCAGGTTTGGTCCAGCAATGTGTAGAGGGAAATGGAATGATAGCAGTTTTGTTTGCTCTGCAGGTAGCCATCACAGATTTTTAATAATAAAACCTGCGACTTCTGGATGCTTACCGAGATGACGTTTAATAGAAAATCATGGAAAAAATTACATGTTGTGCCGATCGCAAATAAATTAGGATAAGGAAAGTCCAAAAAAACCATTGTTGAAATCTGTCATTCGTCATGTCGTCGGATCATTGATTTTTTCAAAAGCAGTTTGTCGAAAGTCGATGTTTTTAAAATATAAATTATAAACAAGTGCTTGGCCGCAATCTCGCCTGATGGTAAGCAGTGATGCAATCGGTGGTGATAAAGCGCGCCAGTTTCACTTTAACGTAGTTAGTAAAAAGCTAGACGGATGTTTGATTTAGTCCGACTATACGCACCTATTTATGTCCATGTTTTTCATCTAACTGTAAGTATTACATGCTTGTAAAATTAGAATGATAGATATTTTTCTAAACAACTGAAATTAACTAAAAGCCACCAGTTTTTTTGGCTGAAAATAGGACACCTTCAGCCACAAACCTGACCATGTCCTTAAATAACCATCATAGTTCACACGACGAAAACGAAATTCATAAAATGTAAAGTTCTTTGGCGATCGGTTCATCGAACATTCCCACCGCCTCCATAGCTGCGAGACATTTCCTCTCGTGTATAAAACGCGAGACTCTTTGAGCGTACATTCAATTACTCGTTCGTTGAGTGTCAAAGAGCTTTCGGTGTCGTGTGTCGTTTAATCCTCAGCACTAAACGGTTCAGTCGAGCTAGCTTTTAAAATTTCTTATAATACACACTCTTGCATATTCCCTTAATGTAAAATCTAAGGAGAGATTTTAAATTTTACGCCAACAACACTTTGTAGGTAGGTACTCATGGTGAATGTTTATTAAAATCTGCATCGCCTTGAATAAGTGCAGGTATTAGCTACGTTCAAGTTATCATGAATAATGTAAAGTTGTGAATTAAACTGTTTACAATCTGCTCAGTTTACGAGCGTCCCAAGAAATTATTCATGAATTCTTCCTCTTGAAGTGGTGTTATGCTGGAAAACGCATCAAAGAGGCTTAAAGGCTTAGATCCCTTTGTAGTGACCGAAGGATGTAGGTCTTGAGAATTATATCCATCGGTTCTGTTAAATGTCCTCAATATGTTCTGATCGTGTTTCGTTTAACCGAACGTGGTTGAATATCAACATTTTATAGGAACTTTGCAGCCGTACCACTGCAACCCAGTTACCGGTATAATAAATTATTCATGAGATATGTAGTTTAAGGCCGAATAAAGAATGACGAATGTTCAGTAAGACAAATTTTGCAACTTTGTGTGTACTGAGATCGTTAGTTTTTCACATTCATGAACGGGGTCCTATCGGGGACTTTGTCCAATGGAGACTCCATTGGACAAAGTCCCCGATAGGACCCCGTCTTTGATAGTTTCATACTATAATTAAATATTATCACCTTTGGTACTGGATTTTTTTAAAAGGCAGGTTTTCACTTTAAAATTCTGTCGTTCTCTGAGTGAATTCACAAGAAGTACATTGTTTGTACTTGTAATTTATCCATTTTGACAAAAAGTTTTGTCAACTCTTTATCTGATCGTTAGAATTTGTTTTTAATTAATAGAATACTGCTTTTTCAAATCGCGATTAGAAAAAACAGTATTATTACTGTGTTATTTATTATGTTTAGATATAAATATATTCATTTCACTATGCGTAATGTTGATAACAAAACAAATTGATTCCCATTTATACGCTCACCACTGTAACAAACCGTCTATCACTTCTTGTACCTGGGATCCTTGAAACAAAGTGCCTAAAATATCTTGGAGTCTTTGTTCACAACACACTATCCTATACACAACATATTGAAAGTTTGGTTACAAGAGTACGTAAACTTATGTTTGTATTCAAAAAACTGCGCTCCATTGCAGACACCAACTTAGTAAAACAAGTTTATTTTGCTCTATGTCAATCTATACTCCAGTATTGCATAACTTCATGGGGTGGAACATCAAAATCTATCCTTCTCTCCCTGGAACGTGCACAAAGAGCTGTTCTAAAAGTAGCAAATTCTCTGCCTTTCCTTTTCCCTACATTCCAGTTATTTAAATCCTGCAAAGTTTTGTCAGTTCGGCAAATTTATATACTGCACATAATACTAAAACAGCATGCTACGCTTACTTACAACGCTAATATAATTAACAAAAGGCGGAATGATATAGTGTGCAGCTCAACCTCTATCTCTAAATATGAATTTACACACAAATTCTATACGTTCTTAAGGTCCTTTTTATACAATAGATTAAATAGAGTATTAAATATTTATAATTTGAATTATTTTAGCTGTAAGAATGTTGTTTCTAATAATCTACAAGGTTTGTCATTTGAGCAGACTGAAGACCTACTTACAGCATGTAAATAAATTTAGCAATAACCATTACTTTAACAGACTAATAATACTATGTAAGCAATAGGATACTAATAATAACACTGTATACTTCCGTTGTGTCCAAGATTTTTACGTCCTACTTTTATTGTTTTATTGTCAATTTATTGCAAAATAAAAAAAAAATAATAAGCACTTTTACGCCTGAAGCACAGGTTCTACCTAGTTCAGGCAAATTAGACATCAGTGCTATTTCGAATTAAGAAAATCATTATACAAATTATGTACAAAGTTGAGAAATAAACAATTTATTATTTAAACAATTTAACTTTAAGTAAGTATAGCCTACTTTTGTCTCATCATGTTTTTATTTTATTTTTTTTTATGTTTCTGTTCCGCGGCAATCTGTTAACGTTTTCTTCAAGAGCGCTCTCTTAGTGTTAAGTGGTAAATATTTTATGTAGACTCTGTATGTCACTTCTTTTAGCCGGGTATGCTGAAGATCGCCTTCTCCACTCAGAGCATGCGTTATGGTAGATGTAAGAAGATAAATAAAATAAAATTAGCAATGTTATTTATTTAATCAATACCTTTATTAGGGGGTGTGTTGAAAGCACATTATGACAACATAGCCAGTATTTAATGCCAGAAATAATAAAGGTAATCGTCAAATAAACCCGTTTAGTGAAACTTCGTACCTTGTTTTCCATTCTCATTAACTTTTACGCATTAAAACAAGCTCAGGCGCAATTTTTAAAACGTATAATATCATTTTAAATTTTAAAAATACCTATAAAATCCTTTCGTTTTTGAGTCGTTTTCTTATCTACACTAATCTATACTAATATTATAAAGATGAAAGATTTGTATTTTTGTATGTAACGAATAAACTCAAAAGTACTGGACCGATTTTATAATTTTTTAAGCTATTGCATAGCTTCTATCGTGGGCCTTGAGCGCGGGGACCGAATCCAGAAATTCCGTAACGAAAAAACCTCACGCTCCCCATCGTCTAACGTCGTTTCAGTTCGGCAGTCTTCGGCACGGTATGTTTGTGTGCGTGCGACTACATCTTTTGAAAACAATTTATAGATTTTCAAAAAGAGCATGCATATTGCAGGGCGCGAACTCAGGCCTACACACTTGCCATGTTACTGATAGTCGCAATGTGCTAAACTTGCGATTAATTTTCTCTCTGAAATAGGTCTTCTATAGAGATATGTCATAGACGTCATCGACGTTGTCATGGCTACCTTAAAAACTTTTCATATAATTAATTATTAAGTACTTTTATTCAAATTAATTTAGTAGTGTTTTTATAAAATAGCTTTTTTTTTAACGGAAAAGCTAAGATGAATGTCATGCTAATTTTTCATTGGACTTTTAAATTATTTATAGTGTTGTTTACTAAATAAAAGCGCGTGATTTTATAGAGTAAAAAGTGCTCACGCGACCGTTTTTTTCAATTGTTGCAAGAATTCAAAAGACTGTCTTTAAATAGTGTTCAGACGATTGCTCAAAGTGTATTAGATTTCATTAGTAATAGAAATGGCATTTCAATAATGACTTTCAACTGCCAGTCTAAATAGTCATAAATACGATTTACAAGATTCAGTTACGAGACAAACAAATGTGTTACTTTTTACCGAAACTTGCATGACGCATGATAATCCAATTGAAATACCTAATTTTAATTGTATTGTTCAGTTTTTTTTTTTTTATTAAAATATAAACCAGCGCTTGACCGCAATCCCGCCTGATGGTAAGCAGTGACGCAATCGTTGATGGTAAAGCGCACTAGTTTATTAAGAGCCTATTCACTCTAGCCTTGAAGACACTCAAATTGTAGTCCGACGGAAACACCGCCGCCGGCAGATTGTTCCAGTCCCTCGATGTACGCGGTATAAAGGACGAGGCGAAATGCTTCGTCCGGATCGTTGAGGTGTTAATAACATAAGGGTGGAAACTCGCCGTACGACGGGTCGTCCGATGGTGGAACGGAGATGGGGGAATTAAATCGTGCAATTCCCTCGCACACTCCCCAGAATGTATCCTATAGAACACCGAAAGGCTGGCTACTCTACGCCTCAGTTTCAGCGAGATACTGTTTCAAAAGGTGGGGTAGCTATTTTCTGTACTGTTTTTACTTTTTGTTTATCACTTTTCTTTTACTGTGTTTTCAAATGCAATATGTTTAGTAATATTTTTTTTTTTTTTTCTGAACAATATCAGCTTACCAGAATGTCATTCTAGTGGCAGAACACTGACTCCTAAGTCACAGGTAATTCCTAGTTTGGGAGTCAGGGTTTCAACGTTTGTGCGCCTTTAATTTTAGCTAGATATTAAGCTTCTCTGTAAGGTTTTGCACCAATAAACATTATTATTATTATTATTATTAGCTATTTACCAAAATAAAAATGATATTACTAATATTATGACTCCGAATATTGAAATAAATATTGCACACGTTAGCGATGTTAATGTTAGGCGCTCAGTTGTTGGAGATATTTGTGCGTGCTTATGCAAACTTAGAAATGGCCTACAAATAGTTATGGTAGCAATTTACATTTCTCCGAATCCAAAATTGGACGAGGTAGAGCATTTTATTCATCGCACTTTACTGGAGTAACTCGAGTGGCTCGAAAATACTTGAAACAAATGGTAATAGATTTCCACTTATCTTGGCTGGCGATTTCAACATTAACTTCGCTGATAAAAAATCAGAGCGGTTGACAACTTTTCTATCAAAACATTGAATTTGAAAATGAATAATGATCCACAAGAGTCCACAACAAAATATGGGACCACCATTGACGCGGTATTTTCTAGGTATTTAGAGGATATTAAGTCGCAAACTTATGTTTCTTATTTCAGTTATCATAAACCTATAGTTTCAATGATAAATATTCCTGAATAACCAACAGCTACTGTAAGGTAATAAAACCCACATGTATTGTAAAATAATAAAAATATTTTAAATAATATTAACTTTTTATTTATTTAATAAAAGAAAAATTTGTTTTCTTACCGGTCACCACGCTCAAAAGTGTAACTTGAATTAATATCAAAGAAAAAAAATACTGCATAAATAAAATAAATAAATAATTATAATTGCATAAATTGATACAAAATGCTATGCAATAGCTTTACCGCGGCAGTCCCCGAGTGCCACACGTCTTTTTTTTTTCATTAGAATGCTACATTATCAATGAGTAACATAGGCTATATTTAGTACTAGATTACTATAGAAATCTTTATAAATTCTTATTAAAACCAACCGAAGGTATAAAAAAATTAACCATAAAATGTCTTTCATCGCATACGCTGGGAAGAATATTAATGATAGGACAAAAAAATGTTCGACAATATTGTAGAATACATCAATATCTACAAAAAACTTCACGAGACCATATGTCTAACTATTGTAGTTACGTCACTATAACGACTTTTTTACATTTAACAAATTGATAGAAATGCCGATCAAAATCAGACCGTATTATCCATACCATTTACAAATTCTTATCCAAATAAATAATTTAATATTCAAGACTGTCACAATATCCGATGTCCAATATCCTCTTTGAATTATTGAAAACGGACATTTCATTCAAAAGATATCATGAAAATATTATATATTTTATATACATGCCGGCGGCGGTCCGGCTCCTTACGCAGTATACGCAAGCGACATAGGAGTATACCGGCTAATTTTCGAAGCGATTTTGACCAATACAGCATTAATCATTATCCAATTTAATACCTTATATACGTTATTGATTTAATATAGATATTAAAAATTGTAAGGTGTCGCGTTTGCGGCGGTACACGGTGTGGCGTTCACGGCGGTTTTTTATACAACGTTCACAGTGTTTCTGAGGTGTATTTAGTATCAGCATTGCACCCGTGCGAAGCCGGGTCGGGTCACTAGTAAATTATCTTTTTATTATTTTTTTTTAATAAAAAATATAAATTTAATTACTATAATTAGTCGTAATTGTTAATGGTAAAGCACGCTAGTTTATTAAGAGCCTATTCACTCAAACCTTGAAGACATATAAATTGTAGTGCGACGGAAACACCTCCGCTGGCAAATTGTTACAGTCCTCGATGCACGCGGTAAAAAGAAAAAACGAATCGCTTCGTTCGGATCGTAGTAGTATCAACAACGTAAGAAACTCGCCGTACGACGGGTCGTCCGATGATGGAACGAAGATGGTGGAATTAAATTATGCAATTCCCTCGTACCTTTACCAAAATGCATCCTATAGAACACCGACAGGCTGGCTACTCTCGCCTGTGCTCCAGGCTTTGGAGATCGTTTTGAGCTAATTCTGGGTTGCCTATTAGCCTCTACGGATTTTAGATTTTGGTGACCCAGGTTTAGTATAAAACAGTCTCCAAAGCCTGGAACACAGTCAAAGAGTAGCCAGCTTGTCGGTGTTCTATAGGATGCATTTTGGAGAGTGTGGGTGGTGGCCTAGTGGTTAAAACACCAGCCTCTCAAGTATGAGTGTGCAAGTTCGATTCCAGGTCAGGCAAGTACCAATGTAACTTTTCATCATGTAGTTTCTAAGTTCTATCATGAACACCAAAGACTGATTACAAGGTGAAGGAAAATATCTTGAGGAAACTTGGACTTTAAGTCTGAAATCGCCAACCCACATTGAGCAAGCGTGGTTGATTACTCTCAATCCTTCTCTGTATGAGAAGAGACCTGTGCCCAGCAGTGGGACGATAAAAGTTTGATGATGAATTCCCCATCTCCGTTCCATCGTCGATCGACCCGTCGTACGGCGAGTGTCCACCCTTACGTTGTTGACACCACTACGATCCGGACAAAGCGTTTCGTCGTTCGCCTCATCTTTTATACTGCGTACATCGAAGGACTGTAACAATTTGCCATCTGTGGTTTATCTGCCTGACTACAATTTTAGCATCTTCAAGACTAGAGTGAATATGCTCTTAATAAACTAGCGCGCTTTACTATCAACGACTGCATCAGTGCTTACTATCAGGCAGGATTGCGGTCAAGCACTAGTTAATAATTAAAAAAAAAAATGTTGTGAACGTCTTAAAACGAAAATTGATCTTCTGACCTCAGTCCCGATGTGTAAAAAATACCTTAATTTTTTCCATCCCCCTTCAATTTAGACAAGTTATTGGCATTGATTGTCGTCTTGATAAGTTTATGGCTATATTTAGTATACAAAAAATAAGTGCATTTTTTGTGTCTAAAAAATAAGTACATTTTCTATTCTTTCATATATTTTTTTGTCTTTATCCTCATGTAGGGTTACTATCGTACGCATCTATATAATACTTCTACTGATTATACACTAGATAATAATGTGTGTTATGTCAGGCTTTTACTGATGAAATTAAGGTTTTGTCTTATTTTCTAATATCAATGATATAGAAAGAAAAATATCCTTAAAATTATATCATCTAATGAGAAAGGGAATTACTACTTTTGACTAAAATTGGAAACAACTTGCCATTGAAGTTTATTTATTTATTTATTCTTTATTGTACACCAATCAAACATCGAATAAAATACATTGAACACAAAACATACAATGGGCGGCCTTATCGCTCTTGCGATTTCTTCCAGGCGACCAAAGAATTTACAGATTCTCCTGAACCACAAATCGGACTGTCGTTGGTGCAAACATTATTATTACAATATACTAAAGTAGAGACACAAATACATACATATACATACATAAATACATAGATACTTTAATAGTATAATTAGCCATAAAGTGTTTGTTTAACAAGATCATAACGACAAGTAGTGTTCCCTCACAAGTCTCTTGAATTCCTATTGTGCGCGTTTAATTTCAATTGGCAATGCATTCCACAAACGAGAGGCCTGAACAGTGAAAGATTTATCAAGGAAAGTTGTGGAAGGCACAGGCATTTTGAGCTTTAAGTTCTCTGATGACCTTAACGATTTAGTATGTTAGTTGGACAGAAATTGAAAGCGATTCTTGAGATAAAGAGGGGTGAAAGGAGAAAAAAGCACATTATATAGAAGGGAAAGAATATGAGCATTCCGACGAAGGCGAATTGGTAACCACTTGAGCTTCACACGAAATTCGGATACCTCGGTCATATTTACGCAGAACTAATATGAACCTTATACAAACATTTTGAAGTCGCTCAAGCTTATCTAGTTGGTCTTGGGTAAGATCAAGATAGCTGACATCAGCATAGTCAAGGATGGGTAGAAGAAGTGATTGTGCAAGTTCAATATTGGTGGTAGTCGGTAGGAAATTACGTAATCTCTTCAGAGACGCTGCGGATGCAAATAGCTTGCGGCTAACTTCTTGCAGCTGGGAAGTCCAAGAGAAATTTTTTTCAATACATATTCCCAAGTTCTTAACTTTGTCACTAAAGGGAACCACTGAGTTTTCAAAAGAAACTTGAGGTAGGGCCGTCCAATCGATTCTAGAGACCTTCCTAGAACTGCCCACGACTATAACCTGCGTCTTTATGGGGTTGACCAAAAGCCCATATCTTTTGCTCCAGTCACATATGCGAGTCAGATCACGATTGATCGTTAATATGGCCTCAGATAGATTTCCAAGAGGTGCTCGTGAGTAAATGTAATAATCTTCTATGCCTATTATTAGTATAATAATAATGTACTACACATATTTATTACATACGAACTACTTAGTCGCTGAATACGATTTAAGCCTGGAGCAAAATCAAAAATCAAAATCAAAGCATTTATTTCAAATAAACCAGTTACAGGCACTTTTGAATTGTCAGAAGGTCGGTCAGTCAGTAAGGTGAAGCTAGTCGCCCATTCCAAAGAGTAGGTATCTATGGAGTAGAACGGGCAAGAAACTCCATGGACACTCTTTTAAATTATCAAGCTATTGATACAAATATTTGATTACATCATTCATTTTGAAATCAATCGTGTGAGAACGATGCAGAAACATATTGTACGCTGAGAGCGTCCATTATGGAAAAAAAACAACAATTCAGAATTTAAAATACGCCGTAGCAGCTAAGAGATGACCAGTCCCCTCTGACTGCGTCCGTTCACGAACATGACGTATGGATCAGCATCATTCAGCTCAACCATATTGAAGGGAACCTAATGACCCAACACACACGCCACCACCAGCGAGACATTTGAGTGAGCATGACATACTCTCAACAGCCATAGCACTATCAAGTCAATAAACGACTAACCCAACAAATAGATGCTTTACAGCAAGTAGATCGTGCTCACACGTGTTCCATGCAATTATACAATACTAAGAAATTGAATTTACACAATGCAAAGACAGTTCTGTCCAAGGTTCAGCAGCTCCAACAGTGTTCCCGAAAGCTAAGTTTAGCTCCTGTGTAGCTGCACCAGTGCCGAATACCCCTGTCAGCGATGCAATTCCGTATAGTTCTTGCAATTCACGAACGCGCGTGGCTCTTAGTTGTGTGCAAGTCGTATCTGTATACGTGTAAATGTGTGCGTGCGCAGAGATGCGCTACGGTTAGCATACAAATAATCAATGTTAAAATTATTTTTTCTTTGAAACCAACAATGATAATAAAACAAATATTTTAATAGTAAGTTTTATTAAAATTAATTATTATTCATCGTCAGAAGTGTCACTATCTTCAAACTCTTCAGTGTCGCTATCAGTTGATTCTAAATTAATCGTTAACTCGAAGTCCAAATCAATATTAAATTTTGTAAAGTAGTCATATTTTGTCCGATATTTTTAGTTGCAATTTTATTTTTTAAAATCCCCCAGATATTTTCGATACAGTTCAACTCAGGGTGATAGGGCGGCAAACGTAGTATTTCAAAATTCTTGCTTTTAACTATTTCGTCGATTTTTGTTTTCATTTCGTGATCATTTTGAATTGTACTTCGAATCAAATTAGTGTCGAAATTATCAAAATAAAATTTGCTACTTCTTTTACGACGTTTTTTCATTGGTGAAAGAAACTTGGCAGATGTAGAGGGCATCTCTTTTTCTTCTTTCAAAATAGAAGAAGAAGAAGTACGTTCACTGACCCCTGTTGCTTCGGCGGTTCGTTTTCTTACGTTAGCCAAAGGACTCAAATCACAATTATCATTATTATTCGCCTTCATGAAATTATATTCTTCTTGAAGAAAATGAAAAACTCTGGCGATAATTGCACGACCCTACAAATAATAAAGATAATACAATGTTCATGATCGTTGATCCATACAAAAAGTTTAATATTAAATTAAAGCTAGAAATACATATTTAAATAACTCACCTCACTACGAATAATTTTTCGCTTTTTATCGGTATTGGACATGCTGACGGTACTTCGTGGCGGATAGCGACGTAAAAACAATAAGCACAAGTGACCTGAGCGGGCGACCGCTCGCTACTGAACGCTCCGTCAGGCACACACACTAACGCATTGTGCATGTACACAACATACCACAAGCAAGAGTCACGCGCGCTCGTAAATTGCAAGAACTATAACGTATAATATGCCTGGCTACATAGTGTGTACTGGCTTTGAGTTAAAAAAAAAAAAAATTGCAAATTTAAACAACAAGAGGAAAAATCAAAGAACAATCAGTGTAAGCATAGAAATCGGACGCAGCTCAAGCCCAAGCCTTTTTGTCGTCAATATAATCTTTAACACTATATAATGCTTTCTGACACAACTTACGTTTAATGAAGGATTTGAATTTATTCAGGCTCAGATCTTGAACCACCTCTGGAAGTCTATTGTAAAAATGTATACATTGGCATCTAAAAGAGCCACCTATTTTTTTGAGCCTTGTTGTAGGTACAATAAATTTGTGCTTGTTCCTAGTATTTATATTATGGACATCACTGTATTTTTTATACAATTTTATATTGAGCACAGGCCAAGAGTAGCCAACTTGTCGGTGTTCTATAGGATGCATTTTGGAGAGTGTGCGATGGAATTGCATGACTTTAATAATTTTTAATTTATAAAAAAAAAGACTTTTGAATTTGATTTACCTTTGAATTTAGATAGGCAAAGGTATAGAAAACTATAATAAATAATAAATTAAACAAAACTCACCGTTACCAAAACTTGTTGATTCGGTTTTATAAGCAAGGGACGTATATTTTCGGTCCTAACATGGGTCGAGAGACAGCTGACGCAACCACAGGCATAATAACAGGTTCAACTCTTGAGTTGGGACTTTTAATATCGCCTTAGTGTTGTCAACACCCTCGTTTTGCAGACTACCCGTAATTCGACGGAACGTGAGTACACTATGTGAATTCACTTATAGATGTCAGATTATTGACAGGTGATATTGATAGATAAAGATCTGGTGATCATTTGATTTGGTTATGGTTTTGCTGACATGTCGACCGCAATATACGTATAATGAAATAAGATAGAATTCATATTCACCTGTGCTAATGCTCGGTTCTCATACAGTTGATAGCGTAATCATTATATTGATCAAAACATTTTTAACCTTATCGGGCACAGCGTAGATCCGCTAGTACAGAGGAAGATGATCACTGAGTAATTAACGTAACACATTTTAATTGTAGTTTAGTAGTTAGCAAGTTACAGACATGAATTTTAGTAATATTTTTTTAAACGATGCCCAATACTGGGAATTACTCCTATATCGTGGCTGGTCATAGAAATGTTTGCTACGTGTAGAAATCAAACCCGCGATACGCAACGCAGCAGTCAATCGCGAACCGCGAACCGCGAACCGGACCGTTTTAATTTAATTATAAAATGCTTGACAATTATCAATTCTAAAGCGAATTAATTTGAATCGATATCATTTAAATCTCTTAGAAATAATAGTTATGCGTTTATTGATCTAAAACATACATAGATAAAGTTTGCAGATACATGGCAAGCCTTCAAAACTGACAATAGACACAAGGAGAGAGAAAAAGAATGAAAGTAATGGGGTATTTGACTAAAAAAAAAAAACTAATTAGTCTGTCAGTCAGACTGCCAAAAAATACAAGATACGTATTTTTACTTTTTTCATATAAACAAAGAATGAAGACGACACAATGCGTTGAAAACTCGTGTGACGTCACTGCAAGTTACACTTTTTAACGCGCCACCAGCCACCACTCCTGATCTTTGATGCCTTTTATATTTGTCAGTTTTTATTGATTTGATAAAACAAAATATACGTATCCAATATTTTTCTATAATCTGAATGACGGACTAAATAGAATCATTTTTTTTTTTAAACAGGAAACATCTTTCTTGTCTATATAACAAAACAATACACCTAAACTAGGTCACTAACTACTAAATACCTGTATCTTAGGAGAGAGTGATTCGATTCGAATGAACTGAACTGCACGTTCATGTTGGACCTCCTCCTCCTTTGCCATCACTGCTTCGCAGAAGGAGGTGATGGTAACCGTGGTCTGGACCAGGGCCGGACGTGAGAAATCGCTGCCATGAAGACATGGCAGTGTTCTATCCAAGCCGGGCAGACCCCACCGTGTCCTCAGGGCGATCCCCACAGTGTTGACACCTTGGTGTTTCCTCCCGCTTTATCCGAAACTGGAACTTCCCAAAATCAGCATTTCCGGTGAGGACCTGCGTCAGGCGAAAGGTAAGAATGCCGTGGCGGCTCTCTAGCCACTCCTCAAAGAAGGGACTTACTGCCGCTATTGTGGCGTGACCAGCAATGGATTGCGACAATCGCACTCTCCATGTTGCCACGAGATCCCATCGGAGCTCTGTCCGTCGTACCGCAATTTCTCGAGGCAGCGGAGTTATGTCCCGACGTTTTGCTTCTTCTCGCTACTCCCACATGTGGGCAAGGGCTCTTTGGCCCCCAGATCCCATGGCGATTCTTGTTGGATCCTTGGTTTTGAGTGTCGATGTTATTATACCAGATAACTTTGAGTAATTTTTGAAAAAATTACACTGTTATTGGAATGCGAAATTTCTTAAAAAATATTTTGAGAATTGCGTTTTAAATGTCAATCCAAGCATAAGTCAGTTACGTAACACAAAATAATACGAAAACACGTTTTTCAGGACTGCATACCCAACAAACAGACATACAGATGGACTGTGACCCTGTCCATCGATCTGTTTGTAACCTAAAATGTTAACAACTGAATTAAGTCTCCTTCTTCTTCTTCTTCATCTCAGCGTTAATCCTAGTCGCATCCGAAGCTCTTATTTTTGCTTTACCAGTTCTAACTGCTGATTTTGGCGAAACTTCGATATTTTCCGTGAAGCGACTGCCGTCTGACCTCCACAACCCGAAGGCGATATCGAAGCATTGCAGTTAGACCAATTGTTGGACTTTTGAGGGCTCCAACAACCCGTAACGACTGCCACTAGATGTTCTTATGGCAACCGGGACCAACGGCTTAACGTGCTTTCTGAGGCACGACCAGACCAGTGCAAATATTCATATTCATGCATACAAATATTTTCACTGCGCGGGGATCGAACCCGCGCCTTCTTGCGCAGCGGCCGCGTTCGCCACCGCTACGCCACGGAGGCTGTCGACAACGACTGAATTAAGTATCTATTTTTATATTGTCTATAATGTACCCTTAGCACACGATTCGACTCGCACTTGGCCGTTTTATTAGATACTTGCGGTTTATTTGACTCTAATTTCAGACAACGTTCGCCATAAAAATGTGTACCTACTTACGGCCCAAAACATAGACCCTCTAGCCTAGTTTTAATATTAAGTTTTGCTAACATTAATACCTTGTCTGCAAAAGCAAGACCATATAAAACGGGTCAGACACAAATATCCCTCTGGGACGCAGGTTGAATATTTGGGTATTTCAGACCTTTTCCCCCAGCCTTACATTCCCGCACCCAAAATTTCATTACTATCCATCGCTTCGGCGAGGGATGTTTGAGTAACAAACAAATAAACAGACTTTCGGGTTTATATTAGTTAGGATTTGTTATGCTCCATCTAGGTTTTTCGCTTTTATGATGAACAGAGTTTTTGACATGGAATTAAGGCATACTTGTTAATCCTCTCTGGGAAACTGATCGGGAGTGTGTGTCTAGTGGCGAATCGCGGGAGGCTTATTGAATGATATTTACTTGCGCTGATTTAGTTGTTCTTGTATTTTATATATTAAAAACTAGTACTTGACCATAATCCCACCTGATGGTAAGCAGTGATGTAAGTATGAGAATCAATCTTGGTGGTGGAGCGCCTTGATAACACTTAAATAATCAGGCGAGAAGAATGCCGCAGGGAAATAATTTACCTAAAGTTGTTCAAGCCCTTTGATGTAGGCTGTATAAAAATTTGTAAGCTAATTTGTACAAAATCAGCCCTTAATGATCACACTGGCACACAGGCTTCTTCTCTTCAAAAGGGAGTGAGCTCTAATCCATAACGCAGGCCCAGTGCTGAGCGTAGTTGGTAAATATCCCATGTATATTTTTTTTTGGTTCCTTCCTTCCTCCTTCATCAGTTTTGAGAGCCGTAGTGATGTTTTTTTTTTAAATTAAATTATAAACTAGCGCTTGACCGCAATCCCGCCTAATGATAAGCAGTGACGCAATCGTTGATGGTAAAGCGCACTAATTTATTAAGAGCCTATTCACTATTCAGCCTTAAGCTAGAATGAAAAGGCTCTTATTAAACTAGTGAAACTAGGGCAAATTGTAGTCCGGCGGAAACACCGCCGCTGGCAAATTGTTCCAGTCCCTTGATGTACGCGGTATAAAGGAGAAGGCGAAACGCTTCGTCCGTGTCGTAGTGGTGTTAACAACATAAGGGTGGAAACTCCCGATGGTGGAACGGAGATGGGGGAATTAAATCATGCAATTCCCTCGCACACTGTCCAAAATGTATCCTATAGAATAACTTACACAAAGTTAAGCGCCTGCCAAATCATCTTATCACTTACCAGGTGGCCTCTACTGCTGTCACTTGTATGGAGGTGTTAAAACTGGCACAAGTAGTCACGTGACTTTCTGATATGTGAATAGCGGAAGGAGCAATAGATGCGGGAGGTCGGTTTACGCTGTTCTCACGTGGTTTTCTTCGGTGTGGCTTGAAAACATATTTATGTGAAAGATTTATTTGTGTACCATGGGGAAATGACTTAATCGTATACCGTGACGGTAAACAGCATGATGCTTTTATTATACCGTAACGCTGTGACGCTCTTTTTGAAGTTTCACATCAGAGAGGCATCCGGTGATGGCCTTCTTACATTTCTTAATCAGTAAACAGTAAACTTTCCTTATCTTATAGATTACAAGGTCGCCCAATGCCCTGATTTTACCAAGGAATAGCAAGCAGTATTTCAAAAGCTACAATTGCCGATTGCATGACTTTTTCCGCGGCAAAGTGCATGCGGGTCAAAAGCCAAAAAGAAACCCTAAAAATCTAACCAAATGCTAATGAAAAATATACATAACATACGTATTCAGCCTTTAATGTTCCCACTCCTGGGCCACAGGCCTCCTCAGAGGGAGTGGGCCGTAATCTACCCGCGGGTTGGTAGATTTCACATTTTTCCGAAGTTTTGACTCCAGGACATGTCGGTTTCTCACGATGTTTTCCTTCGCCGTTTTGAGAGCAGTGGTAATTAATTAATTTATACAAAGTAAAGTGCCTGATAGAGTTCGAACCGATAACTTACAACTTCTAAGTCGTGCCCGATACCACTAGGCCACCGCTGCTCATAAGAATATGTCATAGGCATATATTATCAGGAAACTTAATCGCCCTTATCCTTACTAATATTATAAATGGGAGAGTGAGTTTGTTTGTTTTTTCCGCTTTCACGCCGTAACTACTGAAACGATTGCTTTGAAATTTTGCAGACGTAAAGTTAGGAGTCCGGGTTAAATAATAGGGTACTTTTATCCCTGAATAATTTAATATTCAAAAAATCTAAAAATCACGATATAATCGAACTCCACGCGGGCGTAGCCGCGGGCGGAAAGCTAGTACAGTAATAAATTTAAGTGTCCTCGAAATTAAAGGACGTCTCTTGATTGCAAACAATATTCAATCATTGTATTTTAATGAATAGCCAAAACCATCTGCGTCCGCGTAATTATATATTAAAATTTTAAATTAAAAATTCAGGAACATAAAACACTTTTTGCTACCGAACGTGATCATTAAAACAAAACAAGTATATCAGTTCGAAGCCCATTAGTGCACAATTTCAGTGAAAAATAAAGAACGAAATATATCGAATGTTCTCATAAAATATTCTATGCAACCTCGTACTTTGCAATTTCCATAAAAAATATGAAGCAACTCGAGTTATGTTTGCGTAAATAATCAGGCGAGAAGAATGCCGCAGGGAAATAATTAACCTAAAGTTGTTCTAGCCCTTTGATGTAGGCTGTATAAAAATTTGTAAGCTAATTTGTACATAATCAGCCTTTAATGATCACACTGGCACACAGGCTTCTTCTCTTCAAAAGGGAGTGGGCTCCAACCCATAACGCAGGCCCAGTGCAGAGCGTAGTTGGTAAATATCCCATGTATTTTTTTTTTGGTTCCTTCCTTCCTCCTTCACCAGTTTGAGAGCTGTAGTGATGTTTTTTTTTATTAAATTATAAACTAGCGCTTGACAGCAATCCCGCTTGATGGTAATCAGTGACGCAATCGTTGATGGTAAAGCGCACTAATTTATTAAGAGCCTATTCACTATTCAGCCTTAAGCTAGAGTGAAAAGGCTCTAAATAAACTAGTGCAACTAGGGCAAATTGTAGTCCGACGGAAACACCGCCGCTGGCAAATTGTTCCAGTCCCTTGATGTACGCGGTATAAAGGAGGAGGGGAAACGCTTCGTCCGTGTCGTAGTGGTGTTAACAACAAATGGGTGGAAACTCCCGATGGTGGAACGGAGATGGGGGAATTAAATAATGCAATTCCCTCGCACACTGTCCAAAATGTATCCTATAGAATAACTTACACAAAGTTAAGCGCCTGCCAAATCATCTTATCACTTACCAGGTGGCCTCTACTGCTGTCACTTGTATGGAGGTGTTAAAACAGGCACAAGTAGTTACGTGACTTTCTGATATGTGGATAGCGGAAGGAGCAATAGACGCGGGAGGTCGCTTTACGCTGTTCTCATGTGGTTTTCTTCGGTGTGGCCTCAAAACATGTTTATGTGAAAGATTTATTTGTGTACCATGGGGAAATGACTTAATCGTATACCGTGACGGTAAACAGCATGATGCTTTTATTATACCGTAACGCTGTGACGCTCTTTTCGAAGTTTCACATCAGAGAGGCATCCGGTGATGGCCTTCTTACATTTTTTAATCAGTAAACAGTAAACTTTCCTTATCTTATAGATTACAAGGTCGCCCAATGCCCTGATTTTACCAAGGAATAGCAAGCAGTATTTCAAAAGCTACAATTGCCGATTGCATGACTTTTTCCGCGGCAAAGTGCATGCGGGTCAAAAGCCAAAAAGAAACCCTAAAAATCTAACCAAATGCTAATGAAAAATATACATAACATACGTATTCAGCCTTTAATGTTCCCACTCCTGGGCCACAGGCCTCCTCAGAGGGAGTGGGCCGTAATCTACCCGCGGGTTGGTAGATTTCACATTTTTCCGAAGTTTTGACTCCAGGACATGTCGGTTTCTCACGATGTTTTCCTTCGCCGTTTTGAGAGCAGTGGTAATTAATTAATTTATACAAAGTAAAGTGCCTGATAGAGTTCGAACCGATAACTTACAACTTCTAAGTCGTGCCCGATACCACTAGGCCACCGCTGCTCATAAGAATATGTCATAGGCATATATTATCAGGAAACTTAATCGCCCTTATCCTTACTAATATTATAAATGGGAGAGTGAGTTTGTTTGTTTTTTCCGCTTTCACGCCGTAACTACTGAAACGATTGCTTTGAAATTTTGCAGACGTAAAGTTAGGAGTCCGGGTTAAATAATAGGGTACTTTTATCCCTGAATAATTTAATATTCAAAAAATCTAAAAATCACGATATAATCGAACTCCACGCGGGCGTAGCCGCGGGCGGAAAGCTAGTACAGTAATAAATTTAAGTGTCCTCGAAATTAAAGGACGTCTCTTGATTGCAAACAATATTCAATCATTGTATTTTAATGAATAGCCAAAACCATCTGCGTCCGCGTAATTATATATTAAAATTTTAAATTAAAAATTCAGGAACATAAAACACTTTTTGCTACCGAACGTGATCATTAAAACAAAACAAGTATATCAGTTCGAAGCCCATTAGTGCACAATTTCAGTGAAAAATAAAGAACGAAATATATCGAATGTTCTCATAAAATATTCTATGCAACCTCGTACTTTGCAATTTCCATAAAAAATATGAAGCAACTCGAGTTATGTTTGCGTAAATAATCAGGCGAGAAGAATGCCGCAGGGAAATAATTAACCTAAAGTTGTTCTAGCCCTTTGATGTAGGCTGTATAAAAATTTGTAAGCTAATTTGTACATAATCAGCCTTTAATGATCACACTGGCACACAGGCTTCTTCTCTTCAAAAGGGAGTGGGCTCCAACCCATAACGCAGGCCCAGTGCAGAGCGTAGTTGGTAAATATCCCATGTATTTTTTTTTTGGTTCCTTCCTTCCTCCTTCACCAGTTTGAGAGCTGTAGTGATGTTTTTTTTTATTAAATTATAAACTAGCGCTTGACAGCAATCCCGCTTGATGGTAATCAGTGACGCAATCGTTGATGGTAAAGCGCACTAATTTATTAAGAGCCTATTCACTATTCAGCCTTAAGCTAGAGTGAAAAGGCTCTAAATAAACTAGTGCAACTAGGGCAAATTGTAGTCCGACGGAAACACCGCCGCTGGCAAATTGTTCCAGTCCCTTGATGTACGCGGTATAAAGGAGGAGGGGAAACGCTTCGTCCGTGTCGTAGTGGTGTTAACAACAAATGGGTGGAAACTCCCGATGGTGGAACGGAGATGGGGGAATTAAATAATGCAATTCCCTCGCACACTGTCCAAAATGTATCCTATAGAATAACTTACACAAAGTTAAGCGCCTGCCAAATCATCTTATCACTTACCAGGTGGCCTCTACTGCTGTCACTTGTATGGAGGTGTTAAAACAGGCACAAGTAGTTACGTGACTTTCTGATATGTGGATAGCGGAAGGAGCAATAGACGCGGGAGGTCGCTTTACGCTGTTCTCATGTGGTTTTCTTCGGTGTGGCCTCAAAACATGTTTATGTGAAAGATTTATTTGTGTACCATGGGGAAATGACTTAATCGTATACCGTGACGGTAAACAGCATGATGCTTTTATTATACCGTAACGCTGTGACGCTCTTTTCGAAGTTTCACATCAGAGAGGCATCCGGTGATGGCCTTCTTACATTTTTTAATCAGTAAACAGTAAACTTTCCTTATAGATTACAAGGTCGGCCAATGCCCTGATTTTACCAAGGAATAGCAAGCAGTATTTCAAAAGCTACAATTGCCGACTGCATGACTTTTTCCGCGGCAAAGTGCATGCGGGTCAAAAGCCAAAAAGAAACCCTAAAAATCTAACCAAATGCTAATGAAAAATATACATAACATACGTATTCAGCCTTTAATGTTCCCACTCCTGGGCCACAGGCCTCCTCAGAGGGAGTGGGCCGTAATCTACCCGCGGGTTGGTAGATTTCACATTTTTCCGAAGTTTTGACTCCAGGACATGTCGGTTTCTCACGATGTTTTCCTTCGCCGTTTTGAGAGCAGTGGTAATTAATTAATTTATACAAAGTAAAGTGCCTGATAGAGTTCGAACCGATAACTTACAACTTCTAAGTCGTGCCCGATACCACTAGGCCACCGCTGCTCATAAGAATATGTCATAGGCATATATTATCAGGAAACTTAATCGCCCTTATCCTTACTAATATTATAAATGGGAGAGTGAGTTTGTTTGTTTGTTCCGCTTTCACGCCATAACTCCTGAAACGATTGCTTTGAAATTTTGCAGACGTAAAGTTAGGAGTCTGGGTTAAATAATAGAGTACTTCTTATCCCGTAAAAATTTAATATTCCAAAAATCTAAAAAGCGCGATATAACCGAACTCCGCGCGGGCGTAGCCGCGGGCGGAAAGCTAGTACAATAATAAATTTAAGTGTCCTCGAAATTAAAGGACGTCTCTTGATTGCAAACAATATTCAATCATTGTATTTTAATGAATAGCCAAAACCATCCGCGTCCGCGTAATTATATATTAAAATTTTAAATTAAAAATTCAGGAACAAAAATACTTTTTGCTACAGAACGTGATCATTAAAACAAAACAAGCATATCAGTTCGAAGCCCATTAGTGCACAATTTCAGTGAAAAATAAAGAACGAAATATATCGAATGTTCTCATAAAATATTCTATGCAACCTCGTACTTTGCAATTTCCATAAAAAATATGAAGCAACTCGAGTTATGTTTGCGTTTATGTTATTTGAGTGAATCTCTTCATGCGCGAAGAGCATCTGCATCAAACAGAAATGCGAAAATGTGACGTCATTAAAATTAGTTCGATTTGAGCATAATATGTTGCGGTTTACGACTTAAGACTACTAAATAATACGAAAATAAGCGTATTTTTGCCAAATAAATGTATGATTGAGTTTTTTACTGCCTTGTTCTGTGTATTTTAAAACAATTATTAGAAATAAGGTTTATCTGGGCAACTGTATCCAGGCTTTGGGTGCCTGAAGACACCACTGAGGTGGCTCTTATTAAAGTAGCCTGGAAGGATTTGGAGGTGGCCTTTGGTAATTCATCAGCGGGACATTACCTTTCCTTTTCTATGGAGGATGAATCAACATTACTCTGCGTTCCTCATACCTATATTGGCTAAATGAAAAAGGTATTGTTTATAATTATATGAACTGGTTACCTTCACGGTATCACCCGCATCAATTTTATAAGCGTAAAATTATCTAGATAAAAAGTCATCATCATCACCATATCAGCGTTAATCCCAGACGCATCCGAAGCATTTTAGCTTTGGAGTTTGAGGTCCGCTTTAACAGTCTAATTGCTGATTTTAGCTAAACTTCGATATTTTCCGTGAAGCGACTGCCGTGTGACCTCTACAACCCGAAGGCGATATCTAAGCATTGCAGTTAAACCAATTGTTAGACTTTTGAGGGCTCCAACAACGCGTAACGACTGCCACTAGATGTTCCTATGGCAACCGGGACTAACGGCTTAACGTGCTTTCCGAGGCACGACCAGACCATTGCAAATATTCATATTCATGCATACAAATATTTGCACTGTGCGGGGGTCGAACCCGCGCCTCCTTGCGAAGCGGCCGCGTTCGCCACCGCTACGCCATGGAGGCGGTCAGTAATTGACATTATAAAAATATAACGTAGAAATAATAAAAAAAAGTATCTTGCTATTCTATTTACATTATGTTAGTCCAGTATTTTATTCAGTTTACGAGTATGTTTTAAAGGCGGTTACGCACTGAAGCCCCAAATTCTCCTACATTTTTAGTTTTTCTCGAAAATCATTAGTATATTGCAATATGTATTTAGCTGTGCCTTTAATTTGAAACCATAACTGCTTGTTGTACATTACATACGGGTGAATTTATGCAAAAAACAAATGTAATTTTTCTAAACGAAAACATTTCTCTTCTTTCAGGCTTCATCACAGTTGTTTGAGCAAGAAAATAGATTGCTTTTTTGTTGTGTTAGTTCTAAAAGAACTGACACACAAAGTCATATTAATCTACCCTAAGATCTTAATCAAAAACCTTAGGTACCTACAACACATCCCTCAAAGCCATTGTAACATACCTATTTGCCCGTAGCTTAGACAAGCTCTATTGAAGGGAAGACAACACTCGGTGTGGCTCAACACACACGGCCAGCTGTGCACTCAAAGTGGCTTCTTTTCCTTACATTCTAAGCAATCGGAGCATATGTCTTGACGGAAAAGTGGCTTTGTTAACCTGTTACAAATGGGATATCACAATTTTTTTCGTGAGAGTAGTAAAAAGGTTATTTTTTGTCGTCTATTGATAGGAGTAACAATGTTTATTAATTTTCAAAGTATTTAATAAAATCGCTCACCTAATATAACACAATATTATTTTTTGTTTATGCGAAAATCTAAACACGCGTCCAGTATTTTTAGTAAAGAATCTATGTACAAAATTTCAGAAAGATACAATGGAACACCACAAAGTTATGAGCTTGGAGCATGGGTGCTGTGGGGTCCCACCACCATCTTTGGGACTCAAGTCAACCCCACCTGCCAGACGGTGCACCTGCTGACATACGGACGGGGCCCTGACGCCGGCTTCCCTTTCGGGGTTGAGTGGTCAGACGGCAGTCGCACTCGTAATAAGCCAAACAACCGCCAAACATGAACAGGAATAGAAGAAAAGCACGAGTTACAGTTAGGGCGCCGCCGCAAAACGGCGCGCAGGAGCCCCGCCCGACTCCTGTGACCTGTGGGCTAGGGCTACCGTGTCAGGGGCGGACACGGCTGAAGAAGCGAGCCCAAACCAGTAAACTCCGTTTCGCTTCGTGGAACGTTGGCACGCTAACTGGACGCGCGAGAGAATTGGCCGAAACTCTCCACAGGCGGAGGGTGGCCGTGGCGTTCCTGCAGGAGACTCGGTGGAAAGGCAGCAGATCCCGACTTATTGGGAATGGCTACAAGCTGATCTACACGGGTGTACCTAGTGGGAGAAATGGGGTCGCGGTGGTGTTGTCTGACGAGCTCCAGGATGACGTCTTGGAGGTGAATCGCATCAGTGATCGGCTAATGTCGGTGCGGGTGCTTGTCAATGGGGTAATAACCCACTTGATAAGTGCTTACGCTCCGCAGGCCGGGTGCGGTGACGCCGAAAGGACGTTGTTCTGGAGCCAGCTCGAAGGATTGCTTCACGGGATCCCGTTATCCCAGGGAATCGTTCTGGGTGGTGATTTGAACGGTCACGTGGGTGAGAAGTGTGACGGGTTTGAGCGTGTTCACGGTGGCTTTGGGTACGGTAGCCGCAACGCGGAAGGGGACAACATTCTCCGAACGTGTGCGGCCGCTGACCTGGCAATTGTGAACACCTACTTCAAAAAGAAACCGGAGCACCTTGTTACCTACCGGAGCGGACGAAGCGCTACCCAGATCGACTTCCTACTAACTAGGAGACACCACATCGGCAAAGTAGCCAACTGCAAAGTCATACCCGGTGAGAGTCTTACTGCACAACACCGTCTCCTTGTCATGGATCTCTGCGTTAAGGCCCAACGTAGACGTGTAGAGCGCTGCCGACGCCAGATCCGGTGGTGGCTGCTTGTTGAAAATAAGTACCAGGAGTTCGCTTCGGTTATTGGCGACAAGTGCGCTGGTACCGAGGGAGAATCTGTCCAAGATCACTGGGACAGAATCCAGGCAGCTATTACCGGGGCGGCGCGAGTGGTGCTCGGCGTGTCTAAGGGCGGTCGCAAAAGTGACAAGGAGACCTGGTGGTGGAACGACACAGTCCAGAGGGAGACAAGGGTGAAGAAAGCCCTCTTCAAAACGTGGCAGGCGACCGGATCTCCTGAAGATCGCGACGCATACAAGGTTGCCAAACGTGCCACTAAAAGAGCTGTAGCCAGAGCCAGACGAGACCACTTAGAACCGCTCTACCAGAAGTTGGAATCGTCTGAGGGGCAGAAGCTCATTTACAAGTTGGCACGTTCTAGGGTGAAAGCGGCACAGGATATATCCAAGTGCCGTTGTGTAAAAGACCCTACTGGCAACCTGCTTTGCGAGGATCGCGCGGTGAAGGAGAGATGGCGTACGTACTTCCACGAGCTGCTGAATAAGCAGCACCAAGAGGTGCAGACACCGGAACTCCCTCCGAACCTTGGATTAGTGCCCCCGATAACGCCTGAGGAAGTCCACACGGCTCTTCGTCGCATGGCGAATCGGAAAGCTGTCGGCGCTGACGGAGTCCCCATTGAGGCCTGGAAGGCGATGGGTCCTTGCGGTGTGGGCATGTTAACTAACTTTCTGAACCGCGTGCTCCTGTCCGGGAAAATCCCGAGCCAATGGAGGCTGAGTATTATCACTCCAGTCTTTAAAGGCAAGGGCTCCGTACAGGAGTGTGGTAACTACCGCGGTATAAAGGTCATGTCCCACTCCATGAAGATCTTTGAGAGGATTTTAGACTCCCGGATCCGGCAGGAGTGTGCTGTCTCGACGTGTCAATATGGGCTCCGTCCAGGGTACGGAACCATGGACCCTATCTTCGCCCTAAGGATCACCATGGAGAGATATAGATCGAAGAACACGCCTCTGCATATGCTCTTTTTAGACATGCAGAAGGCCTTCGACTGTGTCCCTCGGGGGGTGATCTGGTGGGCACTGAGGTCCAAAGGGGTACCAGAAGCCTATGTTGACATAATTCGAGACATGTACCTCAATTCCGATTCCGTTGTTAAGACCGCTGTTGGCGACACTAAACCCTTCCCGATCACCGTCGGTGTACACCAGGGATCCGTCCTTAGTCCGTTCCTGTTCAGCGTGATATTAGACGTCTTGTCAGACAGCATCAAGAATTCACATGAGCAACCACCCTGGTTGCTCATGTATGCTGATGATATCGCGCTGGCAGACGCGGACAGGGAACGATTGGTGCGGCGGGTAAATGCGTGGAAGAACTCGCTTGAGAGCGGTGGTCTTGAACTCAATGTGGCGAAGACTGTGTACATGGCCAGCAACACCACAGACCCTATGCCTGTGTGCATAGGCGGAGACAAGGTCGAGTGCACAGACCAATTTAAATACTTGGGGTCTGTGCTCCACGCGTCCGGCGACATTGATTGCGACGTTAAAGCACGCATTTCCGCAGCTTGGGCAAAATGGCGTGAGATGACAGGTGTCATTTGTGACCCCAAAATGCCGGTTAAGCTTAAGGGACAGGTCTATAAGACCATCATTAGACCTGTCCTTCTGTATGGCAGTGAGGCGTGGCCTGTGCTTGAGCGACACAAGCAGGAGCTGCGTGTCACGGAGATGAGTATGCTGCGGTGGATGTGTGGAGTTACGCGGAAAGACCGCATCAGGAACTCCCGCATTCGTGGCAGTCTCCATGTCCGTGACATAGCAGACAAACTGCAAGAGAGTCGCCTACGATGGTACGGCCACGTCTTACGTAAACCGGCATGTTACGTGGGTAACAAATGTCTTGCCATGGCGCCTCCGCCGGGCCGGAACAAGCGAGGCAGGCCAAAGAAGTGCTGGCTTGACGTTGTAAGAGATGACATGCGTGCCAACAAACTCACACCACAGGATGCCAGAGATCGTGCGAAATGGAGGCGTAATAGTAGGAAAGCGGACCCCGGGCTCCAACGCGAAGGCCGCGGATGCGACCGGGATTATACGCTGAGATGATGATGATGATGACCACAAAGTTATGAGCTTGTAATTCTACTTGGTTATCTCAACAAAAATATGGTCAAAGCTCGGCACTAGCGGGTGAGCGCGGTTCATTGACCTCTGGCGTCAGCTGTTGAGTGCTATGATCTATCGTAAAGCTGCGTGCGCGCGCTCGGAATCCACACTGCAACAATTTTTAAATATATTTGGGTAAAAACATAATATGGTAAAAAATGATTGGAATCAATTCACTGCATTTGATTACCAGTATAGTCATTGCCTAAAGAAACACTAGGCTGATCTGAACATGGCCTTAGGTTTAACATTTTTTTGCAAATAAAC
Organism: Sesamia inferens; assembly: GCA_037179545.1. Taxonomy (NCBI): domain Eukaryota; kingdom Metazoa; phylum Arthropoda; class Insecta; order Lepidoptera; family Noctuidae; genus Sesamia; species Sesamia inferens. Next base: position 31,341,679 of record CM073925.1, read on the forward strand.
TAGTGAGTGTACGCAACCATGTTTTCGCTTCGTTACCATAATTCCAGTCACGTTTGTCTCATACAAATGTTGTTCCCGTTCTTGTGAATATTTGCTTTTTAGGCACCATAAATGCTGCAATAAATCGTGTTTATATTTTATAGTTTCGTACTCCAGAATGCGGAATTATTTAGTTCAATTATCAGACCGGGATGAATCGGTCCAACTTTAGTACATTTGCACTACCCAGTGAGTGATGGTTGCTAATCACTTTATAGCTATTATTAGCGGTGGGACAATACAACATCATGCTGATTTTTTTTCTTTAAGGGTTGGCAGACAGATTTATTAACGCAAGTTGTAATTCAGACTTGTGTAGCGATTGAACAATACAATTGCCATTTGCAACTTATTTTTTTTTATGTATTTTTATTTTATCTTATTTATTTGGCAAAAACAGTTTTATGTTACATTTTTTATAGTCGGCTAAGGTTAATACATAGTAAACAAACATATAACCCACACCAATGTCCACGGAATCATATTGATTTTACAAGAAGGAAGTTCTCTGACTGAATAATAACCTTTCACTTACTACTACTTTGCACTACTTGTATGCCTAAATCTTCGGCATCGAAATCTTCTAAATACTCTGAGTACATACAAATCTTTAATTTTTAAAAACTTGAATGACATAATTTGCGGACATGCGCAAGAATCGTAGTAACATTTGTATGAACTATAAATATTTAATGTAATTCATTGTCAAACAATTAATTTTAATTTAATATAATTTTGTATTATTGTAATTCCATTGTCTATTGTAATTTTATTTAACAGATTTACTTTCTTCTCAAATTATCTAATGTTAACTATATTTCATTATGATTATTTGACATAATTAAGAAAATGCTTGTTTCTGTTTCTTTTTTTTTTAACAAATTTTATTATTGTGTCGTGATGGAATTTTTTGTTTAATATAATTGTGTTGACATTGTCTTAAAATTTAGTTTAATATTGTTTTAAAATTTAATTTGATTCAACGTTAACAATTTGTATTCATGCTGTTGTATTATTATTTGTTTGCTGCGACTTCTTATAAGAGGAGTAGCACAAGGTCACATCCTGTTATTTATATTTTCTAGCATTTAAGGTGTTTTCTCTGTTAGAAGTCCAAATAAATAAATAAATAAAGAAATATATGACTTGTTCTCTTTGACAGAATTGTAATAACGTAGTTAATTTTATTTCTTTTTTTCGTTGTTGTTTGTTGTTACGCTTTTAATGTTTTTGTATCAATTACTTATTTTTAGTAAATTTTAAAACTTATGTAAGATAATTCTAACCGTGAATATTATTTGATTTATTATTCTCAGTGTTGTTTGCATGCCTAATATCAGGTAGATTGTACAAGGCTCGCTCTATTATTTTAACATCCTAATTAATGTACCTACAATCTTGGCAAATATTTTTTTTTTACTTTACTTACTTACTTACTTACTAAGGAAACGGACGTAAACAGAAGGGGACAGTGAGAAAATAACGAATGACAATAGTAAACCTTGAAAATTATACTAACCAACTCAAGATAGCGTGCCCCATCCAGATATAGTCTGTGGGCATAATCACTTCACACCATAATATCATCATTAAGGATTACCAGAAAGTAAATCAATAGTCATTTTTCTCTCTTGAACTTGAAAACTACAAGACCAACAAGGAAATCAATAACACATATTCACAGAAGTTACCACCCACCAGACAAAGTCTTACCGCCAAGCGGTTCGTCGTGTTCCGGCATGATGTCTGGTGAAGCCGTACGGAGGACGGGTCTGAGCAGTTGTATTGCAATGTATGCCGTATACGATGCGCCAAATGTTGTTGTGTTGGGAGTTCGGTCGTGGAGGGTCTTCAGATCAATCTCCCTCTGGCGCAGCATCGTTGGTTGTGTTATTGGGTTTAACATTACATCACCTCGCTCAACTGCCGTCTTCCTTCCTATTCGCTCAGTTTTTCTGAGTGAATAGGCTCTTAATAAACTAGCGCGCTTTACCATCAACGATTGCATCACTGCTTACCATCAGGTGGGATTGCAGTCAAGCACTAGTTTATAATAATTAAAAAAAATCCTCTCATAATATCTTCGTACTTTGTATAATATCACTAGCTTTTATTATCCCACAACAAGGTACAGTCGCCAGCATATCAACATACTTATGAAACTTATGTAGGTCAATCACAGAGCGTTGCTAGTACAAACAATAATACGAGTTAAGAGAAACCCATCCCAGCCTGCCTCCCAGCAGCAGAAACATTTTATACTAATAATGATAAGTATATCTTAGACACAATGACTGATTACAATGTGAAGGAAAATATCTTGAGGAAACCTGGACTTTAAGTCTGAAATCACCAACCGGATTGAGCAAGCGTGGTGATTACGCTCAATTCTCCTCTGTATGAGAGGAGAACTTTGCCCAGCAGTGAGACGATAAAAAAGGTTGATGAAGATGATGACACATATTTTTTCAAACAATAAAAACTAAGGCTTGACCATGATCCTAAGTCGCCTAATGGTAAGCAGTGATGCAGTCGTTGACGGTAAAGCGCTAGTTTATTAAGAGCTTATTCACTCTATCCTTGAAGATACTTCAATTGTATTCAGACGGAAGGACCACCGCAGACAAATTGTTCTATTCCTTCGAGCTACCTATAAAGGATGAGGCGAAACATACAGGAAAAATTATATTCTCCTGTATGTTAATAGTCCATATTTATTGCGCAGCTCCGGCCTGAGCGGTCCACAACATTTTGCAGACGCTGGTATATAATGCGATTATGTTGTCTAGGATATTACTTGTCAAAGGTTTACCCAAGCCGCCTCTGTTGTGGGGCCGTGATTTGATGTAGAGCTATGAAGATGGCGTTTGAAGGCGATAGGGTATTGCGGTTTTTTTTTTATTTATATACTTTATTGTACACTAAAGTCGACCATTACTTAATAAAATATATCGCTAATGCAATCTCATCCAGGCAACTGTAGTGTGGACAGAAGTATTCCAAGACATAAACTAAGACTGACTTTGGTGTAAATACTATATGTGTATAAATTAAAAAAAAAAAAAAATTATATAGAACTAAATTGAAGTACAAAAAATAACATAGTTCTTAACTATAGCAAAAATATGAGCCATTGTTACATTAATATTTAATTTTTTTATTGTAGTATTTTATATATTATTGAGTAAGCGTGGTTATTACGCTCAATCCGTCTGTGTATGAGATGAGACCTGTGCCCAACAGTGGGACGATAAAAAGGTTGATAATGATGATGATGATGATTATTTTGAACGTCAAGTTTACATAAGACAGTCCAGACAGTTGCAATTGCTTTTATTGGAGAGAAAAAGTGGCCCAAGAAACTTCTCAGCAACATAGCAGACTGTTCAAATAATAAATAAATTTACTTCTATACAACGGTAGACATGCAAAGTGATTAATATTACGAAAAATCTAAGGTCATTTATTCGAATTAGGCTGAGAATCATCAATATCATAATGTAATATCGACGTTCAAAAAGACGTCGATATTACATAAGACAGTCCCCCAAAATGCCCACCCTTCGCCATTTCTTAATATTTCGCTGGCAAGAAGAAGTGGAGGAACAAACTCCCCAGCAGCTCAGCTGTCTGTTATATAGTAATGAACACAACACAAAGCATCAAATTAAAATTGACACATGACAACTAGCCACGCCAATATACGTCTGTCATATATCATAAAATTATAATATATAAGCATAAAATATTTATCTTTCATCAGCTTGGCCAATAAAATAAAGTCCTAACATTAAATCTGCATTGACTTTTTTCTAACTATAATTATAGTCTAACTCACAGTTTAACTGGATGTAGTTAAACAATGCTGACAATACGACAATAAATTAAACATCGTGTACCTCAACATATTCTCAGTCTACCCATAAAAAATCATATAAATATATCCATTAGTTTAGTCATTGGAAATTATTTTTAATTTCTCACATTTTCTACATAATGTACATGTTGATAAGGGAGCGCTTATAGGTTAATGGCCACCGCATCCTGCGGTACCAAACTTTAATAATAAAGGCGCGAAAAAGCAAGTCGATACAGGATCGCGCTGTCGCCGATCGGAGGTCAGTGAACCAATATTTTTAAAGGATGTTCTATTCCGTTTGCAATTTTATGCGATTCAGTTTCTTTGAAATTTTCATTTTTTATTTTTGGTGCTAGGTTTTTTCTATGATTTAGGATTATTCCTATGAACCAGCATTGTTCGTGTTTTCATTTATTGTCGTATTGTCAGACACACATACAGCGGCTGCCCCTCCGACCTATAAAACCCAGTTACTGTTTAACAACACTCCTCAAAATTTTAGCCTTACTGACGTCCTTAGATCTTCATCATCATGTCAGCATTAATCCCAGTCGCATCTGTAGCTTTCAGCTTTGGAGTCTAGGGTCCGCTTTACCAGTCTAACTGCTGATTTTGGCTAAACTCCGATAATTTCCGTGAAACGATTGCCGTCTGACCTTCATAACCCGAAGGCGACATCGAAGCATTGCAGTTGAACCAATTGTTGGACTTTTAAGGACTCCAACAACCCGTAACGACTGCCACTAGATATTCGTACGGCAATCGGGACCAACGGCTTAACTTGCTTTCCGAGGCACGACCAGAGCAGTACAAATATTCATATTCATGCATACAAATAGTTGCAATGCGCGGGGATCGACCTCGCGCCTCCTTGCGTAGCGGCCGCGTTCGCTACCGCTACGCCACGGAGGCTGTCGATCATCCAGATAAAAAGTATCTCATGTATTTAACCTAGTTATAAACAATCTGTGTGCCAAATTAGTTTTTGTGTGAACGAGTAACATAACAAACTTTAACGTTTATCAAATTAGTACGAGGATAAGGTAATTTTCATTCACTGACGTCCTTAGAAACAGCTCAAAAATATAGCTACCACGTCCAATACATATTTCATAGCCCGTACCGTAAGGGTACCACCGTATTTCTTACGATCCAGCTAACATATGACGGTTGTCTCGACGAGTGTACTCAAAGAATTTGTCCAGGGTAAGCTGACGTGGGGGTTGACATCAACTTAAAATGCTGGCGACTACATTATGGTCACTTATTCTTTTGCTTTTCTTGGAGATTTGTGGGTAGCTATTTTTAAAAGGAAAATAGAGTTATGAACATTTTATTATTATTTGGAAGGCAGTTAACATACCAGTATAGAAGAAAATAATAACTCCTTAATCATAATTAGATGTCTTCTAATAATAATCATATTATTATAATAGATCATAATGGACGCTCCACTATAATCCATAATAATGATAATGAGTCTTTATCACCATGCCGAGCTTATATTTTACAGATAACTTACCTATCCTGTATTTACAGAAAAAATAGCTTTTATTTCAATGATAAAAGGGTTGATTTCAAAGTGGCTATCAGTATTGCAAATGTTATGAGTTTTAGCGTAAACTAAACTTTGTTGTATAGGAAAATAATGCTGAAAAGCATGTTTTTTTTTCTTATCCATTATTTTGCCAATGCTGGGCAAAATCCTCTCTACTTTCTTTCCACCTTTCGCTGTCCATATCTGCCAAGGACCAATCTTTAATAAAGGAGTCCATCTGATCCTGCTGTGTCTACCTGGGCCTGCCGCGACGTCGTTTACCATTAAGCGGGACCCACTGGGTTATAAGTTTGAATATTTTTCTCAATTGATATGTTTATTTTAATATTATAAACTAATGCTTGACCGCATACCCGACTGATGCAAGCAGTGATGCAATGGTTGTTGGTAAAGCGCGCTAGTTTATTAAGAGCCTATTCACTCTAGCCTTGAAGACATTTAAATTGTTGTGAGACGGAAACACCGCCTCTGGCAAATTGTTCCAGTGATTCGATGTACGTAGAATAAAAGACAGCAATTTAAAGGCTGATTTATACAGTGCAATTTAATTGCCTATGGCATACAATACAATTGATGCAACAAAAGAATTGCATCGTCTAAATGGTGTTTAGACAATGCAACTTTCATTGTTGCTTCAACTTAATTGAAGCCATAGGCAATTAAATTGCTAATACTCGCCGTATCACAGGTCGTCCGATGATGCAACGGAGACTGTAAGAAAGGTAGAAAGAAAAATGCGTTTATTGATATTACAGCCAAAGAAATACACGTAAAACTATAAAAATATAAAACTTAATTCCCATCTGACGCTGATTTTCAGTTGCAACCCACGAGTGCCATACGCAAGAATTACAAAAACACAAATATGTGTTGAGTATATATATTGAGGAATGAAGTCATGCAATTCCCTCGCACACTCTCCAAAATGCATCCTATACAGCACTGACAGGCTGGCTACTCTACGCCTGTGCAATTAATGAAACAAAACCTATTGATCGGCAACCCGAAACATATAAATAAGTCACAGCATACTGAATGCAATAAACTCTCCGAACATCACACAATCTCGACTAGTTTTAAATATATTGAGGGCTATATTTCTCCTTTTTCCCTGATACATATATTGTTGATCGAAAATATAGCTTTGTATATTCAGAAAAATAGCTTTCCGTATAACATGAGTGTGAATATTCGCTTGACCAATAACTTGGCCGTCGGGGCGTCGACGGAAATTTGATTTCTTCGGCCTTCATACGAATGTCTTTTGAAGTTGATTGATTGGTTGCAGTATGAATATGTTATGTTGCTAGAAGGACAAAGGAAATGATATTCGGCTGTTTATGAATTAATGATTTCGGCTGTTTCGATTTAAGTAGCTTTATTTTCCTTTTTATTGGTATTGAGTCTCCTGTTATCAAACTAAATTGTAATAGTTCGGTGCGTTTCATCTTTCTAATTGATTCAGAAAAGTAGATAAGATAAATATTGGTTCAATCCGTATTTTTTCAAAGTCTCAATTAAACGGTTATCTTCTTTCTTAGTAGACTATGACTAGCCAAGAGAAACTTATAAACTTTGCTTTTAGTCAAGATACGCGAATACTTAACATTAATCGCAGTAGCAGACGACGAAATAAATGAAAAGGTGTTTTTATTTACATAATACTTTCGATGACTTCATATTAGACATTGCCGTTCGTCACAAATAGCAAAAATATTTAGAGTCCAGCGGGGCGATTACGCTATAGCAATCGGTTTCATTTTGACATTTCAACATTACATTTTACGAACATATGGAGCAATGGATTAAAAATATGCTTCAAATGAGAGTAACAGTGCGTTACGCAATTAAGGTAATGAAGTTATTATCTAACCTAACCTAACTGTTTCTAGATTGCATTATTTCACACAAAATAATATTTCTTCATTGATTATATATCAGTGATATTAAAAAAAAAACAAGAAGCATATTTAATTAAAATAACATAGTCCACTTATCATGTTGAAGTACCGCCAAAACGCACCCTCAGTGTACTCTTACAATAACCTTCCAAAAATTTCAATAGGTACACACGCGACGAAACTCAATGAAGAAAACTCCATAAAAATGTTAGAGTGCCTTCTCTGAACAACCGTAAGACGACGTAACGTTAAGGAAAGAGATATCGCCTCGTTCCTTTTTACGAACAAGAGATCGTGGCGCGTAATGTTTCGGATAATCGTGATAAACAAGCGTAGGATGTGGGGGTACGTCACTGGTGACGTCGCCGGCGTGCTGCATAGAATAAGAATCGGGTAGATGCGAGACTTTTGCTTGCAAACTATACGTGGTCAAAAATTACCTTAACACTCTTTTAGAAATGACAGCCTCCTTGGCGAAGAGGTAGCAAACGCGGCTGCTGCGCAAGGAAGCGCGGGTTCGCGGGTTCGGGCGCAAATATTTGTATGCGTGAATATGAATATTTGGACTGGTCGTGCCTCGGAAAGTACGTTAAACCGTTGGTCCCGGTTGCTATACGAATATCTAATGGCAGTTGTTACGACTTGTTGGAGCCCTCAAAAAGTCCAACAATTGGTCTGACTGCAAATCTGCAATGCTTCGATATCGCCTTCGGGTTGTGGAGGGCAGACGGCAGTCGCTTCGCAGAAAATATCGAACTTTAGCCAAAATCGGTAGGGATGCTGGTAAAGCGGACCCCAGACTCTAAAGCTGAAAAAGCTTCTGATGCAACTGGGATTAACGGTGAGATGGTTATGATGACTGTTCTAAAAATGACGCAGAAACTGCGTTATAACTTCTGTATTAACTTGCTGGTCGAAAAAGTGTACGAAAATCTATTATTATTATGTTGATATGTTTTTAATTCAATTTAAGGACAAATCATTACTTAAAACTAATAAAAAAGAGACTATGTTTATGTCACCTTATTAAATATAGGCTCTTAGATAACTTGATTAAACATAGTATGATGTTAAAACACCAAAAAAATATCACTAATAAATTATCAATAGTCATCATTCATATCAATCAATTATCAGTGTGAGGTTAAAAGAAGAAGCGTTCCTTCACTTGCCTGTGCACCATGGGCTATGGTATGCCTTTCGAAAAATCTACTCAGACTGACCTCCGTACTAGTTAAAACTGTATCGTCATCCTTTTTATCCTACTGCTGGGCACAGTCCTCCATTCATACAGATAAGAATTGAGCCTAATCACCAAGCTTACTCAATGCGGATTGGCGATTTCAGACTTAAGATCCAGGTTTCCTCAAGAAGTTTTCCTTCACCTTATAATTAGTCATTGGTGTCCAAGATATACTTAGAAAATACATATAACTTAGAAAAGTTACATTGGTACTTGCCTGACCTGGAATATAATCCGCACCCTCATACTGGAGAGGCTGGTGTTTTAACCACTAGGCCACCACGACTAAAAACTGTACTCGCTGTGGGTAATTCTTTTTCATTCTCCAAAGTCACACATTTGATTAGTGTTAAACGTCAACAGTCGTCTTCCGCCAATTGACAATAACGTTGGTTTGAATGGTATTAGTTGTCTAGGTGTACCAGGCGAGAAATAATGCTCTGTTTCCGAAATGGGAAGTCATCTACGATGTTTTTGGTACTATAAAGTGGCGATGGTGTTTTTTTTTTCAGCCCGTTTGTTCATCATGAATTCTTTAAAGATTTAGGGTCTCCGAAGCCTATAGCATATATCACATAGCCTACTTAGCATATACCAGGACCAGTGCGTCCTACCTGTCATGACTTACGGAGCCGAGACGTGGACACTAATGGTCAGACAAGTCCATAAATTTAAAGCCACTCAGCGAGCTATGGAGCGAGCTATGTTGGGCGTCTCTCTGAAGGACAGCATTAGAAATGAGGTGATCCGACAGAGGACCAAAGTCACCGACATAGCTGAGAGGATTAGCAAGCTGAAGGGGCAATGGGCCGGTCACATACGCCGCAGGGCTGACAACCGCTAGGGTAAACGAGTGGAGACCGCGTCTCGACAAACGTAGCGTAGGATGCCCTTGGGCAAGATGGAGCGATGACATCAAAAAAGTGGCTGGTAGTAGTTGGCGGAGAACTGCTCAGGATCGAGCTTGTTGGAGTGCCATGGAAGAGGTCTAGATCCAGGTCTAGGTCTAGTTAGGAGGTGGAGTAGAGGCTTATAATGATGATGATGATGACGATATAGTATATAGCCTATAGCACCCTCGATTTTCGGTAACTCTCATCCAGTTACTACCAGTCATCCTGCGAAGATCGCCACTCCACCTAACTTGATCCCGTCCCACTTTACACCTACTGCCTCGATGACGATCGTTTGTCGATATTTAGACATGATCAAATAAAAAGATTAGCTGTTTTTAGATTTCCATACCCAACGGTTAAAAACGGGACTCGATTACTAAAACTCCACTGATCGTCTGCTTTCTGTCTGTCACCACGCTGTATCTTTTGACCCGTGATGTCCAGACAGTTGAAATTTTCACACAGGTATTTGACAACAAATACTCAACATAGTTTTAAGCTATTGCATAACTTCTATCGCGGGCCTTGAGCGCGGGGACCGAATCCAGAAATTCCGTAACGAAAAAACCTCACGCTCCCCACTCCGACGGGCACGGAGATGTGGCTTGAAGGCCGTACATCGTCTAACGTCGTTTCAGTTCGGCAGTCTTCGGCGCGGTATGTTTGTGTGCCTGCGACTACATATTTTGAAAAAAATTTATAGATTTTCAAAAAGAGCATGCATATTGTAGGACGCGAACTCAGTTCTACACACTTGCAATGTTACTGATAGTCGCGATGTGCTAAACTTGCGATTAATTTTCTCTCTGAAATAGGTCTTCTATAGAGATATGTCATAGACGTCATCGACGTTGTCATGGCTACCTTAAAAACTTTTCATATAATTAAAATTATTAAGTACTTTTATTCAAATTAATTTAGTAGTGTTTTTATAAAATAGCTTTTTTTTAACGGAAAAGCTAAGATGAATGTCACGCTAATTTTTCATTGGACTTTTAAATTATTTATAGTGTTGTTTACTAAATAAAAGCGCGTGATTTTATAGAGTAAAAAGTGCTCACGCGGCCGTTTTTTCAACTGTGATTGGCGATATCCGCCATTATTGTGAAATATTTTTTAAAGAATTTCTATAATTTGTTACACGTGTTATTGGCAAAATTGTGGTATCTATCCACAGGGATCAGATCAAGAGTTGAAGTTGAAGTTTTTATTAAATAAGATATTACAGAAAGATGTCGGTGAACAGTGTTAATTACGAGTACATTTAAGTGTACGAGTTGTAATATTGTTATCTCCGAAACGAAACAACGAAAGTTTAATAAAAATATGCTCGTCGGCTTTTTCTGAGGAAGACATTGATGAGGCAAAAAAGTTATTGTTTGTTTCTACGAAGACAAGACAAAAACATGTATCGAGGCGTAAGAACAAAAAGCAGAAAGACCTAAAATATACGATTACGGTGTTTAAAATCACGGATTCCGAACAATCCCAGTTTTTGTGGCATATGACCTTCACAAATTGCCACCAGTTTGCTTTGACTACGTAGAACGTACGTAAAGAAGTTGATGAAGGATTTATTAATTCTACGGTCAGATGTTAACGCAATCAGAAGTGATTATGTTACTAAAGATCAGCTCGAAAATATGGGACCACCATTGACGCGGTATTTTCTAGGTATTTAGAGGATATTAAGTCGCAAACTTATGTTTCTTATTTCAGTTATCATAAACCTATAGTTTCAATGATAAATATTCCTGAATAACCAACAGCTACTGTAAGGTAATAAAACCCACATGTATTGTAAAATAATAAAAATATTTTAAATAATATTAACTTTTTATTTATTTAATAAAAGAAAAATTTGTTTTCTTATCGGTCACCACGCTCAAAAAGTGTAACTTGAATTAATATCAAAGAAAAAGAAATACTGCATAAATAAAATAAATAAATAATTATAATTGCATAAATTGATACAAAATGCTATGCAATAGCTTTACCGCGGCAGTCCCCGAGTGCCATACGTCTTTTTTTATTTTTATATATATGTCGTGGATTTTGATATCATTTTAATAAAATGGTTGCTCATTTGACTAACATAGTAATGGGACAAACGGTATGACGTTATTTTGTAATGGCGGCACGTGAACGAGTCGTTTTAGAAAGTGGGGACTGGCGAACGGCAAATTCGTATTGAGACATGGATCAGGGCAGTTCTCCGTCGTGAAACTGTCGGTTTGACCATTTAAATTGTCATTGTCAAAATTGGATGGTATATTTACTTCACAATTTAACCTGCGAAATCGATCACCTTTACCACCCCACCAAGATGGTCACAACCCTATTGCCGTCGCTAACGTCATCAATAGATAATGATATAGCAACCCTTTGTGCGCATAACCGACTTATGGCCGCTTTTTGCATTGACACTCCAATATGTACAGCGAGGAAGAGTAAACCGGTAGGTTTTTTCGTCTGCATCACCTCACTAGCAAAAGGAGATTTTCTATTTGAGTTTCGCTTCTACATCTTTTGAATATTCTATGCGTCGTGTAATAGAGTCACACGATACGATGGTTGAGCTAAATGTCTAGTTGAGTGTAAACAGAGAACGCAATATAAGTACACTTTTGAAAGTACTCTTTTGTGTGTGAATGCAAAAAGTTTACGGTATTTACAAGTGACGTACGATTCGTGTTAACATATAAGAAAACTTAACATTTGTATTTTGAAAGGGTGTCTGTCACGGATGTGATGTCACATATCGCAGAACGAATAGTCATACATAGTACACATAACTAATTATGTGTACATTTTGTCCCAGGGGTGGAAACATTACAAGGCTAACCTTGTACCCTTGTAACCTTGTACCTTGTACCCCTGGGACAAAATGATAGAAGATAGGGAAGTAGTGTTAGAAGACCTCTGGGGAAGTCAGCAGGAATCCACTATATGCGAAAAGCAGGAAACATGACAGATGCAGATGCACAAAAATGATTTCATAATACCTACTAATTCTAGATCCAAGTCAGGAGTATAAAAAACACTATGATATTTGCCACAAATACACCAGTCTCAAATTAACTCGGCGTCATAGGGGTTGGGTCTATGGGACCCGTGACGTTTTATTTCGCTTTCAGTTTTGTTACTGTGTGTGCGACGTTGCCGTTCTTCTCAGTAGCTGGAGCTACTGAGTTGTTCTATGCGTCGCAAGCAACATATTAGTCGTGGCACAACTGCCGTGGGAGTTACAGGTGCGCAAAGTTGAAAAAGGTACGTAAGACCCATCCCCGCAGTCAGTGTAACAATTTCACGCCATTTTGTTTTCATATTGTTTTACTCATTATCTGTGTTTTTATCCTTTTATGTTTAATTTATTTTTGTTGTTTACAGTTGTTGTTGCTAATAACATAGTTTAATGTATTTTATTTTTATTTTTGTAGGTACTTAGTAAAAAATGGATCGAGAAGAGGCAGAAAGAAGGCGTATTCTTACTATTTTACAAGAGTCTGACTCTGATTCTGAGTTGTCTGAGCAGGATATGTGTAACGAAGAAGATCACTTGAGTGAGCGTAGTAATTCTAGTGACACTGAACAAGATATCTCAGAGTCTGATGATGATGACGCACCACTAGCTACTCTGTTGCATAGAAATTATGTGCGAGAAGAGCAATGTACATCCAACTCGTCTAGTTCTTCAAGCGCAAACCATGAATCTTCATGCTTTTATCGTGGCAAAGACGGTACAATGTGGTGTAAGACGCCTTTTCGACAACTAAACAATTAAACGCAGGCGATTTATAAAAATATTAGGTATCAGCCTTGTCATGGAACACCTAAAACTTCGCCAAAATGTATCAGTGCTTCCACGTGAGTTGAGACGGAAAATTGGAAATTTTTTTGGTGAATCTATAGAGGAACCTCCAGCGAAAAAGGCTAATATTCGCAAACGGTGCCAAGTATGTTCAGCCAAGAAAGACCGTAAGACGAACTACACCTGCCAGAGTTGCAACAAATATATCTGTGTAGAACATATAGTACCTTTCTGTGCTGACTGTACCAAAGATAATGATTCAGAGTGATTGATTGTTTATTTTTTCCTAAAGTTAATTTAGTTTGATACAAAAAAGTGCCATGAAAACATTAAGGCTAATTATTAATTAATAATGTTATTACATTTAAGTAGAAGAGAAAATTTTTGTTGCCATTTGTCGCTCTTTTTTTAAATTGATTTTAAATATAATTAAAACATTATATAATATTATATATGTGTTTTATTTATTCACAAAACTACTTCAAAAACTATATACAAATAAATATTAACTTCATTTTAATAAAATATAGGAATAACTTTGATTTAGTCGACGGGTCTGTGAGACCCACTCCAACGTCCGCGTAACACTTTCCCACCCCCATGACGCCGGGTTAAGCGCTTTGTTTTCCAAGCCGCAGGAAATGCCCTAGTTGGGAGACAAGGTCGAACTCGCTTGCAGCTTGCAGCGGGCAACTCGCCGCCCGGTAAGGTTCATGGCGTGTACCATGCGGACCTCAGAGATATGTCAGCATACAATGACGGGGTCCATAAGGGCCGAGGTCTACCAGAGCCGCTGTACAAAACAGATACGCCCTTGGCGCATAGGCAAGTGAAGGATAGGTTTTGTAAGTAAAAGTCTGACCCACTTCTACTCCGCCTAAAGCGAGAGAGCCCATCCAAAACAAAGGTACTAATTGAATGATAGGTTTCAGCTCAGGAATGAAGTTTTGGGTTGATCTGTATGAATGTTGATAAATGCGTGCTCTGATTGGACTGGTATCCTCGATTTGTGTTGTAGAGGTATGAGAAGCAGCGTGTAAATCTCACGCATCCTGAATACCAAAGGGAGGATTCTTCAACCAGACTGGTATTGTCTGGCGAGGCACTTGACCATCGGTTAATGTCGCGAACTTTATGCGTGCTAGTTGCACAGAAAACTCTGATTGTGAGATATAGGATTCGCGTGACGTCAGTATGACGCGTTGTTCGCATGTGTGCGTTGTAGGCACCGCTACAGTGAGTTTCATTTCTCAAAAGACTTTCTCGTCTGAAATGATCTTTTGATTTACCTTGATCGACATGGTCTTCATATGATTTGACCAAGATTATGTAAGGACTTTAAGAAAGACTGTGTCCTATGAGTTTGTTTCAGGCTTTCTTCTCAAATCAGTCTGATAGTCTGAGCAGTTGTGTTGCAATGTGTGCCGGGTACGTTGCGCCTAATGTTGTTGTGTTGGGAGTTTGGTCGTGGAGGGTCTTCAGATCAATCTCCCTTTGGCGCTGCATCGTTGGTCGTGTTGTTGGGTTTAACATTGCATTACCTCGCTCAACTGCCGTCTTCCTTCCTATTCGCTCAGTTTTTCTGAGTGAATAGGCTTATAATAAACTAGCGCGCTTTACCATCAAAGATCGCATCATTGCTTACCATCAGGCGGGATTGCGGTCAAGCGCTAGTTTATAATTATTAAACAAAAAAACATATTTAAACGGAAACGCCGAAATCATCCAGTTTTAAAAATATGATCGACGTGTATGTGTTTCTATAGACTACTAAAATCTGTCAAAACTCTTTACTATTTTAGATTTTCAACTTTATTTCTGATACATGAAGGCTCAACATTGATTAGAAATAGTTGATAGTTTCGGGTACCTATTTACATAAAATAAATCATTTAATAATAAATTAGGAAAAAAATGGGATTGTAAAACTGTTCTTGGAAATTTCAAGCTAGAAGTTTTACACATGTTACAATGGTTCTTCAAAGAAATTTTTGACTATTTAAATATACATAAATAATGAAACATCGTAACTGTAAATGCAAAGAAATATGTGACATACGGATGTCACATATTTCTTTAATAAGATAATATGATATTTAGTTTGAAACAGACAAGATTCAGGCCACTCAGAATCACAATGTCCTATACTGATCGATGGCGTAGCTGTTGCTACGGCGTAGCAGAGTAGATTAAGTTACAGCTACGCTTTTGTTACCAATTCCCAAGCTACGCTAAAAGTTTAAGCTAGATTTATTGCGTTCTACCTTATAATTATGTATGCAAGGTGTTTCACATTCAAACAGTGCCTTAAATAAAATAAAACTTGAAACGTATCCCACATAACTTCAACACTGAACATAAAGAAGCCAAGCGCAAGCTGTTAAAATAAGTAAGGCACAAAATCTTCCTTTTTAATATTTACACTGACAATTTCGTGCCCCTCTTGACCCGAGTGTATCGAAGATTCACGCGATCCGATTGAGCCAAATGTTCAGTTAAGCGTGTATAAAGAATGCCGAATACAGTATTTGAAAATGTACGGTCGGGTATTTTACGTAGAATTTCTTATGCGGAACCTTTGCTCTTGACATGTTGGCGTGGATTCATGTATAAAAATAAGTGTAGTTTATAAAAAGTATTAGTAATAGTTTATGTGGGAATACAGTCCCATAACTAATTAATTGAAGTGTCAATGTGATATAAAAAAGACAGTCGTGAGACTGTCAGAAACAATTGAAAACTGAAAACACTAATACACAAGAGTTAAAGAACAAAATACGATCTCGGTGTTGGGTTGGTCAGGCTCACGCGAGTTCAATGCTTTTTGCCATCCAACAAAAGTGCTCAACGTTGCTTAAGAAGTTTTCACTTTTTAAAAAACTTTCATCATGTAGAAGGCAGCATATCAAGCTACGACAATCCGACAAATTTCTTTACTAGAATTTCAACTTTACGGCTAAAGTATGAAGGCTCAAGGTTGAATAGGAAAATTGACTGTTTCGGGTAGCTTAACTTGCTGGCGTCCGTATATAAGAATACAAGCTTTCCGCCCGCGGCTTCGCCCGCATGGAATACGGTTATATCGCGTTTTTTAGATCTCCCTCGGGAATATCAAATTTTCCAATAAATGGTAGCCTATGTCCTTTCTCAGGGTCTAAAGATTGTCCGTGCCAAATTTCATCAAAATCGGTTGAGAGATTTAAGCGGGAAGCGTAACAGACAGATAGACAGGCAGACAGACAGAGTTACTTTTGCATTTATAACATTAGTAGGGATTAATATTTATGTTTTGAAGGAATTCGTACTTTAAATGTATAAAGGGTGTTTCTGACATCGACGCACAAACGAGTAGCATAGATCCGGTACATGATTCAGAACCCCCCACAGGTGGAATTTTTCCTCGGTTTTTTCCTAATTAAAAAAAAAATAATATGTAGTTTTATTCATTTTAAACCGTTCATAATTGCTATACTTTTACAACCCAAAAAGATTTTAAAGTAAAAAATAATTAATTCGGTAATTACACAAAAACGCGCAATGTGAACAACACTCGAAAAACTATCCTATCAGCTGATTTAATAGAGTTCACATCAGGGGTCAACGACATACCGACAAACACGCGCAGCGGCAAGCTTGCAACGTTCAAAAGCCGAGCCGACACATTTTTTTAAACACTGTTATTTACGTAAGCGCTCATTAACGATATAAATGACTATCATAATTTTATTAGTGGCATGCGGTGTAGCCTTCACGCGAAGTTTGCGTTACGATGTCAGATACACCCTGTATATCATTATAATTATAACATTTGTCTTAGTCTTGTCAACGAAAACTCCAAGTTATCTGTTTCTGGAACATTTCAGAAATCGGCAGGGTAAATGCGTAACACACTATCAGCAGCGTGAGATATTATTTTGATAGTTCAACGACATTCACTACGTTGTTTACGTTATTAAGCAAATTATATTACAAATACAAAAGTTCGTCTGTTAAGCTTATTAACTTGTCGTGGATTGAATACTAAACCATTTTCTGTGTGATTGAATTTATGATCACAATATTATTTTATTGCAAAATATTTGCCCATAACAGTCATGGATGTCGTCATGTATTTTTACAAATGGCATCTATGTAAAAAAACATTCTGGTGCTCATGTCCGATGTTCATATATCGTTCCCCTTAAATAGTTTTCAACAATGTACATAATATGGCAAAAACGTTAGCGACAGCAACGCGAGGTCTGGTCAGCTAGTAAATCTATTCTATACTAATATATAAAGCTTTTTCTCGGTGGTAGGCCATAACATCGGCCGCCGGCAGAAGTTACCACCCACCAGACAAAGCCTTGCCGCCAAGCGATTTGTCGTGTTCCGGCATGATGTCTGGTGAAGCCGTACGGAGGACGGGTCTGAGCAGTTGTGTTGCGATGTGTGCCGGGTACGATGCGCCTAATGTTGTTGTGTTGACAGTTTGGTCGTGGAGGGTCTTCAGAATCCATCTCCCTTTGGTGCAGCATCGTTGGTCATGTTGTTGGGTTTAACATTGCATCACCTCGCTCAACTGCCGTCTTCCTTCCTATTCGCTCAGTTTTTCTGAGTGAATAGGCTCTTAATAAACTAGCGCGCTTTACCATCAACGATCGCATCACTGCTTACCATCAGGCGAGATTGCGGTCAAGCGCTAGTTTATAATTACAAAAAAAAAAGAAGTTTATTTGTTTGAACGCACTGATCTCAGGAACCACTGGTCCGATTTGAATAATTCTTTTTGCGTTGGATAGCCCATCAATTCAGAAAGGCTTTAAACTATATAACATCACGATGCGACTAATTGGAGCGGAGCATTATGAACTCCACGCGAACGAAGTCACTGGCGGCCGCTAGTATACAATATGTAAGAACCCCCGTCTGATCAAACATATGACTAAGTAAAATATGAAATTTTACAAAATTATCATAGTGAAAATACTAATGAATTTTGAAATAATCTTTTTTTTTCGCGAATTAATTCCAACTTCCCCAATAGGTCATTTAGTTGATTTTTAAAAAGTGTCAATACCATTTTTGACAGTATTATTATGAGCGAATAGCGATGCGACCACGTGTCACATGCCCTGCCCTCCCCTTTGCCCGCGCATGTATTGACTACCGCACATGTATTAAGTTACCGCTTTTTGCGAAATAATATTTATATTTTTGGGGGATTTTTTTTTTAAGTTAAGTCCGGCTTTCTATGCAGTTATGGATACCTAACAGTACCTTCATGATCGGACATGGTTTTCTATACATATTATATATGAGATTTTTCAGCGCTCACACTAGTACTTACTGCCTTTTCTGGTTGCTATGGTAACGGTTGACGGGGACTGCGTGACTACGAGAACTACCTTCTTGTTTTCCAAGTCACGTATGTAGCGAATACTTGTGTTAGTGTAATTATATTGTTTCATGTTTTGCTGGCTCATCTCTTGTTAGCAATATCTGTGTCCAAACAAATAGATCTCTTAGTTGTAGAAGTTTTGTATTTTAGTTTTTTTTTATATGTATAATTTGGTCTTAAAGATATCTAATACTGTGTCTACGAGTGGTTGATTTATAACTGTAAAATAGTTCCTGCGTTTAATTTCAACTTTTATTTTCAAAATTAACGAAGGGAAACAAAAGTGGGTACACAGAACGTGTTCCAAAAGACAAATAAATATGCAATCTGTTTCAGAAATATGAAATAATACTTTCAATATATAAAATATATGAATGTTGCATTCCCATGGCACCGGTGTGAGGTACCGAAGTGCATGGGTTTTTTAATTATTTTTTTACAAATAACTTTAAAATACAATTTTTCTAAGATTATGAAACAGTGTCGACTTCTTTGTATCGGTACATTTAATGTCTGTTGTTTTATTCAACTAATCAGTGTTATAAAAATATAGATTTTGTAATGTGAAGTAAATTCAATGAGATCTTCTTGCATTTACCCTTATTAATGATACTATTAATTAGGTTTTTTTCAATTATTATTTACAATGTTTTAATTAACATGCTAAGATCAATCGTCGTTAGCTTATCAGAAGCAAGAAAACACTTCAATATCGTGTCTACAAGTTACGAGCCCCTTTTCACCGACTTCAAAAGGTTCATAACTCTTTTGTTGGGCTTAGTATAACTTTTTATAACAAGATACCCTCTGCTTTGCTAGACTTGTCTTACAATGCATTTAAAGCACAAATCAAATCCAAGCTTTGGTCCAAAGGCATATTATTCAGTAAATGTCTATTAAAATGAAAAGAATAGATGGTCGCTCTGATTCAACTGAAGACAATGTTTGTATATCGGTAAGCACAATACTTTTGTCTGCAATTTCTGGCTTATGCGCAATTTTTTACCTAAGTAGTTGTATTTGAGATGAAATTTACTACACTACTGTACTGTGATGGGATTTAATCAGTTAAATTTTGACACACTCTCATGCTCTACGCAGAGTAGAACAAGTGAATTAATGTTTCCACTGAAGTGGAACTAGGCGGAGAGGAGCGGTGAAGAGCGCTGAAAAGTAATTAATGTTTTCACTGAAGCGGAACGGAGTGGAGTGGAATGGAGCGGAGTGGAGCTGAGCATACTTTTGCGCTCAATCTCTCAGAAAGACGTCAGGCTGTACTCAGCTCTGCACAACCCCGCTCGTGCTGTTTCCATTGAAGCAGAGATTTCTAGCAGTGATTGGCCAATTTATGCACCGCTAAGCACCACCTCTCCGCCCCGCTCCGCGTCACTGGAAACGCTGCCTTACGCACTTATAATGTCCGTTTTGTTTGTGCGAACTAGACAGTTTTTCTTTCTTATCCAAAATAATCATTTCGCTAGTACTAAAAGTTAGTGTATTCCTTGTGTTTACTAACACAGATATTTTTCCAGCTTCAAAGGTATTCCCTCAGAGTAATACCTACATATGTAATCTAGTTTTCGATGTTTATTTACTCTTCGTGTTTTTGTTGGTAAAGCAGATAATATGTTTTCTATGAAATAGACGACATTTACGAATATATTTGTTTAGAATCATTGAAATTTACCCGTCTTAGTTCTAGTGATGTTAAATAGAAATGAATGAAATGCCTTGTTGGTACATTGGTTGCAACCGTAACTGCTGCGCATGAGTTGTTCTATTTCGATACTCTGTTATTGTCACTATAACAGTAACAACAGGATGGATGTAATGAGGAGAGCCCATGGCTAACAGCTCTTTCGATGCCGAGCTGATACCACTGGTTGATTGTTTTGTCCAGCTTATTTTGCCATCTTCTCCGAGGTCTACGACGACGCCGTATAGGTATGTCAGGGCTCCAAGTGCTGGTTATTTCTGCTCAGTTTATTGCTGTATTATACTTATTCATTTCGTGCAAAGAATAGCCAGAAAACGAATCCACATTTTTCTAGCCAAACTTTTTTCTTATGAGATATAATATTTTGAACATTTGTTTCTACTGAAGCAAAAATCTACAATTTGCTGTCTATATGAGACTGATAATGTGAAAGAAAACATTTTATAACAACGAATTTCTGGGCATCACATTGAAAAGGCTCCAACTTTCAATTGAATATAATAAACACCCCAAACAAATCTACAATTAATCCATTGTCTGCTATTTGACTTTGAAAGTACGAAATGACATATTTTTGCCAACATTCTAGTATATACGACGTGCATTTAAATACACATTTTCACAATGGAGAAACAAGAATACAATGTAGTTACGTTACATAACTGTTTATGTCTTTTAGTTTTGACTAGAAAACCGTATTTCTGCCGAATCCTTTAGGGAAACAAGCGTGGTGAAAATGTTCAATTAATATATCTCTTCACATTTTCAATACAGATGCAAAGACGCTAGTTTTCTGTATCAAAAAGCAGCCAGTATATTTTCAACATAAGTACGCTAAAACACTGCGATGCTTTCAACTTGTAACGTTTCATGGTCTCTTAGGGAGATCTCCGAAGTACCCTGTACTGTTTTATTAAAACTCTTATACTTGGTTTTCCTTTGTTTTCTAGAACGAACTGTGGATTTAGTCTTCCCATTTATTACCATGTATGAAAAAGATAACGTTTTTTATCTACTTTAATAACTTTTCGCTGCTTTATTTATGAATATTCTAGGATTAGTTACGCTACGTGTTCTGGTGAATATTTCTTTTATAGAATACTGTCTGATGGACACTATAAAGTGAAAACCAATCTATTTGACTGCAACCATTACAGACTTCTACCAAATATCGTAAATAAAAATGTCTAGGGAGATTTCTGTAATATGAAATTTATTTTTGAAACTACATATTACGGTTTATATATAGATATATAATAAATATGCAATTGCTTTAATAATGCAAAAGATATGATTCCATAATTTTATAGATATTAATTTTAAATCCCAGTCCTTGCTATTAAAGCTGACCCCAAATTTTGTCACCAAGATACCAGTACTTATAGTTATTTCGTTGATGAACCATTATTACATTTCAAGATTCCTCTGTGTCTCGGTAAGTACTTTAAGCCCCGGCTCATTCCTGACTCTTCGAAAGTCGTTCTAGTCATCCAAGTCCAAAGGTCTGACAACCAGTCTTTCCAGGAGTATCGTATTCCCTAGTACGACAGCCTCCGTGTTATAGCGGTGGTGACCGCGGCCGCTATACAAGAAGGCGCGGGTTCGATCCCCGCGCAGTGCAAATATATGTATGCATAAATATGAATATTTGCACTGGTCTGGTCGTGTCTCTGAAAACACGTTAAGCCGTTGGTCCCGGTTGCCATGCAAACATCTAATGTCAGTCATTACCGGTTGTTAGAGCCCTCAAAAGTCCAACAATTGGCCTAACTGCCCGCCTAATAGGCCTTCGGGTTGTGGAGGTCAGGCGACAGTGTAATAAATAAATAATATCGGAGTTTAGCCAAAATCAGCAGTTAGACTGGTAAAGCTCACCCCCAGACTCCAAAGCTGGAAAAGCTTCGGATGCGACTGGAAGTAACGCTGAGACGATGATGATGATGATGATGATCGTATTCCCTAGTAACTTAGTTAAAAAGGTCATGTAAGCAGTCCCTGCTGCTCTGATAAGAAGGAGAGTCAACCCTAGCATCATTGAAATGAAATGAAATGAAATCGTTTATTAATCAAGCAGGATCACCGATCACCTTCACACGTTATATGTTTATTTTTTAAACTAGGTGGAGCCGGCATTTTCTAACTGACTACCTCTGAGAAGAAATAGCGGAAACAAACTCAGGGATCATCGTCTTTTTTCAAGTCCAGACATTAAATATAAAAACTTTTACAATAATTTACGTTATAATTACGCATATTGCTTAATAACAATGCTTAACAGAGCGAGCAGCTCAGTCCCAAGCTTTTTTGTCTTCTAAATAATCTGAGATTTTATAATACCCCTTTTTGCAAAATTTGGCCTTTATATAGTTTTTATATCGTTTAATGGGTAAGTTTCGAATGTCCATGGGAAGCTTGTTGTAAAAGTGTATACATTGACCCATGAACGAGTTGCCTACTCTGTGGAGACGAGTGTGATGTACAGCATTGTGCAAAGGCTAGACGCATTTCCACAATAATTGATGGGGTGTCGGTTTAATGATTTTTATTTGATTTCACAATTTATCTCTTTTATAATTAATGGTCCACAATATGACACCAAGATTTAAAATAATTACTCAACACACATACCAAACATGACTAAAACATAGTTGTTTAACATTAAATTAGTAAACTTCCTTGATATTCCTATTCCTTTACTCCATGATGGCGGTACTATGGCAAAAGTTTTCGCATTACGCCTCGTGAGGTATTTTGTGTCAGTACTAAATGTATTTTACGAGTATATATGGCGGTGAAGCAAATTCTTTAATAATAATTTATTAGTATTTCTGTGTACTTGTTTACTTAGACTTAACAAATACTAATTTGAATTTGCCTACGCAATAAAATGGGATTGGAAAGTTGAGTTAAAGTTTTGAACTGGTTTTCATACCCTTATGCTTAGGTAAGGCTTGGTATTTCAAGGTTAAACATTCAACATGGATCCACAAATTCACTTTGCGAGCCCAGTACGAGTTGTTAGATATCATTCTTACAATTTTGGTTTCTTCGTTTTGAGAGAAGTGATGATGGTTTTCTTTGTTGGTATTTTGGAGTGGCTAGCTGACATATGGTAAATAATCTCATTATTGTTGTATTTTTTTGTGTTCGTTACTATACATAGTATTTTTAAAATTCATGTGTTTTTTCTTAAATGAACAGATAGACAGCTGTGCTGCTGGGGAGTTTGTTCCGCTATATGATTTTCCCAGCGAAAGCATTAGGAAGTGTCGATGGGTAGGCGTTTTGGGGGACTGTCTAATGTAATATTGAGGTTCAAAAAGTGTTGATTCTCAGCCTAATTAGAATAAATTACTTTTGATTTTTGAAATCATTTACTCAAACAAATTTATCTTGGCTTATAACTGTTAAAAATCAACAGCCGGAATTTGAATATATAATTCACCTTGGCAAATTGACTATAAACTTTATTTGCCTGTAATTAATTTTCCAAATTAATTTCCTGTTGAAAATTAATGTCGTTTTAGAATTCGGGGTCTACCAAGGCCAGAAGATTGATTGACACTTCAATTAATGGTAATATCCGATTAGCAAATCAATAAGTACCCAATCAACATAATCATATGTTGATTGGGTACTTATTGCATAACTCATTTTATTTGTGGGCCTATATCTGTAATATACGAGCTGCTGTTATTAATAAGAATACTTTTTATATCTCTATTTATTTCAATTATTTTCGAGGGTGTATGAGTGCGTGTATCGCGTAAGGAATCTCATTCGTTACAGGCCCCTGTTACGAATGAGATTTCTTACGCGATACGAACGCATACGCCTTTTTTCACTATTGCTTGGGTGCCATCGTCGCCTATCACCCATCTATTGGTAAAATATTCCTGCTGCCAATTTTGCATACCCCGTGGGTGGACATACACGTGGACACGGTGTTAGTTAGTGAAAAGCTCGAGTTTTTAATATAAAGATTATTGTTTCTTTGACAGGTAGTGGGCAAACCTTTTTAGTACCATTTTTCTCTGGATGAGGAATCTTCAAAAGACCGCTTTCGGTGGAGCGGTAGGGCGTGGGTGTCTGTGCGCCAGGGCCACGGTTACTTTTTTAACCAAACCATAACCC
Source organism: Sesamia inferens (assembly GCA_037179545.1). NCBI lineage: Eukaryota > Metazoa > Arthropoda > Insecta > Lepidoptera > Noctuidae > Sesamia > Sesamia inferens. The sequence continues at coordinate 31,366,217 of CM073925.1, forward strand.
TAACCCAGGAGGCCGATGGCTTCTGACATCGTGACGATGTCCACAAAGATCGATGTCTTCGAGGACCCCGTCATGATGTGTTGACATCTCTAAGAGGCGCGTGTGAAGCATAGGATGCCGTTGACCTAGGCCTGGTCCTTACCGAGCGGCGAGCTGCCCACTGCTCGCCCGCAAGTCCGCGCCTACGGAGGCCGGGAGTTCAATGTTGTCTTCCGACCAGAGCATCTCCTGTGGCGGCTAGGGGCGCGAGGGTGCTGATATTGCCGCTCCTTCCCGCCCTCCGCCTCCTAAGGAGGAGGCTAAGGTTTGGCTAAGGGGCCAGCATCACTGCTTCGTAGAAGGAGCTGACGGCCTGCCATGCACTGTCCACGACCTGGACCACGATCGCCACCACGAGCACACGTCATAGCTCTACCCAAGCTGGGCAGACCTCCACCGTATCCTCAAGGCAATCCCCACAGTGGTGACACCCTGGCATTTCCTCACGCCTTATCCGGAACAGTAACCTCTCGAAACAGCCATGTCCTTTGAGGACCTGCGTCAGGTAGAAGATGAGGGTGCCGTGGCGACTCTCTAGCCACTCCTCAAAGAGGGGACTTACCGCTGCTGTTGTGGCGTGCCCACTCTTTTCCTAAACGTTGGTTCAAAAGAACACCTATTTTGAGGTATAACTCAAATCCTCCATCACCATCTCAGCGTTAATACCAGTAGCATCTGAAGCTTTTCAGCTTTGGAGTCTGGGGTGCGCTTTACCAGTTTAACTGCTGATTTTGGCTAAACTTCGATATTTTCCGTGAAGCGACTGCTGTCTGACCTCCAAAAGCCAAAGACGATATCGAAGCATTGCAGTTAGAAAGTACAGTAGGTACTCAAACCTTGGATAGGGTTTTTTTTTTGACTCAGACTTGCTGGAACCATTTGGAACATTTTAAACTCGAATGGAACCTTCTGGAATCTCATGGAACATCAACATTCAACAGGCTGTTTTATTACTATTGCTGCCACTTCAAATCCAATACCTTATATAATATGAAGATAGATTCAGAGATTTTTAATACAAATACATAGAAAATTCGTTGACAAGGATAGAAAGGACTTAAAGCTTTTATAATCTGACAATAGTTATATTACTTAGAAGCAGCATTGCGAGTTTCTTTAGCTAAAGCATTATTTAGGTCAGTATAAATCCGGATAAGGCACGAAGTACATAGGATGGAACGAACGCCTTTCGTGTAGCATTTGCGCAACAGACGAATATTCGTGCATTTGGCAGCAATTTGATTGAACCCAGACGGAGCCTACTGCATGTTCTACTTTTCTTAGAACCCAATTTCCAACGAATTCTACGTCATGGTACACTCACGAATATAAATACGTCCTTCTGTGCAAATTGGAATAAGTACTGTTTCTTTCGTTTTTACTACAGAGAATAAGCCTCCTACTCTAAATACATTACACTAACGCAAAATTCGCTTATATCCTTACTTAATTCTTTAAAAATAGGTGCACCCATTTCAGTGGTTAGATAAGGCGGAACCAACCGGCAGATAACAGTAAAATTTTGTAAATATTGTTACTTGTTTTAGTTTTTGCTATAAAATATTCATAATTATGCATTTAGTAGTAATATATTTATTTTGACATAACAAGAAAGAAAGACATTAAAGTGCCACTGCACTTTAATCTATTTATTTATACAAAGTTGTTGAGACTGCTACAATCCGGAAGAAGCATTTTGCCGCATCTTTTATACCGGCTACATCGAAGGACAGGAACTATTTTCCTGCTTCGGTCCTCCCACCTGATTAAAATTGAAGTGTCTTCAAGGTTAAAGTCAATAGTCATATAATAAAATAGAGCGCTTTACCAACGATCGCATCAACGCTTTCCATCAGGCAGAATCGCGGTCCAGCACAGGTTAAAAACCTTTTTATTGGGCACTCTAACAGACTGGCCCTCAACCAGCGTTTTCGTCCGCGTACCCTCTGATCTTGAATACTTTTGTACACCGTATTTTATCCCTTATGGGTCAAAAAATTTAATTTTACAAAGTGAAACCTTGCACCTGTCAGCTTTCACCACTGAATTAATAATACGAGTTTGATGCTCAACCATCTGTCCCTTTTTTCCTTTTAATTCTTGTACATAATAAATATTTGTCGGAAATACTTCTGACAGATCGCGATGCCACAGTTTCCCGCTAAACAAAGTTTAAGCCTGAGCTCGTGGAAGTAGCCAAGAGTACTGAAAAGCGGTGTTGAGCTTCTCTTGGAAATTGGACACCGTACAAACAATATGTGCTCAGAAATTATCGTTGTATCTATTTACGTGTATATTGGCGCATTATATCGTCTTCTTTGTCAGATATAGCAATATATCACTGAAATATACAGCAATAGATTTTATTTTTACTATTTATTTAACCTCATACTGGAAGCCATATAGCAACTACACCAATGGTGAAAACATCACTTCATGGACTGCTTTCCATCCATCCTATAGTCTTTGAAGAAGTGACGATTGATCACGCTCGTTCATGCAGCCTGCAATAACATGATTTCTCCATAGTTCCTCATCACTCTTCCCATGTTGCGCACATTAATTGCGAATTTTAGAAAATCAATGATTTTTAGCTGCACCGCGAGGTTTCAGGTTTCCGTGTAGGTTTTGACATGTTTTTAATATATTACTGCGGCCGCCAGCGACTTTGTTCGGATGGAGTTAGTTATGCTCTACTCCTAATGGTGGCAGCGTGATGCTTTATACAACGCAAAAAGAATTTTTCAAATCAGACCAGTAGTTCCTGAGATTAATGCATTCAAACAAACAAACAAACTCTGCAGCTTTATAGATAGCTGTATAGATTATTAGTAATTAGTATTAGCATATATTAAAAATCGGTAAATTTAAATTGTTATCCTGTCTGACAGAAGTAACGACATCCCCGACACAGTAATGATCTTCTTATAAAAATTGGCAGGAAAAGGTTGCAGAGTACAAAGAAAACACCTCAGTCAAATTCAGAGTGTTTATTCCAGGAGCAGCGAACCGAGAATGCCCTTCCTTTCGCGTTACAATAATTTTTATATACCAAATTTCCGCACAAACCTTTCTGCGAACCTTTGCCGCCATATAGGATTTGAATAAATCTTTTTTTTAATAATTATAAACTAGTGCTTGACCGCAATCCCGCCTGATGGTAAGCAGTGATGCGATCGTTGATGATAAAGCGCGCTAGTTTATTAAGAGCCTATTCACGAATGCGAATAGGAAGGAAGACGGCAGTTGAGCGAGGTGATGAAATGTTAAACCCAACAACACGACCAACGATTCTGCGCCAAAGGGAGATTGATCTGAAGACCCTCCACGACCAAACTCCCAACACAACAACATTTGGCACATCGTACCCGGCACACATCGCAACATAACTGCTCAGGCCCGTCCTCAGTACGGCTTCACCAGACATCATGCCGGAACACGACAAATTGCTTGACTGCATGGCTTTGTCTGGTGGGTGGTAACTTCTGCCGGCGGCAGATGTTATGGCCTGCCACCGAGAAAATATAAATAATATAATAGAAATAAATCAGATATATAAGTATATTTTCGACACCAATGACTGATAAAAAGGTGAAGGAAAACATCTTGAGGAAACCTGGAGTTTAAGTCTGAAATGGCCAACCCGCATTGAGCAAACATGGTGATTACACTCAATGCTTCCCTGTATGAGAGGATACCTGTGCCCAGCAGTGGGAAGATAAAAAGATATGGCAATCTGTGGGTAGATAGCAGACCAAATTTACATATCGAGATCCCTTCGAACCTCGGAAAACACGTTTAACTGTTTTTCCTGCCTATCATTTGTAGTTGAGTTGCAGTGGTCAGGCAGAAATCTGGTTAGACTGGAAGCCGACCCCAGCGCAGTTGAGAAAGGCTAGGCAGATGACCATGACGGCAAGCTAATGCCAAAATAATATATATTAATGGCGATTTATATTAATTTTAACTAAAAAAAATAAACAGAATAACCACAATCTAGATTGTAATCAGTTAACAATAATTATAACCTTAAAACAAACTAAATACACAATTTCTAATACAAATTTAGAATAACGACTTTAGACAATCTTACGAAACGATGTTATCACGACGGCTGCCGAAGACGAAGTAAGGGATGAGTACTGACCGCACACCGCTTTTATAGGCATGGCGGTAGGGTACTTCGAAACTAATAATTTGATGCTAACACGGCCTCTCCTGACATGTGGATGTCCTCAGCCACACTGCTCAGATGAGGATTCTTGTGCGTTCTAGTCATGGTCTTCGGCAAGTGAACTCTGGCGGCACGAAGTGCTCATGGCAATGGCTGCATCAGGAATTGGTGGACCCTGGTGCGTGTCTGCATTTCCAACACTTGAGTGGTCTTCGCAGCTAGTTGCACTGGTAGTCGGTGCTGCGAGGCCATCTTCGACTAAATTGAGAAAACAGCAGTTATTAGTAATGTTCTTGTTACTGAATCTTAACATGCATGTTGTAATTGAATACAACACACATAGACGGAGGAATTGAAGTATCTCATCTTGGCAGAGACTTATCTCAATGCCTTAATGGATAAACAGAGACGGAGGCACCATGTTAGCACGTCTCGGGCGAGCCATCGCTATTTGCCTACGCATATAGACAGTGGCACACCATTAGCTTATCTCGGCAGAGCCACCGCTCAATGCCCGTACACACGGATAGAGGCACACAGTTCGCATATCCCGGCAGAGCCCACGCTCAATGCCCACACACAGACAGAGGCACCCAGTTCGCTTGTCTCGGCAGAGCTACCCGCTCAATGCCCACACACACGGATAGAGGCACACAGTTCGCATATCCCGGCAGAGCCCACGCTCAATGCCCACACACAGACAGAGGCACCCAGTTCGCTTGTCTCGGCAGAGCTACCGCTCAATGCCCACACACACGGATAGAGGCACACAGTTCGCATATCCCGGCAGAGCCCACGCTCAATGCCCACACACAGACAGAGGCACCCAGTTCGCTTGTCTCGGCAGAGCCAACGCTCCATGCCCACACAACCACCATGCACGTACCCACACATTACATGACTCGCTCAGTCCATGTAATACATGATCAAACATAACAGTAAGTACAAAAATCTACTTACAATCAAAAACATGGCACACGACTCGGGGGTCCACTCTCCTCGCTAAGCAACCATATGCTCAGCGACAGCCTGAGTGAATTTGTCATACGAACCAGTTAACAATTGTAGTTCGTATCGATCGTGGGCAAGAATTTTCACCACACGATACGGCCCTTGCATCCCCGAGTCCAGCTTGCCTGTAATTTGAGAAGTTTTAATTACAAACACGTTATCATTTAGATTAAATGTACGCTTGACCTTTCGATTTCTATTAACGTATTGATCTTGTTTAAGAGATGAATGTAACTCATTATTATTGACTTTGTCAATCAGCGTAAGAGTTTCCTCATCCGCAGATTGAGCAATCCGTGCCCAATTTTTCGGCTTAGTTATTTGCAGAACATCAACAGGATTTCGACTTAGTCTGCGTGTTGCATCATATTACCTTTTTTGTATTCAATCGTAAAGTTGAAATCCTGCATATATACCCACCAACGTGAGATACGTGGTAAAAGATTTTTCATACGTTCTGTCAGTTTAAGGGCGTTGCAGTCAGTTACAATTTTTAAACATAATACCCAACAAATAGTGGCGAAAGTGTTGCAAGGCTTTTATTATAGCGAGCGTTTAGAGCTCATAAGAATGGTATCGTGGTTCGGCCCCTTGCGTAGTTATACTAAAGTACGCCACTCGCCGTTTACCATTCTCATGCACTTGGATAAGAACTGCGCCGTAACCGACAGAACTCGCGTCCGTATGCAACTCAATTGGCAATAACGGATCAAAAATAGCAAGCACTGGTTTGCTTGTAAAACAATCAATTAGATATTTACGGGAAAATTCCTGTTCTTCACCCCAATATAATTTAATGTTACCTCGTGTTAAACTGGCAATGGGAACAGTTTTGATAGTTGGGTATGTAACAATGAAAATACCCTGCCAAACCGAGTAACTGGCGAACCTGTTTTACATTTGTGGGCACAAGAGAGTCAATCAAGGCTTTAATTTTATGTGCGCTCGGTCTAACCTGACCCTCGGAGATAGTTCGACCTAGGTATTCAACCTCTGTAGCCACAAATGTACTTTTCTTAAGGTTTATAGAGAACCCCGCAAAAGTAAGAATTTTTAGCAACTCTCGTACATTCTCAATTGCTTCATCGATAGACGATGCTAACAACAATACGTCATCAATAAAATAAGGGCTTTACCGGACTCGGTTAGCGCTTTAAGCGCATTTGTCGTTGATATACTACCGGCGCGTTCGCGAGACCAAACGGCATTTTCAAAAATTCGTAATGGCCCTCTGGGGTCACGAAAGCGGTCTTTGCTACAGACTCGCTATCCAGCCCAAGCTAATAGAAGCCTGTCGCCATAACTACACAGGTAAAGAACTTGCTCTTACCAAGTCGATCAATGTGATCTATCAACGGTAACGGATAACGATCTTTCACGGTAATAGAATTCAACGCATGGTAATCAACACACATTCGATCATTTCCGTCCTTTTTCTTAACGAGAATGATCGGACTTGCGTATGGAGAATTCGACTCACGAATTATCTTTTTTTGTTTAGCAAAACTTTTATAATATCACGCACTTTCAATTTTTAATCAAATGAAAGCCTGTACGGCCTATAACAGATAGGAGTCTCACTTGTCAACTTAATGTGCATATTCCCCGTCGTAACTGTTGTTAAGGCAGTCCCGACAATAAAGAATTCCTTAAAATCATTCACAACCAACATTAATTTTTCACGGTCACTACCCTCAAGCGGCGTGTTAACCGAAATTTGATCACTTAAGTTGACGAGTAATACATTTTGACTTACCGAACTACGAGTAATACGTTGCTCATTGTTCGCACGAATGTAAGTTACCCCCTCACGGTTCAAAACATCGGTTCCTATTAGTACCGGCACAGTTAGGCATTTTGGAGAAATCACAAAAAGATCTACCTCTAATGAGATTTCTTTAAATTCTATAACTAATGTTACGACACTATGACACTCGATGTTTTGATCACCAATGCCACGTAATATCCGATATGTGGGTAGTTAGACACGTTAGTAGATAGACACGCGCGATCCGCTGTCTATTAACACGTCTATAGGTATTCCCTGCACTACGGCCGTTGTGACGTCAGTCTGTTGACGCGCCTCTCAACTCTGAACAAAAATTAACATTGCTTTTATTATGCGTTTCAGATCTTTGTTTAGCAAAGCAGATGGAGGCGTTATGGCCTGGCTTTTTACAGAACGAACACGATCTATTCGGATTTTTATTGATTATTTCTGTATGAACTCTCGATTCGGTTTGGTATAAATAGAAAGAAATTCCACAAGGTCTTTGATCATTAAATGAGCGTTAATCGCAGCGGCGCGTATTTGAGCGTCAGTTATACCACGTATGACAATCGCGACCGTTAGTTCATCGCTTAACCCTTTAACAATATTTAATCTCAAAACGGAGCGCCTAGCGTATTCTGCGTACGTGGAATATTGATCAGAATTACTATTTATGACATCAAACAATATATTAGCAACATCGATTCTTCGTGAGCAGAGCGGTTTAAATTCAACCTTGAAGTTAGACCAAGTGCGGTCCTTTGTGACCCAGTCGTTTAGCCAACTACGGGCATCTCCTTTCAGGCAGTTAGCAATCCGGGATAAACACTCGTTGTCATCCCATTTATTCATATCACGTGCCCTTTCAACCTCTTCACACCAAGAATCGATATCATGCATGCTGGGATCAAAGTTTGAAATATAATAATGATTGGATCTGACCTTGGTTAACGCACTCAATGCTCCAATGAGGCGATCTGTAGAATCCAGTGATGCTGAAGTACTTGCTAGGGATTCCCCAACAATGCTAGTGTTTGACTCAGGCGCTGCCAGTTGTGGGTCCCGTAGCAGAGGCGCCATGATTTGCCCAGGCGTCACAATGGCACTTGTGTCAGGTGTAGTTGCCACGGTGCTGGTTGCGGGTAGGCTAGCATGTTCTAGCGCGTTCAGACGCGCTAAAATGGCTCCAAGGGTTTCTTGGAGTTCAGCTGCGTTACTATTTTGATTATTCCTATTTCTGCCTCGAAAACGAGTGGTAACTCGTTCGGACATGATTCAAAATCTGTTCGCACAAACTAAAGATAAGATAGGCAATGGAGCCTATCCCACTTCTGATAATGGCGATTTATATTAATTTTAACTAAAAAAAATAAACAGAATAACCACAATCTAGATTGTAATCAGTTAACAATAATTATAACCTTAAAACAAACTAAATACACAATTTCTAATACAAATTTAGAATAACGACTTTAGACAATCTTACGAAACGATGTTATCACGACGGCTGCCGAAGACGAAGTAAGGGATGAGTACTGACCGCACACCGCTTTTATAGGCATGGCGGTAGGGTACTTCGAAACTAATAATTTGATGCTAACAATATATATATGATTTAAGTTTTTAGCACCCTCGCTACGCTCGGAAGTAAAGACTGATTTACACGGTGCAATTTAATTGCCTATGGCTTTAATTAAGTTGAAGCAACAAAAGAAGTTGCATTGTCTAAACACCATTTAGATCATGCAAGTCATCTGTTGGTTCATTTTTATTATATGCTATATGAAATTAAATGGTACCGTGTAAATCAGTCTTAAACCTCGAGTCCTTCGTTACGCTCGCAATTTAAATCATCACTCGCGACAGAAGGCACTGTTTTATCCCCTTGGTTAATAATCTACTTGCTGTAAAGCATCTATTTGTTGGGTTAGTCGTTTATTGACTTGATAGTGCTATGGCTGTTGAGAGTATGTCATGCTCACTCAAATGTCTCGCTGGTGGTGGCGTGTGTGTTGGGTCATTAGGTTCTCTTCAATATGGTTAAGCTGAATGATGCTTTTTTTCCATAATGGACGCTCTCAGCGTACAATATATTTCTGCATCGTTCTCACACGATTGATTTCAAAATGAATGATGTAATCAAATATTTGTATCAATAGCTTGATAATTTAAAAGAGTGTCCATGGAGTTTCTTGCCCGTTCTTCTCCATAGGTACCTACTCTTTGGAATGGGCGACTAGCTTCACCTTACTGACTGACCGACCTTCTGACAATTAAAAAGTGCCTGTAACTGGTTTATTTGAAATAAATTCTTTGATTTTGATTTTTGATTTTTACTAATATTAACTGGACATTAGATTATTTTTAATTAATTTTGAATTTTTTAATTATTTCAATTTGTTCCGTTTGTATGCATGAAATAAATGAATGTAATAAATTAAAATGTGGTTTTATTTTATATACAAAAGAAAATGGTTTTTCACATCACCACAATATTGCAAGACCAATAAAAATAATTTGTGTTACCAGCTTAATAAAGAACTAAATGAGGTGAAATTACCTTGTCATATTTTTACAGATATATTATTAAATAAGTAAGTAAGTGCGAAGTATCAAAATAGCAACTAATTTACTATAGACAGATTCAACCGAGAACCACATTATTTTGAATTTAATAAAATAAAAACCTTACAAAGACTTGATAAAAAAATAATAAATAATAAAAAAATAATAAGCCTTTTATTTATTGCATAAAAATATTAGATTACAATTTACATTTTTATAAAAGATTTGATTTTTAGATATAAGAATTTCATTTGCGAATTAAATTTCAGTTAAAATATAGTAATTTAATTAATTAATTTTTATTTTTATTGAAGTTGCAGGCATGCATGAACCCCTCTTTTAAAGAGGGTGAAAGCCTCCTCCAGACTTTTCCATTTGTCCCTATCTTTGGCTATTGGCATCCAGTTTTTTCCTACAATTTTTAATATGTCATTTTCCCAACGAGTCATCGGTCTTCCTCTTTTTCTTATACCGGCAGGGCAGCACCATGATAAAAAAAAACAAACATTAATTCATTTTTTGTTAAAGCTTTTGTTTTAAATAAACCAATAGTTTCTTATTCCAAACTAAACAATGTACCGAAAAGAACGAGAAAAAGTTTGAGGTTTTCTCACAAAATACAACTTTTATTTAATTATTTCATTAAAATAACCCTCAACAGCTGGTGCTAAAAAGTTTGGCGCAGGTACTCAACCAAAAAACGAAAATAGTTCATACCTTGTTTCGCGGGAAAATGTTTGTTAATTAAAAGTAAACAGAGCCAACAGTTTCGTACCACATCAGTACTTTTTCACTTTTGTTTGCACGGGTCCCAATAGGGATGTATCCAAGGTATGAAAATCAAAAAAAAAATTAGTCCGTCTTACAGATAATAAAAAAAATTAAGACCCGTATTTTTTATTTTGTCGTAATTACCAAAAATTACTGAGATATAGCGTATTAAAGTTACAGAGTGGGGGCTAATTACGTCACATCGTTCTATATTTTGCACCATGGCGTGACGTCAAGCGACATTTCAAATCAATATATCTTCCTAAGTATTTGAATAAAAGAAAAAATAAAAAATACGTGTTCAATATTTTTTATAAAGCTGACGGACATTAAATTATTTTTTAGAATACAAGCCAATTCTTTGTTAATTATTAAAACTTGATTCAGAGATGCAAAATAAAATTAAAACACACCAAATATCTCGGGTCTTAGGCCAAGAGTACACGCCTTGAAGAAGATGTTACCCATATAATCTATATTCCCTTTTTATTTTTACGTGAGAGAATAAACCGTATTCTGATCTCCATTAATATACGATTTGGTTCTCTCTGGCTTTACTTAATTTAGATCTCTCGACATTACGAGTGCCTTTCGCATAAAACGCAATGTGCTCATTTTATGACAACTCATCCCTTGTGTCGAATTTTAGTGCAAACCACAATATTTATTACAGTTACTTTTTTTTTTATTTATTTATTTATAAAACAGCGCTTGACCGCAATCCCGCCTGATGGTAAGCAGTGACGCAATCGTTGATGGTAAAGCGCACTAGTTTAATAAGAGCCTATTCACTCTAGCCTTGAAGACACTCAAATTGTACGCGGTATAAAGGAGGAGGCGAAACGCTTCGTCCGGATCGTAGAGGTGTTAACAACATAAGGGTGGAAACTCGCCGTACGACGGGTCGTCCGATGGTGGAACGGAGATGGGGGAATTAAATCATGCAATTCCCTCGCACACTCCCCAAAGTGTATCCTATAGAACACCGAAAGGCTGGCTACTCTACGCCTGTGCTCAAGGCTTTGGAGACCAACTCTAGTTAAATCAGGGTCACCGATCAGCCTCTTCGCACGCCTCTCCACTGAATCCAAACTGGCCAGGTGACACTTAGAGCACCAGCCCAAATGTGGCTGCAGTACTCCACACACGAACGGACTTGTGCTTTGTACAACATTAGAAGCTGCCCTGGTGTGAAGTACTGCCGGACCTTTGCGATAACGCCAAGTTTTCTGGCAGCCACCTTGGCCTTGGACTCAATGAATCGCCCAAAGTTTAGGTTCGAGGAAATCTCAACACCTAAAAGCTGAAGGCGGTCGGTACACTCCAAGGATACATTCCGAAAATTAGGAGCCAAGGCGAACGGGCTCCTTTTGGCGGTGAAAAGACACGCCTGCGTTTTTTTTTACTTCGAGGTATAACGGATAGCCCTCTGAGCAGAGCTTGCATGGAGGCTGACGAGACAGCGCATGTATCTACTCTTCGAATGTACAGGCGTCACCCAAATTAGAAGTAAAACCATAGGGGCACCAAAACTTTACACTTTATCTTTTTTCTTACTCCTCCGCTATTCTTTTCTGATTAATTTCGTTGCGGCACCCAAGACAGTTAAATCGTTTCTCCGGGACTCGTCGAGCTTCATTGCTTGGCGTTTTTCTGGCGGTCTCCACTGTTGATTCTGGCTTTCAGGAGTTACAGTGGGTGGGAAAAGTGTGGCGGGTTTTGTCCCATAAAAAAAAAGACGTTCTCAATAAGCCAGGAAACTAAATTGGCTTCTGGATGGTGGTGGGCTGATTGGAATAACCGCCAGCCACTGCCATGGTTCACGCACAATGGTCCACTAAGGGCTAAGTGTGGAAACCAAACCTAGAACATAGAACAGTTACTTTCGTGACTAAGTGGCTTGTTGATTAGTTATAACAGCCAAACATGTCGGTCGATCAGGGACCCTCGTCTGCTATTACAATAGTGTCAGAATGATCCATCAGTGATTTCATAAAGATCGATTTTGTTACGTTTCAAAATTTACTAACAAAATGGCGTCATTATGACTTTCCAGTGGTCAATCACTGACACAAAAGTCCAAATTGAGTAGTAAGTTTTTTTTTTGAATTTTAAACTAGCGCTTGACCGCAATCCCGCCTGATGGTAAGCAGTGATGCGATCGTTGATGGTAAAGCGCGCTAGTTTATTAAGAGCATATTCACTCAGAAAAACTAAGCGAATAGGATGGAAGACGGCAGTTGAGCGAGGTGATGCAATTTTAAACCCAACAACACGACCAACAATGCTGCGGCAAAGGGAGATTGATCTGAAGACACTCCACGACCAAACTCCCAACACAACAACATTTGGCGCATCGTACCCGGCACACATCGCAACACAACTGCTCAGACCCGTCCTCCGTAGGGCTTCACCAGATATCATGCCGGAACACGACAAATCGCTTGGCGGCAAGACTTTGTCTGGTGGGTGGTGACTTCTGCCGGCGGCCGATGTTATGGCCTACCACCGAGGTAAATTTTTAGAAAATCGTTTCTACTAATGGGTCTTATAATAATGGCAATAGGGAAATGTTATTATCATCATTCGATTACGAGACGGCTGATCCATCATTATGATTTTAACAGATTACGAACTTTTAGCACAATGACAATGGAATAGTGTTGGAATGACAAACTTATAAAAATAGCAGACTAGGGCCCCAGGTTGTAGTATGCTTGCCGCCGTTAATTGTATGAACGGGAGCCTAGCTTGACATACCAAGACCCCCTCATATGTGTCTCAGAAAGCACATCAAGCCATTTTGAGTTTTCAGTAGCCCGAAACTATGAAAACCAGGCTACCCCTAGATTCGACTGGTTTTACTGGTTTAAATCATAATTAGTACCCAGTAACTGGATTGTGATGCTCAGATTTTTTTTGCTTGACCGCGATCCCGCCCGATATTAAACGGTGATGTAATCGTTGATGGTAACGTACATATCTACATAACATAATCAGCCTATATTGTTCCCACTGTTGGGACTCTGACCACCTCTCGATGAGAAGGAGTGGGCCGTGATCTACCACGCGGGCCCAGTGTATGTTGGTGGTAGATGTCATATGTCTTCGGAGTTTTTGATTTTAGGTCAAGCCGGTTTCCTCACGATGTTTTCTTTCACCGATTTGCGATCGGAGGGGTGGTGAAATAATTTACACAAAGTGAAGCGTTAAGCGCCTGACGGTATTCGAACCTACGACCAACAACTCGTAAGTCACAGCGGATACCACTAGGCTACCACTGCTGTCACTCACCTATTTATTCCTCTGCTCTCACGTATTTATTGAGAGCCTTTTCACTCAAGATGGGCAATCCCTCCATGTACACCAGACAAAGCCTTGCCGCTAAGCGATTTGTCGTGTTCCGGCATGATGTCTGGTGCAGCCGTACGAAGGACGGTTCTGAGCTGTTGTGTTGCGATGTGTGCCAGGTATGATGCGCTTAACGTTGTTGTATTGGGAGTTTGGTCTTGGAGGGTCTTCAGATCAATCTCCCTTTGGCGCAGCATCGTTGGTCGTGTTGTTGGGTTTAACATTGCATCACCTCGCTCAACTGCCGTCTACCTTCCTATTCGCTCAGTTTTTCTGAGTGAATAGGCTCTTAATAAACTAGCGCACTGCTTACCATCAGGCGGGATTGCGGTCAAGCGCTAGTTTATAATTATTAAAAAAAATTACAATACTGTTGTTGTTGTTAGTTTTTCATGTGCGGTATTCAGCAGCTGATTCCCTCAGACTGGTAGCCCATCCGGACATAGTTGAGAAAAAAGCTGGGCGGATAAAAGTGACGAGTTACTCACGTGTGTCCCTTAAGTGATCTGTAGTGCAATACAGAAAAAGTATATTTATCATCAAAATTCTGTTGTATATCTTTTTCCTACATCAATTTAGCATGAAAATACTGTCACGCAACATTAAAGGCTTACCTTCTGAATTCGAACATCCAATATAGTACTGAGCGAAATACGATAAAACGGGAATACCTTACTATAGGGCAACCACATGGTGATCTATCATTTTTATGAGCTCCCTATAAAGGCCCTAAGCTAGGAAGCCGAGTGTATGTAACTGCCTATATGAAACCATTGTAGCGGGAAATTTACTAAAGTTTACGTTGTAATATCCACAATATTTGTGACGTATGGCCGTTGTTTTGTCAACTAGTCGTTTGGTAAGTTGACATTTGAATGTTTTGTAATATTTTTTTTTTTTGTGTTTTAGCCATGTTGCTTTTTGTGTGTTAATCATATTATTTTATAAGGTTTAGAAGTTGAAATTTTGTTTTAAATAAAATAAGCCTACAATTGAATAATGAGCGAGGCGTTTGCATTCTAATTTTAGTCTTAGTTTTAGTGAACAATACCTCTAACTTCCATAAAAAATTTAAATAATTTTTGACCTTGTTTGTCGAGAGCTATGAAAGTTTATGAGATATGTGTCAGACTTTTACTGACTAAAACCCACCCGTGTTCCTTCACTTGCTTATAGGCCAGGGCCATGATTTCCTAAAAACTTACAAAAAAAAAAAAAAAAAAAACAAAGTAAAATATAACTAATCGCGGAAGCATGGTCATGGTGTCTTTGGTTATTGTACATTCACTTTTACTACCGACTTTCGAAATTAGTTATTTTTCACTTAGTAGTGTTTTTGGAAGCAGTGATATGTCTTCTTTCTAACAAAATAAGAATCATCAAAATCTGTTAATAAACGACGAAGTTATCCGCGAACAAACATAACAAAGCGAAATAGTTTTTTTTTTATTATTATTATACGGACAAATCACATAGATTGAGCTAGACTCAAACTAAGTTCGAGACTTGTGTTATGGGATACTAACTCAACCATGCTATATTTATAATAGATACATATATAGATAAATATCCAAGACCCAGGCCAATCAGGAAAAGATCGTTTTCCGTCATGACCTGGCCGGGGATCGAACCCGGAAACTCCACGTCGTAGGCAGGCATGTTGACCGCTGTGCCACGGAGGTCGACAAGTCGAATTGAGTAGCCTCTTCCTTTTTAAAGTCGGTTAAAAACTAAAACTATCTCTCGGTGGTAGGCCATAGCATTGGCCGCCGGCAGAAGTTACCACCCACCAGACAAAGCCTTGCCGCCAAGCGATTTGTCGTGTTCCGGCATGATGTCTGGTGAAGCCGTACGGAGGACGGGTCTGAGCAGTTGTGTTGCGGTGTGTGCCGGGTACGATGCGCCTAATGTTGTTGTGTTGGGAGTTTGGTCGTTGAGGGTCTTCAGATCAATCTCTCTTTGGCGCAGCATCGTTGGTCGTGTTGTTGGGTTTAACATTGCATCACCTCACTCAACTGCCGTCTTCCTCCCTATTCGCTCAGTTTTTCTGAGTAAATAGGCAGGTGGAGGCATGAGGAACAGGGAGTAAAGCTCACTCATCCTCCATAGAAAAGGGAGGATCCTCCGACCAGACGGGTGTTATGTCTGGTAGGCCACTTGCCCAATGGTTGAAATTGGCAAGTTGTATGTATGCGAATTGCACGGTAAACTCTGATTGCGAGATGTAGAATTCGTGTGACGTCAGTATGACGCGTCGTTCATTTTGTGGCGTTTGTAGGTACCGCTACACCATCAACGATCACATCAATGCTTACCATCAGGCAGGATTGCGGTCAAGCGCTAGTTTATAAATATTAAAAAAAAAACTTTATTTGGTGTTATTAAGATTAAAATCCAAGAAACATTTCTTCAAACCAGACTGAAATCCTAACCGTTTTGAAAGTGAAACGTTTAAAAGCAGATACTAAAACATTTTTTTACCACAAAAAACGTATTTGCTCAAAGCGTGTCTAGGTACTGTCAGTCCAACATCAGACTCCCTACATTTTTCTTTTGTCTAACAATTACTTTTGTACAGGCTGAAAAACAGGATTTTGTGGTAAAGAAATCCTTTTTTGAAAAAACTCTTCTTAGGACTTAAGCTAGGCAGAAGAAAACGCACCGTGAATACCCATTGTTTCGGAAGCAATTTTTACTAATCTAATTACTTACGTTAGAAAGGTCTAAGGCAACCACGACGCCCTAATTTCTAAACAACTACCTCGCTAACATAACACTGAGTAAAAAAAATGTAGATAAACATGGCTTACTTTATATTTACTTCTTTTTGTTTTATATTTATTATTATATTTTGTTTTGTATCGGTGTCACTTATGATTGTTTGCTGCATCAGGTGCCGTCAAAACCAGCGCTGGGCTCTGTCGTAGCATAATGCTGAGCGACAGCTGTTTTGCGTGGATGTGACGCAAGTTCCCTCAAACATTTCTTTTTTTTTTTGGGTTTTTGTAATTGTTTGGGTGATGTTTACTGCAAATAAACGTTTTTTCTTTCTTTCTAAATATGGCTTCCAAACATCTGTTTTTCGCGCGTCACACAGCCTTTCTGACTACGTACGTGGAATCTATTCAGTGAACACATTTAACTCACTTGACCGACTTTTTTCATATTTATGTCACAGGATTATATGAAAAACCGAATCTCTTCAAAAATTCTAGAAACTTTGTATGGCCTAGTGAAAAGGAAAAAAATATTACCTATAACGCCTAAGAATGTAATATTAATATTATGTTTATTATACAAATACTAGCTTAACAACATTACACAAATGATCCTATATCTTAGGAGACAGCGCAGCGTCTTCACATTAGTAGTGCACGAACAAATTTTGAGCGTACTATTAGATTATAAGATAATCACAGACAGAATTTAGACTTAAGTTAAGAATTCTACAAGATATACTAAGTGTGATAGCGCAGCTTAAGAGAGAAAGTTGTTCTTCTTTTATATCTCTCTTTGGTAATGAGCTAATGACAGGTCTTTTGCAAAATAATTAGTTATTTTAATATCAGCTAATCGGGATCCAAGACAACGAAATCAAGACTAATTATATAAATAATGATAATAAAAGATCCACGATAGAGAAATAAAGCCTAATTTATTAATACTATAATAACGGTTCTTACGATTTAAACGAATAAAGCACTCATTAGTACCTACGCTCCATTCGGGTCATATTATTTTCAACTAGAATAAAGATTTAATGATCGTCCTTTAGATTATCCAGTCAGGAAATGAAATGAAATGAAATCTTTTATTAAGCAAGTAAGATCACTGATCACTTTTACACGTCATATGGTTTTCTTTTAAAAGCCGAAACAAACTCAGGGATTGCCGTCTTTTTTCACGCACAAAGGGTTCCGTACCATTGATTTATGAAATTCAAGGATTTATTTGTATGAAAGATTACGCGGTAATAAGCGGTTTCCGATATACGAGGTATTAAAAAAATCTACTTAATAGATCTCGTTCAAAACAATTTTCGTTGGTAGTTTTTATAGTAATGTACATCATTGGTTTTTTTAGATTTTTAATTTTCTTATTTTAGAAGTTAGAGGGGAACAACTTTTTTCCCAAAAATCTTGATATTAGCTCATCTTATTATTGGTAGCTAGCTGTATCCTGCGTTTTCATACCCATAAGTTTCGATCCCATGGAAATCAGCATCATCATCATCCACTTTTTTATCGTACCACTGCTGGGTACAGGTGTCCTCTCATACAGAGAAGGATTGAGGTAATCACCCTGCTCAATGCGGGTTGGCGATTTCAGACTTAAAGTCCAGGTTTCCCCAAGATCTATTCTATACCTCCAAAGTACCTACATATAACTTAGAAAAGTTACATTGATACTTGCCTGACCTGGAATCGAATCCGCACACTTATACTTCAAAGGCTGGTGTTTTAACCTCTAGGCCACTACTATTTACTACTCGTGTCAATATTGGGATGAAAAGTATCCTATGTGTAATTCCTGCTTATAAACAACAGTTCAGTAGTTTTTGTGTGAGAGAGTAACAAACATCTATCCATAGTAACAAACATTCTCACAAACTTTCGCGTTTATAATAACTAGCGGTCGCCAGCGACTTCGTTCGCGTGGAGTTAGTTATGCTCCGCTCCTATTAGTCGCAGCGTGATGCTTTATACAACGCAAAAAGATTTTTCAAATCGGACCAGTAGTTCCTGAGATTAGCGCATTCAAACAAACAAACAAACCCTTCAGCTTTATAATATATATTAGTATATATTAATAGGATAATACGACCTAATACTGATTTCAATCAGTTTCCAATTACAAAAATATTTACAAAAGTTCTAGGAATTCCGCCAAGATTAGATTTTCCCGATTACACTGCGACTTATACACCACTTTGCCACTTCGTCCCTTAGATCTTCAACCCCTACCCTTGAAAGGGGCGCAAACTGTAACATCAGATCGTAACGACACATAAAATGGAAGATATTTTTACATAAAGATTTATTATTTAAAGGTTGTGTGGTATATAGTATATAGAGTTTGGAGTAATTGCTAGGATATTTTATTACGTTTTGCATGCTTTGAAATTAAAAAAAAAGAAATATTAACGACACACAGCTGAGGGTAATTTTAGTAATTTTGAGAACATTCACAATCTGAAGACTAATTACAGTAATTAAAAATGTTCAAAATATCGTCTCAGACTCATCTCAAATGTAGCGAAATATATGAAAAATGTAGTGAAATTAGACGTACTTATGGAAAATTGAGGAACTTATGAAAAATTTCGAGAATTTTTTCGAAAAAAAAACCGGACAAGTCTTTGGGTGGCAGGAAGTGTACCTACACAATAATTTTGCTTCTTTCAACGAGTAGGTACTAGGTACTAGGTAGACCTAGTAGGTACTAGGTCTACTGCGTTATCACTGCCGAACGTTGCGTTATCTATTTATGGACTAGGTACAAAACTCGAAAAATCAAAATAAAACACACCGGGTAGGTGTGGATGTGGGAGTAGACGCAGGCAGCGAGAATGAATTAGATATACGGATATACATACAGTGATAAAGTGAGAGCCCGCAGACTCAGATACAGACAGAGAGCGAGGAAGGAGCGCAAGTTTTGCAGTTGAGGGATTTCATATAGGCATATGAAATCCCTCAACTGCTCCGTCCGATATGAACTTTTATTTTTTACCGGACAGGCTTTGAAAATACCGGACTGTGTGCTTTCAAATACTGGATGTCTAGCAACCCTAGTCTCAATCTGTCAAAAAATACTTATAACTTCCATATATTTTGACTTACCTACTAATACTTGCCTTCAAGTCTCACATTAAACACAGTGTTACCAAATTATTATTGGATTAGAATTGTTTTTTTTTTTATTTTTATTGTTTATTTCTTTGCCTTCGTACTTTTCTAATATCACATTAGACATTGGCAGAATTGTCGATATCGGCACCATTACCATAAACAAAAATAGAATAGAATATATTTTGTCAATTTTTGTTTTTTTTTTTTTTTAATAATTTTAAACTAGCGCTTGACCGCTATCCCGCCTGATGGTAAGCAGTAATGCGATCGTTGTTGGTAAAGCGCGCTAGTTTATTAAGAGCCTATTCACTCGGAAAAACTGAGCGAATAGGAAGAAAGACGGCACTTGAGCGAGGCGATGCAATGTTAAACCCAACAACACGACCAACGATGCTGCGCCAAAGGGAGGTTGATCTGAAGACCCTTCATGACCAAACTCCAAATACAACAACATTAGGCGCCAGACATCACGCCGAAACACGACAAATCGCTTGGCGGCAAGGCTTTGTCAAGTTTCAGACATTTATTTTCAATTTACGAGAATCGAACACGAAATACATCGAACAGTATCGCTTCGTGTTTTGTACCGCGTACATCGAAGGACTGGAACAATTTGCCTGCGGTGGTTTTTCCGTCCGGTTACAGCCAGAGTTTAAATAATAAAAGAGTTCATCCTCTAATTTTATACATAAGTCACTGGACAATCGCTGCTCTTTTCTCATTCTTGTTTCATTTAATTTCAAAGCTCGTAAATTATACGAAGATTTATAATCAAAATTATGTATAAGCAAAGCTGGGGATGATACTGTCTGCTAGATAATCCATTTTTCTCGGCTTACTAATTGGACGGGCACAGCAGCCGCAAACTTTCTGCACAACGACACTTATTCTACTCTGCCATTGTTCATTATTAAAACAGCTATTTTCCATATTTTAATGTTAACCCCTATTTATTATGTCTTGTAATGTCCAAAATCATGGCCAAAAAGAACGCTGAACGATGGACTTCGTACAGAGAGATTTTAAATTCTTAGATTGATCAACTATTATTAGACGTAATCAGCTTCTACAGTTCCCACTCCTGGGACACAGGCTTTCTCTCGATAAGAGGGAGTGTGCCATAATATACCAAGCCGGCCCAGTACGAGTTGGTAGATGTCACTTATCTTCCGATGTTTTGTCGCTAGGATATGCCGGTTTCCTGACGATATTTTCCTTCACCACTTTGAGAGCAGCGATCATGAAATAATTTACATAAAGTAAAGCGCATGATAGGGTTCGATCCCACGAAGGTTCGAACACCATCAGGCACATCATGTTTGCCTATAACCTGCTCTTCCTGATAATTTTTAAACTTGTTTTTTTTTTTCATAGAGAGTTCAATAACACATTCCTTATGATCGACATACTATTTTTGCTAACATATGAGCCTTGGTTCCTTGGGGTCGCAAGAAGACAATTACATCTTCCAACAGCCAATAACTTGCATAACAATATGGTTCTTTACTTAACGTACATGTTTATTGAATAATCTATGTAAATAGTACACTGTAGACTATCTACATTATTCTCTCTCCCTCCCCGTAGTATTCCATCCAAAGGTTGTCTGTAAAAGATAGCTCTTAGTGATAAGACAGCCCATTGTGTCACCATTTGTATAATCTTTATATTTATGTTCTGTAATCTATATGGTGTACATAATAAAGTGTATTCTATTCTATTCTTTCGGCCTCGTGTTAGAGACGCTCCATTAGTATACAGTACATATCGTTCAATTAGAGTTGCAAAATTGGTAATTGGAATGTGATCCGATCGAAGCCGAAGAGGTATTACGATTTCTGAACGGCTCATGTTTGCCTCATCGAATCCAAAAAAGAGAAAGTGCTGACTGGATCATCCGATACCAGAGGGGCAATTATCGTAATAGTAAGAACATTCTCAGTACTTTTTTATCTATTGTAAATTAATGCTTGACCACAATCCTACCACAAGCCTATTCACTATAGCCTTGAACACACTCAAATTGTAGTCCGATGGAAACACCGCCGCTGGCAAATTTTTGCAATCCCTCGACGCACGCGAAATAAAAGAGGAGGCGAAACGCTTCGTCCGGAACGTAGTGGTGTTAACAACTTGCTTGGTGGTGGGAACTTGCTTGTCAATAAATCCTCTAAATAACAACAATTTGACAGGTTTTTGACATTTCGATATCTTAATTCGAAAATCGGCTAACTCCATATAAACAATTTTTTCAGGAGATGCTTAAAGCTGTATATTTTTTACAGATCACTTAAGGAACAACCCAAAATAGTATCGCTGTTAGATAATATCGTAAGCTAGTATTTTTAATAATTTAGACTGCTTTGTATCTAAATATTAAAATACTATCGTGTTTTTAGGAGTTAAACAAAAAAGTTTTTTTTTTTTAATCTTAATGTGGAATTAGCCGATTTGCGAATTAAGGTATCGATTTATTTGTTGGCGAAATGAAACAGCGACTATACTGTGAATCTTTAAAATGATGAGAATTAGTCTTCAGGTTCCCATACTCACTGACCTCTATTCAAAGTATTCGTGCCATATTTCACCAAATTCTCCTTAACCCCTCGAATGTCAGCCTCTGTGTATCTAAAACGCCCGAAATGTCAGCGTTATCTCAAGTACTTTTTCATTTTTGGGTAGGCCATCAGAAAAACGGAGAATTCGTCATTATACAGCCATTAACACGATATAAATGATACCTTCCTGGCTTCGTCATGAGTTTACCTAACTAGTCATATCATTTAATAAGCAAATAAAACTGATCTCATCTCACAGTGATGAAATATGTTTTCATTTTTATAATTTTCACTCATTTAACTTTTAACTTTATCACAAAGAAATCGAATTAACTCACAGATTCATCAAAAAACACTTTATTATGATAACACAATATGTGCAGGCAATGATTACATACTTTTATTCCACTTTGAAACAATAAATACACCATTATAACGATTTATCTATACATCGAAAAATCTCGTTGTATAGATATTTTCGTTCGGTTTCGTGGTGTTTCCTTTAAAATGTTACTAAAATCGGTCAAGTATGAATCGATTATTCGAATGATACAGTCAGACCGTTGCAAGTGCAAGTAAACCCTCAAATACCATCGTCCAATGGGGACCGTAGCCATGACAGTAGTTGTGTACCTATGAGGTACGGTTGACAATCCTGGCCATTTTTCTCATGTACCTATGGGGTTCATGTGACACTCAAGAGGTTAAAGTACACACAAAATATCACTATGACCGGGAAATAATTAGTAATCTAAACCATCACCGCCAAACATGTTTCGGTAACCGATCCACTTACAAAAAGACAAGCAAACTTTTAGCTTTATTTTTAGATGCTTGTTAAATAATTTTGACGGAGGGTAGGTTGAGCCAATACTCTTCAATCTTTAAAAACGGAAAACAAATTTTTTTTATTTCCGTTATTGATATGGAACAAAAACGGCAAAAAATCATGTTTGTTGTACGGGTGTGTCAATATTTATTTTATTTTAATCATTTTTTAAAAACCAAATATTCTGTGAACATTTCCAGCGTCTATTCAAAAATACGTAATCACTGAAAAGTTCAACTGTCTAGCTATTACGTTTCATGAGATACAGACTGCTGACAGACGGACGGTGAAGTGTCATGAATAGGGTTCCGTTTTACCTTTCAGGTACGGAACGCTAAAAATTGGAAACTGGGAAGAAAATACTCCGTTAACAGAACTTCCTCTAATAAAGTAAGTTAGTAATACTCTTACCTAATAAATATACTTTCATAATAAAATTCCGAAGAACATTCACGAGAACATAAAACTAGAAATTCCACTGTATTGAACTTTCGAAGATTTATCGGTACTTACAAGAAAATTATGCTTACAGCGATTCGGACTTTACTGCTTAAGGAATAATGTGGATATTGTATTACCAGATTTATCTTGTGTTAACAGCTGTTAGATAAAATGGCGAATAGGTACCGTAAGAAAAGGCTGTGTTAGCATATTGAAGATATTCACATAATTTGCATCAGCCGTGCCAGTACATTTAGATTTCAAATGAGAATTATTTTTATGCAGTGGTCGCAAAAATTTAGAAATTATTTTCATATGATTTGGGCTGTCAGCTTGTTAATAGCCCCTGTCAATCATAATTTATTATTTAATGAAAGACTCTTATTTTTATCATTCGCATTATGTTTTGTGTGTGTTCGTATTATGTTCTACGCTTTTTGAAATAACATGACTAAAGATATTTATGTATACAACGTAATTTTTAGTTTATTCAAAATCTGAATATAGTTCATACAGAATAAGCAACTGAATCGATTCCAATCATTTTTACTAACATGGTGTATTTTGTCCCAAATACATTTGGAAATTGTTGCAGTGTGGTTACCGAGCGCACACAGCTGAGGGTGGATCATAGTATAGCTTGTCTATAAAGTCGTGAAAATGTATGTTTCATGAACTAACAATTATAAAAGTAGGGCAACACTAAATCTTAGTAAGTACATCGAATGTCATCGGCAGTCATCGATTTGTTTTGTGACTTGTTATTTATTGTAATTTGTATTAATTTTCAATTCTATTTAGACAAAACATCGAAAAAATGTGTTAACAAACCGGAATGGAGCTCGGGAAATTATTTTTAAAGTTTATCATCAATGTTTGTTACACGAAACTGGACAAATTTGATCAAATATGGGTGATATTTATGCTTCAACAGTTGCTAAAACAGGTATGTAATGATGTTACTGGTTTATATCTACTAGAAGTTTCAAATTTTCTAAGTAATCGATTTTAAGACTAAAATAGGGATTGTTTACATTGTGCATTTATAGGTTATATGTACTGCAAGTATAAGCAGACTACAGACTACAAGCAAGTACAGCAAAATGCTCCATACGTATAATGTTACGAACAGTTATGTGTCGGTGTTTTATCTTAGCATCAGTGAGTAGTTTGTGAAAGACGAGTCCCTGGAACTGGAAACCGGAGGATGACCCAACATGCTACACCATACCATATAACAGGGTTGCTATATGCACGACCGCAGCGCCCTCATTTATTTTCACGACTTTATAGATAAACTATACCAAGACCACAGTGAGACAGGGCCCCCTTGTTCCACGGCACTCGAGGCGTCGAAGGGCGAGCAGTGCGTTGACCATATTTTCGTTGGAACAACCAAGTAAGAAAACAAGCTCATAACATTGTGATTTTTCATGATATCTTATGAAATTTTTTTACATAGATTCTTTACTTAAAATTACTGGACATGTATTTCGGGTTTCGCATAAACAAAAAATAATAAATAAATATAAACGGACAAATCACACAGATTGAACTAGCCCCAAAGTAAGTTCGAAACTTGTGTTATGGGATACTAACTCCACGATACTATATTTATAATAGATACATATATAGACAAACATCCAAGATCCAGGAAAAGATCTGTTGCGCTGTTACGTCGCAGGCAGGCGTGTTGACCGTTGCGCCACGGAGGACGTCAAAAAAATTTACTGATAACTGTGACATTCCAAGCCCGCCAGCCCGCGTCATTTATTACACATTTAAGAATCATTTAAAATAATCGAAGTAAGAGTTTTTATTACACATTTTTGCTAATATCTCGAAAACTTCATGAGCGCGCGTTTTCCATCATGACCTGGCCGGGGATAAAACCCGGGGCCTCCAATCTGCCTCCTCCAAGCTGGGCCACGGAGGACTGTACACGGACGGACACCATGACGGACGACGGAGAAGGAATAATTGCTTTCTGTAGTTACAGTTTACATTTAACTAAAAAAAACTTTATAAAAACTTGACTGGTGTTATTTATTTATATAATATACTTAATTGATTGCTGTAATTACAGTAAACATTTAACATAGATTTGCTGTGCTATACATAAATATGTCAACTTCAGACTTCTGAGCAATTAGAGCAATCAGTAGATTGATTGCCTGGGTTGTGGGAGCATAACGAGAAGTATTGGTACACAATGGATACATTATGTAAGAGCCTAGTGTCATACTAATTTGGCGACAAAATGACGACAGGTTCTCGAGTGGCAACCACGCACCGGAAGACGCAGCGTAGGTAGGCCCCTGACAAGGTGGACCGACGACCTGGTGAAGGTCGCAGGAAACCTCTGGATGTGGGAGGCGTAGGACCGGTCGTCATGGAGAACCTTAGGGGAGGCCTACGCCCAGCAGTGGACGTCTTTCGGCTGAAATGATGATGATGATGATTGCATGGTAGCTGCAAAGGTCGATCCTTCAAATGATCCATTGATCTGTGCAGCTGTTGTGATTTAGGACGCATAGCTTATCCTGAAGCTACGCTTGTCACGGATAAGGAAGGGTGACCCTTTTGACACACGTTAAGCCACTGGTCCCAGTTATCATTTGTAGATCCTTGACAGGCCTTACGAGTCGACAAAAATCCGAAAGACTGACCCTCATTCTCACCAATGTAATGGCTAATATCTTTTATTTCCTATAACATACAGAGAAATTGACCTAGCAATCTATGATCTTCTCATTCTAGAACAATATAAACAAAAAGTTTCAAAATAATAAAAATAAATGAATCAAAAAATATAGTAAGTGATTCATGTTATAAGCATCCTAAATGTTTAGATGGAGTATAAATTCTTAGCGTGGCCCTATACTTGCTAATATTCACCTGCATGGCTTTTGTTCCACTTAAAGAACACACCATTATATTTTGGAGGCGTGCTTGTATTTATTGATCAAGTATTTATTTATTAATAGTACTTATTATTTAAGTATTTATTTATCAACGATTGCATTACTGCTTACTGCATCAGGTGGGATTATAGTCAAGCACGAGTATATAATAAATGTAAAAAAAAGATTTGAGAATGTAGTAAGTCATAATATAAATCACAATGTATAAGTCGTAGTTTATAATTTTAAATAATTAATTTGGGAATTCTACCAATTTGGTAACGTAGCAGTCTACAATAAAATGATTTTTCTATAAGCAATGTTGTCTTTCTAAGTATATCTTGGACTCCAATGACTGATTAAAAGGTGAAGGAAAACATCTTGAGGAAACCTGGACTTTAAATCTGGAATGGCCAACCAGCATTTAGCAAGCGTGATTATTACGTTCAATCCTTCTCTGTATGAGAGGAAACCTGTACCCAGCAGTGGGACGATAAGAAGATTGATGATGAATGTTGTCTTAAGAAGTATGATTATATAGCCGCCAAGCTTGTTTCATTCTCTTTTACATAAAGTCTACAATTCCCTACTAGTTCGGCTTGATAGAGCTGAAGTTGTTCCAAACTTTTAATATTTTCAAAGGAAAAGTTGTTAAAAATATTCATTGAGTATCGTTTTTTGTTGGCGCTTTAGAGGGTAGTTTTTAACAAGTAGCGTTGATACTTTGGTGTCAGGCTCAATTGCTTTTTATATTGTTTAAGCTTTCCAATTGAAATTGTTAAAATTAAAGTGTTATTATACACGTGTCTATTTTGTGGTCGTCATTTTTGATATATATCGGCGTCATCGACAGGAGGACTGGGAGCTTAGGCTGATTTCTGGCAGATCGATCTTGGACGATGAGGCTGGTGTTCCGATAGACTCGATGAACTGCATCATATTCCTGCTGGATCTCGAATATTGTGCGCCAGTTAGATTCAGATCCCACTTCTGATGTTGACGTCAGCGACGGCGGTGCGATAGGGTCGTGAACACCTTGATACGGTGGTAAAGGCTCCATTTTGTAGATGGCTTTTTACATTAGAGCACGACATGTAATTTTTTTTTTTTAACGGACAAATCACACAGATTGAGCTAGCCCTAAAGTAAGTTCAAGATTTGTGTTATGGGATACTAACTCAACGATACTATATTTATAATAGATGCATATATAGGTAAACATCCAAGACCCAGGCTAATTAGGAAAAGATCGTTTTCCATCATGACCTGGCCGAGGATCGAACCCGGGGCCTCCACGTCGCAGGCAGGCGTGTTGACCGTTGCGCAACGAAGGCCGACAAATGTACCCTCCAATCTTGACAACAACAATTTGAATAGGCAAACCGACAGTTTCACCCCAGAGAAGTACCTTGGTTCGCGCCTCAGTAAAGTGACCGATGGGTCACTTTGTACTGAGGCGCGAACCAACCCACCCACTTTTCAGAACGACTCTGTCCACGTGCCGCCTTTACAAAATTACGTCACAGCGTTTGCCCCTCTACTACGTAAATCAAATGAGCAACTTTCATCCAAACGACACCGCCATCCACGACATATAAAATAATGCCCCACTCCTGGGACACAGGCCTTCTCTCGGTGAACGAGAGTATGCCATAATCCACCAAGCGGGCGCAGTGCAGGCTGGTAGATGTCACATGTCTCCGATATTTTGGCTCTAGAACAGTATTTTATTACTGGTACTCTTCTGCATCTAGTAGAATAGAAGCTGACACCATCCAGAGGCGACCGACAAGGGACAGCCCTTATCCCCCTGCTAATTAGCACCTTGTAATGTAGGCGGTAGCTCACGGAGCAAAGTGTTCTTCTACGCGCGCCCCTCTTTGACGTCACAGAGGGAGTCAAACACCTTACTCCCCCCTAACATGACAAAGCCTCTAGTGGAGAGCCGGAACCAGTCAGGGGTAGCAGATTATAATCAGTAAGAGACAGACACCGCCACCTTTCCCAGGGCGGCGGACATCGATGAGGAAATAGGATAAAAAGGAAAGACTAAAATAATAATTTTGTTCACCAATAAATATACAAAGAACACTAGGCTAAGTTAATGTTCAGTTTTTTTTTTTGTTCTAGGAACTTAAGAAAATTTTATATTCCAAACTTTTACTTTACCAGTGTAATAACATTAATCTTTTTCTATATCCTAAAGCAATGCGGATGAGGCAAGATCAACATCCTTAAAAACTCTGATTCGTAATAAAGATGCGCGAATAAAATTAACCAACACTTATAAACCTTACACTGACGTCCCTTTATATCAGTTAAAAGGAAAAGCCGACCAAACACAACCCAAATACGACTGTTTTATCTTTTGTTTACGAGCTCTGAATGTTATATGTGGCAGTTTGGCAAAATTTAATTCTCGTTTTTGCTTACTTTACACTTTGTCGGCAAAGTTAGCAAGATGGGAACAAGGTGAATCATACAACTTAAAATTACGATAGAATATTGTGTGTTGTTTTCTATCTGGTGTGTTTTATGCCAGAATTATGTTCGGTACGCATATCGCTTTTCACAGTTGGCGTTTTATCGTGGCGTGCAAAGCTCACATGGTTTATAACCTGACTTTTGCTCACAATGGCTCATGCAGGCACGTTTTAAAGCCTTTTGATAGAATACTGTATGATGATCCAACTTTTTAGGGTGTAGATATAAATAATAAATAAATAAATAAATAAATATATACGGACAAATCACACAGATTGAGCTAGCCCCAAAGTAAGCTCGAGACTTGTGTTATGGGATACTAACTCAACGATACTATATTTTATAATAGATACATATATAGATAAACATCCAAGACCCAGGCCAATCAGGAAAATATCGTTTTCCATCACGACCTGGCCGGGGATCGAACCCGGGGCCTCCACGTCGCAGGCAGGCGTGTTGACCGCTGCGCCACGGAGACCGACAAAAGATATGGATAGTAAATTGTAACCATTCCAATCATAAACATTTTATGGAAATAAAGTGAATAATTTACTTAAAAAACTTTCGCAGCAGAGAATTTTAATAACAGCCAAGTGAGAGTTGCTGTTATACCGGAAAAAAGAAACATTGTAAAATTTCAACTGTCTACTGTCTATTAAAGTTTATGAGATCTTTAGACCTCCCTGACTTATAAAGAGACCGATGAACAGACAGAGGAGGCTTAATAACAAGGTTTCGTTGGCACCCTTTGGGTATAACAAATAAAAACTAACTTTACGACTTCAAAGACAAGAGCCATACCAGGTACACCGTTTAGAATGAACGTACATAATGTATCAGATTAGTGGTGGCCTTGTGGTACCGGCTTGACTTACGAATTAAGTCGTGGGTTCATACCGCGCAGACGTTTTCATCATCATCATCATTTCAGCCGAAAGACGTCCACTGATGGCCATAGGCCTCCCCCAAGGATCTCTATGTCGACTGTTCCTGCGCCTCCCACATCCAGCGGATTCTCGCTACTTTCAC
The DNA here is from genome assembly GCA_037179545.1 of Sesamia inferens. Classification (NCBI taxonomy): domain Eukaryota; kingdom Metazoa; phylum Arthropoda; class Insecta; order Lepidoptera; family Noctuidae; genus Sesamia; species Sesamia inferens. The sequence continues at coordinate 31,395,998 of CM073925.1, forward strand.
CAGGTCGTCGGTCCACCTTGTCGGGACCTACCCACGCTGTGTCTTCCGGTGCGTAATCGACACTCGAGAAGCCGTCGACTCCATCGGGTTTCCGTCCTACGGGCATTGTGCCCGGCCTACTGACACTTAAGAATGAATTCTTCGGGCTATGTCGGTTACTCTCATTCTTCATTTCTGATTTGATCACGCAGTGAAACCCCAAGCATTGCCCTCTCCATTGCCTATTGCGTAATCTGGAGCCTTCTTATAAAGTGGCATTTAATTTTGTCTAAATAATCCTATCACCATTGCTCTCAAGACGATGAAGGAAAACATTAAGAAGAAACCGGCATATACCAGGACCAAATATACGAAGACATATGACATATATCAACCAAAACTGGGCACACATGATGGATTACTGGCCACTTCCTCTCAAGGTGAGTAGGCTGGTCATATACTTCCTTACGGTCTGATAATGGATGTAAAAAGTATTTTATATGTACTTTCATGAACGTATACAGTACTACGGCGTACCTTAAACCGCGATATTTTATTCATACTTCTCAAATGACAGCAGATATCGAAAAATTTGCAAGTATATTGTACAGGCGATGTTCAGAATAAATAAAGTGCTGGGTTGCTTCCAATATAAACTTGTAAGTTTTAGATGCAGTTTCTATGATGCCTTTCAGATGCAAGTTTTATTTTCAGTTTGGTGACCTTTTCCCTTGTATTTAGAGCAAAAATGCTGCTAACTTACTTCATCATCATTATCATTTCAGATGAAAGACGTCCACTGCTGGATATAGGCCTCCTCCAAGGATCTCCACGACGACGGCCCTGCGCCTCCTGCATCCAGCGATTTCCCGCGACCTTCGACCTTCTTGAAGTCGTCGGTCCACCTTGTCGGGGGCCTACCCACGCTGCGTCTTCCGCTTAGTGATCCCCACTCGAGAACCCGTTGGCCTCATCGGGCATTGGTCCTACGGACAATGTGCCCACTGCCATACTTCGGGCTATGTCGGTTACTCTCGTTCTATTGTGGAACTTCTCATTTCTGATTTGATCACGCAGTGAAACTCCAAGCATAGGCCTTTTCATTGCCCTTTGAGTGACCTTGAGCTTGCTTTGCTATGCTTTCTCAAGGCTAAATTACTTCATCGCAAATAGTTTTGATCATTTTGCCCTTTATTCATAAACGACGTTTAAAGTTAACTAGTGATTAGCGATTCTTTAACCATACATTTTAGACATTTGCACGACACTTAACTTTAATCATCGTTTATGAATAAACCCCTTAAGAACTAGTATGTTTATTTATAAACGATCACTAAATCACTAGTTTACTTTAAACATCGTTTATGAATAAGGGGGTTTATGTATTAACTAATTTCACTATTAAAAATCATCATCTCAGCCACATGAAGTCGACTGCTGGACATAGGCCTCCCCCAATGATTTCCAAAAAGAACGGTTGGACGCGGCCTGACAACAATATTGAGACTTTATTTTTACATTGAATTTATTCTGGCGACTTGAGCGATTTGATTTATGTAGTAGTGCGGCAAACGCTGTGACTTTATTTTGTAATAGCGACACGTGGACAGAGTCGTTTTGGAAAATGGGGATTGTCGAACGATCTCTTCGCTTTGAGACGCGGACCAGGGCACTTCTCCGGGGCAAAACTGTCGGTTTGCCATTTAAATTGTTATTGTCAGGTGTGACTTCCTATTTACTTTTACCTCTACAGAAGAGGGTAGTTGACTAAAAAAAACTAATTAGTCCGTCAGTCAGATTTCCAAAAAATACTAGACACGTATTTTTTCTTTTTTCATGTAAACAAAAAATGAAGACGATACAGTGAGTTGAAAACTCGTGTGACGGCACTGCTTGCTACACTTATTAGCTACCAGTGACGTCACCTGCCACCACTCCTGATCTTTGATGCCTTTTATATTTGTCATTTTTTATTGATTTGAGAAAACAAAATATAGGCACATATCCAATATTTTTCTATAATCTGAATGACGGGCTAAATGGAATCAACTTTTTTTACCCAGGAAATATCCCTATTGAGAGTATATTTACATTTCGTGCTTTAATTCAAAACGTCACCTACGATATGCATCCCTTACCATTACACTAAGATGGTGACGATCCTATCGCTCCGCCGTCGCTGACGTCGTCATATTTATTCCGTGCGGCCATCGAACCCGCGACACGCAATGCTACTGTCGATCGTTCAGCTACTAGGCCAACCGTGTTGTCAGTTGAAAAAAAGTTAGGCAGACGATGGTCGATGCTAATCCTTACTGTTTGTTTTTATATGTTTTGAGTTCAGTAGGTGGCCACGTTGATTGAGACATCATTGGCATTCGTAAGCCAAGTGCAACACGGGCATTTTTTATTTTTTGTGTTTGAGGGAAAACGTTCAAAAGTCACCCGATCTCTGGGGAATGAGGTCGGGAAGTGTGGGATTTTTACCTCACTACAACCACCCCGGTGATCAGGTGACCCGGTTCCTTTTAAAAGTCCTAACACCTAGGATACTCCACTAAATGGCAGTACCCAATTTCCATTTCAATTTGGTTGTTCTTTGGTTGTTATAAGATATTTGGCTGACAAGAGAAAATAAGAAACTTTGTTTTAGAAGAAAAGATGGATTATAATTTAGTTTTCTGGGGTCATTTGGTAATTTGCTTAACAGAAAACTATAGATCATATCTCAATAGTACACATTTCTGCCAAGTCTTGATACAATGACCATTTCCACACGGGTAAACCGTACTACAATGACACTGTTTAATATTTTTTTATGGCTATGGCATCAAAAAATCAACATATGATTATGCCAAAAAAATTGCGTATTTGCGTCACGACTAAACATCGCATGTTATTAGGCTGTATGGATGATTTGACTTTGCCTTTCATTTGTGGGATTATAACAATAAAACAACATTACGCGCGCCGCGTTATTTTCGCGCCATTGTTAACTTTTATCTGCGTTTATAAATAAAATTGCTTTAAAAGTGAATGATGTCAGTTATAATAGCGAAATGGACAATATCTTAACGCCTCCTGAAATGAGAGAAATGTACCATCCAGAATGTAAATTACTATAATCTATACTAATATATAAAGCTGAAGAGTTTGTTTGTTTGAACGCACTAATCTCAGGAACTTCTGATCCGATTTAAAAAAATCTTTTTGCGTTGGATAGCCCATTAATCCAGGAAGGATTTAGGCTATATAATATTACGCTGCGACTAATAGGAGCGGAGCATAAATAACTTCACGCGAACGAAGTCGCTGACAGCCGCTAGTTCGTAATAAAGTTCAACATTAACAGTTTTTTGTATTTATTTCTTTCAAGGTCGTAGAAAAAGTTTTGTATGCCACTGTCGCAAACAGCTATTGTATGTAATACTCGCGCTGATCTATTGTGCACAAACTCGCGATCAATTTTCTAAACTATCATATTATATACATATTACAATAGCTATCATTGCTTGGCAATGGCATAACTATTTTAAAATTCATTACAGTTAATAAAAATAGAAGCTGACATTGAAAAGAAAAATACTACAAGAAAATCGTTAAGAAATCCTTATCAAGCATTTTTAGTAAGTATCACAATAATAAAATGAACATAAAAATTGAGATAGCACACTTTTATTTCAATTTAAAGAAAGAAATCTGTTCGAGTGAGACCATTGCATGCTTCTAGTTTAAATTTTATTTTCTTTCTAAGTATTTGTGGTCACGAATCCGCTACAATTTTTCCGAGAGCTAGCAATAAAATTTATAAAAGCTGCAAATGGTTTTATTACAATTCATAGAACGCATTCATTCAACATGAATGCGTTCTATGAAATGTCGTGGTCATCTTGTGGGTAAAATACCAGCCTCTCAAGTATAAGTATGCGGGTTTGATTCCAGGTCAGGCAAGTACCAATGTAACTTTTCTGTACTTTCCAAGTAGTCTTGGACACCAATGACTGGTGAAGGAAAACACCTTGAGGAAACCTGGGCTCTAAGTCTGAAATCGCCAATTCGCATTGATCAAGTGTGGTGATTACGCTCAATCCTTCTCTGTATGAGAGGAGACCTGTGCCCAGCAGTGGGGCGATAAAAAGGTTGATGATGATGATGTCACTAATGTTGGATTTTTAATGTTTATTAATGTTGGAATAGAAAAGAGTAAATGTGTTGTTTCAATTAAATATAATATATCAGGTTATTGTTTGATTTAACGATATTATTAGTTTTAAGCTGTATGAAATTAAAAGCGTTTAATTCATTAAGAATTTCTAGATAAATATTTAAGACAGTAATAAAAACCAGTCAAGGAGGTTGCCATATCCTGCCAGGGCTGTTTGAAAGATATACTGTGGCCTTAGCACATAGGGTAATTATGGAACACCGATGGTCACGCTCAGTAAAAGTCTGACACGCCCTTACGCTCCGTCCAGAGCGGGAGCGGTCTTTTTTATGATTTCACATCCACAAAAAAGGACGTTACTAAGGTAAAGGTAGGCCATAACATCGGCCGCTGGCAGAAGTTACCACCCACCAGACAAAGCCTTGCCGCCAAGCGATTTGTCGTGTTCCGGTATGATGTCTGGTGAAGCCGTACGGAGGACGGGTCTGAGCAGTTGTGTTGCGATGTGTGCCGGGTACGATGCGCCTAATGTTGTTGTGTTGGGAGTTTGATCGTGAAGGGTCTTAAGATCAATCTCCCTTTGGCGCAGCATCGGTGGTCGTGTTGTTGGGTTTAACATTGCATCACCTCGCTCAACTGCCGTCTTCCTTCCTATTCGCTCAATCTGAGTGAATAGGTTCTTAATAAAAGGGTATACTTGCGCTACGTACATACCTGTCAGGTCAATGAAAAGTATCCTCTTTAGGATTTGATTCACTTGTGAGTATCGAAACATGCAACATAAACGGAAACACAAACGTCCGTATCTTTTGATTACTTTGACTTAGAGATTTCTTTTCTTCACTGCAACATAGTAATATCGCCCTGAAAATTTCAAAATAATTTCAACTTGATGCCACGCGTTCCTGAGAAAGAGAGATTTCACAATCAAGCAGACAGATGGACAGACGGACATAATTTTATAAGGGATCTGTTTTCAAGGTACAGAAACGTAATAAAAACTTGATGACAAGACATTTTTTAAAGTCTAAACCTTTGATTTAGAAACTTCGAAAACATGTTACATCATGTTGATACTCGTTCTAACCGAGAACACTCCTGTGGAGTGTTCATGTGTGGAGTGAAAATATTATAGGCTAATTATGATTTAGACCGTTTTAAGCTCTTATGACCTTTTGACCTCTGGTAAGTTTGTTTTGGCCTCTGTACTCTAAATAGAGCAGAAGAAAAATATAGAGAGAGTAGTAAAAAAAATATGATTGAAGTATCAAAGTATTTGTACAAACTTACTTACAGAAAATATATTATTTATTTTATACTATCTGTCAAGTTAGTGAGTGCCTTACATAAATTGTTTAGTAGTCAATTACGTGATGTTACGTTTATTATCGAGTTTTTTACTTATCATTTGTACTTTTTTTTAACGGAATAGAAGATTTTTTCTTCTGAAGTTTTTTCCAAAGTTTCTAAACAGATAATTTAAAGAAATAACATTTCATAATTCGCTTTTTTTTCAGCTTTGGAGTCAGGGGTCCGCTTAACCAGTCTAACTGCTAAACTTAGATATTTTCCGTGAAGCGACCGCCGTCTGATCTCCACAACCTAAAGGAGATATGGAAGCATTGCAGTTAGACCAATTATTGGACTTTTGAGGGCTCCAACAATCCGTAACGACTGCCACTAGATGTTTGCATGGCAAACAGGACCAACAGATTAATGTGCTTTCCGAGGCATGACCAGACCAGTGCAGATATTCATATTCATGCATACAAATATTTGAACAGCGCGGGGATCGAACCCGCGCCTCCTTTGCGCAGCGGCCGCGTACGAAATGTTACGAGAATGAAAAACCGGCCACGTGCGTGTCGGACTCATGCACAAAGGGTTCCGTACCATTGATTTATGAAATTAAAGGATTAAAGTTATTTGTATGAAAGATTACGCGGTAATATAGTAAGTATTGCAGCCACATTTGGGCTGGTGCTGCTAAGTGCCACCTGGCCACTTTGGATTCAGTGGAGAGGCGTGCGAAGAGGCTGATTGGTGACCCTGATTTAACTCGAGTTGGTCTCCAAAGCCTAGAGCACAGGCGTAGAGTAGCCAGCCTTTCGGTGTTCTATAGGATACATTTTGGGGAGTGTGCGAGGGAATTGCACGATTTAATTCCCCCATCTCCGTTCCACCATCGGACGACCCGTCGTACGGCGAGTTTCCACCCTTATGTTGTTAACACCTCTACGATCCGGACGAAGCATTTCGCCTCCTCCTTTATACCGCGTACATTGAGGGACTGGAACAATCTGCCGGCGGCGGTGTTTCCGTCGGACTACAATTTGAGTGTCTTCAAGGCTAGAGTGAATAGGCTCTTAATAAACTAGTGCGCTTTACCATCAACGATTGCGTCACTGCTTACCATCAGGCGGGATTGCGGTCAAGCGCTGGTTTATAAATTAACTAAAAAAAAAAAAAGTAATAAGCGGTTTACGATTTACGATGTATTAAAAAAAACTACTTACTAGATCTCGTTCGTAACAATTTTCTTTCATAGTTTTATAGTAATGTACACTATATGTTTTTTTTAGATTTTTCATTTTCTTATTGTAGAAGTTAGAGGGGGCGACCAACTTTTTCCAATTTGGCAGCGTCTGTCACGCAAACTATTCGGTTTAGAAAAAAAATATTTTAGAAACCTCGATATCATTTTTAAAGACCTATCCATAGATACACCCCCACACGTATGTGTTTGATGAAAAAAAAAAATTTGAGTTTCAGTTCTAAGTATGGGGAGATTTATTATTATTTTTTTATTTTTGCATCAAAACCTCAATGCGGTTCCCAGAATACATCTACCTACCAAGTTTCAACAGTATAGCTCTTATTGCTTTGGAAAAAAATGCCTGTGACATAAGGACGGACAGACGGACAGACAGACATGACGAATCCATAAGGGTTCCGTTTTTTGCTATTTGGCTACGGAACCCTAAAAACGTATATTACGATTGAAACCTCTTACCAAGGTACTTAAGAAGCTATTTCATGAAAGCTCAAGACATGAACACAATGAACAGCATATTGCACTTACGAAGCAATCTGACGAGTACACCTTACTCGATACTGCAGACTACGTTTTTTTTCCATTTTTATTTCCATGTCGATATTCATTCATAATTGCGGGCGTGTTGGAGGGTAGTTTTTATTTTTATTCGAGACTTGAATGTAGAAGGTTTTCGTATCTTCTGAAAAGAATGCTGCAACGGTGTTTTTACTTCTACTATTTTATGATTAACTAACTTGTACCCGCGGCCATCGGTTAAGGCAAGCGTTTTTGATTTTTCTCGTAGCAATTTCTTTGACGTTCTTAGGTACCGTTGTATAGATAACATAGTATTTAAACAAATGGTGATGGTATGCTCTTTAGAATTTAATGAAGGATTAAGTAGGACATGTCTCCTATTTAACAAAATTTTTCGATGGTATGTTGATAATACACATGAACTATAAAAAATAATGGACATGTTTGGGAGCGAGGTACAGGAGTACTTCGAACTGCGAGCCCCTTTTCACCGACTTCAAAAGGTTCATAACTCTTTTGTTGGGCTTGGTATAGCTTTTTATAACAAGATACCCTCTGCTTTGCTAGACTTGCCCTACAATGCATTTAAAGCACAAATTAAATCCAAGCTTTGTTCGAAGGCGTATTATTCCGTGAATGATTATATATTTAAATGATAAGAATAGCTGGTCGCTCTGATTAACTCAGGACAATGTTTGTGTTCTTTCTCAGGTATTAGCTTATTGATACGTTATATGAGTTCATATAATTTACTTTTTTACATTACATAAATATGTAAGCTGTCACGCCCTTTATGCCTGGGGTTTCTTAGTTAAGTAACAAGTTTTAGTTAATTACATTTTCATTTAAATATAAATATATTGTTTTGCTTTGCTGGTATTTTGGCGTGGTAGCTGGCATATGGTAAATAATTTCATTGTTGTTGTATTTTATCGTGTTCATTACTATACATAGTTTTGTATAAAGACATGTGTTTTTTTTTAAAATGAACAGACAGCTGTGCTGCTGGGGAGTTTGTTCCGCCACTTCTTCTTCCCAGCGAAAGCACTAGGAAGTGTCGATGGGTGGGCGTTTTGGGGGACTGTCTTATGTAATATTGACGTTCAAAAAGTGCTGACTCTCAGCCTAATTTGAATAAATGACTTTTGATTTTGGTTTTGGTTTTGAAGCTTAAATCATCTTCGTCAACAGATCTTACCATTTTTATATCGCTAGTCGAATGTAGACTGACTTGCGCAGGCGTCACGGCGCTATATATGGTCCAACTGATCGAACATTCCAGAATCGTCTAGACGTAATAATAATAGCGCGTAACTTCGAGTACATTCAGTAAGTACCTACGGTAAATCCCGGAAATAGGTTTCTAGAAATTTCGATGTCGTCACTTAGTTGACAAAATTGATGAAACCTGTACCATTCGATAGGGCACCCTAAGTCTAGGGACGCATTTTATATTGCACCTATACAATATCTAGGTCTCGAGTTATAGGGCTTAAAAGTTACGCACTGCATGTCACGCGATATTGAACCTTATGCCCTCGACATAAGGTGCATTCGTAACACTATCTTTAATACCAAAATATTTAAAATAATATTTTTAAATGTATACATATCTTTTCTATACAGCAAATATCCTTTATACATAAATTACTTAATACCCTATAATATTCTATAACAATAAGTATTGTCGTTGAGCTACTGACTTGGAGAATTAGGTCAACGGCTCATTAAATATTTTCATCTTAATTTATGGAGTGCTCTTTGAAAATTAGGAAAATTAGATCTATTATAATCGTTGAAGAAGACAATGAGTTGAGCCTCAGGAAATTTGCAGAAAGTTTTCATTTAAATTTTAAGCCTAGTTCACATTGCAAGTAGCAATAACAATGTCAGTTTAGTTGGCGTTTTGAGAAAACAATTTCTTGATTCCGTGTGACGAATACTTCAAATAAGTGTGGGAAAAGGTATTATTTTTGACATAATATAATGAAGATATAGGCAAGAAGGCTGTCAGGCTTAAATTGGATTGAGTGGGTCCATTAGCCGTTTTCACGATGTCCACTGAGCAAAAGTATTAACACAGTGAGTGCCTAAAGTTATTTGACACCATTAAAGCTGACGAAGATAGAAATAGCGATGACCAAATCGGAGGCCACGAGGGCTGGTTACAGGTGGCACGGGATAGGAGTTCCTCGAAGGGTTTGGGGGTTTTTTAAAGCACTTCAAGGAGTCAATGATATAGTATTAAAGGGTGAGGACAAGACCTTTCTTTTTCTGAAAATTCATGCATTTGTAAGAGCCTACTGTTTTAGGGAAAATCCTAATGCCTTGTCTATGGGCACATTAAGCTTTTCATATATTTTGATTATAATATGCATTTTGTAAGTATCTTCCAATGCGAGTCCCCATAAATATTTTTTCTTCCATATGCTACAATGTCAAGATCTGTCGGGACTTCAAAACATACGGGCTTAGTGTCCCATATGAGACGAACAAAGAATGCTTGTTTACATTTAGTGTAACTTGTTTAAGTTTCTCTATACTTCAGGTATTCAAGACCGGCTGACATTGACACACGTTACTAGGCACGTTCTATTCTTCAAGCGTCATTCCTTTGAATGGCACATCTGTCAAAAGTGCAAGATACAGATGGAACCATATCTAAGTTAAAGCATCTACATAGTCATTTATTTTCCGTCTGACTACAATTTAAGTCTCTTCAAGGCTAGAGTAAATAGGCTCGTAATTAGCTAGCGTGCTTTACCATCAACTATTGCATTCACTCTCCGTGTGACATTAGGCTTAGAATACCTATTACCAACCCATATCCTCCCGCTGGTGTCGTAAGAGATGACTAAGGGAACTCTCACCAAGGAACCGGGCACCATTGCTTCTTCTATGGAATATCAAATTACTGCTATCCCCAACCCGTCTGCCTAGCGTGGGGATTATGGCAAATCCCCCCAATGTAATGGAAAACCTTGGGAGAGGCCTTTTTCCAGCAGTGAATCTCTATAGGCTGGAGAAGAAGAAGAAGAATTGCAACACTGCTTACCATCAGGCGGGATTGCGGTCAAGCATTATTTTATAATTATAAAAAAATGTATTTAGTTTCTGCTTCGGATCTTACTATGATGTATGAAAAACCGGAACTTGGACGGCCCTTGTCGCAGAAAACCTTGAACAGTTAACTCTTTAAAAATCATACCGTGCTAAGTTAGATGAAGTAAATTTAGAGTGAGCTCTCGATTATATTAATCCCTATCACTAGTTGGAGTGACGAATCATTATTGATGATGTGCTCTGTTCACTTCAGCTTTCCCAGTTGAGAAGACACAGGTTACAGAAACGCATTGCTGGAACTATTTAATTACAGCTTTAAGATGCAATGCTACTACGCAACGCAAACAGAGTCGCCATTAAAATGGTACAAAGCGGTCCGACCGTTTCATAAAATATTTTACTATCATACTATTACGTTTATTTTTTATGAAACCTTCGGTATTTTAGTACGTGGGCGGAATTTAATAAAAGGGGAAACGTCACAAAAGTTCCGCGAACTACGTGACGTTGTCGGCTTTTATATTAGCGCCATGAAATGTTTAGATTTATTTATATTATTTTGGAAGCTTATGAGCGTGTGTAAATGAGAAGCAACCCAAAGATTAAGTAAATTTTATTTTTTTCACGACGGCTAGTACTTCGGTGATAGGCCGTAACATCGGCTAACGGCAGAAGTTACCACCTGCCAGACAAAATCTTGCCGCCAATCGATTCGTTGTGTTCCGGCATGATATCTGGTGAAGCCGTGCGGATGACGGGTCAGAGCACTTGTGTTACGATGTGTGCCGGGTACGATACGAAAAAATATAATCAGTTTTTTTTAAATTATAAACTAGTTTTTGACCGTAATCCCGCCTGACGGTAAGCAGGGATACAATCGTTGATGATAAAGCGCGCTAGTTTATTAACACTCTCACCGCCATGTGGTACGCCGGCCGCCCACGTAAATTCTAGTGCAGCAAACTATTATTGATTTTTTTATTTGCTGCGGCAGGCCATGTGGGCGGCCGGCGCACCAAAAATTTAGCGCTAAAACTTTTGCATTTTTGTCCGTTACTAACTGTCAATAAATCAAATATGCAGGCCATCACTGTAATTAGGTCAGTTGGCCGCGCGCAGCCCACGTAGCCTGCTGCTAAAGGGTTTTCGCGCGCTTTTCTCAAGTCCTGCCCGAAGAAGTATACGTTGGTTTCGGAAACTAGCTATTGATCTATTGTTTTCTACAGCTGTTACGAATGCCTACATCATTTATAAACAGCACAAGCGCCTTAGTAGCAAGAAATATACCGTGACTAAATTCAGGGAAAACCTGTGTCTACAGATGTTAGGATTGACACCTAGGCAAGGCTCAGCAGCGAGCTCAAATAGGCAGTCAGAACATAAATTCAGCAAAACATCACTCAATGATCATAGAGGAAGACTAGTTCGCCGAAGATGCATTCACTGTTACGAAAGATACCGAGCTCAGGGTCTACCAGCACAGCAGTAGAAGCCAGGAACAAGACAAAGAAAGTGAATACTGTCTGTGTGAAATGCCCAACGCAACCTAGTGTTTGTACGGAATGCTACGCAGAAATTCATTTAAAATAATATTTTTGTCTGATGTATCCAATGTTTGATTCTTTTTAAATTTTGTTAGCTGATTTTTTTGAGCAAAATATTAATAAATATCGTCTTAGGAAACTGGTTTTTCTTAGTTAATTACCAACTGAATGGTCATGGCAATAGAGTCTGATTTTCCTCGTTTTTTTTTTCATAGGTAGGTTTTTGAATACATTTTTCGATACAACTGGTTTTGACTCTGTATCGGGCAAGCCAAAACCAAAAAATCTATTTGAATTCGTCGGGTCACAGCGGACCACACGGCCCGCTGATAAAATATATGGCGTGTCCTGCCAGCGTGCCACTTGGCGTGCCGTAAAAGTTCTCTCAAATTAAGCTTGCGGGTCACTAAAGAAATGGGATGGGCGGCGCGCCGCCCACATAGCCTGCTGCTTTGGCAAACTGTATACATGCTTGGCGGTGAGAGTGTTAAGAACCTATTCACTCAAAAAAAAAAACTGAGTGAGTTCCTATTCACTCAGTTTTTTTTTAAATTATAAATTAAGGTAGTAGTTTTACAAAGAAAAGCTGGCGGTGTGACATCTCTAAGCCTCGAGCTCCTGCGGCATAAAAAGTAGCATTAAAAGTGGAAGCGGCTTCGAAGGATGGGTCTGAGTCCGGGCCAAATATTGTCGTGGAGGGTCTCCAGATCAATCTCCCTCTGGCGCAGCATTGATGGTCGTGTTGTTGGGTTTAACATTGCATCGCCTCGCTAAACTGCCGTCTTTCTTGCTATACACTGAGTTTTTTTGATTGAATCAACGATTCAACGATTGCATCCCTGCTTACCGTCAGGTGGTATTACGGTCAAGCACTAGTTTATAATTAGAAAAAATAAAATGTTTTTTTTTTTTATAAGTTATAAACCAGCGCTTGACCCCAATCCCGCCTGATGGTAAGCAGTGATGCGATCGTTGATGGTAAAGTACGCAAGTTTATTAAGCCTATTCACTCTAGCCTTGAAGACACTCAAATTGTAGTGTGACGGCAACACCGACGCTGGCAAATTGTTCCAGTCCCTCGATGTACGCGGTATAAAGGAGGAAGCAAAACGCTTCGTCCGGATTGCAGTGGTGTCAACAACGTAAGGGTGGAAACTCGCCGTACGACGGGTCGTCCGATGATGGAACGGAAATGGGGGAATTAAATCATGCAATTCTCTTGCACACCCACCAGAATGCATCATGATTATATTATTTATCAAAATTCAGGTGATAGTTTAACGAAGAAAAGTTGGAAGTTTGCCATCCTCATGCCTCGATGGCCTGCGTCCGATTTCACTACGGTCGTATTAAACTGTAAGCCGTCCTATGAGATCATCAACATCTCGATTTGGTGTTTGATAATTAATTAATAAAATTCATTTTATTTTTGGTTTAACGCTTTTATTGGCATTATATTGACAAGTGTTATTGCTGGCCTACGCTTTATTTTGGTTTGTCGTTTATCTTTTTTTTTAAATGTAATTAGTAACTCGATAACACTTTCTTCATTCGTTTAATTTCTGTTTCTCCATTTCATCCATATCGTTAATTGACTAACATAGTCCACGTCTAATGCTCAACGTTAATTGGTACAATGTATTTATTAATTTCCATGGGAACGCCGCCGCCAGCACGTGCGTGTTCTCACTTGTCACAGCAATGTTACTAAGTGCATTTGAGACTCATGGCACAGATAATTAAGGGACGCGGAATGTACACATACTTAAATGATTATATCTAGGTATATTATTATTTATTATATACACTCATTTGTAAAAAAAACGGGCGGTTTTGATTTTCATTCAGCTTTAAAAAGATACAATACAAAAAGGTTTCAATGGTTTGTACACGTTACTGGCCGGTTGAAAAAAGTACGTTCTAAATTCATATTTGCATTTGATGATCATTTTTACAGAAAACGCCTTTTTATTCTTCATTTTGGCGTGAAGTTCCAGAAGTTAACATCGACTTTCATAACTTTTATTCAATTTTTATTGATTAATTTCATATCCTTCTTTGCATGAGATGAGACCTGTGCCCAGCAGTGGGACGATAAAAAGGTTGATAATGATGATGATGAATGAATTTCATATCCTTGACTGTCAAAGCTTTATTTATTGCTAAACAGCAATAAATAAACCTTTGGCTATATCAAAAATGGGGGTTTGGCTGTATCAAAAATGGTAGATAAAGTGGTATAAGCTACTAAAATTATCGCGCTGCTTGAAGAGGATTGCAGCCAATGCTTCGTGGCTAGGAGGCTAAATGTTAGTCGTTCGACAGTCCAAAGGACCTGGCAGCGATATCAGGAGACTGGTTTCCCCGAGAGAAGGCCTGGTTCTGGAAGAAAACCATTAACCCAACCACAGGATGATCCTCTTCTTGTGAGTTGCGCATTAAGAAATCGCAAATCTTCGTATGTAGCTCTTAAGAACAACCTCCAAGAAGTAAGAAATATGCATATTAGTCTATGGACGGTCAGGAGGGGGCTGCTCGTTGCCAATATACGCAGTCACCGCCCGGCCCGCAGTCCCAAATTATTCCGTGAGCACCTAGTTCACAGGCTTAGAATTGCTAGAAATTGTGAATCCTGGACTCAAGAAGATTGGAATAGTGTTTTGTTCTCTAATGAAGCCAAGAACAGAGATATCTGTTCGGTGAAGATCGACGTCGGCAAGTGCTAAGAAGACAAGGAGAACGCTTTCCAGAGGCATGTTCGAAGAAATCACACCTTATAGTGGGGGCTCAGTCATGTTTTTGGCAGGAATAAATTCACTGGGTATCGATACATAACGAAAATTCTAATTCGTAATGCACAACCCGCATTGGCCGCTCTAGGTGAAGACCAGATTTTTATGGATGACAATGCTCGCGCCCACTGATCTCGCGATGTTGAAGCGTTTATGCAAGAGGTTGGCATTCGTCGTTTGGATTTGCCAGATCGAAGTCCCGACCTCAATCCCATTGAGCATGTCTGGGACGTTCTGGAACGGCATGTGAGATCAGAGAGCTGAAGAATGTGATTACTGCGGAGTGGGAATGTATTCCGCAAGCAAGTCATCATCATCATTTCAGCCGAAAGACGTCCACTGGGCCTAGGCCTCCCCCAAGGCTCTCCACGACGACCGGTCCTGCGCCTCCCGCATCCAGCGGTTTCCTGCGACTTTCACCAGGTCGTCGGCCTAGACACGCTGCGTCTTCCGGTGCGTGGTCGCCACTCGAGCACCCGTCGGCCCCATCGGACATCGGTCCTACGGGCAATGTGCCCAGCTCACTGCCAATTTAGTGTAGTAATTCTTCGGCCTATGTCGGTTACTCTGGTTCTTCTGCAGATCTCCTCATTCCTGATTCGATCGCGCAGTGTAACCCCAAGAATAGCCCTCTCCATTCCCCTTTGAGTGACTTTGAGCCTTCTTAAAAGGTCCTGGCACTGGCCTGCAACTGACAACCCACACTGGTCGAAGACTTTTGTCTGGAGACACTGCGGTATTTCGGACGAGAAGAATCTTATATAGCTTCCCGAAAGCAGCCCAGCCAAATTGGATTCGACGATTGACCTCTTAGTCGAAGTTGGACCTTCCTAACTGGATAGTTTGTCTCAGGTACAAATATCTGTCAACAACTTCGAGAACAGAGTCTCCAATCTTTATAGAAGTCGGTACAACATGGGCATTAAACATGACTTTCGTCTTGTCCTTATTTATTTAAAGACCGACTCGCTCGGAGACTCTACAGAGGTCTTCGACCATTGTACGCAGGTCTTCCGAGGTCTCAGCCATGACTGTGATATTATCGGCAAGCCGAAGGTGTGTAATGTACTCGGCATTGATATTGATGCCCAGTCCTTTGCAGTCCAGAACCTTGAAGACATCCTCCAATGCAGCGGTGAACAGTTTCGGGGAGATAACATCTCCCTGTCTGACACCACGCTGCAGAGGTATTGGTTTCGAGGTCTGGTCCTGTATTCGGACTGACATGGTGGCGTTTTCGTACAAAACCTTCAGCGCTTCAATATACCGATGGTCTACTTGGCACCGTTGGAGAGACTGTAGAACAGCCCAGGTCTACATCGAATCAAAGGTTTTCTCGTAGTTCACAAACGCCAAGCAAAAGGGTAGGTTAGGTATACTCCTCGGTCTTCTGTATAACCTGCCACAGCGTATGTAAGCAAGCAAGTATCCGGGTTATACTCGCTAGCATGCCCAGACGAATTCAAGGTGTGATTTTAGCTAGAGAGGGTCACACTCGATATTAAATATTTATCTGCTTATACTTTATTAAAGAAAAACAAGCATTTTTTTTTATTTTAACTTCATGAACATATACATTATTTCCCATAAATTTCATTAAAATTGTATGAAATACTGGTGAAAATGATTATTTTCTTATTAATTTACCAAATTGTGAGTATAAAACTACCTATAATTATCAAAACAAGCAATATAAATATTTGAAATGGTTCATTGCTTAGGTGCCCGTTTTTTTGCAATTGAGTTTATATTTGTGTTTATCTGATTGTCCGTGACATTAGACCAGGCCCTATTAGAATACCAACGCTGCGACATTTACATTTTTAAATGTCAAAACAATATAACAAACAAGCTGCGCCCCGCAGTTCCCTTGCATAAGTTGGATCCCGTAAGAACATCGCGATAAAAAGTACCCTAAATGTCATTTTGGATTATAAACTATCTCTGTTCCAAATTTTATCTAAATCCGTTCAGTAGTTTGTGCATGATGGAGTAACAAATAGACATCCAAGTCTTGTAGGAAGGCTAGGATAGGAAGTAGGTTAGGATTTCTAAGTGAAAAGATGCTTTGGTTGTTCAAAAACTACCAAATCCTCGTTTCACATTATTGAGTATCTTCTCCGATTTTTGTGTTTATCAGCGGTGAATGCTGCCGAAAACTTAAAGTAAACAAAACGAGACCATAGAGTGTGCGTACTTCCGCTGACCGCCGCACAGCGTGACGAACCCACTCCCTGTCAAACAGGCAAGCTAGCGAGTCATGGCCACTATCTTTTTTTTTTCACGGTCATGAGCGTGAACTCAGGGAAAATTGCCGTGTGCTTACGCTGTTCAGCTTGGACACAATCGGCATTGAACCATGGGCGAGTCGAGCCACCGACGGGTACGTCATTGAAAGGGATAAAATACTCCATAGCTTGACGCACCACGTCGGTTATAGCGTCTGCACAGCTCGACGGATTATCAAAAGAAAAGCAGACCTGCTGCCAAGGATAACACGCAAAGAAGTGGCGCATTTCGTCTCAATCTGCTGACTTGCATTGCCACATTCGCCGTTAAATAATATATTTCTATCCTAAATACTTTCCACTTGAATCTTGTTTAAAATCTTTCGTGGCACATTGCCGCTACATGCATATTGAAAAGACGCTTTGAACGGAAACACTTTTGACATAGTGTTTTCACTGCAACAGTACTCCCAAAAAGGCAAAAATATCAGACACGCCTTGTATATATCACTACGTTATACCATAGAAACTTTTCTATCGACTTGTAGAAAATTACTACGGACAAACTTTATCTTGATATAGGTGAGTTTTCTGAGAATCTATATGGATTCATACGTGCCTACTGTATTAGAAGCAATTTGTCATACTTATCTTGAAGTATATCACCTGTCAACAAAGTTAGGGCATTTCGTACGAGTATATAATACATACATATTTTCAATAAATAGAATTTCTTAGAGAGAACTGTAACTCAGTGAAATATTTTGCGAGAAATTCATTTTTAAACGTGTGAGTGGTGAGTTTCATCAACAACTAATGTTTATTCATTGCTGAATGGACCTGGTTTTCACCTATATGCAACGGAAAAGGTCTGTATCCCATCCATCGCTTTACATTGTACACTGGGTGTTTTAAGTTTTTTTGTCTATTATCCTGCTAATCCATACTAATATTATAAATGTGAAAGTGTGTTTGTTTGTTTGTTTGTTCTTCCTTCACGTCGTAGCTAAGGAATCAATCGACCAGATTTTTGGCATACAGTTAGTTGAAAAGATGGAGAGTAACATAGGCTACTTTTGGTCCTAAAAAAACATCAAGTTCCCAAGGGAGATTACTGGAATATTTGTATGTGTACACCAAATATATCCTTACTAATATTATACATCGGAAAGTGAGTTTGTTTGTACCACTTTCACGCAGTAACTCCTGAACCGATTGCTTTGAAATTTTGCAGACATAAATTTAGAAGTCCGGATTAAATAGTAGGGTTTTTATCCCGAAAAATTTTGATATTCCCGAGAGAAATCTAAAAAGCGCGATATAACCGAAGTTAGCGCGGGCGAAGCCGCGGGCGGAAAGCTAGTGATATTATAAATGCGAAATTTTGTGGAGATGTATGTATTTATGGCTGGATATTTGTGACTCTTTCACCCAAAAACTACTGAATGGATTTGGATGTAATTTGGCATACTGCTAGTTTATAACCGAGAACAATACATAAAATACTTTTTACCTTGATATTCTCTGGGGATCGAAATCTACGCAGGTGAAACCGTGCGGCCCAGCAAGATTAATCATAATCAGCCTTTATTGCTCCCAATGCTGGGAAATTCGCCGCCTGTTTTCGAGAGACAGTGGTCTATCTATAGTCTACCAGCCGGACCCAATGCCAATTGGAATGTCATACATTATCGAATTTCAAGTTCCAAGACATGCCGGTTTACTCAGAATGTTTTCTTTCACAATAGGGTATTTGACTAAAAAAACTAATTAGTCCGTCAGTCAGATTTCCAAAAAAATACTAGACACGTATTTTTTGTTGAATCAAAACAATAAAAATTGACAAATATAAAAATCATCAAAGAAGTGGTGGCTGGTGACGTCATAAAGTGTAGCATCACACGAGTTTTCAACTCACTGTGCCGTCTCCATTTTTTGTTTATATGAAAAAAGAAAAAATACATGTCTAGTATTTTTTGTAAATCTGACTGACGGACTAATTAGTTTTTTTAATCAACTACGCTATTGTGAGAGCAATACAGATAATAATTTATATAAAAGAAATCTTCTTCTTCTTGTTCAGCCTATGGATGTGCACTGCTGGACAAAGGCCTCCCCCAAGGCTTTCCACGCTAACCGGTCTTGTGCTGCCCATATCCATCGGCTTCCCGTGACCTTCACCAGGTCATCGGTCCACCTTGTTGGGGGCCTCCCTACGCTGCGTCTCCCAGTACGTGACCGCTACTCCAGAACCTTACTACCCAATCGACCATCGGTTCTACGAGCAATGTGCCCTGCCCACTGCCACTTAAGTTTAGCGACTTGCAGAGGTATGTCGGTGACTTTGGTTCTTCTGCGGATCTCCTTATTTCTGATTCGATCACGCAGAGAAACTCCGAGCATAGCCCTTTCCATTGCCCTTTGTGTGACTCTGAGCCTTAGTATGAGGCTCATTGTGAGCGACCACGTTTCAATTCCGTAAGTCATCACTGGCAACATACACACATTATGCTCCAACGTCCATAAAAGAAATAATTTACACAAATTAAAGAGCAGTGACACTGGTATCCGTCGCGACTTACAACTTGTAGGTTCCAACCCCGTCAGGTGCTTTCCTTTGTGTAAATTCATCAACACTGCTCCCAAAACGGTGAGGGAAAACATCGTGAGACATGTGACATTTAGCAACCCGCCCGGTGGTAGATTATGGCCCACTTCCTCTCACCGAGAGGAGGACTGTGTCCCAGGAGTGGGAATATTATAGGCTGATTATGTATTAGCTTGTCTGGGTTCGAACCTATTCCTTACTCATTGGCCGTTACTACTGGACAATCGTTGCTCTAGCTAGGCTTTTTATTATTTCTAACACTTACTATCCAGTCGTAGCACATTTGCTACGGCCGTAGCATATATGCTACCGAATGTAGCAGCAACTATCTTGGTTAACGCGTCCCTCATAAAAATTTAATTCTGTACAGTCAAAGTAATACGGCTGCGCGTCGTCAAACATGTAGAATTGTAACAAACAGGTCATACAAGAAAAAAAAATACAATTTTTGATTTGAAAACTACCTCTGTACTTACAAATTACAGTGAATACCTAGGTATTTAGTCTGAACTGAAATGGATGAAAAAAAATTGTGTGCCTTGACGACGCTTCTTTCCCTTTTTAACTAACCCACTCCTCTTTCTTACCTTGAGACTCTTTTTTTTTTAATAATTATAAACTAGCGCTTGACCGCAATCCCGCCTGATGGTAAGCAGTGATGCGATCGTTGATGGTAAAGCGCGCTAGTTTATTAAGAACCTATTCACTTAGAAAAACTGAGCGAATAGGAAGGAAGACGGCAGTTGAGCGAGGTGTTGCAAAGTTAAACCCAACAACACGACCAACGATGCTGCGCCAAAGGGAGATTGATCTGAAGACCCTCCACGACCAAACTCCCAACACAACAACATTAGGCGCATTGTACCCGGCACACATCGCAACACAACTGCTCAGACCCGTCCTCCGCACGGCTTCACCAGACATCATGCCGGAACACGACAAATCGCTTGGCGGCAAGGCTTTGTCTGGTGGGTGATAACTTCTGCCGGCGGCCGATGTTATGGCCTACCACCTAACACCTCTGTCCCAAATTTTAGTTTTGTATATGTTTTAAGTATATATTTTGGTAATAGTATGTATGTGTATATGGTTTAATAAAGTATTTATTTAAATAGTGTTAAGAGCTTTTTTTTTTCATTATAATTTCTTCAACTAAAGCACCTGCCATCTAATCTCTTCACCATTTGTGGGTGTCTGGTAATGAATGCTTTTAAGCATTAAGTCCACCTCTGTACAATTCATGAGCAAAAGAATAAATAAACAAGTAATTTCCCAGATGTGAAATTGCTAGGGGCTTAAGTTTTTATATCAAGATTCTAACGAAATCTTTAAATAAACGCCACTATAGTTATCCCTCTTAGAGTTTGTATACATAGACAAGTGTCATGCTTAGTGCCCAGATACGGCCATTTTACATTGACTCGAAACATTTGATAAAGTTTGAAGAAAAACTATTGCTTTAGTTATACGCTTCATCCCATTTCATTTACCTTATACCCGTCTAGTTCAATTTGACTTAGGTAAATTTCAACATTTTTTTTTTATTTTTGCCAAACTAATTCAGATTCCCATTGCTCAGTTGAAGAGTAGATTGTTCGTTTCACTTCCCTATTCGTAAAGTAATTCGCTAGGATCTAGGCATTAAGCAGGCTACCTATCATCCATCATCATCAACCTCTTTATCGTCCCACTGTCAGCAGAGTCTCCTCTCATACAGAGAAGGATCGAGCGTAATCACCACGCTTGCTCAATGCGGGTTGGCGATTTTAGACTTAAAGTCCAGGTTTTCGCAAGAAGTTTTTCATCACCTTTTAATCAGTCATTGGTGTCTAAGATATAGCTAGAAAGTTCATATAACTTTAAAAAGTTACATTGCTACTTGCCTGACCTAAAATCGAACGCGCACACTTATACTTGAAAGGCTGGTGTAGAGTCAGTGCTACCTGCCAGTACGTACCTAATCTTACAGTAGAAGTTTGAAACCGTTAGAGAGTAGAGTAGAGTTAAAGTTTCTTCCACAATCTGTTCAGTGACTTTGCATATTGCTTTTATAAAGTAGTAATTTTATACTGTTACTTTTGAACTTACCTAAGTGTCATCTTTTTCGAATGTATAATCAATAAAGTTAAGACTTCACGATATTTATCGATTGAAACTTTTATTTTTTAAGACAGGAAAATATTATATTTAGAACAGTATTACAGTATTACAATTATTATATCGTGTTGGTAGCAGGGATATTATAATTTTCTGTTATAATATCCCTGCTACCAACACGATATAATAATTTAAAATAACCTATCTAATAACGATTATGAAAAAAGGAATGTGTAGTTTTATGAAACCATCGTAAAAGTGAAACTTTTATACTGCAGTCAGCTGCTACGAACTATAGACGCTGCCATATTGGACTTAACTGCTCTAACGAACGCCTTTCACTTTACCCCTCCTCCGCGGCCGACCGTCACGCGACATGCAACACACAGACGAAAAAGTTTGAGATGATGTAATAAAAGTTTCACTTTAAAAGTAAAAAAATGTTCCTGTTTGATACAAATTATATTACCACGTTTTTGTAATACTCGATCTTAGAGACATTAGGTCATTTATGTATAGTTCCGATGAACTACACGTACGACCTACTGCTTCTAACGTCGAGCTATAGATTTTATTTTTTAATAGTATAAACTAGTGCTTGACCGCAGTCCTGCCTGATGGTAACCAATGATGCAATCTATGATGTTAAAGCGCGCTAATTTATTAAGAGCCTATTCACTTAAAAAACTTAGTGAATGGGAAACAAGATGGCAGTTGAGCGAGGTGATGCCATGTTAAATCCGACAACACGACCAACGATGCTGCACCAGAGGGAGATTGATCTGGAGACCCTCCATGACCAAGCTCCCGACACAAAAACATTTGGTGCATCATACCCGTACATCGCAACACAACTGCTTAGGTCCGTCCTTCGTGTGGCATCACCAGACATCATGTCGAAACACGACAAATCGCTTGGCGGCAAGGCTTTGACTGGTGGGTTGTAACTTCTGCCGGTAGCCGCTATTATGGCCTACCACTGAGACCAGATACGACGAATGCTTTTAAGATCGAGGATAGTTCACTTTGGTAGTTCAGTCACCTAAAGAGATGAGTGACCAGGTTACTCATCTATTTTATTGATTTATTATATACGAGCATAATAAATCACCAAAATAGATAAGTAACCTTCATCTACTTACATAATATAGAAATCAGTTAAATAAATTAGGGTGCAATCATAAAAAAAAAAAAACTAAAAAGTAATCGAATTGAGCGAAAGAGGAGGAGCGGTGTTCTAATGTTGTACTGAATGTCATAAAATAGCAATTTATTTGCACAAGTTATGAAGGCAATAACGTCTAAACTTTTATGAGCAATACATACTACAGTTTAGCTTCTAAAATTGAGTTGCAAAGTGACACTTTGTGTATTACTGTCGCTGTGAAATGCATTTTGGTAATACCAAGATTGTTTGGAAATAACACTCTATTCTCTTTTATCCTTTTATTGTTCTGTAGTTTCCTCAGTTTCATCGACCACATTATGGGAGTAGCCAGAGGAGACAAAAGTTGTGTAGCGGTGTCTACAACGCAACATGTGAACAACGCGTCAAACTGAAGTCACGCCAATCCTGCATCGCGCAATAAAGTTTTCTGTGCAACTAGCACCCATACAAGTTCGCGACATCAACTGGCGTGCAAGTGGCCCGCCTGACAACCAGGCTGATTGGAGAATCCTCTCCTTTCTATGGAGGATGAGTGAGCTTTACACACTACTGCTCATACTTCCACAGATGGGAGGAAACTTCAGGGAGTCACCACTGTATGGATCGCCCTGAAGACACGGTGGAGCATACGGTTGAAGTATATAAGGGGTAGAACTAACCCCTAACTTTTAAACCATTCGTTTGAAAATATGAAATATTTTTCGAAAGTAGAACTTTATAAAGATTTTTTAGGAAAATGATTTTGAACTTGATGGGTTTGAAGAGTATTTGAAAATTTTTAGAAAATAATCTCTGATTTAAGTTTGTAATTTAAGCGTATATGCAAGCATATTTGTCCTCATAGTTTACATATTTTATCCGGAAAGTATATTTGTCTAAACAAAAAAAGAATTATTAAAATCGGTTTACGCAATCCAAAATTACCACCGAAAATCCAACAAACGTAACCCGTCTAGTTTGCATAAATGAGTAAACCAAATTCCTGAGAGATGGAGCTTTACTTGGGGCTACTTCGCGTTTTTAAGATTTTTCCTGAGTTGTTGGGGTCGAAACGGGTATGAGCTACATAATAGCTGAAATTTATACTCTTTGTTTAGTTACGGGTGTCTTTTATGGGCCTGTTTTTAGAATTCCATACTTAGTATATAAATTCAATGAAAGAAATAGCCCATTTTTTTTAACTCTCAAGAGGGGACAGTTTTTGTGACGTACGGGAAACTATGGAACCCTACACTGTGTGTTTCATCTATATAATACATGCTTTTGGCCGGTTTTTTTAAGTTTGCTTTTATGATAAAGTTGTCCTAGTTAGTTACTTATATCTCATGAAGCGTGATAACTAGTTAAAAAAAATAATGTATGTATTTCTGTTGCCGCTATAATAAAAATACTAAAACAAAATAAAATATGCAATAGGACCCATAAGGATAGTAAAGGGTTAGTTAACTACATGACCAAATAAAATATGAAATTATCTTTTTTTTCCGCAAATTAATTTCAACCTCCCCAAAATATGGTATTTTTTAAAAAGGGACAATACATTTTTCGACGGTATTATTATAAGCATAGCGACCGCGTGCCTCGTGCCCTGTCCCCCTTCGCCCGCGCATGTATTGCCTACCGCACATGTTACCTTCTTTTTACGAAATAATATTATTTTTTTTAGAAGATTTTATTTAAGTTTAGCCCGGCTTTGTAGGTATTAGTGGAATCCGTTATCGATATCAAACAATACCTTCACGGATCGGACAGGGTTTTCTTTACATATTGTATATACATTGATACAAGTTTCCAGGTCCTTCTTCCTCATGAACCCTGGGTATATACTGTGTTAACTACAAGCTTCCCCTCTCCTGATCCTTATACAATACACAAAATACTACACACTCGAAATACAATTTAAAAGGGATTTTTTCTGACTTTTCTTTCAATTTCTTAGTTAAAGGTTGTGGTTTTCAATAGCTAAGTTTATCCATAATTCCAATATATTTCCGCAAATTCGCTATTGTATAAACGCGCCATCAAGCGTTGACTAGTAGACCAGAATAAAATCAAGTAGTCAATTCTAGCACACAAAAGTGTCAAACGATTGAACCCAGTCAACAGAATTAATTCCTTGGTTCCATTCGACCATTCGAATTCTCTTTGTGTCAGCGAGGGGCCCTGGATCCAATAGTTACGGTGAGCAACAAAATTTGATTAACACTAAATTATTAGATAATGGCGCCGAATGTGCTATTCACAAACTAAACTAATTATAAGTTAAATGCATCTTTTTCTTTTCATTTCGTTAAGAAAAGGACAGCTATATTTGAAAAATATGTCTTATCAACAACTTAAATAACGCAATGAATGGTATTGAATTGTCAAAAGGAAACTCATTGCAACTGATAGTTTGTTACGCGATTAAGATATAGGTATACTTATTACATACTATTTTATTTTATTCACTAGCTACATAATATTCTGTACTAGCTAATAGTAGTTTATGAAACTGTTACATAATGAGGGCTATTATGCACGAGTGTGAGTTTAAAAAACGAGCGAAGCGAGTTTTTTAATACTATCACACGAGTGTGTAATACCTAATTATGTACAGTTTCATACACTACTTTATCTAATCTCATACATTTTAAGAAACAATAATAATCAATTATATGTCCAGCGAAACACAACAACAACTCGCAATGCAAAGAAACGTATTTGGCGCCAAAATTCTGCACCCGGCATCAACGCGCACGAGCCAAAGCTCGCCCAGCCACAGATAAAAAAAATGAGATAGTGCTATCTATGGTTTATAATCTGTACGGTAATGAAAAAAAATTATAATAACATTATTTTGTTAGAGAAATAATGTTATAATTTAATTTTTTAATTTCCTTTCGATATACTATGGGTAAAGTACGTCAATATAAACTCCTTTTTAGTTTCATATTTTTAATTTTTTGACATGAGAGTAGATAAATATAGTTATATATGTGGATGTTTTGCTATACCAAAAAGGTAGTTCGTTTTTTTTATAATTTTGTTATGAACTAGGGCTTGAACGTAATCCATCCATCTGATGATAATCAGTGATGCCATCGTTGATAGTAAAGCTCGCTAGTTTATTTAGAGCCTATTCATGAATCACATAATGTTAATTTCATTGACTTTCTTTGACTTATAGACCGAGAGATATGAACAAAATTAGTAGTAATCCGAGTAAAGTTACTTTTGCATAACGACAGTCATCAATTAGCTGGTAATTTTCTCAATGTTGGGATACATGAAGCTTTTTCTGTGGGTCATGATGCACCACGGATGCCAGTGAGGATTAATAGTCATGAGATGTCTTAGAAGTTTTGTTATTAAAACATGCCAATTTCCCGTGATTCAATAATTTAAAAAACTTACCTATTCAGGTTCGAACTCAAGACCATCACTACTATACACCATAACTGTTTTGTGAAATACTCGTGTAACACAAATTGCAACAAAATAATTAACGTTCACCTGAATAAGTTTAACATAGACGGGTAACCTAACGATTCACCACAAACAAGAACAATTTCGGGCTCAAACTAATTCAAAATTCACTTTCAACTGAATTTCATTTATGAATTTTGTATAAGTTTTAGGCTAAAATTGTATGTATATTCAAACAAGCTATTTGGTTTACAACCAAAAATATATTTTTTTTCTAATGTCAGGAAAAATAATTTGTGTGACCAATTTACCAATTTTAATTGTCCATTTAATCTAATTACCACTATGCACCTAAGGGGGAGGTTAAGGAGAATAATAACGCACAGTACCTAATATTCTTTGGCAGTTATATGAAGTGACTGAAACACGGTCAATTGAGGTAGTATGTCAATTTGATAAACAATACAATGTTATATTATTATCTCCTATTGGGACTCTTGTTACTGCCTATATATCAAATACTTTGTTTGACTGTAGGCTTGTAAGAGTAGCCTGATTTTGTATCCATTAGTAGAATCAGTTATCGATACCTAACAATACCTTCACGGTTCGGACAGGGTTTTCTTTACATATTGTATATGTATAATAGTAAAATTTAAAACTACAATTTTCATTTGTCCGTATATTCAAATCTCAACTGTAATTCTTTGGCAGTGGCAAGGAATGGCTATAACACGGCCAATTGGCTTAGTAAGTCAATTTGATAACCATTCTCTGAAAATATGAGAGTCATATAAAGGGATTCACTAGCCAAGTCTGTTCATCACTTACATCAGTTGCCTGTATACTAAATAGTTTGTACGATTATAATCTGGTATCCTTTAACGTGAGCCTCCACGTTCGGATTAGACAAACTTTGTTAATCAAGTATTAATGAACTGTCAACTTTTGTGAATATACAACATGTTTATGCGAAACCCGAAACATGTGTCCAGTATTTTAAAGGAAAGTATCTATGTAGAAAATTTCAGAAAGATATCATGAAAACCCACAATGTTATGAGCTTCGCTAGGGCGAGCAAACGGTGCGTTGACCTCTGGCGTCAGCTGTTGCGCGAGCGCGGAGGAGTATGATCTACCGTGTGCATTCGATAACCACACTGCAAATGCACTTTTTAAATGTATTTGGGAAAAAAATATAATATGGTGTAAAAATTATAGGAATCGATTCAGTTGCTTATTCTGGACAAACTATATTCAAGTTTCGCATAAACAAAAGATAACGTATAAATAGATAATTTCACAATAGAAAGGATATGCCAATTGCATGTTATGATTTTCTATTACAGATTTTTTTGATACATGTGAATAACCATGATTTAGAGAATTATTTTATTTTATTTTAAATGGTTGCATAATTTTTTTTTAATCCTTCGTATGAACCGCAATCTAGTATGTTTCCGTAATTATGGCATTACGCTGTTTAAGGAGATAAACATCTTGTTTCCAAGAGAGAGAGGTGTTAGTTTTTTCGTCCGGCAGAAGTTACCACCCACCAGACAAAGTCTTGCCGTCAAGCGATTCGTCGTGTTCCGGCAAGATGTCTGATGAAGCCGTACAGAGGACGGGTCTGAATAGTTGTGTAGCATCGCATCGTACCTGGCACACATCGCAGTGTGCCAGATACAATGCGTCAAATGTTTTTGTGTTGGGAGTTTGGTCGCGGAGGTCTCCAGATCAATCTCCCTCCGGCGCAACATCGTTGGTCGTGTTATTGGGTTTAACATTGCATTACCTCGCTCAAAGGCCGTCTTCCTTTCTATTCACTCAGTTTTTTGAGTGAATAGGCTATTAATAAACTAGCGTACTTTACCATCAACGATTCCATCACTGCTTACCATCAGGCGGGATTGCAGTGAAGCAATAGTTTTAAAATTATAAAACAGACCCCCTGTATTTTTTTCGTACAATGGACGTTTTATAAACAGCGTTTTAAAACACAGTCTAGGTGCGAAAGGCGGAAATATCACGTTCACTGAAACATGTAGTACAAAATAAATACAAACTAACCAAAAACACACCAAACAGCAAAATAAATTAAGGAAACTTTAATTATTCGCCGTTGCGTCACCAACTATTTACAATATCAATTTAAAACAATCCATGTGTAAACCGACTATTTTGTAACAAAACCACGTTAGATAAATTTATACGTGTCCACTTGGCAATTAAAACTTGTATGGTGAATGCGATTAGCAAAAACTACGGTCCACAGAACTACACGAACATAGAAGCGGCACCAAACAGCCTTATTATATAGCACAATATTACTATGAATACTAATGAATTATTTTGAATCATTATTGCTAATCGCGAGAATAAGTTGTGGTGCTGTGGTGGCCTAGTGGTTAAAACACCAGCATCTCAAGTATAAGTGTGCGGGTTGGATTCCAGCCCCCTAATCGGCGAACACATATTTGTCAAATGATTGCGACTAGTTGGGATCAGTTGGCATCGTTCGGGGCGCTCATTGGTCCGTTCGGTCCGAACGATCCCAACTAGTTGTAATCATTTGACAAAAATGTGTTCGCCGATTAGGGGGTAGGTCAGGTAATGTAACTTTTCTAAGTTATATGTACTTTCTAAGTATATATTTGATATCAATGGATGATTATAAGGTGAAGGAAAATATCTTGAGGAAATCTGGACTGAAATCGCCAACCCACATTGAGCAAGCGTGGTGATTACTGTCAATCCTTCTCTGTATTAGAGGAGTCCTGTGCCCAGCAGTGGGACGATAAAAAAGGTTGATGATGATTGCGCCGTATGTTCAAAAAATATGTCCCCTCAACAATTTAAATAATGAAATGAATATAGCTGAATTGTCAAAATCAAATCCATTTCTGCTAATAGTTTGTTACACAATTACCCTGCCGGTTCCGAACGCCTTCAAAATGCCCTCAGTTTTGAAGCATAAGAAAGAAACTTAAAATAGCAGTTTTACATAACTCACTATCAGTAACAACGACTTCATTTTAACAGTTGCATGACACTCATTGCGTGATTTAGATTGTTGAGCATACACGCTTTTCGAACATTATGCGGCAATGGATTAGCAATAAGCTTCAAAGTTTCGTAGTAATATTCAAATTGATAGTAATAACTGCCGCTGTTGCTGATTTGTGATTTTTAATTACAGCCAGAAGACGGAAGTGTTAAAACCATTAATAATGGTCCAGTGTGAGAATGAGGTGGAACTATGCCGCTTGTATACTTCTTCTACTTCAGCCAATGAGTGTCCACTGCTGGACAAAGGCCTCTCCCAAGGCTTTCCATGCTGACCGATCTTGTGCTGCCCGCATCCATCGGCTTCCCGCGACCTTCACTAGGTCATCGGTCCACCTTGTTGGGGGCCTCCCTACGCTGCGTCTTCCAGTACGTGGCCGCTACTCCAGAACCTTACTGCCCCATCGGCCATCGGTTCATCGGCTTGTATACTGCTATCTCATATTTATTAAAGAACTTCAAAAGGAGGAGGTTACTCAATTCGACCGAATATATACCTTTTTATGTTGTTCGCGGATAACTTCGTCATTTATGATTTTGATAGTTCTTTTATGTCGAAAAGAAGATATTTCCAAGGTGGCCCCATGATAAGGACATCTGGATCTGATGATGGACGACCAGAGAAATCAAGGGGAACTTTCAAAAATCGTAGGGGCGACTAGTGCATTGCTTAGTATTTTCATTAAGTATTTTAAAGCATTACAATTTAATAAAGGGCTGGAGTAAATCTGATGATGGAGCTGGGAGACAGTCGAAGGAACTCCTCAACAATTCACAGCAGCTACCTTGTATTTGGTCTTGATTAATTTGTATTGATAAGAACTTTACACCTAGGTGGGATGTGACTGTCATAGGAGCTCTGATGATGAAGGCAACGACCAGTTCCAGGAACTCCTCAACGGTTTACAGTAGCTACTTTGTGTTTTTACTTAATTCGTGTAAATTGATGAGAACTTTGCACCGATTGGGTTTAAATAATGGTCTGCAGTATATCTGAAGATGAAGACCATAGGCAGTGGAGGGAATTCTTCAAAATTATGGGTAAAAATTAAAGTAAACAAAAATTACGCCGTTTCTCAACTATATTTGCATCAGCTTCCAGTCTGACCGGATGCAACTGAATTCATAGTACTTTTCACAACTAAAAAGTGTAAAATAAAAACTTTTTTCCAAAAAAAAACAACCGACTTCCAAAAATCACTACAAAGTGAAAACTAACTAATTTCGGAAGTCGGTGTCAAAAATTTGTTTTTAGAATACAAAAACCAAAGACACCGAATTCCGAAATTAAGCGCAAAAGTAAGTCACTTAACCACTGCGCTAACTGCATCGTCAAATTATTCCAGGATCGTGCCAGCGAGCACTCGATCTTTAACAAAATGGAAAACCATCGTCTGCCTTGAACGAAAGCAAATTGTGAGGAGCATTGCATCGTGAGCCTTTTATTTTCCTACTCTGCAACACAGGTCTCGTTTCTGTAATATTGAGTGGGAAATACTCCACTAAGAGTTAGTTAATGTCATGTATTTTCAAATCTTTGGTTCTAGGCCATGTTTCCTCCCGGCGTGATATTTGCCTTCACAATTTGGAGAACAGTGGTGGTGGAACCTACTCCTCATCATCTCAGCGTTAATTCCAGTTGCATATGAAACTTTTTCAGCTTTGGAGTCTGGGGTCCGCTTTATGTACCAGTCTAACTGCTGATTTTGGCTAAACTTCGATAATTTCTGTGAAGGGACTGCAGTCTCATCTCCACAACCCGAAAGCGTTGCAGTTAGACCAATTGTTGGACTTTTGTGGGCTCCAACACCCCGTAACTGCCGCCATTAGATGTTGCGACCGGGACCAATGGCTTAACGTGCTTTCCGAGGCACGACCAGACCAGTGCAAATAATCATATTCATGCATACAAATATTTTCGCTGCGAACCCGCGCCTCCTTGCGCAGTGGCCGCGTTCGCTACCGCTACGCCATGGAGGCTGTCAACCATGTGACCACATTTGAGCACATATGAAGTTTGGTACATAAGTTTAGCATCTAAATGATTATTTACTCTATACAGTATGTACTCACGACGTCGACATCAGATAAATGGGAATAACTTTTAATTGCTTTCCAACATAGTAATAATTAAGTTTTTCATTATTGTGAACTATTTACTTCATTCATTGGTTCAAAACTCATTTGACTCATATGGAACAATTGATTTTTATTTCAGAACAGCATCGTCCAATGACTCCAGACCATCAGACATCGAGAAGAATATGAGTTCCTAAAAAGTGTAAATACGCTAAATTATGCAAAGGTTTAAATATCGGGGTCATCTGGTCACCATGACCTCGATACAGAGAGAGAATGCATAGCATTGCCGGCAAGGAGCAATATGCTAAATCATATTATTTTCGTTCGATGTACCAAAGAGGTAAAGATAACACGTTTTGAGGCAGATTGCCAATCTTTCGAGCGACCTGTGGGTTCGGTCTGCGCACCGAGCCTACAAGGACTTTTTTCGTTTTCAATAAAATAATGAGTTCAGAATGCTGTTAGGGTTGCTGCGGCATTTTAGTGCGTAGCAAATCATCGCAGACGTTCGTGTTGACGGTTTCCACGCTATGCGTAAGAAAGTGGCATCAGAATTGCCAAAACTGCGCAATAGCACCATTATCGATGTATATATATTAGGTCCTTATATATAAAATTGGCGTTTTGTAATATAATATATTTATTTAAACAAATTATGATCCTTTTTCTATCTATGTACTTCTACCATCTCATAGGTAGTTCGTTTATGCCTTAAAAACACATAAGGACGGGAATCAATAAAAAAAATTCCCTGCAAAAATTTATCCAAATTTCTAAATGGTACCTAGTCTCTTGGAGCAAGGTCCGGGGAGTACTGTGGATGTCTTAAACATTCCAATTGAAGCTCTTCTAATTTGGTAGCAGTCTGTTGTGCAGGGTGTGATCTCGCGTTGGCCTTGTGCGATTGTTTAGCGGCTAGTTTATCCATCATAATGTGGAGTTGCTCACAGTAAGGATCTGCAGTAATCATCTGGCCAGATTTAAGGAAACTGTAGTGCACCACACCGACACTTGTCCACCAAACG
Organism: Sesamia inferens; assembly: GCA_037179545.1. Taxonomy (NCBI): domain Eukaryota; kingdom Metazoa; phylum Arthropoda; class Insecta; order Lepidoptera; family Noctuidae; genus Sesamia; species Sesamia inferens. Next base: position 31,428,295 of record CM073925.1, read on the forward strand.
CTGACCAATAACTTTTTTCTAGTCAATTTGATCTTGGGGCAGAATTTGGATAGTTCACCGAGGTTCAGCCATTACGACGTACACTTTCTATTGTTGTAGAGCAGGGGTGTCCAACATAATTTTGTGGAGAGCCAGGATTAGCTTTTTTGTAACCGTAGCGGGCCAAAAGAAATGTCCAAAGTTTAGGTTATGTTCCTAAATCTAACCTAAACTTAACCTATTAAGTAAACACTTCAAGCTAAATGAATATAACAAAAATAAAATGTAAAAATAAAACAGATATGTTTCATCATAGATTTATTAAAAAAATATACTCAATTTTGCTACTTATTAGCTAAGGAAGCTTAATTAAAAGTCAAAACCTAATGTCATGACTGATATATTTTTTGCTTGCACAGTGAATCTATGTTAGCCGGTATTTTAGAAGTCGCTATGCGCAAAATGCCTGTAAGATGATTGTCTGATAAAGATAATCTGGTTTTTGATTTATTATGTTTCATGCGTGAAAAAAGCCGTTTGCGAGTGTATCTACTGCCAAAAAAGGAAATTTGTTGAAAAGCTAATTTAGCAAGGTATGGGTATTGATTGGAGCTAATATACTATTTTATAAAATTCAAGCATTGGCAATTCCCTTGCACACTCACCGATTCGCACACTAGCGTCGCGCTAGGTGACGAGGCGCTAGGTGTCGTCGCGGGCCACATTGTGGCCGTGGTCGTTTCTGCAGCACTGGTGCCACGGCGGAACTCATATTCGTAAATAACGCGAAATTTTAAATTTTCCATTTTGTAAACTCAAGAACGCAGAGAAAAAAACAAAAGAAAAAACAAAACGAAAGAAATACGGTTTTCGAGAGACAAATTGATGAGTGTATCTGTATAAATTTGAATTTGGAATTCTAAACCAAAGAGAAGATATTTGAGATCAAAGTGACCAGTACCTACTACAAAACGCCACTTTCATATGTACACTTTAGTTGCATTGTATATCTATATGAATGGTACACTGTACACCTACATTATTTCTCTCTACTTCCCCTTTTCCTTTTTCTGTTCTGGGTGGGAAATCATTAAATTACCTCTCCCGGTCTGGGCGGAGCGGCAGGTCGTGCAGACTTTTAATGACTAAATCCCTCCTGTGTTCCTTTACTTGCCTGTGCGCTAGGGCCACGGTTTATTTTTTGCAGACGCCATCGAACTTCATGGACCACGTCACGATGTACTGTCATCTCTTTGAGCCGCACGTGAAACACAACGCGCCGTCGCGTCGCGGCCTGGTCCGATTCACGCCTATGGTAGTCGGGAGTTCGATGTTGGCTCCCGACCAGGCCTTCTGCGGCGGCAAGAGGCGTGAGGCATTTTCGCTCCAGACCATGGCCTGGACCAGGGCTGGACGTGAGAGATTGCCGCCGATCGCCACCACGAGGACACGACGTTGCTTTAACCCAAGCTGGGAAGACCTCGACCGTATGCTACATCGTGTGCTCAGGGCGATCTCCACAGTGGTGACACCCTGGTGAATCTCCCAAAATAGCCGTATCCGTTGAGGACCTAAGGCCGAAGGTGGGGGCACCGTGGTATCTCTCTAGCCACTCTTCAAAAAGAGGACTTACAGCTTCTAATTGCGGAGTGCCCATTTCTCCTTTCTCATAGTATTCCATTCAAAGGTTATCTGTACGATCGCTCTTAGCGATAAGAACTCATCAACCTTTGTCAATCTTTAAATTTATGTTCTGTATTTTACATGGTGTGCATACTTAACAAAAAGTACTTTCTATCCTGTCCTAAGAAAATTGTTACTAACACTTATAATACTCGAATTTATCAATTGTATTTTGTAATTTTGTTTCTCTGAAATCTGGTCTCATAATAAAATAGTATTATTAAAACAATTTTCTTTGTTTCACTAAAGTTTTCATAATTCACATTAGTGAGTATTCTAAAAAAAATCAGCCAAATTATTAGATGCTAAAATAAAATTGACACATCATGACCTGAAAAAAAAATGTTGTTCATTATCTTGAGACTTTGAACTTTGCTACGCAACCAAATTTACCTCACTGCGACACTTTAATGCTGGAGGTTCACATTAGGAACAAGGATGTTCTGAGAATACTGTATCGTCTGGACATGATTATTCATGTCCAGACGATACAGTATTCTCAGAACACGGAATAAATGCCTTAAGAACAATCGCTGGTATACCATCTGGACCACTAGCCTTATGGCTAGTGGTCCAGATGGTATACCAGCGATTGTTCTTAAGGCATGTGCGCCCGAGTGGTCTCCTGTTATAATCGCCTCTCATTTAAGACTGGTATTATAGTGCCCAGGTTTTCTGTGGTCATAAAATGACCTCTCCCGCTCTGGGCGAAGCGGAAGGGCGTGTCAGACTTTTACTGACTAAACCCACCCGTGTTCCTACACTTGCCTGGGCACCAGAGCCGTGGTATCTCCTTAAAATAACCCACAACTCTAGCAGATGCACTGACATCTTCATCATCAACCTTTTTATCGTCCCACTGCTGGACACAGGTGGCTCATACAGAGAAGGATTGAGCGTAATCACCACACTTGCACAATGCGGGTTGGCAATTTCAGACTTGAAGTTCAGGTTTCCTCAAGATGTTTTCCTTCACCTTCAGTCAATGGTGTCCAAGATATACTTAGAAGAAGATATATTTTATTGTTTATTTCTTTGCCTTTTTTTTCGTTTTCGTTTTCTTATAGCACATTAGACATTGGCAGAATTTTCGACATCGGCACGATATCGACATTGCCATAAACAAAAATAGAATAGAATAGATATTCCCTCACGTTTACCTTCACCATTATAAAATCAGATGATTTTTCTATGAATACACCTGTTTCTTGTAGCTACTATTCATGTCAAGGTAAATATCACACATAATCAATTTGTTACAACAAGCTTTAACTACGTCCAAACTGTCCTAATTTTTGTTGCAGTGAAAAAGTGCCGACGTTTTATTTATACGTGCAATTGGTGTCCAAGATAAACTCAGAAAATACACATAACTAAGAAAAGTTACATTAGTACTTGTCTGTCCTAGAATTGACCTACCACGAAAATCACTAGGCCACCACGAATGATATTTTCACTTCAGTTAAACTAAAAAAAAAACCGAAAAGATCTTCTTGTCAAATAAAAACGTACATTGCTTGCACGGTAACTTTGGCAGATTGTGAATAATTCCATTGCCATTTCGCTTCCCTCGGGACGGTTGATTCAGCTGTGACGTTCATTTATTGCGTTTTATATTTATGATATATTTACGAAATGCTAATTGAGTTTTCGATTATAATGTCGTTATCGTGAAAGTTTTATTAATGATTTGTTTTAAGATAAAAATCAGATAATGGTTTGGTGTGCGTTCACTCGCTTAGATATAGAAATGTAGAATCTGTTATTCGAATCTTAATTGCATTAAAGCTATTTTAAAGTGGTTAATGACCGACATAGGCTTCAGTTATATGACATTTGAATTATTGTTAATAACGCACTAATTGATGATAGGATTATTTATTTTATTTTGTGACTTCATTTATATTAACAGAGATTGATGATATGATAATTATTTATTTTACATTAGTTTATTTTGTGATTCTAATTATGATAACAGAGATTCACTGAAAAATCCTGTTAATTTTATTTATTTATTTATTTAACAATGTACAACTATTCTCACAGGTGAACCTAATACAATAGTGTAAGACTTATAATATTCTGCAACTACATATTACGCACAAATGTCTTCTAAGTTCCAATAAGCAGCCCGTGTAAATACACTCAGAATACCTACAGCTAAAGATGTCGAATTGTTGTGATACCGCATTGAGCGCGCGCAGCGCATTCGTAAGCGGTGCGTGCTGCAGCAGGTTGGTACGCGCGGGCGGCACCCACAGAAGCAGGGCCGCTGCCATCACCCCACGTACCCATCAGGCACAAACAAGCCAACCGACTGCAGAATACCTGGGTTGTGTATTTCACCACGCCTAACCTTTAATATGTAAGTAGCGAGTACTTACCTATTAAAGGTTATGAGTACTTCCCTCCTCACTTCTAATTTATAGTAGCCTACCATGTCAAGTAAAAACAAAGTAGGATACAACAGTGGATATCCCGGGTACACACCATACTTTTTTAAATACAGGAATCTAACAAATTTGTTTTTGTATGCGTTCTAACATTATTTTGTACTTGATCACCTGTGGCGACCAGACAACCGCATTGCATTCCAGATGACTTTTTACAAGCGCTTCGTACAACGATATCAGAGCTCTGATGTTCGTGAAACTGTTTGCTAGCCGTAACACCAACCCTGAGTTGCGGTATGCTTTTTTACAAACTTCAGTTATATGCAAACGAAAATTTGATGAATGTTTTTACTCTTTCAAACAACTCTTATAACAGCATCTAAACGTATTTGGACGATAACGATGATGATAACTTATATGATAGTATTTTTTTTTTATGGACAAATCACACAGATTGAGCTAGCCCCAAAGTAAGTTCGAGACTTGTGTTATGGGATACTAACTCAACGATCCTATATTTAGAATAGATACATATATATGTCGAAGACAGCGACGGCAGAGCGATAGGGTCGACAGCATCTTGGTGTGGTGGTACAGGTTCCATTTCATAAGTGAGTTTTGAATTAAAGCACGACGTGTAGATATACCCTCCAATCTTCATAATAACAATTTGAATAGACAAACCGACAGTTTCGGTTCGGAGATGTGCCTTGGTCCGCGTCTCGATGCAAAGTGACCGTTCGACGAACCCCACTTTCCAAAGCGACTCTTTTAAAAATAAAGAACGCGCCTGGATACGATGGAAAAAACTGCGTAACATATCCGATTATGAAAAGTTCTCAATTCAGCGTAAACGTTTCAAGCTACTCTGTAAACAGTGTTATAATAAGTACATGGAAACTGTTGAAGAAAGCATACCCATTAATGTTAAGCACTTCTGGACGAATATCTCCAATCGAAAGAAAGGTTATGGGATCCCAGCTTTTATGCAGTACAAAAATGTATCATCTAACTGCCCTGCTGAAATATGTTCACTGTTTTCTAGTTTCTTCAATTCTGTATACGAGCCCACAACTTTTGACTCTACCACCTGGACACCTCCAGAGACCTTTTACGAGAATTCTGTATGCATACCGCATATTTACCTCGAGAAGAGTGTCATACTTGACGCGCTAACCTCATTGGACTTAACCAAGGGCGCCGGCCCAGCTGGCCTACCACCTTCTTTCTTTAAAAACACTGCTCACACCATCTGTGTCCCGTTACACATTATATTTAACAAGTGTCTCAGGGATGGAATTTTCCCCCGTGTCTGGAAGATGGCTTTCATTACGCCCATTCACAAGAGCGGTGATAAAGGAAACGTTGAGAATTATCGACCCATTTCCATCTTGTCCACCTTGTCTAAGCTTTTTGAGAGTTTGGTACATGGCCAATTATTCCCACAATTAAATCACCTTATTTTACCAGAGCAACATGGCTTCGTTAAATCCAAATCCACTACTACAAATTTAATCATTTTTACACAATTTTTGTTTGAAAATATGGATATGCGCACGCAGGTTGATGCTGTGTACACGGATTTTCGGAAGGCTTTTGACAGGGTGGACCATAAATTGCTTCTAGATAAAATCGCGTTCAATGGCATAAGAGGCAATTTACTCCGGTGGTTTGCCTCATATATATCTCATAGGACCCAAAAGGTTGTCATCAATGGTTTTGAGTCAGATTGTGTGGTCGTCGAATCAGGTGTGCCCCAGGGTTCGGTCTTAGGCCCATTGCTTTTTGTCCTATTCATAAATGATATAAAATCCTGCATAGTCAACTCTCAATTCTTAATGTATGCCGATGACATTAAAATCTATAAGGCTTGTGCCAATACTCAGGATTGTTTGCTACTTGAAGAGGACTTATGCAGGCTTTCACAATACTGTCTAGTCAACAAACTTCATCTTAGTCTTCCAAAATGTCATTTCATTTCTTTTACTAAAAACAAAAATACTATTAACTTCCCGTACACATTGAATGGTACTCAATTGAAAAAAACCGATCGCACGCGTGATCTTGGCGTGCTGCTTGATTGCAAATTACATTTGGATACCCATATAGACAACATAATTAACAGGGCCTTCCAGATGTATGGTTTTGTGATGCGGTCTTGTAATGACTTTAAAAAGCCTTCTACTTTTCTCTTCTTATATAAATCACTAGTCCGTTCACAGTTGGAATACGCGGTACCCGTCTGGTGCCCGTATTATGACAAATATAAGATAGCAATAGAAATGGTTCAGAAAAAATTTCTTCGTGCCACGCACTATAAGTGCTTCCGTACAAGGATTCCCTACGCAGATTTGCTAACACACTATAAAGTATTGAGCTTGGATTCTAGACGTCTACTGATCATGGTTGTGATGCTGCACGGTATATGCAATAACAAATTTAATTGTACTGAGCTGTCGAGTAAATTATGTTACATTGTACCTAGATCTGTTGTGCGCCGGGAGGTGCGTGCACCACAGCTATTCTATACTGCGCAATGTAGAACGAACGCTGGGGTGCGGGCCCCTCTCCGCCGGCTGTTTGAAACATATAACTCTCAATTTTCTGAAATTGATATTTTCGCACTATCGAAAGCTAAATTTAAAAAAATGGTTTCACAATCTCTTGCAAGTCACATATAGGTCGGCTGCTCTTGTCAATCTGTCTTTTCAATTCAGTGTTTCACTTTTATAAATTACCATATAACTTTTCTTCTATTGCATGCATTCGTTCTCTTACTCCGATGTTACTTCGTGGACAATAGTGTGGGTTATACATTTTTACATCTGTATTTGTATCTGCTTTATGTAAATGCTTTACTGTGTAACTGTTTTTTGTCCCTAATAAATAAAATAAAAATAGACTCTGTCCATGAGACGCCATCACAAAATAACGTCACAAGCGTTCGCCCCTCTACTACGTAAATCAAATCAGCAACATCTATTAAAATTATATCGACGATCTCCGACATATAGATAAACATCCAAGACCCAGGCCAATCAGGAAAAGATCGTTTCCCATCATGACCTGGCCGTGGATCGAACCCGGGGCCTCCGCGTCGCAGGCAGGCCTGTTGACCGCTGCACCACGAAAAAGACGACCACGTGACCCGTCTTACGAATGAGGTTTGAGGCAAAGTCATGATGTGGCCATTATGCTGCGATATTTCACTGTTCTTTATGAACTATTTTCTAAATGCACTTTTTACTACATAATTCACGCACTTTTATTTAGTAAACAATACTATAAATAATTTAAAAGTCCAATGAAAAACGAGCGTGACACTCAGCTTGACTTTCCCGCCAAAACTCCCCACGGAACTTAAGACTAACTCGAAACGATCTCCAAAGCCTGGAGCACAGGCGTAGAGTAGCCAGCCTTTCGGTCTTCTATAGGTTGCATTTTGGTGAGTGTGCAAGGGTATTACATGATTTAATTCCCCCATCTCCGTTCCACCATCGGACGACCCGTCATAGGGCGAGTTTCCACCCTTACGTTGTTAACACCACTGCGATCCGGACGAAGCGTTTCGCTTCCTCTTTTATACCGCGTACATCGAGGGTCTGGAACAATTGGTCAGCGACGGTGTTTCCGTCTCACTACAATTTGAGTGTCTTCAAGGCTAGAGTGAATAGGCTCTTAATAAACTAGTGCGCTTTACCATCAGCGATTGCATCGCCGCTCATCATCGTGCAGGGTAGCGGTCCAGCAATAATATATAACATTAAAAAATATATTTTTAAAATAAGTAAAATCAGCACAAATATAAACAGCCAAACACAACCACAACATATCGGCAATCTTTCCACAAAAGCAGTTTTGCTAATGATTGTAGGTAGTAACGCTCACCATTTCTACTCCCAGCACTTTGTCTTGCAAGTAAAAGACTATGAAACAAAGGCAATCCCGATCTCTCACTACTAATGGATAGTGCTAGTCCGTTCAATCCTTTTTAGTTTAATTACCGAGGTTTCTGATTTCTAGTTTTCAACTTAGAAGGGGATTACGGTTGGGTTATTTTCTTTGTTCGGTTGGCTAAAGGTAGCTTTTCTTTGTAGCTAATTATGTGTGTTAGTTTATTTTTGATGTATCATGTTATATGGAAAGTGTAATGTTGTGGGTGGGATATTCCTTCTTACCTTGGGTAATAAGTATAACCTGCACATGCTGAACATGCTGCGGTGGATGTGTGTAGTTACGCGGAAGGACCGCATCAGGAATTCCCGCATCCGTGGCAGTCTTCATGTCCGTGACATAGCGGAACAACTGCAGGAGGGTCACCTATGTTGGTACGGTCACGTCTTACGAAAACGCCGATGTTACGTGGGTCACAAATGTCTTGCCATGGCGCCTCCGCCAGGCCGAAACAAGCGGGGTAGACCAAAGAGGTGCTGGCTTGACGTTGTGAGAGATGACATGCGTGCCAACAATCTCACACCACAGGATGCTAAAGATCGCGCGAAATGGAGGAAATTAAGCAAGAAAGCGGACTCCGGACTCCAACGAGAAAGCCACGGATGCAACCGGGATAAACGCTGAGATGATGATGATGACCTTGGGTAATAAGTATAAGTAGTTTTTTTTAACTGTACAAAATCCATTATTTTGCAATTCTGGTATTTATTATGTCTCTATGACATGTGAAACGCTAAGTGCTTATTCGAATGATATCAAACAACATTAGAACGTTTTCAGCTCAAAAAAAATTACTATGTAGGACAATAACTACAAGTTCTTGCCAATATCACGATAAATCTCTTCCGTAATTCTGCGCACCTAGTATCGGAGTAATCTACCACAGGCGGTGTTTTTGCTTATAACTTCCGAACATGTAGTGGTAGAACTAAGAAACCCTCATTTGTTTGTATAATTTACACTTTATTGTACACCAAAAACATACATGTATAAAATATATCCTCAACATACCAAAATATTTATCATTTATTTATCGGTCTTCGTGGACCCCGTCACGGTGTGCTGACATCTCTTTGAGGCGCGCGTGAAACACAACTCGCCGTCGACCCGGCCTCGGTCGTTACCGAGCGGCGGGCTGCCTACTGCTCGCCGCCCGAACCATAAATGGGTCTGTCGTTGGTGCAAATATTACACTAAAATAGACCCTTCCAATACCATGTGATATCATTCAAAGAAGCCATGCTTTGTACGTAGACAACGTTATTTTTTGATCATGCGAAAATCATTTCCAATAATGTTTTACATTTTCGAAAAACCACTGAAATATGAGTAATTTGTATATTTTCCGGTCTAGCAGTTCAGAGAAGCTTTAAAAAGATGCCTCATTTATGTATATTGTTAAGTATGAAGGAAATTATGACATACTGACAAAAAAAGGCCCTTTAGAAATCTATATTATATATAAAAATCGCATTGATTTTTTGTAATTTTATAACTTTCCTTGTAATTTTATAACTCAAGAAAGGACTCACCTATTCAAACTAAATGTTTAGGCTTTGTTTTGATGGTTTGGGTGAAGTTTGAACAGAATCGGTCGAGCGATTCTTCATTTATCACATTTTTTGTAACAAATGAATTCAATGAACGGTGGACATTCATCTCATCTATATATATAAAAATCAATGCCACTTTCTTTGTAATTTTATAATCCACCAAAACTATGTAATTGCACCATATTGATAGTGCAAAACTTACTGCCAAATTCAATTGAAGCTACGATCTTAACTGGTAAATCAAAAGGAGAAGTTTGTTTGATACCGCGTATCCCTATGTTCCCAACTGATATGCCGTTTGAGTTCAAACAATTACAATATCCTGTGCGTTTATCATTTGCTATGTCTATCAACAAAGCCCAATGGCAGTTATTTCATGTTTGTGGTCTGAATTTGGAGGAATAATGTTTTTCAAATGGCCAACTTTATATCGCCTGTTCGAGAGTCGGTACCCCCAGTCGTTTGCTTAATAATCTAATGTCCGTATTATTTTGATTGGTTGAAACTAGTTTTAAGTAATGCTTCAGTCTTGATTAACGTTCTGTAATACGGACCTAAATGTTTTAGATTAAGTTATAAAATTGCGAGCAATAAAAAAAAATATTTTATATTTGAATAAATAATTTGATGTCACTTGCTGTTCGGCTGATTTTCTTCATTTAATTTATTGTTTATATTATAATATATATATATATATATATTAGCTCCTGTGTGTGCAAACGAGACATTGCTCTAATTTACCTACGGTGCGTATTGTTGTTTTTATTTGCTGTAGCGGAGTCTTGAGTCTGATTTTTGTTATCATGCCACTGCAAAGAACTCCCCCATCCACACCGCAAGAAAATTCTAAATCTGATAAAAACCAAAGTTCAGCGCCCATCACGGACACTGACAATGAGATTTCCTGTAAAGTTACCAGCAGACGCCGTGCCCGTAAGCGCCAATATGATGATGAAATGTCTGTTGTCATGGCTGATATGAAAGGATCCCTTAAAACTTTCAAATTACAACAGAACACAATACAAGATACAACCCGTTCACAATCAAAAGCTGAAGCAGTAATCGACGTATGCAACTCTAATGAATCGACATTAAATGACACCTCTAATAGTGTACCAACGATATCGGATGACGAAAATGATGAGATCCTGGAACTTAAAAAACAAATTGATAAACTTAACTCAGATTTATTAAAGGCTCGTGAGGTAATAAACCAATTGTCGTCCGATAACACGATCTTAAAAAATACCATCACGTCTATGAACAACAACAAACACAAACAAGTGTCAAAATCATTGTCCGACATGGAGACTCCTAACCGAAACACTAATCAGTCTACTTCTAACAGAAAATCGCATTCATCCAAGAAGAAACAGAATTTAGCTGAAAATCAAACAATACTGAATACATCCACTCAAATAACGCCGAATCACATCTCTTCACAGAACAGTGAACATTGTATAAATAAAGTACCTCAAAAACAAAAAAACAAAATATGTATTCTAAGTAGCGATAAGGTAAATAAAATATTATCTATAGCTGAAAACACGTTCCCGAACTATGAACTATGTCACTACCTTACGCCATATGGCGGAGTAAACGAGCTCATTAGTAAAATCAGCCTAAAACTGACTGACTTCACGATGAATGATTACTGCATAATTCTCATAGGCGAGGAAGATTTTCGAAGAACCGATAATTATTTTGATTTGATTTTTAATATACGCGAAACACTAATGCCTCTGCATAAAACTAATATAATACTTTGTTTACCTACTTTTAAATTCAATTACCATTCTAATATTATCTACAATGGAAGGATAGAAATGTTTAATAATTTATTGTACCTTGACATAGAAACTCACAAATATGCACGATTATTTGACTCCAATTTTGACCTAAAATACGACCATACGATGTTTTTAAAGCATACAACTGGAAAGATAAATAACAATGGGATAAAAAATATGTTTAGAAACCTCCAATGTATTGTTCATACTATTTCTCCTGATATCCCGTCATATGATAATATTGTTTCAGACCCCGATATCAGTAATTTGTCAGATATCAATAACATAATTTCTCCCAATGTTGATAATATTTTTACCCCTAATATTGTTAATAATAACAATTTTTTTCTTGTATAAACACATACATGTATTACATCAAAACACTAATGGCCTAATAAGTAAATCAGATCTATTGAGCTTGCATCTACATGAACTTGCTTGTAACAATAAAATGATAGATGTCGTCTGTGTAACGGAACACAATATGAAAGAAGGCGATGAAATCCATTTACATATTCCAAATTACTCACTCGCAACTCACTATGTTAGAAACAATCGAAGAGGGGGTTCATGTATTCTGGTAAATAATAGACACAAATATAAAATACTCAGTTTAAAAGAATACTGCTGTCCTAATATTTTAGAATGTTGTGCTATTGAACTAATTGATCACCATATAACTGTTGTATGTATTTATAGATCACCCAAATTCCAAATTGATACCTTAAACTCCTTCTTCTACAAATTTGATGATATACTTAAGAAGATATGTTATAATAACAAAAAGAAAGCCTTGATTTGTGGAGACTTTAATATAGATATTTTAAGTAATACGAAATGTTCTGTCCAATTTGAAAATCTTCTTCATAACTATCGTATGAAACTGAGTATTCGTGAACCAACTCGATTAGGCAGTGGTACCTGTATCGACAACATAATACATAATATAAGAGGCTGCACCAGTGAGGTGATGGAATTAGCGATATCTGATCACACGGCTCAAATCTTAAGATGTCCAGTTAAAAAAACTTGTACCATTACACATTGGTATACCTTCAGTCGAGATTTTTGTAAAGAAAGTATGTTCAAATTCAAAAATGCTCTTCAAAGCATTAGCTTCAGTAATGTTTATCAATGTGCAGACCCAGATGATGCATTCCGTGAATTTAATAGCTTGTTTAAGTTATTTTACGATCTTTGCTTCCCTATAGTTAGAATTAAAAATCAATGCTCTAAAACACCGAAATGGATAACTAAAGGTATAAAACTATGTTGTAAACGTAAGCGTGAAATGCTATGGCAATTAAGACGTCGACCAAATAAATCTAACAAAAAAATATTTAAAACCTACACTAAACGTCTAAAACTAATTATCAAATTGACTCAAAAAACACAAAACAGTTACTTAATTAATAATGCTGACAACAAGGTTAGAGCAACCTGGAGAGTAATAAACTCAACTAAACTAAATTATCCAAAAGAAAACATTTCCAAAATACTTACAGAAAATAATAAATGTACTACAGCACCAAACGAGATTGCCGAATTATTTAATAACTATTTCATTGATCAAGTTCAACCAATAAATAATTGTAAAAAAAACATCGATTATAAACCGACATTGATACATTCAAACCCTAATTCCATGTTCTTAGCACCCACTATTCCACATGACATACATAAAATTATTATTGGTTTGAAAAATACAAATAGTACTGGCTATGATGATATTGTTACACATGCAATCAAAAACGTAGTAACTGAAATCTCACCGGTTCTTAGTTATATAGTTAACCTTTGTATAGACACTGGTAAATTTCCTAATGACTTAAAACTATCTGTTATAAAACCACTCCATAAAAAGGATGATCCACAAAATATAAAAAATTATAGGCCTATTGCACTTATACCAATATTTTCCAAAATCATCGAAAAAGTGATTTATAACAGTCTTTACTCATTCTTAGAGAAAAACAATATCTTAACTAAAGAACAGTACGGCTTTAGAAAGCATAAAAATATTAATATGGCGATCTATGATTTAATAAATGAAATTATTTCGAATATGGACAAAAAATTCCAGTTACAGCATTATTCATGGACATGACGAAGGCGTTTGATTGTGTAGATCACAGAATCCTTCTTATAAAATTAAGTAACCTGGGAATAAGGGGGAATGTCTTGGAGTTGATAAAGTCATACCTCGTTAGGAGAAAACAAATGACTAAAATTTTAAGAATATGTAATAGAACAAACACAGAACACACCTACCTTTCGAAAGAAAAATGCATAAAATACGGCGTACCACAGGGAAGTGTGCTAGGTCCGTTGTTATTTTTATGTTATATAAACGATATTCCAAGAACCATACAACACCCCATGACTCTATTTGCTGATGATTGTACCACACTATTTATAGGAAAAAACTTAGAAAAATACGAAAATGAAATAAATAATAGTTTAAACTTAATTATTCAATGGCTAACTAATAACAACCTAAAAATTAATTTTGGAAAAACCCACATAATAAACTTTAACCAACGATCAAACTGCATTGTTACGAATATTAAATATAAAGATAACAAAATTGCTATAGTAAACAACACAAAATTTCTAGGGATTTGGTTAGATCAGCAGATGACATGGAAAACACAGATTGATCATATAGTAAAAAAACTCAATCAATATTGCTATACTTTGCACAATTTGAACAAGGTTGCCAATCGCAGCACTGTTCTTACTGCGTATCACGCATACGTTTCCACCACGCTGCGATACGGCATAATCTTTTGGGGTAATTCGACAGACAGGGAATTAGCCTTTAAGGCCCAAAAAAAGTGTCTTCGTGCAATATGCATAATTAAAAATACTGACAGTTGCAAACCATTTTTTATTAATCTAAAATTATTAACACTTCCGTCCATATATATTTTTGAAGTAGTCATGTTCATCAAACATAACCAAAACCTATTTCAAACTCTTTCCACAAAACGCCACCCAGGAGCTCTTAAATCTAAAAGCCATCAAACCGCCCTATTTTCAAAAAGTTTCCTAGGTATGGCTCCAAAAATATATAATAAATTACCCAAATCCATAAAAGCTTCAAAAGACTTAAATACCTTCAAAAAAACACTACGTAGGTTTTTAATACAGAAAGCTTATTATACGATAAACGAATACCTTAGTGAAATATAGAATCTACACCATCTTTCTCAGATCTGTTTATTGCATTATTTTTTACTTTAGTTCATAAGATTGTTTTATAATACTTGTAATTTTATAATTAGGTCTACAGCCATTAATGTACAGTGTACACCCACTACCAAATGGGTAAATATTTGTACGCCTTTCAAGGCGACACATAGTGCAACTTATTTTGTTTTTTAAATACCACCTTATAACACCTATGTGTACAAATAAATAAATTTGAATTTGAATTTGAATTTTGATGATCCAATAAATTTGTTTTTATTATTTCACTTTATACGTAGCGAAGCACGTATCGGGCCGCTAGTAATAATATAATATAATAATGATTGTCGTAACCTGTAGCGTGGAACATGTCGTATCCATAGACGATACAAAAATTGACAAACCCGGTAAACTTAATTGTGAACAAAAGTACCACGAAACCAACTGCTCAGGCTTTGTGACGTCATTTAATAAGCCTTTCTTCCGCTTACCAACATAATACGACCTCATTTTCAACATGACGCCTATAATCATAACTTTTATATGAAGTACACACAAGGTAACAACACACATAATAAACACCCATAAACATAAACACAACAAGTACATCCTATACTTAAAGATTGCCTATTTAAAATTCTCCGAAGTTTCAGCTTACTCGTACGTCGGAACGCAAAAGTTAAACAACTAGATTTAAGATTTTTAAGTACATCACATACTACAAGTTATCTATTGGGCTTCAAAGCGAGAGTTAGGTAATTAACTACACTGTTCGTGGGGGAAGCCAACAGGTCTAAAGGTGCGGCTGTAAAAACAACTAGAGATGATGTATGTTTCAATATTTAATTTTTGGCCTCTTACTTGCACCGCAGGCCAACCTACCTGAAACTGTAAAATATTCCGAATCAACGTTGAGCCTTAATGTTATAGCGTTAAAATTGAAATGTAATAAAGTCATTTGACAGACTGTAGTATCTTGTTTTGCTGTCGCTTATACATAAATTCACTCTCACAGAGACATAAACTATATTGACATACTCTTTTTTGTGTCATTGTTGTTCATGCATTTGGCCACAGGAGCACAAATAATGAGTACCTATTTTAGAAATTCACTAACAATAATACCGATTAATCATCATCATCATCATCATTTCAGCCAAAAGACGTTCACTGCTGGACACAGGCCTCCCCCAAGGTTCTCCACGACGACCGGTCCTGCGCCTCCCGCATCCAGCGGTTTCCCGCTACCTTCACCAGGTCGTCGGTCCACCTTGTTGGGGGCCTACCCACGCTACGTCTTCCGGTGCGTGGTCGCCACTCGAGAACCCGTCGGCCCCATCGGGCATTGGTCCTACGGGCAATGTGTCCAGCCCACTGCCACTTTAGTGTTGCAATTCTTCGGGCTATGTCACTCTCGTTCTTTTGCGAATCTCCTCATTCCTGATTCGATCGCGCAGTGAAACCCCAAGCATAACCCTCTCCATTGCCCTTTGAGTGACTTTGAGCCTTCTTATAAGGCCCATTGTTAGCGACCACGTCTCAATTCCATAAGTCATCACAGGCAACACACACTGGTCGAAGACTTTTGTCCTGAGACACTGCGGTATTTCGGACGAGAAGATTCTACGTAGCTTCCCGAAAAATACCGATTAATGTCGGTCAAGAATTCAAAGGCATGTGACGTTTAGAAATATGTACTCGTTGAAGGTTATTGCCCACTTCGTCTCGAAAAGAGACTTATGAAGCTTAGTATATTTCTTTAATTAGGTCCTTTTACTATACAAAACTATTGAAGCTTCAGTTATAATACAAATAGACAGATTTTCTTCGCATTAAAAAAAATTACTTTCGCTTTCATTTATTTCACAGTGCGTTGTTGACACCACTACCATTCGGACGACGAGTTTCGCCGTCATTTATACAGTGTAAATCGAAGGACTAGAATAATTTGCCAGCAGCTGTTTTTCCGTCTGATTACAATTTAAGTATCTTAAAGGCTAGAGTGAATAAACTAGTGCGCTTTACCATCAACGATTGCATCCCTGCTTGTCAGGCAGGAATGTACTCAAACACCTACTGATATCATAAAATATAGTAAAAAAAAACCTATTAAATTCAAATAAATCTCAATATTTTAACTGCTGTCCGCTTCTTTCACAGCCCAACTCAACGAGTTGGTAGCAAAAGTTTAAAATTCAATCAATTTTGCGCTCCGCAGCCTCTATTCACAGAACGGGTGTTTTGTTCCTGTAATTTCCCTTGTTCAGTATTATGTTTTCCAGTTCACTTCTATTCCTTTGCGGTCATCGTAAAACGGTTTAAACCCAATCGGCTGATTACATGACAATACCGCTATTGTCATGTAATCAGCCGATTGGGTTTGTTTAAACTGATTATTTATTTGTTTCTCGGTTAATTTTTGGTGTTTTCTGTTTCGGTGGAAGAGATATTAAACAGTAGGAATAATTGAAGAGAGGAAATATGTGTGTTCATTGTTTTGGTAATCGTTTGTTTTTGAACACTTAGGGATGGATGAGAAAAAATATTGTTTGTGACATAGCTCCAATTCGCATTACATCTTTCCACTTGAGTACGCTAGGTCATGGAGGTTAGATAGATAGTTGGACTGGAAACTGATCCCAACCAGATCGGGAAAGGTCGATGATGATTTCGGTACGGTAGAAGGGCTAAAGTATAAATATATGTCGTGGATAACGATATCATTTTAATAAATGTTGCTCATTTGTCTTACATAGTAGTGGGACACACGCTGTGACGTTATTTTGTAATGGCGGCACGTGAAAGAATCGTTTTGGAAAGTGTGGTTTGTAACCTCGCTTTGAAGTAGGGACTAGGGCACTTCTTCGGAACGAAACTGTCAGTTTGCCTATTTAAAATTGTTATTGACAAGAATGGAGGGTATATTTACTATTCGTGCTTTAATATAAAAAATCACCTACAAATAGAGCCCTAACCACCACATTAAGAAGGTGACGACCCTCCGTCGTCGCTGACCTTGTCATATATACTGAGACTGTTAGTGAGAACAGTAAGTAATAATGCTGTTTTGTATAGGTTGGATTGTTGAGCCACAGAAGGAATGCACGAAAGGCAATTGCATGCTGCTGATATAATAATGCTAAGAAGGATATACTCATTTCTCGGTTGTCATGGTATCACAGAGAGTTATAGTTTTGAGTATGAATCTCAAATGATATAAGAGTAGAGGAAGACTAAAGAAACGATGGATGGAATGTGTGAATGATTATATGATAAAGGATGGGGTTAACTAAGAAGATAGTATATATAATTGAGAAGTATGAAGAAAAAGACATATCTCGCTGACACCAAATAAATTGGCATAAGAGCAGAAGAATGATTCCTGATCGGGAGGCAACGTCGAACTCCCGGCCACCGTAGGCGCAGACTTGCGGGGTCCACAAGGACCGCCTCCTGGGTCAGCGTTGCGGTTTGGTTAAAAAAGAAGCCGGGGCGCTGGCGCACAGGCAAGTGAAAAACCACGGGTGGGTTTTAGTTAGTATAATCTGACACGCAAGGGCGTGTCAGATTTTTAACAAAGAAGATTAACTCTCTTTGAAGATGTTAACTGTTTGTGAGAACACTTAAAAGAAACTAACTTACTGCTATTGTTCTGGTAATCTTACCGAGAAATGCAAGAACAATCATGTTGAAAAGCATTGTTTCTTACAATGGTCTTTAATATCGTGATAATAAGATACCTAATTGAGTACTGTAACTGTTAATTCATCATCTGCCCAGCCTTTTCCCAACTATGTTCCAGTCAGCTTCTAGTCTAACAGAATTCAGCTGAATACCGGTATTTTACAAGTAGCGACTGCCTATCTGACCTCCACAGCCCAGTTACTGGGTTATACGAGACCTCTTGGTAAGACTGGTGGTCAGACTTTCGGACTTCTGACGACCCGTAACGCTTGTCAAAGATCTACAAATGACATCTGGGACCAACGACTTAACGTGCTTTCCGAGGCACCAGGCTAAAGTGCTTCACGAGTTCTTGGTATTGAAAAAACAGTCCATGGACGATCGACCCAATTGCCCTAATCGGCTATTTTTATAAAATTGGCATTCCAACACGATTCCATTGTCACTGTGCTTAAATTTCGTTATCTGCTAAATTTATAATGATCAATCTTATATTGGTCAGTCGTCTCCTTTAGGAATAGTGATAGAATCACATTGTGGTATTTCCATTATTTTAAAACGTTAGTAGAAATTATATTCTAAAAATTACTATTTGCACATTTATTAAAATGGAGTGGAATGTCAGTGATTTACTGCTGGAAAGTAGTAGTGACGCCATTTTGTTAGTAGATTACGAAACTTGTCAAAACCCATCATTATGAGATCGACCTTTGTGACACTATTAGCAGACTATGACTCTCCACGCAATACTCCTTTTCCTTGAAACTTGGTTGCAGCTGTTAAACGTTGAAAGGACTGTAACAGCCAGTATTATCTGGTATTGAGATCATCATATTACGCAAAAGTAAACAAAAGACGAGCTAACAAAAACGAAAATAATCGCCCTCTAAACGGCATTTAGGATGAATTGAAAACGTTTCGGTACAGTGTGATAATCGCGACAACGTGACGCAGTTTGCCGTCACGTAGAATATGGACGGCGTTTGGAAATGCCGCTAATGGGCGCAGCCCTTGATGTATCGTATCATAAAGTTGCGTCGCTGCGTAGAGCTGCAAATTTTCACGATGTTTTCAGGAAACGGGGTGGAGAAAAGCGAACACCTGGCGTATATTAGCAAATGCCTATATTTAAATCAAATCTTCTTATTGGAGTAGATTGGCCAGCTAGCATTAATAATACCTAATAATATTTATTTACATCAGACAATTGTCCATAGTTTTCATAAAAACACATACACAAAATACATTTAAATTATTTATGAACTACTATAAATAAACATATAACATTCCAAACTAAAATTAAATTAGACTGATATTTAAAAATAAAATAAAATGTCAAATTCAAAAATAAAATAAAATAAAATGCCAAAATAAAAAATAAAATAAAATGTCAAATTAAAAAATAAAATAAAATGTCAAATTTAAAAAATAAAATAAAATGTCAAAATTATAAATAAAATGTGAAATTCAAACTAGGTAGGCCCTTGTCCAGTGCTCCATAAAAATACAATCTGAGTCCAACCTCTCAGCAATGAGCTTCAGGTAACTGTTGGAGCCGGCGCGCACCCGACGCATCAGGGACGCAGATCTTTTTTTTATCAATATAATAATAATTTCATTGTTGTTGTGTCAGTCATGTGTTGTTTGAACAGACAGCTGTGCAGCTGGGGATTTTGTTCCGCTACTTCTTCTTCCCAGCAAAAGCACTAGGAATTGGCGCAGGGCGGGTGTTTTTGCGGGGACTGTCTTATGTAATATTAACGTTCAAAAAGTGCTGATTCTCAGCCTAATTTTAATAAATGACTTTTGATTTTGATTTGATTAGACAGTAACAGTTATCTAGAAGTAGTTCAGGTATTAGAAATATAGACGGAAATTTTAGTTACATGAATTGAAATATGTGCCTTAAAAGGAACCACGGAGAAAAGAAACTAGCATTTAAAAGAATTCATTTCAGTCTATTTACCTTGTGTAATAACGAACACAAAGGAGAAAGTTATAAAAACAAACAAAAGAAATATATTTTCCAGGTAATACAGTATGCAGGTTCAGAGGTATAGAGGAAGTTGAGATGACATGCGTGCCCACAGCTAAGTTATAATGTAGATGTTTGCTAATGAGCCACAGATTAGACAGTTAGTCTGATCTTAGGGATTATGGAATATTATTAATATGTTAATAATTATTTTGTTCAGGCGTCGCATCTCCACAAACAATAGCTTGCAGCGAAAGCTGAATAAGCTGCACATGCTGTTATGCTGTGTGCAACCTAAAATATTTCCACTACTGAGACACTTTTCACCTCCTACTTTAGTTTATCATTGGATCATTATCTTCCACGCAGACCCGGTGCCAGTTAATTGTCATATTTCTTCGGATTTTTAGCAACTGCACGTATTAAGACCTAATTAATGGCTGCGTCAGCAAATTGGATTTGTAATTTTTGCCATTATTATGCTAACAAGAAAAATATTTAGCAAATTAATTTGTAAGTAATTATGATGTTTAATGTACGGACGATAGCAGGTCAAACTATCTTAAACAATCAAATATTTTCAACCAATTTTAACCATTAACCCCCTTATTCATAAACTTTGTTTAACCATAAATTTTTGACATTTACACGTCACTTAACTTTAATCATCGTTCATGAATTAACACCATAGTGTTTAAGGGGTTTATTTATAAACTATGATTAAAGTAAAGTGGCTATAAAACTATTACTAATTTAACAATAAGTTTGAAAATCTAATAAAGAAATTTTGCAGTAGCTTGATGTGTTGTCATTTGTCAAAGAAGATATTAGATACATATTTTTTTATAATTATAAACTAGCGCTTGACCGCAATCCCGCCTGATGGTAAGCAGTGATGCGATCGTTGATGGTAAAGCGCGCTAGTTTATTAAGGGCCTATTCACTCAGAAAAACTGAGCGAATAGGAAGGAAGACGGCAGTTGAGCGAGGTGATGCAATGTTAAACCAAACAACACGACCAACGATGCTGCGCCAAAGGGAGATTGATCTGAAGACCCTCCACGACCAAACTCCCAACACAACAACATTAGGCGCAACGTACCCGGCACACATCACAATACAACTGCTCAGACCCGTCCTCCGTACGGCTTCACCAGGCATCATGCCGGAACACGACGAATCGCTTGGCGGCAAGGCTTTGCCTGGTGGGTGGTAACTTCTGCCGGCGGCCGATGTTATGTATTGCTATGTGGGGGCGATGTGGGGTGTAGTATACACATAATATGTGTCTGTTATAACAAATATAATAAAAACTGTTATGTGGTGTGCGTAATTCGGTAAAAAAATGCCAAGATGGCACCTGCAAAAACTTTCACATTTTTCGTCACGGGTGTCGTTTTCGAGGGCGATGGAACCGATAGTGAGGATGAAAAAATGAAAATTCAAACGTGTGTGGTCCCCCGATCCCACACGTTTTTACAAAACACCGCATTACGTGAGTAATTTTGAATCACGTACAGAAAACACAGACTGTAGTAGAAAGCCAAACTAAAAAAGTATCAATAAAAACCCAAGAAAAAATCCTTAAACCAAAACATTTTAATAAAACTCCACAGGGTTTACATACAAAACGTTATGCAACCAACTTGTACAGTGTAAACATAAAAATATCTGAAGCTTATTTTTGCTGTGGTAACTTTATTCCGCGGGTGCACTGTGATTCAGGACGTGGCCGCTAACGAACCAGGAGTTACAGAACGACAGTATTTGAACAACATTGTCTACTGGTTCCACGCTTAAAAACTAAAGAGTACTTTTCACTATTTTTGGCGTTTGACTAAAGTTGGAACTCTTCTGTGGACGCTGATTGTTTGTTTATGCAGAAAGTTTTGTTGGTAATTGAACATGAAAGAAAACAACTATCTGAAAGCCAATTCTCGTAATTTCAAACATTCAAAATCTTGTCGCTGTTTCATCTTAGTGTAAACAAAGTCAAAAACTTGTCAAAATGTAGAATAATTACGAGGTATTTTTGAGGCTCAAATCAGACTGTGAACTCTCTTAAAATTAAAATATTTGTGTCTTTGATCATTTATCACTTTAAGTTATGTATATCTATACCTATAATATATGTATTTTATCTATCAGAATTCCCGTTCTAATTGTTCTAAGAACATTCAACACTATATCCTCCTGCCTTTGCCTTTATTTTGTGAAGGATACCAACCATTTGTGTCCACTGTATATGTTAATTTACCCCAGCTGAGTGTAATAGAGAATTCGATAATAAGTCGCTAAGTTAAAGAGTTATAAAATTAAACGATGGCCTGTTTTAAAGGAATAATTTTAAGGCTTTGCACACACCTGGTAGTATCCCAAACGCTCAGCAAATCTTCTTCTATCTCATCTCGCAGTGGTTGTAACCTAAGACAAACATATTCGTGAAAAACTTCCAACATTCCAGTAAGCGTTGAACAAGTTTCCTTTGACGATGTGTACGCAGACCTGTTCTAGTCTCCGTGTTAGGTCCCCAACAACTTTAATAAGAAAGTTTACAATACAAGAAAGTAATATCATAAACGAACCCAGAACTATCTCGTCTAGCGAGAGAAGGCCCCGACTCTAACTATTGTGGTTAGAACAAACGTGTGCTGCCAAAAAACGTTCATAAAACTTTTTGTAGTATAAATCTGATTGCAGCTTGGCAGAAATTTTAGAAACGTAGGTTTAACTGCGTACAATATAATTTTAGACTACATTTTGTTTTGTTGTTTCATAGCATACAAATCTAAATGTTTCATGTGCCTACATATAGATTTTTTCTTGTAATTATAAACTAGTCATCATCATCATCATCAACCTTTTTATCGTGCCACTGCTGGGCACAGGTCTCCTCTCATACAGAGAAGGATTGAGCGTAATCACCACGTTTGCTTAATGCGGGTTGGCGATTTCAGTCTTACAGTCCAGGTTTCCTCAAGATGTTTTCCTTCACCTTTTAATCAGTCATTGGTGTTCAATATATACATAGAATGTATAACTTAGAAAACTTACATTGGTACATGCCTGACCTGGAATCGAACTCATACTTGAGAGGCTGGTGTTTTAGCCACTAGGCCACCACCGCCTGTTGTTTATAAACTAGCGCTTGACCGCAATCCCGCCTGATGGTAAGCAGGGATGCAATCGTTGATGGTAAAGCACACTCGTTTATTAAGAGCCTATTTACTCTAAAAAAACGAGTGTGCTTATGACCACACGACTGAAGTGAAACTTCTTTCGCTCCATCTGTATGTATATCTAATATATAAAATTCTCGTGTCACGGTGTTCGGATTTAAACTCCTCCGAAACGGCTCGACCGATTTTGATGAATTTTTTTGTGCTTATCCGGTATCTATGAGAATCGGCCACCATCTATTTTTCATCCCCCTAAATGTTAGGGGTAGTCCACCCCTAAATATTTTTTTTATTTTTTAGACAAAATTTTTAATTTCTATTTTTTTATGATACAACATACAAAAATACATACAATCCCCAATTTTCACCCTTCTACGATCAACCCTTATTTTTTAATAGCCATTTTAGTAATTTAATCTATTATTTATATGGCAAAACAACGTGTGCCGGTCAGCTAGTATATATATATATATATATATATATATATATGTGTGTACAATATACAGGGTGTCAGGGAAACGCTTCCGAAAACGAAGACAGGTGATAAGGCTAGTGATTCTCGATACGCTACCATCAAAAAATGAGGACTTTTTTTTAACAATTTTACTTAAGCATTTTTCGTACACTATGCTGTGGCAACAGTTAAATGAGTTAAATGAAACCATTATTTGCAATTAAACATTTTTTTTTTCTTTACAACTCTAACAAGCTATGTATTCGTAAATACTTATCAGCTGACGTGCGCGTATAAACTCGGGTGCAAAGACCGCGTGCGGTCACCGACATCGCGACACGCTACGATTTACCTTGACCTTGACGCGCTTAACCTTGAGGTCCATATCGAAGGTACTTAGATACCTACAGCCGTCAGCGTGGCAATAGTTTTAAATTGATGCACTGTCGTGAATTTAATAACAGTTTTGTATTATGTCGATAATCGATAGTAAATGAAATGAAGTAAAAGATCGCTGACATCTATTTTTTTATGATACAACATACAAAAATACATACAATCCCCAATTTTCACCCTTCTACGATCAACCCTTATTTTTTAATAGCCATTTTAGTAATTTAATCTATTATTTATATGGCAAAACAACGTGTGCCGGTCAGCTAGTATATATATATATATATATATATATATATATATATATATGTGTGTACATTATACAGGGTGTCAGGGAAACGCTTCCGAAAACGAAGACAGGTGATAAGGCTAGTGATTCTCGATACGCTACCATCAAAAAATGGGGATTTTTTTTAACAATTTTACTTAAGCATTTTTCGTACACTATGCTGTGGCAACAGTTAAATGAGTTAAATGAAACCATTATTTGCAATTAAACATTTTTTTTTTTCTTTACAACTCTAACAAGCTATGTATTCGTAAATACTTATCAGCTGACGTGCGCGTATAAACTCGGGTGCAAAGACCGCGTGCGGTCACCGACATCGCGACACGCTACGGTTTACCTTGACCTTGACGCGCTTAACCTTGAGGTCCATATCGAAGGTACTTAGATACCTACAGCCGGCAGCGTGGCAATAGTTTTAAATTGATGCACTGTCGTGAATTTAATAACAGTTTTGTATTATGTCGATAATCGATAGTAAATGAAATGAAGTAAAAGATCGCTGACATCAGCTGTAATTGACTAAAAAATTTTCATCGCATGTACAGTTTTTGAATTTGAACTTTATAACAATGTAATTAAAGTCACACGATGCGTGCTCGTTTATTGCAAGAACTGGATCCTTCATTTAGTAAGTAAACCTAATCAATTTAAAGTGAATAATTAAATTAATTGAATCTAAGAAACCAGTTAAATCTTATTTAAAAGTTAGAAAATGAAAACAGTTTGTAATAAAGCATAAGTACAATTTCCTAACAATTAAAATGAATTGATTTCTGATCTCGTAATTATTCTTTTAGCATTTTCGCCTCTGTAAACACACCGCTTTGACCGCGGGACTCCCCCAAAGCGTTTGATCTTCATAGTACCTCTTTAGTTAATAATAGTGTTCCTTGCGACTCGGTTCGTGAGCTTGTGCGTTACGTTTTTGACAAATTATTTAATTATTGTTTTGTTAGTTTTAAATTTCTGTTTAGTTATTAGGTATTGTTACGTTTTTAGTGCTGTTTTATTCTTTTTAGTTAGGTATAACTTTTTGTTGTTTTAAACAATGCCTGAGGCATACGTGTACAGTGCTCGTGAATATGGTCCATCAAAGTATGGGCTGCCGCCGCGCCCCTGAATGGATCAGCATATCTTAATTTTATAAATGGACATTTAACTGATATGCTAGACAATGTGTCTGTGGCTGAATTTCTTCGAGCATGGTTCCAGCACGATGGCACTCCACCGCATGTTACGCGTCCCGTTCGCGAGCGTCTCACTGAGCTTTTTAATGACTGCTGGATCGGAGGCCGTTGGACTTCTTTTTATGGGGGTATGTGAAAGAAAGAGTCTTTGATCGGGAATGTGACAGTGCTGATGAAATGCGGGGCAGAATAGTGAGTGTTTTTAATAAACTACGTGAAGAATGTGTTCACGGATCGACACAGCGACGGGCCCGGCTTTGTATTGAAATGAATAGAACTCAGTTCGAGCCAAACCTCATAAGGTCGCAAAGGATTTAGACAGGTACGTAAAATGCCTCTGTCAGCTTTTTACAATGGACTACAATTGCGATTTTGAAAGTGATGTTTGTAAATTGCGTATAAATCGGCTCTTTTCGGCGGCGGCTCTTTTAAGCGCGGGCGCGGTAGTGCGACGTCGCCTTGCGTGTCAGTGACCTCACGTTTCGTACGCTATCCAATGCTTGTTTACGAAATATGAAGTCTTGAAAATAATCAATTTAAAGCGAAAGGTTATTGGTATCCGTTTGCATTTAGGTTGTATATAATCTACGTTCTGGCTTCGGAAGCGTTCTCCTTACACCCTGTATACATGTATACACATATACATATATTAATTTTCTATAAATACACACATCAAAAGTGTCTAGGGATCAAGCATTTTTATGCGGATTTCTTGAGATTGAGATGTGGCTTTGTAATAAATTTATGATTTTGTAAATTTATATGGATCCTTTTTGGTGCATTTCATAATTTGAACCAGGAACTGTGAATCAAATTCGAGTAAAAGGTGAAAATCAGCTGTCAATATTTTCCCTATAAAAACATACAACGCATTGAATACATTATTAGTGCTACTGTTTCCCTACTACTGATTAAAACCAACGTTATTATGGAGCGGCGACGTCATTTAAGCAGGGAAGAAATGCTCAGAGCCGTGGGAATGATAGAAGCTGGTTCCCGGCAACGAACTGTGGCTTTAGCTCTGAATACAAGTCAGAGTGTTATCAGTCGACTTTGGACACGTTATCGAAGCACTGGTACCGTGGCTGAGCGCCATGGAGGACGGTATCGCTGCACCACACGGAGACAAGACCGATACATTCAAATCTTAACTCGAAGATCTCCAACAATAACCGCCATGATGTTAGCCGTGAGGCTTCATCACTCTTCAGGGAACTTAATTAGCGACCAAACAGTCAGAAACCGCTTGCATGAAGTGAACCTTCATTCCCGAAGACCGCTACGGGTACCACCTATAGCAATGCACAATCGTAGGATTCGATATCAATGGCGTTTCGTGTGCTTTTCTGATGAGTCTCGTTTTGGTATGAGACCGGATACAAGACGTATACGACACTGGAGAACCCCTGGACGCCAACAGCGATTAAAATCCTGCCAGGAAGTCCATCCTTATAGTGGTGGAACCATCGTGGTATGGGCGGGTGTTTGGATCGGCGGAAGAACTGAGTTGATTTGGATCAGAGGCAACCTCAACGCTCAAATTTATGCTGAGACGATTGTATCAGACGTCATCGTTCCTCTACAAGTGCAAATCGGTCCCTTATTTCAGTTAATGCATGATAATGCACGACCGCACACCGCAAGAGTTGTAAGACAGACTCTCGCCGCAGCTAACATCAATGTCCTGCCCTGGCCTGCTCAGTCGCCAGACTTGAACCCGATTGAGCATGCATGGGATATGCTACAGAGAAGAGCTCTGCCGAATATGGAGGGTATCCAGTCGCAAGAAGACCTTTTTTTGTTGTTGCAACGAACATGGGCGGCCATTCCACAGCGTGATTTGGATGAACTCATTTTGAGTATGCCAAACCGATGTTCTTGTGTTGTTAGTGTTCGCGGTAGAAACACGGATTATTAATTGTTTAAGTTACCCAATAAAATTTTAGAGAAAACTGTTATTTCAGTCTTTTTTTCGAACTTTTGTGTTAGTGGTTCAAATGTCAAATATCCCTTTATTAGGAAAATGGCAAATTTCTTTATTAATGCAAAGGTGACTTGGTTTATCGTTACTGTGACAAACGAAAACACTTTATTTGATGAATCCTTAAAGAAAATTTTAATTAATATCAATCAGGAGAAAAGTTATTGCAAAAATATATGTTGATCCCTAGACACTTTTGATGTGTGTATTTAAATTTATTTCGTGGTTTCATTGGTAAATTAATATTTTTGCATAGATCTCCTATTTTTATTGAAAAAAAAAACTCTTTCTTTCTTCTTTTTTTTTTCTTCTTTTTTTTTAATTTCCGTAACGTTTTCGCCAGCTTACTCCCCAAGTCAAGCGTACGTAAAGAAGTTTCACTTCAAAAAATATATATTGCCTTCGGCGAGATGCGAACTCACAACTTCATACTCGACATGTCATGCAATATTTACATGAGCCAACGTCATGTTCTCGAAGAAATTCATAGTTCTTAATCAATCAAGGTACTTAGCTTAATAATTGAGCTTATGAGGCTCGAAAGCAATTTGTACTTTGTGTCCAATTATCGTATTGTGACGATATCTTCAAGCTTCTATACTTTCAATTATATCAGAAATGTTCAGCAAAAATATATAAAACAATATAAAGGCCAGAACAGAACGAAATTTATAAATTATTTGTGCTCTTAGGTAATCAATTGTTAACAAATCTTAAAAAGATCCAAAAAATATATATTTCCTTCGGCGAGATGCGAACTCACAACTTCATACTCGACATGTCATGCAATATTTACATGAGCCAACTCCTTGTTTGTAGTACAGACGAAATAGGA
Organism: Sesamia inferens; assembly: GCA_037179545.1. Classification (NCBI taxonomy): domain Eukaryota; kingdom Metazoa; phylum Arthropoda; class Insecta; order Lepidoptera; family Noctuidae; genus Sesamia; species Sesamia inferens. Next base: position 31,456,816 of record CM073925.1, read on the forward strand.
CCCCACTTAACTTCCGTTCGCCTTGCGCGATGATTTTTCGTAACGCTTTCGCCAGCTTACTCCCCAAGACAAGCGTGCCTAAAGAAGTTTCACTTCAAAAACTGAGTGAATAGGGAAGACGGCAGTTGAGCAAGGTGATGCAATATTAAACCGCAAAATATGACCAACGATGTTGCACCAGAGGGAGATTGATCTGGAGACACTCCACGACCAAACTCCCGATACAACAACATTATGTGCATCGTACCTGGCACACATAGCAACACAACTGCTCAGACCCGTGCTCCGTACGGCTTGGCGGCAAGAATTGGTCTGGTGGGTGGTAACTTCTACTATCAGCCCATGTTATGGACTACCGAGAAATACCATAAAATACTGAATATAGTTAATTGATTTTATTTTTCATTCTGTGATATTTGTAGAAACTTCTGCCTTAGTAAGAAAAACAGTTACAAAAATGAGTTTATTTCAATTACAGCAACAGATAACTAAATGGGCTTGTGGGGCTTCTGGTTCACCAAAATAGAGACGACGATGGCACCACTCAATAACGTCACGTTTCAAGTAAATGGCTATAGCATTAATTTTGTCGGACGTAGGATAAACGACGTAGCAGTAATGGAATAAACAGTGGGCGTCCCTTCAGTTTTTTATACTAAAGACACCGCAAACAGAAGACTATTAAATTTAATCTTCCTATCTATAAATACCGGTAATAGCATTGAGATCTTCTAAACTATAGGACGGATTTTGATGTGGTATTTAATAATTCAAATACTTATTCCGAAAGTATTACGTATAAAACATTGATACTGCATAGTCAAAACCCTAGCCGAGAAACACGATGCACCGATACGTACGGTTGATCGTGCGGCAGGGATGTTGTGTTTAATTTATTGTATTTGAATTTAAATTAAAATAAATTCAAATAGTTTAATATAATTATATTTTTATTTTTAATTAAAGTAATGTAATTCAATTTAATATAACTAACCCTAGTTGATAAGTTATTGTTGTAATTGTAATGTTTGTTGTAAAAAATTCTTATGTATGTACATAAAATTATATCGAATTTTAACAAAATAAGCGATATTCATAATATAAATACCAGGAACAAACACAATCTTGCTGTACATCACACTCGTCTCCACAGAGTAGGCAACTCGTTCATGGGTCAATGTATACACTTTTACAACAAGCTTCCCATTGACATTCGAAACTTACCCATTAAACGATTTAAAAACTATATAAAGGCCAAACTTTGCTAAAAGGGGAAATATAAAATCACAGAATATTTAGAAGACAAAAAAGCTTGGGACTGAGCTGCTCGCTCTGCTAAGCATTGTTACTAAGCAATATGCGTAATTATAACGTAAATTATTGTGAACATTTTCATTTTTAATGTCTGGGCTTTAAAAAAGACGATGATCCCTGACTTAGTTTCGGCTATTTCTTCTCAGAGGTAGTCAATTAGGAAATGCCGGCTTCATCTACTTTAAAAAAAAAACACGTGACGTGTAAAAGTGATCAGTGCTCCTACTTGCTTAATAAACGATATTTTTATTAATTTTTACCTTAAATATAACAAAGAATAGTCATACTTTTTTGAGTCTAAAACCGTACTTATTCGGGTCAGGTCAGGTTACCTATAAACTATATTCCTCTCAGAGAACTTTTAAAACTAATGCAATAAAAACCAGCATTGTTTTACCTTTTTTAAGAAAATATGGAAAAGTTTAAAACTTTGAGAATTCTTAATGGGGCCAAACTCAATTGCCCACCTTTTATGAAGTCCATTATTTTCCTATGAACGCACGTGTTAGATTAATAATGTTTCTAAGAAAGTTTTAATTTATCAACATAATAATCACAAGATCACATTGCCTCACTTGTGCCAACGACAGCAGGTCAAGCTGCCTGTCTGTCAAATATTCTTAATCAACCTTCAGCCTATAGAGATAAAGTTTAAAATCTAATAAAGAAATTTGACAGAAAGAAAGAAAACACGTTTATTTGTAGTAAACATGACGCAAAAGTTTACAAAAACACAAAAGTAACACATCATTGAAACATGCGCCATATCCACGTAAAATGGCTGTCGCTCAGCATTATGCTGCGACTCTATGCAAAACAGAACCCGGCGCTGGTTTTCAGCAACAGTCGGTGCTGACTTGACCTGGTGCAACAAACAATAAGGTAGTTGACTAAAAAAAAAAATTAGTCCATCAAACAGATTTTCAAAAAATACTAGACACGTATTTTTTGTTTTTTTTTTATATAAACAAAAAATGAAGACGACACAGTGCGTTGAAAACTCGTGTGACGTCATTGCACGCTATACTTTTTAGCGAGCAGTGACGTCACCAGCCACCACTCCTGATCTTTGATGCCTTTTATATTTGTCAATTTTTATTGATTTCATAAAACAAAATATACGTACCCAATATTTTTCTATAATCTGAATGATGGACTAAATAGAATCAATTTTTTTTACCCATGAAACATCCCTTTTAAAAGTGGCACCGACACCGTAGTACAGTAAAAATAAAAACGCAATAATAAAAACATATAAAAAGTAAATCCAATTGTAAGTGGTGAAAGAACAGTTATCTTCAATGGTACCGTCATACCCATTACCCCTAATGTCAAAGATCTCGGTTTGTATATTGACTCGACGCTTAGCTGGCAACGTCAGGTCTCCTGCGTTAGTCAAAGGGTCCACGGTACCCTGCGTTCCTTGTATCGTCTGAGGAACTTTTTACCCGTTATAACGAAAACCATGCTTGTGCAGACTTTGATTTGATTTTGATGTATACTTGATTTTCCATATAATCGACTATGGTGACGTGTGCTACTTTGACCTGAATGCGGCTTTGCTGGATAAGCTTGATAGGTTGCTCAACAATGGGATCCGGTTCATATTTAATCTAAAGAAATATGACCATGTGTCGAGCTACAGGTCTGAACTGAAATGGATGCCCATTCGTCAGAGAAGAAATTTGCGCGCCTTGACCACGCTTTTCTCCCTTCTTAAATCACCCACTCCTCCTTCTTATCTTGTGACTCACTTCCAATATTTATGTTCCTCTCACACTAAGAATCTGCGTTCTTCTAACGATCTCCTCTTACTCTGTCCTTCGCATACGTCTGACTTTGTTCTTTCTTCATTTCATATTCAACCCATTCTTCTGTGGAATGCGCTTCCTCTCGATATCAGGATGGCCGCCAGTCGCTTTGCATTTAAGCGGAAATTGCAGAGTTATTTTCGCAACAATTAGGTTAGAGTTATTGCTACACCTCTCTCCAAATTTTAGTTTTGTATGTATATATTATAAGTATATATTTTGGTAATAGTATGTATGTATATTCAGCCTATTTAAGTATTTTTTTAATAGTATTAAGAGGTTTTTTTTTATTTTTCTTTACATTTTTTTTTTGCAAATGAAAGCACCTACCATCTTATCTCTTCACCACCTATGGTTGACTGGTAGAGAATGCCTAAGGCATTAAGTCCGCCTCTGTACATTTCATGTGCGAAAGATTAAATAAATAAACAGTTTCAATAAACACAAACAGGAATTTAAAAAATAAAAAACCGGATATATAAAAACTACGAGAACATCATCCTCAAAAATGACATAGGTACGTTTCATATAGTGGCAGTATTAAGAAGCGTCCGGTTCTGGTTTGACAGTATTTTCTAACAGATTGTAGTAGATTGATGTTCTGTAGTCTGTACAAAAATAAATCATTGTCTGTCAGTGTGTTGAGAAATGTATGTTACGTTAACATTGATTTTTACTTTGAAAACTAATATAGAAATAAAATGATCTAGCCTTGTCTATCTGTGCTTTACTTCATGAAACCCTTTATAAAAACTTTATTTATAAAAACATTCACAAATAACTAACTACTTAAGTAATATATAGACTTTTAGTATTATCATCAACCATCATAAATAAATAAATAAAAACCTTTTTTTTTATCATCCCACCGCTGGGCACAGGTCTCTCATACAGAGAAGGATTGAGCGTAATCACCACGCTTGCTCAATGCGCGTTGGCGATTTCAGACTTAAAGTCCAGGTTTCCTCAAGATGTTTTCCTTCATCTTTTAATCAGTCTTTGGTGTCCAAGATATACTTAGAAACTACATATAACTTAGACAAGTTACATTGGTACTTGCCTGACCTGGAATCGAGGACTTTTATTATATATATGCTTATATCTAATCTTACACCTACTGCTTTGGATTTTTATTAGAATAAACATTTTTAAATCGTGGTGGCCTAGTGGTTAAAACAGCAGCCTCTCATGTATGAGTGCGCGGCTTTCGATTCCGATTCGACCACCACTTTAGAAAAGTTACATCTTTTCTAAAGTTATATGTACTTTCTAATTATATCTTGGACACCAATGACTGAAGGTGAAGGTAAACATCTTGAGGAAACCTGGACTTTAAGTCTGAAATCGCCAACCCGCATTGAGCAAGCGTGGTGATTACGTTCAATCCTTCTATGTATGAGAGGAGACCTGTGCCCAGCAGTGGGACAAAAAAAAGTCCATGATGATGATGTTGTGCGTGTTCTTTGTATATAAGAGATCAAATGAAATGTGACTTCACTGTATCAAATGTCTATAATTTTGGTTCCACAATATTTCACTATAACTAATTATGTACTACGTACGTGTAGAGGCAGGGCGGTGTACTGTAAGCGACTGGCGAGCCATACGCTCGCGTCCCTCTATATCGTCAAAGATGCGACTCAGCACATCGCGGTTACCAAGCCGCTACAATGATGATGATGAAACATTTTGCGAAATACCTATATTATTTAAATAAATATATGTACCAAAATGACAATATCAAGGGCAGATAATATCTGTCCACATATGAACCACCGTCAGTCACCGCCAGTTTAACGAGTTAATCTGTATTTTGGCACTAGTTTAATTTACTTTTAAGTAACGGTGCGTGCTGAGTAAATAATCCATATTTTTACATCACTCACTATGTGGCAGCATCTTTGTCGTCATTATTATGTGAACTACCCATTATATACTCGTCAAGCAAAATCCTGTGTCACGCAAAAAAATAACGCTACTAGCATATGTACAACGTCCTGACGTTAATAGGTGGGCAGTTGTTCAGTAGGCACAGCATCCGTCAGGTTGGAAAATCCTCCCTTTCCTTTAGACTCTGTTCCTCAAACCTCAATAAATATACAATAATAAATCCACGCAATGAAATTGAAAATTAGAATTGAAAAGGAAAGATGAATATTTTTTTTCTAAAGCTTATTTAATGAAACAACATGCACGTGACATTTACATGTCATCATCATCATCAACCTTTTTATCGTCCCAGTGTTGGGCACAGATCTCCTCTCATACATAGAAGGATTGAGCGTAATCATACATTTATATATATATATATATATATATATATTATATAAATAAATAAAAATAATCAAACAATTAAGTTTTAAAATAAAATTACAAAACTATTAACAAAACCAATCTGTGTTCAACCCAAAGAGCCGAAACTAAGCCGACATGCGATGTAACAAAAGCCAATTAAAAAGTTGCGAGACTATTACAAGAAATCCAAACAAAGCTACTGAAGTTCGTGTGTTGTCCCGACATATATGTTTCGCGGGATGACAACTACGCTCTTGGACGATGTTGAGAAACTAAAAGATATTTGGCGCAAGTTATGCGCTGCAGGGTAAATCAAATTAAATCATTTATTTCAAATAAACCAGTTACAGGCACTTTTGAATTGTCAGAAGGTCGGTCAGTCAGTAAGGTGAAGCTAGTCGCCCATTCCAAAGAGTAGGTACCTATGGAGAAGAACGGGCAAGAAACTCCATCGACACTCTTTTAAATTATCAAGCTATTGATACAAATATTTGATTACATCATTCATTTTGAAATCAATCATGTGAGAACGATGCAGAAATATATTGTACGCTAAGAGCATCCATTATGGAAAACACACAAAAAAAAAACACAACAACAAAAAACCAACGCAGCTCAAGCCCAAGCCTTTTTGTTGTCAATATAACACTATAAAATGCTTTCTGATACAAATTAGGTTTAATGAAGGATTTGAATTTATTCAGGCTCAGATCTTGAACCACCTCTGGAAGTCTATTGTAAAAATGTATACATTGGCATCTAAAAGAGCCACCTATTTTCTTGAGCCTTGTTGTAGGTATAATAAATTTGTGCCTGTTCCTTGTATTTATATTATGGACATCACTGTATTTTTTAAACAATTTTATATTTTTATGAACATACAAAAGATTTTCATAAATATAATTATAATAATATAGCGTAACATACTATCAGTAGCAATGGGTTTAATTTTGACAGTTCATTAACATTCATTGCTTGATTTACGTTGTTTAGCACACACGTTTTTTGTACATATGTATTTATAGCAATGGATTAGTAATTTGCATCAAAATGATTCCAATTGATGAGTAGTATTGTGTTACTCAATTAGGGTGCTGGTATTTATTATATCCTAAACTTTTAAAGTCATATTCATGATGGGTCAGTACCCATCACACTTCCGTATACGTCATGCAAAGCGCACCGCGAAAGCAGAGTATACCGTGCAATTAACACATATACAACGTCCTGACATCAATCCTAGGGCAGTAGCCCATCAGACACGATACCAGTGTTATGGGAAGATCCCCCCATTTTTTTGGTGGCTGAGTGAACATTAAACTCTGTTCTTCGAACCCCTTTAAAAACTCTCACTGCGGAGATAACAAAAGTTGAAGATTACGCATGATGCATGAGCATTACGTTAATTTTAACTAGCATATTACCTTAGAGGCACCAAATAATATCTCCTTAATAGATGAATTATAGAACATTTCCAAAGCTATTCTATATACATGTAGATAGAAGACAGAGTGAGTTCTCATTAGACCTGTCCTTCTGTATGGCAGTGAGGCGTGGCCTGTGCTTGAGCGACACAAGCAGGAGCTGCGTGTCACGGAGATGAATATGCTGCGGTGGATGTGTGGAGTTACGCGGAAAGACCGCATCAGGAACTCCTGCATCCGTGGCAGTCTCCGTGTCCGTGACATAGTAGACAAACTGCAAGAGAGTCGCCTGCGCTGGTAAGGCCACATCTTACGTAAACATGTTATGTTATGGCATGTTACGTGGGTAACAAATGTCTTGCCATGGCGCCTCCGCCGGGCCGGAACAAGCGAGGCAGGGCAAAGAAGTGCTGGCTTGACGTTGTAAGAGATGACATGCAAGTCAACAATTTCACAGCACGGGATGCCAGAGATCGTGCGAAATGGAGGCGTAATAGTAGGAAAGCAGACTCCGGGCTCCAACGCGAAAGCCGCGGATGCGACCGGGATTATACGCTGAGATGATGATGATGAGAATACAGAGTTAGTAGTGTGGTGTGAGCTAAGTAATGGAATGATTTAGCGAGAAACTAAACAATTTGGGCTGCAGGAGAGGCGATGACGCAAAGATGCGGCGGTGACTTCAGATACTAGTTGACCTTCAGTCGAAGGTACAAAGGGAAAGTGTAGTACCCACTTCAACCTCAGTCGATAAGAATTTAACTGATTAGAATAAAAAGAAAGTGAAGCATCCTCTTCGTTTTAAAGTCTGATACAAATTCATCTGAACCCCGCATGTGCAAACTGATAAGAAAACGAACGTCTGCGTTTTCTTATCAGTTTGCACATGCGGGGTTGACGTTAGATTTAAGACACAGTATTTTTTATTTTCCTATATGTATACTTATACAATATGTAAAGAAAACCCAGTCCGATCCGTGAAGGTATTATTAGGTATCGGTAACTGATTCTACTAATGGATACAAAGCCGGCCTAAACTTAAAAAAAATCCCCCTAAAAAAATAAATATTATTTCACAAAAAGAGGTAACTTAATACGTGTACGGAGGCAACACCTCAGCGGGTGGCGGGGTCAGGGCACGCGTCACGTGGTCGCATCGTTCTTATATTAATACCCTCAAAATGGTATTGTCACTTTTTAAAAATTACCAAATTTCGAAATTGGAATTAATTCGCGGGAAACGAGATTATTTCAAAATTCATTAATATTGTTACTATGATGATTACATGAAATTTTGTATTATATTTGGCCATGTGTTTACCTAACCTTTATTATCCTTATGGGTCGGACAGGGTTTCTTTACATATTGTATATAAAGCTCAAGAGTTTGTTTGTTTGTTTGAATGATCTAATCTCAGGTACATCTGGTCTGGTGGTTGGATAAGCCATTAATCCAGGAAGGCTTTAGGCTATATAACATCACGCTGTGACCAATAGGAGCGGAGCATATAACAAAAACATATCGAAACCTACGCAGGTGAAACCGTGCGGCACAGCTAGTCTTAAATATCTGTAACAACTGTTGATGAATCTTAATTAAATAGATACATAAGAAAGAGGCCAATATGACTCTACTTAGTAGTTTAAACGTTGTATGCCGATCAAGGAGGAGATATTATAAACACAATACATGGTTTTTGTATCCCAAACAAAAGTTTATTACTTCAAATCAAATCAAATCAAAGCATTTATTTCAAATAAACCAGTTACAGGCACTTTTGAATTGTCAGTAGGTCGGTCAGTCAGTAAGGTGAAGCTAGTCGGCCATTCCAAAGAGTAGGTACCTATGGAGAAGAACGGGCAAGAAACTCCATGGGCACTCTTTTAAATTATCAAGCTATTGATACAAATATTTGATTACATCATTCATTTACTTGAATCCTTTTTAAAGTTCTCAGTCTAGTGGCAGTAATAATCAATATACTTTCTAAGTCAGCTTAATAATTGTGTAACAGTAGTATTTAGAAGATTTAGATATAAGAAATGTAAGAATAATGATGTAAAATATAAGAAAAGAAAAGAAACAAATATATATTGACTTGGGAAAAGAGCAACCCAGAAAAAAGACAAGGCATAAGCCGCAAAAGAATATAGCGGTAAAAGGAAAAGAAAAGACAGCTAATAAATAGGCAAAAAAAGAATTCTTGCCACGCAAGAAGCAAAAGACGGCAAAACTAAAAAAAATATATATTGGTAGCCTGGCAGATAATTGGTAGATACCTTTCTTTTTCAATCAATTTTCTAACTTTGTTGTAGTTGTTCATTTTAAATGCACGGTTAGCGCAGAGGTTAAGCTATTGACTGTTACGCTGCGTGTGACGGGTTCCATTCTCGTACAGAACAAATATTTGTATGACCTACAAGTAGTTATTCTGGATCTGGCTGTTTGTGTGTGTGTTATCGAACACATACATATTCCGATACATATTGACACTTCAAAGCCTTTGAAATAGAATAGAATAGAATAGAATATTTTGCATTATGTACAGCATATAAACAACGAAGATTGATATTTAAATATATATATATACACTAGCTGACCCGGCAAACGTTGTTTTGCCATATAAATAATAGATTAAATTACTAAAATGGCTATTAAAAAATAAGGGTTGATCGTAGAAGGGTGAAAATTGGGGATTGTATGTATTTTTGTATGTTGCATCATAAAAAAATTGAAATTAAAAATTTTGTCTAAAAAATAAAAAAAAAATTAGGGGTGGACTACCCCTAACATTTAGGGGGATGAAAAATAGATGTTGGCCGATTCTCATAGATACCGGATAAGCACAAAACATTTCATCAAAATCGATCGAGCCGTTTCGGAGGAGTTTAAGTTCGAACACCGTAACACGAGAATTTTGTATATTAGATATATGATTACATTTGATATATACATATGATTACATTGGGTGGCCTCGGAAAGGACGTTAAGCCGTTGTGGCTAGTGGCAGTCGTTACGGGTTGTTTTAGCCCTCAAAAGCCCAACAATTGGTCTAACTGCAATGCTTCGATATCGCCTTCAAGTGGAGGTCAGACGACTGTCGCTTCACGGAAAATATCAAAGTCTAGCCGAAACCAGCAGTTAGACTGATAAAAAGCGGACCCTAGACTCCATAGCTGAAAAAGCTTTCGATGCGACTGGGATTAACGCTGAGATGATGAGGATATATCGAGCGGTCTTATTAGAGCTTTTCTTGGGCATTTCGGCCTCATCAGCCATCTGTTCTACGAGAAATATGTCCTAGCCCCTGCTAATTAACTTTGACAATTATTCGAATTACTTTTATATACAGTATGTTAAGAAAACCCTGTCCGACCCGTGAAGGTGTTTTTAGGTATCGATAACTGATTCTACTAATGGATACAAAACCGGGCTAAATTTAAAAAAAAAAATCCCCCTAAATAAATAAATATTATTTCGCAAAAACAGGTAACTTAATAAATGTGCGTTAACCACCCTTCCGCGGGCGGCGGGCGGCAGAGCACGCGGCACGTGATCGCATCGCTATTCGCTCATAATAATACCGGTGTTCTCACTTTTTAAAAATTACCAAATTTCGGGGAAGTTGGAATTAATTCACGGGAGATAAAGATTATTTCAAAATTTATTGTATTGGTACTATGATGATTACGTAAAATTTTATATTATATTTGGTCATATGTTTACCTTACCTTTATTATTCTTATGGGTCGGACAGGGTTTTCTTTACATACTGTATATTATCTTAGTTCTCCTACACATCGGTTTTATGTCTGATTCGAACACGAAACTCCACACACACCTCTCTACATTGAAATTAAATTGAATCATTTATTTAAGATAAATAGTCCATAGGTTTTAAAAAGTAAAAGGAATACCGAACAACTACAACCACGGGATGCGGTATACGCAGGACCGGTCGTCGTGGAGATCCTTGGGAGAGGCCTATATCCAGCAGTGGACGTCTTTCGGTTGAAATGATGATGATGATGAAAAAAAATTTTAATAACAAACAAAAAACTTACAATTACAACTACAAAACAATAGCTATAACAACAAAAAATCTTAGTTTTTTGTATATTAATTGTGTGTAAATCGCATGTGTGGATATTTACCACAAAGTACAGAAGATAAATATAAGTTTAGTCCTGTCAAATTAGTCCTGACGTAAATGGATCTATATGTTTTAGGAGTTTTTGACAGGAGAGTTAAGATGAATGTCACGCTCATTTATCATTGGACTCTAAATTATTTATAGTGTCGTTTACAAAATAAAAGTGCGTGATTTATGTAGTAAAAAGTTCATTCAGTGAATAATTCATAAAGAACATTGAAATATCACAACATAGTGGCCACATCATGGCTTTGCATCAAATCTCCTCGTAGTCGGCTCACGCGGCCGTTTTTTCAACTGTCATTGGCGATGTTCGCCATTATTGTGAAATATATTTTTTTAAAGAATTTCTATAAATTTCTATAATATTTGATATCACACGACACGTGTTATTGGCAAAATTGTGTCTAACCACCGGCCATTGAAGAGTTGAAGTAGTATTCACTCTAAAGAAAAGAAAGAAGGAATGTTTTTAATCGCGTCTCAACAGTCTATGGAGTATCCTAATATGACAGGCCTAAACTAATAATAATTATGTTATCTTCTATACTTTTCTTAATCAAATAGAAAGAAAAAAATGTAATGAACTTAAAATTAGTTTAGTTTATGAAAAAGAAAATCGATAGCAATATAAATTTTAATTAATATTTTATGAATAAAAAATAATTTATAGATGAGGGCCAAAATTTGCCCTTGTAATAAGACCCAATGCATAAACAGCATCTATTCTGATGCTGCTTATATTATTCAGATTTTTTTTTCATAATTATAAACTAATGCTTGACCGCAATCCCGCCTGATTGTAAGAAGTGATGCAATCATTGATGGTAAAGCGCGCTAGTTTATTAAGAACCTATTCACTCTAGCCTCAAAGACTTAAATTGAAGTCAGACTGAAACACCGCCGTGAGGCGAAACGCTTCGTCCGGATCATGTTGGTGTCAACAAAAGTAACAGTGGATTCTCGCCATACGACGGATCGTCGGGTGTTGGAACGGAGATGGGGGAATTATGTAAGTTATGCAATCCCCGCGCACACTATCCAAAATGCATCCTGCAAAATATCAACAGACTGGTTACTCTTTGCCTGTGCGGCAGGCTTTGGAGACGGTTTTGAACCATATCTTTTTTTTTAATAATTATAAACTACCGCTTGACCGCAATCTCGCCTGATGGTAAGCAGTGATGCGATCGTTGATGGTAAAGCGCGCTAGTTTATTAAGAGCCTATTCATTCAGAAAAACTGAGCGAATAGGAAAGAAGACGGCAGTTGAGCGAGGTGATGCAATGTTAAACCCAACAACACGGATCGGGATAATCGTATCGTATCGATCGTATCGTACCCGGCACACATCGCAACATAACTGCTCAGACCCGTCCTCCGTATGGCTTCACCAGACATCATGCCGGAATATTCGACCGGCCGGAACATAAAACACGGACAAATCGCTTGGCGTCAAGGCATTGTCTGGTGGGTGGTAACTTCTGGGTCGTCAATTAGCCCCTTCGCATGCCTTTCCACCGAATCCAAACTTGCCAGGTGCCATTTTGCAGAACCAGCCCAAATGTGGGTGCAGTACTCCACACACGAACGGACCTTCGGTTTATATTACATTAGAAGCTATCTTGGTGTGAAGTACCGGCGGACCTTTGTAATAACGCTACGTTATTGATTGATGAGATGGGATTTTATCTAAAAAAACAGAAACCAATTATGTCACGACTAAACCGACTAAACGGCTTAAATATGGATTGACTTTTTAAATAGAGCAATAATTGTCAGGAAGACTAAAAAGCGACGTCGTTGCCAGTTTAAAATATGATAGTCATGATGCGTTTGGAAGGCTTCCAAGGGATTGTTGCAATATCCGATCACGCAAACGAGCTAAACATTGGAGGACGGGCGATATTATTCATTGGCTGAGATTAATTTTATTTATGCCAGAAAGAAGTTAACTCGAATCAAAGACTACCTCACCTACCTGAACGGGAATTTAAATTTTAACTCCATTTCAATATTCCTTTAGGCGGTAGCGACTTTAGAATAAGCTTGGAGAAATCTAGACATCGTTTTTTTTTTAATTTAAGGCTCGGTTGCCTTGTCTGGTGGGTGGTAACTTTTGCCGGCAGCCGATGTTTATGGCCTACCACCGAGCAAATATTAGTATAGAAATAAATACTAAACTAAGACACTAGCATGCCTGACGTCACGAGACAGAAACGTCATTGTAGCCTCGCGCCATTGAGCACCTTATATCATATACAAAACGTTATTGTTTATATATGCGAACCCCGAAACACGAGTCCAGTATTTTCTGTAAAGAATTTATGTACATCAATTATAAAAAGATCATGAAAAATTACAAAGTTATGAGCTTGTTATATTATCTTGTTGTATCTGATTATCGTATCCCTACAAATAGGTATATGGTCAACGTGCCGCTCGCTCGCTCGCGCCTCTAGCGGCAAGGCGCGATGGGGGCCCTAAGACACTATGATCCGCTGTGAACTGTGTCGTGCGCTCGGTAACTACACTGCATCATTTTTAACCTTCCGTATACGAGGTGGGGTATGACATACCCCAGCTGTAAAAAAATCGTTGCAATTTTTAAACGAAAAAGACGCGTAAGTTGGTTTTCTCAGTAGCTGTAAATGCTACGTTGCCGCTCCGATCCGTGCAAAGCATTTAGTCCGGCGTCTGTCACAGATCGTGTGACACGTACGTAAAGTGCGCTTGGGTATCACACACCCCACCTTGTATGGCGCGTCACCCAAAAGGTAAGCGTAACTACTTTTGTTTTTGAATCATGCATATGTTTATTTCGGTGTTTAACGTGATGAAATATTGTTTTCAGGTAATAGTTTAACTAAAACATGCCTGGGTTATCAGAAGAAGATATATTACGAGCACTAATAGGAGAAGACGGTGATGACATTGAGTCAGAACAAGAATCGGATGGTGATGCAGATCATATCAGTGCTACATTTATAAAAAATAATTTTAAAAAATGGTACATTTGTAAAAAATGTAATAAGCCTATATGTATGGAACATGCAGATTTTTATTGTCAAGACTGCGGAAACTTAAGTGATTAAGATTTGATTAATTATTGTTTGTTTTTACTAAATTGTTAATGTTTAAAACTAGTTATATTGTAGTCTTATAAATTAAGAAGACTGATTCTAATATTATGTGCCATTTGATTTTAGTCCTCAAGAAAAGGTTTAATAGATTATAGTTAGAAGAAAAAGTTAAGTTTTTGTACTTTTATTAATAAAAGTCTATTGTAATGTAAAAATAACATTTGTTTTACTTAATTCAATCCATTATTAGATATAAAAACATATTTATTATTATTTAACAATCTTAAATATCAATTGTGCTAATTTTACTACATTTCATGTTTGGTGGTATATCAAACCCCACCTAGTATAGCATGATGAGATTAGTCACCTCGTATACGGAAGGTTAAATATATTTGGGAAAAAATATAAAATTGTAAAAATTATTGGAATAGTTTCTGTTGCTTATTCTGGGCAAACTATATTCAGGTTTCGTATATAAAAAAAATAATTTTGTAACCTTCGAAGTTATTCGTTAAGTTGAAAAAAAGTTATAATAAAAAATACCGCTTAATAAATACAAAAATAGACTCCCTTAGATCAAACAACCCAAAAATTTCGTGAAATTTAAACACAAAAAATTATATATATATAAAAAAAAAAACTAGAATATAACCCGTAACACTTACCTGTTGTATATTTTATGATTTTAAATTATGGGAGAATGATTTTTTCTCTCGAGCAAAATATTTTATACTTTTTTATTAGGTTTAATATGACTTTTTAAATAGAGCAATAATTGTCAGGAAGACTAAAAAGCGACGTCGTTGCCAGTTTAAAATATGATAGTCATGATGCGTTTGGAAGGCTTCCAAGGGATTGTTGCAATATCCGATCACGCAAACGAGCTAAACATTGGAGGACGGGCGATATTATTCATTGGCTGAGATTAATTTTATTTATGCCAGAAAGAAGTTAACTCGAATCAAAGACTACCTCACCTACCTGAACGGGAATTTAAATTTTAACTCCATTTCAATATTCCTTTAGGCGGTAGCGACTTTAGAATAAGCTTGGAGAAATCTAGACATCGTTTTTTTTTAATTTAAGGCTCGGTTGCCTTGTCTGGTGGGTGGTAACTTTTGCCGGCAGCCGATGTTTATGGCCTACCACCGAGCAAATATTAGTATAGATATAAATACTAAACTAAGACACTAGCATGCCTGACGTCACGAGACAGAAACGTCATTGTAGCCTCGCGCCATTGAGCACCTTATATCATATACAAAACGTTATTGTTTATATATGCGAACCCCGAAACACGAGTCCAGTATTTTCTGTAAAGAATTTATGTACATCAATTATAAAAAGATCATGAAAAATTACAAAGTTATGAGCTTGTTATATTATCTTGTTGTATCTGATTATCGTATCCCTACAAATAGGTATATGGTCAACGTGCCGCTCGCTCGCTCGCGCCTCTAGCGGCAAGGCGCGATGGGGGCCCTAAGACACTATGATCCGCTGTGAACTGTGTCGTGCGCTCGGTAACTACACTGCATCATTTTTAAATATATTTGGGAAAAAATATAAAATTGTAAAAATTATTGGAATAGTTTCTGTTGCTTATTCTGGGCAAACTATATTCAGGTTTCGTATATAAAAAAAATAATTTTGTAACCTTCGAAGTTATTCGTTAAGTTGAAAAAAAGTTATAATAAAAAATACCGCTTAATAAATACAAAAATAGACTCCCTTAGATCAAACAACCCAAAAATTTCGTGAAATTTAAACACAAAAAATTATATATATATAAAAAAAAAAACTAGAATATAACCCGTAACACTTACCTGTTGTATATTTTATGATTTTAAATTATGGGAGAATGATTTTTTCTCTCGAGCAAAATATTTTATACTTTTTTATTAGGTTTAATATGACTTTTTAAATAGAGCAATAATTGTCAGGAAGACTAAAAAGCGACGTCGTTGCCAGTTTAAAATATGATAGTCATGATGCGTTTGGAAGGCTTCCAAGGGATTGTTGCAATATCCGATCACGCAAACGAGCTAAACATTGGAGGACGGGCGATATTATTCATTGGCTGAGATTAATTTTATTTATGCCAGAAAGAAGTTAACTCGAATCAAAGACTACCTCACCTACCTGAACGGGAATTTAAATTTTAACTCCATTTCAATATTCCTTTAGGCGGTAGCGACTTTAGAATAAGCTTGGAGAAATCTAGACATCGTTTTTTTTTAATTTAAGGCTCGGTTGCCTTGTCTGGTGGGTGGTAACTTTTGCCGGCAGCCGATGTTTATGGCCTACCACCGAGCAAATATTAGTATAGATATAAATACTAAACTAAGACACTAGCATGCCTGACGTCACGAGACAGAAACGTCATTGTAGCCTCGCGCCATTGAGCACCTTATATCATATACAAAACGTTATTGTTTATATATGCGAACCCCGAAACACGAGTCCAGTATTTTCTGTAAAGAATTTATGTACATCAATTATAAAAAGATCATGAAAAATTACAAAGTTATGAGCTTGTTATATTATCTTGTTGTATCTGATTATCGTATCCCTACAAATAGGTATATGGTCAACGTGCCGCTCGCTCGCTCGCGCCTCTAGCGGCAAGGCGCGATGGGGGCCCTAAGACACTATGATCCGCTGTGAACTGTGTCGTGCGCTCGGTAACTACACTGCATCATTTTTAAATATATTTGGGAAAAAATATAAAATTGTAAAAATTATTGGAATAGTTTCTGTTGCTTATTCTGGGCAAACTATATTCAGGTTTCGTATATAAAAAAAATAATTTTGTAACCTTCGAAGTTATTCGTTAAGTTGAAAAAAAGTTATAATAAAAAATACCGCTTAATAAATACAAAAATAGACTCCCTTAGATCAAACAACCCAAAAATTTCGTGAAATTTAAACACAAAAAATTATATATATGTCGGAGACAGCGACGGCAGAGCGGCAGGATCGACAGCATCCCGGTGCGGTGGTACAGGTTCCATTTCGTAGGTGAGTTTTGAATTGAAGCACGACGTGTAGATATACCCTCCAATCTTCATAATGACAATTTGAATAGGCAAACCGACAGTTTCGGTTCGGAGATGTGCCTTGGTCCGCGTCTCGATGCAAAGTCCGTTCGACGAACCCCACTTTCCAAAGCGACTCTGTCCATGTGACATCACAAAATAACGTCACAAGCGTTCGCCCCTCTACTACGTAAATCAAATCAGCAACTTCTATTAAAATTAATCGACGATCTCCGACACGGCCAGCCTGACGAGTTGCACGTCCTCGTGCATCTTCATCATCATCATCCCAGCGCCAATCCCAGTCGTATCCGAAGCTCGCTCAGCCCCGGAGTCCGGGGTCCGGTTCACCAAGCCAAACGCCGATTCCGGCCAAACCTCGACATTTCCCGTTGCATGTCCTCGTGCATGTCTGTAACACATTTAAAAAAAGCACAGAAAACCGACTTTGAAGCATTTTTGAGAACTCGGCCAACCTGACCGTCACACGTCACGTTTAGTTACAATGACTATTAGAAAACCAAACAAGCTTAATCATTTTAACAACTTAAATGCAAGAGCTTCCTTCAAGCCTCATAATTATCAAAATTCAAAAAGAAAACAAAAGGTTCCTCCAAGCCTCACAATTATCAAATCAAAATTATAATCATCAAAAAGAAAACACACCATGGTTCGCTACCACAGTAGCTAGTGACAACTCATAGTTGACACCCATATCGTCATCACCTCTTGTGATACGACCAACTCTAGAGTCCACGACTCCCAGGTCAACACATGACCGTACAACTAATAATCTCCTTCGAGATCCTGGTCCCCACCACACCACCATCTGCCCGTCGTGCCCTGACCAACTTCTCACTGAGTTTCAGTCACGACAACAGACTAGTGCATGCAGTGCGACCATATCTACCTAGGTCACCGCCACACCACTAGCTGCCCATCGCGCTCTGAACAACCCCTCATTGGGTTGCAGTTACGACTACAGACTAGTGCGTGCAGCGCGACCACACCTACTAGTGTCCCCGCCACACCACTAGCTGCCCATCGCGCTCTGAACAACCTCTCACTGGGTTGCAGTTACGACTACAGACTAGTGCGTGCAGCGCGACCACTCAGCCATGATACGTGTTCTATTTGCTGGCGGAGGCACCCTCCTCGCCATCTTCTACATTATGAAAATCTAACTCAGCAGACTCAATACTTGGAGAAGTCTTTCGTATACGATCGTGGGGTACTTATAAGTTCCGTTTCCAATCAACGATTTCAATAGGTAACGATCGCCATTATCGTCATCAAACAACACACCAATATTAAATTTCATTACTTTAGCTCACTTCTATCAAATTTAGATTTTTTTCGTAAATAGCACTCATTTCTATGTTCCTTACCGCTTGCTCTCTTGAGAAGATTTAATAGTCTAGCCACACATACTATCAGAAACTCAAGTTAGCTTGTAACTATATGCCACAGTGAACTTTAGTTTCGAAATAAAGACAAACCAGACATCATAATTTTAAAACCCTGATTTAAAATTTCTCAGCCCATTATAACAAAGAATACGGGTAGTACAAGAAATAAAATTTGCAAATAACTCTTATTATCATGTCGCAAAGAAATTGTTCAGTACACAATACACTGACACAACCTTGTACACTGTGTATATACTGGCGCGTGTATACATACACCAATGAAATTACAGATTGCTTGACAAGAGAACATTCGGCCAAGGAATCAAAATAAAAATAGTACGACTCACCGGATTATGGCAACTTCCCACAAACACCTGCCACTTGGCAGTTGTCAACCGTTGCACACCAGACATCTCTGAGCTCTCATAAAATCCCATTACGTTACCACAAACATTTTGGGTATTTTGAAACCTTCTCATCGCCTGCAGAGTAGAGGCTAAAGTCTTGAAACCTTGGGCGTTCCGCAAAGCGCACGCAGCTCCGGCTGCACCGCAAGCAGCTCCAGTGGCGCCACACGCCATTGATGCGATTCACCAAGCAGCTAGAAGCGCGCTCCTCAAGCGCACTTTGCACACTCCGCAAGCGCACCCTGTGCGCTCCGCAAGCGCACTTGCATCAGCCAGCACTGTCACGCGTCAAGCAACAGCCAGCACTGTCGCGCGCCAAGCAACAGCCAGTACTGTCGCGCGCCAAGCAACAGCCAGCACTGTCGCGTGCCAAGCAACAGCCAGCAATGTCGCTCGCCAAGCAACAGCCAGCACTGTCGCGCGCCACGCAACAGCCAGCACTGTCGCGCGCCAAGCAACAGCCAGCACTATCGCGCGCCAAGCAACAGCCAGCACTGTCGCGCGCCAAGCAACAGCCAGCACTGTCGCGCGCCAAGCAACAGCCAGCACTGTCGCGCGCCAAGCAACAGCCAGCACTGTCGCGATAGCGCCGCGTCTCCAGCACGTAGCAGCGGACTCCTGCAGCGGACTCCTGCAGCGGACTCCTGCAGCGCACTCCTGCAGCGCACTCCTGCAGCGCACTCCTGCAGCGCACCATCACGCGGAGCGATCTCCTCTGCGTCAGCAATTGAGCACCTCGTAACGTGACGTTCACTTCCAGCCTCACTGCCAGTACATCCAGCATTTATAGAAGCTCATATAAATCAATGAACAACTACCACACAAGTAATCACACAAGTACCCACACACAACTACTATAAGAATATTGGCAGAAAGTGACTATTATTCTGTTCCTTGATTTATAACGAGATTGTGAGCAGTGTAGTTCTTTATCCCACTTCTGATGTCGGAGACAGCGACGGCAGAGCGGCAGGATCGACAGCATCCCGGTGCGGTGGTACAGGTTCCATTTCGTAGGTGAGTTTTGAATTGAAGCACGACGTGTAGATATACCCTCCAATCTTCATAATGACAATTTGAATAGGCAAACCGACAGTTTCGGTTCGGAGATGTGCCTTGGTCCGCGTCTCGATGCAAAGTCCGTTCGACGAACCCCACTTTCCAAAGCGACTCTGTCCATGTGACATCACAAAATAACGTCACAAGCGTTCGCCCCTCTACTACGTAAATCAAATCAGCAACTTCTATTAAAATTAATCGACGATCTCCGACATATATATAAAAAAAAAAACTAGAATATAACCCGTAACACTTACCTGTTGTATATTTTATGATTTTAAATTATGGGAGAATGATTTTTTCTCTCGAGCAAAATATTTTATACTTTTTTATTAGGTTTAATATGACTTTTTAAATAGAGCAATAATTGTCAGGAAGACTAAAAAGCGACGTCGTTGCCAGTTTAAAATATGATAGTCATGATGCGTTTGGAAGGCTTCCAAGGGATTGTTGCAATATCCGATCACGCAAACGAGCTAAACATTGGAGGACGGGCGATATTATTCATTGGCTGAGATTAATTTTATTTATGCCAGAAAGAAGTTAACTCGAATCAAAGACTACCTCACCTACCTGAACGGGAATTTAAATTTTAACTCCATTTCAATATTCCTTTAGGCGGTAGCGACTTTAGAATAAGCTTGGAGAAATCTAGACATCGTTTTTTTTTAATTTAAGGCTCGGTTGCCTTGTCTGGTGGGTGGTAACTTTTGCCGGCAGCCGATGTTTATGGCCTACCACCGAGCAAATATTAGTATAGATATAAATACTAAACTAAGACACTAGCATGCCTGACGTCACGAGACAGAAACGTCATTGTAGCCTCGCGCCATTGAGCACCTTATATCATATACAAAACGTTATTGTTTATATATGCGAACCCCGAAACACGAGTCCAGTATTTTCTGTAAAGAATTTATGTACATCAATTATAAAAAGATCATGAAAAATTACAAAGTTATGAGCTTGTTATATTATCTTGTTGTATCTGATTATCGTATCCCTACAAATAGGTATATGGTCAACGTGCCGCTCGCTCGCTCGCGCCTCTAGCGGCAAGGCGCGATGGGGGCCCTAAGACACTATGATCCGCTGTGAACTGTGTCGTGCGCTCGGTAACTACACTGCATCATTTTTAAATATATTTGGGAAAAAATATAAAATTGTAAAAATTATTGGAATAGTTTCTGTTGCTTATTCTGGGCAAACTATATTCAGGTTTCGTATATAAAAAAAATAATTTTGTAACCTTCGAAGTTATTCGTTAAGTTGAAAAAAAGTTATAATAAAAAATACCGCTTAATAAATACAAAAATAGACTCCCTTAGATCAAACAACCCAAAAATTTCGTGAAATTTAAACACAAAAAATTATATATATAAAAAAAAAAACTAGAATATAACCCGTAACACTTACCTGTTGTATATTTTATGATTTTAAATTATGGGAGAATGATTTTTTCTCTCGAGCAAAATATTTTATACTTTTTTATTAAACCTTGTTGATGGAAAATACAATGTTTTCAGCCAAAATAAGAACTGGCAACATTTAAATAATATTATAGATTACAATCTATTTCTACAGAAGCTGCTTCATTCTATCGTATAATGTTAGAAGTTACATATTTTTCCAGACACTGGCTGCCTCAAAAGCTTAACTCAATAGTGAAGTCTTTCACTATTGTAGGCTCCCTCATTTTAGGTAGATAATAAAGGTAAACGAAAAACTACGTGATTTAACCTACTTAATGTAATATTAGTCACTTCAGCGTTATAATTCAAATTATAATGTTGCTAAATTGAAAAGTACAACTATGACATATCATGGAAATTGAACTGACGTCACTTTCTTTTTTTAAAAATTTTGCTCCACACTAGGAATTTCTCCTGTATCGTGGGTGCGTTTACAAACATATAAACTCACATACATAAACAGTCAGACTTTAAACAACTACGTGTAGGTCGTACAAATATTTATTCAGTGCGGGAATCGTTTTATTTATTTTAACTCATTAGTTTAATCACTGCCCTAACCGTGCTACTGATTTACTGTTTGAATTCTAAGTTTTTAAACTATCTTACGGAGATAAAATGAGTACAAAACTCGGGGTTGGAACTTAAATCTTTTTCGTTGTGTAAATCCCCATGGACTTTCTCCATCGTAGGGGTGACAGAGGGCTATGCCTATCTCTTACTGGCAATAACCACTGCGGCGTTTTACCTCCATTTATAGCCCGGGTGCAAGATTAGCATAAGCATTCACCGCAACCAGAGTAAGGACATCTTAGAAGGATTAATAGCACAGAATAACTAACAGTACTTTATTGGTGTTCTTCAGAAAGGTCATTTACTTTTAATACTCGCAACCGGGGCACGTGTAAATGTGTCGAGAGTGGAATGCTCATAATTTTGGGAAAGTTTACAGTCTGAGTCTCAATCTAACTATGTTAAGAAATTGGTTATTGCCGAAATGCCTTATTCGTCAACTGGCTAGCGTTATACTCGCGAGCGCTTGCGAGACAAAAGTCTTATAAAATGTATAATATCAATGCCGACTTTAAATGCGTAAGACGTTTTATACGACTTTAAATTAAAACAAATATCGTTTTAGCGGTAAATATTAAATAAAAAAGAATGTCACTAAAACAATTCAAACCAGTTTATTATCATTGTTTTTTTTTATGTACGCTAGTAACTTCAAAGAGGACGATTTCAACGTTTAAATTTAACTTTCAGACTACTGGCAAAACCGCTCAATCTAAAATAATATGAAGAAACAAAGGCGGTATTGAAACACCCTGGCCCCTTCATTGAGACAGAAAATGCCGTGATCCGAGTATCAACTCCCTAAAACATACATGATTCCCTGTTCGCACAGAAAAGATAAAATATTCTATGAATAATTCACTCGTCATACATTCGACAGGGCTGAATAAGATCCTCTATTCGTCTCGTCAACACAACTGAGAAAAACCGAGCGAATACTTTTTCGGGCTCTCAAATGCGTTTTTCTGTTGTTTGTTTAGACATAGTGCCGGAGTATGTAAAATAATAAGTGATTTATAGTATACATTGTTTTGCTATGTTTCTATAGTTTTTTTTTTTTATTAAAATATAATTTATCATCATCTACCTAGCCTTTATCCTACTATATTAGAATCAGCTTACGGTCTTTCCGGACGCTGCTAAAAATTTAGTTTTTTAAGGAGCTACAGGCAGGCTGGCCGCAAAATCCAATTGCTCTACTGACGATCATATTTATCGTAAAGATATACGGAGGACGGGTCTGAGCAGTTGTGTTGCGATGTGTGCCGGGTACGATGCGCCAAATGTAGTTGTGTCGCGAGTTCGTTCGTGCAGGGTCTCCAGATCAATCTCCTTCTAGCTCGGCATCGTTGGTCATGTTGCTGGGTTTAACATAGCATCACCTCGCTCAAATGCCGTCTCCCTTCCTATTCACTCAGTTTTTTTTAGTGAATAGCGCACTTTACCATCAACAATTGTATTAATACTTACCATCAGGCGGGGTTCCGGTCAAGCACTAGTTTATGATTATATAAAAAAGTAAGTACAGTTTAGGATTAGAATGGCAAACGTGGCCCACGTCTTAGCGTGCTTCCCAAAGCACATATATTAGGATAATCACTAATCCACACAATAACTGCCTATCTTCCAACCTAAGAAACTGTTATTATTTAAGCTCCAGCTTTTTCCTCCTCTAATTTTTCGTACATATTAAGAATACCATCAAATATTATAACAGGATAGAATGTAATATTTATTCCTGAGAAGATGGTAAATTAAGTTCTTAATATTAAACAGTGTCACATACAGTATGTTACGAAAACCCTGTCCGACCCATAAGGATAATAGAGGTTAGGTAAACACATGACCAAATATAATATAAAATTTTACGTATTCATCATAGTACCAATACAAATGAATTTTGAAATAATCTTTTTTTCCAACGAATTAATTCCAATTTCCCCGAAATTTGGTAATTTTTAAAAAGTGACAACACCGGTATTATTATAAGCGAATAGCGATGCGAGCACGTGCCGCGTGTCCTGCCGCCCGCCCCCCGCGGTCGGCAGGCGAAGGGTGGTCAACGCACATTTAATAAGTTACCTCCTTTTGCGAAATAATATTTATTTTTTTTAGGGGGATTTTTTTTTTAAGTAAAGCCCGGTTTTGTATGCATTAGTAGAATCAGTTATCGATACCTAACAACACCTTCACGGGTCGGACAGGGTTTTCGTAACATACTGTATACTAAATTTGCTCTTGTAGATATTAATATTAAACGTACCTACTTAAGTAGCGAACTCCTTACCAGCTAATCAAGTTTATAATCCAATTAATATCCTTTCAATCATTCTGCCCTTTTTAATAAATTATATAAGGCCGGCGTAATATGTTTTTATCTACTATACGTTGAGCGTCATCTCGATATTTTACCTTCTATTATCATTTACACAATCCATTCAACATTTTTTTGGTTTCCCTTACTCTTACATTCATTGACGGTCATATTCCAAACTTTTCTTACGACATTTTCCTTATACCTCAGTATTACATTATTACATATCCATACTACCAGTATCATTTAGACATCCTCAGTCAGTAAGATTTCATTTATGTCCCTAATAGTTAGTATTGTTACAGGCTAGGGGTAAGGGTTGCGAAGTTTATTGACAACGACGGTACAGTCGATAGTATGTAATGACAATTAGCTGATGTTGTACCGAAGTCTTCCCTCATGTCCACGAAATCCATGTCATACACACACACAACAACACCACAGAAGTTACTTCACGTAGTCTTTGAAGTGCTCGTTGCAGTTATCGCTGCAGATGTTCTCGATTATCGCTTTTTACTAATCGCTTGTTTTGCTTCGATAGTCAAATGCAGATTGACTCATCCGCTGAGTCACGCCGCTTTATAGAAAAGGCTACACCGCATGCCACTAACAAAATTATAATAGTCATTTATGTCGTTAATGAGCAATCATAGAAATAAAAGTGTTTAAAAAAAGTGTCGACTCGGCCTTTAAAAGTTGCAAGCGTGCCACCGTGCGTGTTTGTAGGTATGACGTTGACCCCTGATGCAAACTCTATTAAATCAGCTGATAGGATAGTTTTTCTAGTATTGTGCAAATAGCGTTTATTGTGCAATTAACGAATTAATTAATTTTTACTTTAAAATCTTATTGGGTTATAAAAGTAGGTAGGTATAGCTATTATGAACTGTCTAAAATGAAAAAAACTGCATATTATTTTTGTTTTGTCAGAATGCAAGGATATCGAACATTCCAGACCTGTCTAGAAGTAATAATAATAAAGGTTGATTTCTAGTGCGTTCGGCAGGTAGTTACAGGTACCTTGCAGGAGATGAATTTCTAGTCATTTCGATGTCGACCTTTCGTTGTCAATATTGTTGAAACCTGTACCATTTTGTAGGTCACTTTAGGTCTAGCAACGCATTTTTAAATCGTACTTTTACAATGCCTAGGTCTCGAGATATAGCACTTAAAAGTTCGTAAGACATGTCATGCAACATTGAACCTTATGTTAATGACATCAGGTGCATTCGTAACAATATTATGAGAGGTAGAAGGAACAGAGTGTAAAGTTCTCCCAGCCTATATAGAAAAGGGAGGATCCTCCGACCAGACGTGTGATGGGTCTGACGGCACTTGCCGCTGTTCGATATCCTGAAGTTGTATTCGTACTATTTACAGGATACAGGATTAGAGTGACATCAATAAGACGTGTTGTTCGCTTGTGGCGTTGCATGGCATTTTTATGAATACTATTATTCTATTATTTGACTAGTTTTTGTTAACCTATAAGTTGAACTACATCGCACACAACTACTATTCTATTTTTTGTTTGTCTTTAGTGTTTTCATGAATACCCACAACACGACTGAGAAAAAACACTCATGACAGAAAGAATCTGTCTGAATCTAAATGTTACAACCAACTAAGCTTAACCGCCATAAAACCCCGAAATCCGCCATTAACTCATGTACGTTTTAAAAATGACTTCAAATTTTATTTGATGAAGATTACAATAAAAAAGCTGTAACGCTCCCAGATGTGATTTGCTGGAGCGAGCGTTTGATGAAAATACAGTATTCAACAGCCCAGTCACGATTCTGTTAAATTTCCCTAAAGATAATAAACATTTCCGAGGTAACTGGTAAATTAAACAGTTGTTGCGTACCACGGTACAGTGTATTTTTTCGTCGGACTCCCTTAAAAGTTGACGTGTTATTTTAAATACACCCTTCGTAATTCCATGGACCTTAATAAAGTATGGAAATGAATGTAATTATACTGTACCAACGTTAATTACGATGATAATTTAGTCTTTTGGTCAAAGGTTGATAAGAGTGATGTGATACCTTCGTGTATAGATAATATTTGGGAGAAAAGGACGCGAAAGTATAATGGAACGTATACGTTCGAAGGACCAAATGTGGTCTTTGAAGTCGGGCTGCTATAATAATAAAAGGCATTACTGTCACAAGGGAAGTTTTTTTTGGGAATGGGAAAAGCTGGGTGTGTATCGGATGGCCAAAACGAAAGTACTGCCCTCTTTTATGAAAAATAAGGTCATTTACGGACATATTCTGCGAAAATATTTCGCAACTCTATTCATACTTTTTTTTATTAACCATGAATGTCTCACTCTGGAGAAAGGCCCATATAATTTTACTAATTCATGTGAATGTTTGTTTGAATGATATAATATCAAAACTAATCAAAATGTTTTTATTCTCGAGGATGACTCAAGGATAAGCTATATAGAGAGGGAAGGGCTTATGGCTACAGATAATAAAAGCCGCACTGGTTGATCTAAATAATGATTGAAAGAAGAACAATAATTTGTTTATATTTACTTTAATTTTGTTCAATGACAAGGTCATAACATCAGCTATCGGCGGAATTTACCACCCAACAGACAAAGTCTTGCCGCCAAGCGATTCATTGTGTTCCGGCTTAATGTCTAGTGAAACTGTACGGAGGATGGGTCTTTGCAATTGCGTTGCGATGTGTGCTGGGTACGATGCGCCATAATTATGCTGTTGTGTCGGGAGTTTGGTAGTGGAGGATCTCATGATCAATCTCCCTCTGTCGCAGCATCGTTGGGCGTGTTGTTGGGTTAAATATTGCATCGCCTCGCTCAACTGCCGTCTTCCTTCCTAAACACTCAGTTTTATTTAGTGAATAGGCTCTTAATAAACTAGCGCGCTTTACCATCAACGATTGCATCACTTACTTTCTTGTGTGCCAAGGACCACGGGATCTTTCGAACTACGCGAGGACGTAGCAGGTTCAACTTATGCCTTATTATAGTCATATGTAAATGCTCTTTTCGTAAAGAAAAGTGCACACTTGAAACTAAACAATCGGTAGATAAAACTTCAATGTATTGTGACTTTATTTATCACCCAATACTTGAGTTGCAACGCCATAACTGAACTGAGTAAAATACGGCCTCCCGCTACAAGTCTGTTGACTAAGATGTAGAGGAACTAGATGGGAAAATCTAGACCAAAAAATTTACAAACTCGATATTAAATTCAAAATAATTTATTTAAGAAACTGGCGTCTCCTAGATCCTAAACTTCAAAGATAAGTGTCATCTGTCAACCCGCGCTGGCCGCACTTATGGCCCTCTTCCTCTCACAGAGAAACTTGTGTTTCCAATTCATAATCGGCCTTTAATATTGTCCTCACACAGGCCTCCTCTATCTCGTTGAGAAACAGTGGGTCATAATCTAGTGCGTGACATATCTTCGATGTTTATGCCTCTAGGACATGCCGGTTTCCTCATGGTGTTTTCTTTCACCGTTTAGAGAACAGTGACGATGAAATAATTTACACAAAATAATACGCCTGGATCGGTTGGAAGTTAACAACATTACAGGCTAACTATGATGATGATGATCATTTAATAAACATTTCTAAGTAGTGCTGCATCTTATCCAGCAGCTCTATGTCCTCACATCGATGCATTTTGTATACTACCCACGTAGATGCACTAGCAACGGTTGAAGGCAAATAAATTCCGCGATTTGTGGTTGGAAAGCTTCCAGGGCGCTGTTGTTGGTCGACTTGGGATGTTAGGTGCCCAAACACAACTGGTAAGCTTTCGTAGAGATAGTCTGTGATATAGATGTAGGTATATATTGTTGCAATTTTGTTTTGGCGATGTGACCGGTCTTGTTTGATTGTTTTTGTTTGATGAATAAAAGCCCTGGTAAGGCCTTTGTCCAGCAGTATAGTATAGTTCTCTTTTCAGCCTGAGCTGAAAAGAGAACTATAGGCTGAGGAAAAGAACAAGAAGTTTTTGTTCGATTATTGTTGCGGACTATGCCTTAAGTTTTTTATACTAGATGTTAGGATAGCGTAAGATTTTTAGTATATGATATATTGTATGATTAGTCAATAAAACAAATTGTGATTGTTTGTAAGGGGGCATGAAGAAGGGTTAGAGCGAGACAGAGACGTTGTGTGACAATCATCATCAACCTTTTTATCGTCCTAATGCTGGGAACAG
This sequence comes from Sesamia inferens, assembly GCA_037179545.1. Lineage (NCBI taxonomy): Eukaryota > Metazoa > Arthropoda > Insecta > Lepidoptera > Noctuidae > Sesamia > Sesamia inferens. The sequence goes on from CM073925.1 coordinate 31,485,382, forward strand.
GTTTCCTCTCATACAGAGCAGGATTGAGCGTAATCACCACGCTTGCTCAATGCGGGTTGGCGATTTCAGACTTAAAAGTCCAGGTTTCCTCAAGATGTTTTCCTTCACCTTCAGTCATTGGTGTCCAAGATATATTTAGAAAGTACATATAACTTTAGAAAAGTTGCATTGGTACTTACCTGACCTGGAATCGAACCCGCGCACTCATACTTGAGAGGCTGGTGTTTTACCCACTAGGCCACCACGACGAGAGTGCTGTATGGCTGTTATTATTCCCACGAGGTCTTACACGGGTGAAATTGCAGAACGCAGTTAGTCCATACTAATATTATAAATGTGAAAGTGTGTTTGTTTGTTTGTTTGTCCTTCCTTCACGCCGTAGCTAAGCAATCAATCGACCTGATTCTTGGCATACAGTTAGTTGAAAAGATGGAGAGTAACATAGGCTACTTTTGGTCCCCAAAAAACATCAAGTTCCCAAGGGAGATTATTGGAATATTTGTATGTGTACACCAAATATCGTCCATATATATAACCTAATAAAGTAACAAATCGACTTGATTTTTTGGCATATAGTTGGTTGAAAAGATGGAGAGTAACATAGGCTACTTTTGGTCCCCAAAAAACATCAAGTTCCCAAGGGAGATTACTGGAATATTTGTATGTGTACACCAAATATCGTCCATATATATAACCTAATAAAGTAACGAATCGACTTGATTTTTGGCATATAGTTAGTTGAAAAGTTGGAGAGTAACATAGGCTACTTTGGGGTCCCCAAAAAACATCAAGTTCCCAAGGGAGATTACTGGAATATTTGTATGTGTACACCAAATATCGTCCATATATATAACCTAATAAAGTAACGAATCGACTTGATTTTTTGGCATATAGTTGGTTGAAAAGATGGAGAGTAACATAGGCTACTTTTGGTCCCCAAAAAACATCCAGTTCCCAAGGGAGATTACTGGAATATATGTATGTGTAAACCAAATATCCATACTAATATTATAAATGTGAAAGTGTGTTTGTTTGTTTGTTTGTCCTTCCTTCACACCGTAGCTAAGCAATCAATCGACCTGATTTTTGGCATACAGTTAGTTGAAAAGATGGAGAGTAACATAGGCTACTTTTGGTCCCCAAAAAACATCAAGTTCCCAAGGGAGATTACTGGAATATTTGTATGTGTACACCAAATATCGTCCATATATATAACCTAATAAAGTAACGAATCGACTTGATTTTTGGCATATAGTTAGTTGAAAAGATGGAGAGTAACATAAGGCTACTTTTGGTCCCCAAAAAACATCAAGTTCCCAAGGGAGATTACTGGAATATTTGTATGTGTACACCAAATATCGTCCATATATATAACCTAATAAAGTAACGAATCGACTTGATTTTTGGCATATAGTTAGTTGAAAAGATGGAGAGTAACATAGGCTACTTTGGGGTCCCCAAAAAACATCAAGTTCCCAAGGGAGATTACTGGAATATTTGTATGTGTACACCAAATATCGTCCATATATATAACCTAATAAAGTAACGAATCGACTTGATTTTTGGCATATAGTTAGTTGTAAAGATGGAGAGTAACATAGGCTACTTTTGGTCCCCAAAAAACATCAAGTTCCCAAGGGAGATTACTGGAATATTTGTATGTGTAAACCAAATATCCATACTAATATTATAAATGTGAAAGTGTGTTTGTTTGTTTGTTTGTCCTTCCTTCACGCCGTAGCTAAGCAATCAATCGACCTGATTCTTGGCATACAGTTAGTTGAAAAGATGGAGAGTAACATAGGCTACTTTTGGTCCCCAAAAAACATCAAGTTCCCAAGGGAGATTATTGGAATATTTGTATGTGTACACCAAATATCGTCCATATATATAACCTAATAAAGTAACGAATCGACTTGATTTTTTGGCATATAGTTGGTTGAAAAGATGGAGAGTAACATAGGCTACTTTTGGTCCCCAAAAAACATCAAGTTCCCAAGGGAGATTACTGGAATATATGTATGTGTAAACCAAATATCCATACTAATATTATAGATGTGAAAGTGTGTTTGTTTGTTTGTTTGTCCTTCCTTCACACCGTAGCTAAGCAATCAATCGACCTGATTTTTGGCATACAGTTAGTAGAAAAGATGGAGAGTAACATAGGCTACTTTTGGTCCTCAAAAAACATCAAGTTCCCAAGGGAGATTACTGGAATATTTGTATGTGTACACCAAATATCGTCCATATATATAACCTAATAAAGTAACGAATCGACTTGATTTTTGGCATATAGTTAGTTGAAAAGATGGAGAGTAACATAGGCTACTTTTGGTCCCCAAAAAACATCAAGTTCCCAAGGGAGATTACTGCAATATTTGTATGTGTACACCAAATATCGTCCATATATATAACCTAATAAAGTAACGAATCGACTTGATTTTTTGGCATATAGTTGGTTGAAAAGATGGAGAGTAACATAGGCTACTTTTGGTTCTAAAAAAAACACCAAGTTACCAAGGGAGATTATTGGAATATTTGTATGTGTACACCAAATATATCCTTACTAATATTATACATCGGAAAGTGAGTTTGTTTGTACCACTTTCACGCCGAAACTCCTGAACAGATTGCTTTGAAATTTTGCAGACGGAAAGTTAGAAGTCCGGATTAAATAATGGGGTTTTTATCCCGAAAAAAATTGATATTCCCGAGAGAAATCTAAAAAGCGCGTTAAAACCGAAATTAACGCGGGCGAAGCCGCGGGCGGAAAGCTAGTATTTTTATAGTTTGAGAACATAATGACATGGCCAATAGGCAACAAGATTCACTGTCACGTCCCGCAATAGGGATGTATTCTGGGTAAAAATAAATTGATTCTATTTAGTCCGTCATTCAGATTATAGAATAATATTGGATACGTTTATTTTGTTTTAACAAATCAATAAAAAATGACAAATATAAAAAACAGACAGACAGACGGGTCTGAGCAGTTGTGTTGCGATGTGTGCCGACACATCGCAACACAACTGCTCAGACCCGCCCTCCGTACAGCTTCACCAGACATCATGCCGGAACACGACAAATCGCTTGGTGGCAAGGGTTTGTCTGGTGGGTGCTAACTTCTGCCGGCGGCCGATATTATGGCCTACCACCGAGAAAAACCAGTCCGTTTTACCAGTTAGACTGGTAAAGCGGACCCTAGACTCCAAAGCTGAAAAGCTTCGGATACGACTGGGAATAACGCTGAGATGAAGAGTGTGTTACACAATTACCCTAAAATCACATAGCCCTTGCATTATACAGTATGTTAAGAAAACCCTGTCCGACCCGTGAAGGTATTGTTAGGTATCGATAACTGATTCTACTAATGGATACAAAACCGAGCTAAACTTAAAAAAAAATCCCCCTAAAAAAATAAATATTATTTCGCAAAAAGAGGTAACTTAATAAATGTGCGTAAGCACCCCTCCGCGGGCGGCGGGCGGCAGGGCACGCGGCAGGTGGTTGCATCGCTATTCGCTCATAATAATACCAATGTTGTCACTTTTTTAATAATTACCAAATTTCGGGGAAGTTGGAATAAATTAGCGGGAAAAAAAGATCATTTCAAAATTCATTTGTATTGGTACTATGGTGATTACGTAAAATTTTATATTATATTTGGTCATGTGTTAACTTAACCTTTATTATCCCTATGGGTCGGACAGGGTTTTCTTAAATTTACTATGTACAAAATAGCAGACAGTGTACTTATACACTATGTATAAGTACACTGTCTGCTATTTTGTACATAGTAAATTGTTATTTTTTATGTGAAAACTTCTTATTAGCCATAACCATGTTATAAGTTTAGTAACAATTGTATCTGCTTAACTGTAAGTTTTCCAAAAATAATAAAATAAAATAAATATCGGGATGAAAGTATCCAATGTATTATTTCTGCACCTTAATTATGTAGCACACTATTAATATCAGTTGGAATCAATTTGAAGTTTCTTGCTATTCCATTGCTCCCTATATTCAACGCCTCCAACGCCTGCAGCACAGGCGTAGAGTAGTCAGTCTTTCGGTCTTTTATAGGATGCATTTTGGGGAGTGTGCCTTGGAATTGCATGATTTAATTCCCCCATCTCCGTTCCACCATCGGATGACCCGTCGTACGGCAAGTTTCCAGCCTCATTTTGTTAACACCACTACGATCCGGACGAAGCGTTTCGCTTCTTCTTTTATACCGCGTGCATTGAGGGACTGGAACCATTTGCCGGCGGCTGTGTTTCCGTCAAATTACAATTTGAGTGTCTTCAAAGCTAGAGTGAATAGGCTCTTAATATACTAGCGCGCTTTACCATCAACGATCCCATCACTGCTTCCCATCAGATGGGACTGCGGTCAAGCGCTAGTTTATAATTTCTGAACTGTCAAAAGGAAACCCATTGCTACTGATTTTGTGTTACGTAATTACCCAGCGGGTTATAAACTATCTGTGTACTAAATTTCCTGTAAATCCGTTGAGACGTTTTTGTGTGAATTAGAAACAAATCCATACATATTATGCATTATATACAAATATAATTTTAAATTTAATTAATATATTCATATACAAATATAATTAGTATCAATATATTGATACATCCTCACAAACTTTCGGTTTTATAACATTTTCATTACTAGGATTATAAGATTATAGATTTATACAGTATGTTATGAAAACCCTGTCCGACCCATAAGGATAATAAAGGTTAGGTAAACACATGACCAAATATAATATAAAATTTTACGTATTCATCATAGTACCAATACAAATGAATTTTGAAATAATCTTATTTTCCCGCGAATTAATTCCAATTTCCCCGAAATTTGGTAATTTTTAAAAAGTGACAACACCGGTATTATTATGAGCGAATAGCGATGCGACCACGTGCCGCGTGTCCTGCCGCCCGCCCCCCGCGGGCCGCAGGCGAAGGGTGGTATACGCACTTTTATTAAGTTACCTCCTTTTGCGAAATAATATCTTTTTTTTTAGGGGGATTTTTTTTTTAAGTTTAGCCCGGTTTTGTATGCATTAGTAGAATCAGTTATCGATACCTAACAACACCTTCACGGGCCGGACAGGGTTTTCTTAACATACTGTATATTATAATAAATATTTATTCTACTTTTATACGGAATAAAATATAGGCTGCGTATAGGCTAGAGTAGTGTGGTCCGCCGCGGCGTGCCAGAAATAATGCCAGAGGGGATTCCGAAATTGTTAATTTAATAATTTATAAATTTTTTGACATTTGTTTTCGCATTTATATAAATCTTGTCTTTAATTTCTTTAATTTGTTTTAAATCCATTAAATTAAAGAAATAAATAAATAATATTGTTGAATTGTTGAGTATTTTGTGGGAAGTTTCTCCAATTAGTGAACCAGTCTCAGAACTCGCTCTCTTTTAAGAGTGGTAAGCTTAAAGCGCTCTTATATTTGTTTTAGAATTATATACGTTCGATCCTATATTACTCTTAAACAAGCCAGTATGCACATTGACACGCATATTCATGCAACTTTAATTTGTTTTAATTTCAAACCAAACTAACGCTCACGAACTTTGGAGCTTACGTAAAATTTTCAAAATATTCTCACCTTAGACCAATATAAACCTATGCAGGCTTATAAGATACTTACGTAAAAGCATTATTAGCGTAAGTCGGCTAATTAATTTTGGCTACATTTCAGTAAGTGCAATCAGCATTTTTTTAGACTGATATTAAAATGATCTTACACTAAATATGCTTATAATATTGCCCAAACGCAGGCTTAAATCACTATATAGAAGTAATGTAACAGTAAAAAGACAGTAGTCTTGAGATTGTTGTAAGAGTAGTTTTTGCTGGTTGGGTAAGAACGTAGCAACAGCAAATGGATATCCCTCCAAGCATTGTTACATGGCAGGCATGCTACAAAAAGATTTATTAATCTGTAACATACCTCGATATTTCATGAATATTTTGCAGGGCTTTCATTAGTTTGCGCCTGGTTTGGTTATGCGCCTACAGAAAAGGTCAAAGCTCTTAACAGACATTACTGAAGACTGAATAGTAGCTGATGACGCATTCACATTAACTCAAATTTTACATTTTACACGCGAGACATAAGTGGGCAGGTCACTTTACACTACAATAGCGTAGGATTTAATGCTCGAGCTGCATGACGCCTAGATTTTGTTGAATAATTTCTACGACATAAAACGTGGAACGGTGAACGTGTTAAGCAGAGTTTAGTTATTTATTTATGGACTTGGGAAGACTAACAGCTAAATAAAATCGCCATAAGGCATAAACAACAGTATTATAGTCAGAACGCCAATTTCGTCTAGAGATTATCTGGTACAAAAGTACTGCGACACAAAACATCATCATCATCAATCTTTTTATTGCCCCACTGTTGGGCACAGGTATCCTCTCATACAAAGAAGGAACCCAAAAAACATACACACTGTCAAATATTGCCAAAAAGGATACGAAAATTGTATATAAATACACATTTTCAATACTCATCTCGAAGTACAGTTCTGCGGTTAACTGTGAACACTTAATTAAACGTTAAAATATAAAGATTAAAAATTGGCCTTTAATTGTTCTGTACATAGAAAGTCTGACAAACAGTCTTAGCAAAGGATTTCATACCTATTACATACATATTAAATAGACCGTCACTGTATGACGTCTTATCACGTCACAAAAAACTAGTATTCAGTTGGTTCCGAATAGACTGCAGGTGGACCCCAACATATTTGGAAACAAAGGCTAACCAGATGAAACGGTGAAAGTCTGCCCGGCTTGGGCGGAACACCGCCGTGTCTTCGTGGCGGCGATCAGCGGCGATCTCTCGCGTGCGGCCCTGGTCCAGGCCATGTCCCGGAGTGAGAAAGCATGGCAGGCCATCACCTCCTTCTGTGAACTAACGACCAGGCCCGGGTCGATGACGCGATAATATTTCACGCGCGCCTCAAAGAGATGTCCGCACATCGTAACGGGGTCCACGAAGACCGATACCTGGGTCATTGTTGTGGGTTAGTTGAAAGAGCAAACCGTGGCCCTGGTGCACAAACAAGTGAATGAACACGGGTGGGTTTTAGTCAGTAAAAGTCTGACATGCCCCTCCGCTCCGCCCAAAGCGGGAGAGGTCATTTGATGATTTTCCATCCACACCAAAAAAAATGCCTTGGCATATGATGAGTCTAGAAGAAAGTAAAATAGAACAGACTACTTACTGGGCCGCTACTTGCACTTAGCCTTTAAACAACTGCTCATAAACGTACTTACACACCTACCTAAATGTTTCTTTTCTAATGAAAGTTTACATTCTCTCGCTAAAAGCGAGGTGTAAAGATACAACGGCATATAAGCAAGTCGGACTTAAGTGCCGGGTCACCACTCCACGCGGCGTTAGTGTAAATTTATTGCCTGGAGCTCTAGACTAAGAGCGTGCTAGGATTACATTTGTTGAATAATTTCTATAGCAGGGTTATTTAAAACTGAAATGTGTGAGACTTGATAAATATTATACTAAGAATATTGTTTACTCGTGGGTTTTTTGTGTGGAAAGGGTCATCGTTACCGGCGCTCGGAGGGTAAACATCTCTCGAATATTACCAGGGTACAACTTCATGTATCACGATGACTTCTTAAATGTAATATGCTTTTTAAGTAAAACTATCACTGACTGAAACTAATTCGTCTATCAGTTTATTGGTGCACATGAATGGAATGAAACAGAATACTCTTTGTTTTCTGCACCATATAAAACGTTATTTTTTCATTATACAAAACCTGAATACAGTTTGTTCAGAATAAGCACCTGAATCGATTTCAATCATTTTTACACCATGTTATATTTTTTCACAAATACATTTAGAAATTGTTGCAGTGTGGTTACGTAACGCACAAGTTCAGTTTACGTTAGATCATAGTAGTTGGCGCGTGCGCATGCCCGCGCAACAGTTGACGCCACACGTCAACGTGTATATACCTATTACAAAACACAAATAAGAAGATTATACAAAGGCTGACACGATAGCGGTGATCTTATCGCTTAGAGTGATCTTGTATCGACATTTTTGATGAAATACTAAGAGAAAGGAGACACAAATAGTGTAGATAGTCTACGGTGTACTATTTAAATTGCACAATAATTATATACGTAAACATACTAATTTAAATAAATATACATCTAGTAGTAAAGAAAGAAAGAAAATACATTTGTTCAGCGCAGACATAAAGACACACAATACATTTGAAATAAACATACTTCAGGTAGCAACACATAAATATCAATAGAAAGTAAAAACCCCGATGTAAGAAATATCAGCAAAGCGTGCCTTGCAGCTGTACCAAAACAGTCTAGTTCAGCAAAAATTACAGACAACTAGTGCCTGATAAACAGAAAACAAGAGCAAACAAAATATAATGTTAATGTTTTAAGAAAAAGGAAGTGTATTCGTGTCATAGTTTTAAGAGCGAACAAAGATTGACCACGCCTTACTGAGACGGGCAAAGCATTCAACAGTAACTACAAGAACAAAAACAGTAATAATAGGAGAAAAACAAATTAGTTATATTATGACCAAAAATATTAGATTGTAGCTTTCCTATACAATCGTTGAAATAAGTAAGAAGTTCGGTACAAAGAAGCTTCAATCTAATTCAATTTTCAAACACAATCTTGTAATTACTTTTCTCTCGCTACTAAAGTTAAAATTCGATATATTTTAACGCAATTTTGTTCATACAATTTATTAGTAATTATTAGAAAACAAAAATGTGAATAAAAGTTTAATAAGAATAATATTTGGACAAAATGCGTTAAATGTTAAATTAATATAGTCAGTATTAAATGTAAATTATAATTCTAGGTTTTTACTTGGCTAAAATTCTATGGTGCAGGTGAAAACCTACAAAACAATCTAAAGTCAGATCCAATCAATCAAATCAAAGTCGTTTATTTAAATTAGGCTAAGAAACACCACTTTTAAAGTGTCAAAATTACAAAAGATAGTCCTCTAAAACAATTTGCCTTAACTTAAAAACAAATCTAAGAATATTTTATAGAGAACAGCTCAAAATGTCTTCTGTCATCATGACTAATTTTTCTTTTTGTTACTTTTTTACATATTTCGTCAGTAACGCTTATGTCCCATAGAACAGAAGGCGATCCAAATGCTTTCATACATACAAACATATATACACACATACATACATACATGCATTCATACATGCATACATACATACATACATACATACATACTTACATAATTACATACATACAATACATACATACATACAGTGGCGAAGGGTGAAATTTTGACAAAGGGAAGCCAGTCCAAAAAATAAACACTTATACACTTACCTACTGCAGGATATCTTGGAGGAGGTCTTCAGATAAGAATAATATCAAAAGCCCCACCTTCACCATACAAAAAAGGACTGATGATTTGATAACAGTGTCTATCAAGTATGATAAAAGCGGCTTTGAGAAAAGCCTTTTTCGACGTGCATATCCATACTACACATGCATGCTTGTTAGTAAGTACTAAGTTAAGTACCTATTGTTATTACAAAAATAATAAAGTGTTAAAAACCGAACCACACAAACACCGATCCAAAACCAACAAAAATATTAAGCAAAAATAAAGCAAATTATACACAATCACAACGTTATTTATATTCTAATGCAATGCGTCTTGTTTTGAAATTTTGTCGTGTTTCCTTTCTTGTAGTGGCGTGGTTTCTTTGTCTCTTTCTAATAGAGGAGAGGAGAGAACTACAAGCCGCTTGGCATTAGCCTATATTTATCAAGTTTTACCGACGGTTAGCGAGCATTAGAAAGAGATGGTCTGACACGCTCTGTCTCTTTTCGCCTCGATAGTAAAACGTTGACCGAGGTAAGCTGAAATTCGTCGGGTTCCTTGTACGAAAAATTGAAGCGCTGATTAATTTACGACTATAAAATGAAATGTGATACTTAGGGTATTGCTAAAAATTACGATTGCTATTGTAAATCGCGCCGGCATTTGATTAATAATACTTTGTTAATGAAATAGAATGTAAATAGTTTTGTATGAATATGGAACTGATTTTTGAAAGGTAACCCGGTGGGAATCGGCTTGTATGGACCCTTCGCCACTGATACATACATATATAATCAGCCTATGATGTCCCCATTATTGGGATATACCCCCTTATTCATAAAAACTGCTTAAAGTTAACTAGTAATTAGCGATTCTTTAACCATACATTTTTGACCTTTTAACGTCACTTAACTTAAATCATTCTTTATGAATAAACACCACAGTGTTTAAGGGCTTTATTCATAATAGATTATTAAAGTTAAGTACCGTGCAAGCGTCTAAAATGTATGTTTAAAAAATCGCTAATCACTAGTTAACTTTAAGCAGCGTTTATGAATAAGGGGGACATTATACAGGCCTCCTCTCGGTAAGAGGGAGTGTGGCGTAATCTACCACGCTGGCCCAGTCGGGTTGGTAGATACTTTTTGCCTCTAGGTCAAAACAAAAAAAAAAATATATTTCGGCCACGAAATAATTTACATGAAGTGAAAGCGCCTGATAGGGATCAGGCGCTTTTCGCCTCTTTTTTATGCCCCGTAAATCGAGGGACTGGAACAATTTTCTAGCGTCGGTGTTTCCGTCTGACTACAATTTGTCTTCAAGGTTAGAGTTCTTGGTTAGAGAGGCTCTTGATAAACTAGCGCGATTTACCATCAACGATTGCATCACTGCTTACCATCAGGCGGGAATGCGGTCAAGCACTAGCTTATAATTTATAAAAAAAAGGAACAAAACAAAAATAAAATAAATAGGAAATGAGTCGGTAGGAGGGGGGGGGGGGGGGGGGAACAATTTACCTTCGAGCTGATCTTCCTTTTAAAATTCTTGCTACTTCTCCCTCAAATAGTTCGGCTGAGTTTCTTTTTCTTGAGGTTTATGTTAAAGGAACTAAAACCATTATTGGAGTTGTATATTGCCCCCCCTCCCTTGATTACTTCATCGAATTCGAATCGATCCTGGAATCTTTGGGTTCGGAGTACGCACATCACATAATAATGGGAGATTTCAACACCAACCTCCTCGCCCTTAACTCCACTCGGTCCTGCAAACTCCTACAACTGGTTGAGTCAGCTAGTTTGCACGTGTTGCCACTGGAAGCAACGCATCACAACACTGTCGGTGATGATACCTGGCTCGACCTGATCCTCATTTCTAATCCTTCCCTAGTTTCCTCACATGGTCAATATACCGCTGCTGGCTTTTCTCATCACGACCTTATTTTCCTGTCCTATGTCCTTAAGCCCCCAAAACCAAAACCTAAATTCCAGTACAGGCGTGCCTTTGCGCGGATGAACACTGAAAAACGAATACATGATGCTGCAAATATTGACTGGACGCCCTTGGAGGATGCTACTACAGTTGATGACAAGATAAATATTTTTAACTTAGCTGTTGTCAAATTGTACGACACTCACGCTCCCATCAGGAAAGTAAAGCTGAAGCGGCCGCCTGCTCCATGGATGCATCAGGGTATTCGGATGGCTATGCGGCGTAGGGACCGCGCGTTCCGGAAATTTACATTTTTCCATTTTTACAATAGACTTCCAGAGGTGGTTCAAGATCTGAGCCTGAATAAATTCAAATGCTTCATTAAACGTAAGTTGTGTCAGAAAGCATTTTATAGTGTTAAAGATTATATTGACGACAAAAAGGCTTGGGCTTGAGCTGCGTCCGATTTCTATGCGTACACTGATTGTTCTTTGATTTTTCCTCTCGTAGTTTAAATTTGCAATTGTTTGTTTATTCTTAACTCAAAGCCAGTACACACTATGTAGCCAGGCATATTGTACGTTACGGAATTGCATCGCTGACAGGGATATTCGGCACTGGTGCAGCTGCACAGGAGCTAAACTTAGCATTCAGGAACACCGTTGGAGCTGCTGAACCTTGGACAAAACTGTCTTTGCATTGTGTAGATTCAATTTCTTAGTATTGTATAATTGCATGGAATACGTGTGAGCACGATCTATTTGCTGTAAAGCATCTATTTGTTGGGTTAGTCGTTTATTGACTTGATAGTGCTATGGCTGTTGAGAGTATGTCATGCTCACTCAAATGTCTCGCTGGTGGTGGCGTGTGTGTTGGGTCATTAGGTTCCCTTCAATATGGTTGAGCTGAATGATGCTGATCCATACGTCATGTTCGTGAACGGACGCCGTCAGAGGGGACTGGTCATCTCTTAGCTGCTACGGCGTATTTTAATTTCTGAATTGTTGTTTTTTTTTTTCCATAATGGACGCTCTCAGCGTACAATATATTTCTGCATCGTTCTCACACGATTGATTTCAAAATGAATGATGTAATCAAATATTTGTATCAATAGCTTGATATTTTAAAAGAGTGTCCATGGAGTTTCTTGCCCGTTCTTCTCCATAGGTACCTACTTTTTGGAATGGGCGACTAGCTTCACCTTACTGACTGACCGAACTTCTGACAATTCAAAAGTGCCTGTAACTGGTTTATTTGAAATAAATGCTTTGATTTGATTTGATTTGATTTGATTTAAGAAGGATAGGTCGGAGAATAACTGGACTCTCTTCAAAACTGCTCGCAACCGTTGTAACCAGATGATACGCAACGCTAAACGCCGCCACATTCTTGATAATATCACTTCTTCTTCTCCTGCCGATATTTGGAAGTTCCTTAGAACTCTAGGTATTGGCAAAACGCGGCATTCAGACCTTCCTAATACGTTTAGTTTGGACGAACTAAACCGTCATTTCACCACTGCGCTTACTCTTGATAGCCATACCAAATGTCAAACTATTCACTACCTTACTGGTCTGACGCGCCCCAATATTACCCCCTTTGTCTTCACCCCTGTTGACCTGGAAGAGATTAAGAAGATTATCCTATCCATTAAATCTAAAGCCGTGGGCTGCGACAACATCAGCCGCTATATGATAGTGACGGCTCTCGACCCGCTCCTTCCTACAATTTCCCATGTTATTAACTTCTCCCTATTTACTAGTGACTTCCCTTCGGTATGGAGGAAAGCTCATGTTTGTCCTCTACCTAAAGTTCCCAATCCCACCCTTCTTAGCCACTTCCGTCCTATCTCTATCCTCCCCTTTTTATCTAAAGTGCTTGAGGCCTGTGTTCACAAGCAATTCTCCCACTTCATTCAGCTAAACTCCCTCATTAGTCCTTTCCAATCTGGGTTCAGGCCCGGTCACAGCACAGTTTCTGCTTTGCTTAAAGTGACTGACGATATAAGGCGGGGAATGGAAGACACCAAAGTCTCCGTTTTGGTTTTGATCGATTTTTCGAACGCTTTCAATACCGTCAATCACGAAGTCCTTTTATCTATCCTTTCCCATGTTATGGTCTCTTCCGAGGTTCTGGATTGGTTCTCCTCGTATCTTCGGGGGCGTCAGCAAGCAGTTCTGGCCGGAGATTCATCTTCTAACTGGTGTGAGCTTGTTTCTGGCGTCCCTCAAAGCGGTATATTATCCCCACTTTTGTTCTCAATCTTTATTGATCTCATTACTACTGAACTTCAGTGTGCGTATCATCTTTACGCTGATGACCTCCAGCTCTACACTCAGGCAAGTGTTGACAACTTATCGCATGCGATTGGGGAGCTGAACCGGAATTTGGAAGTGGTGAGGGATTGGTCTAGTCGTTTCGGGGTAGCGGTTAACCCTACTAAATGCCAGGCCATTATTATAGGGAGTTCCTTTAATCAACGTAGGCTGAGTGGCTTAGTGGTGCCACCGGTTATCTTTGATGACAAAGTCATTCCGTTCAGCTCCGACGTCAAGGATTTGGGTCTGCATGTTGACACTTGCCTGGACTGGTGTAAGCAGGTTGCAAGTGTGAGCAAAAAAGTCACCGGGACGTTGCGGTCGCTTTATAGGCTCAAAAATGTTCTTCCGTCACACATAAAGGCAATGCTTGTCCAATCCCTTATCTTCCCCATTATTGATTATGGTGATGTGTGTTATTACGACCTGAATGCAGATCTACTCAATAAACTTGACCGACTTCTAAATAACTGCACTCGATTCGTATTTAATCTTCGTAAGTACGATCATGTATCTTCTCACCGGTCCATCTTGAAATGGCTACCCATCAGGCAGCGCAGAGCTCTAAGAGCCTTAACGACCTTGTTTTCACTCCTACACAAACCCTGTTCCCCTTCTTATCTTACTTCACGTTTCCAATATTTATTCTCTGCGCATAATAAGAATCTGCGCTCTTCCAATAATTGTCTTTTACGATGTCCTTCTCACCGCACTGGTTTTCTTAAGTCTTCATTTCTGGTTCAGGCGGTTTTCCTCTGGAATGATCTTCCTCAGACTATCAGGACGTTGACAAGTCGGTACACATTTAAAGTGAAAGCTCAAGAATACCTACGCAAGAAATTGGCAGATTCATCACATATATAATTTTTTTTTTCTTTTCTCTATCTATGATTTTTTTTTTAACTCTCTCTTCTGTTTATATTTTGTATGTATGTATTTATGTATTTATTATATTTTTTTTTTCTATCTTTTAACTTTAATTTGTTTGCACCTACCATGTTTTGTCTCTGCATCACCTCAAGGTAGACTGGTAGAAAATGCCTAAGGCATTAAGTCCGCCATTGTGCAATGTTTGTGCATAAAGTTTAAATAAATAAATAAATAAATGCGTAGTTACAGACAGTTTTATTAAATTTTTCACAGCAAAATATTTACTCGTGTAGGCTGGGACAAGTAAAATTACGACTTCCTATACAAATGTGGAACTTCCGCGCAGTTAGCTTGCCATCATATATCATGCGTTGAATGCCATGTTGGATGGCCGGCGACCGAATGTTGTGTCAAATAAACTACCAGGTTTCTTAAAAATATGGCGGAGCTTTATTTATTTGTTTATTTTTGCAATATTTTATGAGACTATTTTGTGATGAAACGATTTAATATTTGGCTCAAAGAGGAATTAAAATTAAATCTGTTCTGTTTGTTCTATGTTGAGTCAGTTTCCAGTTTAACCAGATGTACCTATATCACTGCGAATATTTTTGTGAGTATGCTATTGTGAGAATCTTTGTTACTCTTTCACACAAAACTACTGAACGGATTTGAATGAAATTTTGCACCTAGATAGTTTAGGACAAACAATCCAACCAAGTAGGTCCAACTTCGAGAAAGAGGTGTCTCGTCGAATCCAGCTCGGCTGGGCAGCGTTCGGGAAGCTACACTACATCTTCTCATCGTCCAAAATACCACAGTATCTCAAGACTAAAGTCTTTGACCAGTGTGTGTTGCTAGTTACTACTTACGGAACTGAAACGTGATCGCTCACAATGGGCCTCATGCAAAGTTTTAGACTCACACAAAGGGCAATGGAAACAGCTATGCTCGGAGTTTCTCTGCGTGATCGAATCAGAAATGAGGAGATCCGCAGAAGAACCAAAGTCATCGACATAGCTCTGCGAATCGCTAAACTTAAGTAGCAGTGGGCAGGGCACATTGCTCGTAGAACCGATGGCCGATGGGGCGGTAAGGTTCTGGAGTGGCGGCCACGTACTGGGAGACGCAGCGTAGGGAGGCCCCCAACAAGGTGGACCGATGACCTGATGAAGGTCGCGGGAAGCCGATGGATGCGGGCAGCACAAGACCGGTCAGCATGGAAAGCGTTGGGGGAGGCCTTTGACCAGCAGTGGACATTTATAGGCTGAATAAGAAGTTTATAATAACCGAGATTAAAACATAGGATACTTTTTATCCCGGTAATCCCACGGGATGGAAATTGAAAGAAAGTCGAGTCAATCAATTAAAAAAAAGGTAACTTTAAATAGGCTATCTTCTACCCGCCACTTTATACACGTATGTCGTATCACATCGTCTGCTTGTTACTGTGCCTATTATTTCATTAAAATGTTACTTCTTATCTCCTAGCGAGGTAAGAAATAATTTTTATTTCTTACCTCGCCAGGAGGTCTAGGTCCCTTGCTTATGGTCTTGGTCCCGCTTTGAGCGGAGCGGAAGAACGTGTCAGACATTTACTGACTAAAACTCACCCGTGTTCCTTCACTTGTCTGTGCGGCAGGGCCACGGTATCTCTTTCGAACACCCAGTGGGAGCATCGGTCGTGGGAGTCTCCTTTAATTATTTTGTTTTAATTATAGTAGTTTATGAAACTGTTACATAATGAGGGCTGTTATGCACGAGTGTGAGTTTAAAAAACGAGCGAAGCGAGTTTTTTAATAGTATCACACGAGTGTGTAATACCTAATTATGTACAGTTTCATACACTACTTTATCTAATCTCATACATTAAAGAAACAATAATAATCAATAATGTGTCCAGTGAAACACAACAACGACTCGCAATGCAAAGAAACGTATTTGGCGCCAAAATTCTGCACCCTGCATCAAAGCGCACGCGCCAAAGCGCGCGCAGCTACAGATAAAAAAAAATGAAATATCTATGGTTTGTAATCTGTACGATAGTGAAAAAAAAATATTATAACATTATTTTGTTAGAGATATAATGTTATAATTTAATTTTTTAATTTCCTTTCGATATACTATGGGTAAAGTACGTTAATATAAACTCCTTTTTAGTTTTATAATTTTAATTTTTTGATATGAGAGTATATAAAATTATTTATTTTAATTAAAAATCATAAACAGTCTATAATGTTCCCACTCTTGGGACACAGACCGCTTCTCGGTGAGAGGAGGTGATCCGTAATCTACTACTCGGATTGGTAGATGTTACATGTCTTCGAATTTTAGCTCTAGGACATGCCGGTTTCACCCCGAGCTAAAGTTAAAAAAAAAATCCGCCTAAAAATATAAATATTATTTCTCAAAAAAGAGGTAACTTAATACGTGTGCGGTAGGCAACCCTTTCGCGGGCGACAGGGGGTAGGGCACGCGGCACGTGGTCGCATCGGTTATATTAATATCGTCAAAATGGTGTTGTCACTTTTTTTTTAAATTACCAAATTTCCGGGAAGTTGGATTTAATTCGCGGGAAAAAAAGATTATTTCAAAATTCATTACTATTGTTACTATGATGATTACACAAAATTTTATATTATAGTCGGTCATGTGTTTACCTAACCTTTATTATCCTTATGGGTCGGACAGGGTTTTCTTTACATCTAATATATAAAATTCTCGTGTCACGGTGTTCGGCTTTAAACTCCTCCGAAACGGCTCGACCGATTTTGATGAAATTTTTTGTGCTTATCCGGTATCTATGAGAATCGGCCAACATCTATTTTTCATCCCCCTAAATGTTAGGGGTAGTCCAGCCCTAATTTTTTTTTTTAATTTTTAGACATAATTTTTAATTTCTATTTTTTTATGATACAACAAACAAAAATACATACAATCCCCAATTTTCACCCTTCTACGATCAACCCTTATTTTTTAATAGCCATTTTAGTAATTTAATCTATTATTTATATGGCAAAACAACGTTTGCCGGGTCAGCTAGTATTATATATATGTCGCGGCTGATATCACTAGGCGTCCGCTGCTCCGCTGCTGCTAATCTAAATATACTAGGTACTAAATATTCTGTAAACATTTCAAGCGTCTACTCGTTGCCGTTATTAATTTAGTAAACCTACCACACGAACATCTAAAGGCAGTCGTTATGGCTTGTTGGAGCCCTCAAAATTCCAACAATTGGTGTAACTGCAATGCCTCGATATCGCCTTCGGGTTGTGGAAGTCAGAGGGCAGTCGCTTCACGGAAAATATTGAAGTTTACCCAAAATCAGCAGTTATACTGGTAAAGCGGGTCCCAGTCTCCAAAGCTGAAAAAGCTTCGGATGCGATTGGGATTATCGTTGAGATGATGATGATGATGATTCTGTGGATATTTAAAGCGTCTACTAATTGCCGTTATTAATTTAGCAAACATCTGAAAAAAAATACGTTTGTTGTCTATTACCAGTCTAGCCTATAGGGTTCCGGTTTTACCCTTCGGACAAGATACTGTAAAAACGTATTAAACCATGAATAAACTGACTTATATGTGTAATTTTTAACTTAAAACCAGCCAGGACACACAACGACGTAATAAAAAGTACGAGGGTTATTGTAGATATGAAATAAACCCTTTATTTTAAACTGACGATGTTTCTGACAAGTTAAGCTAGCTTTATTACAGGTAAATACGTGTTTTTTTTTTTACAATTGATTCCATTGTACAAAATGAAATACAATTTTAAAACGGTATTTTATATTTTCCGAGTTTCCTTTCCTTTCTTTAATTGTTGTCGATGTGAAAATGTTTATGAATCAATTGTTTAATTTGGAACAGAATCTAGTTATTCTGGTTTTATAATAGAATTGATTGATGTCGACAGTTATTGGTGATGTTAATTTATTCTTAATGACTTTTGACTTCAATTACTTACTTTGTAGTAATCAAACGTTCTTTAACTAGCATAAAATCCCATTAAAAGGAAGGATTTTCTCATACAGGGAAGACACGTGCTTAATTTTCCTTCATGCATTGCGCTTAAGTCTAAATGATCACAGTCGTATTTTTGAAGCTATCGAACATCGTGCAACACTTTCTGGCGTTCGATTTATGAACGGGTGACATCCATAACATAATAGGAACCCTTTTGTGCCATGGAGAACTCATTATTGTCATGGTTCTATCTTTTTTTATGTACGAATATTAGCATGCAAAGTTATATTTGATATTCTAGACAGCCTTTAGGGCTGACAACATTAGTGATATCGAATTATCAGTGAAATAATACTTGTTTTTGGTAATAGTGACAAATCTAAAGTATGAATCATTGAGAAATTGAATTTTTTGTTGTTTTCATATCTTTGTTTGTTGAATTCATATCTGTTAGTTTCAATATCACTAGTTTCCTATTTATTTAAACTTACGTTTCGCTTCTTCTTTTATACCGCGTACATCGAGGGACTGGAACAATTTGCCGGCGGCGGTGTTTCCGCCACACTACAATTTGAGTGTCTTCAAAGCTAGAGTGAATAGGCTCTTAATAAACTAGCTCGCTTTAGCATCAACGATTGCATCACTGCTTACCATGAGGCGGGATTGCGGTCAAACGCTAGTTTATAATTTATAAAAAAAAAAACAATAAAGCACAAAAGCGGATTTAATGCCTTAGGTCTCAACCAACCAACCAAGGTTGGACCAATATTATGAATATTTTGAAAAACATTTTGATTTTCCAATTTAAATGGGCATGTATTATGGATATTTTTACTATGGATATTTTGAAAAACAACAACACACGGGTTGGCGATTTCAGACTTATAAAGTCCAGGTTTCCTCAAGATTTTTTCAATCACCTTGACACCATTGGCTACTAAAAACTAAAAACTAAGCGACTACGCGCTAAGGGAGCGTCGCTGGAGAGAACAGCAAGGGAAGGCTGGATCGAATATTTGTTTACATTCGGTATGATGACCGCGGAGTTTCCTAGTACTAGCTCTGAGAAGAAACGTCCGAAACAAACTCAGAGGTCATGGTTGGGAAGTTATGTTTACTGGCTCATCTGCGGCGCGGGCTAGCCTTCATCGGACGAGGGTAACTTTAAATATGCAATACATTGTATTAAATATGATCGGCGGCTAGCTTCCTACTTACTAAAATCAGTGTGGACTGTGTTCCTAACTAATATGTATTAAAATGCTTTAACACATTTAGAGACAAATAGGGATGTACCTTCTAGAACACACGTCTAATAAATTTACAATTCTTTCTTTTATTATGGGAAATACACACATCAAAAGTGTCTAGGGATCAACATATATTTTTGCAATAACTTTTCTCCTGATTGATATTAATTAAAATTTTCTTTAAGGATTCATCAAATAAAGTGTTTTCGTTTGTCACAGTAACGATAAACCAAGTCACCTTTGCATTAATAAAGAAATTTGCCATTTTCCTAATAAAGGGATATTTGACATTTGAACCACTAACACAAAAGTTCGAAAAAAAGACTGAAATAACAGTTTTCTCTAAAATTTTATTGGGTAACTTAAACAATTAATAATCCGTGTTTCTACCGCGAACACTAACAACACAAGAACATCGGTTTGGCATACTCAAAATGAGTTCATCCAAATCACGCTGTGGAATGGCCGCCCAAGTTCGTTGCAACAACAAAAAAAGGTCTTCTTGCGACTGGATACCCTCCATATTCGGCAGAGCTCTTCTCTGTAGCATATCCCATGCATGCTCAATCGGGTTCAAGTCTGGCGACTGAGCAGGCCAGGGCAGGACATTGATGTTAGCTGCGGCGAGAGTCTGTCTTACAACTCTTGCGGTGTGCGGTCGTGCATTATCATGCATTAACTGAAATAAGGGACCGATTTGCACTTGTAGAGGAACGATGACGTCTGATACAATCGTCTCAGCATAAATTTGAGCGTTGAGGTTGCCTCTGAGCCAAATCAACTCAGTTCTTCCGCCGATCCAAATACCCGCCCATACCATGATGGTTCCACCACTATAAGGATGGACTTCCTGGCAGGATTTTAATCGCTGTTGGCGTCCAGGGGTTCTCCAGTGTCGTATACGTCTTGTATCCGGTCTCTTTGTAGAGATAACGGGTGATTTTTTAAGAGCTTGAGAACTTTTTTAAACAATAAAACGCATAAAATTTGCAAAATCTCATCGGTTCTTTATTTTAAACGTTAGATTGGTACATGACATTTACTTTTTGAAGATAATTTCATTTAAATGTTGACCGCGGCTGCGTCTTAGGTGGTCCATTCGGAAAGTCCAATTTTGGGCAACTTTTTCGAGCATTTCGGCCGGAATAGCCCGAATTTCTTCGGAAATGTTGTCTTCCAAAGCTGGAATAGTTACTGGCTTATTTCTGTAGACTTTAGACTTGACGTAGCCCCACAAAAAATAGTCTAAAGGCGTCAAATCGCATGATCTTGGTGGCCAACTTACCGGTCCATTTCTTGAGATGAATTGTTCTCCGAAGTTTTCCCTCAAAATGGCCATAGAATCGCGAGCTGTGTGGCATGTAGCGCCATCTTGTTGAAACCACATGTCAACCAAGTTCAGTTCTTCCATTTTTGGCAACAAAAAGTTTGTTAGCATCGAACGATAGCGATCGCCATTCACTGTAACGTTGCGTCCAACAGCATCTTTGAAAAAATACGGTCCAATGATTCCACCAGCGTACAAACCACACCAAACAGTGCATTTTTCGGGATGCATGGGCAGTTCTTGAACGGCTTCTGGTTGCTCTTCACTCCAAATGCGGCAATTTTGCTTATTTACGTAGCCATTCAACCAGAAATGAGCCTCATCGCTGAACAAAATTTGTCGATAAAAAAGCGGATTTTCTGCCAACTTTTCTAGGGCCCATTCACTGAAAATTCGACGTTGTGGCAGATCGTTCGGCTTCAGTTCTTGCAGGAGCTGTATTTTATACGGTTTTACACCAAGATCTTTGCGTAAAATCTTCCATGTGGTCGAATAACACAAACCCAATTGCTGCGAACGGCGACGAATAGACATTTCACGGTCTTCAGCAACACTCTCAGAAACAGACGCAATATTCTCTTCTGTACGCACTGTACGCATTCGTGTGGTTGGTTTAATGTCCAATAAAGTAAACTGAGTGCGAAACTTGGTCACAATCGCATTAATTGTTTGCTCACTTGGTCGATTATGTAGACCATAAATCGGGCGTAAAGCGCGAAACACATTTCGAACCGAACACTGATTTTGGTAATAAAATTCAATGATTTGCAAGCGTTGCTCGTTAGTAAGTCTATTCATGATGTAATGTCAAAGCATACTGAGCAAATAATAATGCATGAAAATCATAACCTCAAAAAATCTGAGCAAATACTAATGCATGAAAATCCTAACCTCAAAAAAATCACCCATTAGAAAGAGATATAGATAGAAAAAAATCTAATAGAGATAGATAGAAATCCGCATAAAAATGCTTGATCCCTAGACACTTTTGATGTGTGTATATCCAAGTTTTCATATTAATTTTTCAATGGTGTCCAAGATATACTTAAAAAATACATATAAATTTAGAAAAGTTACATTGGTACTTGCCTGACCTGGAATCGAACCCGCACACACATATTTGAGAGGCTGGTGTTTTAACCACTAGGCCACCACGACTTCCTTGGTTTTACCCGTTTCAAAAAACCTCAAAGAGGGTAATATCTTGTATTTCTCGCATCCGTATAGGCCATTTTTGTTTCCCGGTATTCCTCCACTAAATCCGGGTCAGAGACACATTGCTCTGTGAATGTGGACTGGATGAAGGTACATTGGAGCATATATTTTTCCAGTGCTCCAATAATAACCCAGCCCATGATCTGTATAGTCGTCTTCCTAAGTTACATATCCCTGCCCAACTAACTATTGATCTTTATTAATACATTCTTCCCCAAAGCTATTTGGAGCTTTGATGGATTTTATCCGTATTAATGACATCAAATTATGATTATTTTTGTGTGTTTATGTATGTTCTTATTTAATATAATTAACCGTAATATATTTAAGGCATTTTTATTATTATTATTCCTTTTGTTTGTTTCATTGTACCTTCTAACACTTGTCTACAAGTCTCACATTGAACACAGTGTTATCAAATTATTATTGAATTAGAATTGTATTTTATTTTATTATTTATTTCTTTGCCTTCGCACGTTTTCTCATATCACATTAGACATTGGCAGAATTGTCGACATCGGCACCATTGCCATAAACAAAAATAGAATAGAATAGAATAGAATAGATATTTCCTCACGTTTACCTTCATCATTTTAAAATCAAATGATTTTTCTATGAATAAACCTGTTTCTAACAGCTGTTACAACGATCCTTAACTTCGTCCAAACTGTCCTAATTTTTGTTGCAGTAAAAAAGTGCCGACATTTTATTTATACGTGCAATTAAAGCGCCATACCTCGTGCATTACCACGAAATCTAGTCGTTCTTTTGTCCACACCGGAGGCTATAAATTGCCAGCACTGTAGTGAAGTGGCCGGCTACTTAGCTTGCCACCTGCCCGTGTCACACAGTTCGTAGTGTGAACTTGGGAACGGGCGCCGTTTCGACATTAAAATTTAAATTAAATACTATTTCGCTTTTATATGTTGTTTTATGAAAGTGTTATTACTTTTAGTAGCTATGTCTGGCTTTGCCTGATGTAGAAAGAGCTGGCTATAGGAAATGCAGCGACTTTGAATTGGGACATTCTTTATCCGAAGGACCGACTAGGCTATCTGAAGGAATGATGAAGTAGGTAAAAGTACAAAATTTAGCTGAGAATCAGCAAATTTGAATGTCAAAAATACAAAAGACACTCATATAAACAAAAAATGAAGACGAGACAGTGCGTTGAAAACTCGTGTGACGTCACTGCACGCTACACTTTTTAGCGAGCAGTGACGTCACCAGCCACCACTCCTGATCTTTGATGCATTTTATATTTGTAAATTTTTATTGATTTGATAAAACAAAATATCCAATATTTTTCTATAAACTGTATGACGGACTAAATAGAATCAATTTTTTTACCCAGGAAACATCCCTATTTGGAAGAGATCTATTTCCTGTATTAAAATGAAATGCAGTTCATATAAATAATATTAGTCTTTTAAGAAACTGATACAAAAGTGGGGAATGTTTGTACCAACATTTAACGCGTAGTGAGACCAGAGTCAATAGGTTTCAAAATAAAATTAAGGGAAAAATCGTAAAAACACAGCACCGAAAATAAAGCAAGAAGTGGCATTTACGTTCACGTATCATGCAATCGATTTTCTAAATTAGTTGTTGAAAGAAAAAATATGTTATTTTTAAATCATTATAAACTAGTGCTTGACTGCAATCTCGCCTGATGGTAAGCAGTACTGCAATCGTTGATGGTAAAGCACGCTAGTTTAATAAGCCTATTCACTTAAAAAAACTAAGTGAATAGGAAGGAAGACGTCAGTTGAGCGAGGTGGTTCAATGTTAAACTCAACAGCAAGACCAACGATGCTGCGCCAGAGAGAGATTGATCTGCAGACCCTCCACAACCAAACTCCGGACACAATAACATTTGGTGCACCGTATCCGGCACACATCGCAACACAATTGTTCAGACCCGTCCTCCGTACAGCTTGACCACACATCATGCCGGAACACGACGAATCGCTTGGCGGCAAGACTTTGTCTGATGGGTGGTAACAGAGGACAGTTTCCTTCTTTTAAAGTTGTATGCACTAGCGTTCTCTCTTGCGTAGGTAAAATGTAGCGTAGGAATTAATTTATTTCGTCTCTTTAACCATACATTTTTTTCTTATTCATAAACGATGATTTCATAATTGATGATCATTAAGTGAGGTGCAAACTTCTAAAATGAATGTTAAGGAATCGCTAATCACTAGTTAACTTTTAGCAACTTTAAGCAACGTTTATGAATAAAGAGGTATGAGTAGAGGGATAGGGAGGGCAGAAAGGATATTTCTGATAAAGTCTACTAAGTTAAAGATGGTATGAAGATCAAGGTGTCTTTAAATGACAAACAAGAGTCGGAATTGTGTCGAGATAGCTAATTGATAGAAATCTAAATGAATATGCCAATAATAAATGAGTTGATGTTTTATTATATGCTAGAATACCTTCACATTAAAACAACATAACTGATATGCATGCAATTTGGCCCAATTGAAGACCATGTCCAGGATTATAAAAATATAATATTTTTTATCCCATAGAAACGACACTAATGCGGATGAAACATCGGAACGCCGCAGCGACACAGAGGTTTTGAAAAAGGAAAGAAGAGACCTTTACCCATCGCCTATCATCATCATCAACCTTTTATCGTCCCACTGCTGGGCACAGTTCTTCTTTCATACAGAGAAGGATTGAGAGTAATCACCACGCTTGCTCAATGCGGGTTGGCAATTTCAGACTTAAAGTCCAGGTTTCCTTAAGATCTTTTCCTTCACCTTTTAATCAGTCATAGATGATGATAATGATGATGATGATGATGTCCAAGATATACTCACACACTAACATCACCTATGCTACCATAAAAATGTTAATACTTAAGTGCTATATTTGCATAGCACACCTAGTAATTGTTCAGAATTCCTAAGGCACTTTGGGTACCTAGCCATTCATACGTCTTAATATTTAACCTCAATGCTATTAGGTATGGGAGCTAATTAATGCATGCAGTAGCAGCTCCTTTACTAGCGCAATCAGTTAGAACAGCCGGGCCAGAACTTTAATCAAAAATAAATTAATTCCTTCGAATGAACCGATGAAATGTCATATTTTATCTTTTATTTTCTAGACATTTTAATATCTTTACATTTTATCTTCTAGTGAATGCTTGACTTATTGCAAAACTGATTGTACTTGCCAAATCGTGTATTTGTCTTCTATTGTTGATTGTCAAATGTGTTGTGTACGAAACTTGGAAAAACCTATTAATTTTTTCATAAATAGCAAGCAAAAGCTGGGGTAGTCCAATGGTAATGGCCACTTTATGTCAACTAAATTATTTCCTTACCACTTCTCTAATGGATGAAGAAAAATATTGTGAGGAAACTGACATATCCTAGAACCGAAAAATTTTAAAATTTAAAGCTTTGCACCTGGGTGGTGGATTAAAGTCCACTCTCTATCACAGAGAGAAGGCCTATTTCCCAGCAGTGGGAACATTATTGGCTCTTTGTGTCTATTTATGTATCTTATGTGTTCCTCTCAATCAAAACACCTGACGGTTGCGGTTGACA
Source organism: Sesamia inferens (assembly GCA_037179545.1). NCBI lineage: Eukaryota > Metazoa > Arthropoda > Insecta > Lepidoptera > Noctuidae > Sesamia > Sesamia inferens. Next base: position 31,511,225 of record CM073925.1, read on the forward strand.
GGTTGGGAATTTCTAACGCATTAATGCCGCCTTTATGTCTAACTAGGTACAATATAAAAACGCATTGCTAGACCTAGGGTGGTCAATCGAATGGTACAGGTTTCATCAACATTATAAACGAAGGTCGACATCGACACAATATCTAGAAACTCGTTTCCGGGAAGTACCAGTAGGTACTTGCTGAACGTAGTCGAAATTATGCGCGATTATTATTGTTTTTCGTTGGGCGGGGGCTTACTTGAACCCGTACAGGTTGCTCTGCGGCGTGAGACAAGGAAGGCTAACTTCTCCTAAGCTCTTCAACCTGTATATTGATGCGCTAATACAGAGGCTCAGCAGCACGCATGTTGGTTGCCATATTGGAGGCGTGTCTCTTAACAATATCAGTTATGCTGATGACACGGTGCTGCTGAGCGCCTCCGTCTGTGGGGTGTCGAAGTTAATTGACATGTGCGAAAGATATGCTGAAGAACATGGTTTGTTGTATAACACGAAGAAGAGCGAATGCATGGTCTTTCAGTCAAGGAGGTGTCCAGACTACTTGCCCACAATTAAGCTCAACGGATGCCCACTTACGGAAGTTGATACGTTAAAATATCTTGGACATTTATTAACCTCTGACTTGAAAGACGATGCCGACATTGAAAGAGAACGTAGGGCGCTGTCTGTTCGTGCGAATATGATAGCACGCAGATTTGCTCGGTGTTCAAGCGGCGTCAAAATAGCCCTATTCAGGGCATTCTGCGCGTTCTTCTACACTGGCTGTTTGTGGGTAGACTTCACGCAGAAACAGTACAGTGCTCTACGGGTCCAGTACAACAACGCGTTCAGAGTGCTCTTGAGGCTGCCTCGCTTCTGTAGGGCCTCGGGGATGTTTGCGGAGGCGCGTGTGGATTGTTTCCACACAATCATGCGCAAGCGGTGCACATTCCTGGGGCATAGGGTGTGGGGCGGCCGCCACAGTATCCTGAGCGCTCTTGCTGAACGGCTCGACTGTCAGTACCTCAACCACTGTCGCATGATTCACGTGCAGAAAAATGTTAAGCTTTTATTTTATTATTAGAATTGGTTTTGACATGATATATTATTTTAATTCTATTTGATATAATTTATTATTGTTTTGATTAAAGCTCTAGAGACCTATTTGGCCTATAATAATATAATAATAATAAAACTTTATTGTTCAGAAAATCAATTAATAATAATAGTAACAATTATTACTAATTGTTACTAACATTAGTTATAAGTAATAAATTGTTACTAATAAAACTATGGACTCTGTGGTCTGAAATAAATAACTTATTATTATTAATTCTAAAGAGGTCGCGGGCGCACAGAGTAGAGAGCTGTACGCCCACCAAGTGAGCCCAGGAAATACCCCACCGTACCGCCACAGTGGTCCTCCTTAATGAGGCCCTCTTACAGTCTTAAGGCACATGTCTTATGGACGTAGTGGTAGGGAGTTCCAGAACATCTCTTAAGAGGAATCGAGACCATACATTGCGTGCAGGTTTTCATAACTAGGGAAAATTTAGTGAAGTAAAAAATGAATACAAAAATGAAATGATGGCGCCGTATACGTTGACCTATGTAAAAAGATGTTATAACTCAACATAAATAATAAAAATAAGTCTTCGTCCAGAGTTGAAGTGACCAACTATATTGTGTAGATACATGGACCGTTAATTTTCAGTCAGAACCGTCTAATTTTAGATATTACACGCCCAATAAACTTAGTCCCCATTCAGGCAACACAAACAGGTCGAAATACCAGATCATAATAGATCCAATATTACCCAAACTTATGTTACATCAGAATGCCTCAACATTATTGAAATAGTTAGAATATTAGCGCGTTACTGTTCAAAGTTGTTCAAATGTTCATGTAATACTTACGGTTTCCACTAAGAAAATTAACTTTGTATTCAGTACAATGACGAGAACCACTAAATTAATTTGACCAAAGTTAGAGAAATTCTGCAAAGGACCAATTTACCAAGGCTTGGTTCAGAATGTTTTCAAGACGTTTTTGGTTTAATTTAAAAGTACTTTGATGATTTACTGGTTTTCCAAGAGCCATGTCACTCCCCAGTAAACCACTTACCAAGTTTGAATATTTAAACCTTACTCCGTACAAATAGCTTTCGGGGTGAATTGCGACATTCTTAGAGTATGTTTTCTTGTTTCTATATTAATTTGAAAGACAAGGTTTGACTGTATTGGATTTTATTTTTGGGCCCTACATGGTGGAATACATGTGTAATTCTATAATTTAATAGAGATTTGCGTCCAATCAGTAAAAACATTTTACACTGTGTTTACACAGAGTGGCGCTGACGACATTAAATTAATTATACGACAATAAATTAAACATCGTGTACCTCAACACATTCTCAGTCTACCCATAAAAATGATATAAATATGTCCATTAGTTTAGTCACAGAAAATTATTTTTCATTTTTCATGTTTTCTACATGATGTACATGTTGATCAGGAAGCGTTTGGAGGTCAATGACCGCCGCATGCTGCGGTACTAAACTTTAATAATAATGGCGCGAAAAAAAACAAGTCGATACAGGATCGCACTGTCGCCGATCGGAGGTCAGTGAACCAATATTTTTAAAGGATGTTCTATTCTGTTTGCAATTTTATGCGATTTAGTTTGTTTGATTTTTTTTTATTTTTGATGCTAGGTTTTTTTCTATGGTTTAGAATTATTTCTATGAACCAGCATTATTCGTGTTTTCATTTATTGTCGTATTGTCAGCACCACTCTGTATATGTATATATAGTGGTATCGACGATTTCATTACAATTTGTAGGTCGTAGGTATGAACCCCTTTTTTTTGTTTTGTTTTAGATGGGAAATCATTAAATGACCTCTCCGGCGGAGCGGGCGTGTCAGACTTTTACTGACTAAAAACCACCTGTGTTTCTTCACTTACCTGTGCGCCAGGCTCATGGTTTTTTTTTTTTTACTAACATGCAACCCTGACCCAGGAGGCATCGGTCTTCGTGGACCCCATCTCGATGTGCTGACATCTCTTTGAGGCGCGCGTGAAACACAACTCGCCGTCGGCTCGGGCTTGGCCCGTACCGCGCGGTGAGCAGTGGGCAGCTCGCTGCCCGGTAAGGACCAGGCCCGCGCCCACGGCGGCCGGGAGTTCGATGTTGTCTCCTGACCAGGGCGTCTCCCGCGGTGGTTAGTGGCGTCAGGGTGCTGGGATTTTCTCTGGAAAAGGAGGATTTCTCTACATCACTCTCACCTCACTCATCACTACTGCTCCCAAAACGGTGTTTAAGTTGTATTTTTATGTTGTTGTTTGGTTTGTTGTCATCAGCCAGTGTCGCGTTGCGGGCGCATTACGGATGACAGTCGGATCGAATTGTCAAATAGTGTGTGCTGTTTAATGTCTATGGCATACTAAAGTCCAGGCTGTATGGCGTATCATGCCTTTGCCTTTTCCGTTCGGAAGTACGGAAAGAAGAGAACCAAAAAAAAAAAATGTCTATGGCATTGGGGTGATAAGTACTACCTTGTACATAGTACTTATTACTTCCATGGTCTATGGTCTATGACCCTGGCTTTGATGTCAACTTTGTTAATATTATAGTTTGGCAGTTTTTCATGTTAGAGTACGAGACTTTTAGCGATATTATTATTATTTTCTTTTTCATGTATTTCGTTTGTTATTATTATTTTATGGTATTTAGTTGTAAAGTGCGTTTTGTTTGTGCGGAATAAAAAATATTTCTTTCTTTATTTCTTTCTTACTATTGTGAGGAAATCGGCATGTCCTAAAGCTAAACAACTTCAAAGATATGTGCCTTGCTAACCCGCACTGGGTCCACGTGTTAGAATATGGCCCACTGCCTCTCACCGAAGGAGGCCCGTGTCCCAGGGCTGGGAACATTTATAGGCTGATTATGTTATGTTATCTATTTGGATAAGAAGATTTTATTTTGGCGCTTCAATATTGTGAGGAAAAGGAACAGAAAGGTTGTTAACTGCAGGGCAACGACCTTCCCCTTCCTAGGTGGGACAATAAAGGCCAGTCAGATTCAATTAGAGTCAACATTACAAATTCTATGAAAGCAACGTATCCCTGAGGGGCCTCCGTCTCAAAAATTAGGTATATTATTTTTTCGTTAGTTGCGGGACTTGTGGCTCGCCAAAAAAAAATTGGCTGTCTGTAGAATTCCGTCTACTGCCGATATTTGAACGTGATAACGTCCAAACAAAAAAAAAAAACGTAAAAAAACATAAAAAAATTACAAAAAAAAAATAAAACATAAAAAAAATTAAAAAGGATAAATAAAAAACGTCCGTTGCCGTCAGGAATCGATCCGCGGCACCTCTTGAGTGAGTCGATATTAATCCGAGCGTTTCACCACTCGGCTATCAATGCTTTAATCATGTATGCGAAAAACTGCTACTAATTGTTTACAACCGTGCTTTTAGGTAAATAATATTGCACTCTAAAGCTACAAGGCTAAGGTTAGTTTTAGTAGGCGTGGACTCCGTGTAGCGTCAGATTCGGCCGTTACGCAGTTTTCGCGAATGACTCCCAGCATACCGATTTAATAGACGTTATCACGTCAAAAAAAAACAAAACTGGAAAAAATCGAATCGGGTTTATTTCAATTTCGTTTTTTATTAGGTTAGGTGCACATTGATTCGCTAACGGTGGCAGGCTGGTGGACATAGTACAGTGACAAATATGTCAACGTCTCCCACCTCATAACTTAACTAGTGATACCTACAAACTAAATACTTATATACCTACATTACAACCCTTAAGAGGGAACTCTAGTGGTGCTTTCTCTAAATAAACGTATTCCGGTGTTTTCTTCGTGGATAATGCTTTTAGAGCAATTATTTTTGATGTGAAACATCTATTTGATGTGAAACATCTATTGGATCACTTGTAAACCGAAGCGTTGGCGTGGCGACGCTTGCCGTGGCGACGGGTCGCCACGCTATTTTTTTTTTCTTTTTTTATATTTAATTAATTTTATTCATATTAATCATGTTAGTAATTACATAAATTATATTAAGATTAATAATTATGTAAAATATATTAATATTATCTTCAACTAATTATTTTTTTATTATTTATAAAGGAATTAATATGGAAAAATTTATTAATAAAATTTATATTTGCAAATCTTTAGTCATATATTGCAATAATTAACTAAGATTTGGTAATTTTTTATTATTTTTTTGTTTCTTTTTATTTATATAGTTTTTTTTAAATACTTTTTTTTTAAATTCGTAATACTTCATTTTTTTTTAGGCTATATTTAATTCCTGTAATAATATCTTTTATGCATAATCCTTGTACAAACACGATGTTTCACATCTGCCAGGCGTACCATGACGGCTCACATTGTTTTGTTTACAACTTTACACCGTGATAATACGTACCCACACCATTTGATTTTTTCCGAAACTTAATTAATAAAAGAAATACTTCACAATCGTGAAAAATAACCCATTTTTACCGTGATGTTCAGATGTCTCTTAGACAAACGTGATAAGTTTTTACAATAAAGAAAATAATAAAAGCATAGGTATACTTTTCCTCTAAATTGTGATATAAAAATAATTGAGATCATTCGTGTTTTGAAAAACAAGACAGCGGAATACGAAAACGAAACGTCTTTTGGTCAACGTTTTTGTAGGTAAAATCAGCCGGAGCTGTAACTGCCCTTTTCGCAGTTTACCGGGAAAGGTTGGAAGCAGCGCGACGGCAATAGTTTCTTCAAATACCTATTTTACAAATTCCTCGGTACTAGAGTCCTCTCTTAATTTATCTTTATTTATCGCCAAAACGCAGGCGTGTCTTTTCACCGCCAAAAGGAGCCCGTTCACCTTGGCTCCTATTTTTCGGAATGTATCCTTGGAGTGTACCGACCGCCTTCAGCTTTTGGGTGTTGAGATTTCCTCGAACCTAAACTTTGGGCGGTTCATTGAGTCCAAGGCCAAGGTGGCTGCCAGAAAACTTGGTGTAATCGCAAAGGTCCGGCAGTACTTCACACCAGGGCAGCTTCTAATGTTGTACAAAGCACAGGTCCGTTCGTGTGTGGAGTACTGCAGCCACATTTGGGCTGGTGCTGCTAAGTGTCACCTGGCCACTTTGGATTCAGTGGAGAGGCGTGCGAAGAGGCTGATTGGTGACCCTGATTTAACTCGAGTTGGTCTCCAAAGCCTAGAGCACAGGCGTAGAGTAGCCAGCCTTTCGGTGTTCTATAGGATACGTTCTGGGGAGTGTGCGAGGGAATTGCACGATTTAATTCCCCCATCTCCGTTCCACCATCGGACGACCCGTCGTACGGCGAGTTTCCACCCTTATGTTGTTAACACCTCTACGATCCGGACGAAGCGTTTCGCGTCGTCCTTTATACCGCGTACATCGAGGGACTGGAACAATCTGCCGGCGGCGGTGTTTCCGTCGGACTACAATTTGAGTGTCTTCAAGGCTAGAGTGAATAGGCTCTTAATAAACTAGTGCGCTTTACCATCAACGATTGCGTCACTGCTTACCATCAGGCGGGATTGCGGTCAAGCGCTGGTTTATATTTAATAAAAAAAAAAAAAAAAAAAACTGTGTATTAAGTACGTCGCTTACACTGCCCGTTTTAATTTGGTATATATGTACCTACCAGCTTTACACACGAAGAACCCGTGCCTAAACAAAACACATATAAAAATGTCTCAAAATATTTATTTATAGCTTTTCATTTCAAGCTAATATAATGTGACATTGTCATATTTCACATAAGGAAGTTTTATATTAATTATAATATTTCTATGATTACAAGCAAACAAAAAAGGGTAATTGAAAATTTATTATATGCCAGTTTATTTAATATCAAATATTGTGTCATATACACACATCAACAATGCCTAGGGATATTTCATTTTTATCATATTTTACAAAATTCTGTAAATATTTTGTTAAAACAATTATACCTATATGAAATTAAATGAAGAGTGAACAAAGTCAGACGTATGTGAAGGACAGAGTAAGAGGAGATTGTTAGAAAAACGTTGATAAATCTTTCACTGTTCAGGCCCCTCGTTTGTGGAATTCAAGAGACTTGTGAGGGAACACTACTTGTCGTTATGATCTTGTTAAATAAACACTTCATGGCTATTTATACTATTAAAGTATCTATCTATTTATGTATGTATTTGTGTATCTATTTTAGTATATTGTAATAATGATATTTGGCACCGACGACAGTCCCATATGTGGTTCAGGAGAATCTGTCCATTATTTGGTTGCCTTGAAGAAATCGCATTAGCGATAAGGCCGCCCATTGTATGTTTTGAGTTCAATGTATTTCGTTCGATATTTAATATTGGTGTACAATAAAGAATAGATAAACGCAGGCTCTTAGTGTGTGCAGAACATACCTAAATATTGGAAGTGAGTCACAAGACAAGAAGGAGGAGTGGGTGATATAAGAAGGGAGAAAAGCGTGGTCAAGGCTCGTTAATTTCTTCTCTGGCAAATGGGCATCCATTTCAGCTCAGACCTGTAGCTCGACACGTGGTCATATTCCTCTCTGGTCTCTTTCCTTCCCTACAGTAAATAAGTTTTATTATAAACTAGTGCTTGATTGCAATTCCGCCTGATGGTAAGCAGTGATGCAATTGTTGATGGTAAAGCGCACTATTTTATTGAGCCTACTCACTTAAGAAACTTGTGAATAGGAAGGAACACGGCAGTTGAGCGAGGTGAAGCAATGTTAAACCTAACAACACGACCAACGATGCTGCGCCAGAGAGAGATTGATCTGGAGCCCCTCCACGAACAAACTCCCAACACAACAACATTTGGTGCATCGTACCCGGCACACATCGCAACACAACTGTTCAGACACGTCCTTCGTACGGAGTATAAAACAAATACATTACTTTTATCGCTGAGACTTTGAGCGTCGCCGCAAGGTAACTAGAGCCACTCTATACAGTAGCTTTGCTTTTCACGCAGAGGAAATGCTAGAAAACACTATTACAGGATCCAATATCTTCTAAAGTTATTCCTTTCAATTGTAATATCCGCGTTCCGGTCACATTCCATCATAATAAGTAAAGCGTCTCCCACTGTTCCACACTCCATGTAAAGTTTTAAAGTCCCAAACGAATTCCCTCGTCCTTTTTATGAGGACTCATAAATAGTTTAGAGTTATAGTATAAAAAAACCTTGTTTACTCATAGTTTTTATGTTTCAGCTCAATATTCATTAAGTCATTGAAGTTGGAAACGGGTGGGTGCTTGGCGCACTTCAACAAATGAAGCATGGTCTGTTTAGACACATCGCACTTGTATCGGATGAATTAGTTATCCCCGAGCATGACGCCTCTCCCTGGCAACCATGGTGCGAGCCATGATTGAAAGCGAGAGTGCATGGGAGGCTGCCGCCTCCTTCTGTGAGACCGTCCTCTTGCAGAAGGAGGCTGCGGAGAGGGAGCGGGAAGAGGATGCTCTTGCCGCTCCCCTCCAGCGTAAACGGGTGGGGCGAAGAAGGCGGGGGATGAACCCCCGTCTCCTTTAGCCCCGGAGTGTGACCAACGTGTGTGGGTAGCCCCGCACGCGCATTGCACTGGTCACCACGTCTGGGGATCACTCCGGTACCCGGGTAATCCCCCTTTGGCGCGGAAACCGGCCTTAACAAGGCCGGTAAGCCCTGAGAGTGGCACGGTGATTGGGCCTTCGGGTCGATCCCGTGGCACTCTCAACGCAGGGCCCAAGGTAACCGAGTGGTTTTAGTGGGTATTCCCGGCTTTGACCGGGCGAGTCCCACACACGCCCGTCGCCTAGCTAGCGGCGGGTATGGTGCGTAAAGGCATTAAAAAAAAAGAGTACCACTCGTAAAAAAAAAAAGTTATCCCCGAGCATAAAACACCATAATTTAGTTTAATTTATTTGATTGATAAATATAATTTAATTATACATAATTTAAAAATCTAACAATAATAAATTAATGAGTTGGGCAAATATATACAAAAGGAGGTGTAATAATCAAGGCATTACAAAATCATCCGCATCGCTGTCAACAGTAAACAAACTAAAGGCTAGCAGCATTGCCACGTTGTATGGCAACTCTTTTTCTTTGGCCAAAAATAGGTCACGATGTGTTTATAAGGCACTACTGAATTAATCTGTAATTTCCTTACTGCTGAGTAAAGCCACATCTCATACTGAATTAATTTAAATAGTAGATTAGTAGCCAAGGGCTGCAAGGCATCAATTGCAGCCCGAGATATATAGGCGCGCGAGAGCAGCGACTCGGTTTTACATCGCGATTGTGAGATAAGTAGAAGAAAACCGAAATTACAAAAATAAAACATTTCTATTTCCGCCTCTTATTTATTTATTTATTTACCTTTTTTGGTGATTTTGCTGAATGCATGATGTTTATTACCAGTATGATGGTTAGATGTACGCGAACTTTTTGAAAGAGTGAAGAGTTTCTTTTTTAAATTACTTACATTATTATCCTAGAGCGCTAATTGGTCATCTCTAAGCCCCATTTGGGGGTAATAAGGACCTACTTACCGAATATGAGAGATGTAAAAGAACATTATTGTAAGTTTCAACTTTTTTAGTCCTTTATTAAGTAATGTTCGTCTTTGAGAAGTTATACTTGTTCAGTTCTGGCTGTGTCAAGGGACAAGGTATATTAACTTAAGCTCCTATACGTTAGAATTTAACACCTTCTGAAACACTGCCTTTTGGCACACCTAGCATGTAGTTGTTAATCACCGAATTGGGCCCAAGAGGTTCAAGTTTACTTATCAGGGCCCAGCTAAGGATGTAATCTCTAGACTAAGAACCCATCTAATGGATTACAGCCAGTTTTAACTGAACCCCCTCATCTCCCGCCCTTACGATATTTGTCTTATATAGAATCACACGTGTGTTGTCAGAAGGGGTTCTATTAAAATTGGTAGGTTCGTTAACAAACTTAATAATTCAATTTAAATTAATGTTAGCACAGTTATTGCTGTAACTATCGGCATAACCTGTCGTATGTAATGGACACATAAATAATTTCACACAACCGCGCATTATTCTGCAAAACAATAGCTTCGCTACATTTAGAGAATTTTCCCTTTTCGTGTGAGAGATAATTCCGTGTGAACATGTTGCGACTTTTTATTTGTGATGTTCATTTTGTCAGTTTACTGCAGTACAATAAGCGCGAATATTTCACTTATCCGAGTTTGCATTTGCTTTTTTGTTACTTGGCATGAATTGTTTGAGTAAATAAAATGAGTGCATTGCTATTTTATTTACGAGATTTTCTTCTTTGTTTGAGTTTAGTATAAAGTTCTGTAACAAAAGTACTAAAAACATAAATGTATAATGTATCAATGAGATACAATAAAACTTTGTTTTTATACTCAAATGGAGATTTACAACTAATCATAATTGATTCTTCAGAAGCAAACGCTTTCGTTAATTCTGATTTATTTCTTTGGAATTGTAATGAGTGTGGTTTATGAAATGACTTTTTACTAACTAAATGCTTGGGATTGATATGCTCGCTCTGCTTAGCAATGTCAGTAAGCAAAATGCGTAATTATGCTACAATTATGACATTTTAATCACTGTTTTTGTTAAATCACGTACATTTTTGGTAACATTTCACGTAAATTTTTGGTAACATCTTCATTTTTAATGTCTGGACTTGAAAAAAGACACTGATCTGAAAATGGAGGCTCCATCTCGTTAAAAAAATATGACGTGTAAAAGTTATCAGTGATCTTCACTTGCAACATTAAGGATTTCATTTCATTTCCTTTCCCTCCTCCCGGTCAGCTAGCACATTCCGCAGATTCAGACACCTACTGACTACGGACTAGCCTACATCTTTTAAAAGGTTACAGTTTCCTATAAATATATCTTTCGCCCTTAAAATAAATAAATCTCAGGGACAAACTTTTTAGATAGTTGGCATCAAGCTAAGGAAAAAGTGCTTTTCTCATGGGCAATTGCATGTTACTCTTTCCCGAGTAGGATCGCCTGACAATCAATATGTTTTATTGGCGCCGACAAATACTACCGCCAATTTAGTTTATGGCAAAGTTTTAAAGTAAATCATTAGTTTTATTTTTTTATTATTAACATATGTACTTATAAGTTAAATTATCTTTCATCATCATCATCATTATCAACCTTTTATCTTCCCACTGCTGGGCACAGGCCTCCTCTCATACAGAGAAGGATTGAGCGTAATCACCACGCTTGCTCAATACGGGTTGGCGATTTCAGACTTAAAGTCCAGGTTTTCTCAAGATGTTTTCCTTCACCCTCAGTAATTAGTGTCCAAGATATACTTAGAAAGTACATATAACTTAGAAAAGTTACATTGGTACTTGCCTGCCCTGGAATCGAACCCGCGCACTCATACTTGAGAGGCTGGTATTTTAACCACTATGCCACCACGACGAAATTATTTTTATTTATCCCAAAATGTTCAAAAAAAAACGTGTACACGTGCAAAGACTGGACGGACCCATCATGGACGTACTGTTTGTTAGTGTAATAATGGAGCTAGTAAGTAATTATTCTACTAACAATAGTCTATGTTAGCTTGAAACAAGTACTAGTTAAGAACTCTTTGAGACAGGACTCGTCCGAATAATTACTAACAGTTTTCCTAATTTTGCCATTTGTAAAACAATGCCGATCCAGTACGGTTGCGGGTCATTACAGGCATCTGAGAGATTTAAGTTTAATTCCCACATATGCACGTATGGAACAAAACTAACTGGTGAGTGAAGTGTCCAGAAAATAGCTTTAAAGGAGATAGTGATGCAGAGATGAATCGAGATACAACATTAAAAGGGATTTTAAAATTGAAATTATATTGTTTTTAGCCATAAACTATTTATTTTAATTATTTATGTAAACACAAAAAAATACACAAGGATAAGACAAAATTATATCTGAGTACAAAGGTGCCGTTGATGATAAAGCGCGCTAGTTTATTCAGGGCATATTCACTCTAGCCTTGAAGAAATTTAAATTGTTGTCAGAAGAAAACGACGCCGCTGGTAAATTGTTCCAGTCCCTCTCATCATCATCATCATCTCAGCGTATACATCCGGTTGCATCTGCGGCTTTCGGGTTGGAGCCAGGGTACGCAATCCAGTCCCTGTATGTGGTATAAAAAAGAAGGCGAAACGCTTCGTGCGGATGGTAGTAGTATCAACAACGTAAGGATGGATAGGTATTCGCCGTACGACGATTCGTCCGATGATGGAACGGGGATAGGGGAATTATGTCATGCAATTCCCTCGCACACTCTGCAAAATGCATTCTATAGAACACCGACAAGCTGGCTACTCTTCGCCTATGCTTCAGGCTTTGGAGACTATTTTGAACTAAATCTGAGACGCCAGTTACCCTCTTCGCACACCTCTCCATCGAATACAAAGTTGCCAGATGGCATTTTGTAGCAGCAGCCCAAATGTGACTACAGTACTCCACACACGAAGGGATCTGTGCTTTGTATAACATTAGAAGTACCGGCGGACCTTTGCGATAACGCCAAGTTTTCTAGCAGCCATCTTAGCTGTGGGAGTAATCAACAGCCCAAAGTTTAAGTTCCAGGAAATCTCAACCCCGAAACGCTGTAGGCACTCCTTTGTCGGTGCACTCCAAGGATACATTTCAAAAAGTAGGCGCCAAGGTGAACCGCATTCTTTTGAATGCTACAAGTTTGGCTTTGACTCTCAGAACCTCCTTATTACTAATGTGAACTTCCAGCGTTGAATTGGCACCGAGATAATATTAAACGTCGTAATCATATTTTGTTTGACTATTAGGCCACACCAGCGCCATCTTGTGGTGGTCATCAGTCTGAGTTTGTGGTGGTGGAGATGAGCTACATACCTAAAACAGCGGTATAAGTAGGTCGGTTAGGATGATCGAAACATTGAACTTCGAACTAACTAAATACGCGAAACTATCTGGCGTCCCGTATCGTTGTGTTGTGTAACGACAGTGTGTGATTATTTGGTGTGTCTCACTTTGTCGTAAACCATGCTAATATTGTGTTATAACCAAAACACATAATGCATCCACCGTCGTTGAAATGTTGCTAATGATAACGGAAGACAAACATAATATTCTCCTACATATATAACAGTCTTACCCTTTGGGCAAAGCAGACGTAAAGTCATTTATGAACACTAACTTTATCCAACAAATTTTACAAGGTTGTCAATACCCCACAATGATTATAAGTAAATACTAGAAACTATTGCTGCAAACTGGAATTAGCAACTCTATATTGATGTTTAGAAAACAAGTAGAAGGGCATACAAACAGAATAACCATGTCAATATAAGGCCTACTGTAGTTTGATTTGTTGTTAGATCAAACTATTAGATAAAGGGAACTGACATAGCTGTAAAGATAGAATTAAAGGGAAATGTTGTCAAAGTCACGGTATTGTTTAAGACAATAACCTTGACTTGAGTCTTAATACCTAACTACTATTGTCCTGGAACATATACTTATAGAACGTATAAAGAAATTCTGTAATAAGAAGGAACCCTGAAACCTGAGATGTATATACCCACAAATTACGGGTTCAGAGTTCCAACTGAAAAGAAAAAAATCTAAAATTTTACTTCTTTTCGGAATGTATCATTGGAGTGCACCTTTCAGCATTTGGGAGTTGAGATTTTCTCAAATATAAACTTTGGGCGGTTCATGGAATTCAAGTTAAATGGCTGCCAGAAAACGTGGCATTATTGCAAAGGTCTGGCGGTACTTCACACCAGGACAGCTTCTAATGTTATAGAAAGCACTGGTGCGTTCGTGTGTGGAGTACTGCTGCCACATCTGGGCTGGTGCAATAAAATGCCACCTGACAACTTTTTATTCGGTGGAGAGGCGTGCGAAGAGTCTAATGGGCAACTCAGATTTAGTTCGAAGCGGTCTTCAAAGCCTGGAGCACCAGCAAAGAGTAGCCACCCTGTCGGAGTTCTATAGGATACATTATGTGCGAGGGAATTGCATGACTTAATTCCTCCATCTCCGTTCCGTCATCGGACGACCCGTCGTACGGCGAGTATCCATCCTTACGTTGTTGATACTATTGCGATCCGGACAATGTATTTGGCCTTGACTTTATACCGCGTACATCGAGGAACTGGAAAAATATTTTCTAGCGGCGGTGTTTCTGTCTGTTACAATTTAAGTGTCTTCAAGGCTAGAGGGAATACGTTCTTAATAAACTAGTGCGCCTAGCATCAAATATTGCATCACTGCTTACTTTCAGGCGGGAATGTGATCAAGCATTAATTTATAATTATGAAAAAAAAAAGGTGTAGTTTTTAATATTTTGGAATTTCTATATGAACAGTAAGCAGCAAGCATATATTTTACATACACTATCGCCACGATGTAGAAAGGGAAGCGGGTATTACTTCCTCTCCTCAGCCATGCCGGCTGCGTTCTACTCTATGTACCTCAACTTTGCGAATTTTAGATCAAGTCACGTGTTCTGACGAGAGTTTAATATCTTTTACCCATCCCAAAAAAACGGGCACAATGGCGCAAAAAAAATGAAAACAATAATGTGAAAATGGTGCAATAATCATTGCTAAGGCTTTATATCAATAGATGGGTACATTTATTACATTGCCATAAATTATCTTATTATGTTTAATTCTATCTCTTGGTTAGCGGTCGAACATAGAATAATAACAAAAATTTTAGGTAATAAAAATAGCAGATTACAACCATAATATAAACAAACACACCAACAGAGTCACAATAAGCAATGATTAAGGTATAATATCAAATTACTTTACTTACTTCATTACGAGAATCGAACTTCAATTTGACATTTGAGGGGCAATTTTAGAAACTTTCGAGTTTGATCTCAGTCTCTCGAGAATTGCCCTTATATTCGCTCTATTTCACATAACGACAGCACTGGAACTAATCAACTGAATATCTTCTAAGTAACTGACTTAATAACGTCGTTACATTTTTATTTTCCACCAAAAACTTTTACGGCAAATATCTAGCACTACATGAAACCAATCACAGATCATCATATCTTATGACTATATGTATATATATAATATAAAGGGTGTATCTGACATCGACGCACAAACGAGTACCATGGATCCAGTAATGATTCTGAACTCCCCAGTTGTGGAATTTTTCGTCGGATTTGTCATGATTTAAAAAATATTTATGTAGTTTTTTTCACTTTAAACCGTTCATAATTGCTATACTTTTATAACCCAATAAGATTTTAAAGTAAAAATAATTAATTCGCTAATTACACAAAAAAGCGCAATGAAAACAAAACTCCAAAGACTATCTTATGAGCTGATTTAATAGAGTTCACATCGGCGATCAACGTCATACCTACAAATCCGCTCGGCGGCACGCTTGCAACGTTCAAAGGCAGAGCGTTACGATGTCAGATACACCCTGTATTAAGTTATATTATATTAAGTTATATAATATTATTATAACCTAGGTTACAAGGCCCCCAACGTGGTGGACCGATGACCTGGTGAAAGTCGCGGGAAGCCGATGGATGCGGGCAGCACAAGACAAGCCTTGGGGGAGGAATTTGTGCAGCAGTGGATCTCTTTAGGCTGAAGAAGAAGATGAAGGGTTCAACGATTGCGTCACTGCTTACCATCAGGGGGGATTGCGGTCTAGCGCTGGTTTATATTTTAATAAAAAAAAAAAAATAAATTAAAGTTGTCTAAAGAAACCATTTTGATATAATATAAGCCAAGCATCATCATCATTTAACAGAATTTATTAATATATTATTGAAATAACAATAAAAAACTCTTACATCCAAATTACAAAACTACAAATTTAATCAAATATTTCTTAGAGAATCATTTGTAGTAATAAAATTAAAGTAATTTATTCAAAACAAGATTGTTGTTTTTTGTAAACACAATATCAAGTCAAATTAGTATTCCACGTTGGAGATATTCTTCGTAAAGTAGATGTCACTATCCAACAAATAATATTTTAATTATATCAAAATGAAATTTCTAACACGCTCATTATTTTATATTATTTATTTGAGACAAAAACGTAACCCACAGTATTGATAACGGACAATGTTAATAGTGTGGCTGCCACGAGTTTTCATTATGAGACTCGATAATATGCATCGACCGGGTTTTATTGAGAGTTCTTACAACCTTAAAGCGGGCCCATCTAGGAATCAAATGTGGTCGATATCGATGATCCAGTCTTTGAAATGAAAACTCGGTAACTACCACACAGAGACAAAATAAGAAATAGTGCAACTATCACTAAGCATTTGTATGAAGTCTTCTCTGTGCCGGATTACCTACTCCGAAATACCTACTAATTATAGGTAAGGACTTTCTAATCTAAGAAGGTCCTTACCTATAGTTAGTGAAAAGGTAAATAATATACGCGAAATGTTCCTGGGGGTGATCGCGCTAAATAAAACGGTAAAAGTTCAACTCTGGTTCGTTCTAATCCAGTTGAAGTTATGGTTTAGTTACGATCACATTTCGGATCGCGCTAAAAGTTTAACTTCGATTAAAGTTGAACCATTTCCGAACCATAACCAAATATGAACCTGTAGAGACGTACCGTAAAACTTTAGTAACTAACTGTAACCGACACACAATCGATCATCGATTCTAAGATTCTGGCAACATTTTTTAGTGCTTTTCAGCGCGAAATCTAAACTTTGACAGCGAAAGTACTTAACTTTTCTTGAAAACTTAGTGATTTTCAGTTTTTTCTTGGTTTTTAAATTTAATAATATAAATACATCTGTGTCTATATCTGGACTGGAAATATATATTTATAATATCATCCTTGAGCCTTAATGCTTTGGATATTAAGTTGACAATCTAATAAAGAAAAGAGAATAAAGAAAAAGCTTGATGTGCTCTTCGTCGTAGGTACCTAAATACTTTAAACATATAATTTCCTTTCCAGAGGTTCAAAAATGGAAGAGCGACGAAGGGTACTACCACAAAGATCTTGCTCTTGGACGAGTGAGATCGAAGGAGGCTGGGGGAATGGGGTCACGTTTATGGGCAGAGTGTGCCGATATTGTAAACGTTGAGGGCCCTAGTAGAACAGCAAAGGAGTGGTCAAAGGTTTGTTTGAATATCTCTTATTGACACCTAAGTGCCCATGATTATAAAGGGTGTATCTGGCATCGACGCACAAATGAGTACCATGGATCCAGTACATGATTCTAAACCCCCCAGTGGTGGAATTTTTGTCGGCTTCTTCATGACTTAAAAAAAAAATATGTAGTTTTTTTCAATTTAGACCGTTCATAATTACTATACCTACTTTTATAACCCAATAAGATTTTAAAGTAAAAATTAATTAATTCGCTAATTAAACAAAAAAGCGTAATGAAAACAACATTCGAAAAACTATCTTATCAGCTGATTTAATAGAGTTCACATCAGGGATCAACGTCATACCTGCAAACCCGCACGGCGGCACGCTTGCAACGTTCGAAGGCTGAGCCGACACTTTTTTTTAAACATTGTTATTTCTGTAACCGTTCATTAATGACATAAATGACTATCATAATTTTATTAGTGGCATGCGGTCTGGCCTTTTCGCGAAGTTTGCGTTACGATGACAGATACACTCTGTATTTAGAAATAGGTTGATATAATATTTCCATTAATAAATACTGTTATAGGTTTGGAATGATTTCAAATGTGAAGTCAGGGCGAAGTTAGTGACGATTAATGCAAGCCGAAGAGCTACAGGTGGTGGACCCAGTACAACAATAACATTGACTGCGTTGGAGGAGAGAGTGGCCAACATTCTAGGTAGGGATGTTGGTCCACTGCCTAATGTTACCCAAGGCCATTTTGGTACAAATGATTTAAGTAAAATGAACAAATTTTTTATACCGTTATTTCTTCTATTGTAATTACTTCGTGTTTGCAGAATAATATTGTAATTGAAGAAATCTTAGAGGAAATGCCCGAACAAGAAAGTGCACAATCTCCAATTGGGTTAGTTCCAATGATTTAATATTTTTTGGTTGCCTATTTTTCATCATCATCATTATCAACCTTTTTATCGTCCCACTGCTGGGCACAGGTCTCCTCTCATACAGAGAAGGATTGAGCGTAATCACCACGCTTGCTCAATGCGGGTTGGCGATTTCATACTTAAAGTCCAGGTTTCCTCAAGATGTTTTCTTTCACCTCCAGTCATTGGTGTCCAAGATTTATACTTAGAAAGTACATATAACTTTATAAAAGTTACATTGGTACTTGCCTGACCTGGAATCGAACCCGCGCACTCATACTTGAGAGGCTGGTGTTTCAACCACTAGGCCACCACGACTACTATTTTTATTAATAATAAGTAAATACTTAACTTTGTCCAACAATGAAGTTGATAAAATACTATAGGTTTTCTTTTTATTCTATGCTTATGATAATCATTAAACTTTTTTTTTATTTAAACAGAACTGTAGCTTATATATGCTTTCCACTTACACCACCTGTGTCATCTCCTATACCTTCAGAATCTGGTCAAAGTCCTACAGTATCTCTAGGTGAGTCTTATCATGAATCCATACTAATATTATAAATACGAAAGTAACTCTGTCAGTCTGTCTATCTGTTACGATTTCCCACTTAAACCTTTCAACCAATTTTGATGAAATTTGGCACAGACAATTTTTAGACCCTGAGAAAGAACATACTTACATTTTTCGATTCCTTCAGGCTTATTGCTCAAAGCATAGACCGTTTCACGGATAAGGTAAAATTTTAATTTTATATTTAACAGCCTTATATAATCTTAGTCATATTTCATTATCTTTTGCTTTTATTTCAGTTTTGTCAAAAATAAGCATGAAGTTTAATGTTTAATTATTTTTTTTATTCATTCACAAATTACTAAATAAGGACTAGGAGCTCCTTGCTATTCTCCTCATCGCTGTCACTGTGGTGCAGATGTCAACAGCCTCGGACACCACGGCCTGGCTTGCAGCCGAAGTGCGGCTCGCTTAGCTCGGCACCCGAACATTAACGACATCATTCTACGAGCTCTTGTCACTGTCGGAGTTCCAGCTGTATTAGAACCAATGGCTTGGTGCGCAATTATGGCAAGAGACCGGACTGCATATTCTTATTTCCTTGGAAGATGGGTAGGCCTTTAATTAACATTTAAAAGTAAACCTAAAGTGCAATCTCAACATATCTTGAACATCATAAATATCTATTTGAAGGTGTGCCTCTCTTAAATAGCTTGCACCGTTAAGATATTACTTATTACAACACTATCTAAAAAACTACAAAACGAAACAAACTACAAGACAAAACTATCTTCGCATTGTGTAGATTCAATTTCTTAGTATTGTATAATTGCATGGCACACGTGTGAGCACAATGTACTTGCTGTAAGCATTTATTTGTTGGGTTAGTCTTTTTTGTTGTTGTGTTTTTTTTTGTGTGTTTTCCATAATGGACGCTCTTAGCGTACAATATATTTCTGCATCGTTCTCACACAATTGATTTCAAGATGAATGATGTAATCAAATATTTGTATGAACAGCTTGATAATTTAAAAGAGTGTCCATGGAGTTTCCTGCCCGTTCTTCTCCATAGGTACCTACTCTTTGAAATGGGCGACTAGCTTCACCTTACTGACTGACCGACCTTCTGACAATTCAAAAGTGCCTGTAACTGGTTTATTTGAAATAAATAATTTGATTTGATTTGATTACTATTAAAACATTAAGAGAGTGGTAGCCTTTCCTATTAAAAAAACTCTCCTCGTTTTCTACAGGACGTACAATTGCTACCTGTGTCCCATCGCAGTGGATAAGCTATTGACTGCTCCGCTGCGTATTGCGGGTCCGATTCCCGCACGCAACAAATATTTGTATGATCTACAAGTAGTTGTTCCGGGTCTGGATGTTTGTGTATGTGAATTTATGTGTTTGTAAACGCACCCACGACACAGGAGAAATTCTTAGTGTGGGGCAATGTTTTAAAAAAAAATGCAACAATGGCATTTTAAATTTTCTGAAACAACTAAAAAAGAAATATATTTTTCTTGGTGGTAGGTCATAACATCGGCCGCCGGCAAAAGTTACTACCCACCAGACAAAGTCTTGCCGCCAAGCGATTTGTCATGTTCCGGCATGATGTCTGGTGAAGCCGTACGGAGGACGGGTCTGAGCAGTTGTGTTGCGATGTGTGTCGGGTACGATGCGCCAAATATTGTTATGTTGGGAGTTTGGTCGTGGAGGGTCTTCAGGTCAATCTCTCTTTGGTGCAATATCGTTGGTCATATTTTTCGATTTAATACTGCATCACCTTGCTCAACTGCCGCCTTCCGTATTCATTCAGTTTTTTAGAGTAAATAGGCTCTTAATAAACTAACTGTTTAGACAACCTATAAGGCTTTATAAATTGCCTCTCAGTCAAAGAAAATGCTGTTTGCTTTCGGTTGCGGAGATTTTGCTTTTTGGTTAGGGTTCTTTCTCTAGAAAGATCGTTTTCATGGGATATCTCTAACAAATCAATGTATGAGTGATACATAATTAAAACTAAATAAATTATAAGTAAATCCAATCGTTTAGACAAAAGGTAGACAAATGGATATGAAATATTTTAGCGCGATTGCCCCCCTGATACGGAATAGCGACTAAGGTATCACAATTATCAAAACCACGTATACTATGTATTTCAAACACACATTCTAATCGGTTCGGTTTTATGATAAAAATCACATTTTTTTATGATTTGTAATCATAAAACCAAGTGTGTTGAATTGTTGATACTTACCATCGGTTCGCGTGTGTGCTATATTATGAAAGGGAGAAAATGTTTCTCCTATTTTTAGTAATTAATATTGTAATTTTATTTTGAGGGATTTATAATGACTAGTGAAACCCGGCGTAATATTATTTCATATGAAAACTTAATCGTCAGTCTGTAAGTATAAATTATATAATTGATAATGCCCCAGATATCGTAGTATCAGGTTAATTGAATCAAAAAGCATACATCACTAGTCTGGAATATGCAAATATATCAATTGATAAGGTAAAAGCCGTCACAATTCACCACTATCTACTAATTTAACTAATTAAACTGGACAAATTCAATTGGATTTTCATTCGAACCTGAATTATGTTGAATTGAATCTGATACAGTAAGTTCAGCGTGTTTAAATCAGCGGCTTTTGTTTGGGTATTCATTGTACCTATATGATAAAGATATTATTTATTTTAAACGGATGATCATGCAAGAACTGTTGGAATGTATGAATCACTGAATGGGTCTCATTAAATACTAGACGATATTATCATGGCAAACTAACATGATGGTGGACACGGTGGAGCATTCGGTGGAGGTCTGCCCGGCTTGGGTAGGACACCGCCGTGTCTTCGTGGCGGTGATCGGCGGCGATCTCTCGTATCCGGTCCTTATCCAGGCCATGATCCGGAGCTAGAGTGCATGGCAGATCGTCACTTCCTTCTCTCTTCGTGCTCTTCCCTCCGAAGCAGTGACGCTGGCAAAGGAGGAGGCAGAGCGCGCAAGGAAGCGAGAATTCCACCGCCCTCACGCCTCTAGCCGCCGCCGCCCTGGTCAGGAGACAACTTCGAACTTCCGGCCACAGTAGGTACGGGCTTGCGGGCGACGAGCTAAGGGCCGCCCGATAAGGACCAGGCCTAGGTCGACGACGCGTTGTGTTTCACACTCGCCTTAAAGAGATGTCGTGACGGGGTCCACAAAGACCAATGCCTTCTGGGTCAGGGTTGCGGATTGGTTAAAAAAAACCATGTCCCTGGCGCACAGGCAAGTGAAGAAATACGGATGGGTAGTCAGTAAAAGTCTAACACGCCCTTCCGCTCCGCCCAGACCAGGAGAGGAGGTCATTTGATGATTTCCCATCCATGACAAAAAAAGACCTACACGATGGCGGAAGGTCGACCGAAAATTAATCGACTATAGATTATTTTATGTTATAAGTCAAAAATATGTGAATTTGGTCAGTAAAAGTTCACCACTAAAATTTTAAATTTTTATAACTTAAAATTTCAGTATTGTTTTTCAGTTTTGGATCTCGCAATAAAAGATTTCTGCCTAACGTTTTAACGTCTTTTTAATCGAAAATTATCATCATCATCAACCTTTTTTTTATCGTCCCACTGCTGGGCTCAGTTCTCCTCTCATACAGAGAAGGATTGAGCGTAATCACCACGCTTGCTCAATGTGGGTTGGCGATTTCAGACTTAAAGTCCAGGTTTCCTCAATATGTTTTCCTTCACCTTCAGTCATTGGTGTCCAAGATATACTTAGAAAGTACATATAACTTTAGAAAAGTTACATTGGTACTTAAGATAATAAGTAAGTATGATGAATTCAAAAGTCATATATTTTGAATTGAATACCTTGCAATCATCATCATCGTCCCAACGTTAATCCCAGTCGCATGCGAAGGCTTTGGCTAAACTTCGATATTTTCCGATAATGCCGTCTGACCTCCACAACCTGAAGGCGATATCGAAGCATTGCAGTTAGACCAATTGTTGGACTTTTGAGGGCTCCAAGAACCCCTAACGACTGCCACTAGATGTTTGTATGGCAACCGGGACCAACGACACAACGTAATTTCCGAGGCACGACCAAACCAATGCAAATATTTACATTCATGCATACAAATATTTGCACTGCGCGGGGATCAAACTTGCGCATTCTGTCAATTGAATAACTTGCACTATTGTCACTATTTTGATGCGGCCGCAAGGAACACTTCACTGCTATTTTTTACATCAAGGTTTTTACTTTCAATTTGATTTTTATTTGTTGCTCTCTGATGTGTATAGTATATAGTTACGTATATGTTCATTTTAGATGTAGTGTGTGTCTTTAAGTCTGTGCTGAGTAAATGTATTTTCTTTCCATTTTCAAATTCTCACTAATAACCGCACAGTCCCAGTTAACCGAAAAGAGCAGCAAGAATGTAAATTCAAAAAAGGAACACAAAAAAATGAGCATAAATTTTCCTACAATGAAAACGGGAAAGCTATCGGATGCCTGAATAACTTCACGGTAGATTTTTAATATCTACCTCCAATCTCTGAACGATTACTTGCCAATAGAATTATTCTTTCTCGCACAAAATAAAAGTCAGTCCCTTCATTTCCATGGAAAGCGATCGAGTCCGTGTCGCTCATTGAATTCAAATCACACTGGCTGGCACAAAGAACTTCACAACATTTCACAGTTTTAATAAAAATAGTTTTTGTAAACCAGTCAAGCTTTCAATGGTTTGATTATACTTATGTTCTTGTTTGAGTTGGGAAATGATATTATACTTACAACATTTTTTTTTTGTTTATACGAAATCCGAAACACGTGTCCAGCATTTTAAAGTAAATAATCTATGTATATAATTTTAAAAAGAATTCATGAAAAACCACAAAGTTATGAGCTTGTTATCCTACTTGGCTGTCCCAACAAAAATTTGGTCCACGCTCCGCTCGGGTAGGCGAGCAGTGCGTTAACCTCTGGCGTCAGTAGTTGCGCTGGCATGCGCAGTGCTATGATCTGTCGTAAGCTGCATGACGGTCGGTAACCACACTGCAACAATTTCTAAATTTGTTTGGGACAAAATATAACATGGTGTAAAAATTATTTTATTCTGAACAAACTATATTCAGATTTCACATTTAAAAAAAAAATTAACGCTGTATAATAGGTGTAAAAACGATGTTTTGTTAGTGGGCCAAGTTTTATTTATATCAAGTTTTAATTAGTCATTTGTGTCCAAGATACACTAAGAAAGTACATATAACTTTAGAAAAGTTACATTGGTACTTGCCGGACCTGGAATCGAATCCGCACACACATACTTGAGAGGCTGGCGTTTTAACCACTAGGCCACCAAGACTTCATCTTCGACTCCATACAGGACCAACGGCTTAGTGCAATTTTTGAAGCACGGAGGAGTCTCGTTATGTAAAGACGATCACCCATCCACTAACCAACCGCGTCAAGCGTATCTATAGAACTGTGCGGTTGTAATTTTTTATTCATCAGGTCACTCCCCTTCGGCCCTCAGACAGCGTCGGACACATTGCAAACTATAATACCAAATACAATGCAGAAACTTATCGTGGACTTGGAGAAAATGTCCAAACAGAGTTCAATCCACTTATGCTCTTCGAGAACGGTGCGACAAGAACGTTATCGAATAAAGTTGTTGACCCATCCAATTACTATACGTTCTACACGTACCTTAACTTGGATAGACAGAGGGGAGGATACAAAACAAAGTTGATGGGTGAATGTTTCAATTATTGGTTTTAGGAAAGCTCCTAGAATGTGTATTTTCGTATATCGTTCTTTCTGAAGAGTGCAGAATTCAAACTATCTTCCTCCATAGGTCGAGAGTAGTTATGGGTTATCGGAGCCCTCAAAAGTCTAACAATTGGTTTAACTGCAATGCTTCGATAGCGCTTTCGGGTTGTGGATATCAGACGGCAGTCGCTTCACGGATAATATCGAAGTTTAGCCAAAATCAGCAGTTAGACTGGTAAAGCGGACCCCAGACTCCAATGCTGAAGAAGATTCGAATGCGACTGGGATTAACGCTGAGATGATGATGCTCCTCCATAGATAGAGAAAGATTCCGTCAGTCGGTTTGCATTTAAGCGGAAATTAGAGAGTTATTTTCGCAACAATTAGGATAAAGTTCACTCATCCTCCGTAGAAAAGGGAGGATGCTCCAACCAGATGGGAGTAATGTCTGGCGGGCACTTGCCCCATGGTTGAAATTGGCAAGTTGTATGTATGCTAATTGCACAGTAAACTCTAATTTCGAAATTTAGAATTCGTGTGACGTCAGGATGACGCGTTGTTTATTTTTTGGCGTTTGTAGGTACCGCTACAGAGTTATTGCTACACCTCTCTTCCAAATTTTAGTTTTGTATTTATATATTATAAGTATATATTTTGGTTACAGTATGCTTATTTAAGTATTTTAATGGTGTTAAGAGCTTTATTTTTTTTTCTTTCTTTAGATTTTTTTTCAACTGAAGCACCTACCATCTTATCTTTTCGCCACCTGTGGTTGACTGGTAGAGAATGCCTAAGGCATTAAGTCCGCCTCTGTACATTTCATGTGCGAAAGATTAAGTAAACAATAAAGATTATCTAACCTAGGTATCGTATCGGGTGGGCTTTAAGGTTGTTGTTGGTATAGTATATAAACAAGTATAAGTTTCGCAGTAAACTCTGATTGTGAGATGCAGGATTTGTTGTGATGACATTGTGATGCTTAGTATTGCTATATAGTTGCCACTACATGAATAAACGAATTTGTTTTATTCTGAACTACCAATCCAACCTGAGGGGGAGGGCGAATTCGGCGTGCCAGGACTGTACCAGGGAGTGGTGCGGTCGATGGCACTCTACGGAGCCTCGGTGTTGGCGGAGTGCCTTTCCCGGCGCACAGTGGCCCTGCTGCGGAGGCCGCAGAGGGTCATCGCGACACGGGCCGTGCGGGCATACCGCACGGTCAGTCATGGAGCTGCCTGCGTGCTCGCGGGCACGCCCCCGTGGGATGTCGATGCCCTGGTTCTGTCCCAGGTGCATCGAAAAAAATTTAGTTGCTGCTACATAAATAAACGAATTTGTTTTGTTCTGGACTATCAATCTATGCTCAGCCTACTACCAACCATTAGCTAAAGCTCATGCAGCAGCATTTATTTGATACTTTGGTTACCACGCTTCGCCACAATTGTACTCTTCAATTTAGCAACTTCTCCTTGTTCTTTAGCCTTTAGAGGTCCACTACTAGACAAAAGCTTCCCCCAAAGCTTTTACCAACGACTGGCCTTATGCTGCCCGCATCCATCGGCTGCGCGCGACCTTCATCAGGTCATCAGTTCACCTTGTTGGGAGTCTCCCTACGCTGCGTCTTCCGGTACGTGGCCGCCACTTCAGAACCCTACTGCCATTAAATTTAGCAACGTTTTTATCGAATAATAACGTCAGAAAGCTGAAGTTACTGGTATTTTTTTACGGATGCGATATCATCAAATGACCTGTCCCACTCTGCGCGGAGTGGATGGGCGGGTCAGACTTTTACTGACAAAAACCTACTCGTGCTCCTTCACTTGCCTGTGTTCCAGAGGCCACGGTGTTTATTTGGAATAACCTGCGGCAAGTGACTGATATTAATCCGCTTACTATGTCACGTGTGTTTTTGTTTGTCCTTGCGTTAACTATGTACACTGATGGAATATAGTCCCGCCAGCAGACTTTAATAACAAGGGAACCCTAAGAAAGACCTAATCAACTAAAGATTAATAAATCAAATAAGCCCAGAACACGACAAGGTCACAATAACAAATCTCAAACTCTGTATTGACACAGAGGGGACCATAGTATTTGCATAGAACAACAAACAGGGCTATCCAGTCGTAATTACATGTCAAACTGCGAAGGGAGAACTAAAACAATTACTGTGCGTCTTTGTTTGAGTCAGGAATTATGAGGAATTGGGACATTTACACAAGGGCTGTTGTTGGTCATACATTGTTTGACGGCGTGTAGTTAAGAAATGTTCATTATGTGAAATGGAATTCTTGAGATTTAGACCTCCACGTCAAGTACATATTGTAGGAGTTAGAACAGTAGTATGAAATGAAAACGTAAAGAATAAGTTCTGTTGATTTTGAATTTTATAGTAGCTGTTTAGTAGTAGCTTCTAATGTTATACAAGGCACAGGTCCGTTCGTGTATGAAGTACTGCAGCCACATTTGGGCTGGTGCTGCAAAGTGTCACCTGGCCACTTTGGATTCAGTGGAGAGGCGTGCGATGAGGCTGATGAGCGACCCTGATTTAACTCAAAATGGTCTCCAAAGCCTAGAGCACAGGCATAGATTAGCCAGCCTTTCGGTATTGTATAGGATGAATTTTTGTGAGTGTGCGAGGGAATTCCATGACTTAATTCCCCCTAATTCCGTTCCACCTTTTGATGATCCGTCGTACGGCGTGTTTCTACCCTTAAGTTGTTAACACCACTGCTATCCGGACGAAGCGTTTCGTCTCCTCTTTTATACCTGGACTGGAATAATTTGTCAGCGGTGGTGTTTCCGTCGGACTACAATTTGAGTGTCTTCAAGGCTAGAGTGAATACACTTAATAGACTAGTGCGCTTATCCATCAACGATTGCAACATTGCTTACCATCAGGCGGGGTTGCGGTCAAGCACTTGTTTACAATTTATAAAAAAAAAAGATGCTTTTATTTAACAGAATTTAATTATAGAATTGTTATTTTGTATATGTCCAACCTCGTAGATTCGATTCGAAGAATAATATCTGAATATTTTCGGTTTGATAGGCGTAAAAATATCAAAGTAAATAACATGAGAAAAGTGTCGATATAATGCTTGTTACACAGGGAGTGTAAAATTTAAATAATATTTTGATAAATAAATCACTATTTTTTTGATTAGGCAGAGCAAATTCAAATTAATGACTTACCCAGTAAATAGTAGCTTTACAGCAAGAACATAGTGCTCAAACGTGTGCTTCGTATTTAAAAAATACTAAGGAATGGAATCTCGCATAGATACAATTCCTTTGTATTGTTTTTCTTCTTCAACCTATAAAGGTCCACTGCTCCACAAAGGGTTCCCCCAATTCATTGGGGGGGTTTGCCATAATTTCCACGCGGCGGGTTGGGGATCGCAGTAATGTGATATTCCACAGGAGAAGCGCCGCTGCCCGCTTCCCTAGTGAGAGTTCCCTTAGTGGCCTTTTACGACACCCACAGGAGGATATGAGATTACTATTCTAAGCCCGGTACCACATAGGGCAAATAGTATTGTTGAATGTGAAAACAGTTTTTATCAATATTCAGCAGCTCTAACAATGCTCCGAAAGGCTAAGTTTAGCCGCTGTGGAGCTGGATCAGCGTTGAGTCTAACATCTCTGTCAGCGATGTGAACCCGTGAGTTATAATATTCTTATTTTTAAATTTGAGTTAAAAAAAACCAGAGATAGAAAAAGAAAAACATTCAGTCTGCAATATTGGACGCAGCTCAATTCCAAGCATTTTTGTGCTCCATATAATCTTTAACGGTAAAAAAGGCTTTCTGAAACAACTTACGGTTAATAAATACGTTAAGTTTATTAAGGCTTATATCGAATAACGTCTATTATAAAAACGTATATACATTGGCATAGATCGTTTTGCCTGACTGTACATAATTTAAATGGAGGTGATAGTAAATCATATATTCTTCTCTGGTTGGAGTCTAAGCGGAGTTAATGTCAAATAATAGGGATGTTTCCTGGGTAAAAAAAAATTGATTCTATTTAGTCCGTCATTCAGATTAAAGGAAAATATTGGATACGTATATTTTGTTTTATCAAATCAATAAATATTGACAAATATAAAAGACATCAAAGATCAAGAGTGGTGGCTGGTGATGTCACTGCTCGCTAAAAAGTGTAGCGTCTAGTGACGTCACACGAGTTTACAACGCAGTGTGTCGTCTTCATTTTTTGTTTATATGAAAAAAAAAAAAATACGTGTCTAGTATTTTTTGGAAATCTGACTGACGGACTAATTAGTTTTTTTTACCCTATTTGCAAATAAAATCAAAAATCGATTAGGCCTATATTGTTGTGCCAGGATTCACACTCCCGTGCCATCTTTATGTAAGTTTTTTCCTCTATGGAAACAGCCTCTCGTCACCGGGCGACCAATTCGTATTTATTCTTTAAACACTACTCTGCCATAACTTAAATTCACCTATCATCACTGATACCTCTATGAATTCTATTATTTTGTAAAAAACATTGATGAAGCAGTTTTGTTGGTTAATGTACCTAATTAACTATCATCTAATTTATATGTGCTGGAACAAAAATATTCGATAAATTCTTTGAGACGAAGTGTTCTACTTTAACATTATTTATGAAATTCGTTTCATAAATTTTAAAGTACATTTAAACCCAGTTAATAGCCTTCAAACCACCTCTTCTCATACTATGAGCAAAACTCAGACCACAATGGTCTACTATGAGCATTTGATTAACTTTGAAGCACAAACAAGTAATTTATACACACAACACATATTAAAGTTACTAATACTTTACAAGCTAAATAATCTTTTAATTAAGTGGTGGTCTGGATCTTCATCAAAGGATACGTATTTACATGAGAATATGCTTATTTTTAGGACACTTTATTTCATTTAATTAATTATTCATATCATCGACATTAGGTACTAAAAAACCGGTTAAGTGTAAATCGGACTAGAGAAAGGTTTTCGTACAAAATAAATATATAATTAATTTTTCCATTTTTTTACCGGTATTAAAAGTTACCTGCATATTTACAAAATTATTCATCCACATCTTTATTGTTCCATAAATCACATCCATCAAAAAGTCTGAGTCAATATATTGTCCTGTATCACCTAATTCTAAAATAAACCGAAAAATTGATGAACGCTAAATTAAAACGTCCGCTAATCCGTCAAGTAGCCAGCAAATCCTTAACAGCTAATTCTCTGGCGACTGTTAAAGCTAGTTTCCTCGAAACAATTACCCTGGGACCACAAAATAATATCGCACAGAAGGTTAAGTTTAGACAACGATACACCTAGGGTCCTAACCAAAATAATGCGAGTCCATAGCGTTACCCTGTTATACTTGTATGGCGTATATTTTTGTTCGGCTAATCGGATGATATGAACGAGACGATGCGCGACAATCGCTTTCCCAAAACTAGGTGCATGCACTCGTAGGTGCCTACGTGCAACTTCTTTTTAAAGTTAACGATCCAACTATCTGGGAAGCATCCCACAATACGCTGGGCGATACGCGGACACCATTCCGGGACTCGTCTGCTCCACCAGCCTTTGGTCCTTCGACAAACATGACCAGCTCACTATCAGCTTAGTACATATGTGTAGGGATCTCAAACAAATGCTGGATAAACAAGAGCTGCTGTACGTATAGCGTGGCGGTGTGTGCGTATGTTTTTGCTCGTTGTACGGAGCTGAGTTATGAATTACCCGAGGCTAAAGATTACAGCAGCCGCACAGATCAGGATCGATCAGGTTGGTAAGGGTGGTCTGTGGATGGATGACTAACTTTAGGTAGCGAGACTCCTCCATGCCTCGGAAAGCACGTTACGCCTAGTCCGGATCCTAAAAATATGACAACCGGTCTTACCAAGAGTTATCGTATTACCCAGTAACTAGGTTAAGGGGGTCAACTTACTAGCCTAATAGCAACGGTGGCACAAATCGGTTCTAACGTTGATGGATCCGTAGCGGTGATAGGATTAGCTTCCGAAGTAGAAACTCAGCTTCGGCGTTCCATTGCCATTAAAATTGGGGGAATTATGGACGCCAAATTGGCTGATATTGCGTGAAGGTTGCCTCCAGAAAAGCAACTGCGTCCGCCTCTTGCATCCGACGTAAAGAGGGTAGTGAATCTATTGCCAGTTAAAAAAGCAGGAAAAAAAGACAAAGAGGCCCCAGTCCAATGCAGCTGCCCTAGCCGCTCCAACGCGTTGTCCACCTCTGCAAAGAAGAAAAAGCAGCCGGTCAAGCTGCCTTGTGCTCCCTCTTCGGCAGCGATTGTCATCACTCTAAAGGGAGGATCATCGCCACTATTGAGAATATTCTCTAGTCCTTCAGTGCAACCTGAACCACTGCCACAAATCTTCTTTTGCAGACCATTGCGGATTGGCCTTGACAGTGGTAGCAGAGCCCTATGGTCTCCGGGATCATCCTCGCTGGTTCCGGGACACCTTGGACTCTGTTGATTTTTAAGCAGTGGGCCTTATTGTTCCCAGCTCGACAGGGATATAACGCAGTGGAATGGGGACACTTGGACGTAGTGGGCTGCTACGTGTCTCCCAATATGTTCCCTTGCTCAATTTGAGAGATATCTGGATCCAGTGCTTGTCCTAGCTGATTTCGGGTAACACCCGGGATAGGACGAATGGATACATAGTGCAGGACTGGGCGGCTTCGGTTGACTATCGATTATAGAGGGTCCGTTGCCACATGCGATAGGTGGCAGGGGGAGCCAATCGTGGACCTCTCATGGGTGACTCCTTCTGTAGCTCGCATGGTATCGGAACGGAGAGTAGCGGAGAATATTAGCACTCTATCAGATCATCCGATCTCTATCGATTCAGAGGAGGAGGCAAACTGGTTCCAGGACACAATGGCGACGCAATTGCACCGCTGCCATGCCCCGGGTCAGGCGTGCCCAGCATCCTGGTGATGCATACTGCTGCTCCGAAAACATCTCGCTGTTACGGATTGCTTGCCTTAGAACTCTGCTCCAGTTGCATTCCAAATAGTGACTATGGCACTTCAACCTGCCATCGCGGATGCTAGGTCTCGGTCCTGGAGCGAGCTTCTCAAAGGGTTGGATAGTGATCCTTGGGGGAAACCCTATAGAATGGTCATTGGCAAATTACGCTCATGGGTCCCCCCATCACGGAAACCATGGATTCGGGTCTGTTGGATAGAATCCTCGTCATTCTCAGACTGATCTGACGAGTTAGTGGTGACTGAAAGCGAGCTCAACCGAGACGTGAAGCGCGCAACACCACAACTGGTCCGGATGTTATTCCTGGCCGAACGTGGGTTCTAACTCTAACTACTCTGGGTGTCCGTCTGAGACAACTATTTGCGTGTTCCCCTCCGGTTGGAAGGAAGCTGGATTGGTTCTATAGAAGAAAAAGGCAGAGCCACAGATTCTCCCTCCGCATACCGTCTCATATGCCTGCTTGATAAATCTTCCAAGCTCTTTAAAAGAGTTATTGCTAATAGGCTTACTGATAACCAGAATGGCTTCCGGAAGCGGCGTTCTACCTTAGACGCAATTCTTCGCGTTCACACACTGTCAGGCTGTCAGCTTGCATTGTCGAGACATATCAACGCGACCGAAACATTCGCTATATGGGCCGGAACGGTAGCGTCCATCGGAAAGAGATCACGAGTGTGAGGTTTCGCAGGGGTCAGTTTTAGGTCCTCTCTTGTGGAACATACCATACGACGCCGTGCTAAATGTGAACTTCTCTGTTGGCATTATTATCCCTTCTTACACAGACGATACTCTAGTGCCTGGCTGGGGACCGGGCGAGACCTCTCTCTGCCAACAGTAGCAAAGGCTATGCTGGCAGCGACAGAGAATTGAATAGAAATAGCTTCCTTCTGTGAGACCGTGATGGACAAGAAGGAGGCCGCTGAGCAGGATCGAGATAAGATTGATCCTGCACGGAGAAAGGGGCCTCGGGGAGGCAGCTGCCCTGGTACCTAATACCCCTTAACCCGCTTACGCACAAAAGGTACCTTGGTGGACCTTTAGGGTCGGGGGTGCATAGAGTCGATCCTGTGCAATCATCAAGTGATCTCAGGGAAGAGGGTGGCACAGAGATCACGTGCTACCGTACACAGTGAAGCCTAGGGGAGGCGCTTTTACAGACTCCCCAGGGATGTGCCTTTACAGGCATTGCCCAAGGGTGGTTCCGGAATTGGCTTTTTAAGAGGAACCAGGACCGCCTCTATATGTGGTACCTAGGTAGGTGGTTTTAGTGAGGTTAAAATGCTCACCGATCTCGGTCCTCAGAGGTTGGGTGCCTTTTGATGGTTCCCCCAGAAAACAAAAGGATGTGGAGGTGAAATACTGGTAATCAGCTACGTCCGGTTAAACTGGAAGCTGATCTAAGCATAGTTGGGAAAAGATAAAGAGAAGCAAATGATGATATGGATCTGACCTTCTACAATTATCTTTTCCTTGTCCAGAGGCTGTCGGAACAAGTTAGAGCTTTGATTAAACCGAGACCAAGGCTCGCACCTCGTCAGTACTTTGTAACTGACAGCCCGGAACATTGCTATGGGTTGTTATGAAAAATTGTTTGTATAAAATTCTTGTACGTTTGGGGTTGATTAGTTTTTTTTACGTTGAAGGTTGGATTGTGTAGATTGTGAAAAAATATATTATTCTAATTGTATTAACAAGGTATAATATAGCTGCAATCCTGGTAATAACGAATGAAGTCCCTTTATAGGAACATACGTATTAGTTTTATAGAAATGGCTCATGTAAGCCACTTTTAAAATCGTTACAATAAACATTTTAAAAAAATAAGCAATGATGGACTGACCGCCGGAAGTGAATACTAAAGAGAGAACTCTAATGGTACTTTCTCTGTGCAAACGTATTCCACTGTTTTCTTTGTGGATGATGCTTTTAGAGCATTTTTTTTTTCGACAATTTTACATCGTCATCATACCTGCCGTTATCATTTGATGTTTTCCGAAACTTAATTAATAAAAGAAGTACGATATTTCAAAATGGCGAAAAATAACCCATTTATACGAGGATGTTCAGATGATTATTACAAAAACGTGATAAGTTTTTGACAAAAAACTTTCCTCTAAATTTTGGTATAAAAATAATTGAGATCTGTCGCATTTTGAAAGAGAAAACAGCGGGATACGAAACGTCTTTTGGTCAGCCTGAGCTGCAACTGTCCTTTTCGTACTTTATGGGGAGAAGTTAAAAGCAGCGCGACGGCAATAGTTTCTTCAAATACCTATTTTCCAAATTCCTCGGCACTAGGCTCCCCACTATATAAAAATAAAATATCATCAGGATGTCGGGTCGGTCACGCTCACGTGAATTCAATTCTCTTTCCCCATCCAACATCCATTGTCGCTAAATAAGTTTTCAATTTAAAAAAATTTGTGTAAAAAATGTATCCTAAAATTGACCGCTTATTCACATTTACCTGGGGTTCATTCAAAACATTCACTAAAAGATTCATCATTCTATAATTAGGAACCAATATTTAAAAAAATCCGATAGTAATAAAATGTGAAACTACGCCTCTATAAATAATCTGTAAATTTCGACAGCCACTATAAATCCGGACCAGGGTACAGCACAAATTCAAGGTCCCTTAATTAAAGGCCTGACCCTTTCTCCTTACAGCTTTAATCTTCATACTAGTGTTAATAAACGCACATAGATTCAGCCATTTGGGAAAGCTTCAGTAAAATTGTGGACTAACCCCTTCTGTTATAGCTAATAAAAATTCTAGTGCTCAGACTGGTAGAAGTAATGTGGATTATTGTAGTTTTTAAGGTGCTTTGGATTGATGAGATGCTGGAATATAGAATACTAACTGTACCCCGGCAGATTCACCCGCATAAGTTTCATTTTTAATTGTAGGCTAGTGCTTGACCGCAATCCCGCCTGGTGGTAAGCAGTGACGCAATCGATGACGGTAAAGCGCACTAGTTTCTTAAGAGCCTATTCACTCTAGCCTTGAAGATACTCAAATTGTAGTCCGACGGAAATTGTTCCAGTTCCTCGATATACGCGGTATGAAAGAGGAGGCGAAACGCTTCGTCCGAATCGTAGTGGTGTCAACAACGTAAGGGTGAAAACTCGCCGTGCGACGGGTCGTCCGATGGTGGAACGGAGATGGGAAACTAAATCATGCAATTCCCTCGCACACTCACCAAAATGAATCTTATAGAACACCGAAAGGCTGGCTACTCTACGCTTGTGCTCTACTCTAGGCTTTGGAGACCGTTTTGCCATTAGCCGCGATTTATATATTGTAGATCGTAGGTTCGAACCTCATCAGGAGCTGTCCTTAGTGTAAATTATTTCATCATCATTGCTTTTAAAATGGTAATAGAATGGTAATAGTTTACCTCCTAGAAGTAAAACTTCGAAAGCACGTGACATCTACCAACCCGCACTGGGCCCGTGTGGTAGATTACGGCCCATTCCTTCTCGTAGGGAGGAGGCCTGTGGCCCAGAAGTGGAAATGTTAAAGGCTGATTGTATGTATGTTAGATAATGTATTTAAGGAAATCTCGCGGAACGTGGGCATATAAAAAAAACGCCTAAGGGAAAGGGACATACATCCGATATTTATGTAGTTTCATATCGTACTTATCTCGTATTACCCTTCCCACTACACGTTGCTTCACAGTTTCCTAACCAGAAACAAAAACAAGTAATATCGTTAATCAAGCTCATCAAATCACGCTATTAGTGAAGACAAATAGCAAATGTACCATGATTAATGATTTGAAAGATAAATTTTGCAGGCCGAGACGGAATCGATCTACAAAATTCATTTATTGTCAAACACCATACCTGCGCCGTTGATAACAGGCTGCCAGAAAAATATTGCTCAAAATACGAAGTGTACAAAATATGGCCTCATAATTTGACAGATTGTCGACTAAACCTTGATTAATGCCGGATCAGAAACAAAGCAATTTAACTTCTTGGGGCTAGAGTCACGAGTTGTTGCTCGAATTGAAATTGTATTTTGAAGCCGGCCTGTAGATTATGAGGTTTATTTATAAGAGAAACTTAAACGTCAAATATACATAGTTTGAAAGTTGCCTATCATAACTTAACTTTATGTCATATTTAGACATAAAGACGCCGAAATATTGTGTTAAAAATATAGCTATTAGTGATTCTGTAACAGCTATCTGTAATTATAATATTTTTTTTTTCAGAATCTCATTAAATAATTATATAATTTGTAATAAAATATAGATTAGATAATATAAATTGAAATCAAATATAAAATATGTATTTAGAAATGTAATAAAAATAATGACTATTATTATGACAACCCACGGTCGCAGTAGATCGGAAAAAGTGGAAAGAAGACATCTCGGAAGACCCCTGCAGTACTGGTACAATATAGAATTTAAAAAAACTGGCCAAGTGCATGTCGGAGTCACGCACAAAGGCTTCCGTACCATTGATTTATGAAATTAAAGGATTCAAGTTATTTGTATGAAAGATAGTCACCAAAGTCACCGACATAGCTCTGCAAGTCGCTAAACTTAAGTGGCAGTGGGCAGGGCACATTGCTCGTAGAACCGATGGCCGATGGGGCAGTAAGGTTCTGGAGTGGCGGCCACGTACTGGAAGACGCAGCGTAGGGAGGCCCCCAACAAGGTGGACCGATGACCTGGTGAAGGTCGCGGGAAGCCGATGGATGCGGGCAGCACAAGACCGGTCAGCGTGGAAAGCCTTGGGGGAGGCCTTTGTCCAGCAGTGGACATCCATAGGCTGAAGAAGAAGAAGAAGAAGTATGAAAGATTATGCGGTAATAAACGATTTACAATTTACTAGGTATTATAAAAAAAACTACGTAATAGATCTCGTTCAAAATAATTTTCGTTGGTAGGTTTTATAGTAATGTAAATCATATGTTTATTTTTTTTTGGATTTTTCATTTTCTTATTTTAAAAGTTAGAGGGGGGACCAACTTTTTTCCACTTTCGAAGCGTCTGTCACGCAAACTATTCGGTTTACAAAAATAGTATTTTAGAAACCTTAATATAATTTTTGAAGACTTATC
Source organism: Sesamia inferens (assembly GCA_037179545.1). Taxonomy (NCBI): domain Eukaryota; kingdom Metazoa; phylum Arthropoda; class Insecta; order Lepidoptera; family Noctuidae; genus Sesamia; species Sesamia inferens. Next base: position 31,547,694 of record CM073925.1, read on the forward strand.
CATTGATACCCCACACGTATGTGATTGATGAAAAAAAATTTGAGTTTCAGTTCTAAGTATGGGGAGCCCCCAATATTTATTATTATGTTTTTATTTTTGCATCAAAATCTTAATGCGGTTCATAGAATACATCTACCTACCAAGTTTCAACAGTATAGTTCTTATAGTAACTTATAGTTTCGGAAAAAAATGGCTGTGACATACGGACGGACGGACGGACGGACAGACGGGCAGACGGACAGACAGACATGACGAATCTATAAGGGTTCCGATTTTTGCCATTTGGCTACAGAACCCTAAAACAGAAAAAAACAGTTTTTTTTTCCTTTTCGTTCTTTACTTTCTTCATTTATAAACAGTAGTTTGCACATTATTAGTTCCTCTAACTTCTCAAGATTTGATGGAGGGATGAGTAGCACTTTAAGTTAGTTTAAACTTTGTATTAGAAATGGGTTCAAATCGATAGTGCAGAGAGGTTTGAACTCCCGACCTGATTGCTCACCAGCCTGACCCCTAAAATATTGGGCTATTTCACTCGAATTTGACACGTTAATTTTTATAGTTATAGTTAAAAAGTAAATTAGATTAATTAAACTTCTCTCCGATCAGCTCCCTAATTGCGCAATACAATATTATTATCAATTTGAATTGTTCTGGAGCATATTGCTATTCTATTATTCCATATGGAGTAATAGATTTTCTCGGTGGTAGGCCATAACATCGGCCGCCGGCAGAAGTTACCACCCACCAGACAAAGCCTTATCGCCAAGCGATTTTTCGTGTTCCGGCATGATGTCTGGTGAAGCCGTACGGAGGACGGGTCTGAGTAGTTGTGTTGCGATGTGTGCCGGGTACGATGCGCCAAATTTTGTTGTGTCGGGAGTTTGGTCGTGGAGGGTCTTCATATCAACCTACCTTTGGCGCAGCAACGTTGGTCGTGTTGTTGGGTTTAACATTGCATCACCTCGCTCAACTGCCGTCTTCCTTCCTATTCGCTCAGTTTTTCTGAGTGAACAGGCTCTTAATAAACTAGCGCGATTTACCATCAACGATCGCATTATTGCTTACCACCAGGCGGGGTTGCGGTCAAGCGCTTTTTTTTATTATTTTATAAACCAGCGCTTGACCGCAATCCCGCCTATTCACTCTAGCCTTGAAGACACTCAAATTGTAGTCCGACGGAAATACCGCCGCTGGCAAAAAAAACTAGCTGCATGTAGTGCAACACTCGTTCGCTCTGCCATGGCCTCTCTTTCGACCCGGATTGATTCCCTACTAGCCCGAGCATCCGGCAGATATCTCTCCACAACTGTGCTGTCATCTGCATACCCATAGATACCGAAAAATGCGCTAGTTTATATTTATTAAAAAAGATATATATGTTCGAAAAATGTGTTTGCTCAAGAACGTAAATAACGCATTGAATATTGTTGAACTGTCAAAATTAAACCCAATGCTACTGATGTGTGTTACACAAGAATTAATTAAGTTACACAAGAATGTGCACTTAGTCTGATCTTAGTTTCATCCCGTCAAAATGTCTCTAATTTTTATAAATTTTGTAAAAGGTTTAGACAAAGTCGCTGAAATGAGATTGTGCCTTGATTTTGATCGTGTTTAATTATGGAAATTGGTCTTTTGAGGTTTGGTGAAGGCAATCAGTTATTAGACGAAGAACACATCTCGATTTTTTTGAATTGCTTGATTATACAAAAAACAAAACGAAAATTATACACTATGATTTGAAATCTATCATTTTTCTTTGCATTCTATGGTCCCCAGTTATTAATAAAGATATAAAGACCGATTAAGAAAGAGCCTCTCAAGTATCAGTGCGCGGGTTCGATTCCAGGTCAGGCAAGTACCAATGTAACTTTTCTAAAGTTATATGTACTTTCTAAGTATATCTTGAACACCAATGACTGAAGTTGAAGGAAAACATCTTGAGGAAACCTGGACTTTAAGTCTGAAATCGCCAACCCGCATTGAGCAGGCGTGGTGATTACGCTCAATCCTTCTCTGTATGAGGGGAGACCTGTGCCCAGCAGTGGGACGATAAAAAGGTTGATAATGATGACAATGATGAAAGACCGATTTTAGACTTTTCCGAAACGATATCTAAAATAATCACAATAAGATATTCTTTATTATCGTTCCACCTCTTCAAAGAAAAACCAGCACATGATTAAGTATTAAAAGAAAATTCCAGTAAAACTCTCAGATCTAACCACAAAAAGTTTCGCCGTCAAACATTACGGGAGGAACGCTTCCATTCCGATGTTTAGTTTTCTTTAGCTTCCGTTCTTAGCAAACTCGTTTCAAAAGTTCCCCTAGAATCCCACTGTTGGCAATTTTACACATTTCACAGAGGCTCAATACGGTCCAATAAAGGCGAAGAAGAGGGCAGCCGCTAGCTTCAGGTGAGATTTTAGTGTCGAATATTTTTAAAAGATTTCTTCATTCTCTGTTTGGTGATCTGTGAAAAGTTTTAGACAATACAGTTAATCTATTATTGTGATATCGGCCGAGATTATAAGTTATAGGTTTGAATCCCGCCAGGCGCTTTAGAATACAATCGAATAGAATATTTCAGACCGGAGTCCATAAGGTTGGTAACAATTTTACTTAACTTCTAGTGTTAGTAGCGTCAAGCTGCATCCACCTCTGCAACAAGGGAGAATCCCACCGATCCGCGAGGTTGACTTTAGGTAAATTATTTCATCATCACTGGTCTCAAAACGGCGAAGTAAAACATCGTGAAGAAACCTGCTTGTCCTAGAGGAAAAGCTTTGAAGTCATGTGACATTTATGAACCCACACTGGGAGTGCCTTTTTCTTGCCGTTAAATCCTTACCAATATTATAAATCGAACAGTGAGTGTGTTTGTTTGTTTGTTCCGCTTTCACGCCGTAACTACTGAACCGATTACTTTGAAAATTGTCAAACGTAAAGTTAGAAGTCTGGATTAAATAATAGGGTCCTTTATATCCCGGAAAAAAATTATATTCCCGAGGGAAATCTAAACAGCGCGATATAACCGATCTCCATGCGAGCGAAGTCGCGAGCGGAAAGCTAGTACTAAATAAAACGATTTCTTTTTTGTTTTAGTATAGATAAAGGTGCAAATGCACTTGACAGGTTTTTTACTAGTTAGTCTTATTTTGTCCAATCTCTAAACTATGACTTCCTAACTATGACTATTGTACTGTATTAATCGTTCGCAAGGGAACATTGTTGCATAACTTTCGATATAAAAAGAAAACCTAGTTTCTCTGTCTTATTCTTTATTGCGCCCAGGAGTGCTCCTATTCGCATTTACTTGATAATGTTTTTAAAAGACTACAATATGGAGCCGTTTAGAATTAATATTTCATTGTGTGATATTCATAGAATTGTTTATGTAATTTATATAAATAAATTTCATAAAATTTTATCACTTTGTTTATTAGATTGGATTCTTCTAAAAACGCCACATGCGAACAACATACTGACGTCACACAGATCCTGAGTCTCGCAGAGTTTACCGAGCAACTAATGTTAGTTGCACGACGCTATACAACTTCCCAACTTCAACCAAGGGGCAAGTGCCCTCCAGACAACCAGTCGGGTCGGAGGATCCTCCCTTTTGTATGGAGGATGAGTGAACTACAGACACTGTTCCTCATACCTCTATCTAAAATAAGTTTACCGCATATCTTTACCAATGTTGAATAGTATTTTTTTATTTGAATAGTTTTATTTCCAAATAAGGATTGGATGTAAAATGTTTGCTATGTTTGCATTTGATAGCCCTATTCTTGATCGTTATGTTCGTTTCTTTAGAAGCCGAGCAAAAAGAGAAGAACGTCTAGCGAATACTAAGCATAAGCGGCGAGCTTTGCTATGCAATGAAGTAGGTTAGGGGAAGTTAGTTTATTTTTAAAAGAACATTCTAATTCTGTATTTAGAATGTTATTTTTGACAGTTCAGTTCAGTTTTCAGTTAACTCTATTGAGTCAACTATAGCTTAAGAATAAGTACCATCCCATATCCTCCTGTGGGTGTCGTAAAAGGCGACTAAGTGAACTCTCACCAGAGAAGCACGTAGCAGCGCTTCTCCTATGGAATATCAAATTTCTGTGATCCCCAACTCGCCAGCCAAGCGTGGGGATTATTGCAAACCCCCCCAATGTAATGAAAGAAAATTTTCTCGGTGGTAGGCCATAACATCGGCCGCCGGCAGAAGTTACCACCCACCAGACAAAGCCTTGCCGCCAAGCGATTTGTCGTGTTCCGGCATGATGTCTGGTGAAGCCGCACGGAGGACGGGTCTGAGCAGTTGTGTGTGCGATGTGTGCCGGGTACGATGCGCCAAATGTTGTTGTGTTGGGAGTTTGGTCGTGGAGGGTCTTCAGATAAATCTCCCTTTGGCGCAGCATCGTTGGTCGTGTTGTTGGGTTTAACATTGCATCACCTCGCTCAACTGCCGTCTTCCTTCCTATTCGCTCAGTTTTTCTGAGTGAATAGGCTCTTAATAAACTAGCGCGCTTTACCATCAACGTTCGCATCACTGCTTACCATCAGGCGGGTTGCGGTCAAGCGCTAGTTTATAATAATTAAAAAAAAAGCCTTGGGAGGGAGGCGTCCAGCAGTGGACCTCTATAAGCTAAAAAAGAAGAAATAAATATATTATGCTATACGGAATTTCCGATGTTTTTGAGCATTTGCCAATAATACAGACTATGCACTGAAGCGGAACCAAAAAGCGCAAACAACACGTCATACTAAAGTTACGCAAATCTTGCATCATACAAGCAGAGTTTACTCTGCAACTAAAGTAAGTACCCGCCAGACAGTACCAGTCTGGTCGAAGGATCCTTTTCTTTGGAGGATAAGTGAGATTTACATCCTGTTCCTCATGCCCCTAAACCAGCATTCGTAGAAACGAAATCCTTATTCGGTGCGGAAGCTTTGATATTCTTTTAGTACAATGAATGGTTCAGTGTATATCATAATTGTCATAGAACCACAAGGTCTGGTCTGTAATAGTCAGATAATTTTAACCTTAGTTATATTTCAATTTACTGAAGATTGTTTTTAGTTAAAGGTGGTAATTACGAGTATGATATCGACTATTAAATTTTGGCAAACCAACACGCTAATTATGCATAGAAGAGCGATTCATTCTAGGTACTTTAAAACCTACACCGTTATTTAAAAAAACCGTGCCACACACTAAGAATTTCTCGTGTATCGTAGGTGCGTTCATAAACATATAAACTCACATACATAAACAGCCAGACCCGGAACGACTAATTGTAGGTAATACAAGTATTTGTTTCGTGCGGGAATTTAACCCGCGACAGGCAGTGCAACAGTCGATCGCTCTGCAACTGGATCAATCGTGTTGTCAAAGAATATTTTATTTTGATTGAAATTTTATTTAGTTAGGAACGTTTTAGAAGCTATAGGTTGGTCGTAACGTGTTGCGATTTCAACGTTGCTCTCGTTATTTCATGAAAAGCAATTGAAGTTAGTGCTTGCGGCCGCACAGTCTGTAGCAAAACCGACAAAATCAAAATCAAAAGTAATTTATTCAAATTAGGCTGAGAATCAGCACTTTTTGAACGTCAATATTACATAAGACAGTCCCTTAAAACGTCCACTCATCGACACTTCCTAGTGCTTATGCTGGGAAGAAGTGGCGGAAAAATTCCATAGCAACACAGCTGCCTGTTCATTTATGTTTACTATGTTTAATAATGAATACAAGAAAATACAACAACAATGAAAATATTTACCATATGCCAGCTAGCCACGCCAAAATACCAGTAAAGCAATACAAAAAAATAAAATATCATTAAAATGGAAATGTAAATAAGTAAAAACCTATCACCTATATAACAGCCCCAGGTATAAAAAGCGTGACAGCTCAAATATTAATGCATTGTAAAAAAGTAAATTATATGAACTCATATAACGTGTCAGTAAGCTAATTCCGGAGAAAGAACTCAAACATTGTCCTGAGTTAATCAGAGCGACCAGCTATTCTTATCATTTAAATAGTAATTTACGGAATAATGTGCCTTTGAACGTATATTACGTTGCTTTGGTTGTTGAGCAGACACATTTTTCTAATATATGGAGCAATGTATTGGCAATATGCTTCAAAATGATTGTAATAGCAATTAGGGTACGGGTTTACCGTGCTCTGTAAGGTGTACAATTTTCCTTACTTAAGCTTTATGATCCGATTTAGGAACAAGCGGGAGAGGTTATGAATTATCAACACTTGGAATGGGAAATAGTATTAGTTTAACCTCAAGCATATTGTACGGGTATGTAATCTAACCTTCGTAGTGCGTGTTAAGTGTCGTTGAATTAATTTAATCTAAATGGTAGGTATTGTGTTTCCTTGTTATGAAAATATTCAAGCCAGTAAAGTTCTGTTCTATCTCAGTGTAGAGTATTAAATAGTTGTCTGTGAATGATTTTAGGGAGGAGGCAAGAGGGTGTTATAAAGCGTCAACATTGTTTTGTTCATGTAAATCTTGGGATGTGTCAAATAAAGTGTCAGTCATTAATCGAAAGCGTGTAATAATTGGTGTTGGAATTTATACCAATGTTTGGAGGCTTAAAGCTTTTTATTTTTAACCATACCAAAGAATCAACTGGCTTGAGTAGGTTAGCTTGGCTTGGCTTTAAATTATGTTTTTTTTTTGTTTTAATGTTGTTTTTTGTGTTTTCTTTAGTAAGTTAGTTAAAATATTGTTTAGATTAAGTAACCACGCATTACTTAATCTAAAAAATATTTAAACTTACTTACTAAAGAAAACATGCAAAATTTCTTGTAAGGTTTGTGTGGTGTGTAATGTAGAGTAGTTTGTATGTACATCTTCTTGTTCAGCCTATAGATATCCACTGTTGGACAAAGGCCTCCCCAAAGCTTTCCACGATGACCGGACTTGCGCCGCCCGCATTCATCGGCTTCCCGCGACCTTCACCAGGTCATCGGTCGGGGGCCTCCCTACGCAGCGTCTTCCAGTACATGGCCGCCTCTCCAGAACCTTACTGCCCCATCGGCCATCGGTTCTACTAGCAATATGCCCTGTCCACTGCCACTTAAGTATAGCGACTCGAAGAGCTATGTGTGTACGTACATAATTATGTTCGTGTTAAACGGATGTGTTAGGGAGAAGTATTGTACCTGGTTTATCATTTAGAAGAGACTGTTCGAAGTTTTTGTTTCTCTAAGACATGTCGATTTTCCCACGATGTTTTCTTTCACCGTTTTTAGTGCAGCAGTGATTCCAAACAATGCCAGGGAACTATAGCTACACTACTGGCAATTCATATCATCTACATAACTTTACAAGGCATGATATTTACAGAATCGATCGGCAGGACAGCAGCTTCCATATTTCAGTTGCACTATATCTAAGCCCACAACTATCCGCGCGGATAGACGAATCGATAAGTTGACCCATTGGAACCTCGTAACTTTGCGCTAAAAATGACATATGCACCTTAACGGTACTTGAAACGGACTTTGGTTCCATTTCCTGATTGAACACGTTTATACTGTCTTGCTGTTTTGTTAACAATTTTTGATGTACTTCGATTGTCATGTTGGGTCGGAAGTGAATTAAAGATTTTCCTTGCTTTAGTGGCAAAAATAGGCTTTTCAATTCTGTCACACATAAAAGTAGTTCTCTCGCTTTCCTTCTTTTAAATCAAAAATTAAATCATAAAATTTATTAGTACATAGAACGTCTTTTTTTTCCCAGCCTATAGAGGTCCACTGCTGGACAAAGGCCTCCCCCGAGGCTTTCCAAGATGATCACTCTTTGCTGCCCGCAACCATCCGCTTCCCGCGACTTTCACCAGGTCATTGGTCCACCTTGTTAGGGGCCTTCCTACTCTGCGTGGGCTCCAGAACCTGACTGCCCCATCGGCCATCGCTTCTACGAGCAATGTGCCCTATGTGTGTGTGAGCTATGTCGGTGACTTTGGTTCTTCTGCGGATCTCCTCATTTCCGATTCGCTTACGCAGTGAAACTTCAAGCATAGCTCTTTCCGTCGCCCATAGTATATAAGTAAATTAGTGTCAGCATATCGCCAACAGACTTCATTGCCCTTATATGCAGCAATGCTACAACAGACATATTGTAACCATGGGAAATTATTGTCTATGTTTGTGTGCGTCCGTTTTTTCAACTAATTTATTTTAATATCTTGCGTGCAAATGTATTTACAATCAGCGATGTCATTTAACGTAATTAACAACGTACAAATTCTTTGTATTTTTCTTATACACATTATAGATAATATTCAAATATAGTATACCACTTAGGACTATCTCCTGAGTGGTATAATATAATTAAATATTGTCTACAATGAGACATAAGACTAATGGGAAAGCGCGAGCACTGAGCGTCAATAAAATATCAATAAAACTTCTTAATTTTATTGAGAAAACGAAAAAGATTTTCTTTAAACTATCGATTTATTTGAAGAAAACCAAAGTGTAAATGCGCAAGCGTCTAGCTGGTTTTTTTTTAATAAAAATTATTAACTTGCGCTTGACCGCAATCCCGCCTGATGGTAAGCAGTGACGCAATCGTTGATGATAAAGCGTACTAGTTTATTAAGAGCCTATTCACTCTAGCCTTGAAGACACTCAAATCGTAGTCCGACGGAAACACCGCCGCTGGCAAATTGTTCCAGTCCTTCGATGTACGCGGTATAAAGGAGGAGGCGAAATGCTTCGTCCGGATCGTAGTGGTGTTAACAACGTAAGGGTGGAAACTCGCCGTACGACGAGTCGTCCGATGGTGGAACGGAGATGGGGGAATTAAATTATGCAATTCCCTCGCACACTTCCCAAAATGCATCCTATAGAACACCGAAATAAAATATTACGAAATAACTTTTTTTGACTAAGATTGGTAAGTCTTAAAAACTGATAAGTGATAGTTAATCCAGCACCCTATCGCAGAACACACTTTTACTATAAATTGGAATCATTTTGACACCAATTGTTAATTCATAGCTCTTTATGTTCGTAAAATGTGTCTGTTTAACAACGTAAATAACGCAATGAATGTTATTGAACTGTCAAATCGAAACCCATTGCTACTGATAATTTGTTACGCAATTGCACAACAGCCTCCGTGGCGAAGCGTTAGCGAACGCGGCCGCTGCGCAAGGAGGCGCGGGTTCGATCAATGAGCAGTGCAAATATTTGTATGCATTAATACGAATATTTGCACTGTTCTGGTCGTACTTCGGAAAGCACACTAAGCTGTTGGTCTCAGTTGTCAATCGAATACCTAGTGGCAGTCGTTGCGGGTTGTCGAAGCCCTCAAAAGTCCAACAATTGGTCTAACTGTAATGCTTCGATATCGCCTTCGGGCTGTGGAGGTCAGACGGCAGTTACTTCATGGAAAATATCGAAGTTTAGCCAAAATCAGCAGTTAGACTGGAAAAGCGGACCTCAGACTTAAAAGCTGAAAACAAAAAGCTTCAGATGTGACTTGGATTAACGCTGAGATGATCATGATAGAGTATTACGATACAATTACCCTGCTTGTCTAAACTGATGTTATAAGTAGACAAGGAATTATTATTTGTATCATTGTTTATTAATTCGCTTAAACGGCTAAATGGTTTAAAAAGAAACGGGCACAAGACCAAAGGAACAATTGTCCGTATTTATGAAATATGTAAACATACAAAAAAGAACCACCTTGTTTCCAATGGAAAAATCATGTGGATCTTTCTTGTATGAGAATTCAGACAACTTTTATGTATATCAGCATCATCATCATCATTATCAACAGCCTTTTTATCGTCCCACTGCTGGGCACAGGTCCTCTCATACAGAGAAGGATTGAGCGTAATCACCACGCTTGCTCAATGCAGGTTGGCGATTTTTGACTTAAAGTCCAGCTTTTTTCAAGACGTTTTCTTTCTCCTTATAATCAGTCATTGGTGTCCAAGATATACTTAGAAAGTACATATAACTTAGAAAAGTCACATTTGTACTTGCCTAACCTGGAATCAAATCCGCACACTCATACTTGAGAGGCTGGTGTTTCAGCCACTAGGCCACCATGACTCTAACTTCGACTTTATGTATATAGCATTCTTTAAAACTATACAGGCATTTCTGATAGATTGAGACTGAGAATTGAATGTGAATCTTCTTTAAAATACGAAAATTGTTAGTATTGCAAATGCAAAATGGAACCACTCCACAAATTTAAATTTCTTCTTATTTCTATAATAAGAAGAAATTGTTAGTATTGCAAATGCAAAATGGAACCACTCCACAAATTTAAATTTCTTCTTATTATAGAAATAAGAAGAAATTTAAATTTGTGGAGTGGTTCCATTTTGCATTTGCAATACTAACAATTTTCGTATTTTAAAGAAGATTCACATTCAATTCTCAGTCTCAATCTATCAGAAATGCCTGTATAGTTTTTGACCTGAGACATGCCTTTAATAGGGTAGTTGACTAAAAAAAACTAATTAGTCCATCAGTCAGATTTCAAAAAAATACTAAACACGTATTTGTTATTTTTTCATATAAACAAAAAATGAAGACGACACAGTGCGTTGAAAACTCGTGTGACGTCACTGTACGCTACACGTTTTAGCGAGAAATGACGTCACTAGCCACCACAAATTTTTGATGCCTTTTATATTTGTAAATTTTTATTGATTTGATAAAACAAAATATACGTAACCAATATTTTTCTATAATCTGAATGACGGATTAAATAGAATCAATTTTTTTTTACCCAGAAAACATCCCTATTTCTCGGCAGTTTTGACCTTGATTTTCGCTTAGATGAGATCGCGACGAGTAATTTTTGAACGTTTTGCATTACGGAAATTGACCTTCAGGATTAGAACAGGATAATTTTCATCAGATATTTCTAAGAGATTTAAGAGACTTTCGGCTTGGGCGGTGTGTAGTCAGTTTATTGAAGACTAGATCCGCCCCACGGTTTCAGCCGAAATCGTTACGATCCCGTGGGAATAAGCAGATGAACACTTTTCCATGTGTTGATCCTCCTTTTACACTTATACCTATGCCAAATTTTTATCCGTCTCTGTACTTGAATTTTGTACAGAAATGGATGGTAGGAAATTCAAAATACACCTGAAAAGTCACAGAAACGAACTCAAGAGAGCGTTCCCCGTCCAGATTCAGTCCGAAATGACTAATCAAATTACCACCAGTGTTCAACAATCAATAACCTTGACCGTATTTTATCATAACACATATACAATAATAGTAAATTAAGTTAAGTAAAATTAGCATCATATCATCAACTTTGTGAAAACAATAACTTTAATATCCACTACAAAGGCTATACAGTACAGTTATAATGTAGTATAAGTTAATAATGCTAAGTTTTTGGGAATCATTATAGATAATAATATCGACAGCCTCCGTGGCATAGCGGTAGCGAACGCGGCCGCTGCGCAAGGAGGCGCGGGTTCGATCCCCGGGCAATGCAAATATTTGTATGCATGAATATGAATATTTGCATTGGTCTGGTCGTGCCTCGGAAAGCACGTTAAGCCGTTGGGTCCCGGTTGCCATACGAACATCTAATGGCAGTCGTTACGGGTTGTTGGAGCCCTCAAAAGTCTAACAATTGGTCTAACTGCAATGCTTCGATATCGCCTTCGGGTTGTGGAGGTCAGACGGCAGTCGCTTCACGGAAAATGTCGAAGTTTAGCCAAAATCAGCAGTTAGACTGGTAAAGCGGACCCCAGACTCCTAAGCTGAAAAGCTTTGGATGCGACTGGGATTAAGGCTGAGATGATGATGATGACATAAACAATACTAGCGGCCTGATGCGTGCTTCGTTACGTATAAAGTGAAATAATAAAAACAAATTTATTGTTTTATCAAAATTATTTATTAAAAAATAAAATATTTTATCTACTCTCATATCAAAAAATTAAAAAAATAAAACTAAAAAGGAGTTTATATTGACGTACTTTACCCATAGTATATCGAAAGGAAATTAAAAAATTAAATTATAACATTATTTCTCTAACAAAATAATGTTATAATATTATTATTTTTTTCATTACCGTACAGATTACAAACCATAGATAGCACTATTTCATTTTATTATCTGTGGCTGCGCGTTTTTGGCGAGTGCGCTTTGATGCAGGCTGCAGAATTTTGACGCCAAATATGTTTCTTTGCATTGCGAGTCGTTGTTGTGTTTTGCTGGACACATGATTATTATTGTTTCTTAAAGTGTATGAGATTAGATAAAGTAGTGTATGAAACTATACATAATTAGGTGTCACACACTCTATTAAAAAACGAGCGAAGCGAGTTTTTTAAACTCACATCGTGCATGATATCCCTCAATATGTAACAGTTTCATAAACTACTATTTTTTAATTGCTTGCTATTTTAAAACTTAATCCTAAACATTTAGATTATTAAACAAAGGATTGGGGGTACCGACTCTCGAACAGGCAACACAAAGTTGGTCATTTTAAAAACATGATTTCTCTAAATTCAGGCCACAAACGTGAAATGTGTTTTTTTTTAGTTTGCCCTTGGACTTTGCCGATAGACATAGCAACTGATAAACGTACAGGATATAGTAATGGTTTGAACTCATATCAGTTGGGATCATAGGGATACGCGATATCAAACAAACTTCTTCTTTTGATTTCCCAGTTAGGATCGTAGCTTCAATTAAAGGCAATAAGTTTTTCACTGCCAATCTGGTATCATTACACAGTTTTGGTGGATTATTAAATTACGAAGAAAGTGGCAATGATTTTTATACATATAGCTGATGAGATGATGATCCACCGATCATTGAATTTATTTGTTACAAAAAGTGTGATATATGAAGAACCCCTCAACCGATTCTGTTCAAACTTCAAATAAACCATCTACTAATTTGTCACAACAAAGCCTAAACATTTGGTTTGGATAGGTGAATCCGTTCTTACCTAGAGGCGAAAGTACACGCGTCATTGTACCGATGGCGCGAGGAAGAGCGGACACGGGGCCCCAGTCCGGTGCGGCGGCAGATCGAGCTGCGCCAAGAGGAGCTCCGTCAGGTCCTGGTGGCGGACTGGCGGCAGAGGCTTATGCGCCCTACCGCCGGCCTCGCTACCGTCGAGGCGATCCGGCCAGTACTCGACGACTGGCTCGGGAGGAGGCATGGCTCCCTGTCGTTCAGGGTGACGCAGGTACTGTCGGGGCACGGTTGCTTCGGCAAGTACCTGCGTCGCTTAGGCAGGGAGCCGGACGCTCGGTGCCACCACTGCGTCCAATGCGGGGAGGACACGGCGCAGCACACGCTCTCCGAGTGTGTAGCTTGGGAGGAGCAGCGCCGTGTCCTCACAAATTAAGTAGGAGGCGACCTGACGCTGCCGGCAGTAGTGCGGAGGATGGTCGGCAGCTCAGAGTCGTGGGAAGCGGTGGTGTCCTTCTGCGAGGACGTGATGTCGCAGAAGGAAGCTGCGGAACGGGAGAGGGAGATATCAACTCCCTTCCCGGGCCGCAAAAGACGCACCGGGCGCCGAGGAAGAAAAAAAAGTTTATTTCAAAATTCATTAGTATAGTCACTATGATGATTACGTAAAATTTCATATTTTTAATGGTCAAGTGTTTACCTAACCTTTATTATTGTTATGGGTCGGACAGGGTTTTCTTTAAATATTGTATACAAAATCGGCCTGTAATGTTCCCACTGTTGGGACACAGGCCTCCTGTCGGTTAGAGGGAGTGGGCCGTAATCAACTCCGCGGGCAAAGTGCGGGTTTGTAGAAGTCGCATGTCTTTGAAGCTTTTGCTTCTAGGACATGCCGGTTTCCTCACGATGTTTTCCTTCACCGTTTTGAGATCAGTGGTGAAGAAATAATTTAAAGTAATGCGACTGAAGAGGTTCGAACCTACGACCTACTTGTAAGTCGCGGAGTACCACTGGGCCACTGCTGCTCTCTATCATAACATAATAACGTAGACAGCTAAAGAAGCACTAACTCTATTAAAATGTCCTATAACTGCAATCCAAGAAAGAAATCATCTTCATCATCATTATCAACCTTTTTATCGTCCCACTGCTGGGCACAACCTGTGCTCAGCAGATTACGCAATCACCACGTTTGCTCAATGCGGGTTGGCGATGTCAGACTTAAAGTCCAGGTTTCCTCAAGAGGTTTTCCTTTACCTTCAGTCATTGGTGTCCAAGATATACTTAGAAAGTACATATAATTTTTGAAAAAAAAAAAAGTTACATAGGTACTTGCCTGACCTGGACTCGAAACCACGCACTCATACTTGAAAGGCTGGTGTTTAAACCACTAGGCCGCCAAGACATAACAAGAAAGAAATAAAGAAGTAATAATCGAAGGCCTCCAGGCTAACCTCAACCTACATTCCTAAACTATTTTCATATTCTTTCACAATCACCGCACTGGTTTGTACTCCTAACAATGTCCTCTGGTTATTTCCGTCCGTTTTGTGGAGCAGTGCCGTTTGCTTTTTACTTTAGACCTTTGTTTTACCGAGTTCAATTGTATTTATTTTTCTGGTTTCCATTAGTATTGAGAAAGATTTTGTTGATAAAGCTGGCTCGGAAGTGAGTTGATAAGAGATGTTTGTAAGTGTACAGTCGATATTCGTGTTGAGTTAGCTTTTACAGGACGTTTTGCCTGTAAATAAAATAAAAAAATAAAAAAGCCTTTTATTTCTAAACAGAAGGTAAGTTGGCTAATAGTAATGAATTAGAAAAAAAGTTAAAGTAACATAAATAAACCAACAAAATATTAAATGAAAAAGTAAATTATTATTATTATTCTTCTGCTAGAACCCCTATGCAGGTGAAGGTCTACTCCAAGGATGACCTATGTTATTTTTGTGAAGTATGTTTATCATAAAACCCACCCCGTACATTCCAGGTGTAACACCTGTATGACACCTATACTTTTTGCCTGTACTTTGTGTGATTCCCAACGGGGTTCAATTTTATATTACTATTTATTGTGTTGTATTTATATGCTAGCTATATACAAAACATGGCGACCTATATACATCTGTTATGCAGATTTTTTTTTGCGGATGAGAAATCATCAAACGAACGCCCCCGCTTTGGGCGGAGCGAAAGGACGTATCAGACTTTTACTGACTAAAATCCATTAGGCACGCGCACTAGGGTCACGGCGTCTCCTGTGGATTTTGCGCTTTTTGCGCGCTTTGCTTCCTTCTTTGCCAGCATCACTGCTTCCCAGAAAGAGGTGAAGACGTTCTATGCGCTCTCGCCTCGGACCATGGCCTGGGGTCCTCTTCTGAGTCTGAACTTAGGTTCTGAGTTAAGTTTTGAAACAGATTCTTTTTTTTTTACAATTAATACTGTTATTTTCACCCTATATAGATACGAATCGACGATTACGATACTAGCGCGCTGTACCTTCAATGATTGCATCACTGCTTATCATTAGGTAAGATTATATGGTCAAGCACTAGGTTATAAATATGTAGGTATATAAAAAATATAAGATCTTCACACTTTCCTAATCATTATGTAATTACTTAACGATTATTTATATTTAAAAATTATTACAAATTACATTTCCTCTATGATTATGTGCCATAAATTCAATTCCATGATAACTATTTTGTGAGCCGTAGTAGGACCAGACCTTGAAACCAATACCTCTGCAGCGTGGTGTCAGACAGGGAGATGTTATCTCCCCGAAATTGTTCACCGCTGCATTGGAGGATGTCTTCAAGGTTCTGGACTGGAAAAGACTGGGCATCAACATCAATGGTGAGTACATGACACACCTTCGGTTTGCTGATGATATCGTAGTCATGGCTGAGACCGCGGAGGACCTGAGTACAATGCTCGAAGACCTCAGCAGAGCCTCCGAGCGAGTCGGTCTTAAAATGAACATGGGCAAGACGAAAGTCATGTCTAATGCCCATGTTGTACCGACTCCTATAAAGATTGGAGACTCTGTTCTCGAAGTTGTTGACAGTTACGTGTACCTGGGACAAACTATCCAGTTAGGAAGGTCCAATTTCGAGAAAGAGGTCAATCGTCGAATCCAACTCGGCTGGGCTGCTTTCGGGAAGCTACGAAGAATCTTCTCGTCCGAAATACCGCAGTGTCTCAAGACAAAAGTCTTCGACCAGTGTGTGTTGCCAGTGATTACTTATGGAATTGAGACGTGGTCGCTAACAATGGGCCTTATGAGAAGGCTCAAAGTCACTCAAAGGGCAATGGAGAGGGCTATGCTTGGGGTTTCACTGCGCGATCGAATCAGGAATGAGGAGATCCGCAGAAGAACGAGAGTAACCGACATAGCCCGAAGAATTGCAACACTAAAGTGGCAGTGGGCTGGACACATTCCCGACCGTGCCCGATGGGGCCGACGGGTTCTCGAGTGGCGACCACGCACCGGAAGACGTAGCGTGGGTAGGTCCCCGACAAGGTGGACCGACGACCTGGTGAAGGTCGCGGGAAACCGCTGGATGCGGGAGGCGCAGAACCGGTCGTCGTGGAGAACCTTGGGGGAGGCCTATGTCCAGCAGTGGACGTTTTTCGGCTGAAATGATGATGATGATGAGCCGTAGTAGAAAAAAATATGCTAAACAATATATTAAATAAAAATCATGGCAAAAACGTATATACAAAAACCAAAGACACCGATTTCCGAAATTAGTAATTTTTCACTTGTTTGAGCTTTTGGAAGTTGGTTTTTTTTTATTAAGGTGTCAAAAGACATCTTGAACTTTAAGTGTATAGAAGTAAAAAAAATCCTAATATGTAGATAAAATAATTTAATTACAGGTACCGACGCTGTAAATACCCTTAAAATATTATTCTTTACAGACAGAATATATGACTGCATTTTATTGTTAAAACCCTCACAGTAAAACACATTAAAGCAAATTTAAACTATGTATATCCGCCATCTTTATCTTACCTTGCAAATTACTGAAACAAAATAGAAACTAACAAAAGCCTTTAATTTATTAGCGGCATTACTTATCTTAGTAGTGGATATGGAATTAAATTATTTTATTACAACATTCTACGAGGTAGAATAATATCACTTGTATTGTTGAGAGGGAATAAGGATTCGCGAAAGCTAAACGGAGCGCAACCTTACGATTCTGAAGTAGCATAAGAAAATAAAACAGTACAAGAATAAAAGAAAAAATATTAACAACCACCAGTTGGCCTAACTTA
Organism: Sesamia inferens; assembly: GCA_037179545.1. NCBI lineage: Eukaryota > Metazoa > Arthropoda > Insecta > Lepidoptera > Noctuidae > Sesamia > Sesamia inferens. Next base: position 31,564,934 of record CM073925.1, read on the forward strand.
CCTAAGTATACAGCTTGGTGATTTGATCATGACATAAATTAAGTACTAAATCAAATAATATCTCTCAGAATTAAAATGTTAAACTTTTAAATTATTTCAATTTTGTTTTTGTTTAAAAAACGCCAATAGGGATGTTTTCTGGGTAAAAAAAAATTGATTCTATTTAGTCCGTCATTCAGATTATAGATAAATATTGGATACGTATATTTTGTTTTATCAAATCAATAAAAATTGACAAATATAAAAGGAATCAAAGATCTGGAGTGATGGCTGGTGAAGTCACTGCTCGTTAAAAAGTGTAACCTACAGTGACGTCACACGAGTTTTCAACGCACTTTGTCGTCTTAATTTTTTGTTTATATGAAAAAAGAAAAAATACGTGTCTAGTATTTTTTGTAAATCTGACTGACGGACTAATTAGTCTTTTTTAGTCAACTACCCTCTTATAAACCAAAATTAACGTTCTCGCCGTGAGTGATATTTATTGTTTTAGTAATTAATTTTAATTCAGTTATTAAACTTACACTTAGCATAGGTTACTTTTTCAGCCATTTATCATACCTACTCAATAATATGGGCATATTATGACTGCTGCGAAAAAGGGCTCCTCTCCCGAGAGTGGACCGTAATCCACAAGGCGGGCCCCGTGCGGTTTGGCGGATTTTATTTTCTTTATTCTAACCTTCGCTGTTCCACTCTTGGTTAAAAGCCTCCCTCCATTCTTTAAATCCGACGCAAGCCCCCACGTCCTCCTTTCAGGTTGGACGGAACCTATCCAGCCCGCCCAGCACACTCCTACGTGGTCTATTGCGAATCCACCTGCTCGCGTTCACATTTTAATTTTAGTTTAAAAATACAAAAGGTGTTTGATAAATTATAATATAAAATATATGAATCGCCTTTTTACTCAGTTATAACGCGTTACCCACCTTTTGTGAATAGGGTTGTTGACTAAAAAAAACTAATTAGTCCGTCTGTCAGATTTCCAAAAAATAGTAGACTCGTATTTTTTCTTTTTTTCATATAAACAAAAAATGAAGAAGACACAGTGCGTTGAAAACTCGTGTGACGTCACTGCACGCTACACTTTTTAGCGAGGAGTGACGTCACCGGCCACCACTCCTGATCTTTGATGCCTTTTATATTTGTAAATTTTTATTGATTTGATAAAACAAAATATAAGTATCCAATATTTTTCAATAATCTTTAATTTAATCTTCAATTATTTTTTTTTTTTTACCCAGGATACGTCCTTATTATAATCAAAAGACGTTTCAAGTTACTTTTCCAATATGCGGGTAAACATTTTTTCACAATAAAACACATAAATAATATCAACCTTCTTTAGTTGCTATAGACTTACAGTAAAGAAATAATAAATCAATATAATATAACTCTTACCTATAGTACATGATACAGCAGGGTAATTACGTAACACACCATCAGTAGCAATGGGTTTCATTTTGACAGTTCAACAACATCCATTGCCTTATTTACGGTGTTGAGTAAAGACATATACGAAAATAAAAAGCAATGGATTAGCAATATGCTTCAAAATCATTTAAATTGGGAGTAGGTACAATTTAGGTACCGGCCACAATAAAAAAAACAATCACTAAAAATTCTTTCAAAAACCAAATTATTCAAATCACATTACAGCTTTTCTTTTCTTTGTAATTGTAAACTAGTGCTTGACCGCAATCCCGCCTGATGGTAAGCAGTGATGCAATCGTTGCTTGTAAAGCGCGGTAGTTTATGAAGAGCCTATTCTAAGATCTAGATAGTCTATCCTAAGAATTTATTAGGACTTTGAGCTAAAGTGAATAGGGTCTCGACATTAAATTTTACTCAGACGGAAATACCGCCGCTGACAAATTGTTCCATTCCGATGTACGCGGTATAAAGGACGAGACGAAACGAGCCGAAGAATAATTATGTTATATTTATTTAATCATTGATATACAATTATTAGTAAGCAGTACCAACCCACACTAGGCCCGCGTGTTGGATTATGGTCCACTCCTTCTCACCGAGGGAAATCCTGTGTCTCAGGTCTGGGGATATTATAGGCTGGTTATGTATTAGTAAGTACATCATCATCATCATCATCATCAGCCTCTACTCGTCCACTGCTGAACATAGGCCTCCTCCATGGCACGCCAACAAGCTCGATCCTGAGCAGTTCTCCGCCAGTCATTAACAGCCACCTTTTTAATGTCGTCGCTCTATCTCGCCCAAGGGCGTCTTACACTACGTTTGCGTAAGTATGTACATAGAATAGAATAGAATAGAATACTCTTTATTATGTACACCATATAGATTACAGAACATAAATAAAAATATTTTACAAAGGGTGACACAATGGGCGATCTTATCGCTAAGAGCGATCTTTTACAAACAACCTTTGGATAGAATTCTAAGAGGTAGGATAAAGAAATAGTGTAGGTAGTCTACACTAAAACTTCAACAACACTAAAAATGAATTAGCTAATACAAAAAACTTGAATCACATTAGGATTATCAAAGCTTTATAAGGCATTTAATTATATTATAAACTACAGGAAGATAACCATTAGATACTTTTTCAGTTGGTAAGTTATACCAAAACGTATTTCTGTTATCTGGCATTAAAGGAGCGAGTTTTTATATCTTACGCCTCTATACTATTTGTTTGGTTTGAGCACAGTTCTCCATATTCAATATTTTTTAATCTCAAAAATTCTTATGAGGGAAAAGTAGCACTAGAATAAAACCGAACATTTAGTACCACGACTTAGTAAAATGCAAAATTTTCTTTAAATTTTTACTCTCCGTGCTTTTACTACGGTAATCTTCACATAAGTCTCTCTCTTGAAGTGCTAAAGTGTGCAATAACATAGCCAGTCGACAAAACCCCACTATGCAAGACTCCTATTTCGCCGTCTAAAATAAACCAGAAACCGCAAACTGGAATTTCATGAAATGCGAACTGAAAAGTAGATAAAAGTAGTGAATGCCGCAATAGTACAAAGAAAATTTCTGAGGAAATAAATAACGTTGAAAATGTCCATCGACCTATTCATCAAGTTACACTCTTTATTTAGTTAGCACGTCGTGGTGGCCTAGTGGTTAAAACACCAGCCTCTCACGTATGAGTGTCCGGGTTCGATTCCAGATCAGGCAAGTACCAATGTAACTTTTCTAAGTTATATGTACTTTCTAAGTTATATTCACTTTCTAAGTATATCTTGGACACCAATGACTGATTGAAAGGTGAAGGAAAACATATTCAGGAAACCTGGACTTTGTCTGAAATTGCCAACCCGCATTGAGCAAGCGTGGTGATTATGCTCAATCCTTCTCTGTGTGAGAGGAGACTTGTGCCTAGCAGTGGTACGATGAAAAAGTTGTTGATGATGATGATGATGATTCTTTATGTATTTGGTATATTAGTTATACGAGTATATTTATTTTATGTAAGTATGCATAGACCCGTCACTTTGCAGTGAAAGCTGATTTACGCCCGTCACAGCGCAGATCAGGTTCAGTTAAAAATCTGTGTCAGGCGTCTGTGTCATTAGTTGTTTGTCATTTTTGCTGAACTGGGCCTTTTTGATGCAGTCGAAGAGCACAATTTCCTGCTGGAGAAGGCTCCTAGGTATATAAAATAACAGTCGAGTGGTAAATGAGTATAATTTGTACGAAGAACTATGGAATACAGAGAATGTTCAAGAAAAATATGACATTTGAATAAACTTAAAAACTAAAAGTTATTACCACAACGAACACAAGTTATTACACGAAAAACACCATTTTCGACTGTATTATTATGAGCGATGCGACCACGTGTCGCGTGCCCTGCCCCCCTTCGCCCGCACGTGTATTGCCGAATTAATAATATTTTTTATAGGAGATTTTTTAAGTTTAACCCGGCTTTGTAGGCATTAGTAGAATCAGTTATCGATACCTAACAATACCTTCACGGGTCGGACAGGGTTTTCCTAACATACTGTATATACAAATCAATGCCACTTTCTTTGTAATTTTATAACTCAAGAACGGACTCACCTATCCAAACTAAATGTTTAGGCTTTGTTTTGACTAATAAATAGATGGTTTGGGTGAAGTTTGAACAGAATAGGTCATTCATCTCATCTATACATATAAAAATCAATGCCACTTTCTTTATAAGTCTATAATCCACCAAAACTGTGTAATTGCACAAGATTGGCAGTGTAAAACTTATTGCCAAATTTAATTGAAGCTATGATCTTAACTGGTAAATCAAAAGGAGAAGTTTGTTTGATACCGCGTATCCCTATGATCCCAACTATGCCATTTGAGTTCAAACGAATACAATATCCTGTGCGTTTATAATTTGCTATGTCCATCAACAAAGCCCAAGGAGCCAATTTGGAGGATTCATGTTTTTCAAATGGTCAACTTTATGTTGCCTGTTCGAGAGTCGGTACCTGCAGTCGTTTGTTTAATAATCTAAATGTTTTGGATTAAGTTATAAAATTGCTAGCAATTAAAAAAAATATTTTATGTTTGAATAAATAATTTTGATGATCTAATAAATTTGTTTTTATTATTTCACTTTATACGTAGCGAAGCACGTATCGGGCCGCTAGTATTCTATAAGTACTACGCACTATCGCTTTAATTATTATAATCATGTTATTTTTCAATTACAAGTTTGATTTTAGTTGAGTGTTTTTTAAACAGACCCTGTTATTTTTATAACATTAATCCACAAATCGAAAAGTAGCTAGAAATGTCTTTTCAGTATATTGTACAAGAATCGGGTAACACATTTTCACTAAGTAAAAAGGCGTTTGATAAAATAATACATAGAAAAGAAGTTTCTAAGCAGAAACTGAGCTTCGATCGGGACGAAACGTTTCGCTTCCTCTTTTATAATGCGTACATCGAGGGACTGGAACAATATGCAAGCGGCGGTGTTTCCGTCGGACTACAATTTGAGTGTCTTCAAGGCTACATTGATTAAGCTCTTAATGAACTAGCGCGCTTTACCATCAACGATTACATCACTGTTTATCATCAGGCGGGATTGCGTTCAAGCACTAGTTTATAACTTCTCTTCATTTCGGTATTACTTATTTCTTAGTATTTTATGTATGCAGTAAATTAATATATTTTGCCAACTTGCAAAAATCGGGAAGAGCGGGTAATAAAATATAATGCTACCCACCCGTATGTACACGAACAACTTTTAGGTACTTCGTACGTCATTACCATGGCGAAACAAGCAGACCAATTATTTTAACTCAACATCTCAGGAACTCCAATTTGTACTTTACAGTCATGTTTTGACGAATAAATTATCTTATCATGTATGTTAAATAACAATGGGCGGCTTTAGCGGAAGATGTGTCATGTGAGGTTGAAAAAGTTACTTTTTAAAGTTGCGCAAAATGATACACGTGAGCAGTGTACAGTCGAAGGACGTCAGACGACTCTTGAAAAACAAGAGGGGGACATGTCATATAATTTTAAAGGAAGCTTCTATAAGCTAGAACCTTCGACTCGGCGCCTTTGGCCAGGCGTTTAATTCACTAAAAAGCCTCGTACTCGTTTGATTGATTACGAGGCTTTTTAGTGAATTATTTTTTGAAAATTATATATTTGAAGAAATTAAAACAATGTTTTCCTGATGTGATAACCCGGGTCCGAAATTAAAACTTCCGTCTGTCACCCGTGAAGTGCCCGCAATACCGGCAGCTGACAACATGTCATACAACAACAACAAATACAAAAAAGACAATAGGGATGTATACAAGGTAAGAAAATCAAAAAAGTAATTAGTCCGTCTTATAGATAATAAAAAAAATTAAGACCCATATTTTTTATTTTGTCGAAATTACTAAAAACTACTGAGATATAGCGTATTAAAGTTACGGAGTGGAGGCTAATTACGTCACGCCGGCCGGTCGGTTCTTCGTGGATAATGCTTTTAGAGCAATTTTTTTTTCTACAATTTTGCACCGTGATTATACGTGCCGCTATCAATTGATTTTTTCCGAAACTTAATTAATTAAAGAAATACGATACTTCAAAATCGCGAAAAATAACCCATTTTTACCGTGATATTCAGAAGACTATTAGACAAACGTGATTAGTTTACGAGATTACGCACAATGACAAAGGAATCGTGTTGGAATGACAAATTTATGAAAATAGCAGACTAGGGCCCCAGGTTGTTGGTCAGCAAAATGCTGTGACTTTAGATGAACCTGTCGTCAACAGCGCTGACTTTCAGCAACTACCACGATATATCTGCATCTTTGTTCTCAGTCAATACCTAACGCATATCTATACTAAAACATAAACTTTATTTTAATAGCATTATAAATTATTACAATGTACTGTTGAAAAAAGTTATAAAAATATTTGAAATTATAGCGTAAAAACTTTTTTACAAAAAAAAAAAACAACAACCGACTTACAAAAACTACTACAAAGTGAAAAATAATTAATTTTGAAATTCGGTGTCTTTGCTTTTTGCATATTCGTTTTTGACACCAACTTCCGAAATTAGTTATTTTTCACTTTGTAATGGTTTTCGGAGGTCGGTTGTTTTTTTTTTTTTTGTAAAAAAGTTTTTTAAGCTATTGCATAGCTTCTATCGCGGGCCTTGAGCGCGGGGACCGAATCCAGAAATTCCGTAACGAAAAAACCTCACGCTCCCCATCGTCTAACGTCGTTTCAGTTCGGCAGTCTTCGGCACGGTATGTTTGTGTGCGTGCGACTACATCTTTTGAAAACAATTTATAGATTTTCAAAAAGAGCATGCATATTGCAGGGCGCGAACTCAGTCCTACACACTTGCCATGTTACTGATAGTCGCGATGTGCTAAACTTGCGATTAATTTTCTCTCTGAAATAGGTCTTCTATAGAGATATGTCATAGACGTCATCGACGTTGTCATGGCTACCTTAAAAACTTTTCATATAATTAATTATTAAGTACTTTTATTCAAATTAATTTAGTAGTGTTTTTATAAAATAGCTTTTTTTTTTTAACGGAAAAGCTAAGATGAATGTCATGCTAATTTTTCATTGAAAAGCGCGTGATTTTATAGAGTAAAAAGTGCTCACGCGACCGTTTTTTCAATTGTTGCAAGAATTCAAAAGCCTGTCTTTAAATAGTGTTTAGACGATTGCTCAAAGTGTATTAGATTTCATTAGTAATAGAAATGGCATTTCAATAATGACTTTCAACTGCCAGTCTAAATAGTCATAAATACGATTTACAAGATTCAGTTACGAGACAAACAAATGTGTTACTTCTTACCGAAACTTGCATGACGCATGATAATCCAATTGAAATACCTAATTTTAATTGTATTGTTCAGTTCAAACGAGATACTATTTCAAAAGGTGGGGTAGCTATTTACCAAAATAAAAATGATATTACTAATATTATGACTCCGAATATTGAAATAAATATTGCACACGTTAGCGATGTTAATGTTAGGCGCTCAGTTGTTGGAGATATTTGTGCGTGCTTATGCAAACTTAGAAATGGCCTACAAATAGTTATGGTAGCAATTTACATTTCTCCGAATCCAAAATTGGACGAGGTAGAGCATTTTATTCATCGCACTTTACTGGAGTAACTCGAGTGGCTCGAAAATACTTGAAACAAATGGTAATAAATTTCCACTTATCTTGGCTGGCGATTTCAACATTAACTTCGCTGATAAAAAATCAGAGCGGTGGACAACTTTTCTATCAAAAACATTGAATTTGAAAATGAATAATGATCCACAAAAGTCCACAACAAAATATGGGACCACCATTGACGCGGTATTTTCTAGGTATTTAGAGGATATTAAGTCGCAAACTTATGTTTCTTATTTCAGTTATCATAAACCTATAGTTTCAATGATAAATATTCCTGAATAACCAACAGCTACTGTAAGGTAATAAAACCCACATGTATTGTAAAATAATAAAAATATTTTAAATAATATTAACTTTTTATTTATTTAATAAAATAAAAATTTGTTTTCTTACCGGTCACCACGCTCAAAAAGTGTAACTTGAATTAATATCAAAGAAAAAAAATACTGCATAAATAAAATAAATAAATAATTATAATTGCATAAATTGATACAAAATGCTATGCAATAGCTTTACCGCGGCAGTCCCCGAGTGCCACACGTCTTTTTTATTTTACACTTTTTAGTTGTGAAAAGAAAGTACTATGCTGCATCCGATCAGACTAGAAGCTGACGCAAATATAGTTGGAAAACGACATAATTTTGTATACCTACTTTAATTTTTACCCGTAATTTTGGAGAATTCCCTCGACTGCCTCTGGTCTTCATTATCAGATATACTACAGACCATTATTTTAACCCAATGTGTGCAAAGTTCTCATCAATATAAATGAATTAAGTCCAAACACAAAGCAGCTACTGTAAACCGTTGAGGAGTTCCCGGAACTGGCCTTTGTCTTCATTATCAGATCTTTTATGACAGTGACAACCCATCGAGGTGTAAAGTTCATATCAATACAAATTAATCAAGCCCAAACACAAGGTAGCTGCTGTGAATTGTAGAGGAGTTCCTTCGACTGTCTCCCGGCTCCATCATCAGATCTACTCCAGACATTTATTAAACTGTAGCGCTTTAAAATAATTAATGAAAATACTAAGAAATGCACTAGTCGCCCCTACGATTTTTGAAAGTTTCCCTTGATTTCTCTGGTCTTCCACCATCAAACCCTGATGTCCTTATCATGTGACCACCTTGGAAATATCTTCTTTCCAACAAAAAAAAAAAAATTCAAGATCAGTTAATAAACGACGAAGTTATCCGCGAACAACATAAAGATGCGAAGACATATATACGGTCGAATTGAGTAACCTCCTCCGTTTTGAAGTCTGTTAAAAATAAACTTAATTGCATAGCAATTGCAGTTAAGTCTAAAATAAAATAAATAATTTATAAAAAAAATAACAAACCGCACTGCGTTTCAGCGCAGTGCGGTTTGTTATTTTTTGGACCCCTCATGACAGTGTGAACATGTATTTTAGCATTTATGTATGTTACCGGAAATGTATGAAACCTAGGAATTATATACAATTACTAGGAAATGTATACAATTCCGAAGCTATATAGGAAATGTGTAAAATATTGTTCCAAACATTATTTAATACACACATATCCTGGGAAATGTATACATTTCCTAGAAATTGTATAAAATTCCTATATCGTATTAGGAAATGTATAAAACCATGCTTTCTATGAATAAAATTAATAAAACACGTTGTTAAACTTAGAAACAGACTTATTATTAAGACTCCGGTTGAAACAATTAGGTTAGGTTAGGTTAGTTTGGGGGACCCCCCCACAGCGCTGACTTCCACGTAGTGTTCCCCGGGCAACGCCGTGTCTGACCACCGTAACGGAGTGGCAGACCGGTGGCTAACGAGCGCTGTGACCTACGCGATCTTACTATTGTATTCTGAGGGCGATTGCGTACATTGTGGATTCTATCGTAGGTTTTATTTTATTGTGGGTTTCGTTCTATTGTTGTTTTATTTTTTACTGTGGATCTTGTGGTTGACGCTATGCCGAAACATAAGAGAAACGCCTCCGGGCGTTTCGCCCCAAAAGGCCCTTCTCAGGGCCAACCAAAAGGCCCTTCTCAGGGCCAACCCAAAGGCCCTTTTCAGGACCACTCCGAGATGTCGGCGTCAGAGGTCAGCCGCGCACCGTCTGTGGCGAGCCTCTGTACGAGTGTTGCGGACGAGTTCTCGGACTCGGATATCGGGTCCGTAGTCTTGGACTCGTCCGTGTGTGAGGTGGCTGGAGAGAGCAGCCTGAAGAGGGCCTATTTGGCGCTCGGGTCCGAGGGTTCCTCGGACTCGGGCAAGAGTAAGCCCAAGAGGAAGCCGAAGGCGAAGACTGCTTCGCCTTCGACTTCTTCTCAGGCCGGCACCCACGATGTGGGTCTGGCGGACGCCCAGCGCCAGCTCGGCTTGGCCAAACGGGCCGAGCTCGAGCTGGATCTGGAGGAGAGGGTTGCCGCGATGGAGAGACAGGCGCGCGCGGCGAAGTCGAGGGCTGGATACGGTTCGGCCCTCGTCTCCTTCGGCGGCTTGTCTGTGGAGGAGCTGGCTCGACTGGCTAAGGAGGACATGGAGGAGATCGTCGAGGTCGCCTCCAAGTCCTCGAATCTGAAGGGTACCTTTCAGAAGGCCCTGAAATGCCGTGCAACCAGCTTACACGGCATTGTGTCAGAACTGACGCAGCGCACTGCGTCAGAAGAGACGAAGCAGCTGCAGGCGAGGGTGGACCGCCTGCAAGCAGAGGTCAGCCAGCTTCACAAGAAGCTGGCTGAGGCTACAGCCCCGCCCCCGGAGGTGCCGACGGCAGCGGTTCCCTCCCCCTCCTCCTCTAACCTTGAGGAAATAATTCGCAAGGTGGTCATGGAGGAGAGGGCGTTTACCCGGGCCTGCTTTGCAGGCATCGAGGACCGTCTGCTGCCGGAAAAGCGTCTCCGTCCGCCATTAGCGGCGGACAAGGCGCCTACAGCGGCTCCCCAGGCCCCGAAGCCCTCAAAGGGCAAGGGCAAAGGCAAAGGGAAGACGTCGCCGGGGGCTCTGCCTCCCCCCGGCACGAGTGTGGGCGCCGAACCGGGGCCGGTTGCCATCGCGGCACCCGCCCCGCAGATTCAGGAGATCGATGCCCTCCTTCCCTCCACCACCCCGTCCAACCAGCCGTGGTCAGAGGTGGTGAAAAAGGGCAGGAAGAAGGGGAACCAGGCCCCGGCTGTCCCGGCAACTACCCCGGCGGCTGCCTCGGCAGCCAAAAAAGTCCCGAAGCTGGTCCCTCCTAAGACCGCGGCGGTCACGGTGACCATCGTCCCCGAGGCCGCCGAGAGGGGCATCACGTACGAGTCCGTCCTGAGACGGGCTCGTGCCGTCGCCGACCCCACCGAATTGGGGATTGGTGCTTGCCGCCGGACCCAGACCGGAGCTCGACTCTTCGAGTTTCCGGGGAAGGACGGCGGCGAAAATGCCGATTTGTTTGCCAGCAAGGTGCGGGAGGTCCTTGCCGATGTGGCAAAGGTCGCCAGGCCGACCAAGACCACCACCATTGAGGTGACCGGTCTCGACGACTCGGTCACCAAGGAGGAGGTGGTGGCGGCTATCGCCTCGGCAGGAGGGTGCGAACCCGCAGCGGTGCAGGCTCGGGATATTAGACCCGGCCGCGGTGGAATGGGCACTATTCGGCTGGTGTGCCCAGTCGCCGCAGTGTTGGCCGCCCAGACTAAATGCCAGGGGCGGCTACTGGTGGGATTCAGCCGGGCCGTGATCCGGGTGCTTGAGGCCGCGCCGATGCGCTGCTTTAAGTGCCTCGGGATCGGCCGCACCCGAGCCATGTGTCCGTCCACAGTAGATAGGGCGGACACTTGCTTCCGCTGTGGGCAACAGGGGCATAAGGTGGCCTTGTGCGAGGCCGCCAAGCCGCATTGCGCGGCATGCGCTGAAAGTGGCCGCCCTGCGGACCACGTAATGGGGGGGAGCGCATGCCGACCTCCCAAAAAGAAGGGCAAGGCGCAGGCGGCTATAAGCCGTCCTGCCGCTGCTGCCACCACCCCCGCTGTGATCCCAGCGGCGGTGGCCGTTGAGGGTGATGCGATGGTCGAGTAATGGGTGCCGACCATCGCATCCTGCAGGCAAACACCAACCACTGCCGGGCTGCTCAGGACCTGCTGGTACAGTCAATGGCCGAGTGGTTGGTGGATGTGGCAGTGGTGGCCGAGCCGTACTATACTCCCAGCAATTGGCTGGGAGACAGTGACGGCTCGGTGGCAATCGTGGCGCGGTCTTCCTCGGACTCCCCTCCCCTCTCGCTCTTAGAGAGGGGACCGGGATACGTGGCCGCCGCGTGGGGAGGGTTGGCCCTTGTGGGGGTCTACTTCTCCCCAAACCGCCCTCTCCAGGACTTCGAGGATTTCCTCGGGGTCCTGACGGCGGTCATCGGGAGGACGGCGCCACGACAGGTCTCCGTGCTAGGAGACCTGAATGCCAAGTCGGTGGTCTGGGGAAACCCGGCCACCGACGCTCGCGGACGAGCAGTCGAATTGTGGGCGGCCACGTCTGGTCTCTCCCTCTTGAATAGGGGGAGCGTCCAGACGTGCGTGCGGCGGCAGGGCGGGTCCATTGTGGACCTCACCTTTGCCACGCCCGCACTGGCCGCCCGCATTCGAAATTGGAGGGTGGAACTGGGGGAGACGATCTCGGATCACCGCTACGTGCGATTCGAGATCTCCCCCCAGAATCCACGGGGGCGCCGCAGCACCCCCTCATCGTCGGGCCGTTCCCCGTTTCCAAGGTGGGCTCTGACCCACCTGGATCGGGAGGCGGCACGGGAGGCCGCGTTCGTCCAGGACTGGCTTTGGCCAGGTCCCGGCGTGGACGTCCTGGACGTGGACACGGCGGCGGCCCGACTGAGGGGGTCATTGACCGAGGTGTGCAACGCCAGCATGCCTCGGTCGAGACGTCCACCTCCCCGACGTGCCGTGTACTGGTGGTCGGAGGAGTTGGCGGAGCTGCGGGCCTCCTGCGTGGCGGCACGGCGGGCCTACACCCGCTCGCGTCGGCGGCGTCGACGGGATCTGGCTGACGAGGACCGCCTCTACGCCAGATACGTGGAGGCGAGGGCGGCCTTCAAGTCGGCCATCGGCGCCGCCAAGGACGCGGCGAGGGCTGAGCTGCTGGAGGGTCTCGACAACGACCCATTCGGGAGGCCATATAAGGCGGCGCGGAACAAACTGCGTCGCATTGGTCCCCCGGTTGCCGAGACCCTCGAACCAGCACTCCTGGATGGGGTGGTGCGGTCCCTGTTTCCGCGCAGGGATCCACACTTCACCCCACCAGCGATGGGCCCGCCAAGAGCAGCGGCTCTACCGGAGGAGGAAGCTCCTCCTCCTCCGGTTTCAGAGGAGGAATTTGGCGCGGCGACTATTCGTCTCCGCGCCAAAAAGACGGCTCCCGGCCTGGGCGGCGTTCCCGCTCGGGTGGTGGCCATCGCGGCCACGGAGATGGAGGGAAGGTTTCGGGACCTCTTCGACGCGTGCTTCGCGTCGAGGAGGTTCCCGAAACCTTGGCGGGAAGGCCAACTGTGCCTCCTCCGGAAGGAAGGGCGGCCGGCGGACTCCCCCTCGGCTTACCGGCCCATCGTCTTGCTTGACGAGGCCGGTAAGATGTTCGAGGGGATTATCGCCGCCCGCCTGAAGCGCCATCTGCGGGACGCGGGACCGGACCTGTCGGACGCCCAGTTCGGTTTTCGAGCTGGGCGTTCGACAGTGGACGCCCTGGCCCGTCTAAAGGGCCAGGTGACAGAGGCGGTAGGAGTGGGGGATGGAGTGTTGGCTGTGTCATTCGACATTGCCAACGCCTTCAACTCCGTCCCCCACTCCACCATCCTGGAGGCGCTCCGGTTCCACGGTGTGCCCCTGTACTTGCGGGGCCTCCTGGCCAGCTACTTGGAGGACCGTGCCGTCCTCCTCGTGGACGGGGCTGGCCAGGTCCGGCGGTATGGCGTGGAAACCGGCGTTCCACAGGGGTCCGTTCTAGGGCCTCTTCTGTGGAACGTCGGTTATGACTGGCTCCTGCGGGGAACCCTCCTACGAGGCACGAGTGTCATCTGCTACGCGGATGACACTCTCCTCACTTCCCGCGGGAGCACCTTCCGGGAGGCGGCCAGTTTGGCATCGGCGGGCGGATCCTTAGTGGCGGGGAGGATCCGCCGCCTGGGCTTGAGGGTGGCGCTGCACAAAACGGAGGCCGTGTTCTTTCACGGCCCCCGGCAGCGCCCCCCACCCGACGCCCACATATTTGTGGAGAGAGTGAGGGTCGGGGTTGAGGCCCAGATGAAGTATCTGGGCCTCATTGTGGACAGCAGGCTGCGCTTCGGCCCGCATTTCAGCGGGCTGTCGACGCGCCTGCTGAAGGCTGCGAACGCCCTCTCATGGCTCATGCCGAACATGGGAGGGCCGAGCAGTCGTTGCCGGCAGTTATACGCCGGCATACTGCGGAGCATGGCCCTATATGGGGTCCCCATTTGGGCGGACTCCCTCCATAGGAGGGAGAACGTCACCGCTCTTCGGGCGCCCCAAAGGGCCATCGCCCAGCGGGTAGCGCGGGCCTACCGCACGGTAGGCTTCGCTTCGGCATGCGCTCTGGCGAGCACCCCGCCTTGGGAGCTCGAGGCCTGGGTGCTCGCCAGAGTGTACGAGTGGACGGCGGGGCGCAGGGCGCTGGGCGAGCGTCCGGCCCCGGAGCTGAGGGAGGCCGTCCGCCGGGAGGCGAGGGACGCCATCGTCCAACATTGGACGCGCGACCTGGCCTCCGCGGTGTTCGGCCGTCGCACCCTCGACGCCATCGGGCCGGTCCTGAAGGACTGGCTCGACAGGCGTCACGGGTTCCTCTCCTTCCGTCTGGTGCAGGTACTCTCCGGTCACGGCTGCTTCGGCAGGTACCTGCACCGGATAGGACGAGAGGAGACGCCGTCGTGCCACGGTTGCGGCGCGGCGGAGGACGCGGCGGACCACACCCTCGCGGTGTGCCCGTCGTGGGCCGTGCCGCGCCGCGATCTTGTCACGGCGGTAGGAGGAGACCTCTCGCTGCCCGCCATCGTCAGAGCGATGGTGGGGAGCGAGGGGGCCTGGGCGGCGATGGCCTCCTTCTGCGAGGTCGTGATGTCGCAGAAGGAGGCCGCGGAGCGGGAGCGAGAGGAGGATCCCCTCGCTCCGGCGCTCCGTAGGCGGCGTAGGGGCAGGAGAAGGCGGGATTTCGCCCGCTTTCTCCCGCCCTGAGGTGAGCGGCGGGCGTGAGGCACGGGGGTGCCCGCGCCCGCCTTGCACCGCTCACCACGCGGGAGGCACGGCCCCTCTTTAAGAGGGGCAAATGAGGGCCCGCCTTCTTAGGCGGGTTTCGCCGGCGGGGGAGAGGTAGCTGAGGCTGTGCTAGTTTCCCACTCCCCCGCCACTATGGCGATGCCGGAGTTGCGCTGGAGTTTTTAGTGGGTATACCGGGAGGCTCTCTCCCGGGGAGTCCCACATACCCCACCCATCCCCGACGGGTGGGGATGCGTAATTGTCATTTTCCCCAGCGAGAACAAAAAAAAAAAAAAAAAAAAAAAGGTTAGGTTAGTTTTATTATAATCTCCGCATACTAATGGACATCTTTAAAGTAATACATTTCCGTTAGCTATTTAGGAAATGTATAGATTTACTAGGAAATGTGTGTTATAAAATTTATTTCACACATTTCCGAGCAAATTTAGGAATTATATAAATTTCCTAGGAATTGTATACAATGACGCATTACATACATCTCCGTTAACATGTCATGTTAACGGAAATGTATGTAATGCGTCAGCAAATTTCAACCGGAGTCTTAATAATAAATCTGTTTCTAAGTTTAACAACGTGTTTTATTAATTTTATTCATAGAAAGCATGGTTTTATACATTTCCTAATACGATATAGGAATTTTATACAATTTTTTTTTATTTTTTTTTTAATAATTATAAACTAGCGCTTGACCGCAATCCCGCCTGATAGTAAGCAGTGATGCGATCGTTGATGGTAAAGCGCGCTAGTTTATTAAGAGCCTATTCACTCAGAAAAACTGAGCGAATAGGAAGGAAGACGGCAGTTGAGCGAGGTGATGCAATGTTAAACCCAACAACACGACCAACCATGCTGCGCCAAAGGGAGATTGATTTGGAGACCCTCCACGACCAAACTCCCGACACAACAACATTTGGCGCATCGTACCCGGCACACATCGCAGCACAACTACTCAGACCCGTCCTCCGTACGGCTTCACCAGTCATCATGCCGGAACACGACGAATCGCTTGGCGGCAAGGCTTTGTCTAGTGGGTGGTAACTTCCGCCGGCGGCCGATGTTATGGCCTACCACCGAGTAATTTAATCAAGTAATTTCTAGGAAATGTATACATTTCCCAGGATATGTGTGTATTAAATAATGTTTGGAACAATATTATACACATTTCCTATATAGCTTCGGAATTGTATACATTTCCTAGTAATTGTATATAATTCCTAGGTTTCATACATTTCCGGTAACACATACACATATAAACAAACATGTAAAAACTGAACATAAAAAAGTAGCCACTCCAGAAACTTTCGATCGCATCGGACATCTGTTTTCCCATTAAAGCGCCCTGCCTGCTGTTACATACATACATACGTTTGGCACTTCTTCGGGCTATATCTGTTATTTTGATTTTATACAAAATTACCTGTAATATATAATAAGTCGGGTATTTTTGTTTTTTTCAAACGCACTATTATCTATAAGTCGGATTTAAAAAAAAAAAATTAGTAGCCCAATTTTCTTTTTAATATCACGGCAAAAATATTGCGATCAGAGCAAAAGTAAAAAAAAAGAATGAGTAGCAAATACGACAAAGTCACAGATAGAAACTAATACTGTTGACATTTGCACATTCAATTTGCGGACTCATATCTGAAATTGATCTTTACAAGGTCATTAGTTCAATTTATGTACGTGTATTTATTTATATTGGGAAATAGTCACAATGTAAACCACGATTGCTGCAATTTACAGTGATAGCACGTGCTAACAAGGCTATTATTGCCCTTTTATACCACGAGGACAACTACCGGTCTTTTAAGACCCAATCAAGACAGAAAATATAAGAAATTTTATGTCTTTTATTACTTTGCTTCGATGAATCTGGGAAAATGGCAACATTTAGTACATTATTTTGATAAATCTCGTAGGGTTCAGCCAGAGTTTCACTGCAAACGTGGAAAAAATATAACTATTTACGACATCACATTAGAAATCTCAAGCTACCTCTTTAATCACTCTGTCTAGTGAAAAAACCGCATCAACATCCGTTGCGTAGTTGTTTTATAATATGAAGTGATATCAAATGGGCAAATTATTTTTTTTTTTTTTGTTATAAATTATAAACCAGCGCTTGACCGCAATCCCGCCTGATGGTAAGCAGTGATGCGATCGTTGATGGTAACGCGCGCTAGTTTATTAAGAGCCTATTCACTCTAGCCTTGAAGACACTTAAATTGTAGTGTGACGGAAACACCGTCGCTAGCAAATTGTTCCAGTCCCTCGATGTACGCGGTATAAAAGAGAAAGCAAAACGCTTCGTCTGGATCGCAGTGGTGTCAACAACGTAAAGGTGGAAACTCGCCGTACGACGGGTCGCCCGATGATGGAACGGAGATGGGGGTATTAAATCATGCAATTCCCTTGCAAACTCACCAGAATGCATCCTATAGAAGACCGCAAGGCTGGCTACTCTACACCTGTGCTCCAGGCTTTGGAGACAGTTTCAATTAAGTCTGGGTCGCCAATCAGCCTCTTCGCACGCCTCTCCACCGAATCCAAAGTAGCAAGGTGACATTTCGCAGCACCAGCCCAAATGTGGCTGCAGTACTCCACACACGAGCGGACCTGTGCCTTGTACAACATTAGAAGCTGCCTTGGTGTGAAGTACCGCCGGACCTTCGCGACGACACCAAGTTTTCTGGCAGCCACCTTGGCCTTGGACTCAATGAACCGCCCAAACTTGAGGTTCGAGGAAATCTCAACTCCCAGAAGCTAAAGGCGGAAATGGCTGAAGCTAAATTAAAATAATATTTGAGAGGCAGCTGAAATAATATCAGAGGGGTAACAGACATAACCTGTGATGAGCGATTGATATAATATCTGAGGGGCAATTGACAAAAAGTCTGATGAAGCAAATTAATATGATTACTGGGGATCTGATATAATATTTGCGGGGCAATGTACATAATATTTGAGGCCCAATTCTAGTAATGTAAACCATATGTTAACCGATGTTATGTAACAACATTACATCGGCTGCCGGCAGAAGTTACGACCCACAAGACAAGGTCTTACCACGAGACGATTCGTCGTGTTCCGGCATGATGTCTCGTGAAGCCGTATGGAGGATGGTTCTGAGTAGTTTTGTCGAAAGTTTGGTCGTGGAGAGTCTCCCTCTGGCACAGCATCGTTGGTCGTGTTGTTGGGCTTAACATTGCATCACCTCGCTCAACTGCCATCTTCCTTTTAATTCACTCAGTTTTTTTTTCATTGAATGATCTCTTACTAAACTAATGCTCTTCAGGTGTGATTGCGGTCAAGCATTAGTTTATAATTATTATAAAAAAGCCTGATCTTCTAGTCTCAATCTTACAAAAATAAATTTTATAATTTTTTTTGTCACCTACATTTTGAAATGTTAAAATTACGAGAATATTGGCATTCAGATAGTAAATTTTCATAACTATCAAACATATCAACTCTGGTGAGAAGCATTTCAATAATCATTAACTTCAAGGCATCTCGTTCAAGTGTAGCATTCTTAGAACTACATATTTTTTACGTCTCAATAAAACTTTAGACATTCCTAAATAGCCGACAAATTGCCAGAAAATTGCCAACCATCTGACGGCACATACTCGTATAGAAACCCTATCACCTCCCATTGCAATCAATCTATGTGATAAGTGTGCCGCCAAAACGATCTCACGTCTGGGCTCCATTTGCGAAAAGCTTTTAAGAGCTTCATCACAACTAGTCACTTCCTATATATTCATGAGGGGTAGGTTTTATGTATGTAGGGGGATTACGTGCACTGGCCCTTGGTTATAAGACAGTATTAATGTTGGTTGGTACAATTATGTTGATAATTTCGCAATATATAATCGGACTATAAAGTCATGAAATTAATGTTTTAGGAACTAAAATTGATCAAAAGTAGGGCCACACTAAATTATAGTACATCGAATGTCATTGGCTGTCATAAATTTGTTTTTTAACTTGTTATTTATTGAAATTTTTAATAATTTTCAATTCTATTTAGACAAAACATCGAAGAAATTTGTGAAATATGAGAATAACAAATCAGAGTGGAGCTCGGGAGATTATTTTTCGTTAAAACAAAAATAAAACAGCGGCTGCGTGTTATATCATCAACCTATATGCATATACATTTCATCTGTTTATGTATATATATCGCATAACTATAGAGTTATGGCACATACGAATACTTCATATACCACAATATTCAAATGAATTATTTTACAATTATATTTTTTTTTGTTTTAAATTTTCTTACAAAAATTAATTCGACAAAGTCACGATTAATATTAAGTACCTTTTTCTTGGAGGATGGGAAATCATCAAATGTCCCCCCACCCGGTCTGGGCGGAACGGAAGGGCGTGTCAGATTTTCACTGACTAAAATTCACCTGTTCCTTCATTTGCCTATGCGCCAGGGACCATGAAATCTCTTTCGAATGACCCGCGGCAGATATAAAACACCCACCCTTCGTTCTTCAGCTTCAAATATTTAAATGAAAATAAATTACTTCTTTTTATAAAACTTTGACAGCTGCATACATCTACACTAATATTATAAAGAGGGAAACTTTGTTTTTTTGGTTGTAATGAATAAGCTCAAAACTACTAACTAAACTAACTAAAACTACACCTACGCAAAAGTTCTTCTCAGAACTAAACAACAGTTCATCTCAGAGCTAACCAACAGTTCTTTACAGGGCTAACCAATAGTTCTTTTCAGGGATAACAAACAGTTCTTTTCAGGGCTAACCAACAGTTCTTTTCAGGGCTAAACAAGAATCCTTTTCAGAGCTAGAATATTACATGCCAATAAAATTTTCTTAAAAATTTGAAAATGTCTAAGAGAGCCAGGTCTCAGGTAAACATAGTTCTCAAGCACGGACAGCAAGAATACTTCGTATGGGAAAATCTTCACCTGAACGTTCACAACGTCTTGCTGAACAAAATCAGAGAACCTTTGAATTACGTGCACGAGATTCCAGCGTTTCCAACGTCTTCATGAACAAACTGTAAGGACAGGACATGCTTGTCAATTTGCAGATTCCCAAAAACTATCTCAACGATCAAGTTTCCAGAAATTTTGAAACTCATCACCGGTGGGCTAAAGTTTCAATAGCTAAAGTAGACTGCTAACAATAATATATAAATAATGTATTTTTTACTTACATGTTTTGAGAATACATGAAAGAATACATGTTCAAATCCATGTCAGCGACGATCGTAATCAAATTTCACGCCTCTTTTTCAGCTATACAATCAACGTCGAATAATCTAATCATTAACTACCATCTCTTTAATCCAGATAAACCGAATTTCGAAACACGAAATCAAAAATATTTATTGTTAATCACCTCGAAGCGTTCATGTCATCAAACTAAAGGCTTTGGAAGTCAACAAAAGGGCGTTGGTAGCTTTTAGTAATGTCTGCCTCACGAAAATGGAGATACGCATCAGTCATTAACACTCGAGCCTGTCATTTCACTTGGTCCTTTGAGGCTCCGACAGATTCTCCGGTAGGTGTAGCAATTTTGATGAAAGAACATGGTTATTTTGGTAATAACCCCCGGGAATTGAACTATGCAAACGTTAGGCTGATTTTGGAGTCTGCCCGTTTTTGAGACCCGCTATGCAATGAATTTTGGCGCAGTTTCTCCTCAATGTGGCCTGGTTTGTGTGAATTGCTGTAAAGGATTATTCTGCTGTTGTTATTAAAATGAAAAGTTAAACGCTTGCTAGCTGACTTTGTGAATTTCGCTTCTTAATATTTTGTCTCCGTTTGCTAGTTAAAGTTCTTGGCAGAATTGCCAATAACTTGATATTTCAGGCTAAGGATTCTTAAGTATCTTATAAAGTTGCCACTATTAGGACATAAGTTCTATGTCTGTGAAAGGAATGAGTTATTTGGCTCTAGGTCATGCTGGTTTCCTCGCGATGTTTTGAGAGTAGAGGTAACGTAATTAAGATACAGTAAATCGTCTGTTACGGTTTCTACGACCCAATTCGTACGTTGGGGCCTTTTCACAACTGCTCTTAATTAAACTGCATAAACACAATAGGTAAAAATTTTAGTTAAAACCTTATTGGGTCCCTTGCTTACCGACTTCAAAAAAAAAACTCATCGCTTTTGACACTTTGGTTACCTCTTTTCTCCTGCGGATCTCTGCAATTTTAATTTGATCACATAGGGTATCTTTGAACTTTAACCAGTATCCTTGAATACAATTCTTACTACTACAAGACAACGTAACGTAACGAATATTGTAATCGAAAAAGTGCATTGTCATCGCAAATTCCTGTGAGTATTTTAACTTTTTTCGACCTACATTTGCTGAAATTTACAGTAACAAGGAATCGCCTTAATTGTTTGGGTTCCTTACACAAAGTACTTATCCTACCATCACCTATATCCCTAAGTTCTTGCTTTTTTTTTTCTTTGTTTTGAAACATATTGTCAGGAATGGATAGAATAATGACCAGGAGGGCTACTGCACGCTTGGAGGAATCTAAGCTACAGTTAGCATTAACGGAACTTCAGAAATATAAGGGTTTGTGTGAGGAACTGAAACGGGAACAGGATGACAATGAGAGGGAAGTACTTAATATTTTAAACAATAACACGAAGCTCAAGAGTGAGATGGCTGAAATGCATAATCAGCTAATTACCATTAGTGAGGAACGGGATAAGCTTCAACGTACTGTAGACAGCTTTGACCAGTGTAGCAATGAGTTTGATATCACAGTCAAATGCAACACTGAGCTAAAATCTAGGCTAAGCGAAGCCCACGACACCATCGACAGGCTGGAGACTGCTAGCCGGAGACTCCAGACAGCGCAGACTTATGCTCTGTTTGATGAACTGGTTGGTACCACTCCATTGCATTCTGCCAACTCAATCTTGGGCAACATAAACAGTAATAATAACATTGAGACAATATTGATCTTACTTGTGATAATAGTATAAGATCAAACCCTGAAGTTAAATTTGTAAATAGTAGTAAAAATAAGTTAAAAAAAACGAGTGTGCTTATGACCACACGACTGAAGTGAAACTTCTTTTGCACCATCTGTATGTACACACATCAAAAGTGTCTAGGGATCAAGCATTTTTATGCGGATTTCTTGAGATTGAGATGTGGCTTTGTAATAAATTTATGATTTTATAAATTTATATGGATCCTTTTTGGTGCATTTCATAATTTGAATCAGGAACTGTGAATCAAATTCGAGTAAAAGATGAAAATCAGCTGTCAATATTTTCCCTATAAAAACATACAACGCTTTGAAGACATTATTAGTGCTACTGTTTCCCTACTACTGATTAAAACCAACGTTATTATCTAGCGGCGACGTCATTTAAGCAGGGAAGAAATGCTCAGAGCCGTGGGAATGATAGAAGCTGGTTCCCGGCAACGTACTGTGGCTTTAGCTCTGAATACAAGTCAGAGTGTTATCAGTCGACTTTGGACACGTTACCGAAGCACTGGTACCGTGGCTGAGCGCCATGGAGGACGGTATCGCTGCACCACACGGAGACAAGACCGATACATTCAAATCTTAACTCGAAGAGCTCCAACAATAACCGCCATGATGTTAGTCGTGAGGCTTCATCACTCTTCAGGGAACTTAATTAGCGACCAAACAGTCAGAAACCGCTTGCATGAAGTGAACCTTCATTCCCGAAGACCGCTACGGGTACCACCTATAGCAATGCACAATCGTAGGATTCGATATCAATGGGCTCTTGAACACAGAAATTGGGCAGAAGAACAATGGCGTTTCGTGTGCTTTTCTGATGAGTCTCGTTTTGGTATGAGACCGGATACAAGACGTATACGACACTGGAGAACCCCTGGACGCCAACAGCGATTAAAATCCTGCCAGGAAGTCCATCCTTATAGTGGTGGAACCATCATGGTATGGGCGGGTATTTGGATCGGCGGAAGAACTGAGTTGATTTGGATCAGAGGCAACCTCAACGCTCAAATTTATGCTGAGACGATTGTATCAGACGTCATCGTTCCTCTACAAGTGCAAATCGGTCCCTTATTTCAGTTAATGCATGATAATGCACGACCGCACACCGCAAGAGTTGTAAGACAGACTCTCGCCGCAGCTAACATCAATGTCCTGCCCTGGCCTGCTCACTCGCCAGACTTGAACCCGATTGAGCATGCATGGGATATGCTACAGAGAATAGCTCTGCCGAATATGGAGGGTATCCAGTCACAAGAAGACCTTTTTTTGTTGTTGCAACGAACATGGGCGGCCATTCCACAGCGTGATTTGGATGAACTCATTTTGAGTATGCCAAACCGATGTTCTTGTGTTGTTAGTGTTCGCGGTAGAAACACGGATTATTAATTGTTTAAGTTACCCAATAAAATTTTAGAGAAAACTGTTATTTCAGTCTTTATTTCGAACTTTTGTGTTAGTGGTTCAAATGTCAAATATCCCTTTATTAGGAAAATGGCAAATTTCTTTATTAATGCAAAGGTGACTTGGTTTATCGTTACTGTGACAAACGAAAACACTTTATTTGATGAATCCTTAAAGAAAATTTTAATTAATATCAATCAGGAGAAAAGTTATTGCAAAAATATATGTTGATCCCTAGACACTTTTGATGTGTGTATACACATATACATATATTAATTTTCTATAAATATTTAAATTTATTTCATGCTTTCATTTATAAATTAATATTTTTGCATAGACCTCCAATTTAAAAAAAAAAAAAAAAAAAGTGGATTCCCTCGAGGCCAAAAGGTCGGGCTCTTCCTCCTGAATCAGGGGACCCCAAACTCGGGTAGTCCACGACCTCTGGTTCCCGAGATAATCCACGGGGGGGTGAGGTAACTAAAGGGGGTCGGGGAGGGGGATAGGTTTCGTGGGGTTGCGGGGGGAGGGGGAGGGGGAGAGGAGGGGAGTGGATTCCCTCAGGGCCAAAAGGTCGGGCTCCTCCTCCTGATTCAGGGGACCCCAAACTCGGGTAGTCCACGACCTCTGGTTCCCGAGATAATCCACGGGGGGGTGAGGTAATCAATGAGGGGGGTCGGGGGGTGTTCGCAGCGTCATGTTCTCGAAGAAATTCATAGTTCTTAATCAATCAAGGTACTTAGCTTAATAATTGAGCTTATGAGGCTCGAAAGCAATTTGTACTTTGTGTCCAATTATCGTATTGTGACGATATCTTAAAGCTTCTATACTTTCAATTATATAATTATATCAGAAATGTTCAGCAAAAATATATAAAACAATATAAAGGCCAGAACAGAACGAAATTTATAAATTTATTTGTGCTCTTAGGTAATCAATTGTTAACAAATCTTAAAAAGATCCAAAAATATATATATTGCCTTCGGCGAGATGCGAACTCACAACTTCATACTCGACTCAATTGTTAACAAATCTTAAAAAGATCCAAAAAATATATATTGCCTTCGGCGAGATGCGAACTCACAACTTCATACTCGACAGGTCATGCAATATTTACACGAGCCAACTCCTTGTTTGTATTACAGACGAAATAGGACTATACTCTGCTTCCGTTCGCCTTCATCATTTTTTTTCCTATCATTTTTCGTAACGCT
Organism: Sesamia inferens; assembly: GCA_037179545.1. Taxonomy (NCBI): domain Eukaryota; kingdom Metazoa; phylum Arthropoda; class Insecta; order Lepidoptera; family Noctuidae; genus Sesamia; species Sesamia inferens. The sequence continues at coordinate 31,589,444 of CM073925.1, forward strand.
TTCGCTAGTTTACTCCCCAAGTCAAGAGTGCCTAAAGAAGTTTCACTTCAAAAATACATTAAAATAAATAAAATGATTAGAAAAACCCAGAAATTAATTAAAAATAACAAAAATACTTTTTCAAAAAGCTTCAACGCATTAAAAAGTTCTCAAAAATTAAAATAAACAATTAGTGGGCATAGTATAAAGTTAGAAAGCATTAAAAATAATTATGAGGCTGAAATTCAACAATTACAGTCAGAGACTCTCCGCTTACAGGATTCCTTGAATAGTGTTATATCTAAATATGAGATTTCTCAAAAGGAAATAGGAGAGTATATTCTGACAATGAACAGTCTGGTGGAACAGTGTAGTGAGAATGAGAGAATGTTTAACTCCTTAACAAACAATCTTACACCTGATTGTAATCATGATCCATCAGGCTGTTCAAGGTCAGCTGTCTCAAATGAGTCTCCTCCATCAGTGACTCATACTGTGGAGTTGTTTGACAGTCTCAGCAGTACTTCCCTCGCCACACCAAACACAGAAGAATTAATAATAACAAATAAAATGTTAAACAATAAAAACAAAATATTGATGTACTGCGATGAAATGGGTAAAAATATGGGTCATACACTACAACACCATTTAAATGACCAAGTAGTCAATTATTGTATGCCTGAAGCATCTTATAGTCAAATTATAGATAAAGTTATAAGTGGTAATTACAGTCCATCCACAAATATTGTTATTTTGATTGGGAGAAGGGGAAATGCAAACAGTGTAAAGATAATGAAATATTTTGAAAATCTGGCCTCATTAAATGTAAACAAAATAGTTTTGTTTGCCTTTCCTTATGGCAATGGCCTGTCACAGACCGAAAACAGAATTAGATAATATGACATTACAAACTATGACAATGTATAACGAAAAATTTGAATTTATTGACTCTAATGCACTCATTAGTCAAAATTATTTTACGACCAAAGATAACTATTATCTTTGTAATTTTTTAAAGGACAGGTAGCTGAATCGCTATCATATTATATATATAAGTCAGCTAAGTGTTTGGCTAACTATGCTGCTTCTATTGAGCAGTTAAGTAATACACTTAGTGGTATTGAGCAGAGCTTGGAATTTGTTCCAAGTTATTTAAATTACAATTTGAGACAATAGAGTCAACCTCTAGCACTATTTTGAATAATGAACTAGACATGTACCCATTATCAAGGGACATTGAGACAATAGAGTTGAACTCTAGCAGAGATGTGAACCTAGAAACATTAATATCACACCCAATAAATTTTAATTTTCAAAATATAATCAATAATAATAACCTTAAAATTGTTCATCAAAATATACAGGGTGTGATAAATAAACAATTAGAATTGGAGTTGTTCATGAACTGTAGTTATATTGATATTGTTTGTCTTACTGAACATTGGTTAAAAGCCCATCAGTTCATGTTCAGCTTTAATAACCATCAGATTGGTAGCTCATTCAGCAGAGTGAATATGATAAGTGGTGGCTCCCTAATAATTGTTCGCAACAATATCAAATTTAAAGAACGGGCTGATATTGTAAGCCTCTCTGTTGAGCGAGTTATTGAAATTGCTTGCATCGAGCTCGAGCGGTTCATTGTAATAAGTGTCTACAGGCCCCCATGTGCTTCCTATGATATTTTTGAAAAATATATGGAGGAAGTTTTATTAAAGACTTGTCACAGTAACTAAACAGTTGTTGTCTGTGGAGACTTGAACATTAATATTCTAGAGAAATCAGCTACAGTGAATGAATTTATCTCATTATTCAAGTCCTATAATTTGTACGCAAGATTCTTTGAGCCGACTAGAATAACTGCAACAAGTGCCACCTGTTTAGACAACATCTTTACTAACCTAAGACCTTCTGACCATTTAATTATAAATGAGTTAGACTCTGATCACTGTGGCCAGTTAGATACTTTTCCTCAGAAGAGTGAAGTCAGAGCTCAAAGAAAACTTGTGAGTTTTGTTCCTGTAAATGAAAATCGTTTAGGACAATTTAAAAATAATTTAATTGAAAAGCTACCGGGCTTGCCTCATCACACCAACCCGGATCATGCATATAGTATACTATTTAACTTGATTAATTGTGAATTTATGAAAGTTTTCACAAAAAAAACATTGCCTGTTAGCGACCGCATTCTATTTAGTGACTGGGCAACCCCAGGTATTTATAAAAGCAGGGAAAAAATGTATGAATTGTATCAGGAAAAAACATATAACCATGATGTAGCTTTTCAAGAATTCTTTAAAAAATATTCAAAAACTTTTAAGAGAGCCTGTTCCTCAGCAAAAGCCATGCACATTAAAAATAAAATAAAATCTTCTAGAAATAAAATCAAAACAACTTGGCAAATTATAAATTCTGAAACTGGAAGAACCAAAGTACAAAATCGCGATTTCCATCTTAAAATTAACGATGAAGATATAAAGGCGGACTTGGAGGTAGCAACTGAGTTTGAGAATTTTTTTACTAGTATTCCAATAATAACAACAAAAACTTTGTCTTCTTCCTCCACTTCTGCCTACGCCATACTAAAAGAATGTGTTCCAGAATGTGACAAACACTTTGAATTTACGTTTGCGACTGCTAAAGACATTATAGAATCTTTTAAGGATCTTGATGTAAAAAAAACTGCCGATCATTGGGGTTTGTCAGTATATACTGTAGCTTCAATAATAGATGTTATCGCACCTTTCTTAGCAATTGTTTTTAATTCTTGTGTCACATCTGGTATATTTCCTGATTTGATGAAACTTAGCAAAGTAATTCCACTGTTCAAATCTGGTAGTACAACTGATCCCACGAATTTTCGGCCAATTTCTATATTACCAACTTCGAGCAAAATTTTTGAAAAATTAATTTTGAAACAGTTGTTGAGACACTTCAACTTATATAATTTATTGCACGTGAAACAATTTGGTTTTACAAAGGGTCGTTCAACTACCGATGCGGGCGTGGCGTTGCTAAAGAACATATTTGGGGCCTGGGAGGAATCGCAAGATGCTCTTGGTATTTTTTGTGATTTGTCCAAGGCCTTTGATTGCGTACATCATGATACTCTTATTAGGAAACTGTACCATTATGGTTTAAGGGACAGAGCTCTCGACCTTCTGACTTCTTATCTGAATAATCGAATTCAGAGGGTTGATGTCAATGGCAACAAATCTGCAGGATCTGAGGTCACCATGGGCGTTCCGCAGGGCTCAATTCTAGGTCCTTTCTTGTTTTTAATTTATATTAATGACTTACCTCATCACGTGAGGGATAATCACAACATAGTATTGTTCGCGGATGACACTTCTCTTATTTTTAAAGTCAAGCGACAGCTAGCAAATTTTGACGAAGTTAACAATGCACTTTCGAAAGTTGTCCATTGGTTTAATGTAAATAACCTTCTTTTGAATGGAAAAAAACTAAATTCATTAAATTTTCTACGCCAAATGTCAGGCAGTTAAGTACCAATGTTCAACTGAATGGAGTAGAGTTGATCCCTGTCGAGTCGACAGTTTTTCTTGGATTGACTATTGACTCCAAGTTACAATGGGGTCCTCACATTGAGAAGCTGTCGGGTAGACTCAGTTCTGCCGCTTATGCTGTTAAGAAAATTAGACAGATAACTGATGTGAATACAGCCAGAATTGTTTATTTTAGTTATTTTCATAGTCTTATGACCTATGGGATTCTTCTCTGGGGAACTTGTGCGGACATCAATACCATCTTTGTTTTACAGAAAAGGGCTGTTCGAGCCATTTACAACCTTGGTCCTAGAGATTCTCTTAGAGAAAAATTCAGAGAGGTGAACATTCTGACTGTAGCTTCGCAATATATATTTGAAAATCTTATGTATGTACATAAAAATATATCTAATTTTAAGAAAATAAGCGATATTCATAATATAAATACCAGGAACAAACACAATCTTGCTGTACATCACACTCGTCTCCACAGAGTAGGCAACTCGTTCATGGGTCAATGTATACACTTTTACAACAAGCTTCCCATGGACATTCGAAACTTACCCATTAAACGATATAAAACCTATATAAAGGCCAAACTTTGCAAAAAGGGGTATTATAAAATCTCAGATTATTTAGAGGATAGAGAGGCTTGGGACTGAGCTGCTCGCTCTGTTAAGCATTGTTATTAAGCAATATGCGTAATTATAACGTAAATTATTGTAAACATTTTCATTTTTAATGTCTGAACTTTAAAAAAGACGATGATCCCTGAGTCTGACTTCAAAAAGAAGAAAAAAAACATATGACGTGTAAAAGTGATCGGTGATCCTACTTGCTTAATAAACGATTTCATTTCATTTCATTTCATTTCATTACACTCGTGCTGTTGATTCAAATGTTGTGTTCCTAAACGGGTGCCGGCAGTAGAGGGTAGCCATCTCTTAATTGCCTGTCTGCGCTTCGAATTGTATTGTTGAAGTGAAACTTCTTTAGGCACGCTTGACTTGGGGAGTAAACTAGCGAAAGCGTTACGAAAAATGATAGGAAAAAAATGATGAAGGCGAACGGAAGCAGAGTATAGTCCTATTTCGTCTGTAATACAAACAAGGAGTTGGCTCGTGTAAATATTGCATGACCTGTCGAGTATGAAGTTGTGAGTTCGCATCTCGCCGAAGGCAATATATATTTTTTGGATCTTTTTAAGATTTGTTAACAATTGAGTCGAGTATGAAGTTGTGAGTTCGCATCTCGCCGAAGGCAATATATATATTTTTGGATCTTTTTAAGATTTGTTAACAATTGATTACCTAAGAGCACAAATAAATTTATAAATTTCGTTCTGTTCTGGCCTTTATATTGTTTTATATATTTTTGCTGAACATTTCTGATATAATTATATAATTGAAAGTATAGAAGCTTTAAGATATCGTCACAATACGATAATTGGACACAAAGTACAAATTGCTTTCGAGCCTCATAAGCTCAATTATTAAGCTAAGTACCTTGATTGATTAAGAACTATGAATTTCTTCGAGAACATGACGCTGCGAACACCCCCCGACCCCCCTCATTGAATACCTCACCCCCCCGTGGATTATCTCGGGAACCAGAGGTCGTGGACTACCCGAGTTTGGGGTCCCCTGAATCAGGAGGAGGAGCCCGACCTTTTGGCCCTGAGGGAATCCACTCCCCTCCTCTCCCCCTCCCCCTCCCCCCCCGCAACCCCACGAAACCTATCCCCCTCCCCGACCCCCTTTAGTTACCTCACCCCCCCGTGGATTATCTCGGGAACCAGAGGTCGTGGACTACCCGAGTTTGGGGTCCCCTGATTCAGGAGGAAGAGCCCGACCTTTTGGCCCCGAGGGAATCCACTTTTTTTTTTTTTTTTTTTTAAATTGGAGGTCTATGCAAAAATATTAATTTATAAATGAAAGCATGAAATAAATTTAAATATTTATAGAAAATTAATATATGTATATGTGTATACATGTATATATTGTACACACATATATATATATATATATATATACATACAGATGGTGCAAAAGAAGTTTCACTTCAGTCGTGTGGTCATAAGCACACTCGTTTTTTTTTTTGTCAAGCCCTTTTAACGTGCACGTCATAGGTATTATATCGGTTTTACATGTATAATTTTAAAAAGAATATAATTAAAAAATTAAGTAATAATTTTATGATTCAAAGGAGTAGTTTTTTGCACCTTTTTCGTCTTGGGTTCCTAGTATGCTTTCGAATAGGCATCTAGCTTTATGTTTTGCACTGATCAACCACTTGGCAAGCCAAAAATGCCTGTAATTGATTTATTAGAAATAAATATTTAAGCAGCAAAATCAAGAGCAAAATCGGTCATTAGCGACTCCAAATACTCACGCCTGCATTTCTAACCACATATTGTCCTTGCTTTTTAAATAATAATGTAGGTAGACATAAATGTGAGAAGTAGGTACAGGCTTTGGGTAAAATCAATTCCTGCAAAAACAGTATTACTAAGGAAAAGAAATATGCACCAACAATTTATAATCAATTTCCTAATTATATTAAGAAAATGAATATTAATTCATTTAAAAGTGAACTAAAAAATTGCTACTGTCAAAAAATTATTGTAACGTTGCGGAGTTTTTAAACGATAAATTTTGGATCTCTAATTAATTTGAATTATATTATTTTTCTGTATTGACTGGAATTAAATTGATTGAATTTTGACTATTTTCTGTATTGACTCTAATTGAATTCTGACATTTTTTTTTTATTATAGATAGTCAATAATTATTGACTGTAATTAAATTTTGTCTATTTCCTGTATTGATTGTAATTAAGTTTTGACTATTTTTTGCTATTCAGTATGACAAAATTTTTAGTATTTTTTATTAACTAGGTATTACTGAATTGAATGATTTATTTTTTTTTTCTTTTAAATATTTTTCAAATTAAATGTTCTCAAATAATTTTGTACGCCATCCACGGCAAAACATCAAGTTGAACTGTATTGAAATTATCTCGATCTTAACATATATGTCTTTATACAAATAAAAAAAATATCTATTTCTCTGTCCATACGGTCATTAACGACTTCAAATTGTCTGTGTTTTCTGCTTCGGAGACGACGCCCGTCTTCAGCGGACGACTTTGGCTTACATCTCCGGATGCATCCTACAAATGGGACCCGCCCAGTCCATTTTCAACCTCGCAGATCCGGCGCCAATGACAGCGAAACCTGTCTTGGAGCGTATTGTGATGTTACAAATTTGGACGTTGAGTTTAACTCTCTCTCTCTTTGGCATCTTGAGTTTGGACTTCTGATGCTCTCTCAAAGACCAAGTCTGGGTGACATAGAATAATGAAATAGGTAGATCGCCTTTCATTAGCGCTTTCATGGACCAGTAATTTCTCCAAGCATATTTGACTTTGATTTGAGTTGGAAACGCTTATAGTAGCTAGCTAAATATGACTATAACTGAACTAAACTCCGTCCAGCTCAATAACTCTTTTCACGTGCTAAACCTACATTTTCCAGATAAAACTGCTCCGATCTAGTTCAAACAGTATCTTTACACATGAATGAAACTAAAACATGGTTTACAGGACGGTGAATGAAGCAATTTTTGGACATTCGCCAGCGGGTAGCTTCTTTCATATTGTCGTGCCATAGAATTTGAATTTTATTTAATAAGATCAGTATTTTGATCGTTAGTATGTTTTGTGTAATGCAAAGAATGTAATTTTGATACTTAGGATTTTATTAACAGATAAAGGGACTTTAAACAACAAAATTTGATGGGTTAGGACTGAACCAACTGGCAATGGTGGCTGGGTTGTTGAAGTTTGCGATGTGATTAGCAGTTGCCAAACCTAACTAAAATTCAACGTTTAGAATATCTATTTCGCCTTTTCGTAACTATGCTGAAGTCAATCTCCAGTTTGATTAGATGCACCTGAATATTATTATTTTATACAAGCTTTCCGCCCGCGGTTTCGCCCGCTTGGAATTCAGTTATATCGCGCTTCTTAGATTTATTAAAGCAGCCTATGTCCTTTCTCAGGGTCTTAAGATTGTCTGTGCCAAATTTCATCAAAATCAGTTGAGAGGTTTAAGCGGCAAAGCGTAAAAGACAGACAGAGTTACTTTCGCATTTATAAAATTAGTATGGATGAAGCGATTGCATATTTGATCTGAGGAATGGTTAGATTGGAAACTGACGTCTACACAGATGGATAAAGGCAGATTGATTAACTACTACTAATACGTACGAGTAATTAAATCATCTGCTTGTTATGGCGATGTTATTTTTTTAACACGTATAATATTTAACATTTAAGTAATTGTATTTTTCATACGTATTATGTTTTTATTTAAGTAAGCACAGTTATGTAATTATTTAATTATTTTTTTTAAAGAACTTTGCCCCACACTGGTAATTTCTCCTGTATCGTGGGTGCGTGTACAACATAATTATGAAGTCACATACGTGGTGGCCTAGTGGTTAAAACACCAGCCTCTCAAGTATGAGTGCGCGAGTTCGATTCCAGGTCAGGCAAGTACCAATGTAACTTTTCTAAAGTTATATGTACTTTCTAAGTATATCTTGGACACCAGTGACTGAAGGTGAAGGAAAACATCTTGAGTAAACCTGGACTTTATAAGTCTGAAATCGCCAACCCGCATTGAGCAAGCGTGGTGATTACGCTCAATCCTTCTCTGTATGAGAGGAGACCTGTGCCCAGCAGTGGGACGATATAAAGGTTGATGATGATAATACACAAACAGCTTAACAGTTTTAGACTTATTTTCTCTTCTTGCTCTCACAGTATTGTCTACATTTCTGTTTTATTACTCCTTTAGCAGGTCTGCCAGAAGAAATTTCTTATGAAATAAAGAGCACCTTTGTACTCAGAATTTAATAATGTCATATCCTTCTGTGTGTGAGAGGAGACCTGTGCCCAGGAGTGGGACGATAAAAAGGTTCATGATGATGATGATAATATAAACACGAAAACATCAGCACCTTCATTGCGTAACTCACTATAACTATCAATTTATTGAAATCATTTCGAAGTAAATTGCTAATCCATTGCTCCATATGTTCGAAAAATGTGTCGGCTCAACAGCGTTAATAACGCAATGAAAGATCTTGAACTGTCAAAATGAAACCCTTTGAATACGGGATACACATACACAATGATTACTTATTAGGTATACAAACATATTTAATAGAAAATAACATTATATACAAAAGGCAGAATAAGGAAAACTAGTAACAAAAGAAAAATGAATCCAATTGACTCGTTTACATTGTGCCTTGTCACAAAAATAAGTTCTATGAAAAGACAATCCTTTTGAAGACTTGATCTTAATATCAAAGCCATGCTAAATCTTTGCCGAAAAAAAATATGTTCCATCAAATACATTAGGATAAAAGTAAAAATATCTGATTTATTGTGAGTTTGTACGTTGGTTTGTTACTCATATGGACATATAATACTTTGTATCGTCCTCCGTGGCGCAGCGGTCAACACGCCTGCCTGCGACGTGGGGGCCCCGGGTTCGATCCCCGGCCAGGTCATGATGGAAAACGATCTTTTCCTGATTGGCCTGGGTCTTGGATGTCTATCTATATATGTATCTATTATAAATATAGTATCGTTGAGTTAGTATCCCATAACACAAGTCTTGAACTTACTTTGGGGCTAGCTCAATCTGTGTGATTTGTTCGTATATATTTATTTATTACCATCTGCTTTGCTAGACTTGCCTTACAATGCATTTAAAGCACAAATCAAATCCAAGCTTTGTTCGAAGGCATATTATTCCGTGAATGATTATTTAAATGATAAGAATAGCTGGTCGCTCTGATTAACTCAGGACAATGTTTGTGTTCTATATATGTATAATGTAGCATAAATATGTAAGCTGTCAGGCCATTTATGCCTGGGGCTTTTTATTTAAGTAATAAGTTTTTAGTTAATTACATTTTCATTTAATCAATATTGTTTTGCTTTGCTGGTATTTTGGCGTGGTAGCTGGCATATGGTAAATAATTTCATTGTTGTTGTATTTTATCGTGTTCATCACTATACGCATTGTATAAAGTCATGTGTTTTTTTTAAATGAACAGACAGCTGTGCTGCTGGGGAGTTTCTTCCGCCACTTCTTCTTCCCAGTGAAAGCACTAGGAAGTGTGGGTGGGCGTTTTGGGGGACTGTTTTATGTAACATTGACGTTCAAAAAGTGCTGATTCTCAGCCTAATTTGAATAAATGACTTTTGATTTTCATTTTTGATTTTATTTATCTCGAGAGCGAGATCATAGATGTTCTCATGAGATGCTTGAAACTTATGCGTGTGAAACCGCGGGAACTATCTAGTATTAAGTGAAGACATTTTTCTTTCACATAATCTTCTTGACGTAATCGAAACCACACTTGTGTTTGTACAGTTAAAAAGGGTATCAAAAGAGTTTGTGATGAAATTTTCGGTTATTTATGTTGCTTTTAAATTCAAATTAGAAGTAGGTCAATAACTACACGTGACACGTCACAATAGGGATGATTCCTGAGTAAAAAAAAATTGATTCTATTTAGTCCGTCATTCAGATTATAGAAAAATATTGGATACGTATATTATATTGTTTCATCAAATCAATAAAAATTGAAAAATATAAATGGCATCAAAGATCAGAAGCGTCACTGCTCGCTAAAAAGTGTAGCGTGCAGTGACTTCACACGAGTTTTCAACGATTGTGTCGTCTTCATTTTTTGTTTATATGAAAACAGAATAAATACGTGTCTAGTATTTTTTGGAAATCTGCCTGACGGACTAATTATTTTTTTTAGTCAACTACCCTATTAAGTTTGGCAATATCACGATAAATCTCTTAAGTAATTCTGTGTGTAAACACATGTAGTAGCTTACCGTGAGCCGTGATTTTTTCCACAATTTTCGAACATGATAAGATGGAAAAACCTTATCAATATAGTTTGCTATCACCAAATGAATCCTTAGGATGTTTGCTGTGCTCTTAGGAAGTTTTTCATGCTCTTTGAATGTATGCCGTGCTCCTAGCATGTTTGCCGTGCTCTTCGGGAGTTTGCCATGCTCTTGGGAATTTTACCATGATTTTAGTATTATCTTTTTAGAACTTACCCTTTGTGTTTGAGTACAAAAGATAATACAAAAGCATTTTTTTTTCATTATAAACATACATTTAACTTTTATTTAATTTTATAATTAAATTATATGTTATTAAACAACGTCATATTTTGTTTATACGAAATCTGAATATAGTTTGTTCAGAATAAGCACTGCATCGATTTCAATAATTTTTGCACCATGTTATATTTTCTCAAATACATTTAGAAATTGTTGAAGTGTGTTTTACCGAGCGCAAAACGTAGCTCACGGTAGATCACCGCCCGCGCAATAGCTGACACCAAAGATTAATGCACCGCTTGCCAGCCCGACTGGAGCTTGTACCATATTTTTTGTTGAGAAAGCCAAGTAGGATAATAAGTTCATAACTTTATGGTTATTCATGATATCTTTTTGAAATTTTGTAGGTACATAGATTCTTTACTTAAAAAGACCAGACACATGTTTCGGGTTTCGCATCAAAAAAAAATTATGTTGCAGATACAATTTGTTTAATCTATGTTCATGATTAATTCGCCATACATGTATTTAAACAAATATGAAATATTGGAAAAGGAACTTTAATAACTACACAATAAACTTCACTTAAACGCTACAAATTCAAACATTACCTATACTTTTCAACAGCACTGACTTTGCAATCAACTTCATTACTAATAAAATAAAGTCGATATTTTATTTCTCGGTGGTAGGCTATAACATCGGCTGCCGGCAGAAGTTACCACCCTCCAGATGAAGTCTTGCCGCCAAGAGATTCGTCGTGTTCCGGCATGATGTCTGGTGAAGCCGTACGGAGGACAGGTCTGAGCAGTTGTGTTGCGATGTGTGCCGATTATGGTGCGCCAAATGTTGTTGTGTCGGGAGTTTGGTCGTGGAGGATTTCCAGATCAATCTCCCTGTGGTGCAGCATCGTTGGTCGTGTTGTTGAGTTTAACATTGCATCACCTCGCTCAACTGCCGTCTCCCTTCTTATTCACTAAGTTTTTTTTTAGTGAATAGACTAAATAAACTAGTGCGCTTTACCATCAACGATTGCATCACTGCTTACCATCAGGCGGGATTGCGGTCAAGCACTAATTTATAATTATTAAATAAAAAAATTGTTTACCTAGAAACCTTGTCAATAATCAGAAAAATTAGAGTCGTACCTACACTTAACCATAGGTATGCATAAAATCCACGAATTAATGAAGTTCGTAAATAGCAATTGGTCGTAGGTTTGAACCCCGGCAGGCGCTTTACTTTGTGTAAATATTTCATCACCACTGGAGCCCTAGTCTGCCATTACAATAGTGTCAGAGGGGGCGATCAGTGATCTCATAATGATCGACTTTGACAATTTTCGTAATCTACTAACAAAATGGCGTTATTATGACTTTCCGGTGATCAGACCACTGACACTCTCCACTACATATTAATAAATGTTCAAATTGAGTAGTATTTTTACAAATTCATATCTATTAACACGTTTTATAATAATGGCAATACGGCAATGCCAGTCTATCACCATTCTATTAAGAGATAACTGAGATAATTGATCAATCATTATGAATTTAGTAGATTATGAACTTTTAACACAATGACAATGTAATCGTGACTACTACTACTGACTAGACTCTGCTCTCATTACTGTGAAAGAAAATCTCGTAAGGAAATGTTCTATAGGCAAAACTTCGAAGACATTTAATATTTACCAACCTGCACTGGGCCCGCGTGGTAGATTACGGCCCACTCCCTCTCCCCCTACACTCACTCTCTCTCTCTGTATCCCAGGAGTGGGAACATTATAGGCTGATTATGTATAGAATAGAATAGAATACTGTTTATTATGTACACCATATAGATTACAGAAACATAAGTAGATATAAATTGAAGCGCGCTTTACCATCAACGATCGCATCACTGCTTACCATCAGGTGGGATTGCGGTCAAGCGCTGGTTTATAATTTATATAAAAAAAAAATAAATAAAGATCTTACAAAGGGTGACACAATGGGAGGTCTTATAGCTACGAGCGATCTTTTACACACAACCTTTGAATGGAAAACTAAAGGGAAGGTGAGAGAAATAATGTTACCTAAATTATTTCTCTCTCCTTTCCCTTAGTCTACAGTGTACTATTTACATAGATTATGTACTTAATAAATGTGTACGTTACGTACGTACAAGAGCAAATAAAATATAATGACATGTTTTAAGAGAGAGGAAGCGCTTTTTTATCATGGTTTTAAAATTAAAAATATGATAGAAAACGGCACGGAGTCAGTTCAAAAGTCATTTTCTACAAGTCACTTCATTTTACTTCCATGCGAGCATTACGCTCCTGTATGACGTAAAGCCATACTAACACCTCATAGCTTGTAACCTGTCAGAAGCACTGTCGCTGACAAAATAGCTTACGCTTGGCTTTAAATCCACAAATGGAGACCTGGCTTAACCCTTCTAACGTAAATTGAATAAAACACTGTTGATAACACCCCGTTATTTCAAGAAAAATATGTTTGTCGAAATAATTTTTATCTGCAGCTGGAAATTTTATGCCATTTAGAATTGTTGTTTTTCATTAACAGGATTAACTTACCTATTGAGGCTTTTCACTTCTGTAGAATAAAGTAATGGTATTTTTTTATACCTTTTTTTACGACTTCAAGTGAACTTTGCACCGTATCCTCATTATATTGAAAATTTTATAGCATAGATGAATGTGTTTGTTAATCAGTCACGCAAAAACTGCTGAACGGATTTTGGACACAGCCTAGTGGTTAAAACACCAGCCTCTCAAGTATGAGTGTGCGGGTTCGATTCTGGGTCAGGCAAGTACCAATGTAACTTTTCTGAAGTTATATGTACTTTATAACTATATCTTGGACACCAATGATTTAGTACAAGGTGAAGGAAAACACCTTGAGGAAACCTGGACTTTATGTCCGAACCCACAACCCGCATTGAAAAAGCGTGGTGATTACGCTCAATCCTTCTCTGTTTGAGAGGAGACCTGTGCCCGGCAGTGGGACGATAAAAAGGTTGATAATGATGATGATGAAATTCCTTCGAAATCAAACTTATGCGCATGAAACCAGCGAGAAATTTCTCTAGTTTCTAGCCAATTGGCGATTTTTTAAATTACATATTATTGTTACTTTTAGACAGTTTCTTTCTTCCGGCCTACTTATTTTTAGGAGCCAAGAAGTACTAAAAGAAGATGACCTTGTTACAATAATTTAAATAAACATAACGGTCGTGTTTATTCTTGTTAAGGAGATAACATAAACCTCACTCGATGATATAAAGTAACATCATGAAGGGAAATTGCTCGCATTTTTGCCTCTACTTCAGAAAGTCGTAGCATCATACTTTATTCACAATGTTACTACCATAATTTACTGATAACTATTACACAAGTAATATTTGTGACAAATATTAAGATTAACTGGAATTTCGTTAGTACTGTAGTTATTGGTTTCTGTTTATGTTAACCGATATTTTTGGCTATTACTTATGAATATTGTTTATTTTCTATAATTAGGTTTGTACAAACATTTTTATAAATAAATCATTAAAAAAAAATAGATGAATTCGATGAATTAGATGTGTGGTTTTACTACTCTGAAAAGGAACACAGTGAACCATAACACCATGTTGAATCGATATCTGAGATGGCTTTTTGAGGAACGCACCACACAAATTCAAAGGAGCTGTCCAGTATCCAGTCAGTGCACGCATTTGTCAAACATCGTACGACTCAACGCAAAACTTAAGGAGTTCAATGATTCGGCGAACAATACCAAAGAGAAGACATTTGGGTAGGCCACTTAAATTACTCAAATTGCCGGGCCACAGCATACACTAACTTATCCTACCACCTTGTACAGAACCCGTACCGCAACACCTTATAGCCGTTTCAAGGTTCCATCTAGTGGTTAAGGATCCAAGGAAGGACTCTTTGTGATGAATTCTTTCTTCAAGAAACCATTGCACCGCAGGTAGACCTGGATTAGCCCCGACGGTCAGCCCAAAAACGAGATAGACTTCCTAATGTCAACGAGAAGGCAAATGTTCAACGATGTCTCCGTGATCCATGCGATTCAAACCGGGAGTGATCACTATTTTGTTAGAGGCATATTGAATCTCAACATTAGGTTCGAACGCTCTCGACTTATGAAGTTTACGCTCCATCCAGCGTCAACCCAGTGGTTATTTTGAGACACATTCAATTACGGCCAGCCAATCCCATATCAGCATCATGGCTTTGAACAACTTCAGTAATTCGTGTTTTGGACAGAGATTAAATTTTAATATTTGCTCCAGACTATATATAATTCCCCACAAATTAAACACAAGACATCAATTACACCAGCTCTGCTAAGACACTGTATACGTATGCACTCTAGCATACACAACAATAAAGCCGGTACATACCGCTGGCCGGAAGGTTGCGACTGTGTATACACTGCTCGTTGAGACCGCCCCTTTCGTGTTACAGGCTACGTTTACTACCGGGCTATAGATGTACATAAGTATGAACCTGCTTTAATCTCTGGAATACTCAAGCAGGTTGAATGGAGGTAGAAGTAGGTGACTGCTGGGTCATTTAGCTGCTTTAATTACCTTTTATTAAATGTTGCAGTCTTGGGTAATTTTCTAGAAATTGTATTTTAACATCGCTGCTTTTAAAGCACACCATTATGAAATTAAATTTTCCTATGTTATAGTCACCTATAACTAAACAATAATGTACAAAATTGACCGCATGTTAACACATTTTTACAAAAACTAATATTAATTTTAGGAGTGGAAACTGGCATCGATTCCCTAGTTCAGAAATTAACTAAATTCAAGGTCAGTGCATCTAGTATCCCATAACACAAGTCTCGAACTTACTTTGGGGCTAGCTCAATCTGTGTGATTTGTCCGTATATATATTTTTTTTTATCTTTTTCTATTAATTTCACTAAGCAAATGACAGTTGATTAAGTTCTGTTAAATAAGGGTATTTATTACTATGTAGTTAGCTTCGATGGGACTAAAAACATGGCAACTAAAAATAGATGACTTTACATCAGACACTGACTGATTTCACTAATGTTAATTATCTTTTGTTTTTTTAATAAATAATAAAAAGGAAACGATGTGCTGAACTTAAATTTAGTTTAATCAACGCTCTTAATGACAATCTCACACCACAGGATGCTAAAGATCGCGCGAAATGGAGGCGAATGAGCAAGAAAACGGACCACGGGATCCAACGCGAAAGCCGCGGTTGCAACTGGGAATAAAACCTGAAATTATGATGATGATAATGATGATGTGAACATGATTATGAGAATCAGCTGCATCTGGTAAGACACGAAGTCAACCTCTACATACGTAGTTGGAAAAACGCTAACCAGATCCAAGGCACCCAGCGTGTCGGTCAGCGAACCCGAGCCCGTTGTGTCTATCCCCTTCTTGTAGCCATCTGCGTATTTGAAACGCAGATGGCTACAAAGGTATACCTACGAACAAGCGGGGATTTGGTGGCCCTTGTCATCGGGCTGCAGGCAGTCCAGGGAGGCTATGCTATCCCTAGATGACAAGCTAACCAAAAGGCTGTTGCGTCTGGATAGGAAAGGCCTACGATTGATGACATGGATCATTACGGCTCGCTGAATAAGAATCTCCACAGAATAGGTATAACGGACAGCCCTTTGTGCAGAGCCTGCATGGAGGCTGACAAGATGGTTGCGCATGTATTCTTAGAGTGTACAGGCGTTACCCAAATTAGACAAAAAACCACAGAAGCACCAAGATTTTACACAGATGTTCTCAACAGGCTAGGAGACCTGATGGGCTTCTGGAGAGAGGTGGGCTGGCTGGAATAACCGCCGAAGGCCGTCATGGCTAACCCACAATGGTCCACTGGAGGGACTGAATGCAGAAACCATACTAGTAACACAGAACATAGAACGCTAACCAGAAATGATAAACGATTTATTTTTTGTATGTAGGTTTGTATAAAGAATTTTACAAGTCAAAAAGTCAGAGAATGACGATGTCATACTTAACGATGAGTCTCATAATAAAATGAACTTTTATGTGTGTCAGGTATGCACACTGAGATACAAGTCTCTCCTCTTTGAGCTGTTGAGAGGGAAGTGGACCGTTATTCACCTCGCTGCTAAATGTTGGCGAATTTATGTTTGTAGGATCTGCCGATGATCTTCACTTTAACTTATACTTATTATTATTCAATTTATTGAAACGAAAAATCTAAAGCTTATATGTACACAACATATTCACAAGCTTACTTATCCAATATCCACCCTTATAATATATAATTCAGTCCCTTCATATCACACAATCATCCAGCCGACCTCCCGATACAAAATTATCTGGCTTCCGTCCCTTCGTTGATCTCAGCAACTAATCTATTTCCTCTATTGAGATTAGCATTACATTTGTCCCTTCCTGTAATGACAATATTATGTGAGCTTCGCGGTATTTTATTATTTGATCAAATAAATAGAGATATTAATATATACCAACTTATGTACTTTTGCGTGGCTCTAATTTTAAAGACTTTTTTTCTCATTTTATTTTTCTATAATTTTAAACTAGTGCTTAACGGCAATCCCGCCTGATGGTAAACAGTGATACAGTCTTTGATGGTAAAGCGTGATAGTTCATTAGGAGCCTATTCATTCAAAAAAACTGAGTGAATAGGAAAGAAGTTGGCAGTTGAGCGAGGTGATGCAATGTTATATCCAACAACACGATCAACGATGCTGCGCCAGGGAGAGATTAATCTGGGGACCCGCCACGAGCAAACTCCCAACACAACAATATTTGGCGTTAGTACGTATTTGTGTACTACCGTGCTACCGCCAAATCCTCCTCCGTACGGCTTCACCAGACATCATGCACGAACCCGACGAATCGCTTAGCGGTAAGATTTAAATTGCATTTAAAAGTTCATTTTCTGAATAAGGGAATTGAGGAAGGAAGCGAAAGGAGGAATTTAAGGAAAAACTGAAAATCTAGTGTCTGCTTAGGTCATGCCTAATCGGCGTGAAGCGTTTATGGTTCAATTACTTCAGTACATAATACAAGTAGCCAAAGTTACCACTGAATAATTAAATTCAATTAATAGTTCACCTCATAACTATTCAGCAATCCCCACTAAACCAAAACAATTGTCTCCATTCATAAATCAATGACATCATTAAAACAGGCTAACAGTCAAAAACAGTTTATATTAGTCCCATGTTAACCGATATTGTCGTTTCAATTATGCGCGGATTGTGGACAAGAATTAATATGTATTTGTTACAATGCCGGTGTCGGTGGCACCCGCCTGAATCCGGTTAAAACTGGTATAATCCGCCCAGAAGCGGCCGAAAGCGGATTTGTCCGATCATGTTCGGCTGAATTTTAGCATCGTGTTGAAAATTAAAATTGAATTTCTCGTGTTTTTGGGTGAGAGTGTAGCTATAAAAATGGTTTGAGAGTTTGACTACATAAAATGCAATAACCTTGAGGACGTGCAATTTTTATAGGATGCATTTTCTATAGGATGCATTTTGGAGGGTGTGTACGAGAATTTTATCACTTAATACCCCCATCTTTGTTCCACGACCCGTCGTATCGCGAGTATCGACCCTTACGTCGTTGATGCTACTACGATCCGGACGAAACATTTCGTCTCGTCTGTTATACCGCGGACATCGAGGAGGGGCTGGAACAATTTACCATCGGCTGTATTACCGTCTGACTATAATTTAAATATCTTCAAGGCTAGAGTGAATAAGTTCATAATAAACTAGCACGTTTTATCATCAACGATTGCGTCATTGCTTACCATCAGGCGGGATTGCAGTCAAGCACAAGTTTATAATTATAAAAACAAATACCTTTTTTTACAAAATTTATCTTACTTATTTACAGCTGAAATAAGCTTCAAGACCGCAATTTTATTTTCCAAATGTAATCTCAAGACATTGTAAATATGAATAGAATTTTTGACACGCTGAACATTCAAACAAAATCACGACTATATTCACTCCAATATCCCTTTCCTACTCAAATCCTTTTATTTATTCCATACTCAACGTTTCAATTTTAATAAAAAAAATATACATAGTAGAAGAGTTCTCGTATCAAATTCTGTCCGATCCTCGTAGGAGATTGAGCAGTAAAACGACATTAACCGACCCAAAACATCACAGAATGAAAATTCGCGTCACGTTCGAATCAAGTCCCATAAGGAATGAGTTTGTGGGAAAGTTTCAATGTCGACAGCGTCTTAAGGACTTTTTCAGTCGATGGAATACTCAAACGTAATGCAAAGCCACATTGCAATCTCATTTAATTTCTAACGTGAACGCATAAGGATGTGCGTGATAACAATATTTGAAACCATTGTATTATCGACTCGATCAAACAGACTGCACTTGACTATCAAAATTAATCATGTAGGCGAAACAGACTACATTAAGGCCACGTCACAGCAACGAAACAAATTCAAATTTGTTTATTTTTCAGGTGTTATGGTTGGTAACCATAACAATCAAGTCAAATTAAAAAAATAAAATCATATTAAAATAAATAAATTATCAGAACAATGAAATTAATATAGCAATACCTAATAATTAATTCATATAATAATTAGTATAATTACATAATAAAATAAAGATAACTTTGTTAGTTCAGTCATAGATGCTTTAAGGAACCTATTGTGGGCAAGTCCAACTCAAACTTAGCCATTTCTTTATTAATTTCGGTGTAATGTCGATGTAGGAAAACGTGGTGCAGGGAGACCCTCAATAAGGTGGACCGATGGCCTGGGGAAGGTCACGGGAAGCCTTTGGGTGTGGGTAGCACAAAATCTGTGGATAGCCTTGGGGGAGGCCTTTGTCCAGCAGTGAACCTCTATAGACGGAATAAGAAAAAGAAGCATGTGTGTGCGACCTTCACCAGGTCATCGGTCCACCTTGCTGGGGGCGTCCCTACGCTGCGTCTTCCAGTACGTGACCGCCACTCCAGAACCTTACTGCCCCATCGGAAATAGGTTCTACGAGCAATGTGCCCTGCCTACTGCCACTTAAGTTTAGCGACTCGCAGAGCTATGTCGGTGACTTTCTGATTCGATCACGCAGAGAAACTATGAGCATAGCTCTTTCCATTGCCCTTTGTGCGACTCTGAGCCTTCGTATGAGGCGCATTGCAACACCTATTATACACTATCAACTTATTCCTCAAGGTCAATTTTCTATAATGCTTCCACGTTTGGGACACAGGCCTCTTCTCGATAAGAAGGTGTGGGCCATAATCTACCACACTGGCCCAGTGCGAGTTGGTCGATGTCAAATGTCTTCGATGTTTTTGGCTAAATACCACTAGGCTACCGCTACTCTAGCGACAAACAAAAGTCGAAAATTGACAAAATGTAAGGAAATTAGTGAAATATTATAAAAATGCCATACCTCAACTAATAAATATTTTTTAGTTACAAAAATTAAAAAAAAAAATTGAAAAAAAAAGTGGAAAGCAACTTCAAAAAACCCTTAAAAATTAAAAATAATTTTACTTTTGTCATGGCTCTAGAAGTCGGTGGAGAGTTTCTATGTATGTAAGTAAGCCAAATTTCAAGTGTATGTATGTTTTTATGTTTGTGCGCGCATATTTCCGGAACTACTTAAATAGGACGTCGGTTAAAAAACATCACGGTATTTTAGGAACGTATCATACACTCATATTGATACAACACTCAAGATTTAATGACAAAAGCATTTGTCATTTTGTACACACATCATAATCATATTACAATCCAGCAAGCGAAGCTTTTGATTAAAAAACAGAAGAATGTAATCAAAAATATTTACACCGAAGCTGTAGAAAAACGATTTATAAGGAGAAACAAATACAATGTTATTTTTTCTTTCTACGAAACCTGAATATAGTTTATTCATACTAAACATAGTGTAAATATAACATGTTCAGTAACGATTCAGTTAATCGATTCAATCATTTTTACACCATGTTATATTTTTCCCAAAGACATTTAGAAATTCTTGCAGTGTCGTTACCGAGCGCAATAACACACCTTACCACTAGATAGTAGATACTAGGCGAACAGTGACACAGGGCCACCCGCGCCTCGCCGCAGTAATCGCGGTCGGGTGAACGGTGCGTTGACCATATTTTTGTTGAGACAACCAGGTAAGATAACGAGCTCGTAACTTTGTGGTTTATCATGATATCTTTTTGAAATTTTGTACGTACATAGATGCTTTACTTAAAAATACTGGACACTTTTTTCGGGTATTGTATATACAAAAAATAATGTCGTATAAAATGTACCGTACTTACTTTTAGACTTGGAGCAATCAATAAATGTTAATCAAACAACCACTGAAGTGGGTACTTATTAAACTATTACGAATGAAAAAGTCTTTCTAAATCTAGATAAGTGATGGGTCGTAGGCTCAAATCCCATCAGGTGCTTAACCTGGCTAAACATAAAAATAATAATACATACCACCTAAAAAAATAATATTATTTCACTAAAGGAGGTAACTCACATGGCAATACATGCGCGGGCGATGGGGTTAAGGTACGCGGTTAAACAAATGCCGCCAGTATTGTACATTCATTCATACAAGGTGCCTACCAATAATACCGGTGAAAATGGAGTTGTCACTTTTTTAAAAATTACCAAATATTGGTGAAGTTGGAGTAAAGAAAAAAAAGATTATTTCAAAATTCATTACTATTGTTATTGTGATATTGGGACATGTAACCACCTAGCCTTTATTATCCCTATCGGTCGGGCGGGGTTTTCTTTACATATTGTATAGGGTTACAGATTGCATCATATGTAATCACATGATGACATAGAATGGGACGACGACCGCCACAATTCAATACATAAATAAATAATAATAATAATAGTTTATTGAACACTCCAAGAATTACAAATTTCTCTTATTCTATATACAAAATCATGGTAGTTATATATTCCTTATTTGTAAGAGATAACGTCCTCCAAAAAATTCTCCATACAAAATGGTGGTCAATCTCAGAGAGGACTAGCCTTTAGCGAGGGAGATATCATAGTGCTCAAGTGTATGTGCAGATACAGGTCCACACTTTCATCTCTCACTTTCATTTTCTGATAATAATTTTAAGTTAAGTGTTTTGTTTCATTAATAAAATTGTAGAAAATAACATTTTAGTTTCATTCTGTCAAATTAAGATATTCCATAGAGAGTTTAGACCCGATTAAAAACAACGCGACCAAAAATACATCAATTTACATCAGGAGCGGACTAATTTGACAGGTCTAAACTAAAATTTTATCTACAGTCTTTTTCTTAATGAAATAGAAAGAAAATGATGTACTGTACGTTAATTTAGTTTAGTTTAGTTTGTAAATATGGGAAACGGGACCAGTGTCTATGCTCTCGCGGAATCGACAAATTTCATGTTATAAGTTGACCCCAAATGATTTGTAATAAGGACAGGACAATCATAGTTCCCAGAAAAACATTCACTGAACTGACATGAATAGTTTGGCTAATAATAAATGGTATCCATTTGCTATTTACTTAGGACACAAAACAAACATGAAAAGCTAACATATTACGATAGGCCTGGAACATGATTTGATAAATACAGAATGGATTTCAAATTAACGCCATATAGTTTTCTTAAATGATACAGTTATTTCAGAGAACCGTTTTTGAAAGCTCAGCGGCTGCAGAATAATTGCGGAACATACTATCATTAGCAATGGGTTTCATTTTGACATTTCAACAGCATTCATTGCGCTAATTACGTTGCTGAGCAAACACGTTTTTCGAACATATGGA
Organism: Sesamia inferens; assembly: GCA_037179545.1. Lineage (NCBI taxonomy): Eukaryota > Metazoa > Arthropoda > Insecta > Lepidoptera > Noctuidae > Sesamia > Sesamia inferens. Next base: position 31,611,942 of record CM073925.1, read on the forward strand.
GCAGTGGATAAGTAATATTAATCTTAATTTTTTTTTATATATTAATTATAAACTAGCGCTTGACCGTAATCAAGCCTGATGGTAAGCAGTGATGCGATCGTTGATGGTAAAGCGAGCTAGTGAAGCTAGCTTTTTCTGAGTGAATGGGTCACTGAGCGAATAGGGAGGAAGACGGCAGTTGAGCGAGGTGATGCAATGTTAAACCCAACAATACGACCAACGATGCTGCGCCAAAGGGAGATTGATCTGAAGACCTTCCACGACCAAACTCCCAGCACAACAACATTAGGCGCATCGTACCCGGCACACATTGCAACATAACTGCTCAGACCCGTCCTCCGTACGGCTTCACCAGACATCATGCCGGAAGACGACAAATCGCTTGGCGGCAAGGCTTTGTCTGGTGGGTGGTAACTTCTGCCGGCGGCCGATATTATGGATGTTATGATTCCAATTGATAGCAGTAGTGCCGAATACCCAATCCTTGCTTTGAAAAGTTTGTTTTTGAAGATGTATAGAAGGATGTATGAACGAATATTAATAAAACTTTATAGTAATTATGGCTTTTAGATCAAAATAATGCAAAAATTAATTATCATCCAGATATGTCAAATCAAAATCAAATCAAATCATTTTATTTGTCGACGGGATCTACAGCAGCAACAACAGCTCCTTTAAATGTATTTATTCAGAAATACAAACTTATACATTCACACACTCAACCATACTTAGGTTTTATAGATTATCTCTATGGTTTTCGGATTAATTAGAAATACAAATATTTTGGTATCGTGGTGGAGTAGTGGTTAAAACATCAGCCTCTCTAGTATGAGTGCGCGGGTTCGATTCCAGGACAGGCAACTACCCATGTAACTTTTCTAAAGTTATATGTACTTTCTAAGTATATCTTGGACACCAATGACTGAAGGTGAAGGAAAACATCTTGAGGAAACCTGGGCTTTATAAGTCTGAAATCACCAACCCGCATTGAGCAAGCGTGGTGATTACGCTCAATCCTTCTCTGTATGAGAGGAGACCTGTGCCCAGCAGTGGGACGATAAAAAGATTGATGATGATGACAAATATTTTTTGGCTCAAATAACGAAAGATAACATAATGATATTTTTATAAAACGAAATGTAGACAGCAAAGACATACTATGTATTGAGTATGTAATAATACTATGTATGAAATTTCATATACATGCATAGCGTGCGCGTCAAGAATGTGTATCCAAAGTTGATAAAGCAGTTTGGATGCCAACCTCATACTCCAGTGACGTCGAGTTCATACACCTTTGCAGGCACCTTTCCACGTAGTACGGTTTCATTGTAATATCTCTTTTTACAACTATATATAAAGCTATACGAGTTCGTGGCGTTTTATTTGTGGCATTAAATCTGATGTGATGGGTATTCTGCCAAATTTATATTCAATGAAATAGTCATTCACTTCAATGGAAATCTCTCAGTTCTTAGTACAATTGAGAGGTTTGAATTTATGATTTAATATAAATCTGTAAATACTACATACATTTGTTATGCAACTGAACTATTTTTTGTTGATATTGTAGCTAAGTACTTCTGCTTGTTGTTGTAACTCTGATAATATAATAGATGGCCATCTTTAAGATCCCTCCGTGGTTCGGAAAGCACGTTATCCGTTCGTATCAACTGTCGTTCGTGGAACTTTGACTTCTCACAGTTCATCAGAAGTCCGAAAGTCTGACTATCGGTCTTATCAAGTCGGATTGTGGAGGTCAGATAGGCAGTCTGGCTGTTTCCGGATAGACTGAGAGCCAACCACAAAACAGTTGGACACTTTTTTATATATAATTAAAACTAGTGCTTGACCGCAATCCCGCCTGGTAGTAAGCAGTAATGCGATCGTTGATGGTAAAGCGTGCTAGTTAACTAAGAGCCTATTCACTCAAAAAACTTAGTGAATAGGAAGGAAGACTTCAGTTGAGCCCAACAATACGAACAACAATACTGCACCAGAGGGAGAATTATCTGGAGAGCCTCCGTGACCAAACTCCCGACACAACAACATTTGGCGCACCATACCCAGCCCACATCGCAACACAATTGCTCAGGCCCGTCCTCCATACGGCTTCACCAGACATCATGCTGGAACACGACGAATCGCTTGGCGGCAATACTTTTTTCCAAAGACGTAAGATTTGAACTTCGCCGTTTACCGTAACGATTCTTTCATAAATAGAAATATTTATGGTTGATTTGAAGAACTTTTCAGGGCTATGCTACAGAGGGACTGATACATCTTAGTTTAAACCGGTAATCTCATGTTTTATGCAAAGCAGTGCTTGTCTGACTTGCATCGCTTTGAGAGAGCTTAGATTTCACGAGAACAGTACCTACTATAACTGCCTACCTTTTATGTTTACATTTGAATCAGAAGCAAAACAAAGGCGAGCTATTATGATACTCAAATTCCCCTACACAGAATTATCATAATATCCACACTCCCTTGTATACGGAAAGGAACAAAAACAAAAATATACAGAAAACGACGTCACCTCCAAAGGAAAAACTCAGACGATACAATCCATATAAATTTCAGCAGCACTTTTATGATAATCTGCCGGTCTGGAGACAGCTATCACTTAACATATAAAATGCAGAAAAAAATACCAATACAAATTATCTCCAGAATGTTCTTAAAGGGCCATAAAATGCAGCCTTGCTTATCGACCGAGCAGACAGCTAAATAACCCCGGTTCTTGGCTGAAGGCCGTGAAAAGGACTGAAATATTTCTGAGATAAACTTCTGACTGTAATTGTTAACTCGGTATTCGTTAGCGTGAAGATAATGGATGTTATATATGTATCTACTAGAGTTGCCACTTTTTAAGGTAGTGACCCCAAAAAGTTTCAACTCTAGTTCATTTCTAGTTTTCTGCAATAATATTATAAATACATAAAAATAAATAATCGTGCTGTGACTATGAGTAATATCAAAATGACAGCTTTTTTACAATATAAAAAAAATCAAATTATAGGTTTTTGGAAAAAATCCTTTTGATTCATCTAGTTATATCCAAAAAAAAACAAGGTCCTTACCTATTTAAAATTTTTAATGTCTGTATATTTTAATCTGACTATTGTCCGTAAAGGTTAAACCGATTTTGACAGGATTTTCACAGGTATATGGGAAGCTTATGTGATAATTATGTTTTCTTTCATTTTAGAAAAAAAAAATAGGATTTTGTGCTAAAAATATTAATGTAATCCTACGAATTTCCCAAATACATGAATGAAAGCCACGAACAGAAGCTGGCTAGTAATAAAGACAAGTGGTTTGAAAATCTTTGTCCTCTAATAAATAAAAAGTAAATTATGTAAAATGAAGTTTTCGAGTATTTTTTTTTTATAAAATATAAACTAGTGCTTGACCGCAATCCCGCCTGATGGTAAGCAGTGACGCAATCGTTGATGGTAAAGTGCTCCGGTTTATTAAGAGCCTATTCATTCAAAAAACTGAGTCAATAGGAAGGAAGACGGTATTAAAGCGAGGTGATGCAATGGGGCAGTACTCGACGACTGGCTCCGGAGGAGACACGGCTTCTTGTCGTTCAGGGTGACGTAGGTACTGTCGGGGTACGGCTGCTTCGGCAAGTACCTGCGACGCATAGACAGGGAGCCGGACGCTTGGTGCCACCACTGCGTCTAATGCGGGGACTACACGGCGCAATTCAGTTGCTTTCCGTTGTACTTGCAGCCTAACAGCTAGGCAGCTAGGCTATCCGTGTTTACAGATAGATATTAATTAATGGTGGATAACTAGTCGGAATAACACCAGCCTCTCGAGTATGAGTGTGCGGGTTCGATTCCAGGTCAGGTAAGTACCAATGTAAATTTTCTAAGATTTTTTGGTGTCACTGAACACAAAAACTGATTACCAGGTAAAGGAAAACATCTTGAGGAAACCTGTACTTTAAGTCTGAAATCGCCAACCTGCATTGAGCAAGCGTGGTGATTACGCTCAATCCTTCTCTGTATGAAAAGCACAAAAATCGTAATAACAAGTGTTATTACTATTTCTGTGATCAGTGGGACTATAAAAAGGTTGATGATGATGATTAATTGTTTGGAATTGATCTTGTTTGGAAGCTTACCTCAAAACGAAAACTTGGACAGCACAACACTCCCAAAATAATATCGATGGAGCAAAACGTAACCGCTTTTATCAAAACAATCGTTAGGAATACAATTAAACGAGAACCAAATCAAGTCGGCAGACGCTGATTCAGTACAGTTTAAGACAATGCAGTCTCCATTAGCAAGTAGCGAACGCGCCACAATGGACCCACGAACAATGAAACATTTTCATTCACAATAGCTTTTCCTGAATATTGTATTTGACTATATCTACTGTGTCACAGAGTCTTAATAGCGAACGCTCTTTACTCCTACCTCATACTCTTCGCTCCAAACTTCCAAGTGATACTTCAAGTTTCAACTGCGCTCATACAAAACTTTTGACGTATTCTCATACATATTTAACAGCTCTGGAAAATGAATGGTGTAATTAAAAGGTGTACGAATATGAATACGGTACCGTTCAGAGAATTTTAAAGTAACTAATCCTTTTTACGTTTAACTTTACCTATGTAGTTGGTTGCGTGACGTATACATATGATTCTACATACATTTTTTTATGATACGTTGCTGCGCTGGTTTATGGCTAGACTTTATGCTCCTGGAGGATGAGGTACTAAAGGTTTTCCAGTCACAATAAGCTTTTTCTAAGCCGTACTGTCTTACTTTTATTTGTTTGTATAAAAAAAATACGTGTCGCTGATCAGTCGTGGTCGTGCCTCGGAAAGCACGTTAAGCCGTTGGTCCCGGTTGCCATACGAACATCTAATGGCAGTCGTTACGGGTTGTTGGAGCCCTCAAAAGTTCAACAATTGGTCTAACTGCAATGCTTCGATATCGCTTTCGGGTTGTGGTGGTCAGACTGTAGTCGCTTCATAGAAAATATCGGAGTTTAGCCAAAATCAGCAGTTAGACTGGTAAAGCCTTCAAAGCTAAAAAAGCTTCGGATGCGACTGGGAACGACGCTTTACTCTGAAATAATGATAAAAAATTACATTTAACTGTAATTATTTTGGAAAAAATATAATAATTAATTGATTGAATTCGCAATGATTAAGCTATTGACTGCTGCGCTGTATGTCGCGGGTGCGATTTCCGCATAGACAATTATATGATCATGAAACATTTGTATGATCTACAATTACTTGTTCCGGTTCGGGATATTTATATGAGTTTATAAATTCAACCATGTTACAGGAAGTTTCTCAGTGTAGGACAATATAAAAAAAAAGTCTGTGAGTACCAGCCAGTCCCTGCGTATAAGTAAGTTAGTTCTGCGGCACTGGGTTCAAGCACAATACCTTAATTAATACTTTTTATTTAATACTAACATAGTTTTTAAGTTGTACACTAACAATATATGGGCATGTTGCCTGAAATAAATAGATTTTATTTTTATTGTACAATAACATTCCAGAATGAACACGCACCGCCTCAATTAGAATACTGTTATGGAACCATAACATACACCGATTTTTATTCTTCTCTTTATTTTTTGAATAAATATTCAAATTACGAATGTTGAGATTAAATCATATATTATTTATTTACACGGATTAATTTATTTTATATCCATTTATTTCAGGCATCAATGCCCATATAAACATATCATCATTAACCTTTTTATAGTCCCACTGCTGAGCACAGGTCTCCTCTCACACAGAGAAAGATTGAGCGTAATCACCACACTTGGCCAATGCGGGTTGGCGGTTTCAGACTTAAAGTCCAGGTTTCCTCAAGATGTTTTCCTTCACCTTGGATTTGCACTTCGGCGACTTGGAATCGCTGGAGGAAGGCTGGTGTTTTAACCACTAGGCTACTACGACTGTCCCATATACAATATAACATAAAAACTTAAATACTGTAAATACATATTACATACTAACTACACCTAATATACAAGAAGTGTTGGTGTCATATTTCCCTGACTGGTGTCACGTAGCAGGTCTTGAACCTTTCGGCCAGAACTCTCCTTTGAGGAATTTCTCGTGATGATGTGTCGGAATGTGCACTACGAGTGACATAAAGTGCTCGCGAGCTTCCAAGTCCAGTTGATCTTGACGCGCAGATACTCCAAGGCCTTGTCAACCTTAATGTATTGCTGCAGTCTGGGGACATAGAGCTGCATCGTCGGTACTGCTGCACGCAGCGGCCAGTTGAGTCCTGCCAGAACATATATAGGTAATCTCAATGAAGGGTCCAGTGTAGCACTTTATTATTATCTTTACTACACAAATTATTATTTACCTTGAATATGTTACCGAACTGTGATAGTATTGTACATCTAACGGTTAGTACCTACTACTTTTTAGGGTTCCGTAGCCAAATGGCAAAAAACGGAACCCTTATAGATTCGTCATGTCTGTCTGTCCGTCTGTCCGTCCGTATGTCACAGCCATTTTTTTCCGAAACTAGAAGAGCTATGCTGTTAAAACTTGATAGGTAGATGTATTCTGTGAACCGCACTACGGTTTTGATGAAAAAATAAAAAAAAATAACAAATATAATAAATACTCCCCAGACTTAGAACTGAAAATCAAACATTTTTTTCAATCAAACACAGGTCTTCAAAAATGATATCGAGGTTTCTAAAATATTTTTTTTTCTAAACCAAATAGTTTGCATGACAGACGCTTCCAAAGTGGAAAAAAGTTGGTCCCCCCACTCTAATTTCTAAAATAAGAAAATGAAAAATCTAAAAAAACATATGATGTACATTACTATAAAAACTTCCAATGAAAATTGTTATGAACGAGATCTAGTAAGTAGTTTTTTTAATACCTCGTAAATCGTAAACCGCTTATTACTACGTAAACTTTCATGCACATAACTTAAATCCTTTAATTTCATAAATCAATGGTACGGAACCCTTTGTGCGTGAGTCCGACACGCACTTGGCCGGTTTTTTTTCATTTTTTTATTAGTATATGTAAGTAGAGATGCAAACTCATATATCAGTAATAATAATTATCCCAGAAAGCGCCAACGTCAAATACCAAAGACAAGAAACACAGTGCCATTATCCACTAAAACTGATGCCAACACTTTCACCACAAGAGCGATGAAATTGAATTTTCCCATCAACTTTACCTGTGTATATTCTTTATATCTGATATAGAAACATAATACAATATCTGTTTAGTTCCCCTCTCACGTACTAGACGCGTCACGATCGGCCACGCTTGGTTGCAGCAACAATACTTGGTACAAGTTATGTTAAAATGCAAATAGTTTTGTTACTTTGGATCTTGAAGAAGAATGAAAGGAAGAACAGACGTTTATTTGCGGTAAACATGAGGAAAAGAAAAAAAAAACTTAGGAAAAATAATATGGTTGGGGGAACAATTGTCACATTCATGCAAAATGGCCATCGCTCAGCATTATGCGGCGACTAGCAACATAGAGCCCCAACGCCGAATTTCAGCAACAGCTGACGCCAACGTAATGACATCGTCCATATATTGCATTAACATAAGTTGTCGTGTCAGTAAGATGTGATAGGTGACCGTTGATATACGGATTTTTTGTTGAAGACGAGTGACTTTTGGTTTCGAGTCCTTGGGGGATCTTGGTGAATTAGCAAATGAAGTATAACAGGTTAGGACAAAAATTTAATTGGACGAAACCAATAAAAAGTTTAGGTGTGTATGTACGTAAAAATGGAATGAATAGGGATGCAGAGGTGAATCGGGTTGAAACATTAAAAGGGATTTAATCACTGAAATAGTTACAGTAAGTTAGCTAACAACGTGCCAAATGCCTAGGACTGTAGATAAATATTATAGATAATTTTATTGTAAGTAGCTGGTACTAAAAAAAAAACGGTGGGATGTTAGTCAGTAGAAGTCAGATATAACCATCATTTACCCAGACTAAGAATCCCTGAGGATTACTGTACACAAAAGTTTCTATTCCCAGGAGTTTATTTTTTCACGGGCTATTAAACAGAATATTCTGGGCATTAAAGTTGTGAAACGGGAAACGGATTGTTGTATTATTAATCCGTTGTATCATTGACACAACTGATGCCATCCGAAATGATATAAAAATAAAATTAAGATCAGGACAGAGATAGAAAGAAAGCCTTTGCCTAGCAGTGGGACATTAATTGCCAACCAAAACTTGTTTAAAGACACCTATAAGAAAATTATTAAATCTTTGTTAATAATATTTGGGAAGAAAACTCCAACAGAAATACAGAGTCACGGCCTCTTTTAAAATTCCGAAATACTATGAAACTGGTCACAGAAGTAATTAGACCTATCTATTATAATTGTACCTAACACTAAAATATTGTAGTCTAAGGGTAGAATGCACTCGACACCGGTGACCGCAAACGGGGTCCGCTGACCACAAACTGTGCGTTGATAACGTGCCAACATGAGGATTACGTGCACCCAAGCTCTTAGGACGAACTTGGAGGTAAGTGTTTTGAATCGTCTCATTGGATATAATAGTAAAATTCTATTTTTATGCAAGTTTGTGAAAGCTTAACTGTTACACTGAAAATTTTATCCATTTTTTTTAAATATATTATAAACTAGTGCTTGACCAAAATCCCGCCCGATGGAAAGAAGTGATGCATCGTTAATAGTAAAGCACGCTAATTTATAGCCTATTCATTCTAGCCTTGAAGACATTCAAATTGTAGTCCAACGGAAACACCGCCGCTGGCAAATTGTTTCAGTTCCAGTATTTGTCGCAAATGCCAATCAAGAACTACCATTCAAATCGGTGGAGTAACATAATGAGAGTGAAGCGACATGTCCTAAAATTACAAATTCGAAGACTCCTAACAACCTTTACCATCTCACGGAGAGGAGGCTTGTGTCCTATTATTGAAAACATTATAATCTGATGTTCTTCTGCGTCAAGAGATATGGTCTCAACATCAAAGAACATCAAGAAGAATATGGGTACATTTTCTTTTCCTGACGCACGATTAGAACGTTTAATATGTCCGAGCCCTTTGCTTGCATTAACTAAATCAAAAGAATAAAAAAAACTATATATATTTGGGTACATGATACCCGTCTAGCTAATCGGCTGACTTGCCAACGGCGTCATTATAACACGTGAAAGTAATGTGTAAAAAATATATTTAATTTCGGCTTTTAAATGTCCGTCCAGGATAATGTTATAACGTACACGTATTCTATAAATTTTATGAAAATTGTAAAGGCCCACTGTGGGCTTTTAACATTTTTTAATTTAATTTTTGATTATAAAGAACTTATTTTCGGACGTTAGACGTATTACCACGCTTGTTCAGGGTGGGATCACTGTAAATCCAGGCTTCTCACTATGTTTTTCTTCATTGTCCAGTGTTGTTCTAGATTAGTTAGAACCCACAATCTGTTAGCCCGTGAATTCCTTAATCTCCGAGCCATTACAGCAGACTATCCACTTAAATGGCTCTCATTACTAAAAGTCAGTTAGTTCGCAGTGCTAGCACGTTATCAATGCCAGTAGTGGCTACAGCGCAGTGGCGAGGTTGCGGTTACCTGCCGCCAGTTCCTGTCGAGTGAAGTCAGCGAAAACAATTCATGTTTACACTGGCTTACGCATTCGCTTCATGACAAGCTTAAGCTGGGCCGGTAGTAGAACAATGCCTTTGTGCCCATCGGGATATTGTATTTTCACTCGTGTAAGCTTTAAATCTCCATTTACACGATGCAGGTTTCCTGGATAAATTTCAATAGGGAATATTACGCAAAACTGGTTGCAGAGAGCGCCACAAGCTAACACAGTAAACAAACATATTACACATACTCGTATCCTTGTCATACTGAGTTATTTAAATGACTGTAACCACTGGGCATACACTATTATGTGAAGATTTTCAATATTTTCGGAATTTAACTACAAATTATGGCATTATATGGTCATTTAAACGTCTGTGATCTCAAGAACCTGCTTCGCGGACGTGGTGCGGGTTTCAAAAGAAAAGGAAAGGTACGACAATAAAAATAATTAACAAAATTTTGCTGATTTATTAATATCATTGAATTCAATATTAATGAATAAAATATCACCATTTTTCTTTCGTTTCAATCTTAGATTAAACTACGATAATAATAAATTTTGAAAAAAAACCCATAGTAGAAGCGATAATACAATGACACGTTTATTTAAGTCCTTCATTAAAAAATTAAAGACGCATTAGCTTTATTTTTTTCATTTAATGAAGTATTAGTAGCATACATAGTATGCATCAGCGGTCTGTAATACTACATACGGCCATTAAAAAGTCTACTGTATGCACTAGTACTTTACTCTGGTAGCCGAATATTGCACTGTTATCCCCTATTGAGGCAATAAATGGTTTGCATCATCGAAATACTCTTTAGAGGATGTCATTTCTATTATTGGTAATTGTAGAATAATTAACCTATAATATTCCATTAGTTGGGACATAAGTCCGCTCTGTTGGGATACAAGTTCACTCGGTGGCCATAACATCGGCTGCCGGCAGAAGTTACCACCCACCAGACAATGTCTTTCTGCCAATCGATTCGTCGTATTCCGGCATGATGTCTGGTGAAGCCGTACGAAGGACGGGTCTGATCAGTTGTGTTGCGATGTGTGCCGGATTAGATATGCCAAAATAATGTTGTTGTGTAGGGACTTCGGTCGAGGGGGGTCGCCAGATTCCGCGGGTATCGCACGATTTCGTGGCTGGATCCCCACCCTGGGACCTAGAGGCGAAAATACTCGCGTCATTGTACCGATAGCGCGAGGAATAGCGGACACGGAACTCCAGACCAGTGCAGCGGCAGATTGAGCTGCGCCGAGAGGAGCTCCGTCTGGTCCTGGTGGCAGACTGGCTTATGCGTCCTACCACCGCGCGGATTGCCTCGCTACCACCGAGGCGATTCGGCCAGTACTCGACGACTGACTCGGGAGAAGGCACGCCTCCCTCTCGTTCAGGGTGATGCAGATACTGTTGGGGCACGGCTACTTCGGCAAGTACCTGCTTCACATAGGCAAAAACCACTGCGTCCAGTGCAGGGAGGACATGGTGCAGCACACGCTCTCCGAGTGTGTAGCTTGGGAGGAGCAGCGTCGTGTCCTCACAAATGAAATAGGAGGCTACTTGACGCTGCCTGCAGTAGTGCGGAGGATGGTCGGTAGCGCAGAGTCGTTGGACACGGTGGTGTCCTTCTGCGAGGGCGCGATGTCGCAGAAGGAAGCTGCGGAACGGAAGAGGGAGATCTTAACTACCTTTCCGGATCGCAGAAGACGCACCGGACGCCGAGGAAGGGCGGACAATGCCCCGAGGTACATGGGGAAGTCCCCGCCCCCTATCTGATGGACCCAGAGGCGGAGGCGCGCGCGGGTTTCAGCGCACGCCTCAGAGGCGATGCACGGAGTAGTTTCACACCTCACTACCCCGTGCAGGAGGGGAGGCCCGGACAGACCGGGCGGGCACGAGAGTGCGGGAGTCCTTGATTCTGCCGCGGCCCCGCGCGCACGTGACTGGAGAGAGACTGGGGTGGTTTTTAGTAAGTAGAAGTCTGACAGACCCCGTCGCCCACCCTAGGGCGGCGGAAATGCATAACCATTTTCCAACCCGGAAAAAAAAGGAGGGTCTCCAGATCAATCTACCTCTGGAGTTGCATCGTTGGTCGTGTTGTTGGGTTTAACGTTACATCACCTTGGTCAACTGCCGTCTTTGTTCCTGTTCACTCAGTTTTTTTGAGTGAATAGGCTCTTAATAAACTAACGCGCTTTTCCATCAACGATTGCATCACTGCTTACCATCAGGCGGAATTCCGGTCAAGCGCCAGTTTAAAATTATTAAAAAAAAATACAAGTCCCCTCTCAGTGAATCAGGCTTATTGTTCCCACCACCTTCTTATTTGTTAGGCAAATCTTTAAAATAATCTTTTTTAAAAGAAACTTGAAAGTATGGTAATATTAGCATACTAACTTGGCAAAATGTGGTGGACTAATATATTTTATTCTTAAGACCACAATGTAATGTACACTATTCTGACAAATAAATGATTATTATGATTAGGTGTCGCAATATTATTATCAGTAAGTTTTGAAAAATAAATTAAGTGTCTGGAAATTCTATTCCGGGAGTTTATTTTGAAAGAGACATTCAAGTTAATACAGAATTTACTTAGTAAGTAATAAACAGAAGTAATTTTCAACAGGATGATTGTTATTAGAGATTTCTTGGAATAATAAAACTTTTGAACGGTACAAGAGTTTTGTCATCACGACAAAGGATGTTTGGAACAATACCAGTGGAGTGGGTGAATTTTTAAACGCGAAGTTGAGAAAGTAAATATTTGTAATTGGTACAATAGAGATTTTAATTGTACGATTGTCTATTTCTTTTTTTTCATATTTTGAACTTACAAATAGGTATTCATCATCATCAGCCTCTACTCGTCCACCACTGGACATAGCCCTTCTTCATGACACGCCAACAAGTTCGATCCTGAGCAGTTCTCCGCCAGCCACTACCAACCACATTTTTGATGTCGTCGCTCCATCTCGCCCAAGGGCATCCCACGCTACGTTATGTGCATCTTTTTCTTTCCATTTCGTTAAGAAAAGGACGGACGATGAAATGTCAGTTTAATCCTGGCAAATTAAGATACTCCATAGATAGTTTAGACGTGGTTATAAACATAGCGACTAAAAATACGCCAGTTTACGTCAGGAGAGTCAGAGGTCACCATCTTAACATACTATGACCATACATTACCAACCATATTTTCATGTCATCTGCAAATGCCTCGGAAAGCAAGATAAGTGAAAGCATATTGTACGTTATGGAATTGCATCGCTGACAGGGATGTTCGGCACTGGTACAGCTACACAGGAGCTAAACTTAGTATTCGGGAACACTGTTAGAGCTGCTGAACCTTGGACAAAACTATCTTTGCATTGTGTAGATTCAACTTCTTATTATTGTATAATTGCATGGCACACGTGTGAGCACAATGTACTTGCCGTAAAGCATCTATTTGTTGGGTTAGTCTTTTTTACTAACTTGATTGTGCTGTGGCTGTTGAGAGTATGTCATGCTCACTCAAATGTCTCGCTGGTGGTGGTCTGTTTGTTGGGTCATTAGGTTCCCTTCAATGTGAATGATGCTGATCCATACGTCACGTTCGTGAACGTCAGAAGGGACAGGCTGGTCATCTCTTAGCTGCCACGGCATATTTTAGTTTTTGAATTGATGTTTTTTTTTTTGTTCTTTCCATAATGGAAAACACAAAAAAAAAATTAAACCGTGTGAGAACGATACAGGAATATATTGTACGCTAACGTACAATATATTTCTGTATCGTTCTCACACTGTTAATTTCAACATGAATGATGTAATCAAATATTTGTGTCAATAGCTTCATAATTTAAAAGAATGTCCATGGAGTTTCTTGCCCATTCTTCTCCATAGGTACCTACTCTTTGGAATGGGTGACTAGTTTCACCTTACTGACTGACCGACCTTCTGACGATTCAAAAGTGCCTGTAACTGGTTTATTTGAAATAAATGCTTTGATTTGATTTCATTAAGTGGTCCAACTGTTATTCTTGAATCTTTTACAATCGTTACGGGGGTCAGAGTATTCGACAAAGATGTAATCTTCAATTTAGCAACGTTATAATTCAAATCTACTACATTTTTTAAATCATAATTCAAATTATGATTTAAAAAGTGAAAAAAAATTGTGTAAAAGCTCTTGCGCGTTTATTCTGTGGGGCCATCGAAATAATCATTACCATCATCATCATCATTATTTTAGTCCAAAAACGTCCACTGCTGGACATAGGCCTCCCCCAAGGATCTCAATGACGACCGACCCTATGCCTCCCGTATCCTGCGGTTTCCAGCGATCTTGACCAGGTCGTCGGTCCACCTTGTCGGATGCCTACCCACGCTGCGTCTTGCAGTACGTGGTCACCGCTAGAGAATCCGTCGGCCCCACCAGGTATCGGTCATGCGGGCAATTTAACATACTTTAAATAATAAGTAATATGACGCCTGAAGTGACTTGTATTAAATAAATGATTTGATTTGATTTCATTTGATTGTTTTGTTTACCTTTTGTTAACCACCTAAGCCGATGGAGTATGGTACCCGTACCCATTTCATTTACCTATTACCTGAGTAATTCAAAATGTAACCATTAAAACAACAAAAACAGTTTAACTAAATGGTAACTGGCTGTTATGCTCGGCCTAAAAGCCGTGGTTTCCATGGAAACATTGAGTAACTTTTTAACTGTTACTAATACCTTAAATTATTTCAATATGCTAAGTTTTTCACCTGTTTATCATAGTTCAGTTATGGTAATAGTGTCGTAAGTAGTGTTGTAAAAATACCGCATAATACCAATAGGCTTGTTTTAAACAGGAATTTTATTATAACTAACGGTATTATTAGTATTTTATGTATTTTATATTCTGATTCACTTTTAGGATACTGCAATATAACGAAGAGTTTTAGTTTAATAAATAAAATATATTTTAAGTTTCGATTATATTCTATCTTTTAGAATGACTAATTCTACGAAGAATAGCTAGAATTGGAAAAAAACACATCTTTCAGTGCGATTGATAAACAATTTATAATTTATAAAAGGCAGAATTTTTAGTCTAACATATTATCCATTTTGCAACCAATATGTTTGTTAAGGACCTAACTAAGGTTATTAATAATAGTCAGATGAACTGTAAAACTTAATATAATGATTCAAGACAGTAAAATGTTGGAAACTATGATATTGACAAATGCACACGTCGACGACCCAGCCTATAGCAGAGTGAAGAGCCGGCCGCCATCCGCCGGTTGTCGCTGTCGTCCCGCGCCCACCGCATCGCCCTCTCCGCGCGTCCCCTGGCGCGAACTCTGTTCACGCCTTGGTAGTCGTGAACAATCTTGGACCCAAGATATCGATACTCTACTTAAGATATTAGATACAATCGATATACACATAAAATACCATTGCAAAATGGTATGATACCATATTATACGGTATTTTTCGTTTTATACATTTCAATACACCATTTCTCTAGTCGTAAGTCATAATTTATTTGTGTATATGTTACAGCCAGCTGGTTAAATTATCCTGGACTTTGGAAATAGTGCTCGAATTGCTATGCTCTCTCAGCTCACTGGTTGATCACAGTTCTTACCTTAACCATTTGATCGGAGAACACTGGCTTTGTTATACATTCTATAGCATGCATGTTGGAGAGTATGCGCGGGCATTGCATGACTTAATTCTGCCATCATTGGACGAGCCATTGTATGGCAAGTATCCACCCTTACGTTGTTGAGACGGCTAGGATCCGAACCGCTTGTTCCACTTCGCCTTTTCGAAGAACTGGAGCAATTTGCCTGCTGCGGTTTTCCCGTTTGACTACAATTTAAGTGTCTTCAAGGCTATAGTGAATAGGTTCTTAATAAATTAGTATGCTTTACCATCAACGACTGTATCACTGCATGCTTACGATCAGACGAGATCGCGGTCAAGGCCTAGTTTATATTGTTAAAAAAAAATATAAATTAATTCGGCTCTAACGTTATTAGTTATATGACGGAGGACGACCAACCATTTCCTACCTTGGGTGTTGTAAAAGGCGACTAAGGCAACTCAAGGAAGCGGGCAGCAGCTTTGGAATATCAAATTACTATGATCCCAACCAGCCAAGTGTGGGGATTATGGCAAAATACACTGAAAGCCTTGGGGAGGCCTTTGCCTAGCAGTGGGCCTCTATAGGTCCACTGCTAGGCAAAGGCCTAAAGAGGTTGAAGAAGAAGAGGATACCAACATGAACTACAATTTATTGAATTATCATTCAAGACGTTAGTTGAAAGGCTGCTGATTAATAAAACGTCTAAACGGCTAATTAAACCACTAGAACGAGACATATAGTTAGGTTTTTAACAGTACATTACCAGTTATTTGACGTCTGATTTTACAGTACTGTCAAAAAGACAGTGATCTTGATATCAGGACGGTTGCCAGTCGATTTGCATTTAACGGAGATTGCAGAGTTATTTTAATAACAGTCAGGATAGAGTCATTTCAACACTTCTCTCCCAAGTTTTAGTGTTGTTGTTATTATAAGTATATATTTTGGTAGTAGTATGTATGTGTATACAGCTTATGCAAGTATCTGTTTAAATAGAGGTTTTTTTTTTACGTATTTTTTTTTCAACTAAAGCATCTGCCATCTCATCTTTTCACCACCTGTGGTTGACTGGTAGAAAATGCCTAAGGTATTAAGTCCGCTTCTGTAAAGTTTTTGTCCGAAAGTGTCAATAAATAAATAATATAATTTCAATAAAGTAGTACTTTAAATGATAAGGTAGATTGATACAGTTGTGTAGTAGAAATGTTGCTTTAGAACATAGCGAGTCATGAGGCCTAGTTGCGTGGTCTAGACTAGTGAGTTTGAGTGAGTTAGAGAGACATCAGTAGGGCTCCGTGTATCCGTATCCAGCTTTCTGCTTATCTGTACGATAGCCAGATAAAAACCCGTGCCACAAAAGATCAGTTTCAATCTTATTAAAGAAAACCGAGCAACCAAGAAATACTATAGTACTTTAAAGTCACAAAAGGGAATTTGATACATATAATATTACATTTAAAGTTTATACATCCTTAGGGGAAGTAGTTGCCAGCTCAGATATCACGTGAGAATAGCGTGGTAATCCACTACGTGCTTCAACAAAGTTATTTACCTGTAATGTAACAAGAGCTTTGACAGACGCGCGGCTTGCAGTTTATCAGAACTTTCAAACCAGGAGTGATGCTTTTGGGAAATTATGTGGAGCTGGAGTGTGTTATCAGTACAGTACCGGGAAACAATTTTTTTTTCCATTTTACGAATTTTGCTTTCATTGAGTAATTACGCAGCAGATGTGTGTAACTTTACATTTAAAATATTGATACCTCAATTTTAATTTTCGGGAATTGCATGACTTGATTCCTTCAACCCCGTTCCATCATCGGTCGACCCGTCGTGGTACTACGGCGAGTATCCACCCGTTTTTTTTTTTGTTAGTGATGGTAGATCATCAAATGACCTCCGTAACTGGACTGACTAAATTTCACTTGCCTGTGCGCCAGGGCCACGGATTCTATTTCAACCAACCCGCAACCCTGACCCAGGCATCGGTCTTCGTGCACCCCGTCACGAAGTCTGAATTCTGGCATGTCTTTGAGGTGCGCGCAACACGCCGTTGACCCGGGCCTGGTCCTTACCGGGCGGCGAGCTGCCCATTGCTCACCGACCGCAAAACCGCGCTTACCGTGGCCGGGAGTACGATGTTGTCCTCTGAACAGTGCATTTCCTGCGGTGGTTAGAGGTGAGAGGGCGGTGAGGTTCCCGCTCTCTCATGCGTTCCCCCTCCTCCTTAGCCAGCATCACTGCTTCGCAGAAAGGGTGATGGCTTGCTATGCACTCTCGCTCTAAACCATGGCCTGGACCAGGGTAGGGTAGATACGTCATTGGCTACAACGATCAGAACGAGGCCTATCGCCTTATATTTTATACCGCGTACATCGAGAGACTGACACGATTTGCCTGCGGGGGTCTTTCCATATGACTACAATATTTAGTGTTTTCAAGGCTACAGTAATTAGGCTCTTAATAAACTAGTGCGTTTTGCCAGCTATGATTGTATCACTAATCACAGGCGAGATCGCGGTCTAGTTTGTATTGATTCTAGTGATATATGCAATCGCCACATGAGAACAACGCGTCATACTGACGTCACAGGAATTCTACATCTCGCAAACAGAGTTTACCGTGCAACTAGCAAACATACATCTTCCCAACATTAACCGTACGGCAAGTGCCCGTTAGACAAAACACCTGTCTGGTCGTAGGATCCACCCTTTTCAATGGAGGATGAATGAATTTTACACAATTTTCCTCATGCCTAATAAATGTTAAAAAAAATAAAGCCTAAACACACTACAACTTGTTCATGACTGTAATTGATGTATTAATTAAATAAATTTATGTAATACTAGGAAAATTCACAATAGAAATAACAACAAGATATACTCATTTGGCGCCTCATAACAATGCTCTTTATCATTTCAACAATGCTGATACACATAATGAACGTAGCGCTGATTTTCTCGGTAGAGGAAAACCAATGTAACTCGGTTAATGAGACATAACACGCAAAGAGAGAAATGGAACCTTTATTGGACCGTGGACATTATGTGAAAGTGGAACCGCTGGAATGTCTCAATAATAGTGTGCAATACTTGGCTCGCTCATGTCATCCAATTTCCCGTTTGGTGATTAGGTCAACCCGGTGCGATATGTCTTTTCATTGTGTGCACAATGTTGCAATGTGGATGAAAAATGTCTATTCGAGCTGTCGTGCGATTTTGTAACCACTGGTGGGGTTCAGCTGCTACCCCCTGGAAATCTCGCGGAACACGTATAAACTACGCAATAGATACTGATAAAATGTACACGGTAATTGTCAAAAAATTGCGTGCGACTGTAGCGCATAAAGATTACCTAAGTAATATAGCTGTGTTTTAATGCTTGCGCTCTGTTGTATCCGGTAATCTTCGTTTTCAGCAATCGGGCGGTTAACATTTATTTTATTTGACGATTCGACCTTAATAATTTGACTTGCCCAGACCTGACTTATACAATCATCATCAACCTTTCTTGTCGTCTCACTGTTGGGCACAGGTCTCTTCTCATTACAGAAATAGTAATAACACTTATTATTACGATTTTTGTGCTTTTCATACAGAGATATATTGAGGTGATAAAGTGTTTGTACAGAAACGCCACCATGTCAGTCCGTCTCCAGGATCAGGACTCAAAACCGATCCAACTCCAGCGTGGAGTGAGGCAAGGAGATGTCATATCTCCTAAATTGTTCACTGCTGCGTCGGAAGATGTCTTCAAGCTCCTGGACTGGAGAGGACTTGGCATCAACATCAACGGCGAGTACATAACTAATCTCCGTTTTGCAGATGATATCGTGGTCATGGCTGAGACCCTGGAAGACTTGGGCAAAATGCTCAATGACCTCAGCAGAGCTTCTCAACAAGTGGGTCTAAAGATGGACATGGATAAGACGAAGATCATGTCGAACTCTCATGTCGCACCCACTCCAATTCTAGTTGGTTGCTCTGCACTCGAAGTTGTTGACGAGTATATATACCTGGGACAAACAGTCCAACTAGGTAGGTCTAACTTCGAGAAAGAGGTGTCTCGTCGAATCCAGCTCGGCTGAGCAGCGTTCGGGAAGCTACGAGACATCTTCTCGTCGTCCAAGATACCACAGTGTCTCAAGACTAAAGTCTTTGACCAGTGTGTGTTGCCAGTGATGACATACGGAACTGATACGTGGTCGCTCACAATGGGCCTCATACGAAGGCTCAGAGTCACACAAAGAGCAATGGAAAGAGCTATGCTCCCAGGTCCGTTCGTGTGTGGAGTACTGCAGCCACATCTGGGCTGGTGCTGCTAAGTGTCACCTGGCCACTTTGGATTCAGTGGAGAGGCGTGCGAAGAGGCTGATTAGTGACCCTGATTTAACTCGAGTTGGTCTCCAAAGCCCAGAGCACAGGCGTAGAGTAGCCAGCCTTTCGGTGTTTTATAGGATACATTCTGGGGAGTGTGCGAGGGAATTGCACGATTTAATTCCCCCATCTCCGTTCCACCATCGGACGACCCGTCGTACGGCGAGTTTCCACCCTTATGTTGTTAACACCTCTACGATCCGGATGAAGCGTTTCGCCTCCTCCTTTATACCGCGTACATCGAGGGGCTGGAACAATCTGCCGGCGGCGGTGTTTCCGTCGGACTACAATTTGAGTGTCTTCAAGACTAGAGTGAATAGGCTCTTAATAAACTAGTGCGCTTTACCATCAACGATTGCGTCACTGCTTACCATCAGGCGGGATTGCGGTCAAGCGCTGGTTTATATTTTAATTAAAAAAAAAAAAAATAGAACCAAAGTCACCGACATAGCTCTGCAAGTCGCTACACTTAAGTGGCAGTGGGCAGGGCACATTGCTCGTAGAACCGATGGCCGATGGGGCAGTAAGGTTCTGGAGTGGCGGCCACGTACTGGAAGACGCAGTGTAGGGAGGCCCCCAACAAGGTGGACCGATGACCTGGTGAAGGTCGCGGGAAGCCGATGGATGCGGACAGCACAAGACCGGTCAGCGTGGAAAGCCTTGGGGGAGGCCTTTGTCCAGCAGTGGTCATCCATAGACTGAAGAAGAAGAAGATACAGATAGATATTGAGCGTAATCACCACGCTTCCTAAATGCGGGTTGGCGATTTCAGACCTAAACTCCAGGTTTCCTCAAGATGTTTTCCTTCACCTTCAGTCATTGGTGTCCAAGATATACTTAGAAAGTTCATATAACTTTAGAAAAGTTACATTGGTACTTGCCTGGCCTGGAATCGAACCCGCGCACTCATACTTGAGAGGCTGATGTTTTCTGTGTTTTATGTGTGCTTTATAAACGTGAATTGAATTATAATACCTACATTTTGTCAATTTACTTCTACCAATTTACTTATCGAAAGACACCGATCGATAAACAATATAAAAGTGACAAAACAAATTGAGGAATATTTCTTTTATGTTTGACTACACAAAACTTTTTATTGTTACGGCGTCGGGGCATTTAGAGATTTATTTTTAAACGTTACATAAAGTTTAAGTAATAACTTATAACAGTTTAACCATGTATTTTTAAACGTCTCTTAATTTTAATTACGTTTATAAATAAGGAGATTAGTACATATTTTTCAAACATAACTATGTTTTTAACTAAATTTAAATAAGCAAAAGGTTCTTACTTTAGGGAAGTATTATTATCATAATCTTCATATGTATGTTCTGTAGTGGTTCTGCTGCCTGGGCCTCTTCCGTGCCTGTTAGCGGGCCTTCGAGAGGCAGTAGCCTTCGAGAGGCAGTACCCTTGAGAGGCCGCTATTGTTGACATACTCTCCCACCTGTAGTCTTTAACAGGCCTTTGCTGCTGCCGCCTCAATCGCCTGTAGCCTTCAAGAGGCCGTCGCTGCCGCCTACACCCATCGTCTTCGAGAAGCCCTTGCATTTGAGAGGCCGTTACCGCTGCTGAGCACACTCGTCTGCAGCCTTCAAAAGTACATAATAAATGGTGTACATAATAAAGTACTCTTAATTCTTCTTCTTCTTCATCTCAGCGTTAATCCCAGTTGTATCCGAAGCTTTTCAGCTTTGGAGTCTAGGGTCCGCTTTACCAGTCTAACTGTTAATTTTGGCTAAACTTCGATATTTTCCATGAAGCGACTGCCGTCTGACCTTCACAACCCGAAGGCGATATCAAAGCATTGCAGTTAGACCAATTGTAGGACTTTTGAGGGTTCCAACAACCCGTAACAACTGCCTTTAGATGTTCATATGGCAACCGGGACCAACGGCTTTACGTGCTTTCCGAGGCACGACCATACCAGTGCAAATGTTCATATTCATGCACACAAATATTTACACTGCGCGGGGATCGAACCCGCGCCTCCTTGCGCAGCGGCCGCGTTCGCTACCGCTACGCCACGGAGGCTGTCGAATAAAGTACTCTTAATTATCATCATTATTTCAGCCGAAAGAGGCCACTGCTGGACATAGGCCTCCCCCAAGGTTCTCCACGACGACCGGTCCTGCGCCTCCCGCATCCAGCGGTTTCCCGCGACCTTCACCAGATCGTCGGTTCACCTTGTAGGGGGTCTACCCACGCTACGTCTTCCGGTGCGTGGTCGCCACTCGAGAACCCGTCGGCCCCATTGGGCATCGGTCCTACGGGCAATGTCCAGCCCACTGCCACTTTAGTGTTGCAATTCTTTGGGATATGTCAGTTACTCTCGTTCTTCTGCAGATCTTCTCATTCCTGATTCGACCGCGCAGTGAAACTCCAAGCATAACCCTCTCCATTGCCCTTTGAGTGACTTTGAGCCTTCGTATAAGGCCTGTTACTAGCGACCACGTCACAATTTCATAAGTCATCACTGGCAACACACACGGGTCGAAGACTTTTGTCTTGAGACACTGCGGTATTTACAGTAATAAGACAAATAAATAACTGCATCTTAGTACTCGTAATAGGTTCCGATCGATGGCACCCTTTGGAAATGTAGCATTAAAATTCAAGAGCTGAAAAATATAATCGTAGGTATTTTTCACTTTGTCCTTCGTTCTGCTAAATCATGGTAGCATAAGTTATCCACCTGGTACAGGTGGCGGCCTCTATTGTGAGTCAACAGCTTTTGTTTCAACACAAAAGGTCAGCCGTGAAATAAAGCCTAAAAATCAGTTCAGTTTAATTATTACAAACCCTTCTGTGGGGCTTTGTTTTAGTTGTTTTTAATGTATATTGAGTCTTTGTCCCCTTTCTTTCTTCTACGTCCGTTTGAGTTTGTAATCTAATAATTGTTTTGACTTTTCTTTGTTTTTTTATTAGGTTGAGACGTCTAATAACAAAGATTGAACGAAAAAAATACCTTGGCATTTTAGTGTTAAAATAAACGAACACTCTTTTGAACCAACTTCAAAAAGAAGGAGAAACAAGTTTATCCGCATACATCGAAGCACTGGAACAATTTGGCTACGACGGTCTTACCGTTCAAATATAATTTATATGTCTTCAAGGCTATAGTGAATAGGCTCCCAACAATTAGTACGCTTTACCATGAACGATTGCACCACTACTTACTATCAGGCTGTATCTCAGTCATGCACTAGTTTATAACATTATAAATTTAGTTTTATGTGTGTTTATTCACATTTTTACATGCAATTCTGGTTTGAATAAAAAAATTCTTTATTTATGGTATTAATAGCCTGTACTTCAAGGGGAACTTTTAGTATTAATTGACCACACTATTCATCACAACAAAAAACAAGTTATTAAATTATTCGAACCCAAAAACAAAAGCTTTTCATTGATGCCTATATTTTTAACAATCGAACCGATCCACTTATAGCAATTCCCGAATTAATTCGGAAACGGCAAAGCCACTACACAGCGATCATAAGGAGTACTCCACACGAGTGGCGGCCACTTGACCCATCCGTACTCAAACCTGTTTTACGTCCCAGTCAAACTTACTGTCAGAATTCTAAGTTCTGACTTTGAGGTTGTCGTGGATGTCATAACAAGGTCATTGTTTTGTGTAATTAAGTGGGGTAATTGCGTTTGCTATGCCATGATCTTTTTTTGACCATCTATACTAATAAAACTAAAGTAATCAAATATTAGGTGATATTTAATTCAAACCTGCTAAATACACTTACAAATTGTTTATGTGTGCTTATCGTGATTAAGCAGCAGCAGGGTAATAGGGATCTTTCCTGGGTAAAAAAAAATTGATCCGGCATTCAGGTTATGGAAAAATATTGGAAATTGGAAAATGAAATTAATAAAAATTTACAAATATAAAAGCCATCAAAGATCAGGAGTGGTGACTGGTGACGTCACTGCTCGCTAAAAAGTGCAGCGTGCAGTAACGTCACACGAATTTTCAACGCACTGTGTAGTCTTTATTTTTTGTTTATATGAAAAAAGAAAAAATACGTGTCTAGTATTTTTGGGGGTCTGACTGAAGGACTAATTAGTTTTTTTATTCAACTACCCTATTTCTTAACACATTATCAATAGCAATGGGTTTCATTTTGACAGTTCAACAACATTCATTGTGCTATTCAAGTTGTTGAGCAGACACATTTTTGAACATATGGAGCAATGGAGTAGGGATATCCTTCTAAATGAATACAATTGATAGTAATAGTGTGTTACGTAATTAAGGTGCTGAGCCCTAATTAGTTATGACAACTTAAAGGTTTCTGTCTTCAAAAGCTCGTCAATTCATGAGCTAACCTCCACATCTGCAATAAAAGCATTAGTCAACATTATGTTTTGTTTATACCAAACCCGAAACACGTCTCCAGTATTTTTCAGTAAAGAATCTATGTACAAAATTTCAAAAAGCAATCATTAAACACCACAAAGTTATGAGCTTGTTATCATACTTGGCTGTCCCAACAAAAATATGGTCCACGCTCGTGAGCACGTGAGCAGTACGTTGACCTCTGGCATTAGCTGTAGCACGGGCGTGTGCAGTACTTTGATTTATCGTCAGCTGCGTGGCGCGCCCGGTAACCACACTGCAACAATTTTTAAATGTATTTGGGTAAAAATATTATGACATGATGTAAAAATTATTGGAATCGATTCAATTGCTTATTCTGAGCAAACTATATTCAGGATTCGTATAAACATAAAGTATCGTTGCATATATATAACACTATGAAAAAAACACAAAAAAAAATTGCTTAATTGCCGTGGTTTAAGCTGTCAAAATCCGGTCGTGGTATAACGTTGTAAGATTTCGAGGGAAATAATAATTACGAGACATATTATTATGTCCCGTAATTATCACCTTTGACAGTTTTGTCAACTATTACACTTTTATATTCAGTCCCTTGGCCATCACAATTAACTAAAACTTCGCACCATTGACTAACAGGATCTTATTTTAGGCTTACCTAGCAAGTTCTGCGGCCACCATCCAAATTACATAATATAATTTTCTTTCTATTTATTTCATATCAGCCGTAGAAGTAGGCGTTTAGTAACTGAAAGACATGTCAGTTTATCGCAGCTCACTGGCTGAGGAGCAGTCCAAACTACTCTTTTGGCAATATGAGTGAAATCCATAAAAAACCAGAAGATATTTCTAAGTGATAATACTGCACATCTTCCTGCAGTACCCCAGATGATATCTAACATTACCCGCAGTCTCCGAAAGCGACTGGGTTTTACGGTATCGGTAATTTAAATGAGGCATAATTAACAGGTCTTCTAACGCAGGGTGATAAAAGAAATGTGGGAATATTAACGTCGAAATATATTAACGAAAAGCTCAACTGTACTTATGTAGATACATGAGAAAACAGAATTCTAAAATATATCTAAAATAATAGTTTTACCTTTTTTTTTTATTAATTATAAACCAGCGCTTGACTGTAATCCCGTCTAATGGTAAGCAGTGACGCAATCGTTGATGGTAACGCGCACTAGTTTATTAAGAGCCTATTCACTCTAGCCTTGAAGACACTCAAATTGTAGTCCGACGGAAACACCGCCGCCGGATGATTGTTCCAGTCCCTCGATGTATGCGGTATAAAGGAGGAGGCGAAACGCTTCGTCCGGATCGTAGAGGTGTTAACAACATAAGGGTGGAAACTCGCCGTACGACGGGTCGTCCGATGGTGGAACGGAGATGGGGGAATTAAATCGTGCAATTCCCTCGCACACTGCCCAAAATGTATCCTATAAAACACCGAAAGGCTGGCTCTGGCCTGTGCTTTGGAGACCAACTCGAGTTAAATCAGAGTCACCAATCAGCCTCTTCGTATGCCTCTCCACTGAATCCAAAGTGGCCAGGTGACACTTAGCAGCACCAGCCCAAATGTGGCTGCAGTACTCCACACACAAACGGACCTGGACCTTAATAAAACCACTGTTTTAGATATATTTTAAGAATATTTATTTGCCAGAAATATGGTACTTGCTTAATCAGTGATCATGACATTGTATAGTGCTACATGTCTCGTCATTTTAACGGCATGCAAAATCAATTTACAATCAAATGAAGTTCTAACATAAAATTTCAGCATACATTATTAACATTATATTAATGAAGGAAAAAGACTGAACATTAAGTATATGGTTGGTAGAGAATTGAACTGTGAATTTTTTACGATGACAAAATTGCAGACATTTTTAAAAATTATATTAAAAAACTGAAAACAGATATTAAAGTTTAAAATAGCACTTAAGACATTGGCAGAATTGTCGACATCGGCATCAATACCATAAACAAAAAATAGAATAGAATAGAATTAATTTTTAGAATAGTCATTAGGTCCAGCTGCAGTGCTTCGATATCACCTTCGGTTGTGGATGTCAGACGGCAGTCGTTTCATGGAAAATATCTAAGTTTAGCCAAATGAGCAGTTAGACTGGTAAAGCGGACCCCAGACTCCAAAGCTGAAAAAGCTTAGGATGGGACTAGGATTAACGCTGAGATGATGATGAGAATAGAATAGAATGATTAAAGTTTAAAATGTACTTTAAGAGAAGAGAGATCTCTTCTCTTAAAATACTTTTTAAACATTAATACCTATCTGTACCAATTAATAAAATTGGAGTGCTTATTTGTTATTCCAAAATAACAATTTTCGACTAAGTGCATATGACAGTATATGTCACATAATATTTTTGGATATCTGACTATCTATTAGGTTTTGACAGGAAAGCTCAGATGACTTTTAAAATTATTTTTAGTATCGTTTACTAAATAAAAGCGCTTGATTTATGTAATAAAAAGTTCACTCAGTAAATAATTCATAAAGAAAATTGAAATTTCGCAACTTAGTGCAAACATCATGACTTTACCTAAAACCGCCCTCATAGACGGTTCGTAGCCGTCTTTTTCAACTGTCATTGGCGATATCCGCTATTATTGTGAAATAAAATTTTCAAAGATTTTCTTTAATTTGTTACACGTGTTATTGGCAAAATTGTGATATCTATTCCACAGAGGCCATTGATCAAAAGTGGAGGTTGAACCTCACCTTGGAAAAAAAATAAAGAAAGAACTTGTTTCTATGGTGCGCCTGGACCGATTTCAAGAAAACTTCGAGCCAATGTTTATTAAGATCCACTTGGGCTAATCTCGTTTAAGAATTCCACTCACCATAAAAATGAGAATTAACAAATGACATCCAATTTGGTTTTCGACAGGGACGCGAACACAGCTAGGTATAAATATATGCGGAGCAAAAGAAATAAAATCAATACTATACCAGATTGCAATAGAAAACATGTAAATTCTTTAACAGAAATAAACTCGAATCAAAACAAACTTGGAATACCATTATTCAAAACTATCTTCCACAAATACTAGCTAACGTATTTTTAAGCCCGAATGTTTTCATTCAATTAGGATGTAGTCAGAACTTTTGATTCGTTAGAAGTTACCACGGACTCAGTGTTGATTCTACTTTTAACTAAGAAGTAACTAGCAAGTACGTTTTGGTACTTGATGTAACGCAAAATATGAGAGCTTGCACCGCAGAAAGTTTATTAGATCTTTGGTCTTTCTGGTGTATTCTGGTAATGGTTTGCTATAGTGCAAGTTGATATCTGATATAAGTTGATATTGGCTGTACGAGTATCTGACATCGACGCACAAACGAGTACCATGGATCCAGTACTTGATTCTGCACCCCCCAGTGGTGGAATATTTCGTCGGCTTTTCATGATTTAAAAAAAATATATGTAGTTTTTTTTTAATTTTGGACCGTTTATAATTGCTATACCTTTATAACCCAATAAGATTTTAAAGTAAAAATTAATTTAATCGCTAATTACACAAAAAAGCGCAATGAAAAGAAAACTCGAAAAACTATCTTATCGGCTGATTTAATAGAGTTCACATCAGGGATCAACGTCATACCTACAAACCCGCACGGCGGCACGCTTACAACGTTCAAAGGCCGAGTCGACACTTTTTTTTTTAAACACTGTGAATTCTGTAACCACTCATTAACGACATAAATAACTATCATAATTATATTAGTGGCATCCGGTCTAGCCTTTTCGCGAAGTTAGCGTTACGATGTGAGATTCACACCCTGTATAAGTTGTTGATTGATTTATTAGTTTTTTTTTTATTTTACTCAACTCTAGTAATAATGTAATTAAAAAATTTTGTTGATATTTTTTCTTATTAATTTACCGTTAGTACCGGGCGACCGAGCTTTGCTCGGCATCTTTTTTTTTTGTTAGGTACATCGCGTGTCTCTCAAAACAAAAAATACATAACGAGCGAATTTTTTAAATAATATTTTTTGACTAATGTTTTTCGATCATACCGACATAATAATAAAAAAATATTATTAACTGTTATTTAAATATAAAATTACGATTGCAATTTAGTTTAACATTTTATTATAAATAAGTACTTATAGTTTAACAATCAGTTACATCAGTTATATAATATTATCATCAATACATAGTTTAACGTCTTAACCTAATACGTCCTTCCATACTATATTGGGGGTATGCTGAGGGTTTTCATTAATAATAATAATTTCACGTTCTGACGCACGCTGCCGCATATCTTGCAGACGTCGCTCCCGTTGCTCATCATTTTCGGCGGCCACACGTTGTGCTGCACGTTCTCGTGAAACATCTAAATAAGACCTTTCTGTTCTTAAAATTTAGTCAAGTTTTGCAAGCATCTTACTTTAGCAGCACGTGAGAGATGAGCGGAAACCTGATGATTTTCATCAAGTTCTCCTTCAAATGGGTCCTCACTGTGCGAAGTCTGACAAACACGTGTGGGACGAGCAAAAATCAGATTGTTTTCATAGAGGTTTTCTTCTGCTTCTTGAGATGAGTCACAGCTTCGTGGAGTTAAATTGTTCGTAAGCGTTTTTTTTTAATGTTGTTTTTGGCATTTTCGTGACAAAAAGACACATGATATTTTAAGAGCAATTTTCTGGGTCTAACCTCAAACCAAACATTGGCTTCGTGTACCATGATTGTAAACATCATCTATATCAAATCAAAGTACTATATTAATTATCAGTTTAATTTAATTTTATTTATTAGTTCATAAATAATTTAAATGTATTTTGTGTACTTATGTGTTTTTATGAAGACTATGAACAATTGTCTGATATAAATAAATCAATAATAATAATTATAACAAAAAAAAAGATGCTGATGAGCAAAGCTCGGTCGCCCAGGTACTTCATCATTATTATTAAATCATAATAGTCGGTCTCCGTGGCGCAGCGGTCAACACGCCTGCCTGCGACGTGGAGGCCCCGGGTTCGATCCCCGGCCAGGTCGTGATGGAAAACGATCTTTTCCTGATTGGTCTGGGTCTTGGATGTTTATCTATATATGTATCTATTATAAAATATAGTATCGTTGAGTTAGTATCCCATAACACAAGTCTCGAACTTACTTTGGGGCTAGCTCAATCTGTGTGATTTGTCCGTATATATTTATTTATTTATTTATATTATATTTGTCGGAGACAGCGACGGCAGAGCGGTAGGGTCGACAGCATCTTGGTGTAGTACCTATACTGTAGTAAACTGTGGTACAGGTTCCCTTTCGTAGGTGAGTTTTGAATTGAAACACACCTGTATCGTCTGAGGAACTTTTTACCCGTTAAAACGAAAACCATGCTTGTGCAGACTTTGATTTTCCCTATAATCGACTATGGTGACGTGTGCTACTTTGACCTGAATGCGGCTTTGCTGGATAAGCTTGATAGGTTGCTCAACAATGGGATCCGGTTCATATTTAATCTAAAGAAATATGACCATGTGTCGAGCTACAGGTCTGAACTGAAATGGATGCCCATTCGTCAGAGAAGAAATTTGCGCGCCTTGACCACGCTTTTCTCCCTTCTTAAATCACCCACTCCTCCTTCTTATCTTGTGACTCACTTCCAATATTTATGTTCCTCTCACACTAAGAATCTGCGCTCTTCTAACAATCTCCTCTTACTCTGTCCTTCGCATACGTCTGACTTTGTTCATTCTTTATTTCATATTCAATCCATTCTTCTGTGGAATGCGCTTCCTCTCGATATCAGGATGGCCGCCAGTCGGTTTGCATTTAAGCGGAAATTGCAGAGTTATTTTCGCAACAATTAGGTTAGAGTTATTGCTACACCTCTCTCCCAAATTTTTGTTATGTATGTATATATTATAAGTATATATTTTGGTAATAGTATGTATATATATTTAGCTTATTTAAGTATTTTTTTAATAGTATTAAGAGGTTTTTTTTATCTTTCTTTACATTTTTTTTTTTTGCAAATGAAAGCACCTACCATCTTATCTCTTCACCACCTATGGTTGACTGGTAGAGAATGCCTAAGGCATTAAGTCCGCCTCTGTACATTTCATGTGCGAAAGATTAAATAAATAAACAAATAAACACGACGTGTAGATATACCCTCCAATCTTCATAATAACAATTTGAATAGGCAAACCGACAGTTTCGGTTCGGAGATGTGCCTTGGTCCGAGTCTCGATGCAAAGTAACCGTTCGACGAACCTCACTTTCCAAAGCGACTCTGTCCATGTGCCGCCATCACAAAATAACGTCACAAGCGTTTGCCCCTCTACTGCGTAAATCAAATCAGCAAGTTCTATTAAAATTATATCGACGATCTCCGACATATGGATGAATTTTATTTTGCCTACTTTGAGGAGGTGCAGGGTATCATAAGGTAAGCAATAATAATAATATTAATATTTCAGTTCATGTTGTGGCAAGTCTGAAATGTTGACACTGTTGAGTAATTCTGTTGTAAATTCGACTGCTCCTTCAGGCTGATCTTTAAAATGAATGAGCTTCATTGTTTCAACTTCTCCTACACTTTTGTAATACCCTGGTACTTTGCACCTCCACAAAGTAGGCAAAATAAAAGTTCTTCCAGGTATTATATATTTACAAGAAAAAATATTGTTGTTTATATACAACATCATTTCTTTCACAATTGTTTCGACTTCTACACTTTTGTGCGACCCTGGTACCTTACATCTCCATAAATCAGGCAAAACAAAATTTCTTCCATTGATTTAATAAATGAAAAAGAAAATTCGTTGACGCCGTTTCCAATTATATAAAATGTAATAAAAAGCATTAGACAACGCCATCATAATTTTTTTTAAAACTCCAAAAAAAAAAGGAAAAAACAATAAAATGTAATAAAAAGCATTAGACAACGCCATCATTATTTTTTTTAAAACTCCAAAAAAAAAAAAGGGAAAAACACTGTATCGCCAGGGATTTGAACCCGAAGTCTACGAGCTCCGAATCAGAGGCCGAAGCCCCTCAGCTATACGCATCATTAAGAACAGTGGCGAAATTTAGCTTCTTATGAGAAGTTTAGCAATTGTTCAGTGCCTCAAAACATGGAAAAAAGGAGATTTTCTGAAAATTAAACCTAGCTAAATCGACTTATCGTCCCCGAAGCCTCCTGCACACAAAATTTCATGAAAATCGTAGGAGCCGTTTCCGAGATTCCAATTATATATATATACAAGAATTGCTCGTTTAAAGGTATAAGATATGTTTTAACGTGATTTTACCAATGAAAAGTGTTCCAAAACATAATAATTGTTTCATCATCTGATTCCAAATATTCTTCGTTAAAAGCATTTTCATTGTCAGCTGCGTCACTAACAACTTCTCCGCTACTGCTGTCATCAGCCTGCTACCTTCGCTTAGGCGAATAACTGACTCAGTTAAATCTTGATATAGGGTTCACTCTCACATTTTCCTGAAATTTTAAAAATAATAATATGTAATTTCTATCAGAAGATGGATAGCACTAATTTTAATTCCGAACATGATATACCTAATTCATTTTTAAAATCAAATGTAAATTAAATCACCCAAAGTATCAACATTTGCAAATCATACACAAACATATTTGCAATCTAACCTATAAATGCGCAATGTAATTAATCCTCATTTTAGTCTTAAAATTATTTACTTAGTAAATTTGAAACTTCTAGTATTTAGATAAAAACAAACAGTAATATGATTACATACCTGTTTTAGCAACTGTTCAAGCATAAATATCACCCATATTTGATCAAATTTGTTCAGCTTGGTGTACTAACAAACATTGATGGTAAACCTTAAAAATAATTTCCTGAGCTCCACTCCGGCTTGTTTTTCTCATATTTAACACATTTCTTGGATGTTTATCTATATATTTATCTATTATAAATATAGTAACGGGTTCTCGAGTGGCGACCACGCACCGGAAGACGTAGCGTGGGTAGGCCCCCGACAAGGTGGACCGACGACCTGGTGAAGGTCGTCGGTCCGCTGGATGTGGGAGGCGCAGGACCGGTCGTCGTGGAGAACCTTGGGGGAGGCCTATGACCAGCTGTGGACGTCTTTCGGCTGAAATGATGATGATGATGATGATGATGAAATATAGTATCGTTGAGTTAGTATCCCATAACACAAGTTTCGAACTTACTTTGGGGCTAGCTCAATCTGTGTGATTTGTCCGTATTTATTTATTTATTTAATTCGTAGTGTGGGGCAGCGTTTAAAAAAAATCCTCAGATTCTGTTTAAGCGTGGCAGATGGTGGTGGAGCGTGGTTTAAATAGAATTGAAAATTAATACAAATTTCAATAAATAACAAGTCACAAAACAAATCGATGACTACTGACTAATCCTGACTGAACTTTATTTCTATTCTCGTCATTTATTAATTCGTCAATTGAATAATAACATTTTGTAATGAATAAATTCGGCAATCTCTTTTTAAAAATAAAAAATTGGAATAGTCTCATTTTTAATCCATACTAATATATTATAACTGGGAAAGTGTCTCTGTCTGTCTATCTGTCCGGCTTTCCCGCCAAAACTACTGAACCGTAATGAAATTTGGTACAGAGATAGTCTAGAGCCTGAGAAAGGACATAGGCTATATAACATCCCGCGATGACTAATAGGAGCAGAGCAGTAACAAAAAATGTTGCGAAAACGGGTGCAAGTGCGGACGTACATATTTCTCCCATGATGATTCGCGGGCAACATCTAGTTTTGTTATAACTTGTCAGGCCCTTACATAGAACACACCATTTTCTTTAATAGGGCAGTATTATGAGTATCAAGACTCAACATATTTTTCTTATAGGCCCTTTTTTGCTTTCTGACATTCTGTTAAAAAAATTCAAATTCATCTTTACATAAACGGCAATTTCAAAAATGTAAAGAAAAAATGTAGTGAAAGTTAGCACTTTTCGCGATTTATAGAAAAGAACACAGCTATCCTTTACTTTCAAATTGTACTTTGTCCTTGCACAGCGTTTTTGAGCTTTGAATACCTGTTCCCTGAAGCTACTTTTCCCCCAGAAAATGATATCAAATCTCAAGATTGATGCGACTAAACCATGATATGGAACCAGTCTTGTCGCCATATTCACCTTCTTTGATAAGTTAAAGAACATAATATATGCCGCTGCGCTTAACATTTTTGTTACTTCCTCCACTTGAGGCTTCCAGTTTAATTGACTGTCTATCTTTATTCCTTTTAAAAAAATACGATTATGAAATGAAAAAAAAAATGGCGACCACAATTAAAATTGATATCTTTTCTAAACATTATTCCACAAACCACATATTTCAATTCAGCGTACGCGCTTTGCATCAAAACAATGCGATTATGGAAATAATGCAACCCGTCACCGCAATAATGCGCCTATTAACTAACAATGTGATCACAAGGCATTCATTCGATCCATGTATTAATTAGCTCGCGGTTAATAAATTATGTATGTTGATTTGACATGAGCTGTGTTAAATATGCGCTCTTAAATGATAGGTACTGTTAGTTTATTCATTTAGTTCGTTTATCGCATGGATTTTCGTGGCATTCCTAATAGGGTGGCAGTGTTGTTAAATGCCTACGTGTACCTACTATTTACGATCTTTTTAGGGAAGTAGAATCTTCTTTTATCCGTCACAATATTCCTCGACATGAATCTGAATTCTTTTTGGTCTCAATCACGCTCTTTGACAATTCAGTACAGGACCATGCTCGGAGTTTTCCAGAAGCCTATGGAACGGAGTAGGTATTCTGGGTCTTAACTTTGTGTTCAGAGTTCAAAAAACAATAACTTTCATCAATAAAATAACTAACTCTCGAAAATCTGCCACGCTTAAACAGAATCTGAGGATTTTTTTTATACGCTGCCCCACACTACGAATTAAATAAATAAATAAATACGGAGAAATCACACAGATTGAGCTAGCCCCAAAGTAAGTTCGAAACTTGTGTTATGGGATACTAACTCAACGATACTATATTTCATCATCATCATCATTTCAGCCGAAAGACGTCCACAGCTGGTCATAGGCCTCCCCCAAGGTTCTCCACGACGACTGGTCCTGCGCCTCCCGCATCCAGCGGTTTCCCGCGACCTTCACCAGGTCGTCGGTCCACCTTGTCGGGGGCCTACCCACGCTACGTCTTCTTCGTCATCTTATTTATAATAGATAAATATATAGATAAACATCCAAGACCCAGGCCAATCAGGAAAAGATCGTTTTTCCATCATGACCTAGCCGGGATCGAACCCGGGGCCTCCACGTCGCAGGCAGGCGTGTTGACCGCTGCGCCACGGAGGACGTCAGTGTCTCCTGACTGACTCCTCAACCGTGGGTTACAAACGTTTAAACTCACATACACAAACAGTCAGACCAAGAACAACTATTTGTAGGCCATACAAATATTTGTACCGTGCGGGAATCGAACCCACGACACGCAACGCAGCAGTCGATCGCTCAGACACTACACCAACAGTACCTACTGAAAAAAAAAGCTTCACGTCTCGACGGTCGACCTCAGTGCGAGCTGCTTCTTACTTGTTCATATTTTGACAACTGCGAACAAAACTACAAACCTAATAGCGACACAGGAAAGTTATGTAAAACTGTGGCTGTTGTTTTTAGTAAATTGTGATGTCTTGTAACTTTTACGCGAAACAAGTCGCAGTACGTGGTAGTACAAAATCGCAAATTAACAGCAGAGTCACAAGAAACCCATCTATTCTAAGTTTAGCGTTGTCATCCTCCAAACGATACATGGCGATACCTCTATCCGTACAACAGGATAACTACTTGCGTATTGTATAGACGAAGCTTTAATGTTTACTGAACCGTCTGCGTTGTGAGTTCGAGGGTCTGTGTATAGATGGCGCTGTGTTAAGTTTGGATGATGTTGAGCCTTCGCTGTATATAAAGGAGCGAATGTTTATATGATTGCATAAAATGAATTTATAAAGCCAATCTTATTATTTTAATAGACTATTAATACATTAGATGGCGCTTGTGATTACTCAGTGATGAATCTATACAGCTGAACACTGAGTCTGTTAGAAAGAAAATAGAAAGAGAAAGTATTCATTGGGAAACGTATTTATTGTAATTGTAGGAGCAGCGGTGGTCTAGTGGTATCCGCCGCGACTTACAATTTGCAGGTCGTAGGTTCGAACCCCGTCAGGCGCTTTCATCATCATCATCATCATAAACCTTCATAACGTCCCACTGCTGAGCACAGGTCTCCTCTCATACAGAGAATGATTGAGCGTAATCACCACGCTTGCTCAATGCGGAATAGCGATTTCAGACTTATAAAAGTCCAGGTTTCCTCAAGATGTTTTCCTTCACCTTCAGTCATTGATGTCCTTTTCTTTAGAAAAGTTAGGTACATTGGTACTTGCCTGACCTGGAATTGAACCCGCGCACTCACATTTGAGAGGCTGGTGTTTTAACCACTAGGCGTTCAGGCGCTTTACTTAGTGTAAATTATTTCATCACCACTGCTCTCAAAACGGTGAGGAAACCGACATTTCCTAGAGCCAAAAACTTCAACGACGCGTGACTTCTAGCAACCCGTACTGGGCCAGCATGGTAGAATATGGCCCACTCCCTTTCACCGAGAGGTGGCCTGTGTCCCAACAGTGGGAACATTATAAGCTGATTTATGTTACGTCATGTGACTCGTACAGAAAGAAAAATAAACAGGTAGTTAGGTTACTTTAGGAGGAATCCTAAATTCATATAAGGGTCCTTCACCTAGTAATATAGGCTTCGTTTGCTTAATTCACCTGAGCTAATTCATCTAGGTGAACTAGACACACTTTTAGTACCTAAACTTTAAGCACCTGGGTGCATTAAAATTACTTACTTTAAAAAAACTTTATTCATCTGGGTGCATTAAAATTACCCCTTTCGTTTACTTAATCCACCTGATTCAATTTACCTAGGTGAACTAAACACACTTTTAGTAAACTTCAAGTCAACTTGTCTTCAAGGCTAGAGTGAATAGGCTCTTAATAAACTAGTGCGCTTTATCATCAACGATTGCGTCACTGCTTACCATCAGGCGGGATTGCGGTGAAGCGCTAGTTTAATTTATTTAAAAAAAAGCGGCCGAAGGGTAGGGTGCATAAAATTTACTTATTATTTTAAATATATGTCTTTGTGACCAGCAATACAGGTGTTTAAAGTTTACTAAAAATGTGTTTAGTTCACCTAGGTGAATTAGCTCAGGTAAATTAAGTAAACGAAGCCGTAATATGTCGCCACATCTACATTATCCATTTTTTACATAAACAAGGATCAAATATCTTACATTTTAAATTAATCGCCAAACGTCTAATCGACTCTACACGTAACCAGAGGACTGGGCTATTTTTTGGCCAAAGAATCAGCATCGCCATACAACGTGGCAATGCTGCCAGCCTTTTGAGCACGTTTCCTGTTGACAGCGATGCGGATGAATTTTTTGATGCCCTATAGTTATTTCCATTCCTCTTTTATATACTTGTACATAATTTTATTTTTTTTAATTTTTAAATTATGTAAATATTAGTCACTAAATTAATGTGCATAGTTGAATGAATAAACAATTTAGTACATTAGTGAGTTCATTTTACGTGTTTTTACAGATTCATGACCATACTAGTAACGAATTACAGTGTTCAACTGGTTCGAAGTACTAGTATAGACGCTAATAAATATTAGGATATGGTAAAAACCTAGTTTTACACTTATTTGAAGATGTGCCAATATATTACTTGGTGAGAGATGCCTATTCGTAAAAAATTTGATGAAACGAACAGTAATTTTAACTACCGCTAAAGATTGATGATTTGATACTATTAACAGTTAATATAAAACAAACTATGTTTTCCGACGTGAGGGTTTTTATAGAATCACCGGGATGTAGTTGTTGTGTGATTAAAACTCGTGAAAAAATCTACATTATTTTATGTTGCATGACTTTTTTTATTTACACTTTCGCACTGTGCTTAAACTGTACAGGGGCGGAATTAATGCCTTAGGCATTCTCTACCAGTCAACCACGGGTGGTGAAGACATTAGATAGCAGGTGCTGTAGTTGAAATAAAATCTAAGGAAATAAACCTTTACTTCTTCTTCTTCTTCAGTCTATGGATTTCCACTGCTGGACAAAGGCCTCTCCCAAGGCTTTCCACGCTGACCGGTCCTGTGCTGCCCGCATCCATCGGCTTCCCGCGACCTTCACCAGGTCATCGGTCCACCTTGTTGGGTTACCTTACTGCCCCATCGGCCATCGGTTCGACGAGCAATGTGCCCTGCCCACTGCCACTTCAGTTTAGCGACTCGCAGAGCTATGTCGGTGACTTTGGTTCTTCTGCGGATCTCCTCATTTCTGATTCGATCACGCAGAGAAACGCCGAGCATAGCTCTTTCCATTGCCCTTTGTGTGAATCTGAGCCTTCGTATGAGGCCCATTGTGAAACCTTTACTAATCATAGCTTATTTAATTTTTTGCACATACCTACATATATTACCAATATATATGAAATGTCAGTAAGGGCGGCCGAAGTTCCGGATAGTTATGCACGGCGTTGTTATGTACTTGTACTATTGAATTTAAAAAAAAATGTAGGTACTTATAATAAACTCAAACTTGGGAAAGGTGTTGAGATGACTGTACCTTAATTGTTAAAAAAATAACTTTGCAATTACCGCTTAAATGCAAACCGACTGGCGGCCATCCTTATATCAAGAGGAGGCGCATCCATAGAAGAATGTATTGAATATGAAATCAAGGATGGACAAAGTCAGACATATGTGAAGGATAGAGTAGGAAAAGATTGTTAGAAGAACGCAAATTTTTAGTACATGAATAACATAAATATTGGAAGTGAGTCACAATCTGGCGAAAGCGCATTCATTTGATTTCAGACCTGTAGCTTGACACATGTTCATTTTTACTGAGATTGAATATGATTTATTTTAAATAATAGCTACCTAAGAAAATCATTGAGCGCGTTTTTATTATTTTAAGGTTAGCCGCAAGCAAGAGCCGCATTTACACTACACTTACAACATGGCTTGAATTCGTATAAAAAAAATATTATTATTATTGGCCCCAGTTCGGTGTGCTGTGCGGGAACGGCTGCAGGTGAGCAAACCCTTGAAGCAAATATTACAAACTGTTAAGAACTTGCATGTTCAAGCTGTTTGGGGTTGAATACTTAAGGTTATAAGGTCTAAATTTACACTTATTATTTCATGACATCGGCAAACTGTTCAAGTGCTCAGAGGGCTACCTTATTTTGTGGAAAAAGAATGAGCATTGCCATAGAATATGCTAATGCCAGCGTTTTGAGTAAGTTTCCTATTGAAAGCAACGTGGTTAATTTTTTTGTGTTCTTGTCATTATTTCACTTACTTTGTATAAAATCGTATATTTATATATGAATATTTTCTTTTGAATGTACATTATAATCTAGTTAATTTGTTGTTTAGTTTTAAATATTGTACGTTACGGAATTGTATCGCTGACAGGGGTGTTCGGCACTGGTACAGCTACACAGAAGCTAAAC
This sequence comes from Sesamia inferens, assembly GCA_037179545.1. Taxonomy (NCBI): domain Eukaryota; kingdom Metazoa; phylum Arthropoda; class Insecta; order Lepidoptera; family Noctuidae; genus Sesamia; species Sesamia inferens. The sequence continues at coordinate 31,650,584 of CM073925.1, forward strand.
TTAGTATTCGGAAACACTGTTGGAGCTGCTGAACCTTAGACAAAACTATCTTTGCATTGTGTAAATTCAATTTCATAGTATTGTATAATTGCATGGCACACGTGTGAGCACAATGTACTTGCTGTAAAGCATCTATTTGTTGGGTTATTTTAATTTCTGAATTGTTGTTTTTTTTTGTGTTTTCCATAATGGAAGCTCTCAGCGTACAATATATTTCTGCATCGTTCTCACACGGTTGATTTGAACATGAATGATGTAATCAAATATTTGTATGAATAGCTTGATAATTTAAAATAGTGTCCATGGAGTTTCTTACCCGTTCTTCTCCATAGGTACCTACTCTTTGGAATCTGCGACAAGCTTCATCTTACTCACTGACCGACATTCTGACAATTCAAAAGTGCTTGTAACTGGTTTGAAATAAAAGCTTTGATTTGATTTGAATATAAGACCTGCAAACATATTATGTGTACCTTTTTTTTTTTTTTTGAAATGACATTTACGCACCATACCCCGAAGGGCGTGTGTGGGACTCGCCCAGCCGAAGCCGGGAATACCCACTAAAACCGAACAGCGGCACACCGACATCGCCTTAGTGGCGGGGTCATGGGAAATAGCATGCCTGCCTACCAATCCCCCGCCGGCGATTCCCGCCCGAAGGCAGGCCCACAGTGGGTCCTCCATAGGGAGGAGCCCGGCTGAGTACGTCTTCGTGTGCAAGAAGACGCAGCAGCCAAGGGTTTTTTAGCGAGGTGTCCTTCCTCTTAGCCCCACTCGTTTGCCCGAAGGCAAACGGGGCCCCCAGCTCCTCTCAATGAGGAGACCGGGTTGCCCGACGGTGACCCGGACTTCGGGTCACGTCAGTCACCTGGAGTGGTGGCCGACCCGCCGCGCGTTTGACCGCCGAAGCGGTCCCCACTTCTGGTTTTGGTCCGCGCCGGTAAACCGGTAACCCCCATATCTGGGGGCCGTTCCCCTATCCGCCACCTGGGGACGCGTCCGATGGCAGGCCAGAAACTGCGCACGGAATATTATGTGTACCTATATTAACAATAACAACACTGTAGCAAAACGTGTTTTCATGTAACGTTTACTAGAAATCATCATCATCATTTCAGCCGAAAGACGTCCACTGCTGGACATAGGCCTCCCCAAGGATCTCCACGACGACCAGTTCTGCGCCTCCCGCATCCAGCGGTTTCCCGCGACGTTCACCAGGTCGCCGGTGCACCTTGTCGGGGGCCTACCGACGCTGCGTTTTCCGGTGCGTGATCGCCACTCGAGAACCCGTCGGCCCCATCGGGCATCGGTCCCACGGGCAATTTGCTCGGCCCACTGCTACTTTAGTGTTGCAATTCTTCGAACTATGTCGATTACTCTCGTTCTTCTGCGGATCTCCTTATTCCTGATTTGATCACGCAGTGAAACCCCAAGCCTCTTCATTGCCCTTTGGGTGACCTTGAGCTTTCTTATAAGGTCCATTGTTAGCGACCACGTCTCAGTTCTATAAGAAATCACTGGTAACACACACTGGTCGAAGACTTTTGTCTTAGACACTGCGGTGTTTCGGACGAGAAGATTCTACATAGCTTCCCGAAAGCAGCCCAGCCGGGTTGGATTCGACGATTTACCTCTTTCTCGAAGTTGGACCTGCTTAACTGGATAGTTTCTCCCAGGTAAATGTCACCAGCAATGCGATTCTGTAAGCAAATCACTGTAAAAAATATGGATGAACTGAGATATTTTTCCAACAAGTACTAGGGGTAGACACTGTTGATAGCTCATGTAAAGCTTACCTCACTTAAGTTTTCTCGGTGATTTTTTTATAGAATCGATGGTCCGATAATAATAATTGAATCGGCTTTTCATACTACACTGTAATAGTCACAAGCCAAAATTACGTGTTCATTGAAAATAATTTATTACGACAATTTTCCATGTCCAGTTACTGCCTGAAACATAGCAGTGGTTAATATAGAATGGCCAAAATTAATTCCCAATTGTTCGCTTTATTTCATTCCTGTTTAATAAACGGCTAATTATGGAGAGATTAGCAATGTTTCCTATGTGAATGGAGCTTAATATACTTATCTGTGATTTATTTGTTAATTTTCATTGGAAATGTATATTTAATTACGTTCGGTCAACAAAGGAGATTTGAAAATTAAATTTCATCTGAAACTCAACTTTATTTAACGACCTAGGTTATTCATCTCTATTGATGATTATAATTATACCTTAATCAGCTCATAATGTTCCCACTCCTGGGACACAGGCCTCCTCACGATGAGAAGAAATGGGCCATAATCTACCACGCTGGCCCAGTGCGGATCAGGTAGATATCACATGTCTTGGAAGTTTTACCTCCAGGACATGCCGGTTTCCTCACGATATTTTCCTTCACCGCGCAGTGGTTAAGCCATTGTCTGCTGCGCTGCGTGTCGCGGGTTCGACCCCCACGGAAAAAATATTTTTGTATGACCTGCAACTAGTTGTTCCTGGTCTGGCTGTTTATGTATGTGAGTTTATATGTTTGTAAACGCACCCAAGATACAGGAGAAATTCCGAGTGCAGAGCAACGCTACAAAAAAGGGGGGGAGGGGTGTTGAAATAATTACCTACGATCTACAACTTGCAAGTCGTGGCAGTAGGTACAGTTCCAATAAAGTTTTAATAATGAGTTTTAAAATTAATCAATAATTAACGTAGTTGTAGTTGTTGATAATTCAAAATCACAATAAAAATCATAAGTCATTTATCAATATTAGGCTCAGAATCAGCACTTTATGAACGTCAATATTAAATAAGACAGTCCCCCAAAACGCCCACCCATCGACGCATCCTAGTAAAAGAAGTGGGAAGTCGCTGGGAAGAAGAAATGAAATGAAATGAAATGAAATCGTTTATTAAGCAAGTAGGATCACCGATCACTTTTACACGTCATATGTTTTTTTTTTTTTTAAACTAGATGAAGCCGGCATTTCCTAACTGACTACCTCTGAGAAGAAATAGCCGAAACAAACTCAGGGATCATCGTCTTTTTTAAAGTCCAGACATTAAAAACGAAAATGTTTACAATAATTTACGTTATAATTACGCATATTGCTTAATAACAATGCTTAACAGAGCGAGCAGCTCAGTCCCAAGCCTCTCTATCCTCTAAATAATCTGAGATTTTATAATACCCCTTTTTGCAAAGTTTGGCCTTTATATAGGTTTTATATCGTTTAATGGGTAAGTTTCGAATGTCCATGGGAAGCTTGTTGTAAAAGTGTATACATTGACCCATGAACGAGTTACCTACTTTGTGGAGACGAGTGTGATGTACAGCAAGATTGTGTTTGTGTTTGTTGAAGAAGTGGCGGAACGGGCTCCCCAGCATCACAGCTCTCTGTTCATTTAAAAAAAACACATGTCTTTATACAATAATATGTAGGTAAAGTAATACAAGAAAAAACAACAACAATGAATTTATTTATCATATGCCAGCTAGTCACGCCAAAATACCAGAAAAGCATAAACAAAAAAATAAACTTTCCTACCTACATCCCTTTTATCTAAGTTTACAAGGGGCTCGTGGCTATATATTACAACCACACAGTTCGATCTATAACGTTAAGCTGCTCAAAGCTAAGCTGAGAGCTGGTCTGTGGAACCAGTCCACCTGTAAACAAAGGATAATACCTATGTTGTATGGTTATACAATAAAGGTATTATCCTTTTTTTTAAATAATTATTAACTAGTACTTGATCGCAAACCCGCCTGAGGGTAAGCAGTGATGCAATCGTTGATAGTAAAAAGCGTTAGTTTATTAAGAATATTCACTTAAAAAAACTTAGTGAGTAGGAAGGAAGACGGTAGTGGAGCGAGGTGATGCAAAGTCTAACCCAACAACACGACCAACAATGCTGCGCCAGAGGGAAATTAATCTAAAGACCCTTCACGACCAAACTCCCGACTCAACAACATCTGGCGCATTGTACCTGGTACACATCGCAACACCGCTCAGACCCGTCCTCCGTACGGCTCCACCTGACATCATGCCGGAACATGACGAATCGCTTGGCGACAAGACTTTGTCTGGTTGGTGATAACTTCTGTCGGCAGCCGATTTAATGGCCTACCACAACGACTAAGAGATCTAAAATCATTTATACCTTTAACAGTTCTAGGGAATATTCAAAGCTCAACTGAAACTACAACCACTTGTTTGCTGCCATTTATCAATCACTAACTAAAGGCAGGTACTATAAATTTAAACGTAAGTACCCACTTTAGTTGGGTGCTTCCTTTTTCTAGAGAAATCCATTGGGTTCAGGTCTATTTAATGCGCTTTAACGAATAATATAGGTATCCTTTTTAGGTTTCGTAGCACGAAACCCTAAAAGGGTGGCCCCTATAACTATACTTGATTTTTATACTCGCAGGTTAACTGTAAGTCAGGATCTTTCTTTTCATATTTATAAATATCACATAACAAAACGTATAGTGGACCTAAAACATACTCCTACCCCAAACTCAACATAATTTTGTACATTATTATTACAAACCATTAATGGTTGAAAAAGATATTATTACAGTTACGTTTATAATTACTAATTTTAGTACTTGCAATAATATATTTATCTATTGCCAGCACATGATATTCTTTCTGTGAGATGTGTGCCGATTTTCTTTCTTTTCTTTTTTTTTGATGATAAGCAGTGATGCGATCGTTGATGGTAAAGCGCGCTAATTTATTAAGAGCCTATTCACTGTAGCCTTGAAGACACTCAAATTGTAGTGTGACGGAAACACCGTCGCCGGCAAATTGTTCCAGTCCCTCGATGTACGCGGTATAAAAGAGGAAGCAAGACGCTTCGTCCGGATCGTAGTGGTGTCAACAACGTAAGGGTGAAAACTCGCCGTATGACGGGCCTCTTGCCAAATTCTATAATTCTAAGTCAACAGAATGTAAGGTCTTGATTTGTGTATCATTTGATTGATTCCATTTATGTAGAAATTTCTTTTTTGTTCATTACTTTAAGCGCTTACAGCTTTGATTATTTGGTATTAATTCCAACTGTATAACTTCACGCTTTCCTCTGCAAAAGCACGTTAACAGATTGGTGGGAGACGGACAACCAAGTGACCTTATCAGAGTTCCGTTGATTTTTATAAAATAAACATAAAAATAATCCAAACTAACCAATTAATAGTACACATTCAATCAAGAAAACCAACATCAAAATATCCCCTAACATAGTTACTAATAACACTATTAAAAGGGATAGTGATTTATGCTAGGTGTCACCGATTAGCATCGAAGTGGCTACCCGAAGGCCTCGCGTATTTCAATTACGGTCCTTCGGGGCGTCTCACTGAATTATGCATAACCACTTTGATTGAAATGTTCGATCCTCTGTAAGTCCTAATTCTTTGATGTTTACTCCTGTACCGGTTTACAGGAGTATTTTAGTAAAGGGTTTTTTCGGGGAGGGTCGCTAAGAATTATTTTAACGTTCGGAGTATGGATTGTCAATCTAATTTGAGTAACTTGAGTTTTTGTGTATTTTGTTTGATTATAATTGTTGTTTTGTTTTCATATTTTACATACATTGGTTTTTATTTTTATTGCATTTGGTTAAATATTTTTAATTTTTTTTTCAACTAGAGCTAGATCACAATCTAGCTCTTGTTAAAAAAAAAATTTAACGATCCCACCTGAGGGTAAGCAGTGATGCAGTCGTTGGTGGTAATGCGCGCTATTTTATTAAGACCCAAAAACTGCTACGCCAAATAGTTCCAGTCCTTCCTTGGTATGGTAAAAAAGCACTTCCTCTCGCTTTAAACATGTCATTGTTTTTTATTCGCTATTGTATGATGTTTATTAATTAGATGTATGTCTATAGTTAAACTAGTATGATATATTTTATAAGTAAATATTACACTGTAGACTACCTACACTATTTCTCTCTCCTTCCCCTTTGTATTCCATCCAAAGATTGTCTGTAAAAGATCGCTCTTAGCGATAAGACCGCCCATTGTGTCACCCTTTGTAAAATCTTTATATTTATGTTCTGTAATCTATATGGTGTACATAATAAAGAGTATTCTATTCTATTCTATTCTTGTTGTGCTGGCGTCTGTAATAAAAAAAATATATTAATTAAAAAAAAATAATAAGCCATAGCAGCTCAGAGATGATCAGTCTCCACTGATGACTTCCGCTCAGGATCATGACCATCAGAACCATTCATCTCAGTCATTTTGAAGGGAACTTAATGATAAAACACACACACCACCACATAAGACATTAGAGTGAGCATATTATACTTTCTTCAATAACCAGAGCACATTCATGTCAATAAATACTTACCCAGTAAATGATAGCTTAACAGCAAGTACATATACATATATTTGACAACGTTAGCGACGGCATAGCGGTAGGGTCATCATCATCTTGATGTGGTGGTAAGAGCTCCATGTCGTAGGTGAGTTTCGAATTAAATCACGAGGTATAAATGTACTCTTCAATATTGGAAATAACATTAGATAAACCGACAGTTTCACCCCGACGAACTGCTCTAGTACGCGTCTCAAAGAGAAGTAACCGTTCGACAATCCCCACTTTCCAAAACGACTCTGACCATGTACCACCATGACAAAATAACATCACAGCGTTTTCCCCACTACTACATAAGTCAAATGAGCAACTTTTATGAAATGGTATCGTTATCGTTCGTAAGCAGTGACGCAATCGTTGATGGTAAAGCGCACTAGTTGATTAAGAGCCTAATCACTCAAGCCTTGAAGACACTCAAATTGTAGTCCGACGGAAACAACGCAGCTGGCAAATTGTTCCAGTCCCTCGATGTACGCGGTATAAAGGAGGAGGCGAAACGCTTCGTCCAAATCGTAGTGGTGTTAACAACATAAGAGTGTAAACTCGCCGTACGACGGGTCGTCCGATGGTGGAACGGAATGGGGAATTAAGTCATGCAATTCCCTCGCACACTCCCCAAAATGTATCTTATAGAACACCGAAAGGCTGGCTACTCTACGCCTGTGCTTTGGAGACCATCTCGAGCTAAATCAGGGTCACCAATCAGCCTCTCTCTCAGCATTATTAATTACGTATACATGTTACTAAAGTTATAGAGTTTGCATGCGGTGTTAATGCGCAAAACAATTAAATGCATCAATAAGCAAGCATATTCAAATATTTTCGCATTTTTTCCTTCAACCGCATTGCTTGACGGAGCATCCAATCAGCATTAAAGAATGGAGAACGAACACCACTCAAGAAGTGTTTCCATTCACTCGTCAGTATACTTTTGCTTTCTCTCCAGAACCCTGGCTTGTGAATAACATCAAGTTACCGAAATCCAAACCACCACCGACCGGTGAAGCTTATCGGCAAGTCTATAGCTGTGAACAGTGAACGTCTGATGGAGGCCTCCATCCGCTCCAGCACACCAGAAGTACATCGTCTGAAGTCCCCTGTAAGTCCACCCTCTTCATTATTTGGCTGTGATTACTCGCGATTTCTCTCCGATTTCAATATAAGTACCTAACATGCGCCTATTTGTAGTCTATACGAGTATATAGAGGGAATATGAAACCAAAACAGGAGATTTATAGATTTTGAATGATAATTTTAGTAGTTTTATTTCTAGTGTGTGTTGAAAAATAATAATATTCATTCTATTACAACCTTTAGGAACGCAGCTTATACAACCTGAAAAAACATTCAGATTTTTCTTAATTAGGTATGTTCATTAATGGTGTTGCCGCATAAACAATTCCTAACTTTTGTTTGTTTTCGGGATTTGGTGTTGTTGTCGTTGTGTTTGTTATTTTTAAGCTTTATACACATATTATTTTAATAATAAATTCTGTAAATATTGGACAAAAAACCACATCACAGGCCGTTATGCACCTAATTAAAAAAAAATAACTTCAAAATTTACTTTATTTTAAGATATGTTTAGTTACTTCCAGGGCCAAACAGGCAAGTGAAAGAACACAGTTGGGTCAGTAAAAGTCTGACACGCATTCCCGCTACGCTCAGAGCGGAAGAATTCATTTGATGATTTCTCATCCAAAAAAAAAAAGATTATTATTTAATTTTATTGCATGTAAAATGTATGCACATTAGATCAGTGGTGGCCTGGTGGTGTTGGCCGCGACTTCGTGGCGCTTTTCTCTGTGTAAATATTTAATCACCACTGCTCTCAAAATGGTGAAGGAAAACATCCTGAAGAAACCAACATGTCCTAAAGGCAAACCTAGGAAGACATGTGACATCTACGAACCCACACTGGGCCCACGTGGTAGATTACATGTGTTATGTATGTACCTACATTATCTACAAATACTTTTTTTTTTTCTTTATTCATTATAAGGAACTTTTATACATTATTGTACATGCCAGTCCCATCAGACCTTATAATTAATAATATTATAAAAAAACAACAATAAAAATCCTACTTTATACTGCAAAACGCAACAACACAAACTTAATTAATTTATAAGCAGCTCCAGAGGTTGGTGTCGACAAAATATGATGGTACATACAAACATCGTTTACATTTAAATTTAGCTCTCTAACTAGGTCCTCTCTGGCGGACTGAAATCTGACACACTCCGTCAGCAAATGTACGACATCTTCCAGAGTGCCACACACCTCACAATTTGGTGAATTAATTTTTTTCATTAAAAAACCAAAATTATTCAGCGGCATGTGTCCAGATCTCAGTCTGTGAGCTGCAACTATAAATTCCCTGGTATCTACAAATACTTACACGTGAATTACTGCTTTTTCGAAAAACCTTTGCAATTCTATTTTCAAACCTTGACAACGTTTCAAGCGAAAATGAAACTCGTGATTTGAAATTACAAATGTGTTTTGATAGCCTCACCAAGTCTATATTAATATTCGACGATTACATTTATACATATTAGTAGACATTAATGCTTTTCCTTTATGATATGAAACAGAATTTTAAATATAATGTACCGGTTAGAAGTTTCATTTCTCTGCGTGTGTTCCATATATGTAGTTTTAAACACTATTTTAAGTTTTAAAAGGTCTGAATTATCTTTTAAAAAGATCTGAAGAATAATAAAGCGTAAACGCTTTGTCCATATAAAAATCCATCAAAATGCTGTACCATAGTGTCTAGTCAACATATTCCCATGCAAAAGAAGATCCACTAAAGCGACCTATGACTTTAGTCGTTCATAAAGTACTTAAAAGTTGGGAAGAACTACCTCAATCTATTTTTAGAAATAAACTCCGTACTTTTTTGACCGTCAGAGCATAATTCTCTAGCGTTATTGAGTTCCTTAATGAAAAGGAATCTATCTTGACATAAGTACCGACGTAGTTAATTAGATCCACTTGGAGCTCTTGTATAATAATTTCGGTTTGCTTTATGATTTTAATAAACAGTTAATAATAAAATATAACAACTTTTAATGGTTACTTGTTTTTTTTTTTATTAATAAATATAATTTTAGTATATTATACATGCAACGTCACATACTAACAAACATGTTTTTTTTTTTTAATTAATTATAAACTAATGCTTGACCGCAATCCCGCCTGATGGTAAGCAGTGATGTATTCGTTGATGGTAAAGCGCGCTATTTTATTAAGCCCACTCACTTAAAAAACTTAGTGAATAGGAAGGAAGACGACAGTTGAGCGAGGTGATACAATGTTAAATCCAACAACACGATCAACGATGCTGCGCCAAAGGAAGATTGATCTGGAGACCTTCCAGGACCAAACTCCCGACAGAAAACATTTGGCGCATCGTACCCCGCACAAATCTCAACACAACTGCTCAGACTCATTCTCCGTACGGCTTAACCAGATATCATGCTGCCGGAACACGACGAATCGCTTGGCGGCATTGTCTGGTGGGTGGTAACTTCTGGCGGCATTCACTAAATTTGTGCACTTTCTAAATCTTATCTTAACGGTTCAGTGGTTGAAAATGACACGGTTGGTACAGTGGTTGAAAAATCTACTGCTGCGCCGCGTGTCGCGTTTTCGATTCCCGCACGGGACAATTAGTTGTATGGCATAAAGGTAGTAGTTCCAGGTCTGGTTGTTTGTTTATGTAAGTTTTAAATATCTGTCGCATCCACGATAGGTAGGTATAGCAGCATTTCCTAGGGTAGGCCAACGGTTATTTAAAAGGGAAATAGTATTATAATATTTACACTTTCACATTATTATTATGAAGTATGTATTTTGATGTTATTCATCATCATTCATTATCAACCTTTTTATCGTCCCACTGTTGGCACAGGTCTCCTCTCATACAGAGAAGGATTGAGCGTAATCACCACGCTTGCTCAATGCGGGTTGGCGATTTCAGACTTAAAGTCCAGGTTTCCTCAAAATGTTTTCCTTCACCTTCAGTCATTGGTGTCCAAGATATACTTAGAAAGTACATATAACTTTAGAAAAGTTACATTGGTACTTGCCTGACCTGGAATCGAACCCGCGCACTCATACTTGAGAGGCTGGTGTTTTAACCACTAGGCAACCACGACATGATGTTATTCGTTACAATAAAAAAAAAAAACATTTACCAAAAACCACTCATTATTTAAGCTCTTATTTTTGCAAATTAACATCTCATAATCTGGAAGTGTTTTCCTCATTATGCGTGGGTCGTGTATGAAGGAAACCTAACTCAATCTTAATTAATTGCGGCAATTAAAATGTTCCAGCTGCAGAAGTTTGGCAACACCGTACGAGTTCTACCGAAGTGGTTTCAATCCTCATCGTAGTTATAATGTGCTAGTTAGTTTCATCACAATAAATTGCATAAACTTAGATTTACATTTATTTTAAAAATAAATTTCAAATGGAATTCAGAGGGGACATAATACCAGTGCAAAACATACTTTTAAAGTTACTTTTGAAATTTGAAAATTATTAAAAACCTTTACTATTTTTAATAGCTGCAACGGTAGTCAAGTGTTGCAACTTATATTTATTTAATAATTATAAACTAGCGCTTGACCGCAATCCTGCCAGGTGGTAAGCAGTGATGAGATCGTTGATGGTAAAGCACGCTAGTTTATTAAGAGCCTATTCACTCAGAAAACAAAGAGGTGATGCAATGTTAAACCCAACAACACGACCAACGATGCTGCGCCAAAGGGAGATTGATCTGAAGACCCTCCACGACAAAACTCTGAACACAACAACATTAGGCGCATCGTACCCAGCACACATCGCAACACAACTGCTCACACCCGTCCTCCGTACGGCTTCACCAGACATCATGCCGGAACACGACAAATCGCTTGGCGGCAAGGCTTTGTCTGATGGGTGGTAACTTCTGCCGGCGGCCGATGTTATGGCCTATGTAGGTGAAGGTTCGAATCCAGAAAGTGTTTTAGACAAACATAATCAGCCAGTATGTACCCACTCCGGGGACACAGGCCTCCCCTCAGTGAGAGAGAGAGAGAGAGAGAGAGAGAGAGTGGGCCGTAACCTAGTCAAGTTACTTTGTGTAAAATATTTCTTCACGACTATTCTCAAAATGGGGAAGGAAAACATCGTGAGGCAACTGGCAAAATCAAAATCAAAAGTCATTTATTCAAATTAGGCGCAAAGGTCTGGCGGTACTTCACACCAAGGCAGCTTCTAATGTTGTACAAAGCACAGGTTCGCTCGTGTGTGGAGAACTGCAGCCACATTTGGGCCGGTGCTGCGAAATGTCACCTGGCTACTTTGAATTCTGTGGAGTGGCGTGCGAAGAGATTAAACTCGAAACGGTCTCCAAAGCCTGGAGCACAGGCGTAGAGTAGCCAGCCTTTTGGTCTTCTATAGGATGCATTCTGGTGAGTGTGCAAGGAAATTGCATGATTTAATTCCCCCATCTCCGTTCCGTCATCGGACGACCCGCCGTACGGCAACTTTCCACCCTTACGTTGTTAACATTACTACGATCCGGACGAAGCGTTACGCTTCTTCTTTTATACCGCGTACATTGAGGGACTGGAACAATTTACCGGCGGCGGTGTTTCCCTCACACTATAATTTGAGTGTCTTCAAGGCTATAGTGAATAGGCTCTTAATAAACTAGCGCGCTTCACCATCAACGATTGCATAACTGCTTATCTTCAGGTGGGACTGTGGTCAAGAGCTAGTTTATAATTTATAAAAAAAAAGACCAGTACTTTTTGAACGACAACATTACATAAGATAGTCCCGCTAAACGCCCACCCTTCAACACTTCCTAGTGCTTTCGCTGGGAAGAAGAAGTGACGAAACAAACTCCCCAGCAGCACAGCTGTCTGTTCACTTAAAAAATACACATGAATTTATACAATACTATGACAATAAATTGAAATTATTTACCTTATGACAGCTATCCACGACAAAATACCAGCAAAGCTATCCAGGCATATTTTAGTACCAAAATTTCGATGACCTGGCTTCTGCCAACCCGAAGAGGTAGATTATAGCCCACTGCCTCTTTCGGAGGCTTGTGTCTCAAAAATAGATACTTATTGTTTGATGTGATATGAGGTTATGATCTGTACAAGAACAGCCCCCATTTCAATCATCCAAAGTCATCGAAATTATCAACAAAATCTTCACAGAATTAAATCTGTTCCACAATATAATGAGCATCTCGTAAATCTCCATTAGGAACGGAATATCTGAATAACAAATGTTCTAACTAGGAAAGTTTCACCACAGATAGTCCAATTTGGGTGTAAGTCTCTTAGATTAATGGTTGAAGGCTTATTTGTTGAAGTCTCCGCTTGTTTTGACCACAAGTTGTTGTAATTCATCTTTTGTTGATTATTGCAAACCGTGGTAGGTAAGATGCTTGGAAGGGCCGAGGAAATTAATAAATATACGGGATGTTGCGATGCAGAATAGGATTGGCTGATTTGATTGATTGAAATAGTATGTAGGTACTGTTTTTTTAAATGTTATCAACTAGTGTTTAACCGTGATCTAGCCTAATGGTAAGCAGTGACGCAATCGTTGATCTTAAAGTGCGTTAGCTTATTAAGAGCCAAAATATTCACTCTAGCCTCTTTTTTTTTAGCTCTGGGTTCTGTTTCCCTAAAATATTTATTTAATTTTAAATTCTGTACTTTTGCATGCCTACCAAAATATGGCTGTTTCAGTATTTATAATATTATGTACCATCGTGACCTGTATTTAAATTCGCAAAATAAAATATCTTCATCAAATTATTACTACACAGTAATAACCTTACTCCTACAAAATAGTCTCTTGTTCACAAACTAAATTTTAAGCTAAGTGCAGTTTTTCTTTCTATTTCATTAAGAAAAGGATAAAAGATGACATTTTAATTTACTCCTGTCAAATTAAGATACTCCATAGACAGTTTAGACGCGATTATAAACATGGCGACCAAAAATACGTCGACTTACTCAGGCGCGTCCTTTCCTTAATGAAATAGAAAGAGAAAGATGCATTGAACTTTAGTTTAATTTAGTTTGTCAACAGGGGAATCTGAGTTTATATGAACTTTGATGTCACACTGACACTAGACATAGGTACATTGAACAAGTGTTTAAGTTTTTGTGGTTAGAGCTTAAACTAAATTGAATCCAAATGATTCAATCAACTCTGCCTATCGCAGTCCAAATATGGATATAGGCCTCCCCCAGTCATATCACAATACCCTGTCCTCTTTCAGCATTCAGTCTGACCTATCTGATTTGGATTGAATTGCACATTAATACCTTTTCAAGAAAGGGATAATCTAGCATTAATTTGAAATAAATCTTTAGGTATTACAAAACTTCCAAGTCAAATACTTCCAACAATTTATATAACACCAAAACAATGTAGAACTTCGTCACACCACAAATCACTCTACTTGAAACCAACGCCATCTAGTGTAAGGCAACGAAACAATTTCTAATTAAAGGATTCCATGCCGTTTGATAGAGCATAAAGCAACGTTCGAATACCCCAGATGGGCGTAAATTGTAAAACGTGGATCGTTCAAATATTTACCGGATCTTCACCGGACGCGCCGTTTCACGAAAATAGTTATATAAAGGAATATACGGGCTTTGTTTTCGACCGTGCCCGCAGGCTTTCCTTTTTTTTCAATTTGAATATCTGGATGAAGGAGGACTGCGTTTATAATGAATTTTGAGTTTTGTTAAACATTTTTTAAATGAATCATGACTAACCTAACATTTTTTTTATATGGCATCTCGTAGTTGACCTTGAGAGGTCGTGACTACTTAACCGGACCATCCTGTGGCTGTATCCTGTGGCTGCCTTAAATAAATTTAAAGCCTCCAGCCAGGGCGACTAAAAACTAAACGACTTCACGCTAAGGACGTACGAACCTCGGCTTAGGGCGTCGCTGGAGATAACACCAAGGGACGGCTGGAACGAATTTTTGTTTTAATTCGGTTTGATGACCGCGGCGTTTCCTAGTACTTACTAGCTCTGAGAAGAAACGTCCGAAACAAACTCAGAGGTCATAGTTGGGAAATTATATTTACTGGCTCAGCTGCGGCGCGGGCTGGCCTTCATCGGACAAGGGACGAGGGAGGGGGCTACTACGTTGAACGCGTCGCGATGGGCCTCGGCAGCGAGGTCGGTAGGTCGGTCTTGTTTTGTGTGTTGTGCTGGTGGCCCTATTGGCCTCTTGGAGGAGGGTTATGGAGTCTGTGAGGGCATGCCTTGGGCGGCGAAGCTTGGAGATGGTGAAGGGGATATAGTTAGCAGCCGCTACTATCGGGGGATTGCGGTGCTTGGCGGCAGTGTCAAAGAAGCATTTGCAAAGACGCTTCATGAACTGCTGGATGGTGGGGATTTTGAGATCAAGGTGGAGGATCTCCTTACGGACGAAATTATTCTAACAATATAATCTCAAAAAATAGCGACTTGCTGTGATAGATTTATACTGTTTTTAATTTTAAACAATCCGGCGATTGACCGCCTCGTATCTTTTTTAAGCCCGAGAGTCAAACTGGCTGTTTTCACCATTATTAATGGAGACATAGGCTCCGATTGTGTTGTTCACATTAAACTTAACTAAATTTCAGTTCCGTGCATCTTTCCTTTTTTATTTCATTAACAAAAGCACAGAAAATAAATACAAATTTAATTCCTGTTAAATTAATCAGTGTCTGACATAAAATTCCGATTTTTTTGTAGTCATGTTTTAGTTGCCTCTAAACTGTGTCTGGATTATATTAATCTGACAGGACTAAACTTATGTATATCTTCTGTTGAAATTGAAAGAAAAATATTCACTGGACTAAAATTAAGTTTACATTATAAAAAATTGGCCCCATAATCATTTTAATTAATTTAGACAAACTTAATAATTCACTTTTTATTTTAAAAAAAACCTTGGCCCACATTAGGAATTTCTCTTGTATCGTGGGTACGCTTACAAACATTTAAACTCACATGCACAAACATCCAGACCCAGAACAACTACTTGCAGATCATATAAATATTTTTTCGGTGCGGGAATCCAAACCACGATACGTAGCGCAGCTGTCGATAATTTAACCACTGCGCTAACCGTGCATTCAATTAAAATTTATTTTATTCAAAGTGCAATTTAGATCACGAACTTGTTCACTGTTTTTGTATGTAATTAAAATTAAGATTGTAATTAAAAGATACACCCATTATCCCTTTGATAAATACACTTTTTTGAACCAGAAATACAACAACGATGACAATTTAACATCGAACACAGACTAGAAGCAGATTCTCTACGTGAAAATGTAAACTTTTATTTTACTCGGCGTTTAAAAATACAAAACATTCACTTGTGTTTCGACCGTTTAGGGTATGAACCGAATCCAAACTGTTAGAATTATTTACAACACTCGTTTTCGAGACGGCTGGCGGTTTGCTTTTGGTAGAATGTTTGTCAGTTCACAGTCTAACTTGTGAATGGTGTACAGGAGTTACACGTCAACTTATTTCACGAAAAAGATTATTTTATAGATTATTGGTTGTGAGAGTTTTTATTACAACTTATTGAGGCGCTTCCAAAGCTTAGTACCTACTACGCTGAGGAATGGGCAAATTGCTTCAACTTTCCGACTGATGGACCCCTTGACAATTTAAAAGTGCCTGTGATTAGTTTATCTCTACTACTATATAAAGCTGAAGAGTTTGTTTGTTTCTTTGTTTCTCAGGAACTTCTGGTCCGATTTGAATTTGGACTGGAGTATAACAAAAAAATAAAATGTATGCTGTATTTTGGGGCTCAAATGTTCAAATAACTAACTCCATGCGATCAAGTCGCGAAATATGTTAGTTGTTGAGATATAGCTCGCGTCGTTTGTATGTTGATGAAGCATATTGATAAAGGCAAAGATACAAATTTTAAATCGCGAACTTTTTAACATTTCTTTTATATGAATCGTGATCTTTTTATCAGTTCATTTATATAAATCGTGATATTTATATCCGTTCATATAAATAAAATGTGACGTTTATTGTGACTGGATTTGAAATGTATCTCAAAAAACCAGTACAAAGATCACTGTTTAAGGGGTTTCCGTGAGCAAAACACAGCGCAAGCCGTTTTCATGTAGTTTTTCAGAGCTATCTACTCTTTATCCAAAGGAAATATCAACTTATCAAAAACACATACATTTTCTCCATAAGATTATGGAGAAAATGTGGCTCCAAAATTGTAGATTTTCTTTTTTTTTTTTCTAATAATTCCTTCACAACCAAACCAATCTTGTCAATAATAGATATATAATTATCATAAACGTGCATCTCCTCGAAAAGTAAGCATTATTTAGATAACGTTCTTACACAAATGGATAGGCAATTTTATTACGAACCTTATTGTAGAAACATTTTTTTTTAAACAACCAAAATAAAAATTTTATTCAACAATCTGGGCGTATTCGCCATCATTTTTCTTACCCGGGCTATTAAGATTTAGTATGCCACAAGCTCTCGAAGGTGAAACCCGTGTCGTTTATCAACGCGCGATTCGCTCGCAGGCGGCGCGTAAGCGAGAAAGCATCCGCTTGTTCACTCACGTACCGCATGTCGCATAGAGATTAATACTATCATAAAGTGTCTTTGTTATTGATGCTTATTTTGGTGTTCGATTTTAAACCAATTTCACGGATTCGCCTAAAATTTGGTATTTTGACGAATTTCGGGTATATCGACATGAGTGTCGTGATAGGGGTTTTCGATCACGAAAATGACGTCATTTTTGAAATCCAAGGTGGCCGACACCAATTTTATGATATTTTGACGTGGGTGTCGTGACGGGGGTTTTCGGGGGTGCAGATCACGAAAATAACGTCTTTTTTAAGCTTGTAATATCTTCTATTAATCAAAACAAAACTTTATTTTATATAAACTTTTATATTGTGAAAATCAAAGAGTATGCAGATGCAGAGTACATGGACAAACTTCCGACCATAGATTCCGAATGTTCGTGAATTTGTCACAGATAATATTAATCTAATATAGAATAAAGGCATTGCATAGCTTCTATCTCTGTATCAAAGTCTAAAATAAAACATTAAATATAGTTTAGTCGTTAAATCGCCATCATTTTTTGCACTCTTTTGATGACGTTACTGGTAATAAATAAATAAATAAACTACAAAAAAGAAAAAACTTATACATATGAATACGTTAATTGGCAGAATAAAAAAATACTAATTCATAAATAACTAATAAAAAAAATCCTACTAAGTACATACTGCAAAACTCGGTGTGCACACCTTTGCGATTTGCCCCACAGCCAAGTGCAGGATTGAGTTTTTATCTGCAGCCCCCCGCGCAGGAGCGTAGATTCAGTGTATTGTTAAAATATGGTACTTGCGAACATATAAAATATAAATAATTATAATTCCATAAGTTGATAAAAAATGCTATGCAATAACTTTATCGCTGCAGTCCCCGAGTGCCACATGTTTTTTTTTAATTTTTTTATTAGAAAGATGATATCTTCAAGGTAGTCTCATGTTAAGGAAATAAGGGTCTGATGATGAAAGAAAATAATATAATTATATTGCAATTCAATTTAATAATAAATAAAATATATACGGAGATTATTACCATCAATTTACTTAATCTACAATTTATATATTACAGTGAAACCTGGTTAAGTGAGATATCAAGGGAGCTGATATCTCATCAATTAGAGAAGACTTAAAGGCTGATTGTGACTGATAAATATGTTGATTTTTATAAGATTTTAATACTTGTTGATTGTGAAAAAGAATTTGTATTATTTTTCCTTTTCTTGATAATGTTTCAAAAATTATACATCGTTTTTTTTTCTATTGATTTTTATGAACATGGCAATGTGTCTAATGTGATACATACAATAAAACATATACTAAATAATTATATATTTTTTTATTATTTTTTGCCCTTCCATTGAACACCTAGGAACACAATAAAAGCATTTTTTTTTAATAAAAAAAATATCTCTGCGTATCATATGGTTAATTATAAAAATGTTTATCTGAATCGAAAAATAAGTAAACGTTTTTTCTTTCAAAAATTTTAGAAAGTTTCTGTCCGAGACCGGCCGTATACTCATAGATACAACGCACCCGAGGTATCTACCAGTGCAAAGGCCTCTTGCACTGGCTGTTCGTCTGAATTACCTACGTAAGTTTTAACTAACTAAATTCCACTAAAAACACAATACTCATAACCTGTGATGTAATTTTCCCTTCATTCTTCTCCTGGCTTAGGTGTTTAAAAGTTAATCACATTTTTATCGACAGTTTCATTGAAAATTACTTGTTAAATTTACATCGATTAAATAATGTACACTTACATACAACCTCAAAGGACGGCCAAAAACGATGGTGGTAACTGTTATGCCGTATTCGATGTTCGTGGCGTATGTGATTTACCCGGCTCCCGTAATGTTCATTATGAACATAGTAAATACGTAAATTCTTCAGGCCTCGTTCTGGTTTTTTTTTAATAATTATAATTATTAAAAAAAATGTTGATGTTGATGGTAAAGCGCGCTAGTTTATTAAGAGCCTATTCACTCAGAAAAACTGAGCGAATAGGAAGGAAGATGGCAGTTGTGCGAGGTGATGCAATGTTAAACCCAACAACACGACCAACGATACTGCGCCAAATAGAGATTGATCTGAAGACCCTCCACGACCAAACTCCCAACACAACAACATTTGGCGCATCGTACCTGGCACACATCGTAACACAACTGCTCAGACCCGTCCTCGCCGGTCGTTATCGCAAGCCACGGCATAGAGCCGAACCATTTCGGTCCGCTGTAGTTTTGTGTACGTCAAAATATTACACTACATAACACACATATATACACTACACACATAAGACACACTTGCACGACAAATGAGAGTTGGCGGGCGGACTTCGAAATTCGCAAGCGCACGTCCTTTGCATACCGTGGCTGCGCGGAACTGACGGGAGAGGGCCGCGGCGCCGCGTACGCTGCTTGCTTGCCGGTCGTTTAGTTCACAAAACATTATAGTTCCGCTGGGTGCTAGAGTGAAAATAAATTCGTAGAAAAGTGGATATTTTACTTCAAAGAAAAAGTATTCTTTTTTCATTGAATTAACGTTCTGAAAGTGAAACCAAACCACCGATTTCATGAATTCCGGTGTTTACGCCTCCAGGCTGTACAATTTAAGTATTTTTTTTAATAAACGAGAACAATAATATACTTTTACAGTCTTGTCTGAGCCCAAAAAAAATCATCAAACCTTTTTTTTATGTGGGTGTCGATTCTGCAGTAATTTATTTGACCCTGATTACGTTTTCCCTTAAGATAATAATAAAAATAAATTCAACTTTATTATATTATTTTTTTACCCCTTTGACCATCTGACTTAGCTAACTTTCAATCTACAAAACTAACTTCCAACCCTGAAGTTAGAGTCATAACATATTTAGTTCTAAAGGTCTATTCAATACAAATTAAATAAGCTCAACCACGTGACAGTTGCTTCCGATGTGGAGTTCCCTTGATTCTCTTTCACCTCTACCATTAGGTCAGACCCAAATCTTTACGGTTTTACAGTATCACCGATATAAACACAAGTATCAAGTTTTCACCCGAAGCGTGCCTACAATTTTAGAGAATTGGCCTAAATTTCTCAGAATTACTATCGTCGATACTGACATGGTAGCAATGGGATTACCTAGGCAGCATACCATTTCATATAAAAAAATAATGGTCAAAATTGTTTCATTAACGACAAAGTTATCAGCGAGCACACATTAATCGAATTGAGAACCACCTTTTTGGGAAGTCGGTTAGAAAATAAACACCTCTGAATGAATGAATTTATCATGAAGTATCGTCAATATTTCTTTAAGTTTATAATAACCAAAAAAAAAGTATTTGGGCGCACTAATAAACAAAAATAAAAGTGCCATGTCTGTTACTTCTATGTTCTATTCCATGAATTTAACTTGTACTTCTTTCGCCAGACGGCGCTAGTAATATTTTACGAAGTATTGTAGAGGTGGGGCGCGGTGAAGAGGGAACAAATCCTCTAGGTCATTCAAAGCAAGGCAAGTCAAGGCTCATACTTAAGGGCATACCCCTTAAGTTAGATATTTAAAAAACTACTTTATAAATACGGGACGTTTAGTATTATTTTTAATAATTTTAATGAATATCTTCTGTTTTTATTATTTTTACCCGGGAATAAGCAGTGGGATTGTAAAACCACTTCACCGTAGAAATGAATGTAGGAGAAATAAGCTTGAAGTTTGCTGCTAACCAACTAATGCTACGGACTAACAATGGCCATGACATTGGCTGCCGGCAGAAGTTACCACCCACCAGGCCAGACAAAGTCTTCCGCCAAGCGATTCGTCGTGTTCCGGCATGATATCTGGTGAAGCCTACGGAGGACAGATCTGAGCAGTTGTGTTGCTATGTGTGCCGGGTACGATGCGCCAAATGTTGTTGTGTCGGGATTTTGATCATGGAGGGTCTCCATATCAATCTCCCTATGGCGCAGCATCGTTGGTCATCTTGTTGGGTTTAACATTGCATCACCTCGCTCAACTGCCGTCTTCCTTCCTATACACTAAGTTTTTTAAGTGAATAGGGAATATAATAAACTAGCGCGCTTTACCGTTAACGATTGTTTCACTGCTTACCATCAGGCGGGATAGCAGTCACGCACTAGTTTACAATTATTAAAAAAAAAACAACTCTTAGCTTATATGACATCTACTTGTCACAAGGGTAAGCATTTGGTGTAATAAAACCACTATAGTCACAAGTACTATTAATGATAGTCGTGCTATACGTCCAGCTGGTTTGGTGGTCCGCTTGCTAATGACCCCCACCTCGTTTTTTTTTTTGATATGGCATCTCGTAGTTGACCTTGAGAGGCCGTGACTACTTAACCGGACTTTGACCTTACTTCCACCTCGCGCCTCGCGCCCGTACTTATAGCATTGCTTCATTTAATTATACATTAATCATCACAGCTCACTTCACAGTGAGGTTTCTACAGAATCGGACAGCAGAACCTTTTGAATGTTAAAACACAAAACAAGACGGTTCAAAAAACGCCCGCCTTCACTCATTTCTTAGTACTACAAGCTTGGAAGCAAAGATAGTTCAAAAATCTCTACCCTATAGCAGAACTGTCTATGAAGTTACAAAAACTAGACGATACCGTTAGTGCAGTGGCTGAGCAATCAACTGCTACGCTGAGTGTCGCGGGTTCGATCCCCGCACGGAACAAATAATTGTAAACGCACCAAGTTCCAATTCCTAGTGTAGGGCAACATTTAAAAAAATAAAGAACTTAATTCCACACAATAGCGTCCAAAACAATAAACATTAAGCAACAAGAATCGTAAAATATTACATAAAATAATTTGCCTTATTTACCATGCCAATGTCGGCAACAGTAAGCACAATATTTAATGAAAATAATGGAACTCCAATATAGACATATTGGATTTTCATTATTTTCATTAAAAGCCACATTCAATTCATTACACGTTCAAACCTATCCCTTTATCTATCGCTGAAGGCTTTACCGACGTAATGTTATTTGAATTACACACCCTTAAATGCTCAAGCCGTCCCTTAGACTTTCTGACACCAACACCGGCCAGCAAACAAAATGATGACGCCTTCGAACACACCTGTACTTTGCACAATGTCCTGTTTTTCAATATCCCTGACTCAGCACGTCACGCGATATTATCCCTTATCGCATCCATAAAACGTGCGAATTGAATGTTCATATTCGCTTGTAGCCCCGGCAGAGGTCGTGAACATAAGTTTCAAGTTATATTTTTCTTACAATGCCGATACATATTTTTATGAGGGATCAGCTATGTCATGATAAAGCCAATAAACTTGCTTCCCCAAATAAGTTTTCGCCATTTTATTTTACGATGTTTGTCCAGTCGCTCGTATATTCAGTCGAGTTGGTATTTTTTTAGATACCTATTTCAGGGAATTCAATTCCGGCCCTTAGTTATAATCCCGGGAATTTCATTTTTTCTAAGACAACCCACGTGGAAATTATCTCAGAATTATTAAAACCAAAAAAAAAACATTTTACTGGTGATGAATTTGTTAAATTCATTACAGCAATATTTGGGTAAGTAAACTTTCCCGCTGTCTAGGTTTCAGACATTCTGAAATTCTGTTTTTCTGTATTTCCTTTGACGTTATGAAATCGTTTTAAGCCGTTAAGTTTATTCAATTTGTGTTTTATAATTAAGCGAGTAAGTATCTAAATAAAAAGTCATTTGGAATGTCAATATTACAGTCCCACAAAATGCCCACCCTTCGCCACTTCCTAGTGCTTTCGCTGGGAAGAAGAAACGGCAGAACCAACTCCCCAGCAGCACAGCTGTCTGTTCATTTTTAAAACAAATACAATACTATGCATATGCATATTAATTAACAAAAGAAAACACAGAACATTCAATGAAATTATTTACCGCTACCCACGCCTATAATACTTAACTACATTCACAGCCACGCAATACTTAACTAAATTCTGTTTTCGCTAAGAGCTTACAATAATTTATTATTTCATCTTCTTTAGTTGTATTTTAAGCACCTTAGCATGTAGTAAACATTAGAAAATTACTTTTATATTAAACAAAATATATTAGTTTCGTTTAATCTTTAAATTAAACATTCATGCATTTTAAAAGGCATGTAGTAGGTACTTATATTTTAATCTCAATACTCTTTTAAAGCTTATTTTAGTTAAATACGTGCTTTTGATTATAAAATGAAAGGCATAAAGTTATAGAATGAGTTCATATTTTATTCATCAGGATTAATTTAAAGATAAAGCATCTGATCATTACCCAGGTAAAAACCACAAATATAAAAGCCATCGAGTGAATGTGTGAAATAATATATTATTCAACAAATATATATAATGGTTTAACGTGAGATTATTAAAATTGTGCTCAATTCATGATTGACAATTTATAATGATGGATCTGAG
Organism: Sesamia inferens; assembly: GCA_037179545.1. Classification (NCBI taxonomy): domain Eukaryota; kingdom Metazoa; phylum Arthropoda; class Insecta; order Lepidoptera; family Noctuidae; genus Sesamia; species Sesamia inferens. The sequence goes on from CM073925.1 coordinate 31,674,075, forward strand.
GTTCTGATTTTCGATAATTCATTCATTGTATAAAAGACTTCGTAATTTTTATAGTGTTGCAGATATTTTATTACAAAAATAAATTGCTTGACTAAGTATTTTATTTATAGTATTTAAATTACTATAAGAAATTGTTTTATTAATCATATTATTGACTCATGAATTACAATTATTTTAAATATTGAATGAATCGAATAATTTAAGTGATGATGGTCAGTAAATATATTTTTATTGTACTCTGTACTATTGCATGCCTTATAATTAGCAAAATATCACAATATGTATTTATATTATGTAACAGTATTTTTTCCCCATATTTAAAAATAGTATATGATTATCAGACTATATATAATATATATATATATATATATATATAGTTTAGTAAAATAAGGCAGTTCCAATATTCCAATATCTAACCTAACCCATAGTAGATAAGTTACTAACCATTGGACCATTGTTGTCTTTAAATAAATACATTATTATTATTAATTATTATAATCCAGAAAATTCATCCCCTTATCATCAAAAATCAATTCGAACCTGAAAAAAATCTATTTATAACTAAACACAAAACGATTCCATTTTTCTCCGTTGGAGCTCTTGAGTGAAGTGTCATTGTATGTGGGCATAAGGGCTCTCCGATCTCAATGGCCGAAGCCTACCTATATTGATATCGTGTTCTTGAGATCTCTCCAGCAAAAATTATTAAATTGTTTCGTCGTACAGTCGATAATTCACCTGTATTACAATATGTTATGATTTATTTTTGTTCTAGTATTTTCTTAAGTTGTGTAATATTAAATTTATTTACAATTTATTTATCTTGTCTTTGCGTCACCTTAAGAGAGACTGGTAGAAAATGCCTAAGGCATTATGTCCGCCATTGCGCAATGTTTGTGCATAAAGATTTAATAAATAAATAAATGATAAGTGTCTTTATAGAAACCAAATTCTGGTGTACATTCTCCATAAACGAATAATAATCGTGTCGAGGGACCGCCGCTGTCGAGACCCTTAGAACTCTGTCTAGGAACGTGTACTTGCACGCACACACTCATATACATAATAATAGAAAGAGATGGAGAGTCGGACAGCCTCCGTGGCGTAGCGGTAGCGAATGCAGCCACTGCGCAAGGAGGGGCGAGTTTGATCCTCGCGCAGTGCAAATATTTATATGCATGAATATGTATATTTGCACTGGTCTGGTCATGCGTCGGAAAGCACGTTAAGCCGTTGGCCCTGGTTGCCATACGAACATCTAATGGCAGTCGTTATGGGTTGTTGGAGCCCTCAAAAGTCCTACAATTGGTCTAACTGCAATGTTTCGATATCGCCATCGGGTTGTGGAGGTCAGACGGCAGTCGCTTCATAGAAAATATCAAAGTTTAGCCAAAATGAGCAGTTAGACTGGTAAAGCGGACCCTAGACTCCAAAGTTTAAAAGCTTTGGGATTAACGCTGAGATGAATAAGATGAAGAAGAAGAACGAGACGGAGAGTCAGAATGTGTGAATTAAATACCCGTTTAAAAAAATAGTGTATTTTTTTAAGCTTTTATGAAGTTTTCATAATTTTTGATTTTCATTTATACCTCACTATTGGCTTTAACACTCGCGAAAATCATGAAAAATACGTTTTTGAGGTAACCACCATCTAAATTCTAAATGATCAGCCTATAGCGGCTCACTGCTGTACATAGGTCTATGCTATATTGCGCCCATTTAACACGATTTTCCGTGACTCAATAACAACTAGCCATCTTTTTGTTTTTGATGAGAAATCATCAATTGATCTATGCCGCTCTGGACGGAGCGGAAAGACGTGTCAGACTTTTACTGACTATAACCCACCAGTGTTCCTTCACTGGCCTGTGCCCCAGGGATCACGGTATCACTTACGAACACCCCGCGGTTCTGGCAGGCATATACAGACAACCAGACGCGGAACAACTTGTACTTTATAGAAATATTTGTTCCGTGCAGGAATCAAGTCAATCAAGACTTTAACTGACTAATTCCATTCGTGTTCCTTCACTTGCCGGTCTCTGGTCCTTACCGGCGGCGAGCTGCCCACAGTTCGCCGCTACCAGCTAGCCAGCGAAGGATTTATGCGCATGGTGAATTAAAAAAAACCACATTTGTTTGAAGAAAGTGTCATCATAATCATCACTTACTTATAAACAATGTGGAAATCGCTGTTGTAACGGAAGTTAGGGATTTAGGCGTAATTCTTGACTCCGGACTGAATTTTATCTCCCACTATAGCAGCATTGTAAAAAGGGAGCAAAACTGTTGGGTAAAGACTTCGGGCGCCCTACCTCGCGCATAACGTATTTCAATGCTTTGGTTCGGAGTGTGCTTGAATTCGGCAGTGTCGTCTGGATACACTGGTCCACATTATGCAGTTCACTCCGATCGTATCGAGGCTATTGATTATGTGCCATGCATTATGCGAATACCTGTTAGAACGCGTCGCAATATGCGTCAATAAATTAAATGCGCGAAGAAAATGTAGTGACTTGTTTAATGTTCCCCGATATAAAACGAATCTAGGGTTGAATTCCCTAATTGCAAGGCTGCTATCAACCTATAACGCTTGGTGCAAGATTCTTAACCTGGATATTGAATAACGAAGATAATATAATATTCAAGTTTATGCTCTTATCTCACCACCAGCAATAGCACCAAGCTAGCAACGCTGTTACCATATTTAATTTAGAAACAAGTTAAAATCGCCGAGAAAGTAACAAAGCCGTAAAACAATTTATTATGAAATATAGTGAGCTCCTACTAAATTTTGATTCCCAATCAAGCGATTTCTCATCCAATAGCTGTTTCGTCAAGTAACATTTTGTAGTTTCTGTCTATCCATCATAATCATCATCATGTCAGCGGAAAGACGTCCACTGCTGGACATAGGCCTCCAACAAGGATCTCCACGACTACCGGCCGTGCGCCTCCCGCATCCAGCGGATTTCCGCGACCTTCACCAGGTCGTCGGTCCTTGTCGGGGGCCTACCCACGCTGCGTCTTGCGGTGCGTGGTCGCCAATCGAGAACCCATCGGCCCTATGGCATCGGTCTTACTGGAAATGTGCACGGCACCAGCCACCTAAATGTTGCAATTCTTCGAGCTATATCGGCTACTCACATTCTTCATTCTTTTTTTTTTTTTTTGTTTATCCGCATTTTTTAAACACAAAAAATATGTGTATGTTTCATTGATATTTTTTCCTTCATTTTGCACCTCCGCCTCTGCCTTCGCTAAGATGGCCTCTATAGCATCCCTAATAGGGACATAGTGGACGTGCGAATCGTCTTAAATTTTACAAAGAAGCTGATTCAATGTTTGCTCAAAGACCGAGAGCCTTAGCTGTGCCGTCTAACTTTCAGACTCGTGCTATACTTGCTAAGAATGTTGGAAAATATGGCGTAAACTTTCTATATTTCGAACTGTTATATTTCTGGTGTATACATAATGTTATGTGAGATATTCTGAATAAATATAAAAGTATGATTTATAGTAAGTTATTAGACTACAGGCCCATGTCCAAAATGGATGGGTCATATGAACCACCAGGTGACGTATATAGGACGATATAAGAGCATAAAATAATAAGATTCAGCTCTATGCCGTCACTTGTAAGCTGTCCAACTGAGTGCTGGGGAGAATTCAAAAGCGCAGGTAGAGTGAGTACCTTTTGGGTCATATATTTTTGTACGGCATTGCGGAATAATGGATTAGAAGCTAAATTAAGACAGAATGAAACTGACGCCGTACAAAATAAAATAACCAAATTTACCCTGAAAATTGTCAGAAAATCAAAAAAAAATTACCGGCTTTGTGGCGCATCATTTTTTACGGCACTGCGCGCTTTCTTATAATTTTTCATAGATTTACCGATGGTAAAAATGCCGTACAAAAATATATGACCCAAAAGGTACTCACTCTACCTGAGCTTTTAAATTCTCACCAGCACTCAGTTGGACAGCTTATAAATGACGGCATAGAGCTGAATCTTATTATTTTATGCTCTTATATCGTCCTATATACGTCACCTGGTGGTTCATATGACCCATCCATTTTGGACATGGGCCTGTAGTCTATATCGTGAATTAGTAAATCTTACATTAATGGAGGCCCAGGCTTCTGAAATGTATACATATAGGTAATGGATTTAAAACCAGGCAGGTGAATAACTTTGTGTTAATATTTTAATCACCACTGTTCTCAGAACGGTGAGAATCATTGTGAGAAAATCGCCATGTAACTCAGAACTCGAAGCTAATTGACATCTATCAATATACACTAGGCCTGCGTGTAAAAATGTCTAGCCTAGTCCCTCCCGAACAGAGAAGGATTCTATCGTAGTAATGGGAATATTATAGGCTGGTTATCTTTATGATACCTGCTTCTTATACGAATCTACCTAACAGGGATGTTTCCTGAGTAAAAAAAAAAAATGATTCTATTTAGTCCGTTATTCAGATTCTAGAAAAATATTGGTTACGTATATTTTTTTTTATCAAATCAATAAAAATTTACAAATATAAAAGGCATCAAAGATCAGGAGTGGTGGCTGGTGACGTCACTGCTCGCTAAAAAGTGTAGCGTACAGTGACGTCACACGAGTTTTCAACGCACTGTGTAGTCTTCATTTTTTGTTTATATGGTAAAAGAAAAAATACGTGTCTAGTATTTTATGGAAACCTGACTGACGAACTAATTAGTTTTTTTTTAGTCAACTACCCTATTATACCTATCTACATAATTACACCTAATAGAACGCGCCCGCTGCGCAAGGAGGTTCCGATTCGATCCCCGGGTAGTGCAAATATTTGTATGCATGAATATGATCACTGGTCTGGTGCTGCCTCGGAAAGCACGTTATGCCGTTGATCTCAGTTGCCGTTCGTAGCAGTTGCAGTCGTTACGGGTAGTTGCCCTCAAATGTCCTACAATTGGTCTAACTGCAATGCTTAGATGCCGCCTTCGGGTTGTGGTAGTCAGAAGGCAGACGCATCACGGAAAATATCGAAGTTTAGCTAAAATCAGCAGTTAAACTGGTAAAGCGGACCCCAGATCCCACAGCTAAAAACCTTCGCATGCAACTGAGATTAAAGCTGAGATGATTATAATGACATAAATATAATAGAATAAAATAGTTACCTAACTGTAATTCGATAAAACTTTCACGTGAATTATTAAATAAATAACCATTCTTCTGAGTATTTTGATTTATTTTAGAATCAGAATGATTCGATTAGAAACCTTAGAAAATCCGCCAAAAGTTAAATCACTCTGCAAAGTTCACAGTTCATTTATCATACGCATATTTCATTACATACATTTGATCGGCTACGGCGTAGCACGTAGTCTACGGCGTAGCACATAGTAACGAAGTAATAAAGTTATGTTCACCCACACGATTCAAATTCGTCAAACAAGTTAACATGATGGTTTCACCGGCTTTGGCGTCAGCATTTCGAAATAAGCGTTTACTTCACTCTAGAAACATGCGTACATTTTGCTCCTCAAATGTTGTATGTATTTGGTAACTATGAATCACTAAAATCAAACTCAAAATCAATGTAGCACATCAAGTTACTAAATTCTGCCAGATTTCTTTATTCGGTTTTCAACTTTATCTCTGAAGCATTAGCCCTCAAGGTTAATTGGAAATATATGACAGTTTCGGGTAATTTGACCAGGTGTCGTCCGTACATAAATTTACAAACCATGTTTTTAACACGGTTGATGCAGTGGCCGATCGAGCAACTGTTGCGCTGCGTATCGCGAATTCTATTCCGGGAATCATATACTAGTATAACCGACAGGTTGTTCCAGATCTGGCTGTTTGTGTATGTACGTTTAAGTAATTTTAAATGCAGCCACGACACAAGAGTAATTCCTAGTGTGGAGGAACGTATTAAAAAAAAAAACAAATTTAAAATGTAATTGTAAATAGTGGAACTTAGCTAATGGAAATAATAGAAAACACTTTTGAAACTTAATCCAAAATATTAATAAATAACTTTTCTATAGTCAGACGGAGGCGCAAGCAACACCCGTAGACTAGGTGTTACCCGCGGAATAGTATGTTAGAACATACTCCCCAGATTTAACTCAAAACGGTCTCCAAAGCCTAGAGCACAGACATAGAGTAGCCAGCCTTTCGGTGTTATATTGGATTTTGGTGAATGTACGAAGGAATTGTATGATTTAATTCCCTCATCTCCGTTCCACCATCGGTCGACCCGTCATACGGCGAGTTTCCACCCTTACGATATTAACGCCACTACATCGAAGGACTGGAATAAGCGCTAGTTTATTCTTACTAATATTGTAAATGCGACAGTAACTCTGTCTGTCTGTCTGTTACGCTTTCATGTCTAAACCACTGAATTGATTTTATTGATATTTGGTACAAAGCTTGAGTTGACCTTGAGGAATAACATAGGATAGTTTTGATTCCGGACTTTTGAAGAGTTCTCTTGGAAACGCGATATATCCGAACTCCACACATCTCTCCATTATAAACAACTCCATTATAAAAAAAAGAAACTATTTTGCTTACCACAATAAGTCTAGATAAACACTCGGTTTGAGAAAAAAGCTCAATTAAAAGTTCCAATACTTCCGACCGGAATGAATCGCTTTTGTACCGCGCAGGTAAAGCCACACGCTAAACCGCGCCATCGTTTCCGAAATGAATACCTTCAGTTTCGTATAGGGTGTATGCAGACGATCAACTTTTACTGAAGTTAGTCGGAAATTGATAGTATCAATAGGATAGTAGAGTAAAAAATAAACAATTAATCCGTCAGTCAGATTTATAATTATAAACTAGCGCTTGACCGCAATCCCGCCTGATAGTAAGCAGTGATGGTAAAGCGCGCTAGTTTATTAAGAGCCTATTCACTCAGAAAAACTAAGCGAATAGGAAGGAAGACGGCAGTTGAGCGAGGTGATGCAATGTTAAACCCGACAACACGACCAACGATGCTGCGCCAAAGGGAAATTGATCTGAAGACCCTCCACGACCAAACTCCCAACACAACAACATTAGGCGCATCGTACCCGGCACAGATCGCAACACAACTGCTCAGACCCGTCCTCCGTACGGCTTCTCTAGAAATCATGCCGGAACACGACAAATCGCTTGGCCGCAAGACTTAAGCACGGAACCTTAAAAAATGTCTGATATAACACGTTTTGGCCTTTGACAAAACAAGGGGTAGACAAAACTCCAAACAATTTTGATCTATAAGTGGCAAAACCCTTTTCAAAAACAGTGAAAACATGTGGCATTCACTTGATGAATTTTTTAAAATGCTTATTTAAATTACCCATAATAAACGAAAAGTCAATCAGTTAGTAAGACAATGTCTGATGTGTCATCCACAAAACTTTGACAACATGCCAAAGTGTGTACCCATGTTTTTTTTTTTAAAAAAAAAACGTTGCCCTTCACTAGGAATTACTGCTATATGGCGTGTGCGTTTAAACTCATAAACACAAAGAGCCAGACTCGGAGCAACCTGTACCCGCGACACGCAACGCAACAGTCAATCACTCAGCCACTGCATCAACTTCATACATTTATAATATCTCATACCAATAGAAATATAAAATTGAATCAAACGGCTAAAAAATCAAACCAGAATATATTATTATTCCGAAGCGATTATATATTACGAAACATTTGCTGTGCTATTTTGAAAGTCACAGTGTGAACTGGGACTAAAAATGGCGGACTTTCAGCGAGAACCAAGCTCAATATTCTATGTACCGGAAGAGCAGCTTTATTCTATTAACTAGTAAACCTAACGCAGTTTGTTACGAACTGAATATTCTAAAATAAACTCATTCTGTTTGAGAGGACAGTGGCACCTTATGTATATCGGTATCAATATAAATAAAAAGAATAACGAATTTATCTATTTATTTGAAGGCGCTTATGTCTGGAAGTCATTCCAAAACGTAGGTATCTATGAAGAAGTACAGGCAAGAAACTTCAAGGACGACAGTCTTTTAAACAACTTCCCTCTTTGGTAGGCCGTAACATCGGCCGCCGGCAGAAGTTACCACCCACCAGACAAAGCCTTGCCGCCAAGGGATTTGTCGTGTTCCGGCATGATATCTGGTGAAGCCGTACGGAGGACGGGTCTGAGCAGTTGTGTTCCGATGTGTGCCGGGTACGATGTGCCAAATGTTGTTGTGTTGGGAGTTTGGTCGTGGAGGGTCTTCAGGTCAATCTCTCTTTGGCGCAGCATCGTTGGTCGTGTTGTTGGGTTTAACCTTGCATCACCTCGCTCAACTGCCGTCTTCCTTCATATTCGCTCAGTTTTTCTGAGTGAATAGGCTCTTAATAAACTAGCGCGCTTTACCATCGACGATCGCATTACTGCTTACCATCAGGCGGGATTGCGGTCAAGGGCTAGTTTATAATTATTAAAAAAAAACTTTATTTTTATACAGTATGTTAAGAAAGCCCTGTCCGACCCGTGAAGGTGTTGTTAGGTATCGATAACTGATTCTACTAATGGATACAAAACCGGGCTAAACTTAAAAAAAAAAATCCCCTAAAAAAATAAATATTATTTCGCAAAAAGTGGTAACTTAATAAATCTGCGTTAACCACCCTTCCGCGGGGCGCGGGCGGCAGGGCACGCGGCACGTGGTCGCATCGCTATTCGCTCTTAAAAATACCGGTGTTGTCACTTTTTTAAAAATTACCTAATTTCGGGGAAGTTGGAATTAATTCGCGGGAAAAAAAGATGATTTCAAAATTCATTTGTATTGGTACCATGATGATTACGTAAAATTTTATATTCAAATCAAATCAAAGCATTTATTTCAAATAAACCAGTTACAGGCACTTTTGAATTGTCAGAAGTTCGGTCAGTCAGTAAGGTGAAGCTAGTCGCCCATTCCAAAAAGTAGGTACCTATGGAGAAGAACGGGCAAGAAACTCCATGGACACTCTTTTAAAATATCAAGCTATTGATACAAATATTTGATTACATCATTCATTTTGAAATAAATCGTGTGAGAACGATGCAGAAATATATTGTACGCTGAGAGCGTCCATTATGGAAAAAAAAAACAACAATTCAGAAATTAAAATACGCCGTAGCAGCTAAGAGATGACCAGTCCCCTCTGACGGCGTCCGTTCACGAACATGACGTATGGATCAGCATCATTCAGCTCAACCATATTGAAGGGAACCTAATGACCCAACACACACGCCACCACCAGCGAGACATTTGAGTGAGCATGACATACTCTCAACAGCCATAGCACTATCAAGTCAATAAACGACTAACCCAACAAATAGATGCTTTACAGCAAATAGATCGTGCTCACACGTGTTCCATGCAATTATACAATACTAAGAAATTGAATCTACACAATGCAAAGACAGTTTTGTCCAAGGTATATTATATTTGGTCATGTGTTTACTTAACCTTTATTATCCTTATGGGTCGGCCAGGGTTTTCTTAACATACTGTATATACGAAATCTGAAACATGTGTCCAATATTTTTAAGTAAAGAATCTATGTACTAAATTTCATAAATATAACATGATAAACCACAAAGTTATGTGCTTGTTATCTTACCTGGTTGTTCCAATAAAATATGGTCAACCCACCTCTCGCCCGCCTGCTCCTGCAGCTGCGTTGCGTGTGGGGGCCCTGTTTCACGCACCTAGTACTATGCTACCGTTAACTGTGTTGCGCGCTCGGTAACCACACTGTAACAATTTCGTAATGTATTTGGGAAAAAAATATAACATGGCGAAAAAATTATTTGAATCGATTCAGTTACTTATTCTGAACAAAAACTATATTCAGGTTTTGTATAAACAAAAAATAATGTTGTTTTATGTAGATTATCCAATATTATACATATTAGAAAATCCTGAGTACATAATTTTATTTCTTCTATATGTAACAACAATGTATTTAAAACTCAAGTCAAGAAACCATTAACACAATAAAAGATTAATTAAAACAAGCCCTAGCAGTTAATAGATGACCTGTTTCAACCGACGGTGCCAGTTAAGATGTTGACTGCTGCGCTGAGTGTCGCGGGTTCGATTACCGTATGGAACAAATATTTGGAAGTATGACCTACAAGTAGTTGTTCCGGGTCTAGCTGTTTGTGTGAGTTTAAATAAGCGTAAAAAAGAAATAAGTAATGACTCGGACAGACGATACGATGCGACGCGGAGGGTTGGGGGATCTCGCAACGCGGACGACATCGCAAGCGAAACTTTTAACTGGAAATGAACGTGATTTAGGTTGAAAATTCATCTTAACCCTTATGAACGCGTGATGAGCCTAATGTAGGTAATTAATACTGTACTTCTAAATTAATTTTATTCACCTATTCTACCTACCTACCAACTTATGAATAATGGTTCTGGTAAATCAGTTGTGCGAGTTATCATAACGCAACTTTGTATAAATATGATTGCTGTCATACCCTTTTATAACCAATAGCAAAATATTTAATGAATTAAATATGAAATACCTAATTCTAAATGCTTCTAAGTATATAAACTAACTAAATTTATATAATAATTGTTATATTTCGGGCAACGACTCAAGCGTCATCGCTCTTTAACTTCTACCCTTTAAAAACAGCTAACACAAACCATATTTCAGCTTCGCTTCGCTAATAACAGTAAAGTTAAAATAATATTTCACAAAAGAATGATCTGTATATTGAAGACGGGAAATGAAAGACTCGCTACCCGCTTCGGGGACAGTCAAGAAACCACTAAAACGGGCAAAGTAATTTCCTCTCAGATCATTCGAGAAAAAAAAAATGTTTAAATGTTTTAGGATCCCTTCAGTTACGTTGATAGCATTAGCCGGAATAAATTGTCAGTTAAATAATCCTAGTGGATTATTTTGTTTTTGTTTATTTGTGTTATTGTTTTCGTCGTATTTCTTTGTTTGTTCAATGTGTCGGTAACTAACGGCCCTAGTTGGTATCGTGGTGGCAAGTGCCTGTTGAAAGCGGGGTCCTAGGTTCAATTTTCGTAGTGATCGGTCAAAGTCTGTCTGGCTTTTTTGCATTAGAAATTTTCTAGTAATAGTCTGGAGTTATGTAGAGTGGGGAGCAATGGACCTTAAAAGAAGGCTCAAAGTCACTCAAAGGGCAATGGAGAGGGCTATGCTTGGGGTTTCACTGCGCGATCGAATCAGGAATGAGGAGATCCGCAGAAGAACAAGAGTAACCGTCATAGCCCGAAGAATTGCAACACTAAAGTGGCAGTGGGCTGGACACATTGCCCATAGTACCGATGCCCGATGGGGCCGACGGGTTGTCGAGTGGCGACCACGCGCCGGAAGACGTAGCGTGGGTAGGCCTCCGACAAGGTGGACCGACGACCTGGTGAAGGTCGCGGGAAACCGCTGAGAGACGCAGGACCGGTCGTCGTGGAGAACCTTGGGGGAGGTCTATGTCCAGTAGTGGACGTCTTTCGAAATGATGATGATGATGATTCTGGAGTTTGGACGTTAGGGTTTGGTAGACCGATTCTTCGGAAATCACGTTAAATCGTTGGTTCTGCAGTATGGTTCTGTAGTTTTCGCACTTTGAAAATTAATATGAAGTGACTGGAATCGGGTCCTCTCAATTCTACATACAGACTTTAACCCATCGACGTCGCGAGTTCAACAGCTCGACGCCCAGCCCTCAGCGGCCGCTCTACTCACCTGAGTGGCGCGTGTGAATGAGTCAAAACGTTAACTCTGGCCATGTGACGGACGTTAAACACCCCAGGTCCGCCGGCCATTATCATGGAGCCAGGAGGTCGGCTGTGGCCCTGTGACCGCAACCCAAGCGCCGTCAGCGGGATGGGAGCGAGCTTTGAGTCTAATTTTCCCTCTCAGCCGCCTACTTCTCTTGCATTAGTGATTTGCAGATGGAGAGGAATTTAGAGTTCACTCTGAGCTAACATCACCTAACTTTTTGCGGTGAGAATAATACAGAATGGTTCGACTGCACCTGATCTCTATTTGGCCGTGTTAGACTACCGTCCAATCGGACTATGAGAGTGAGGTAAAAGACAGTTATTTAATAAAAATATCTCCCACGTCGAAGGCTGGTATCCATTAAAACTGTGTTCCGGAGTTTAACTTATTGATTTTAGATAATAGTTATAAATCATCGGTGTGCCAAGTTTCATTAAAATCCGTTTAGAAATGTTTACGTGAAAGAGTAACAAAATTTCTCCCATCGAGGTCAGTAGTTTCACCAGTATATTACGCGGTTCGTACATTTAGGTGTCGTTAATTATGTTATATGTATATACAGTATTTTAAGTTTTTGTTGTTATTTTTTATTTTAACGTATTGTATATTTATATGATGCTTGATGCCTGAAATATAATTATGCATTAATAAATAATTAAATCATTTATTCAATCGGGATGAAAAACAACCTTTATAAAAATCCTGGTTATAAACGTTGACCCACACTAGGAATTACTCCAGTATCGGGGTGAGTTTACAAACATCTAATCTCGCATACACAAACTTCCAAACCCGGAACAACTTATATTACTAACTATCTATGCGCTGAATTATGTGAGAATCTGTTATCGACTACAGCGCCATCTTGGAACGGCGGCACGAATCAGGAGTAAATCGACGAAACGTCGACTGACAGATTGGTCGCGCTGTCAGAGCGACATCATCGCGCGCGGGTTTTTCATTAGACGAATTGGAGTGTGAACTGGGTGACACGACGACAATAGTTAGCCATCTTTCCATATATTCAAAGTATTCAATAGTATTAAATAATCGCAAATATTGTAAAAAAGACAATTAAATCAAAAACACGAGGAGCCTTGGATTTCACTCAATATTCAGACGATTGACACAGAATCCTCAACAAAATCCTTTTTGTAGTTTCACGTGATTGAGATATATAAAAGTAAGTGAGGGTATATCAGTGGTAATATGGCTGTGACTTACAAGTTGAAGGTTGCAGGTTCGAACCCCGTCAGGCGCTCTAGTTTGTATATTTCATCACTGGTTTTAAATTGGTAAAGAAAATGTTCTTGAGGAAACCGGCATGTCTTAGATCCAAAAACTTCCAAGACATGTGATATCTACGAACCCGCACTGGGCCTACGTGGTAGATTACGGCCCACTCTCTCTTACTGAGAGGAGGCCTTTGTCCCGGGAGTGGGAAACATTATCCATATAAACTTTTACATTTTTAATGTTATGTACCATATATAAGTAGAGTATATCTTGTGTCTTGAATCAGTGCTTAAATATTATGATACCACCAAGCTGTTATGCGAAGTTAAAGAAAGCCGATATTCAGTGAGAAATTCTGGAAAGTTTTTGTAATACCTACATATTAATCGAGTTTTCTATATTTCCATGAAACATTATTATGCTTTGTGGGGTACTTTATTGTTGCTAATCCGGCAAGGTATAGTTTGTCTATAAAGTCGTGAAAATAAATGAGGGCGCTGCGGTCGTGCATATAGCAACCCTGTTAATGTGTTTGAAATCATTTTGATACTAGTACATTATTTTGTACTAGAAGCAAAACTGGCTTTTAATGAAAACACAAATGTATGGTCTCTGGCGTTTAAATAAAATGAGTAAAACAAAAATTACATCGTATATATATATTATTATAAAGGATGTATCTAACATCGACGCAGAAACGAGTACCATGGATCCAGTACATGATTCTGAACCCCCCAGTGGTGGAATTTTTCGTCGGCTATTTCCTGATTTAAAAAAAAATCTTTTTTTCTTTTATTTTTTTTTTTCACAAAATAATAAGCTAATTACACAAAAAAGCGCAATGTGAACAAAGCTTAAAAAGCTATTCTATCAGCTGATTTAGTAGAGTTCACATCAGGGATCAACGTCATACCTACAAACCCGCACGGCGGCACGCTTACAACGTTCTAAGGGCGAACCGATACTTCTGTGATTTCTGTAACCGTTCACTAACGACATAAATGACTATCATAATTTTATTAGTGGCACGTCGTCTAGCCTTTTCGCGAAGTTTGCGTTACGGTTTCAGATACACCCTGTATATATAACGCTACGTTATCTCACAACGAAAAGATATAACTTTGTCTACACTTTTTCTTTTCTTGTTTCGACGCGCGAATAAAAGCGACCTCAGTTTTCTTTTTCCGATCTTGCAATAGAGTATAAATTGTAAAGGCAGACTGACTCTGACACTCAATAAAAATATATTATATATTATCATCAACATCATCTGTCTATAGTTTACAATATGTAAAGAAAACACCGTCAGACCCATTTACATAATCATCATAATAACAATACCAAATAATTTTGAAATAATCTTTTTTTTCCGATAATTAATTCCAACTTCTCCAAAACATAGTAATTTAAAAAAAAGACAGCACCATTTTTGACGGTATTATTACGAGCGATGCGTTCCCTGCTCCCCTTCGCCCGCTCATATATTGCATACCGCACATGTATTAAGTTACCTCCTTTTGCGAAATAATATTTATTTTGTAGGGGAATTATTTTTTTGAGTTTAGCCCGGCTTTGAAGGCATTAGTAGAATCAGTTATTTATACCAAACAATACCTTCACGGATCGGACAGGGTTTTCTTTAGATATTGTATAGTGTAGTATGCAAACACATGTCACGTTGCAGTGTAAAACTGATTTGCAGTCGTTATCCAACACGTAAGGTTCAGTTTAAAATCAGCGTAAGATACTAGTTATGTGTAATTTTTGTTGAACTAAGCCTTTTTTGTTGCAGCCGCGCTGTACACTTTGCTGTTATTTTTTACATCGGGGTTTTTACATTCTATTTGCTCTTAAGTGATGTGGTTGGTATACGCGGGGTTGTGCAGTCCATGGCCCTATACAGGGCGCCGGTGTGAGCCGGGTCGCTGAGGCGGCGAACAGCCCAACGCCTTACTGCGCAACAGAGGCTCATGGCCATTCGGCTGTCCGGGAATACCGCACGCTCTCCGCTGAGGCAGCGAGCCTACTTGCCGGATGGCTGCCATAGGATCTGGAGACCAAAGCCCTCGCCCTCCGTGCTTAACGGATTCAAGTAACAGCCGGTACACAACAGCTTAACATTCTTTCCGAATAACAGCCCCCTCCGTTACTGCCTTACAATTACTCGTTATGAAAATGTGGAACCCATCCATTGAACAACCACAGCCAGCGTAGCTACGAGCCGACGAATCATGCGTAAATGAGTACCTATAAATTGTACATTTCTGAAAGATTAACAGAAACTCAGATTTAAAAAAAGGAACTTTGCTCCAACCTAGAACATAGTCCTGTAGCGTAGGTGTTAATGATCATGCTCATATATTTAACAAAAGCTTACACAAAATCTAACTAGATGGCATTAACGGCGAAATAGAAGTCGCAAGCGTTGTGTGACAACGATTTGGTTGACTTCGTTTGAATTTTATCAAATATATAACCAGCCATAGAACAGTATGCAATATGGTTGTTTTATTCAGACCTTCAACTCTATTTGTATACACATAAGGTCAACGTTTAAGTATTGATTACCTCACCAGGAGTATGGTATTTAACAGTGGGTGAGTTTACACATATTTCAACTCACATTCACAAAAAGCTGAACCTGAACACGCAGCGCAGTAATCGATAGCTCTGTCATTATGCTAACAGTCTCGTCAAAATTAACATAAGTGAAGTTGTAACGTTCATTAATTCGTCAACCTTTTTATCGTCCCACTGCTGGGCATAGGTCTCCTCTCATACACAGATGGATTGAGCGTAATCACCACGCTTGCTTAATGCGGGTTGGCGATTTCAGATTGAGAGTTCAGGTGTCCTCAAAATGTTTTCCTTCACCATGTAATCAGTCATTGGTGTCCAAGATATACTTAGAAAGTACATATAACTTTAGAAAAGTTACATTGGTACTTGCCTGACCTGAAATCGAATCCGCACACTCATACTTGAGAGGCTGGTGTTTTAACCACTAGGCCATCACGACTTGTTGAAGTTGTAACATACATAGACAAATATCGACTCGGCAAATATAAAGTCAAAAGCGAAACAAATGCAGTTAAATGCCGTTTTAGTATAAAAGCTAAAGCATAGAATTAAAAAATATAGAAACAATACAGTACTGTGAACTAAAACAGTAACATTTCATATGAACGTTCTACACCAATAAGGTTGCGAGTCTAAAGGCACAAAATATACGGAAGGGTGCGCTAATACAATGCTTGGTGCCGCCGAACAAATGTCACTACCACGGAAACGTGTCACAGAAATGCATTTGTGTATTTTTCTGTGAAAATTAAACACATGGAAAAAGCGTAATATTGAAATAGCTAAAATGTTCAGAGTTGAGTAGTCGTTTTATTTTAAAAGTCATTTAATTTCCAAAGTAAAAATATTTTCCTAACGAAATGGGAACAAAGATATGTACTGAACTGTTTATGAGCAGGGAATCGGCTCCATTATTTGCCAATATGCCCCAAACTAGACAGTTAGGCTGTATTTAGGAGTTTGTGCTACAAATTCAAATGTGACTGAAGACTAGAGAGCTGATTTCAGGTTTGTTGTTTTTGTGGTGTGTGTTTTGTGTGGACACACACACACACCCACGCGTGTGTGTGTGTGTGTGTGTGTGTTGGGTCATATGTATAATAGGTTAGTGGACTAAAACTAATTAGTCCGTCAGTCAGACTTCCAAAAAATACTAGACACGTATTTTTCTTTTTTCATATAAACAAAAAATTAAGACGACACAGTGCGTTGAAAACTCGTGTGACATCACTGCACGCTAAACTTTTTAGCGAGCAGTGACGTCACCAGCCCCCACTCCTGATCTTTGATGCCTTTTATATTTGTAATTTTTTATGAATTTGAAAAAAAGATACCTATCCATTTTTTTTCTATAATCTGAATGACGGACTAAATAGAATGATTTTTTTTTGCCCATGAACATTCCTATTGTGTGTGTGTGTGCGTGCAGTGTGTGCGTGCGTGCGTATGGGCGTGGATACATGCGTGTGTTTTGTGTGTGGATGTGGGTATGTGTGTATGTGTGTGTTTGTGTTATACGTGTAATTGCGTATGTGTGGGTGTCTGTTTTGTGCGTGGATGTGGGTGTGTGAGTATGTGTATGTGTTTGCGTTTATGTGTAATTGTATGTGTGTTTGCGTCCGGGGTGTGCGTGCGTGCGTGCGTGTAGACGTAGGTGCATGCATGCTTGCATCCTTGCTTGAAATAATGAAGAAACATGAGCTAATTTTACAATAAAATTGTACTTCATACTTTTAGTGTTGAGTGGCACTGGCGTACCTCAAGAAAATAATTTGTAATGGCATGAGGAACAGGGAGTAAAGTTCACTCATCCTCCATAAAAAAGGGAGGATCCTCCGGCCAGGCGGGCGTTATGTCTGGTGGGCACATGCCCGATGGTTGAAAATGGGAAGTTGTATATATGCTAGTTGCACGGTAAACTATGATTGCGAGATGTAGAATTCGTGTGACGTACTGACGTCACACGAATTCTACATCTCGCGGTGTCATACTGATGACGCGTTGTTCCATGTGGCGTTTGTAGGTACCGCTACATAGCATATGTATTTTAAAATGCTTACAGATCTTCGAAAATTATTAGTACTGCACTGCAGTTCACTCATGATTTCCGTGTTTGTTTCTCGGTAAATCCGTAGAAATTAAGCGCCTAGTATTTGCCGTGAACGCGACTCAGCTTTGAGCGCTTTGTTGACGTCATAACCTGTCGGAAAAGCAGGTTGGTTATAGCCGGTTGGTGCCCGTAAAATAGACTTTCAACCTCCACCTCCTTTATTAGGTACAAAATCATTTTTAGAAAAAAAAAAGAAAACAACCGACTTCCAAAAAAATACTATAAAGTGAAAAATAATTAATATCGGAAGTCGGTGAAGATGTTTTTTGTAAGTACATTCGTTTTTGCCAAAAGTTCTTATCACTACAAATTAATCAAGTACTAACACAAGGTAGCTGCTGTGAATCGTAGTGGAGTCCCCTCGGCTGTCTCCCGGCTCCATCATTAGATCGAACCACACCTTTATTAAAATGTAGTGCTTTACAAAAGAAGAATCACCAAAATCTGTTTATACACGACCCTAGCTGTCTGACAAGGATTTTTTGTTGTCCCACTGCAGGGCAAAACCTCCCCTTTTTGTCCTTCCAAATCTCCTTATTTTGTGCTATCTCTGACCATGTTGGCCCTGTGAACGTTACCAGATCGTCATGCCACCTTTACTGTGGTATACTGCAACGACGTTGACCTCTCTCAGATATTCAGTGAGTAGAGTGTAGGGCAAAGATCGCCCATCTCTCGGGGAGCATTCAGACTTATCCAGCCAGGCTGTTTTTTCTCCAACACCCGCTAATTGGGTTATAGAGCGCAGCGTGACGTTTCCAACGCCATCTATATACTAAATACCTAAACAAACAACGATGGAGATACTAACATGAAAAATCACGTGAAATTTGTTGTTCGTCCCAACCAACCAAAAGCGTTGGACATCGTAATAATTAAGCTGGACTACACCCCTATACACTAGGTCTCGGTTACGTGTAGGTCATATAAATTATCCCACTGGAACGTATTTCCTGGCTAGAAATCTATTCTATGCACTATATAAATCAGGCCATGGTTTTACCTGATTCGTTGGACATCGTAATAATTAAGCTGGACTACACCCCTATACACTAGGTCTCGGTTACGTGTAGGTCATATAAATTATCCCACTGGAACGTATTTCCTGGCTAGAAATCTATTCTATGCACTATATAAATCAGGCCATGGATTTACCTGATTCCAAATTTCATCGAAATCAGTTTAGCCGTCACAGGGCGAAAAGTAACAGACAGACAAGCAGAGTTACACATTTAGAATATAAGTTAAGAACTAGTAGGAATACCTATAGGAGATTATACAACATCAGCTGTGTGCTAAATTGAAAGAGAAAGAAAGACGAGAAACGTATTTATTGAGACTCATACAGAAAAATCATAAAAATAAATTATACTCAATCAAAAATAAATTAAAGGAAGGAACACAAAGAAAAAATAAATCAGAACTACAAATATGAGGCCAAAAAGATCCAATTCCCAACTGCATCTAAATTATTTTCATAAGTTTTTACATGAAATATATTGGTTACCTTTCATGTAAAAACTTATGAAAATAATTCCATCTATCCAAACTATCACATTTACATTTATGATACTGTTTATTATTAATAACAATATTCATTGCGTGACATACGCTCTTGTTCCCAAACTAAACAAATTTTAAGTTCAGTCCATCTTTTTATTTTTAATTAATTAAGAAAAGGATAGAAGATAACATTTTAGTTTAATCCTGTCAAATTAAGATATGCCATAGACAGTTTAGATGCGATTATGCATTTATGCGACCAAAAATACATTAATTAACGTCAGGAGCGGACTAAATGGACGGGTCTAAACTGACATATTATGTTCTGTCTTTTTGAAGTGAAACTTCTTTACGCACGCTAGAATTGAGGAGTAAGCTGGGGAATGCGTGACCTAAGCGTTACGAAAAGTGATCGGGCAAGGCGAATGGAAGTTAAGTGGGGGATATAAGCACAGAGGCGCCCGTGGCGCGAGCTTGGTACTACAAGGTCTACAACGAGTTTTTTTTTCAATAAAAATAGAAGATCTATGCAAAAATATTAATTTTCCAATGAAACCATGAAATAAATTTAAATATGTATAGAAAATTAATACATGTATATGTGTATACATGTATATATTGTATATATATATATATATATATATATATATATATATATATATATATATATATATATATATATATGTCGGAGATCGTCGATATAATTTTAATAGAAGTTGCTGATTTGATTTACGTAGTAGAGGGGCGAACGCTTGTGACGTTATTTTGTGATGGCGTCACATGGACAGAGTCGCTTTGGAAAGTGGGGTTCGTCGAACGGTCACTTTGCATCGAGACGCGGACCAAGGCACATCTCCGAACCGAAATTGTCGGTTTGCCTATTCAAATTGTTATTATGAAGATTGGAGGGTATATCTACACGTCGTGCTTCAATTCAAAACTCACCTACGAAATGGAACCTGTACCATCACACCAAGATGCTGTCGACCCTACCGCTCTGCCGTCGCTGTCTCCGACATCAGAAGTTGGATAAAGAACTACACTGCTCACAATCTCGTTATAAATCCAGGAACAGAATAACAGATTACTTGTGTGGTAATTGTTCATTGCCTTTGTATGACTTTCTGTAAATGCTGGATGTAATGGCGATGAGGCTGGAAGTGAACGTCAAGTTACGAGGTGCGCTCAATTGCTGGCGCAGGGATCGCTCCGCGTGATAGTGCGCTGCAGGAGTGCGCTGCGGGAGTCCGCTGCGGGCGTGCACGTGCGGCTGGACGCGGCGCTGTCGCGACATTGCTGGCTGTTGCTTGGCGAGCGACGGTGCTGGCTGATGCTTAGCGTGCGACAGTGCTGGCTGGTGCTTGGCGCGTGGCAGTGCTTGCTGGTGCTTGGCGCGCGACGGTGCTGGCTGTTGCTTGGCGGGCGGGGTGCGCTTACGGAGCGTGCAGGGTAAGCTTGCGGAGCGCGGAGGAAGCGCTTGCGGAGCGTGGGAGTTTTCAAGACTTGAGCCTCTACTCTGCAGGCGATGAGAAGATGTCAAAATACCCAAAACGTTTGTGGTAACCCAAAACTGGTGTGCAACGGTTGACAACTGCCAAGTGGCAGGTGTTTGTGGGAAATTGCCATAATCCGGTGAGTCGTACTATTTTTATTTTGATTCCGTGGCCGAATGTTCTCTTGTCAAGCAATCTGTAATTTCATTGGTGTATGTATACACGCGCCAGTATATATACAGTGTACAAAGTTGAAGGTTGTGCCAGTGTATTGTGGACTGAACAATTTCTTTGCGACATGATAATAAGAGTTATTTGAAAATTATATTTTCTTGTACTACCCGTATTCTTTGTTATAATGGACTGAGAAATTTTAAATCAGGGTTTTAAAATTATGATGTCTGGTTTGTCTTTATTTCGAAACTAAAGTTCACTGTGGCATATAGTTACAAGCTCACTTGAGCTTATGATAGTATGTGTGGCTAGACTATTAAATCTTCTCAAGAGAACAAGCGGTAACGAATATAGAAATGAGTGCTATTTACGAAAAATCTAAATTTGATAGAAATGAGCTACAGTAATGAAATTTAATATTGGTGAGTTGTTTGATGACGATAATGGCGATCGTTACCTATTGAAACAGAACTTAAAAGTACCCCCTCGATCGCATAGGTACGAAAGATTTTTCCAAGTAATGTCTGCTGAGTTACATTTTCATAATGTAGAAGATGGTGAGGAGGGTGCCTCCGCCAGCAAATGGAACACGTATCATGGCTATGTGGTCGCGCTGCACGCACTAGTCTGTAGTCGTAACTGCAACCCAGTGAGGGGTTGTTCAGAGCGCGATGGGCAGCTAGTGGTGTGGCGGGGACACTAGTAGGTATGGTCGCACTGCATGCACTAGTCTGTAGTCGTAACTGCAACTCAGTGAGGAGTTGTTCAGGGGGCGATGGGCAGCTAGTGATGTGGCGGGGACCTGGGTCTCATAGGAGACTATTAGTTGTACGGTCATGTGTTGACCTGGGAGTTGTGGACTCTAGAGTTGGTCGTATCACAGGAGGTGATGACGATATGGGTGTCAACTATGAGTTGTCACTAGCTACTGTAGTAGCGAACCATGGTGTGTTTTCTTTTTGACAATTATGATTATGATTTGATAATTATGAGGCTTGGAGGAACCTTTTGTTTTCTTTTTGAATTTTGATAATTATGAGGCTTGAAGGAAGCTCTTGCGTTTAAGTTGTTAAAATGATTAAGGTTGTTTGGTTTTCTAATACCTAGTCATTGTAATTAAACGTGACGTGTGACGGTCAGGTTGGCCGAGTTCTCAAAAATGCTTCAAAGTCGGTTTTCTGTGTTTTTTTTTTTAAATTTGTTACAGACATGCACGAGGACGTGCAACGGGAAATATCGAAGTTTGGCCGGAATCGGCGGTTGGCCTCGTGAAGCGGATCTTGGACTCCGGGGCTGAGGGAGCTTCGGATGCGACTTGGATTGGCGCTGGGATGATGATGATGATGATGCACGAGGACGTGCAATTCGTCAGGCTGGCCGTGTCGGAGATCGTCGATATAATTTTAATAGAAGTTGCTGATTTGATTTACGTAGTAGAGGGGCGAACGCTTGTGACGTTATTTTGTGATGGCGTCACATGGACAGAGTCGCTTTGGAAAGTGGGGTTCGTCGAACGGTCACTTTGCATCGAGACGCGGACCAAGGCACATCTCCGAACCGAAATTGTCGGTTTGCCTATTCAAATTGTTATTATGAAGATTGGAGGGTATATCTACACGTCGTGCTTCAATTCAAAACTCACCTACGAAATGGAACCTGTACCATCACACCAAGATGCTGTCGACCCTACCGCTCTGCCGTCGCTGTCTCCGACATATATATATATATATATATATATAAATATTTACATACAGATGGAGCGAAAGAAGTTTCATTTCAGTCGTGTGGTCATAATTCTTAATCTATACTAATATATAAAGCTGAAGAGTTTGTTTGTTTGAACGCGCTAATCTCAGGAACTACTGGTCCGATTTGAAAAATTCCTTTGCATTGGATAGCCTATTAATCCAGAAAGGCTTTACGCTATAACATTATGCTGCGACCAATAGGAGCTTGCGGCTGCTAGTTAAATATAAAGCAAAAGATGTGCTGAACTTAAATTTAATTTAGTTTGTGAAGAATGGAAACGCCGCCAATATGTGATTTAACTAATACTTCCTACAAATTGAGGTTGACAACCTACCAATCAACTGAGGTTGGCCAACAGATCGTGACGTCCACACGGCTCCTAAGCTTCGCGGAACGATTTCATAAACCCTGGCGGTAGCGTCGCGTGCACTCAATGTGTGCAGTCTGATGGGTTTGAGGATTACTTGCATTTTAGTGCGAGTGTACGGGCATTGTTTAATCTAATGTAATGGAATGTTAGTGTGCAGTGTCTTCTATGTAGACTAAATCTGGGATGAAGTTTTTATTGTTGAATTCCTTTATATAGTATGAAACAAAGTTGCTTTCTGTGTCTTACTGTGAGATTGCTTCGATCTTTTAACTGTATGTAGAAACAGGGTAAAATCATCACACATTCTCCAAGAAAGGTTCTCCAAATAGGTGGGTATTATGTATGGTCTCATCATCATCAACCTTTTCATCGTCCTGTCCTATTGCTGGGCA
Source organism: Sesamia inferens (assembly GCA_037179545.1). Lineage (NCBI taxonomy): Eukaryota > Metazoa > Arthropoda > Insecta > Lepidoptera > Noctuidae > Sesamia > Sesamia inferens. The sequence continues at coordinate 31,697,452 of CM073925.1, forward strand.
CAGGTCTCCTCTCATACAGAAAAGGATTGAGCGTTATCACCACACCGCACCGCACTTGCACCGAAGAATTGCAACACTAAAGTGACAGTGGGCTGGACACATTGCCCGTAGGACCGATGCCCGATGGGGCCGACGGGTTCTCGAGTGGTGACCACGCACCGAAAGACGTAGCGTGGGTAGACCCCCGACAAGGTGGACCGACGACCTGGTGAAGGTCGCGGGAAACCGCTGGATGCGGGAGGTGCAGGACCGGTCGTCGTGGAGAACCTTGGGGGAGGCCTATGTCCAGCAGTGGACATAGGTCCAGCAGTCTTTCGGCTGAAATGATGATGATAATGACCACGCTTTCTCAATGCGGTTGGATTTCAGACTTAAAGTCCAGGTTTCCTCAAGATATTTTTCTTCACCTTATAATCAGTCCCGGTCTCGCGGCGGCGGGCGGATTTGCCCGACTATTAATGTCGGGACGTTGTATGTATACTATTCGCACGGTTACTGTGCCTGCGTGATGCAGTATTTTATGTCATGTATAATGTATAATTTTGAACCTACCTAAATTCATCATCATTTTGAACATTTATTCTGCATGATTTTATGTATATTTGAAGTACTATAATTAATATATTAATATTTGAAGGATTTAAATATACGGATTGGTAGTTAATAGACTCGGTTCAGCTCCCAATTTGCCTAAAAGACTGACAATCAGGTTTAATAATTTTGAATCCTATTGCCAAAACTTTGCTTCACATGTTTCAAAAATAGATCAACAACGTAAACAGGACTCAAAACTCCTCAGAACAGATTTCTTTTCTGATTTTTTTCACCATGGTTACAATCAATCCTATCACCCCGTTTCGGCTTGACGATGAGTCCATTGCTTCTGATATACCCCCTTATTCATAAACGCTGCTTAAAGTTAACTAATGATTAGTGATTCTATAACCATTAAATTTTGACCTTTTAACGTCACTTAACTTAAATCATCCTTTATGAATATACACCACAGTGTTTAAAGGGTTTATTCATAAACGAAGATTAAAATTAAGTGACGTGCAAACGTCTAAAATGTATGTTTAAAGAATCGCTAATCATTAGTTAACTTTAAACATCTTGGGGATAGTGTGTAAATATGCAATAATAGGTTGTCTATAAAGTCGTGAAAATGGATGTTTCGTGAACTAACAATTTTAAAAGTAGGTCAACACTAAATCTTAGTAAGTACGAGTACGTCGATTGTCATCGGCAGTCATCGATTTGTTTTGTGACTTGTTATTTATTGAAATTAGTATTAATTTTCAATTCTATTTAGACAAAACATCGAAGAAATCCACCATCGATGTATACACCCAGGTACTTGACATACTCGGCTCGTTCGATTTGTTGGCAATTACAGGCATCTTGGGAAAGACAACTATGGGCTGTTATGGAGAAGTCTTGTGGTGGGGAGTTAATTTTCCTGATTGAGAAGGCAACATAATGGGTTTTGGAGAGGTTTAACGTCAGCAGGTTGTTTGTAAGCCAGTTCATAATGTTTGATAAGGAGTAGGTACTCAGCTATCTCCTTTACAGCATTCCAATTCGGTCCCCAGACAAAAATTGCCGTATCGTCTGCGTACGTATAGATGCTTGTGTTAGGAAGAGAGATTTGGCAGAGCTCATTAATGTATAGCTGAAAAATGGTCGGTCTTAAAATACTCCCTTGTGGAACCCCATAGGACACTGTAACCTCATCGCTATCTATATTGCCAACCCTAACTTGCTGTTTCCTATTAGATAAATAGTCCATAATTATTTTAAACGCATTTCCTCGTATGCCTAGTTTCTCCAATTTAGCAAGTAGGATGGGAACAGAGACCGTGTCAAAAGCTTTTGAGAGATCCAGAAATATACATATTTGTTTTTATTGTCCAAGTTTTTAGTTATTGCTGTTGTTAAGTCAACTACGGCATCTTCGGTAGAGTAACCGGAGCGAAAACCGTATTGGTTATCAGCTAAGATTTTATATTTCTCTAAAAATCCTTTGAGTGCCCGGTTTGGAATTTTCTCAAGAATTTTTGAGATACAGGAAAGTACTGCAATAGGCCGATAGTTGTTGACACAGTCTCTGTCCCCACTCTTGTAGATGGGATGTACGATGGCTTTTTTGAGCATTTCTGGAAAAACTCCTGTGCTTATTGCGAGGTTACATATATGGGTAAGGGATGGTATTAGAGAGTGACGACATAGTTTAATTATTTGTGATGAGATACCATCCCATCCCGTGGCACAGTCGGAGCGTAATTGCAGTATTATAGATTCGATATCCGACTCGTCTACTTGCGTAATAACTATGGAATTTAAAGGGGCTGGATTATTATCACTTAGTGATTCTTGATTGTGGCTCCGAGCGGGTGTGGAGGTGAGTATTTTGTCTGCTAGGTTTTTTCCTATGCTAGCGAAAAAATCGCAGACATGATTTACAGACGTTTTGGGGTCACTGTGTGTTTGAAGGAGTTCTGTGGCACTAACTTTAGCTTTTTGTGTATATGTTATAGTTTTAATTGCTGACCAGAGGGCTTTTGTATCATTACCAGCTTTGTCGATTAGGCTTTTTTCATAAGCTGTCTTTAGTTTACGTAGAAGGTTGTTGCAAAAATTTCTGTAACGCGTGTAAATTAATTTAGCGGTCATGTTGTCTGGCGATTTTTTGACTTTGGTATGTAGTTTATCTCGATGCTTTATGCAACGGAGTAATCCTGGAGATATCCACGGCTTTATGATTCTCCATTTTCTCGTTACTGTGGTGGTTTTAGTGTTATCTCGTATGACGTTTGAGATTGCTGATATAAATGTATTGGTAGCTAGGTTCGCATCATTAGTTGTCAATACGTTTGTGAAATCGGCACTTTGTAGATCTGTTTTTATTTTGTCATAGTTTAAGATACTTTTAGTTGTTTCTGGTTTACGGGAAGGGGTATGTGTGTCTATGAATAGGATTATTGGCATATGGTCCGTTAAGTAAGATTCGAGTACTAGAGTTTTAGCTGCAAGATTAGGTTTTGTGAAATAATGGTCTAAGCAAGTTATTTTTCTTGTGGGGTAGGTATGTGTTAGGAAAAGGCCGTGGGTCGCATTGAAAGTCAAGTATTCTTCAAGTAGAGGGTCGGAGCTGGTGGGACATATGTCTATGTTAATGTCGCCAACTATGACTACATCGGTGGACAGGCTGCTGTAGACTTCGGACAGGCTGTTTATAAAATTGTTAAAGTTTTCTCGGGTCTTTAGAGAAGGTGAACGATAAACAGCCACGACTGTTATATTTTGATAGATTTGGCTAATCAGACAACTTGCATCTTTAAATTTTGGTTCGCGTATTATACATGACAAATTTGTTTTAGCGTAGATGACGACACCGTCATTCTGATTGAGCGCGGATTTTGTGGAGCGAGCTGTGTACCCCTCTAACGTAGGTAAGTTAGTTACTCCACGTAGCCAACACTCAGTCAGGACGACGACGTCAAATGATACGTCGGACATTGCTATTATTACTCGTAGTTGGTCAAAGTTTTTGTTAATACTGCGAATGTTAATATGGAATAAATTAATGACATTATTCGTTTGAGGAAGGAATGATTGGCAGTCCTCTGGTCGACAGACATGTGAGTTTGCGAGCTCAAGTGAGTCTAGTTCTGTGTTAATATTGTTGATGGTGGCCATTTATTATAAAGATAAATGACAGGAGGTACCACACAGCGCGATAATGTGGTATGTAATTGTGGTAGTAAGTGTACGAGTATGGTTATAGTTGTGGGTGTATAGTATGTAGTTGTGTGAATGTGTTGTGTGTGGCTTGGTTGATAGTTTGTTAGTGTAATCCAATTGGTTCTTAGAATAAGATTATTATAAAAAAAATTACACACAGTTTTGCTATTGTTTTTAAAGACGTTAGTACAAGCAGCAGATATTGACAATTAGTCAAAATTTTTTCTTCAAATCCAAGAGACATTGTTCCGAGGAAATTAGTATTTGTTTATCCCCCTGTTCTTTGCGGAGGAAGATATTCCCGTTAGAGGTCCAGCAAAATTTAAATTTGTTGAGTTTGGCAAATTCTCGGGCCATGTGAAACAATTTCTTAGAGCTCAAAGGTAAATAGTCAGCAACGAACACTGGTTGTCGCTTTCCGGGGATGTTTATCAATTCTGTGTTGAGTTTATCTTCCAAGGTTTTGTTTTTGTTGTTAAATTCCCAACAGCGGTCAAAGTATCTGACTTCCTTTGTACGGTCTGGAATTCGACAACAATCGGACGGGTTGAGCCAACTTTGCCCGGTAAGCGATATATGTCTCTTAAATCCGTGGCAACAATTTTGATGATGATGATGATGATGATGACTTCGAAACTTATGCGGGTGTAACCGCGGGCCGCTACTAGTGTTTATAATTATTCTGAATGAATAATTATTCTTCAATTATTTATTTCCTAAACGTAACCGTACGTGTAGGTAACTGATATTATTGCTCTTAATGTTGAAGTGGGAAGATATTAATGAATTAAGGAGAATACCTCACGCCTTTTGATGCTCGTTTAGGCAGCTTCATTTTATGATCAGTTTCATTTTAGTTTAGGCATCTAGCTATAAAACGGTAAATAATTCCGATATACATCTCTTTACTAAGTATAATTATTTCGTACAATTCTAATTACTCTTTAAAGACAAGTACGTTTTCAAATATTCACTGAACAATTACCTCACCCTTTTGAGAAGTTTCTTAGTAAAAATTATTCAAGCAAACATCGGAAATAATTTTGTTCTGCGAATTCTACTGAGAATTGAAATTATTGTACATTAAGTCGAAGAACGTATGTTAGACACAGTTCGGTGTGCAGCATAATGGTAGCCTAGTGGTGAAGGGGTGGGAAGTGGGGGTTTGCCATAATCTATCATATGTCCCCACGCTTGGCAGGCGGGTTGGAGATCGCAGTAGTTTGATATTTCACAGTAGAAGCGTTGCTGCCCGCTTCCCTGGTGAGGGTTCATACCCACGGGAAAATATGGGAAGGTACTATTCTAAGCCCGGTACCAAACAGGCCGAATGTAATGAAAGCCTTTGGGGACGCCTTTGTCAACTACTGGACCTCTATAGGTTGAAGAATAATAAGAAGAAGTGTTAAAACCTGCGATTTAAGATTTTGTTGTAGGCCCTCGGTTTGAAGTCAAAAGCTATAGAAGTATGAGGAATAAGGAGTAAAGTCCACTCATCCATATATATAAAAATCACTGCCATTTTCTTTGTAATTTTATAACTCAAGAACGGACTCACCTATCCAAACCAAATATTCAGGATTTTTTTGAGTAAAAAGTAGACGGTTTATGTGAAGTTTGAACACAATCCATTGAGCGGTTCTTCATTTATCACATTTTATGTAACAAATGAATTCAATGAACGGTGGACATTCATTTCATCTATATATATAAAAATCAATGCTACTTTCTTTGTAATTTTATAATCCACCAAAACTGTCTAATTGCACCAGATTGGCAGTGTACAACTGATTGCCAAATTTAATTAAAACTACGATCTTAAAGGGTAAATCAAAAGGAGAAGTTTGATTGATACCGCGTATCCCTATGATCCTAACTGATATGCCGTTTGAGTTCCAACGATTACAATATCCCGTGCGTTTATCATTTGCTATGTCCATCAATAAAGTTCAAGGGCAATTATTTCACGTTTGTGGTCTGAATTTGGAGGAATCATGTTTTTCAAATGGCTAACTTTATGTTGCCTGTTCGAGAGTCGGTACCCGTGTGTTTAATAATCTAAATATTTTGGATTAAGTTATAAAATTAAAAAAATATATTTTATATTTGAAGAAATAGATTTGGTGATCCAATAAATGTGTTTTTATTAATTCACTTTATACGTAGCGAAGCACGTATCGGGCCTCTAGTACTTCGTAGAAATGGTAAATCATAGGAGCATCACAGATGACAAACAGATTAATTTTTCATGCGCAGTGTCAATGTCAATTTTTGAATGATGTGTTTTTTTTTAAGATTATAAACAAAAACTTGACCGAGATCTGGTCTGATGGCAAGCAGTGATGCAATCGCTGATGGTAAAGCTAAGTTTATTAAGACTCTATTCACTGTAGCCTTGAAGACACTATTTTTTCATATATTTGAGTACAATTTTTTTTATTTTTTTACTTTGAACTAGTGCTTGACTGCAATCCCGCCTGATGGCAAACAGTGACGCAATCGTTGATGGTAAAGCGCACTAGTTTATTAAGCCTATTCACTTAAGAAACTTAATGAATAGGAAGGATGACGGCAGTTGAGTGAGGTGATGCAATGTTAAACCCAACAAGACGATGCTGCGCCAGAGAGAAACTAGGCTTTTGACAAGTCTTTTCATTATTATTAATTTGTGGTATGTGGTTTCAGCATGACGCGTTGTTCGCATTTGGCATTGTAAATGCCATGCTAATGATTAGCGATTAGGTCCACACAGGTGTGGTTTGACTTTACCATGTCTTTCCTTTTAATTTTTCACTTATAACACTTAGCATTCAGTGCGATATTTTCAAAGGTTAATGATAAAGTTTACAGAACATTGTTTGCCTAGGAAATATTTCGAGTATACTTCCATAACGAAGCATTACAAGACACATTATAATTTTATGATATCGAAAACAGACATCGGTCACTACGTACAATTATTTATGGAAATTAGGGCAGGTCGTCTCAATCCTACATTCGCAGTGAATTGTTAAGATAACAGAAGTTCCTGCTAAATTTGAAACACCTACAGGCTTGTATCAGGTTCTTGAGATAGTAAACTTTCTACCAAGTCGGCTCTAAACAATAAATTAAGCAGTTACTGTTATAGATGAATAATAATTTGGAATCATTCGAAGAATATAATATTAATTGTTATTGTGGCTAGTTTACGTACAGCATAGTAGTATCATCAACATCATCATCATCATCATTTCAGCCGAAAGACGTCCACTGCTGGACATAGGCCTCCCCCAAGGTTCTCCATGACGACCTTTCCTGCGCCTTCCTTCCTTAAGTGAAAAATTAAAAGGAAAGACATGGTAAAGTCAAACCACACCTGTGTGGACCTAATCGCTAATCATTAGCATGGCATTTACAATGCCAAATGCGAACAACGCGTCATGCTGAAACCACATACCACAAATTAATAATAATGAAAAGACTTGTCAAAAGCCTAGTTTCTCTCTGGCGCAGCATCGTCTTGTTGGGTTTAACATTGCATCACCTCACTCAACTGCCGTCATCCTTCCTATTCATTAAGTTTCTTAAGTGAATAGGCTTAATAAACTAGTGCGCTTTACCATCAACGATTGCGTCACTGTTTGCCATCAGGCGGGATTGCAGTCAAGCACTAGTTCAAAGTAAAAAAATAAAAAAAATTGTACTCAAATATATGAAAAAATAGTGTCTTCAAGGCTACAGTGAATAGAGTCTTAATAAACTTAGCTTTACCATCAGCGATTGCATCACTGCTTGCCATCAGACCAGATCTCGGTCAAGTTTTTGTTTATAATCTTAAAAAAAAACACATCATTCAAAAATTGACATTGACACTGCGCATGAAAAATTAATCTGTTTGTCATCTGTGATGCTCCTATGATTTACCATTTCTACGAAGTACTAGAGGCCCGATACGTGCTTCGCTACGTATAAAGTGAATTAATAAAAACACATTTATTGGATCACCAAATCTATTTCTTCAAATATAAAATATATTTTTTTAATTTTATAACTTAATCCAAAATATTTAGATTATTAAACACACGGGTACCGACTCTCGAACAGGCAACATAAAGTTAGCCATTTGAAAAACATGATTCCTCCAAATTCAGACCACAAAGGTGAAATAATTGCCCTTGAGCTTTATTGATGGACATAGCAAATGATAAACGCACGGGATATTGTAATCGTTGGAACTCAAACGGCATATCAGTTAGGATCATAGGGATACGCGGTATCAATCAAACTTCTCCTTTTGATTTACCCTTTAAGATCGTAGCTTTAATTAAATTTGGCAATCAGTTGTACACTGCCAATCTGGTGCAATTAGACAGTTTTGGTGGATTATAAAATTACAAAGAAAGTAGCATTGATTTTTATATATATAGATGAAATGAATGTCCACCGTTCATTGAATTCATTTGTTACATAAAATGTGATAAATGAAGAACCGCTCAATGGATTGTGTTCAAACTTCACATAAACCGTCTACTTTTTACTCAAAAAAATCCTGAATATTTGGTTTGGATAGGTGAGTCCGTTCTTGAGTTATAAAATTACAAAGAAAATGGCAGTGATTTTTATATATATGGATGAGTGGACTTTACTCCTTATTCCTCATACTTCTATAGCTTTTGACTTCAAACCGAGGGCCTACAACAAAATCTTAAATCGCAGGTTTTAACACTTCTTCTTATTATTCTTCAACCTATAGAGGTCCAGTAGTTGACAAAGGCGTCCCCAAAGGCTTTCATTACATTCGGCCTGTTTGGTACCGGGCTTAGAATAGTACCTTCCCATATTTTCCCGTGGGTATGAACCCTCACCAGGGAAGCGGGCAGCAACGCTTCTACTGTGAAATATCAAACTACTGCGATCTCCAACCCGCCTGCCAAGCGTGGGGACATATGATAGATTATGGAAAACCCCCACTTCCCACCCCTTCACCACTAGGCTACCATTATGCTGCACACCGAACTGTGTCTAACATACGTTCTTCGACTTAATGTACAATAATTTCAATTCTCAGTAGAATTCGCAAAACAAAATTATTTCCGATGTTTGCTTGAATAATTTTTACTAAGAAACTTCTCAAAAGGGTGAGGTAATTGTTCAGTGAATATTTGAAAACGTACTTGTCTTTAAAGAGTAATTAGAATTGTACGAAATAATTATACTTAGTAAAGAGATGTATATCGGAATTATTTACCGTTTTATAGCTAGATGCCTAAACTAAAATGAAACTGATCATAAAATGAAGCTGCCTAAACGAGCATCAAAAGGCGTGAGGTATTCTCCTTAATTCATTAATATCTTCCCACTTCAACATTAAGAGCAATAATATCAGTTACCTACACGTACGGTTACGTTTAGGAAATAAATAATTGAAGAATAATTATTCATTCAGAATAATTATAAACACTAGTAGCGGCCCGCGGTTACACCCGCATAAGTTTCGAAGTCATCATCATCATCATCATCATCAAAATTGTTGCCACGGATTTAAGAGACATATATCGCTTACCGGGCAAAGTTGGCTCAACCCGTCCGATTGTTGTCGAATTCCAGACCGTACAAAGGAAGTCAGATACTTTGACCGCTGTTGGGAATTTAACAACAAAAACAAAACCTTGGAAGATAAACTCAACACAGAATTGATAAACATCCCCGGAAAGCGACAACCAGTGTTCGTTGCTGACTATTTACCTTTGAGCTCTAAGAAATTGTTTCACATGGCCCGAGAATTTGCCAAACTCAACAAATTTAAATTTTGCTGGACCTCTAACGGGAATATCTTCCTCCGCAAAGAACAGGGGGATAAACAAATACTAATTTCCTCGGAACAATGTCTCTTGGATTTGAAGAAAAAATTTTGACTAATTGTCAATATCTGCTGCTTGTACTAACGTCTTTAAAAACAATAGCAAAACTGTGTGTAATTTTTTTTATAATAATCTTATTCTAAGAACCAATTGGATTACACTAACAAACTATCAACCAAGCCACACACAACACATTCACACAACTACATACTATACACCCACAACTATAACCATACTCGTACACTTACTACCACAATTACATACCACATTATCGCGCTGTGTGGTACCTCCTGTCATTTATCTTTATAATAAATGGCCACCATCAACAATATTAACACAGAACTAGACTCACTTGAGCTCGCAAACTCACATGTCTGTCGACCAGAGGACTGCCAATCATTCCTTCCTCAAACGAATAATGTCATTAATTTATTCCATATTAACATTCGCAGTATTAACAAAAACTTTGACCAACTACGAGTAATAATAGCAATGTCCGACGTATCATTTGACGTCGTCGTCCTGACTGAGTGTTGGCTACGTGGAGTAACTAACTTACCTACGTTAGAGGGGTACACAGCTCGCTCCACAAAATCCGCGCTCAATCAGAATGACGGTGTCGTCATCTACGCTAAAACAAATTTGTCATGTATAATACGCGAACCAAAATTTAAAGATGCAAGTTGTCTGATTAGCCAAATCTATCAAAATATAACAGTCGTGACTGTTTATCGTTCACCTTCTCTAAAGACCCGAGAAAACTTTAACAATTTTATAAACAGCCTGTCCGAAGTCTACAGCAGCCTGTCCACCGATGTAGTCATAGTTGGCGACATTAACATAGACATATGTCCCACCAGCTCCGACCCTCTACTTGAAGAATACTTGACTTTCAATGCGACCCACGGCCTTTTCCTAACACATACCTACCCCACAAGAAAAATAACTTGCTTAGACCATTATTTCACAAAACCTAATCTTGCAGCTAAAACTCTAGTACTCGAATCTTACTTAACGGACCATATGCCAATAATCCTATTCATAGACACACATACCCCTTCCCGTAAACCAGAAACAACTAAAAGTATCTTAAACTATGACAAAATAAAAACAGATCTACAAAGTGCCGATTTCACAAACGTATTGACAACTAATGATGCGAACCTAGCTACCAATACATTTATATCAGCAATCTCAAACGTCATACGAGATAACACTAAAACCACCACAGTAACGAGAAAATGGAGAATCATAAAGCCGTGGATATCTCCAGGATTACTCCGTTGCATAAAGCATCGAGATAAACTACATACCAAAGTCAAAAAATCGCCAGACAACATGACCGCTAAATTAATTTACACGCGTTACAGAAATTTTTGCAACAACCTTCTACGTAAACTAAAGACAGCTTATGAAAAAAGCCTAATCGACAAAGCTGGTAATGATACAAAAGCCCTCTGGTCAGCAATTAAAACTATAACATATACACAAAAAGCTAAAGTTAGTGCCACAGAACTCCTTCAAACACACAGTGACCCCAAAACGTCTGTAAATCATGTCTGCGATTTTTTCGCTAGCATAGGAAAAAACCTAGCAGACAAAATACTCACCTCCACACCCGCTCGGAGCCACAATCAAGAATCACTAAGTGATAATAATCCAGCCCCTTTAAATTCCATAGTTATTACGCAAGTAGACGAGTCGGATATCGAATCTATAATACTGCAATTACGCTCCGACTGTGCCACGGGATGGGATGGTATCTCATCACAAATAATTAAACTATGTCGTCACTCTCTAATACCATCCCTTACCCATATATGTAACCTCGCAATAAGCACAGGAGTTTTTCCAGAAATGCTCAAAAAAGCCATCGTACATCCCATCTACAAGAGTGGGGACAGAGACTGTGTCAACAACTATCGGCCTATTGCAGTACTTTCCTGTATCTCAAAAATTCTTGAGAAAATTCTAAACCGGGCACTCAAAGGATTTTTAGAGAAATATAAAATCTTAGCTGATAACCAATACGGTTTTCGCTCCGGTTACTCTACCGAAGATGCCGTAGTTGACTTAACAACAGCAATAACTAAAAACTTGGACAATAAAAACAAATATGTATATTTCTGGATCTCTCAAAAGCTTTTGACACGGTCTCTGTTCCCATCCTACTTGCTAAATTGGAGAAACTAGGCATACGAGGAAATGCGTTTAAAATAATTATGGACTATTTATCTAATAGGAAACAGCAAGTTAGGGTTGGCAATATAGATAGCGATGAGGTTACAGTGTCCTATGGGGTTCCACAAGGGAGTATTTTAAGTCCGACCATTTTTCAGCTATACATTAATGAGCTCTGCCAAATCTCTCTTCCTAACACAAGCATCTATACGTACGCAGACGATACGGCAATTTTTGTCTGGGGACCGAATTGGAATGCTGTAAAGGAGATAGCTGAGTACTCCTTATCAAACATTATGAACTGGCTTACAAACAACCTGCTGACGTTAAACCTCTCCAAAACCCATTATGTTGCCTTCTCAATCAGGAAAATTAACTCCCCACCACAAGACTTCTCCATAACAGCCCATAGTTGTCTTTCCCAAGATGCCTGTAATTGCCAACAAATCGAACGAGCCGAGTATGTCAAGTACCTGGGTGTATACATCGATGGTGGGCTGAGGTGGGACAAACAGATAGAAACAGTTACTTCCAGGGTGAGGAGACTAATTCACACAATTAACTAAGTCAAAACTACGTCAGAAATTGTCTAAAGAATAGTTAACTAGTTTAATGTTTTTAGTTTTTTTTAATTACAAAAAGATTTTCATGCATTATACCTCTTTTAATATAAACTTTTTTTTTTTCCTTTAAACTAAAACTAAAAATGCAAAGATAAGCTATGGCTAGTCAAAGCTATAACGAATCTTATTTTAAAAAAGTTTAAAATTCATTATCTCAAAACATGATTTTTCGACTTGATGACTTTTCGCTCTACGGGGACGATATGTCTTATTTTAAAATAGACTAAGATACTGACTTTGTTATTCTGATTACAATGGTCGTGCCTGCTGTTTCTTAAGTAACTATTTTATTATACTTTTATGTGATTCTTACACCACTTATAGCGTTGTCATTTGTGTTCCACGATAATACCTAACAAATGTAAACAGCGAATTAATGTTGTTGAACTGCCAAAACTTAAAACTAACCTTGTCGTATTACGATCTCAAGTATATCAACGGGCACTAGGAGTAATTTCATTAGCACTACATACACGTCCCTTTGAACACAAACTAGTTATAATCGCCTTAGAAAGTCGATTTTAGTTTAAGTTCTACATAGTATGGGAGTAAGTTTCATACATCTTCAATTGACGACGCGGTTAGCGCAAAGGCTGAACGATCGACTGCTGCACTGCGTGTCGCGGGTTGGATTCCCGCATGGAACAACTATCTGTATGGCCTACAGATAGTTGTTTATGTACCATCAATCTGGGTAACTTTGGCAGAAAATGCGGTATTTTACACAATATTGTAAAATTTTAATCCTATCACACGAATGTATTTTATTTTGTTAGTACTCTCATAATACTTTTCATCTGTAAAGATTAATGAAATTATCTAAAAACTCATCTGTAGGTACATCAAAAACCTGATTTTCTAATCTGACAAAGTTATCTATGCAATGGCGGCATTACATGGGTAACTTTGACACAGTGAAGCAGTAATAATTATATTTTGAATTAATTTGGTTTAGATTAGTTGATGTTTTTATTATAAATGGGAGTAACTGTCCAAATAAAATCATTAATTTCCACTTTTGTCTTATATATTTTATAAAATAATCAATAAAATCAGTCTAAGACGTTTGACATTGTTATAAAAAAATTAAATGAACATATAAAAACCCTTAGAAACACATTTGAGACTAAATTTTTTGCGTAACTAAGTAGAAAAGAAGCTAAAAAAATATTTAACATTTACGTAGCTAGTTTAAAAATACAAAGCTACAAGAAGTATTTGTAAACTGTGTCGATATCATACGAAAAAAAAATCGAAACTAATTCATGGTCCCACTGTCAATGTTACCCGAACCGATCAAAGTTAATCAGATTGACCGTTTATGAGTTTAATTTTTTGTAAACGTCCACGATAAAGAAAAAAAAAAATAAAACAACAATCCTAAACTATCAAACTGATTCTCTTTATTTAACAGAGAATTAGCTGGTCACCTGTAAAAGCACTATTAAACTGATTTGCCTCCAGAAAACTTTAAATTTGCATAGCGAATACACGACAGTCACAACCCTAAATCGTCACAATAAAAGCTATTTTCGTCTGATGCTTGAAATACCTACATTGAATGTGATAAACAAAGTTACTGTAACACGTTGATTAAATTCTCGTTCTAATTAGGTTATAATTCCTTAATTACACTCTCTGAGAACTGTATTGTGCCCAGAAATTAATTCCTGCAAACGCATTGTTTCATCAAGAATCCCACTAACGTAGAAGGCATAATATTATACAAATATATTTGGGTTTTGCTTTAGTATTAACTAATAGAGCCAAATGATATGTACATACAATGTCATTATATTTAGAAAACATGACAGCCATCGAAACAAGCCTTTACTTTGTGCAATTTCTTTCATCACCATTTCTAATCCATTGCTATATATGTTTGGAAAACGTGTTTTTCTACGACCATTTGGTAATTTGCTTAATACATAACCATAAGTCTCTCAATAGTACTCATTCCTGCCAAGTCGTGTTACATTGTCCATTTCTACACGGGTAAATGGTACTACAGTTAAACTTTTTAATTTTTTTTTATGGCTATGGCATCAAAAATCAACGTATGAATATGCCAAGAAGCGCACGTATTTGCGTCACGACTAAAAATCGCATGTTATTATTCTGCCACTCAGCTTCGCTTTGTGGCACAAACTCGCGATCTATTTGACAAACTATCACTCGTATTACAATAGCTATCTTTACTTGAATGTGAAATAAATAACTATTGCTCAATGACGTTAATAATGCAATAAATGTTGTTGAATTGTCAAAATTAAACCGGAAACTATTGATGGTGTGTTGCGTAATAAGCGTGTTGAATATTTATGTTTTAAATTTTAATATTATTTGTTACGTATAGTTTTTATTTTATTATTTATAATTTATTAGAAGCATTTTTGTAAAATTCCATTACATATGTAAGTTTCTGTAGTCTATGTGTCGCCTTCTGCCGCATTAGGCTAAGCAACTTGTAATAGGGTATTTGACTAAAAAAACTAATTAGTCCGTCAGTCAGATTAGCAAAAAATACTAGATACGTATTTTTTATTTTTTCATATAAACAAAAAATGAAGACGACACAGTGCGTTGAAAACTCGTTTGACGTCACTGCACGCTACACTTTTTAGCGACCAGTGACGTCACCAACCACCGCTCCTGATCTTTGATGCCTTTTATATTTGTCAATTTTTATTGTTTTGATAAAACAAAAAAGACGTGTCTAGTATTTTTTTGGAAATCTGGCTGACGGACTAATTAGTTTTTTTTTTAATCAAATACCCTATTGTAGAAAAGTTTCATTAGGTAAATAAATTCCCTACAAATGATAAAATGGTGAGGAAATCTAACTACATATGCCTAAGGACCAAAACCTTGATGGCACTAGGTCCGGGCATTTTGTGTAGCATAATATTTTTAATCGACTTCAAAAAGGAGGAGTTTCTCAATTTGAATGTTTTGTTTTTTCTTACCTCATAATTTTCGACTGGTTGAACTGATTTTGATGTTTTTCGCTGGTGTATCCGTGTCAGGCATCCAAGTAATCTCGGAAGTTGGTGACAAAAAAAATTTAAATACATACAAAACCGATGGTCACGTTTTATTGGAAGTCGATTTTTTTTTTATTTTTTCAATGCCCGAAATCATTAACTGCTCAACCAATTAATTGACTATTCTAACATCACAATCATTTATTATATACTAAAATCATAATTTTTTGTACTAACTCTTGCTAACTACTGTTGATTAAGTTTGTGACTTATCTTGCGAACTGTACCCTAGGTCCAAAACAATTCATAACTCTTCTAAAATCTTCGTAACTCTGTTACTTTTTCACGCCTAACCCACTAAGACAATCTTATTAAAAGATTTTATGAAATTCACAGGTAAAATAAAGGTACCAAACACCTAGAAAACAAAATAGGTAATTTTTCATCTGGGAAAAAATAATGAAACACAAAATTCACGCAGAATAATTCCTGGCCAAGAGTAGTCTACATTCATACAAATTACACAGAGAAAAGATACATTTTTTTATTATATGTTTACTATTATGTTTTCAGCAGTTTTTTAACAATGACGATGATACGGCGTTATCCGAAGAATGAAATTGATGTCAAAAATTCTATTATCTCTACTAAAACTGTCAAAAATTCTTCTCATGAAAAAACCTGGTTTGTTTGGTTGAGTTCACCCTAAGAGCTGATCAAAAGAGAGATACCTTGGCCCCTGGTGAACAGGAAAGTGCAGAAACACGGGTTTGTTTTAGTCAGTAAAAGTCTGACACACCCTTCCGCTCTGCCCAGAGCGGGAGAAGTCATTTGATGATTTCCCATCGAGAACAAAAAAGGCTAACACTGTAGAACCGGTTTGGATGATATTCTACTAGAATACTTTTTACTTTCGCGGGAGCGAGAATATGACCCAGTTGATTCACGCGTAATCGTCAGAAATGGCGCCACGTAACCTCTAACTAAAAAAAGCATTGATTGAATTTTTAATTACATAATTATACCATTGACTTTCACCAATGATCTTCGACTAGCGATGCGCGATGGCGAGAGGTTTCATTTGATTGTTTCGATTGTTCAAATATCTCGATTGTCCTCGATTGTTTCAACTCGAGTCCGACTCAGTCTGTTATTGCGACGGGCTCACGAGTCACGGCGTGTTCATTAGAGAGCAATCGAGAGTTATTTCTCGATGGTTTAGACGCGAACTCTTGTCTTGCGTTGTGTTTGCGAATCCAAACTAATTTTTTCATCAATCGAAAATATCCAGTACTATGACGGGAATAAATAAACGTTAGTAGTTAACTTACCTACGAATAATCAGATGGAAGGAGTCGTAAAAGTACAATAATAAATCATGTCAAGAAATCTTATTGAATCTGTTTTATTTTTATTAATTAGACATGTATAAATTTAAATGTAAAATCTGTAGGGTAAAAAACTAAAATAAAACAGCACATCGTAAGTAAAAGTATAGATAAATTTTCACAAATTACCCGCGGTTTACACCACTTGATTCTGACATGCACCTCGACTTGAATCGTGCAATCGACTGACCTCTCTCGACTCACTCGTTCATCGAGTGGAGCGAGTCTCAATGATTCGAACAATTGAAAACCAGCGGTCGATTCCATTGACTCGAAACAATCGAAAAACACATCGATTGTTTTGTAAAAAGACGAGTCGTTGGTTGACTCGATAGTTTATTTTAAAGACTCCGATTCTTTCGATTGATAAAACATTTCGGAATCGCCCATCGCTATCTTCGACGTAATCGTCAATATTTTATCTATCTACGTAGGTTACGCTAACCGATCGTTTGGAACACCGCATCGCTTAGAGCAGCAGCTTATGGGAAAAAAAAGAGCGGACTTAAATTTACATTTTGGGCTCATAACAATTCAAAGAGAACTGCTGTTTGTACCTTCACGTCGTAATTATCTTATAATGGCGTTGCTGTTGTACTCATTACTTTCATATGGTTCAAGAGACGCTGGAAATGAATGAACAGTAAAGAGAATGGCAAATTGCTGTGTCGTGTATAGTGAGCGAAAGGATTCCTTGTGCAGGCAAAATGTTACCATGTTATTATTGCACAGATAGTAAATTAAAAACGAAAGAAGAGAGAGAGAGGGGCCTCGGATACCGCGTGCATCGAGGGACTGGAACAATTTGCCAGCAGCTGTGTTTCCGTCGGATTACATTTTGAGTGTCTTCAAGGCTAGACTGAATAGGCTCTCAACGATTGCATCACTGATTGCCATCGGGTGGGATTGCGGTCAGCACTGGTTTATAAATAATAAAAAAGAGGGAGACACACACAGGGGGAGAGAGAGAAAGAGAGTGTTTTTTTATGTGTATATGTAATTTCTTATGTTTACATGCATGCGATCCCGGAGTATCACAGTCCTCGGTAGGTATAGCATTAGGTAACGTACCTACAATATTAATAGTTATTAATTATACTGAAGTATTTTGCCACATCTTTTGCGGCGGTGTTTCTTCCGGACTACAATTTAAGCGTCTTGAAGGCTACAGCGAAAAGGCTCGTAATAAACTAGCGCGCTTTACCATCAACGATTGCATCACTACTTACCATCAGGCGGGAGTCAAGCACTATTTTATAATTCATAAAAAAGAAATAATAATAAAAATTCTGTCATCAATCGTTTTAGATACCAGCTAAACTCTTCTCCTCCATCTCAGCGTTAATCAGATCAGGTCCGCTTTACTAGTCTAACTGCTCATTTTGGCTAAACTTCGATATTTTCTATGAAGCGATTGCCGTCTGACCTCCAGAACCCAAAGGCGATATCGAAGCATTGCAGTTAGATCAATTGTAGGAATTTGGAGGGCTCCAACAACCCGTAACGACTGCCATTAGATGTTCGTATGGCAACCAGGACCAACAGCTTAACGTGCTTTCTAAGGCACGACCAGACCAGTGCAAATACTCATATTCATGCATACAAATATTTGCACTGCGCGGGGATCGAACCCGCGTCTCCTTGCGCAGCGGCCGCGTTCGCTACCGCTACTCCACGGAGGCTACCCAGGTTAGTGAGTTACCAGCTAAACTAACCTAAACTATTCAGTTTAGTTAAGTTTAAATTAGTTTAGCTGGTAACTAAAGGTAAACAAAGTAACCACGTGACATAGGTTACCGATTATACAAAACTTCAGTAGCCATGCTATTTCACAGTTATACTCATCAATTTATCAACATTATAAGCAAATTATAACGTTGACGCTGAGAATCGGTGCTTTCTGAACGTCAAAATTACATAAGATAATCCCCCAAAAGCCCGCCCTTAACAAATTTCCAATGCTTTTGCTGGGGAGAATTGGTGCAGCAAACTCTTTAGTAGTAAAGCTGTCTACTCAGTTAGAACAGCAAATCCAAACCCGGAATTGCTTCTAAAAAATTTCAGATGGAAAACACTATTTGGAAAATAGCACTCAATCGTTCCCAGAACCCCTTTGCTCAGTGGTATAATAAACAGACTTTGCAACGACTTTATAAAATGGATGCCAACTGGAACTCGCCAAAGATTAAGTAACATAAAGAAAATGAAAGCTTATATTAGGGAAATTAATGAAGAAGTTAATATTCCATTTTTCATAATAACAGAAGAACCGACAAAGAAAAAATAATAGATTTGAATTTTAAATTAATTCTATGGGGGTAACGCTTTGCCTACCTCTTTAGAGATTGTATAATACAAGTACCTAAATCATTTCCTTGAGAAAGACAAGACCTCGAGAAAGACAAGAAATGAGAAAAAAATGCATTTATTTGCGGTGAGTCCACAGTCCGAGCAGTCCACAATAAAGATGATTTGATTTAATTTGTGAACATGACATAGAAAAAGAACATAAACACAAGCAAAATACCAGTCAAGAGCCTATTCAGTGTAGGGTTCCGTAGTTTCCCGTCCGTAACAATAAGTGTCCACACTTATAAGTTCAAAAATGCGCTATTTGTTTACTTTGACTTGACATGCTAAGTACAGTCAGCCTCCATGATGTAGCGGTAGCGAACGCGGCCATTGCGCAAGGAGGCGCGGGTTCGATCCCCGCGCAGTGTTAATATTTGTATGCATGAATATGAATATTTGCCCTGGACTGGTCGTGCCTCGAAAAGCAAGCTAAGCCGTTGGTCCCGGTTGCCATACGAACATCTAGTGGCAGTCGTTACGGGTTGTAGGAGCCCTAAAAGTCCAACAATTGTTCTAACTGCAATGCTTGCAATGGTTGTGGAGGTCAAAAGGCAGTCGCTTCAAGGAAAATATCGAAGTTTAGCCAAAATCAGCATTTAGACTGGTAAAGTGGACCCCAGACTCCAAAGCTGAAAAGCTACGGATGCGACTGGGATTAACGCTGAGATCATGATGATGATACTAAGTACATAATCCTAAAACTATGGATCCTATCAAGTTGAAAATAATTTTCATAGAAAGTCTTTATGAAGTTCTACTAGGTTAGGTATTGAGATGTTTTTCATGTTTTCAAAGTTATGGTTGAAAAATTAGAAGGGGGACGATTTTTTATGTAGGTACTTTATAGTGTATATAAATATCTATGGAACAATATATTTTAGAGATTTTTTTTTAATTTTGTGATTTATCACACTTTAACTAGGCGTAGGGAGGCCCCCAACAAGGTGGACCGATGGCCTGGTGAAGGTCGCGGGAAGCCGATGGTTACGGGCAGCACAAGACCGGTCATTGTGGAAAGCCTTGGGGGAGGCTTTTGTCCAACAGTGGACCTCTATAATCCGAAGAAGAAGAAGAAGAATAGAGGAAAAAAAAACAATACGAAAAAGAATTCAATTTTCATTTTTATCTAATGTTTTATATTAATTTTGGTTTAAATTGTTTTAAATATTACTGCTGTTTTTTTTTCATTAATACCTACTGTCATACGACGTTCTTTTATTTAAACAACGTTATTTTTTATTATACGAAAAAAAGCTTGTGACTGAGATGCTCGCTTTGTTAAGCATTGTTATTAAGCAATATGCGTAATTATAAGGTAAACATTTTCATTTTTAATGCCTGGACTTGAAAAAAGACGATGATCCCTGAGTTTGTTTCGGCTATTTCTTCTCAGAAGTAGTCGCTTAGGAAATGCCGGCTTCATCTAGTTAAAAAAAAAAAAAAACATATGACGTGTAGAAGTGATCGGTGACCCTACTTGCTTAATAAACGATTTCATTTCATACGTTCACCATCCCGCCAGATGCATTACATTTAGCGGCTGCATGCAACTGGCTCACTATTTATTGTATAATACACGACAACGACTGTTCAATCGTGCATTCTCCTTGTCGTGTTTTTAGTTAAGCGTTTAAATGTGGCCCGCTTCTGTGACTAACTCATTTTCCTGCACCCAGGGACAAGGGAATAAAATTAATGAAAAACTATTTTAAGAACAAAACTATAACCTTATTTTTTTCAGGGAAACAAAATAGAAAGTAATATTTATTTCAATGTTGTTTTTAAAAAATAACGCTATCTTCGGTAGTTGAATAAAATGAAAATTTCAAGATTTTACATTTAAGTTTATTATGTCATACATTACTCGTGTTAACAAAACATTTGCGTAAGCAGCGACTTCAAGCTAGATTGGAAATATTTTAAGTTGCGGTGCGGCATAGTCGCTATGCATATTTTATTTTTCGGGTTTAATTATTTACAGAACTAAAGATGAAAATAGTGTCCCCGTCAGGTACAGACATATTTTTTTGCACCGCTCTGGGCGGTGCGAAAAGGCGTGTCAGACTTTTACTGACTAAAACCTACCCGTGTTCCTTCACTTGCCTGTACGCCAGCGGTTTCTTTTTTAAACAACCCGCAACACTGACCCAGGAGGCATCGGTCTTCGTGGACCCCATCACGGTGTGCTGACATCTGTTTGAGGCGCGCGTGAAACACAACGCGCCGTCGACTCGAGCGGCGAGCTTCCACTGCTCACCCGCAAACCCACGCAGGTACAGACATCCTTACGCTTACTGAATAAATATAAAAATTTTCGTAATCGTACAAAAAAGTTGTGTAGAGGGGAGAAAAATGTTGGCTACGAGTTGTTTGAATGAGATACAGTGGCCAATGGCGCACAGGAAAATTAAAGAACACAGGTTAGTTTTAGTCAGTAAAAGCCTTAAAGCTTAAAGCTCAAAGTACCTATGCATTCCACAACGTTCCTTGATAAATTTTTCACTGTTTAGGCCCCTCGTTTGTGGAATGCATTGCCAATTGAAATAAAACGTGCGCAGTAGTTATAGGAATTCAAGATACTTGTGAAGGAACACTATTTTGTCGTTATAATCTTGTTCTACAAACAAATTTTGGCTAATTTATTTGCTTACCTGTTACGTTCTATATCTATATTTTTATTTATGTATGGTTTTGGATACATATTCAAAACCAAATAAATGCATAGGTACATATTTATTTGTGTTTCTATTTTAATATATTGTATTTATTGTATTTATAATATTTGCACCAACGATAGTCCCATTAGTGATTCGGAAGAATCTCTGTCCATTCATTGGTTGCCTGGAAGAGATTGCATTAGCGATAAGGCCGCCTATTGAATGTTTTATTGTGTTGGTTGTTTTTTGCTCGATGTATGTTTTTGCTGAAAATAAAGTATACAAAATGCACCCTCGTGCACGCTAACAATGGGCCTTATGAGAAGGCTCAAAGTCACTCAAAGGGCAATGGAGAGGGCTATGCTTGGGGTTTCACTGCGCGATCGAATCAGGAATGAGTAGATCCGCAGAAGAACGAGAGTAACCGACATAGCCCGAAGAATTGCAACACTAAAGTGGCAGTGGGCTGGACACATTGCCCGTAGGACCGATGCCCGATGGGGCCGACGGGTTCTCGAGTGGCGACCACGCACCGGAAGACGTAGCGTGGGTAGGCCCCCGACAAGGTGGACCGACGACCTGGTGAAGATCGCGGGAAACTGCTGGATGCGGGAGGCGCAGAACCGGTCGTCGTGGAGAACCTTGGGGGAGGCCTATGTCCAGCAGTGGACGTCTTTCGGCTGAAATGATGATGATGATGATGATGATGACCCTCAAGTAGCTGAAAGAGCTTAGTTCCAAAAATCAAACAAGGTTTATTTGCCGCACCTTGCACGAAAAAAAATTAAATAAAACCTTGCCGCGTCGCATCGCACCTTACCGAACCGCACCGCACCCCCATGGTTGGAGCACCTTAGAACTAAGTAAGCGTTCAAATGACGGCTTATAAAGATGGATGAAAAAAAGCGTATGCGCCGACCCCAAAATAAATTGGGATCACGGAAGTCGATGGTTTTCAATAACAGGTGAACAGTTATTTAAGGAAAAAGTCGTGGTGAAATGTATTTTTTCAGAAATCTACTTTAAATAAATATGGAATTTACTTCTATAGGGTAGCTTAAGCATCAATGCACTACCTATTAGTATTGAGTTAATGATTCTGAAAACTCCTGTATTGAACATTTTTGGCGGTTATAAAACAAAAAGCTATTGTTGTCATAAAATTTCATTGTGCAAGATATTTTTTTTGAAAACGATGAAATATTTGTACGTTTGGGGTTTAAAACACTATTTTAGTTTGTTAATGGTTTCAGTTTGCGTGTAGATGTCAAATTAATGTTTAGGATGTTACTTATGCCATAAAATTACAGAAAAAAACAAATTCCGAGGTTTTAGGTTAAAACAGTACATACCAAATAAAACAGTAGACATCGTTTACACAAAATATCTAAAACATCTGTTAAGTTAATCTACATCTATCTATTCAGTACAAAACAAATGACTACACTGAGTCCAAAGTTGACCAATACAACCCCAAAGTCTGTGAGATTTAATCATTACCTTAGACATGCTTAAATCGAGTGATATAACTTTTATGTCCTTTACATAAAGTTCAAATTGCAACGAATGACGTAAGCTCGTGAAATACACCCACTATACCTTGGCATCTTCGTTCGGCCGTGAAGGCAAGCCACAGAGCAGTATAAACAGCATTCACAGTACACGACAGAGATATTCGAGGAACCATTGAATGGTTTAGAAATACACTGTACAAATTTAGCCAGGGGTACAAGACTACAGAATGAAATAACTTGACTATTCCGTTTAGGTTGACGAACCTTATACTAGAGAGAATGATAAAGTAGTTTTAGACATATTCTTAAACTATCCAGATGGCAGCCATTTTGTATTTCAGTCTGACATAACTCGTGTATGAGATTTTATGGACTTTCAGTCCTTCATCAAAACTTTCTTTATTAATTTTATCAAGTAACATTTTAACCAGACCTAATTTGAATAGATATTTATACCAAATTTGGGCTGGTGCAGCAAAATGCCACCTGCCCCACCTGACAACTTTGAATTCAGTGAAGAGCCGTGCGAACAGGCTAATTGGCGACCCTAACTTGGTTCAAAACGGCCTGTCTATGTTCTACAGGTGAATTTTGCAGAGTGTGCGCGGGATTTGCAAGACTTCATTCCTCCATCTCCGTTCCATTATCGGTCGACCCGTTGTACGGCGAGTATCGACCCTTACGTTATTGACGCCACTATATTCTGGGCGAAACGTTTCGCTTTGTTTTTTTATACCAGTCTTTTGGTCTGAATACAATTTAAGTGTCTTCAAGGCTAGAGTGAAGGCTCTAGTGAGGCTCTTAATAAACTAGCGCGCTTTAAAATCAAGCACTAATAATAAAATAACATACTAATAAAACAATATTTTATAAAACCTATTCTCATGCTTAACGAATGTGTGTATAATACCTAATTTCTATAAATTTGGTTAAGCCGTTTTGGAGGAGTTTCAGGACAAACACTCTGACAGGCAATTTTTATATAATAGATCTCCTTGGCTGGAGGCTTTAAATTCATTTAAAGAAACCACAGGATAAGTAGTCACAACCTATACAGTAAAGGACATTTTGAATCGAAAATGAACGATATACAAGCACGCAAAGTCGGAAACACATACCATATTTCCAAGATAAGATAAGATATTTTATTTGATTAAAACATGGTTTAAAACATCTTGTAAGATGTTTTAAAAAAAAATATTTGATTGAACATGTTTTGCTCTGTACTTAAAGCATGCAAAATTATTTATATATTAACAGGTCATTGAAATAATTATATTATGTCACATTGGAATTCCATTTAAAAAGTCATTGATATTATAAAAGTTATTATTATTAATTGAAATAACCATTCGAAAGCAAATTTCATTTAAAGTTAAACAACTGTTTTATTCATATAGAAGCAACCATACAGTGTCCAGTTACTAATTCGCATCAACGTCGGTGATAATCAATGCGATGGGATTACATTGTCACTGTCTACTCAGGTCGTCCAATTTAGGTTAACAGACAGACCGACAGCTACATATAATTAACAAGCAGTTGGTGTAATGTTAGGTGTCTTGGAATGATAGAATTGTTAATGACAACGCGTTATTTCGATAATTTTTTCGGACTCTAAGGATGCCCCACTTTTTTTTTGTAAGTGATTCACCGAAGCATGGGTTTTCATGTTTTTTTTTTTTTATGAATTTCCATTATGATTATAACCGCAATAGAAATTCATATTAACTACAAGGAAAAGTATAATTTATTCCGTATAAAAAAAATCTGGTGAAGCCGTACGGAGGACGGGTCTGAGCAGTTGTGTTGCGATATGTACCGGGTACGATACTCCAAATGTTGTTGTGGCAGGAGTTTGGTTGTGGAGGGTCTCCAGATCAATCTGTCTCTGGGTTAAACATTGCATCACCTTTTTTTTTTTTTTTTTTTTTTGCCGGGGTGGAAATCCTCATAGGATGCCCGCCGCCCTGGGGTGGGCGACGGGGTATGTCAGACTTTTACTGACTAAAACCACCCCGGTGTGTCTTCTATCACGAGCGCGCGTGGGGCCGCGGGAGTCTAAATTCTTCCACGGCCCCACACCCTCGTGCTGGCCCGGTCTGTCCGGGCCTCGTCTCCTGCACGGGGTAGTGGGGTGTTAAACTACCCCGTGCATCGCCTCAAAGGCGCGCGCCGACACTCGCGCGCGCCTCCGCCTCGGGGTCCATCAATGGGGGGCGGGGACTTCCCCATGTCCCTCGCCCCTGGACCCATTCATGGGGGGCGGAAGAGGGCGTTATCCGCCCTTCCTCGGCGCCCGGTGCGTCTTCTGCGGCCCGGGAAGGGAGTTGATATCTCCCTTTCCCGTTCCGCAGCTTCCTTCTGCGACATCACGTCCTCGCAGAAGGACACCACCGCGTCCCACGACTCTGAGCTGCCGACAATCTTCCGCACTACTGCCGGCAGCGTCAGGTCGCCTCCTACTTCATTTGTGAGGACACGGCGCTGCTCCTCCCAAGCTACACACTCGGAGAGCGTGTGCTGCGCCGTGTCCTCCCCGCATTGGACGCAGTGGTGGCACCGAGCGTCCGGCTCTCTGCCTAAGCGACGCAGGTACTTGCCGAAGCAGCCGTGCCCCGACAGTACCTGCGTCACCCTGAACGACAGGGAGCCGTGCCTCCTCCCGAAACATTGCATCACCTCGCTCAACTGCCGTCTTCCTTTCTATTCTCTCTCTCTCTCTCTCTCTGTCTCTCTCTCATTCTCTCTCTCACAAACTCAAAAGTCTTAGGTCCATATTCCAAAAGAAAACTGAAGCATTGATCTATGTTTAAGCATTACTTAAAACTAGTTTCAACCAATCAAATGGCTTGAAGCGAGACTTAAGTAGAGCTTGAGTTTTGAGTGACGTTCTGTAATGCGGACCTTAATCTCTTTTAATTTAAAGTCTAACCTTGGTGAAATCATGTGAAAAGCAGGGAAATTATTGTTTGAAATGAGTACGGTTATCTGTACGTTATTATCATTATCATTTAAACTTTTTATTTACACAAAGAAATGCTGATGCCCGATGGGGCCGACGGATTCTCGAGTGGCGACCACGCACCGGAAGACGCAGCGTGGATAAGCCCCTGGCAAGGTGGACCGACGATCTGGTGAAGATCGCGGGAAACCGCTGGATGCGGTAGGCGCAGGACCGGTCGTTGTGGAGACCCTTGGGGGAGGTCTATGAGTCGATTACTCAGCCACTGTACGAGCCGAATCGTCGATTAATTTGGCAGTCAAAAGATCCATATCTCAAACTCACTAACTTTTATTCACAGTAACTCAGTTCTATTCAGCGGTCTCTTATTAAAATCTCAAAGCTAGGAACAAACAAAATAATCACACGGTCACATCTAACTTCCTTGTACCAATTAAAAACTTCATCAGGCTTAAACTGTGAGCGGTATTTTCCAATAGAAATGTGCACAGTAAATGTTACGTACTTCAATTGAAATCCTATCATGAGTGTGTTTATTTAAGCTGCGGAACCACTAATCCACCCTGCTATGTTTACGCCCTAGGGAGCTATGAGAGAGATTATGCAAAACAGATGAAGGTTATATTAGTACAGTAAGCAATTTAAGTTGCAGTGTTGTGTCGTTTTAATGTGTGAAAAATCAATCCGTAATAGTAATTAGGGGTTGATTTTTCACACATAAGATAAATTCGTAGATAAGTATAACTACCTCCCAGTGTTAGAGAAATTATTGGGGGCTGATTTTATATTGTCCAATCAGCCCCCAATTACAAATATCTTTAATTGGTAGTATCAAATTGATGCTAGATAGTTATTGTATGAAATAGAAATTCAAAATTTATCCTCTGATAAACATTGGCTTAAAAAATCAGCCCTTTTTGGATAAGAAATTATCAAATGAACTCTCCCGCTCTGGGCGAAGCAGAAGGGCGTGTCAGACTTTTGCTGACTGAAACCCACCCGTGTTCCGTTACTTGCGTCTGCGCCAGGTATCTCTCTCGAATAACTTGCAGACGAAAAATCAGCTCTTTGGGTGAATGTCACCAAACTTTGACAAATATTTAGGTACTAGAATTTTCGGACACCAATTTCATTCCACAAATTAAATTTTATTATCATTGTTGTAAAAATAGGGTATTTGACTAAAAAAAACTAATTAGTCCGTCAGTCAGATTTCCAAAAAAATACTAAACACGTATTTTTTTCTTTTTTCATTCAGTCACTAGACGTTACACTTTTTAGCGACCAGTGACGTCACCAGCCACCACTCCTGATCTTTGATGCCTATTATATTTGTCAATTTTTATTGTTTTGATAAAACAAAAAATAAGTATCTAGTATTTTTTGGAAATCTGGCTGAGGGACTAATTAGTTTTTTTAGTCAAATACCCTATTGTGTCATCGTCATCACTAAAATTGTATCACCGTCATCACTAAAATCAACGTCATAAAAATTGTAACATCACCGTCACTAAAATTATATCACCATAGTCTATAAAATTGTATCATCACCATCATCAAAATTGTGTCATCTTTAGACAAGCAGTCACTCCATTTAAAATACTGGTATTCGAGTTATCGGAATACGTTTAAACTGGAAACCGACTCCAACGTAGTTAGGAAAAAGCTTCATACATTATATAGGGGAAGCCCGGGCAAGTAGCATAGTGCGGGTGAGAAGAATATCGGTTTTTACGTAAATCTATAATACCTGGCGCTTTAACTAATTTTTTAGTCGTGTCGCGTACGGCAATGCCATGACATTTCAACCAAAACAATAGGCGGTTGCATTTATTCTGGAAAGAGAAAAAAAACAAATACTTATTACTGTTTTGTTACGATTTTTGTGAAGGTTTGTACCCTAAACTTTTGTATTAGTCATTAATTATCTATGAAATGTTTTATTTATCCAATTGCATGTTTATTTATGTGTGGGCAAAATTCGATAAAGAATAGAGGTAAACAAACCGTTGGTAGGCAACAAGTAGTTTACGCCTAAAAGACAGATGTTAACAGCCTTTTCTAGATAGATGATCTTCATAAAAGTAATAATCCTACATCCTACTAATGTAAACAGTTTATTTATGTTTAGATATTTATGATTTTAATAGAACGCTAATCCGATTTGAATGAAATATGACACACATATAAGCTAATTTCCTAATAGGTTCATTTTTTATACATATACATAATATATTATACTTAGTCCATACTTGAAAGTATGCACGTTTTATAAATTATATTGACAAATGTAAGGCATTGAATTCCACAAAATGTGTTTAATACTTGGATTTCATCCATCTTTCTTTTTTTGTAGGGTTATCACGTAAATTTAATGTCGACTTTTTAATGGTTTTGTACCTCGACTTTTTAAATGGTTTTTAAATACCAAGTTATTATGCATGTTCTTTTAGTGATTCTGTTGAAATATGCTGCAATAGGAATTGTTCATAAATAGTTAGCATGTAAAAGTCGATAATCATATAAGTAACAAGAGATTTGTAAAACGAGAGTTGTGATCACCCTAAATTGGTTTGTTTACTTCTGTTCCTTATAGAGCTTGTGTTAGGTATAAGTATTATATTTTGTGATCGTTACTTTTTGTTTCTCTAGTAAAATTATTTCGGGTCATGTTTCTAATATGAGTATGTTGGGACGGTTTAGTTATTCAATTATATCTTTCATAATTAAGAAATAAGAGGCCGTATTGTATACCAGTACGACATGGCAAAATTATTTGGGGGAGCATACATGAAAAGTGCTTCGGTCCAGAATGCAGTTAAAGGATTCAGAAAATAAGGAATTTGGATTTATAAATCTTAAGGCAAATTCCAGGTAAATTTATTAACTACAATTTAGACTTCATAGTCTTTGAAGATGAAGATTACGTTCCATCAACGGTGACCGTCCGTCCTTTTCCTGAAGCATCCTCTACTATGAATGAAGTTGCTGTGAATGATGCACCATCGCATAGATACTTTTAATAGCACATCGTCTACCGTGATCATTTGCGCTTAAATTGATTCTCTAGTAACAACAGTGACCGCAAAGGAGGCAACTGAATCTTTTACACAGTCAGTCATATCACAAATAGAGATCGAAAGGTCTACAAACCTTTGCCTAATACTAATCTATTGGAAGAAAGATCAGCTCATTTAGTAGGCGAAAATCTTTCAGATCCTGCACCGAGCCTCACGCCTTTCCAAATAAGACATATTCCAACTATAGCTGCTCCTAAAATGGGCCGGAAACACAAAAGGCAGAAACCAGAGGTGTTGACGTCTACTCCCGGCAAGATTTAAAATTTTAGGAAACCAAAACCAACCAACCCAAAGAAAACCAAGACTGTGGACTTAGCAGGCCCCAGCAAAACTAAAACTAAAAGACCCTCAGACAGACAACAGAATAAAACTCTAAACCAGATTTTTACTGTCGGTGTGCGCTGAGAAATACATTGAACCGCCAGTCGAAGATTGGATTCAGTGTAATCAATGCAAAAGTTGGGCGCATGAAGACTGCACTTCTTATGTAGAAGTTGACAGCTACTTCTGTGATGAATGCGAAGACTGGTCTTTATTAGATCAACATTATCCTTTTTGCCCTTGAGGCGTATCCGTTTTGATACTTTTTGTTAATTCTCATAATTAGAATAGAAATCGTTATTTTTTTAAGTTTATGTAATTTTTTTCTAAAGATTATTAAACATAGTACAAATTAAAAGTATAAATAGTTTTATTGATTTAGTAGATGTTAGTTTTATTTATTTTTTCCCTTAACATGCGTCTTGCCCGGGCTACAATATGTAAAGAAAACCCTGTCCGATCCGTGAAAGTATTGTTAAGTATCGATAACTGATTCTACTAATGCCTACAAAGCCGGGCTCAACTTAAAAAAAAAATCCCCCTAAAAACTCAAACTCATTTATTGCGAAAATGGGTATTAGAAACATCGATACATAAAATAGTTTGGCACCTCCATAATCCGCCTGACGGCATGCAATTTTAATTAGTGATTGTCTCTACTTATTGTACAATTACTAAAATCATCTAAATTTCATTAATTCATTCGAAACAAAATAAATTTAAAAAAAAAGGAAAAAGAAGTCATCAAAATAAATGTCAGGAAATTTCGTCATGGCCAGGTCAATTGAAAATTTATAAATATGTCAAACAATAAATAACCACTAATTAAAAACAAATCAAGTCAATAACCAAATACAATAATGTCATCTCTCTTTACCTATTAGATTGCATGTCATTTATAAATTCGTTTACACTGTAATAGGCCTTTTCACAAGAAATTTTTTAACTTTATGTTTAAATATATTATTCGCTGGGTGCGAAGTACTAGGTGGGGGTAACATAATCTATCGCAGCGCTCATGGTGGTCAAAAGTAGAAATAATGTAAGCTCTGTCATCAGATGTATGTATCTGTCAATGGCAAAGCGATTCTACATAATACATTTTAATATCATTAATTAATTTCATTAGTCCGCTAACAAAAATGAGTCACAGTAGTTGTTGTGTTGTAAACTGCAAGAATACTGGCAGAAATAGTAAATGCAAGTTTTACCGATTCCCAAGAGCTACTTGGAAACTTGAACAATGCAAGAAATGGATAGCTGCCGTCAAAAGAATTGAGTAAGTAACATCATAACCACATTTAAATCCTGTATTTGATATTAATCAAAGAATCCATTTTACCTATTTAAATTCAACTTTGTTTCAGTGCTGATGGATTGCCATGGTACCCAAGACCAAATGATTGTGTATTGGTAAATTTACAGCCCCCGATATTTAAAAAAAAGAATGTGTCTCTGTGAATATTTCTTTATTAATATTTCCAACAAAATAATGATCTGTTTATTCATATTTTTATGCATAACAATACAAAAATAATTAAATGATACTTATTTTTACTTTCAGTCAAACTTAAATCACAACAATAAATAAATCATAAATACATAATATATATGTTTTTATCAATATAATCATTAATAATAAAATAACTTGTATGACTTATTTACTTTTTTATCCAACCTACATCACATTGATTATATTTTTTCCAGTAAAATTACGTTTTGGTTGTTCAGTTTTATTATTATTACTATCATTTCCACAAGTACTTTCTAAATATAATGATTTTAAATAATGTTCAAAGTAAAATCTTTCACTAACCAAAATTACATGTTTAATGAATGCTTCATCACGGTGTACCCGCACTGTGCAGCTACCATGTTTTACAGGCGAGTACACAAAAAGATCACAAACGGTCATTCCAGTTACATACATCTGTACCTGAATTTGAGTATAATATGGTTTTTGTGTTTTTAACTCTAATCTATCATTTACAAACTCTAAATACTTGACATTGCACATCTTTTCATTATAATTTATCACAGGTTGTTTTGAACATGATAATGGACATTTGATTTCAACTAGTCTTGATAAGATACAATCATTTTCAATGACCACCCCGTCAATGCTGGCAGGCTTGACAGGCTCTCTTCATGGTTTATAAAGTGGATCAAAGCAGCGATATGCTTGCATTTACCACTTTGATTGTAAACACAATTACATTTCACACTTGTGACTACTCGTGCTGTATTTACCTGCAATCAAATTAATATTTGAATATTACGTCTATCAAAACTCGATCAAACTAAGTATTAAGTTCAAACGGAAATAATCACTTACATTTAAAACCGTTTTGTAAGGTGGCAAAGTAATAGATGTTTGCCTTATGATGAGAGCGTGAATTATTGAACTCTGCCCTTGTTTTGTTCTTAATTCTTCTACATCTCGGACATGTCCAGCCAATACCAACAACTTTCCTTTAAATATGGTTTGTGGTTGGAATTTGATATTGTGAGTAACACTCACAAACCCGGTCTTCAAAACAATACTCATTTCGATCTGAAAACGATATTTAATTTATTACTAGCGATACAGGAACATTTAAATATATTTACTGTTATATAATGAAACCATTAAAGTAGCTTTTTCTTTTTGTTTTACTGTAAAACTACAACTATAAATGAAGTAAACAAACCCTGACACAATCAAAATTAAACACACTTTTTGGACTTACTTCATTTGATTTGAATGACCAAAATGATTTAAAAACCCTTTTTCCACCCAAATCGTGGTATCACAACAATTTATGAGTCGAAAATATTTGTTATTTTTTCATTTCGATATTTTTTCACAAATACACGACCTAAATGTCAATGTGACAGAGCCCACAAAGTTGTGGACGCTAGTTGGCGCTGTAATCGTGCACGGAGCGAATAGCTTATGCTTTCTAATATTTCTTTTGGTAGGTGATTATAAACGCGTGGCGCCATACAGAGTGCACTATTTTTCATCAATGCACTTTTGTGTTGAGGACAGTTAACTTTTAAATTGTGACGTTTACTTTTATAACTTTCGTACATCGTTAAATTATATCTGACAAAATAAATATTGTTTCGCAAAAGAAGATAAATTAATACATGTGCGGTAGGCAATACATGCGCGGGCGAAAGGCGGCAGGGCGAGTGGCACGCGGTCGCATCGCTATTCGCTCATAATTATTCCGTCAAAAACGGTGTTGTCATTTATTTAAAAAAATAAGTACCAAATTTTGGGGGAAAACAAGATTATTTCAAAAATCATTAGTACTGTTACAATGATGATTATGTAAAAGGAGATGTTTCAAAAATGTATGGAGCCTGGGCTAGAATGAATAGATTCGGTAAATTTAAAAATTCGTACAATCATCATCATCATCATCTCAGCGTTAATCCCAGTCGCATCCGTAGCTTTTTCAGCTTTGGAGTCTGGGGTCCGCTTTACCAGTCTAACTGCTGATTTTGACTAAACTTCGATATTTTCCGTAAAGCGACTGCCGTCTAACCTCCACAACCCGAAGGTGATATCTAAGCAGTGCAGTTAAATCAATTTTTAGACTTTTGAGGGCTCCAACAACCCGTAACGACTGCCATTAGATGTTCGTATGGCAACCGGAACCAACGGCTTCACGTGCTTTCCGAGGGGCGACCAGACCAGTGAAAATATTCATATTCATGCATACAAATATTTGCACTGTGCGGGGATCGAACCCACGCCTCCTTGCGCAGCGGCCGCGTTCTTTACCGCTACGCCACGGAGGCTGCCTTAAAAAAATTCGTACAATATTGTACATCAATTATAATAGAAATTGGTTTACAAATATCTAATGAATAATAATTTGCAAACGGTGTCATGATACTTTAATGCATACAAAGCACTGTTTCTATCAACAATACCAATATCAGTCCGTTCCAACTACATATCTTAATAGCGAAAACGTAATTAAAAATGTATTCCAAAAAATAAAAAATGAGTTTTTGATTAAAAACTCCGGAGCGCTGAATAAAAGGTGTTCAAAAAACAAAGGATGAATGCCGACGTTTTGCTGTGGTTTCATAATTTCCTTATTTGCAGATGTCGACTGATTTTTTTTTCCTTATTATTAATGCCACCACAAAGCGAAGGCTTGCAGCTATAGTCCACGTTATTTACATTAAAATTGAAGTTTCGTTTCGTTTTGAGGTTTGAATGATTATTTGTTACTTTTATTCGTATTAATTATTTTGTATTAAGTCCTATAAACATCACCGTACCTAACACACTATCATCTTCATCAAACTTTTTGGGGTTCGTCATGTCTGTCCGTCTGTCCGTCCGTATGTCACAGCCATTTTTTTCCGAAACTATAAGAGCTATACTATTGAAACTTGGTAGATAGATGTATTCTGTGAACACCATTAAGATTTTGATGCAAAAATAAAAAAAATAATAATAAATATTGGGGGCTCCATACTTAGAACTGAACCTCAATAATTTTTTTTTCATCAAACACGTACGTGTGGGATATCTATGGATAGGTCTTTAAGAATGATATCAAGGTTTCTAAAATATTTTTTTTCTAAACTGAATAGTTTGCGTGACAGACGCTTCCAAAGTGGAAAAAAGTTAAAAAGTTGGCTTCCCCCCTTCTGAAATAAGAAAATGAAAAATCTAAAAAAAAACATATGATGTAAATTACTATAAAAAATTACCAACGAAAATTGTTTTGAACGAGATCTAGTAAGTAGTTTTTTTTTAAATATCTCGTAAATCGTAAACCGCTTATTACCGCGTAATCTTTCATACCAATAACTTAACTCCTATAATGTCATAAATAAATGGTACGGAACCCTTTGTGCGTGAGTCCGACACGCACTTGGCCAGTTTTTTTATCGTCTTACTGCTGGGCACAGGCCTCCTCTCATACAGAGAATAATTACCACGCGTGCTCAATGTGGATTGGCAGACTTAAAGTCCAGGTTTCCTTAAGATGTTTTCCTTCACCTTGTAATCAGTCATTGGTGCCCAAGATATACTTAGAAAGTAAATAAATAACTTAGAAAAGTAACATTGGTACTTGCCTGACCTGGAATCAAACCCGCACACTTTTACTTGAGAGGCTGGTGTTTTAACCACTAGGCCACGCACTATCAGTAGTAATAGATTTCATTTTGACAGTTCAACAAAATTAATTGCGTTATTTACATTGTTGGGCAGACACATTTTTCTAACACATGGAGCAATGAATTAGCAATATGCTTAGAAATGATTTTAATTAATATTTATATAATAGTAATAGTGTATTACGAAATAAGGATACTGGGTAATTGCATAAGTAACGTTAATAATAGCTTATTAAAACGTATTTTTCTTTATTTTATTTTTTATTTCTGAAACACCGGTTTAATAAACCTAGCTCAGGCATGTTGCTAATTTTACACGATTCTCTGTATAATAATACGTTCTGTGTGACTTTATGTATATTTTTAGTCACACATAATACCTAGCTGTGATTTGGGCAATAAGATATGTATGTATTTGTATAATAATATTTTTGTAGCTTTTATTTTACTATATTTTGTAAGTTTTTGAATAAATATTATAAAGATTATATTTCTACAGCTCAACAACATTCTGTGCGCACTTCACGTTGTGGAGCATATTTACAATATGGTGTATATAAATATGTCTAAAGGAGCGATGAATCAACAATGTCCTTTGAAATGATTCAGATTGTGAATTAAACTGACGCAATTAAGGTGAGCACGGAACCTTCCCGCCGGTAGCGTCTGGCGCCGAAAGATCGTTAAGCTCATAATTTCTGTCACATATTTAAAGTCGCCAGCTTCTATATCATTAGTCATTTAGACTAAGTAAACGATGCTCACATGGTTTGCATGCAAATTGTTATTAAGAAAACACTTAATGTGCTGTAAATATCGAAGAAAGAAAGTTTCCTTGTTAGAAATGCACTAACAAAACACACACTACAAAAAATATATAAATATATACACAACTTAATCAAAGTCACCTAATCAAGTATTACCATAAAGTTGTTAGTTTGTGCAAGGACACCCACATATTAATTGACACAAGCGCTGTTAAAATAAAGCAACACAGAAGCTTTGTTGCGAAGGGGCAACATGGCGAATCAGCTAATCGATACAATAGGAGCGTTGTGTTTCGACATTATTTTATTCATAATAAACATCTCATTCTTATTTTTTTTCCTTGTTCTTACACACTATTTTATACATTTCTTTTTTATAAAATTATAAACTAGCGCTTGACCACAATCCCGTCTGATGGTAAGCAGTGTTCACTCTAGCCTTAAAGACACTTAAATTGAAACAATGCCGCTGGCAAATTGTTCCAGTCCCTCGATGTACGCGCTATAAAGGAGGAGGCGAAACGCTTCGTTCGTGTGTTTTAGTTCTCCTTTCGCAGGTCTGCCGAAGAAATTTCTTAAGAAATAAGCAGCACCTTTGTACTTAGATCTTAATCTTTACATATCCTTACGTATTTTATTGTGTGTACATAAATAATAAAAAAATAAAAACTAAAAAAAGTCTTTGTGATAATTTCTTTGTAAATCACTAAAAAATTTTCAGTATTTACTAAATACTCTTCGAGAGCTTACTTTTTCTTGATTTCACTTTCCTGTCCTCTGCTGTACCTGTTACTGTCTCTTGTGCTAACTTAATATTCTCTGTGGAAACTTTTAATTGGCCTTCTTTCACTAACTATCTTCTACCTGTATATAATATGCTAGTTGTAAGTTTAGTTAAAATATAAAACTAAAATAAAATAACATTATGAAAAAATAATGTCCGTTAATATGGAAAAAAACAAAGCTTGTTTAAATCCGTTGCAAGAATGATTACCTATTTCATATTCTTCTCGTGTCTTGTATTACCTACATAATAAGGATAGGATTTATTGGGAAAGCCCAATAATCCACCTCAAGATACTCAGAAGTTTAGAGGAGAATGAATTAATAAAGAAGCTTAATTATCACAGATATTGATAATTCGATGTTTTATCTAGAGAGAATAACGGTGACTTACTGATGCTGGCCGCAACATACAAGGTGTAGGTCGTCGCTTCGAACCCCATCGGGCACTTTAGGGTCAATTGACACATACCACAACCACACCACGTCGCAGCTACAAAATGTGGTCAAGCTGTGGTTAATTGTGAATAGTGTCGCAGCAGCTTTTTGCAGTTGCGTTGTGATACCGACAAAATGTCGATGTGGTTGCGTTGTCTTTCATTCACTGTGTCACAACACTATTTTTATTTCAACAAAAACTGACAACACAGTAAACGTCAGTTGACTCCGTCTAATTAAAAATAAGACAGGTGCACGCTGTTGATGGCGTCATATCGTGGCGATGTGGCCGCGGTACCGCCGCGTTGCTATCGCGATGTGGCTGCGATGTGGTCGTATTACACAGTTGGTCGATAATAAGGGCAAAATGTGGTACGTATAAATTGTAATATTTATTTTCAAAACAAAATATACGAGCGATCACGTGGCGTCGTTGTGGTGTGGTTGTGGCTGTGGTGTGGTTCTAGTACGTGTGAATTGACCCATACTTTGTGTGTATTAAGAAATAAAACACAATTTGCAGAAATAATTTATTCTGAGACGTAATAAAACTACTATTTTTACTCTATGTTCATTGTTTACCAATACTCTTCCTGTAGCCCTAAGATGCCATATTTAACTTACTCATTCCTCATCTTTTTCACCTTGGATTATTTTCTCCCTGCCATCTTTGCGAGATTATGGGTGTTGACCTGGGTACCTATCAATAGGTGCTTTCATAACAGCAGTCAAATTTGTATTTGTAAACAAATACAATAATTATTGTTATTAAAGACTCTGAAAAGCCGTTCCAAAAGCAGTAAGAAGCTGTATAATATAGACAAGTACCCACTTACTTTCTGAAGGAGTACCTAAATTCATTTTAACAAGCTTAAAGACCTAGCTACTACCGGCTTCTGTTTTAACATTAATTTTGTGAGTGTCTATTAGTAAATATTTCATATAAAATGAGAGGTAAATGCTTTTCCTGTTTACTCCATTTATAATTTATTGGAGCTTATTCTATCTATTATTCCTACCATCGCAAACATACTAAATTATGCATAATAAATAATTATACATAATGAATTATGCAATTCATATTAAAATTATATAAAATTTCTGATTTTTATCGGCCAAAGTCATGTCGATTAAAAAAGACATCGTAATTTTGTCAATAAGTATATTCTAAAAAATCTGTTTATAGTCAAATATTTTCATGATATTCGGCTGTATTAATAATTCCACCTCTATTTCGTTTATTACTTACTAGCGACCCGCCCCGGCTTCGCACGTAGACAAATGATGTAGGTACCTAAGCCTTCCTCAAGAAACGGTGGCCCTTCAATAAAAATAATAACTACTGAACCGCCTGTCAGCCAATATCTGACTCTGCAAGATACATCGACCTTATTGTCCATGGCTAGCCAGTTCCACCACGTTCAAACAGAATGAAAGCCTACCGGGGTAGAAAGTTTATTCGAAATAATGGTCCCCCGTTCGGGCCCACTCACTCCGCGATTTAGGCAGAAAAACACTCAAGTAGCAGGCGGCCGGCAGGGGCACGAGCGGCTCGCGGATTTTTTCTGGTGTTTTGTTTTGAATAAATCGTGATATCTTCTGAATGAAACAACCAATTCCAATAATTCAAAAAGTCATCTACTGCTATTAAAATTACCTTTGATACGACGTAATTTATTTGGATAAGGATTAATAATAAGGAACAAATGGTGGGCTCTGATTTCGACTGGCATTTTAGTTAACTTGTTAAACATAAAAAAGTAGTCATAATGAAGAAACTATAGTAGGTAGACATGTGCCCCCTTATTAATACACGCTGCTTAAAGTTAAGTAGTGATTAGCGATTTTTTAAACATACATTTTAGACGCTTGCAGGTCACTTAACTTTAAAAATCGATTATGAATAAACCCCTTAAATACTGTGGTGTTTATTTATAAAGGATTATTTAAGTTAAGTGACGTTAAAAGGTCAAAAATTGGTTAAAGAATCGCTAATCACTCGTTAACTTTAAGCAGTTTTTATGAATAAGGGGGATATTGTCGCAGACTTTTTTGTAAGCATTTTTAAGGTCTACAATACTGTAGTACATTATTTTGATCTATCTTATACGGTTCAACCAGCGTTTCCAATGTAAGCTCAAAAAATGGGTTTATTTTGCGACATGTGTTAGAAACCTAAAAAAATATCAGTGTTCCTCTTATATATTATGCATGTTATATACACAAAAACCTTCCTCTTTAATCACTCTATCTATAACAAAAACCCTATCAAATCCGTTGCGTAGTTTTAAAGATTGAGTCATACAAAGCGATATAGAGAAAGTAAAAGTGACTTTGTTTTATAATACGAGTATGTAGTGAAGAATAGTTAAGCATTGAATAAGAGTCATTCATTTTTACACCATGTCATTAACCTAGTCGAAATCAGAGCCCATAGTGTAAATATATGTAGAATCGGGAGGCTGTGGCTAAAGTAATAACAGCAGCACGGGTCGATCGACCAGGTTGAACTGCGTGTACCGTGGATGGTCAATAGATGAGTGACCAACTTTACATATTGACGCCCTTAAATGCCACGTAATGCACATTAAGCCATTGGCCTTCTACCCTAATTGTATTATTATCAACTCAATCTGAATGATTTTGAAGGATATTTCTATTCCATTGCTTCACAAGTTTGAAAAATGTATCTGCTTAACAACGTAATGAACGTAATGAATGTTGTTTGGTATTGTTAGTGTAGTTCTTCGACAGTTGAACTGCGTTTCTGAGGCGCGCTTTCCTAGAAAATTACATTCAAGCAGAATCAAAATGGGAAAGGGACTTACTGGAATATACAGCGCCGCATTCTCCGTCTGATGATGGAAGCCTCCATAAATGTTTACTGGTCTCTTTGGTTGTTGGATCCAAGGGGTAATTATTGATTTAAAGGATGGTCAGATCCGCCGGCCGGCCCGTTTTAGTTGCTAGTTTTGATGGTGAAGTGTGTTTTTATCAGAGAGTAGTTGCTGTTGTTTTTTGTTTTTGTAAGTTTTCTGGCTTAGTCTCTGGGCCTTTAAGCCAGATATATGGAATTAGGAAGTGCATGGGAAGGAATCGGGAAATTTGAATGTGCTGATGTAACAATGGTTGCATGCTTTAACAGAATGTTGTTGAACTGTCAAAATGGAACCCATTGCTACTGATAGTGATTTTTGATAGTCGTTACGGGTCCACAGAAGTCCGAAGATCTGACCAGTAGTCTTACTGAGGATTATCGTATTAACCAGTAACTGGGTTGTAGAGCTCACTCTAGGAGATAAGCAGTCTCCGTGTGCAGTTTCTGGCCTGCCATCGGACGCGTCCCCAGGTGGCGGATAGGGGAACGGCCCCCAGATATGGGGGTTACCGGTTTACCGGCGCGGACCAAAACCAGAAGTGGGGACCGCTTCGGCGGTCACACGTGCGGCGGGTCGGCCACCACTCCAGGTGGCTGACGTGACCCGAACTCCGGGTCACCGTCGGGCAACCCGGTCTCCTCATTGAGAGGAGCTGGGGTCCCCGTTTGCCTTCGGGCAAACGAGTGGGGCTAAGAGGAAGGACACCTCGCTAAAAAACCCTTGGCTGCTGCGTCTTCTCGCACAAGAAGACGTACCCAGCCGCCGGGCCCCTCCCTATGGAGGGCCCAATGTGGGCCCGCCTTCTGGCGGGAATCGTCGGCGGGGGATTGATAGGCAGGCTTGCTATTTCCCATGACCCCGCCACTAAGGCGATGTCGGTGTGCCGCTGTTCGGGTTTAGTGGGTATTCCCAGCTTCGGCTGGGCGAGTCCCGCACACGCCCTTCGGAGTTTGGTGCGTAAACAAAGCATTCCCACAGCGAAAAAAAAAAAAAGGAGATAACCAGTCACTCCGTGTAAAATACTAATAAGCGTACAAATAAGTTTCTGCCGTTTTTGCAACATGCATTTTGGAGGCGTAATGGGCGCGTTTTTCCTCTTCCTTCTATCTTCCTCCAATAATGCTTCCAATCCCGTGTCTTCGTACGATTTTGGTCTTCCACTACGTTCTTCGTCTTCACAGTTTCTAAACTTTTGAAACCACTCACGACAACTTCTTTCAGATTTCTTCAAATTAAAGAAGTAACAAAAGTTCGTTTCGTAATGATAACGTATTATATTGTGACAAAAAATACAGTTCGTATAAGATTCTAAAAAAGGTATCCTACCAGAAAACTTGACGTTATCGCAAAGGTCCGGCAGTACTTCACACCGGGGCAGCTTCTAATGTTGTACAAAGCACAGGTCCGTTCGTGTGTGGAGTACTGTAGCCACATTTGGGCTGGTGCTGCTAAGTGTCACCTGGCCGCTTTGGATTCAGTGGAGAGGCGTGCGAAGAGGCTGATTGGTGACCCTGATTTAACTCGAGTTGGTCTCCAAAGCCTAGAGCACAAGCGTAGAGTAGCCAGCCTTTCGGTGTTCTATAGGATGCATTTTGGGGAGTGTGCGAG
The DNA here is from genome assembly GCA_037179545.1 of Sesamia inferens. Taxonomy (NCBI): domain Eukaryota; kingdom Metazoa; phylum Arthropoda; class Insecta; order Lepidoptera; family Noctuidae; genus Sesamia; species Sesamia inferens. The sequence goes on from CM073925.1 coordinate 31,738,712, forward strand.
GGACTTGCATGATTTAATTCTCCCATCTCCGTTCCACCATCGGACGACACGTCGTACGGCGAGTTTCCACCCTTATGTTGTTAACACCACTACGATCCGGACGAGGCGTTTCGCCTCCTCCTTTATACCACGTATATCGAGGGACTGGAACAATCTGCCAGCGGCGGTGTTTCCGTCGGACTACAATTTGAGTGTCTTCAAGGCTAGAGTGAATAGGCTCTTAATAAACTAGTGCGCTTTACCATCAACGATTGCGTCACTGCTTACCATCAGGCGGGATTGCGGTCAAGCGCTGTTTTATAAATGAATAAAAAAAAAAGGTCTACGAAATATGCTTACATTGTTGTCGGCTAATAGGGTTTCTTTAGAAAAAGTGCTCATCTATGAAATGTAAAAACCAGTTCAGTTGAAGAGCGCAGACACACATAGATTACCTAGAGTGATTCCTTAGTGACCTCTTGAAATAAAACGTGTTACTTAAAAACCATTCCAAGAAATCTCTTTGTGTCGCAACATAAATCTACTTTCATCCTATCAGCCTTGACTATCTGGCAATACCAAAATGGACTGGGCAAATACGACAACGGACAAAATTGAATTTGTTCTGTGGCGGTTGCAGTTGCGATGGCGCCGGGAATCCCTCGGGATTCCCGCCAAGAATTTGATTCGTGAATCGTTGACCGCATACGGTGGTGGGTTTCTTAATTGGAATATATTAATAGAGTTAACTTTTACCGGTACCAGTTCGTAAGAAAAATATCTGTTACTGTCGTTATTTTACTTTTTGTTAGTTTTTAATACTACCCCTCTGCTGACCAAAGGCTTCCCTCAAATCCTACCCGCACTCCTTTCTCGTGCTATTCCTCGAGGTACGCATCCAGCTGGTTATCTCGCCATCTCTTTCTGAGCCTTTATCCCAATATCCATAACCGAGTTGTTTTTACCTATATTATTGGTTATTTATGGTAATAGTTGATTTAGTTGGTAAATTAATGTAGATAGGGTCCATGTAATGCCAGGAAAATGTCTTGTTAAGCATAACAAAGCATTACGCAAATTCATCTTACTAAACACATCCAAATACCACACCATTTAATTGTGACAATAAACTGTGTATGAATATTATTGGACAGGCTTTGAGATTTTTTGCCTGGTCCCATCTTTTTCCTCCATAATTTGACAACACCCACGCACCGCTGGCGCCACCTATCGAGTAAACTTGAACAAAGACATGTGACATTTACTACTGTATGTGTAAAGACCACATGGAAACAACGCGCCATACTGACGTCACATGAATTCTACATCTCGCAATCAGAGTTTACCGTGCAACTAGCATACATACAACTTCCTAACATTAACCGTTTGGCATTAAAATTACTGCGGGTGCTTGTATATACATATGCTAGTAGCTTTTAAACGTGTACAGGAACACAACATTGCCACAATTTATAATATTTACTTTAACGCTGGAAGGAAAACAGTTCACCGCATTGCACGTAAGTGGACTGAGAAGCCATTTCTAAGTACTATTGAAGCTACCAAGTATGTACGCTTTCTCCTTCTTAGAAGAAAGCGTACTTCATTGTAGACACACTCTTGTGTGCCTACAATAAAGTTAGGAGTGTACTTATGAATGTAGATATGCTTCTGCTTGATATTCGTCTCACAAGTTTCCAAGTTTGTTTTAAAGAATAATAGGGGAGATTATTATGAGAATATAATTTACGACAAGTATTTGGTTAGTTCCAAGGATTTACCTTTCATTATTATCTAGGTATACATCGTGTCTTTATTATATCAGATAGTTTTAGAATTATATTTGGTCAGTAAAAATAATTCAATGAGAATTGTGTTACTATCAATCTTTATCTAAATTATTTTAAAGCTGCTAATCCATTTCTTCCTTCATATGTTCGACAAATTACAATCAATATGTTAACGCAATTACCCCGCTGCTCAAAACACAAATGATTAATTATAAACAATTGACTACACAATAATACATTCCATTTAAGTGTGTGACATACCTTTTAACGTCTTTTGTCAAAGTAATCGGGATTCCTCTCACGCTTGAACAATGACGTAACGAGCAACGCTACATTGTATCAATAAATGGAAGTCGAAGTCGCGCCGACTTCCTACCGAGACATATTGGGCATTACCGGAGACGTATAGGCCTGTGATACAAAGATCGGAGGTGAACAATCGTATTGGTTCCATTTATTTGAGGCGTGCTTTCTGTGTGGAAGTAGATACTGAGTTTTACAGATGTGACGTTTACTCTTACGAAGAATATTGGTTTAGGTTCCGTAACTGTTTATAATGTATGTAAGTAGGTACTTGGGAAATTGTGGCTAATAACTTACCCTAAAAATAACTAGCCCGAAGAATTGCAACACTTGAGTGGCAGTGGGCCAGGCACAATGCCCGTAGGACCGATGCCTGATGGGGCCGACGCACCGGAAGACGCAGCGTGGGTAAGCCCGCGACAAGCTGAACTAACGACCTGGTGAAGATCGCGAGAAACCGCTGGATATGGGAGGCATTGGATCGGTCGTCGTGGAGATGCTTGGGGAGGCCTATGTCCAGCAGTGGACGGCTTTCGGTTGAAATTCCGATGATGATAATGAACTTACCCGAACTTACATATAATATTTTTTTTTATAAATTTATAAACATAATCTATACCTCATTAGTATTTTTATCATACGATGAGACAATATTCAACATAATTATCAAATCAAAACTTGAAAATAATACGAATTTGGCAATTCTACCAGCCTTTTGCACACTTTTTTTGTTGACAGCGTACGGGCGAATTTTTCAATGAATTGTGTTCTCTTAAAAACCTACATGTACATATTATTTACGTTATTTTAAGTTTCTCAGTCACACACTACATCGTAATGATATAAATTGCCAATAATGAAGGTTGCGGCGCATCACATATGCGCCTGATTGGCTGAGGGTACGGCACGGATGTCAGGGTACCGATCTCAGTACACGAACGTTACTACACGCCCTCCATTCCTCTAAGCTTACAGACTCACACCGCCACGAGAATTTCATTGTTTCTCTCTTACACGTTGATTAAGATAATTACACCTATTTTAATACAATCAACTTTTTATTCCTAAGTCCCGACTGAACCCATTCAAAGGTATACAGATTAGATATATTTATGTAAATTGTAATGTAAAAAATAAAACACACGTTAGCTTTAAATTATCTAGTAAAGAATAGTAAACAAACTAATCATCTACTTTACAACATATACAGTAATACAATGTGAAAAATGTTTCTGTAGGCCCGTTTAAATACACACATCAAAAGTGTCTAGGGATCAAGCATTTTTATGCGGATTTCTTGAGATTGAGATGTGGCTTTGTAATAAATTTATGATTTTATAAATTTATATGGATCCTTTTTGGTGCATTTCATAATTTGAATCAGGAACTGTGAATCAAATTCGAGTAAAAGATGAAAATCAGCTGTCAATATTTTCCCTATAAAAACATACAACGCATTGAAGACATTATTAGTGCTACTGTTTCCCTACTACTGATTAAAACCAACGTTATTATGGAGCGGCGACGTCATTTAAGCAGGGAAGAAATGCTCAGAGCCGTGGGAATGATAGAAGCTGGTTTCCGGCAACGTACTGTGGCTTTAGCTCTGAATACAAGTCAGAGTGTTATCAGTCGACTTTGGACACGTTACCGAAGCACTGGTACCGTGGCTGAGCGCCATGGAGGACGGTATCGCTGCACCACACGGAGACAAGACCGATACATTCAAATCTTAACTCGAAGAGCTCCAACAATAACCGCCATGATGTTAGCCGTGAGGCTTCATCACTCTTCAGGGAACTTAATTAGCGACCAAACAGTCAGAAACCGCTTGCATGAAGTGAACCTTCATTCCCGAAGACCGCTACGGGTACCACCTATAGCAATGCACAATCGTAGGATTGGATATCAATGAACTCTTGAACACAGAAATTGGGCAGAAGAACAATGGCGTTTCGTGTGCTTTTCTGATGAGTCTCGTTTTGGTATGAGACCGGATACAAGACGTATACGACACTGGAGAACCCCTGGACGCCAACAGCGATTAAAATCCTGCCAGGAAGTCCATCCTTATAGTGGTGGAACCATCATGGTATGGGCGGGTATTTGGATCGGCGGAAGAACTGAGTTGATTTGGATCAGAGGCAACCTCAACGCTCAAATTTATGCTGAGACGATTGTATCAGACGTCATCGTTCCTCTACAAGTGCAAATCGGTCCCTTATTTCAGTTAATGCATGATAATGCACGACCGCACACCGCAAGAGTTGTAAGACAGACTCTCGCCGCAGCTAACATCAATGTCCTGCTCTGGCCTGCTCAGTCGCCAGACTTGAACCCGATTGAGCATGCATGGGATATGCTACAGAGAAGAGCTCTGCCGAATATGGAGGGTATCCAGTCGCAAGAAGACCTTTTTTTGTTGTTGCAACGAACATGGGCGACCATTCCACAGCGTGATTTGGATGAACTCATTTTGAGTATGCCAAACCGATGTTCTTGTGTTGTTAGTGTTCGCGGTAGAAACACGGATTATTAATTGTTTAAGTAACCCAATAAAATTTTAGAGAAAACTGTTATTTCAGTCTTTTTTTCGAACTTTTGTATTAGTGGTTCAAATGTCAAATATCCCTTTATTAGGAAAATGGCAAATTTCTTTATTAATGCAAAGGTGACTTGGTTTATCGTTACTGTGACAAACGAAAACACTTTATTTGATGAGTCCTTAAAGAAAATTTTAATTAATATTAATCAGGAGAAAAGTTATTGCAAAAATATATGTTGATCCCTAGACACTTTTGATGTGTGTATTTGTAAACGCGACTACGATACAGGAGTGGTAGGCCATAACATCGGCCGCCGGCAGAAGTTACCACCCACCAGACAAAACCTTGCCGCCAAGCGATTTGTCGTGTTCCGGCATGATGTCTGGTGAAGCCGTACGGAGGACGGGTCTGAGCAGTTGTGTTGCGATGTGTGCCGGGTACGATGCGCCAAGTGTTGTTGTGTCGGGAGTTTGGTCGTGGAGGGTCTTCAGATCAATCTCCCTTTGGCCCAGCATCGTTGGTCGTGTTGTTGGGTTTAACATTGCATCACCTCGCTCAACTGCCGTCTTCCTTCCTATTCGCTCAGTTTTTCTGAGTGAATAGGCTCTTAATGAACTAGCGCGCTTTACCATCAACGATCACATCACTGCTTACCATCAGGCGGGATTGCGGTCAAGCGCTAATTCATAATTGTTAAAAAAAATGGAGTAATTCCTAGTGTGGGGCAACGTCTATGTCATACGAAATAAATAATTATATGAACTTAGTAAAGGACCTGGCTAATGATTCTAGAGCCAGACTAACCCGACACTACACCGACGATATCCCGGACGTCAGCCTGTACGAGATTAGTATGGCCCTGAAACAGCTCAAGAACGATAAGGTGGCTGGAGATGATGAAATTACGGTTGATCCTCTGAAAACGGGTGGCAAAACGGTTCTTAAAGCGCTTCAGAAGCTATTTAATTCCGTCATCTTTAAAGGCGAAACGCCTAAGGCGTGGCACAGGAGCATGGTGGTGTTGTTTTTCAAAAAAGGTGACAATATCCTCCTGAGAAAGTACAAACCGATATCCCTCCTGAGCCATGTCTATAAGCTGTTTTCTAGGGTCATCACGATTCGTCTCCCTCGCAGGTTCCACGACTTCCAGCCTCCCGAACAAGCAGGCTTCCGAAAAGGCTTTAGCACCATAGACCACATACATACGCTGCGGCAAGTTATACAGAATTCCGAGGAGTATAACAAACCATGCCAACCCGCATTCAGCAAGCGTGGTGATTACGCTCAATCCTTCTCTGTGTGAGGAGAGACCTGTGCCCAGCAGTGGGACAATAAAAAGGTTGAAGATGATGATAACAAACCACTATGCTTGGCGTTTGTGGACTATGAGAAGGCCTTCGATTCAATCGAGACTTGGGTGGTGCTACAGTCTCTCCAACGGTGCCAAATTGACCATCAATACACTGAGGTGATAAAGTGTTTGTACAAAAACGCCACCATGTCAGTCCGTCTCCAGGATCAGGACTCGAAACGGATTCAAGTCCAGCGTGGAGTGAGATAAGGAGATATCATATCTCCTAAATTGTTCACTGCTGCGTTGGAAGATGTTTTTAAGCTCCTGGACTGAAAAGAACTTGGCATCAACATCAACGTCGAGTACATCGCTAATATCTATTTTGCATATGATATCGTGGTCATGGCCGTGACCCTGGAAGACTTGGACAAAATGCTCTGTGACCTCAGCAGAGCTTCCCAACAAGTGGGTCTAAACATGAACACTCCAATCACCACACTCCCTCTATATACAACCTCCCACTCCAATTCTAGTTGGTTGCTCTGCACTCGAAGTTGTTGACGAGTATATATACCTCGGCCAAACAGTCGAATCCAGCTCGGCTGGGCAGCGTTCAGGATGCTACGATACATCTTCTCGTCGTCCAAGATACCACAGTGTCTCAAGACTAAAGTCTTTGACCAGTGTGTGTTGTCAGTGATGATTTACGGAACTAAAACGTGGTCGCACACAATGGGCCTCATACGAAGGCTCAGATTCACACAAAGGGCAATGGAAAGAGCTATGCTCGGAGTTCCTCTGCGTGATCGAATCAGAAATGAGGAGATCCGCAGAAGAACCAAAGTCTGCAAACATAGCTCTGCGAGTCGCTAAACTTAAGTGGAAGTGGGCTGGGCACATTGCTCGTAGAACCGATGGCCGATGGGGCAGTAAGGTTCTGGAGTGGCGGCCACATCCCGGAAGATGCAGCGTAGGGAGGCCCCCAACAAGGTGGACCGATGACCTGATGAAGGTCGCGGGAAGCCGATGGATGCGGGCAGCACAAGACCAATCAGCGTGGAAAGCCTCGAGGGAGGCCTTTGTCCAGCAGTGAACATCCATAGGCTGAAGAAGAAGAAAAGTCAAGGACATTAATTAAGTACAGTAATCAAGGACAACCAACCCGCACTGGGCCAGCTTGGTAGATTACAGCCCACTCCCTCTCACCAAGAAGAGGCTGCCGTCCTACAGTGGAAACACTATAGGCTGATTATGCAATCAACGACAATCATAATGAAATAGTTAAGTATATAATATTATGATTCTCGAGTCACTAGCTTTCCACACACTATGTAACTATTTATCTAACTTGAATAATATCACCATATATGATTTAAGCTTTTCGTGTGGATAGTAAAATAACAGAACAGTCATGCCTTTATAGTATTACCATAAAATAAATAACGATCCGAACTCGTTCCTCAGCATTCTTCTGTTGCAAGACGGCATGTTCTAAAATGGACAATACAGCGCCCTAAAAATATTTGATATTTCAAACAAATAATAGCAACATACCCAATATAATATTTGAAATACAGCAGCTGGTCTCTATAGTTTAAGTCAATATCGCTTGGATTGTGAGCAAACAAAAGTTAGATTTTGGCTTGCACATGAAACAAAAGTTTTACGGCTAAACTGAACAGACATTGCAGTGTGAAAATCATTCTGTGTCACAACTGCTGGTGGATTCGCTGCTATTAAAAACAACAAGTAAAAACTTTTGATTATACCGCTGCTGTTAAAAATTGGTAGACAGAATTTCATAGCAGCGATTGGATAGTATTGGATGCAGGGACGTTTGACCGCAAGGTTTTTTTATTTTGAATATTGGTGACCAGTGGATCTCGCTTATTGGCAATGGAAATCGTGGCAGACTCAGATGGATATGGCGGGGTGAGCTGGACTCCTTTGATAAAGGTTGGTCCTTTAGAAGATACTTATTCGTGTGGAGGACAGCTCTGAGCAGTTGTGTTGCGATGTATACCGGGTACGATGCGCCAAATGTTGTTGTGTTGGGAGTTTGGTCGTGGAGGGTCTTCAGATCAATCTCCCTTTGGCGCAGCATTGTTGGTCGTGTTGTTGGATTTAACATTGCATCACCTCGCTCAACTGCCGTCTTCCTTCCTATTTGCTCAGTTTTTTTGAGTGAATAGGCTCTTAATAAACTAGCGCGCTTTACCATCAACGATCGCATCACTGCTTACCATCAGGCGGGATTGCAGTCAAGAGCTAGTTTATAATTATAAAAAAAAAAACTTATTTATTATTTATACTTTTCGCTTTTCTTGATTATGTCTACTGCTATAAGCCTACTGCTGCGACACCAGCCTCCTCCGGGTGAGAGGGAGTGGACCACCAGCAACTTTTTAAAAAATACAGAAATTTCAATTTATTTTTCGAAACTTTTATCCTCAATATCCGACTATATTCGTAATTTTGTGCCAACTTTTTTGTCTGCTGTCGAATTGTGGTATGCAAATAAAGTAAAAGGGAGTCGGTCAATCAATCAACGCGTTACGAACAAATTGCACGCCTGTGTTTTGTACAGACATCGAACGTACTATCAACTCGTTCTGACAACTGTGATGAGACTACATTTTTTTGGGAATATTTTTGTTATTGCAACTATGGCTTTTAATATGCGATTGTTCAATGTAGACATTGATTTCGACAACTTTGTCATTATGTTAAACTAGCGTCCCGCCCCGGCTTCGCACGGGTGCTTAAGGTTAGTATGATGCTTGATCGCAAAGATAACTAATATACATCCGAAATAAAACATATTTGTAAGGATTGTGGGTTTTGGCCTGATGATGGTAAAAAGCTACCAATGAGATGAAACACCTGTCCTTCAATTTTAAAAGTGGGCACAAAATTATCTACCCTGATTTCTTTTGAGCCAAAGGAAGTCATTTGAAAAATACTATTGTATTAACGTATATTTCTTAAAAAAATACCAGATAATGGATGGTTATTAGTTAGAAGATTTTTTATTGGTTGTGGCGGCTCCTGGTGGTTAGGAAGACAAACTTTATTTGAAGCACAGTGTTGTATCATACATCACTACTCTGTAGTCGAGTAACTAATACCATCTCTATGTATTAGTGTCTATGAATATAGTCTATAGTCTTGTCATTGTAACTTAGGATCTGACCTAGAAGATGTCGATTCCAATGTAATAATTCTACAAGTGTAATAAACCAGTCTAATTATCTAAAGTCTTTAATATTTACCAACGGGACAATCATACATGGTGTCAGAAGAGTGAAAAAACCCAATACGAAGAAAGAAAATTCAAAAAATGCAAAAGTCGGATGGCGTCGGTGGCAACCATGACACCGGAACTGCAATGAACAATGGCTTGAAGGCGCTTAAAATATCGTCAGATGCAACAAACAACAATTACGAAACCTGGAAGCGCTGGTGGCAACAGTTCGAATTATACTTGTTGGCAACGGGTTTGGACAAGTCCGGTGAGAAACGCAAGATCGCCATTTTACTACATCACATTGGTGAAAAATGCTTAAATATTTTCAACACATTCAACATAAATATTGGAGAAAGCACATTACATGACGTCAAGGCCAAATTCGACGAATTTTTTCAACCTAGAAAAAATATTACCATGTATCGTTACATGTTTTTTACCACACGTCAACAGAAATCGGAAAGCATCGAGGATTTCTTAACCGATCTCGAAAATAAGAGCCAAGATTGCGAATTTGGAACGCTCAGAGAATCTCTTATCAGAGATATTTTTATCGCCAACTTGAGTTTGGACTTAGCACATGTACGTCAGAGACTGCTGCAGGAACCTGATCTGACATATCAGAGGATGCGAGAGCTAGCTAGGACACTCATCGTCGCACAGCAGGATGCAGACCAAATTGTCAAGAGGTCCACTAGTGAAGAGTCTGAAAAAGTCATGCATCTGCGTCGGAGGAGCCGTGGTCGAGCGGAGCGTCAGCGACGGCGAGCTTCACCAGTCAGTCAGCAGGGATCCAGCGCAGGGAGGTCAAAGTCAAGTCCCAGTCCTGAGAAGCGCTCGAAGACGTGTAGCCGCTGTGGACAACACCACCGCTACAAATGTCCAGCGCAGGGAGCTAAATGCAGGTCATGTAACTCTTATGGTCATTTTGCAAAATTTTGTTACTCCAATAATAAAAAAGTCAGTCATTTAGAGTCTTTTAGTTCAACTGGTAGTCAAGATAATTTTGTTGGAATTTTAAATTGTCATAACTTCAGTCATAGTCATAAGTCTAGTCAATATAATTGTCATTTAGAGTCACAAAGTCATCACAATCAAAATCATTACAGACATAGCAGGTTGTCATACACACAGTCAGATCCTATACTATATAAGTTACAATCAACGGTCAGGTCGCACATAGGCCAGTCGCAGTCAATGTCTAAGAGATCTCATGTAGACTCATCTTGTCATAAAAAATATCCTGTGTCATATTTCTGTGATGAAAGTGGTGATAATGTCATATCTGAGAGGTCTAATAAAAAATGCCTCAGTGATGAAAAAAGACTGGTGACTGATAAGTCTGAGAGATCCAATGAAGACTCTTGTCATATGTCGTATCTCAGTGATGAAAACACGGAACAGTCTGAGAGATTCAGAGTCAAGTCAAAAAAGTCAAAAAGTCTTAGTCGAGATTCATATCTTAATGATGAGTACAGACACAAGTCTGAGGAATCTCACACAACAAACACTTGTAGAATTATTACAGCAAAGTCAACACATAGTAAACAGGTCAATACAGTCGAGTCAAAAGAAAACAAATACTATTCTAAACAGTCATGGAACATAAACATTTTAGTTGGTCATACACAAATTAATTGCATTATTGATTCAGGAGCTGATATTAATATTATGTCAAAGAAAACTTTTCAATCTTTGAAATGTCAAAGTCAAATGTCACTTGAGAAATGTCAAATAAACGTTAGTGGGTTTGGTGGTATATCAATACCCATTATGGGTAAAGTTAATGTAAAATGTAGTTTATCTTTAAATAATAGCACTATTAGTGTAAATATAGTGTTTATAGTCGCAGATTTAGTTTGTCCGAATGTTTTAGGTCTACCAACTTGTGAAAAATTAGGTATAATTCAAAGAGTTTTCTCTGTGTCTCAACAAAATTTTAGTGAACAAATTCTTACACAATACAATGATGTATTTCAGGGTCTTGGATGTCTACCTCAAGTCTGTCGCCTGAAACTCAAACCGGAAGCAGTGCCATGCGTGGATGCTCCGAGAAGAGTACCCTTCGCTTTACTGAACAAACTGCGCGATGAATTGGATCGCATGGAGAAAATGCAGGTCATTGAAAAGGTTTTTAAACCTACAGAATGGGTGAACAGTATAGTGATAACAGTCAAAAGCACGGGTCAGTTACGAATTTGTTTAGATCCTAGAAATTTGAATAAGAATATTATAAGGGAAATTTATCCACTTAAGTCAATAGATGAGATCAGATCTCAACTAGCAGGAGCTGTTTGTTTTTCTCATTTAGATGCATTTTCAGGATTTTGGATGCTTAAACTAGATGAATATAGTTCTGATTTATGTACATTTCAAACACCTTTCGGTAGATATAAATATTTAAGGTTACCTTTTGGTATTAATGCATCGTCTGAAAATTTTCAAAGAGTCATGATGAATTTGTTCGGTGATTTAGAAGGAGTTCTAATATTCATCGATGATATTTTGGTATATGGACCAAACGAGTCAGTACATAATGAGAGAGTACATAAAGTCATGCAACGAGCACGTGAAGTCAATTTAAAGTTCAATAAGTCAAAATGTAAATTTTTAGTATCAGAAGTCTGTTTTTTAGGGTATGTTTTTAGTAAAGATGGTGCTAGGGTTGATGAAGAGAAAGTAAAAGCAATTGTCAATATGCCCACACCAAAAAATGTCAAAGAATTGCAAAGAATATTAGGTATGATCAATTATTTAGGTCCCTTTATTAGCAATTTGTCTCAAAAAACTCAAATTTTAAGAAATCTTTTGAAGAAAGATTCAGTCTGGACTTGGGATGAAAATCATAGTCAATGTCTTAAGAGTTTAATCGATGAAATTACAAAGTCACCAGTTTTAGCTCATTATAATCCCAATGTACCATTAGTCTTGTCAGTCGATTCGTCAAAGTCAGCATTAGGAGCAGTCATTATGCAGAATAATAAACCTATTGCTTATAGTTCAAAAACATTAACTCAAACTCAGTCAAGGTATGCTCAAATTGAGAAAGAATTGTTAGCCATTCAGTTTGGTTGTGAAAAATTTCACCAGTATGTGTACGGTCATAAAGTAACTGTTCATACTGATCATAAACCTTTAGTCTATCTTTTTAAAAAGCCATTACATGATGTACCAGCAAGATTGCAACGTATGATGTTAACTTTACAAAAATATGATTTGGAAGTTATACATGTTCCAGGTAAAGAAATGTTTATATCTGACACTCTGTCTAGAGCAGCATTGAAAGAACATTATATACCTGAGAATGAGTCAGAAATATCTTGTCATGTCAATTTAATGCATTCAAGTCTAGCAGTCACAAAGGAGTACTGTACAAAATTGTTACAGAACACTATGAAAGATGATACTTTGCAATTGTTAAAAAAGTATTATTATGAAGGTTGGCCAAAAAATAAAAATAATGTCAGTCTGTCAATAAAACCATTTTGGAACATACAAGCTGAAATTCATGTAGTCAAAGATTTGTTGTTCAAAGGGTCAAAATTAATAGTACCACAGTCAATGTATAAGGAAATGTTAGGTAAAATTCATGAAGGTCACCAAGGTATAAATAAATGCTTAAAACTGGCTAGAGAGTCTTTGTACTGGCCAAGCATGTCAGCTGATATTAAAAACTTGGTAGAACAATGTTATGTATGTGCACAATTTAAACCTAATAATCCAAAGGAACCACTAAAAAATTTTGAAATTAATAAATATCCATGGCAACAAGTAGGTGTTGATTTAATGTATTTTGATAACCTTACTTATTTAATTGTCACAGATTATTATTCTAAATTTATAGAAATAGCTTTGTTAAATAAAAACAGTACAGCAAAGAATGTAATAACACATTTAAAGTCCATTTTTGCTCGTCATGGAATACCTTTATCTTTAGTGTCTGATGGTGGTCCTCCTTTTCAGTCATTAGAATTTAAGAATTTTATGCATGAATGGGACATAGAACATATTGTAACTAGCCCATATCATCCACAGTCAAATGGTCAAGCAGAGAGTTCAGTCAAAATTATCAAAAATATGTTAAAAAGAATGTAAAAGAAACTCATCTGATCCATACATAGCTTTATTACAGTATAGAAACACACCTAAGAATAATTTACCATCTCCAGCTCAATTGTTAATGTCCAGGAATTTAAGAAATAACATTCCTATGTTTTATAAGAAATTAAAACCTAAAGTGGTTACATTCAAAAATTATAAAGAATGTGTCAAGCAAAATAATAAAAATAAGTCTAAATATTATAATATAAATACAAAGTCATTGTCATTATTGTATCCCAATGATCATGTATACTTTAAAAGAAAGCCAGATAGCAATTGGGAACAAGCCATTGTCAAGCTAAGGTTGGCTAATAATAGGTCATATGTCGTTGAGGATGTCAATGGAGTTAGGTATAGGAGGAATAGGGTTCATTTAAGACACAAATATTCTCCTATGCTATCCAATTCGTCGCAGGGGAGAGAGGAAGGTAACAGGCAGGAGTCTAGACCTCAAGAGCTCTCATCTCAATCCTCAGTCAGTCAACATGTAACTCGTTCTGGAAGAGTTGTAAAGCCAACCAGAAGGCTAATTGATGAAATAGATTAAGTAGAACATTGTATACTAGATTAAGACCTAACTATAGTCTTAAGTCATTGTCTAAATTGTAACTAAGTCAGGTTTCTATAATATTGTTTGTCAAGGGTTAATTTAAACTTAAACAGGGGGATGTTGTATCATACATCACTACTCTGTAGTCGAGTAACTAATACCATCTCTATGTATTAGTGTCTATGAATGTAGTCTATAGTCTTGTCATTGTAACTTAGGATCTGACCTAGAAGATGTCGATTCCAATGTAATAATTCTACAAGTGTAATAAACCAGTCTAATTATATAAAGTCTTTAATATTTACCAACGGGACAATCATACACACAGCACATACCATTAGGTTCGTCTGCCCATTTCTTGACAGAGCGGTTAGAACAGATCTTATTCATCCTATGGGGCGGCCTGACTACTGGCTAGATCCTCGCCCTGGGACCTGGAGGCGAAGGTCCTAGCGTCATTGTACCGGTGGCATAAGTAGGCGCGAGAGAGGGGTGAACGACCGATGCAGCGTCAGCTCGAGCAGCGTCGGTCGAAGCTCAGTGAGGTCTTGGTAGCGGAATGGCGGGACAGGCTTTCACGCCCTACCTGCCTCACAACCATCGAGGCCATCCAGCAGGTACTGCCGGACTGGCTCGGGAGAAGGCACGTCTCCTTGACGTTTCGGGTGACACAGGTGCTCTCGGGGCATGGTTGTTTCGAAAAGTAGCTGTGTTGCATAAACAGGGAGCCGGAAGCCCGTTGTCACCACTGGGTCGACTGCCGGGAGGACACGGCGCAGCATACGCTAACAGAGTGTGCCGCTTGGAAGGAGCTGCGCCGTGCCCTCATCTCTGAAGTAGGCAGTGTCTTGTCGCTGCCGGCCGTAATAAAGTCGATGGTCGGCAGCAAAAAGTCCTGGGATGCGGTAGTTTCCTTGTGCGAAACAGTCGTCTTGCAGAAGGAGGCTACGGAAAGGGAGAGGGAGATCTCGTCCTCTCACCCGGCCCACAGCAGGCGCACCGGGCGTTGGCGGAGGGCGGATAACGCCCTCTTCCAGTCCCCTTAAATGGGTCCAGGGGCGACAGCCCCGGGGACATCTGTCGCCCCCCAAACATCAGGACCCAAGGTAGCGGCACAAAGTGTTCCACGCGTGCCACTCTTAGACGTCACGGGGGGAGTCCTACACCTCACTCTCACCCTGACCCAAGGACGTCCACAGTGGCGGGGCAGCACCAATCAGGGGTTGCGGAAGCAGTATTTGTTCTCGCAACACCCGGTGTAAGTGTGAGATGGAACACCGGGGAGCTTTTAGTCAGTATAAGTCTGACAGACCCCGTCGCCCGCCCCAGAGCGGAGGAAATCCATAAGGATTTTGTGCATAATCAACCTGGGGAACATATCTGAAAGCCAGTCTGTTGCTGTTTGCTAAAATTCAATTGCGAACTCTATTTGTGGACAACTGCTGTCTCTCTGCTTAAGCTCTAAGTCGCTGCAAATGCTAGGCTAACCTGATTCTCATTCGCGTAAGTCAGAGGTCCTTACATTTTGTTCATGAAGACATTGCAAACGCTCCAGCCTCGAGTCTCGTGCAAGTAACACAGAGATTCTCAGATTTTGTTGTGCAAGGCGTTGCAAACGTTCGACACTCGACTCTCATGTGCGTGCCTGAGAGTTTCTCTGATTTTATTTAGCAAGGTGTTGTGAACGTTCAGGTAAGATTCACCTATACGACGTATTCCTGCTGCCCGTGCTTGAGAACTGTATTTAGAAAGATGAGACCTGGCTCTCTTTGGCATTTTCAAATGTAGAAAATATTATTAATATATATTAATAGCGTGTAATATTCTAGCTCTGAAAAGGACCGTTGTTTAGCCCTGAAAAGAACTGTTATTTAGCCCTGAAAAGAACTATTGGTTAACCCGTAGTAGAACTGTTGATAAGTTCTGAGAAGAACTGTTGTTTAGTTCTGAGAAGAACTGTTGTTTAGTTCTGAGAAGAACTGTTGTTTAGTACTGAGAATTTTTTTTGCATAGGTGTAGTTTTAAGAACGAAATTTAAAAAAAGTCGCACGAAAATTATTAGATTTCGCGCACGACCGTTACGTAGGGAGCCGATCTCGTATCTGAGCCGCGCGGGGACCTTTAACTTACGAGTACTCATAGATCTACATAAACTACCCTCCCGCATGCGAACCCCTTCCTTCGTGACGCTCACATCGCAACGGGCCGTGCAGCAGAAATCGTAATATTTTAATTTCGCCATAACTTTAAAACCAAACGTCTAATTTTAATCATTTAACGACTAAATATTATCTAAATAAACTGTAATTAGTGATGAAATAATTTATTTTAATAATGATTAATAGCATGAGTAAAATAAATGCGTTTAATGTAATCCAGAAAACATTTTAAATAAAAAAATGGTTGTTGTGCCTCACTCAACATAGATAGGTAGAATGTGTCGCTGACTTTTTTGTAGATATTTATAAGATCTTCAATTAATTGTATCATTTTATGGTTCTATCTTTTATAGTTTAGGCAGCGTATGCAAAATAAGTAACTTTTCTAGTTGATTTTTTACACCTAGTGTTTAAAAAACCCAAATATATTACGGAATCCTATATTTTCCAAAATTAAATTAAGCCCATGTTACTCGTCTATTATGTAGCTTTTGAACAGTGAAAGAATTTTTGATAATAGTCCAGTATTTTTTGAGCCTATTCATTACAACCAAATCATCATCATCAACCTTTTTTTGATTGAGCGTAATCACCACGCTTGCTCAATGCGGGTTGGCGATTTCAGACTTATAAAGTCCAGGTTTCCTCAAGATGTTTTCCTTCACCTTCAGTCAATGGTGACCAAGATATACTTAGAAAAAAACAACCAAATCAACATACAAACAAAGTTTTCCTCTTTATAATATTAGTGTAGATTTTGGTACACGGATGTTCGAAACCTATCTAGGTACCATTTTATGTACTTAATACCATTTTAAGTACTTTATTCAATCATAAATTATTTATGATGTTAAAGAAGTTGGAAAATCATATTTGGGTACTATTAACAACTTAAATTTCCTAATATACCAAGGAAAATTGGTTTTGTTTATCACAGAAATTCGTGCATACAAAATATAATAACTAATTTTATTAATAAGTAACAACAGCAACTATATTATAATTATATGTACGGACGACACCAGGTCAAGCTACCCGACACTGTCAAATATTTCCAATCAACATTGAGCCTTAACACTTTGGAAATAAGGTTGAAAATTTAATATATATCTGACAAACTGTAGTAGCTCAATGTGCTGTCATCTGTACGTATAATCACGGGAACCAAGCAGAAATATCCAATGGCTGACCTCTTGATTGTGAATGTGCTTCTGTATCCTAAGTGCGTAACACTCTATTATAGTACAATATATTACAATATATTTCTTATTATAGTACAATATATTTCTGCATCGTTCTCACACGATTGATTTCAAAATGAATGATGTAATCAAATATTTGTATCAATAGCTTGATAATTTAAAATAATGTCCATGGAGTTTCTTGCCCGTTCTTCTCCATAGGTACCTACTCTTTGGAATGGGCGACTAGCTTCACCTTACTGACTGACCGACCTTCTGACAATTCAAAAGTGCCTGTAACTGGTTTATTTGAAATAAATGCTTTGATTTGATTTGATTTGATTTCATTACTGTCAATTGGAATCATTTCGAGTTTTCATTGCGAGTTTTCCGGAATGGGAATTATGTGGCAGCCCTACCTTTGGTGCTGTGTATGCTCGAATGTGTTTCACCAGAAATTAATATTTAAATCGCGTTTAAACGGTGTCAGAATAACGAAGTTCAGTTAAAAATGGGTGTTCTGACAGTTAAGCATAGCTCGAAGGATTTCAAAGGGTTCTGGAAAAGTACTAACCGGTCCAGAATACGCCCTGGTCTTTCTGTGACTGTTGACGGGACAAGTGATTTGAAGGGTATACATTTAAAAATAGCTTTATTGTAAGGTCACCTTTGGGACCACCCTCGTCACCGGAGGGTGTGGGGGGTGTGAGTGGGAAGTATGCTGATACTAAAATCTCAGCTAGGGATGTGTCAGTGGCCGTAAAATTGATTTCCAATGGGAAGTCTCCTGGTCATGACGGATTGGGAGTGGAGCATATACAGCATGCTGGACCTCATATATTCAGGTTGTTGGCTATATTCTACAACGTTATAAATTATTGTATTGCTTGGGGTAAAAAAACATAGCAGGGGACTTGTCAGATGTATCTAACTACATACCGATTTCTCTAGCTACCATAGTTGCAAAAGTGTTTGACAGCATTGTTAATACATAATTAAATACTTTAAGATACACGACAACCAATTCGGGTTTCGTCCGGGACTGTCTACAGAAGCCGCAATATTGTGTTTTAAGAGTGCTGTCAGATACTATACCCAAAAAAAAACATTATGTACGTGTGCTTCCTTGCCTTTCCAAAGCTTTTGACCTGGTCTCATATGATATCTTGTGGGAGAAGATGAGGTCATCTCAGTTACCATGGGAATTAATTAACATTTTTAAGTATTGGTACTGTAACCAGGTAAATAATATGAACTGGGCGGGCACGTTATCGGACCCCTTATAGGTTAGAATGTGGGGTGAGGCAGGGGGGGGGGGGTTGAGCTCTCCTTCCATTTTTAGCCTGTATGTGAATGGATTGATTGAGGCGCTCAGTGAGCAGCATGTCGGTAATCACATCGACGGCGTATGTTTTAATAACATCAGCTACGCGGACGATATGGTGCTGCTGAGCGCCTCGGTCTGTGGACTGCCATATAACGTTAGGAAAAGTAAGTGCAAGGTGTTTCAGGGTGGGCCTAGGAATGTTTTAGAAATGCCACCAATAAAGTTGATTGGCTCCTCCTTGGAAAGGGTGGAGATTTTTAAATACTTGGGGCATTTCGTAACTTCTACCTTGAGGGATGATGCAGACATTGAGAGGGAACGGAGGGCGCTGTCAGTCAGAGCGAACATTGTTATCCGCAGGATTGCTCGGTACTCTACAGATATGAAAATAACGCTTTTTAGAGGCTACTGCACTTCATTATAGGCGTGCGGCTTGTGGACTGACTATACGCAACAGTCTTGCAGCGTCCTTCGTGTTCAGTTCAACAACACGTTCAGGTTGGTGCTGGCGCTCCCCCGCTATTGCAGTGCATCGGCTATGTTTGCGGAAGCGCGTGTGGATTACTTCCACGCCACTATGCGCCAGAGAAGTGCGTCGCTGGAGCGGTGAGTGCGGGGGAGCGCAAACAGCTTGTTGGCCGCGCTTGCAGTAAGGTTTGAATGTTCCATCATCTCTCACTGTTGTAAGCGGCATGTGGTTGGCTGACGTGACTCAATTGTCATTTTAATTATGTCTTTTTATTGTTTTATTATTATTAGTAAGGATATAATGGCAATATGTATGACTTTTCGATTTAATATTGTAATATTTTATTTTATGTATTCATAATTTTGATTTGAGTGTTGTACGTGTAATGCGACTATGTGAGTATTAGTTGTATATGAGTCAGTGTTACTTGAAATAAATGATTATTATTTCGTAGCATATTGCTAATTCATTGCTCCCTATATTCAAAAAATATGACTGCTCAACAACGTCAATAACGCAATGAATATTGTTGAACTGTCAAAATGAAACTAACTGCTAGCGATAGTGTGTTACGTAATTACCACGCTGTCCACGACTATCGATGTGTGATGGTGTCTAATCATAGTCGGCGCCAGGGGACGCGAAAGGGCGCGTTGCGGCACGGAACGACACAGTGGCAGTGGGCTGATCCCCGCCTCTGCTCTTTACGCCTCTACCGAATATGGAGGTGAAATCAGCGTACAGCCTTTTAGAAACATTATAAGTGTTTAAAGTCCACTTTAATATTATTTACCTTACCATTATTTTGGTTGTTAACTATTTCACTCAGCATGCATAGTCCACAGCACAGCGCTGGAACATTCATTTTTTTTTTTTTTTAATTGTGCCGTCTTTCTCTTCTTGCTTGGCAAGAATTCTTTCTTGCCAGTGTATATGTCCTTCTTTTGTCTTTTTTCCGCTATATTTTTTGCGGCTTCTGCCTTGTCTTTTCTTTTGGGGTATTCTTTTCCCAAGTCTATTTTCTTTTGTTATTTCTTTTGTCATCTTTCTTTTCTTTTCATCATTTTTACAACATTGCTTACATACTACTTATCTCTATCATACACACATCAAAAGTGTCTAGGGATCACCATATATTTTTGCAATAACTTTTCTCCTGATTGATATTAATTAAAATTTTCTTTAAGGATTCATCAAATAAAGTGTTTTCGTTTGTCACAGTAACGATAAACCAAGTCACCTTTGCATTAATAAAGAAATTTGCCATTTTCCTAATAAAGGGATATTTGACATTTGAACCTCTAACACAAAAGTTCGAAAAAAAGACTGAAATAACAGTTTTCTCTAAAATTTTATTGGGTAACTTAAACAATTAATAATCCGTGTTTCTACCGCGAACACTAACAACACAAGAACATCGGTTTGGCATACTCAAAATGAGTTCATCCAAATCACGCTGTGGAATGGCCGCCCATGTTCGTTGCAACAACAAAAAAAGGTCTTCTTGTGACTGGATACCCTCCATATTCGGCAGAGCTCTTCTCTGTAGCATATCCCATGCATGCTCAATCGGGTTCAAGTCTGGCGACTGAGCAGGCCAGGGCAGGACATTGATGTTAGCTGCGGCGAGAGTCTGTCTTACAACTCTTGCGGTGTGCGGTCGTGCATTATCATGCATTAACTGAAATAAGGGACCGATTTGCACTTGTAGAGGAACGATGACGTCTGATACAATCGTCTCAGCATAAATTTGAGCGTTGAGGTTGCCTCTGATCCAAATCAACTCAGTTCTTCCGCCGATCCAAATACCCGCCCATACCATGATGGTTCCACCACTATAAGGATGGACTTCCTGGCAGGATTTTAATCGCTGTTGGCGTCCAGGGGTTCTCCAGTGTCGTATACGTCTTGTATCCGGTCTCATACCAAAACGAGACTCAACAGAAAAGCACACGAAACGCCATTGTTCTTCTGCCCAATTTCTGTGTTCAAGAGCCCATTGATATCGAATCCTACGATTGTGCATTGCTATAGGTGGTACCCGTAGCGGTCTTCGGGAATGAAGGTTCACTTCATGCAAGCGGTTTCTGACTGTTTGGTCGCTAATTAAGTTCCCTGAAGAGTGATGAAGCCTCACGGCTAACATCATGGCGGTTATTGTTGGAGCTCTTCGAGTTATGATTTGAAAGACCGATAGTCTTGTCTCCGTGTGGTGCAGCGGTACCGTCCTCCATGGCGCTCAGCCACGGTACCAGTGCTTCGGTAACGTGTCCAAAGTCGACTGATAACACTCTGACTTGTATTCAGAGCTAAAGACACAGTACGTTGCCGGGAACCAGCTTCTATCATTCCCACGGCTCTGAGCATTTCTTCCCTGCTTAAATGACGTCGCCGCTCCATAATAACGTTGGTTTTAATCAGTAGTAGGGAAACAGTAGCACTAATAATGTCTTCAATGCGTTGTATGTTTATATAGGAAAAATATTGACAGCTGATTTTCATCTTTTACTCGAATTTGAATTTGAATTTGACAGTTCCTGATTCAAATTATGAAATGCACCAAAAAGGATCCATATAAATTTATAAAATCATAAATTTATTACAAAGCCACATCTCAATCTCAAGAAATCCGCATAAAAATGCTTGATCCCTAGACACTTTTGATGTGTGTATATCTATACATTGGCGTTCCTTATCCTATTCCTGCCGACGGCACAGTGCTCGGCTGTGCTGCCCTTGTCCTGTTTCTCTCTATACTCAATTTTGCAACTTTGAGGCAAAACCGCTCCAGGTACGGCCTGGAGTGTTTGTCCGCCATGAGGTCGGCTATGGATGACTCCGTCAATTTTTTACCAGTGCTTACTTCCAGGTCGTACCTGTCGCGGTCGTGCCTCGGGCATTCCAGCAACAAATGTTGGACCGTTTCCGTGGCCTGTGTGTCACACACACAGGCTGGACTGCTCTTCAATTTGAACTTATGCAGGTACGCGGCGAAGCCGCCGTGACCCGTCAGGATCTGCGCCCAGATAGACGTCCTGTCGAGGCACTTCAGGACTTTGCGCGCGCGCACCACATCGGGGAAGAACATTCGCGTGACCCCAGCCGTGGCCCCGCCGGTGTACCTCCCGTTCCAGACAGCTACTGTGCCCTCTCTCAAACGTCGCTTGACGTATGAGACTGGACACCTGTCATACGCTGGGGCGACCCTGGACTGGGCCGCCGCCTGCCTAGCCAATTCGTCGGCGCGCTCATTGCCGGGGATTCCGACATGAGCTTTCACCCAGAAGAACCGGAGGATTTTACCACTCCCCTCTTGCTCCCTGATATTCTTACGAATATGGGTAGCAAGGGGGTGGTGCGTTTCCGGGTTTCGGATCAAGTCGAGCGAGGATCGAGAGTCGCTGAGCACCGCCGCGCAGTCGAAGCCTCTCAGGACAACCAGGTCCGTAGCCCTGGCTATCGCGAGCAGCTCCGCCTGAAAGACGGTACACATCGGCTCCAACCTCATTCGCTTGGTCCGAATCTCGGACCCATCCCGCCAGTATGAATATGCCGCCCCGACCCCTTCATCCGATTTACTACCGTCTGTGTAAATCAGATGAGCTGGGAGCTGTAGCTGAGCCACAGTTTCGGGGAGCATATTCTCCAGACACTGGTAATCAACATCTGGCTCACTGGCGGGGTGAGGGGCCTCCGTGAAGGCCCTACGCTCCTCCAGTTCGCGGGATTCAAGCTCTTCTATCAGACGTCCCCGTTTGCACTCAAACAGCCGGGCGATCTCCAACACTCGAAGATCGAGCGGGAGGAGACCCGACAGCGTGAGTGCTGCATTGAGCGACACCGTACGATGTGACTTGGCGATCTTCTGTGCAAAGCCCCTTTGGACGGTAGCAAAGGTTCTTTGCACAGAGATCTTCTCGGCGGCTTTCGCCCAGGAGCTCGCGCCGTACAGGATCGTCGGTTCGACGACTGCGGTGTATATCGTCCTGATGATCTCCGGACACAAGCCCCAATCCACCCGAGCCATCGCCGACAGTTTCCTATACAGGTTAGTTGCCTTGCAACAAGCATATGAAATATGCTTGTTGAAGGTCAACTTACTGTCGACGATGACTCCGAGGATCTTGAGCTCGGTCACCATCGAGATGTCAACGCCACCCATCTGCACGACCGGAGTGTCATACTTAAGCTTCCGCGTGACAACCATTCATTCATATTACCAGCGTATTATTCGCATTTTTTTTTTATATACAGTATGTTAAGAAAACCCTGTCCGACCCATAAGGATAATAACGGTTAGGTAAACACATGACCAAGTATAATATAAAATTTTACGTAATCATCATAGTACCAATACAAATGAATTTTGAAATAGTCTTTTTTTCCCGCGAATTAATTCCAACTTCCCCGAAATTTGGTAATTTTTAAAAAAGTGAAAACACCGGTGTTATTATGAGCGAATAGCGATGCGACCACGTGCCGCGTGCCCTGCCGCCCGCCGCCCGCGGAAGGGTGCTTAACGCACATTTATTAAGTTACCTCTTTTTGCGAAATAATGTTTATTTTTTTAGGGGGATTTTTTTTTAAGTTTAGCCCGGATTTGTGTGCATTAGTAGAATCAGTTATCGATACCTAACAACACCTTCACGGGTCGGACAGGGTTTTCTTAACATACTGTATACGGACAAATCACACATATTGAGCTAGCCCCAAAGTAAGTTCGAGACTTGTGTTATGGGATACTAACTCAACGATACTATAATTATAATAGATACATATATAGATAAACATCCAAGACCCAGGCCAATCAGGAAAAGGTCGTTTTCCATCATGACCTGGCCGGGGATCGAACCCGGGGCTTCCATGTCGCAGGCAGGCGTGTTGACCGCTGCGCCATGGAGGACGTCAATATATTATGACAAATTGTGATTCATAAGTTTATTTGGACATTTAGACTAGGTGCAGACGCCAGTATATTAAGCTACGTCAAATGATTTAATAAATTTTCAAGTTTATCGCTAAAGCATTGAGTCCAAATTTACTTGAGAACATTTTACAGTTTCTGTTAGTTTGGTATGTTGACGTTTGTATAATCATATTACAATAACATACTTCCAGTACGCAAATGGAAATATGCAAATGCAGCATGATATAACTATCAAATTATTAAAAAAAACAGCATTTAATTTCTTATTACACCCATGTAGGAAAAATCTCTCTCTATTTAGACCTTCACCGCGCTGGCCATTCTTTTCAATATTGTTGGCCTAACGCTTTCGGCTAGTCAGATTTATGGCACCCTGTCGCTACTCTGTTATCCTGTGACATATGTTTTGTAGCAGTAAAGCCGTCAGGTTTATCTACTGCTTTTTAGATGTAGCTAGTTAGCTACACTGTGGTTAAATTCTTACTGATTTTATAAATGGGAAAGTGAGTTTGTTTGTTCCAATTTCACGCAATAACTATTGAATGGATTTGGACGAAATTTGACATCCAGATAGTCTATAACTAAGAATCGACATAGGTCCGTTCGTGTATGGAGTACTGCAGCCACATTTGGGCTGGTGCTGCTAAGTGTCACCTGGCCACTTTGGATTCAGTGAAGAGGCGTGCGAAGAGGCTGACTGGTGACCCTGATTTAACTCGAGTTGGTCTCCTAAGCTTAGAGCACAGGCGTAGAGTAGCCAGCGTTTCGGTGTTCTATAGGATACATTTTGGGGAGTGTGCGAGGGAATTGCACGATTTAATTCCCCCATCTCCGTTCCACCATCGGACGACCCGTCGTACGGCGAGTTTCCACCCTTATGTTGTTAACACCTCTACGATCCGGACGAAGCGTTTCGCCTCCTCCTTTATACCGCGTACATCGAGGGACTGGAATGATCTGCCGGCGGCGGTGTTTCCGTCGGACTACAATTTGAGTGTCTTCAAGGCTAGAGTGAATAGGCTCTTAATAAACTAGTGCGCTTTACCATCAACGATTGCGTCACTGCTTACCATCAGGCGGGATTGCGGTCAAGCGCTGGTTTATATTTTAATTAAAAAAAAAATATAATAATAATAATTTATTTTCAGACATACGTCCATAAATTACACAAAAAAAAAATCAGCAAATATGAAAAATATATCAAAATAATCAATAATCACACATAGAATACTTTTTATGCCGATACTCCCACAGGATCGGAATCTTCTCACGCGGATGAAACAGCGGAACGCAGCTAATGTTTAATAGTTTTAACATCGTATTTTTTGACGTGATAACGTCTATTAAATCGGTATGCTGGGAGTCATTCGCGAAAACTGCGTAACGGCCGTATCTGACGCTACACGGAGTCCACGCCTACTAAAACTAACCTTAGCCTTGTAGCTTTAGAGTGCAATATTATTTACCTAAAAGCACGGTTGTAAATATTAGTAGCAGTTTTTCGCATACATGATTAAAGCATTGATAGCCGAGTGGTGAAACGCTCGGATTAATATCGACTCACTCAAGAGGTGCCGCGGATCGATTCCTGACGGCAACGGACGTTTTTTATCCTTTTTAATTTTTAAATTTTTCCTTTTTAATTTTTCTTTTTCTTTTTTCTTTTTCTTTTTGCTTTTTTTTTATTTTTTAGAAAATTTAAACAAACTATTAAATAAAAATATAAATGTTATACATTACTTTATTTTAAATAATTTCATTGCACCCAGAAAAAAATACCATGTAATAGACGTTATCACGTTCAAATATCGGCAGTAGACGGAGTTCTACAGACAGCCAATTTTTTTACATATTGTTACGAATGCATCTTATATCAATGTTATAAGGTTTCGATCACCCCCATACTTTGCAAAATTATGGAGCATGTATTGAACTCGCGCCTCTTGGCATACCTGGAAGGTAATGATCTCCTCAGTGACCGACAGTACGGGTTTCGCCGCAATCGGTCAACTGGGGACCTACTAGTGTATGCCACTCACTTGTGGGGCGAGGCCCTCGAGAGAAATGGGGAAGCGATTGCAGTCTCCCTTGATGTCTCGAAGGCCTTCGACAGGGTATGGCACGCTGGCCTTTTGAGTAAGCTTCCAGCGTACGGCATTTCCCCTGGCTGGGTAAAAGACTTCCTGACTGAACGGTCCCTCTGAGTCGTTGTCGACGGATGCTCATCTGAGCCCATGTTGACTAATGCCGGTGTTCCTCAGGGGTCTGTTCTCTCTGCACCTCTGTTCCTGCTGCATATTAACGATCTGCTGATGCGCGGTATCTAGGGGTATGCAGATGACAGCACAGTTGTGGAGAGATACCTGCCGGATGCTCGGGCTAGTAGGGAATCATTCCGGTCCGAAAGAGAGGCTATGGTAGAGCGAACGAATGTTGCACTACAGGCAGTCTCCGAATGGGCATTCAATGCCGCCAAAACGCAGGCGTGTCTTTTCACCGCCAAAAGGAGCCCGTTCACCTTGGCTTCTACTTTTCGAAATGTATCCTTGGAGTGTACCGACCGCCTTCAGGTTTTGGGAGTTGAGATTTCCTCGAACCTAAACTTTGGGCGGTTCATTGAGTCCAAGGCCAAAGTGGCTGCCAAGAAACTTGGCGTTATCGCAAAGGTCCGGCGGTACTTCACACCAGGGCAGCTTCTAATGCTGTACAAAGCACAGGTCCGTTCGTGTGTGGAGTACTGCAGCCACATTTGGGCTGGTGCTGGTAAGTGTCACCTGGCCACTTTGGATTCGGTGGAGAGGTGGGCGAAGAGGCTGATTGGTGACCTTGACTTAACTCGATGGTCTCCAAAGCCTAGAGCACAGGCGTAGAGTAGCCAGCCTTTCGGTCTTCTATAGGATGCATTTTGGGGAGTGTGCGAAGGAATTGCATGATTTAATTCCTCCATCTCCGTTCCACCATCGGAAGACCCGTCGTACGGCGAGTTTCCACCCTTACGTTGTTAACACCATTACGATCCGGACGAAGCGTTTCGCCTCATCCTTTATACCGCCTACATCGAGGGACTGGAACAGTTTGCCAGCGGCGGTGTTTCCGTCGGACTACAATTTGAGTGTCTTCAAGGCTAGAGTGAATAAGCTCTTAATAAACTAGTGCGCTTTACCATCAACGACTGCGTCACTGCTTACCATCAGGCGGGATTGCGGTCAAGCGCTAGTTTATATTTTTATAAAAAAAATAAAATATTGCGTGACATGCAGTACGTAAGGCGTCGGCATTTTCAAATTCAAATTCAAAATTTTTATTTCTGATTAAAAAAACATAAATATCCATATAGTGTTAGTACAAGTAAAGCTTAGCCTATTGTTAGTAATAAATTAACTAAAGTGGGTCTGGACTCCCATCCACCTGCGTAAGAGGGGCGAGTCCCACCGATCCGAAAAAACATTCAGGATGCCATTGGAGGAGGAGCGCAATCGCGCCATGATGGAAGCACAACGTTTCCGCATCATCGCGGCGAACCCGTCGACCCTCGCCTCCGCATCCGACATCCCTGACGCGCTACAGTGCCACGGCAACCCCAAGAGCACCCTGAATGCGTTGTTATACTGTACGCGCAGGTTGCTGTATGCCCGCTGAGTATACGTGATCCATAGGCTGCACGTGTAAAACGACTGGCAGAAGGCCTTAAAAACCGTTACCCTAGCCCGTAACAATATGAACCTACAGTAAAAATGATACAGATATGGCATACTACCGTGAGAATTGAATTTTAATTTATATTTGATTAACAATTAAGTCCCTACTCGCACATTATATTTGTAAAATAATACATGGTGAAGCTAACCCTAGTGTACACAGGCTGAAGTCCTACAATACCACATCTGACCGGCTTATCGGCTTCCAACAGATTTATCGAGATTATCCTGGAGACTCTATTGGTAACTAAACATCAACTCTATATTGGATTTAAACAAATATTCTGCTTACTTTGATATGTATGACTATCGCATAGCGGGTAGGATCAACTTCTATCTGATAGCCCTGATTAACTCAAGACAATGTTTGTGTTCTTTCTCCGGAATTAGCTTCATCATCATCATCATCATCAACAACCTTTTATCGTCCCACTGCTGGGCACAGGTCTCTTCTCATACAGAGAAGGATTGAGCGTAATCACCACGCTTGCTCAATGCGGGTTGGCGATTTCAGACTTAAAGTCCAGGTTTCCTCAAGATGTTTTCCTACACGAATTAGCTTACTGACACGTTATATGGGTTCATATAAATTAGTTTTTTACAATGCATAAATATGTGAGCTGTCCCGCCCTTTATACCTGGGGCTTATATTTAGGTACTTAATAAGTTTTTCAACACACTTGCTTATAAATTGGCTATATGGTCACCGCAAATAGGCAGATAATCACACAAATAATCAAACTGTAACTCACTTCACTAGTGAGTTATAAATATGTTTTTAAATTTAATTGGTTATTTGTTCAATTTGCCAGTGCATTGTAGTACACTGAGCAGGCAAAGGTATTTAAGACCATGATAGCCTCGTCTTGAATTAATATCTTCTTATTATAACATGCACTGCAAAAATAAAATACGTCTTCACAAAATGGCGTCTTCCCGCCATCTTTTATTAAATTTAATCGGTTGAGTAGCTTTGTTCAAAAGTATTTATTTAAAAAAAAGAAAACTTGTTCAATAGAACAAATAAATTAATTTTCCTATTGCTCATTTCATGAAACTTATAAAATAGGTAATTTTAACTCGTAAGGGTTTTATAAATAATACTTTCACTCATATATAACTTTTGTTTTCTCTGTAATAAGAGAAAACTTTAAATTCCCCATTTTGTGCGTGGCGGAATCAGCGCAAAACCTATGCGCGGAAAATAAAAAAAAAAACTCATTCCTTTAGTCCGTGGCCGATTGCAATGCGCGCGCATAGGAAAACTGATTATTTTTCCCGCCATAGTGAAACATTTTTCACAACATGATTTCACTCTTGAAATTAATATTAAGTATAGTCATTTATTAATTAAAATGTCTACAAGTAATAGTTGCGAAGAAAATGATTTATGTTGTACATCGCCCGATATAAGATGTGAAGCCCTTAACTTTATGCAAAGATTACTGCAAGGAAAAATATGTAATAGCATATCAAAATTTCATAAAATGACAAAACAGCAAGAATACGCAGTCTTTTTCAGAAAATGTGTTCATTGCGTACTTTAAAGAATTATCTTCTAAGTACAAACTAGCTCTTTATGATGTTTATACTCAATGTTAAAAAGTACAGTGCAAACAAAGAATGCAGTGAACTTCAAAACATACACTAGTTTGTCAGCTTATCTAAAGAGATAATCCGATAGATTTAGAAGTAAGAAATCAAAGGTCATCTGACGATAATGAAAAATGTATAAAAGAAGGTCCAGATAACCAATATCTGGCTACTAAGGTTAGTTTAATTAATTTTAAATATCTACGCGACTTCAGCCTGTGTTGTGTGTTGAACATAATTATTGTTTCTTTTTTTCAGGTTGCTTTAATATTTGCTGTAACTGATGTCTGTAGGATACAAGGATTAACAAATATAACCGTAAAAAATATAGAGAACCATGGCCAGATTCTTTTAGTGAATATACCTATCACGAAAAATAAAATACCGAAGTCATTCACCATACACGGTCCATTCTATGAAATTGTTAAGAAGTATGAAAGTTTACGGTCACCAAAAGCAAAAACTGACCGTTTCTTTCTAAATTACTAGAATAGTAAATGTACCTGTCAGCCTATAGGTATAAACAAATTTGGTGTATGCCTAAAGAAATCGCTAAGTTTTTAGGTTTAGCAGATGCTGAGAGCTACACTGGACATAGTTTCAGAAGAACTTCAGCTACATTGGCTGCAGCAGGCTAATTCAGGAGCTGATATAATGACTTTGAAGCGTCATGGTAGGTGGCAATCTAACAATGTAGCAGAATTATGCGTAGAAGACTCAATACAAAACAAGAAGGAACTTTGTGCAAAAATCACAAAAAGTCTTCATGAACAAAATATAAGGACTTCTCAGCTGCGCGAAAGAGAGTCGAGTGTCGAGCGTTTGCAGCGACATAGAGCTCAGGCAGAGAGACAGCAGTTGTCCACAAATTTCGCAATCGAATTTTAGCAAACAGCAACAGACTGGCTTTCAGATATGATCCGCAGGTTGATTATGCACACCAAGCGTCAGTCCAAATCGGAGTCATGAATAAGATCTGCTCTGCTCTACCAAGAAATGGAAGAAGTGCTTCAGGTAAAGTTTGTCTTCCTAACCTTCAGGAGCCGCCACAACCAATAAAAATTAATCTTCTAGCTACATAATAACCATCCATTATCTGGTAATTTTTTAACAAATATACGTAAATACTAGTCTTTTTCAAATGACTTCTTATGGCGCAAAAAAAAAAAAACTAGGGCAGGAAATTTTATGCCCACTTTTAAAATTGAAGGACACGTGTATCATCTCATTGGTAGCCTTTTACCACCATCAGTCCAAAATCCACAATTCTTACAAATATATTTTATTTCGGGTGCAGACCAGCTATCGTTGCGATGAAGCATCGCACCAACCTTAAGAAAATTAAATTTACGAACGTGAAAACTTAGTATTAATTACATTTAAATATTTTCATTTAACATCCTCATAAAGACAATCTATGCAGCCTGCGGATAATGACTGCGTCATCGATGTTAGTGTCAGTGTCTGTGAATTGACTTTGGGAATCATTGTGCTGTCCGTGTCTTTCCTGGGTAGGTGTTTTGCAGCGGTAACAGACATCCACGTGAGTGGAGCTGCCGGCGACCGCTATGTAGTATAAACCAAAGTCTCTTTCTCTGTTCCTATATCCCTATCACGGAATAGAGTTATTTTTCATCTATATATCATCTGATAGAGTGATTCAAGAGGAAGGTTTATATGCATAACACATGCACCTGTGTGGAGCAGGGGCGAGTCACTAGTATTACATAAAACAGTCCTCCAAAACGTCCGTTCTTAGCCACTTCCTAGTGCTTTCGCTGGGAAGAAGAACTGGCGGAACTCCCCTGCATTACACCTGGCTGTTCATTCAAAAACACATGACTGTATACAATTCTATGTATGTAAAGTAACTAACATAAGAAAACATAGAGCATTAAATTAAATTATTTACCATAATATGCCAGCTAGCCTGCAAACTATAATCGTATGTGAAACCAAATCTAACGCAATTTCATCGAATCACTTTAAGCGAATTACGTTTGTCTGGCAATAAAGTCTAAAGCAAGTCTATGTAATACATTTCACATAAGTCCTTGACCTCAAAAACCTTTCTGCTTTAAGTTATAAAAGCTAGGCCGACTACAACCTCGTTATAGTATGAAAACACTAGAGATGGTTTCCATCTAATATTATAACTGGAAATGTCTAGAATGGGCTATTTCGGCTGTTTTCTTAGGATAACTGCAGAAATTACTGAGAGGCTAGAGTTCTTTATACCCTTTATAACCCACAGAGATAGAGAGTAATAATATTTTGTTTGGTGAATAATAGTAATGATTTTGAAGTCAAGAATTGAATATCAAGCTAAATAAATCTATCTAGCCTGTACGACGTTGCAATGCTGTCAGGATTTTCGGCACTTTTCCCGCAGACAGAACGGATGAAATTTCCGATGGCCTATGATTTCCCTATACTTTATTTTATACACGTACAATAGGGTGTTCCAAAAAAATCAAAGTCGTTTTTCTAACGCATACCCTCTAATTATATGCCAACGGTGCTAAAACACTTGTAAATGAAATTTCATGTACCTAGAAACTCAGTCACCCATGCCGACTATCGTCGATATATGTCAGTACTTGCATACTATGGCGCGTCGGAGTTAACGTACCGTATTGCTTGTTATTACTTGTTTGTTTTATTTGTAGCGGTACCTACAAACGCCACAAAATGAACGACGCGTCATACTGACGTCACACGAATTCTACATCTCGCAATCAGAGTTTACCGTGCAATTAGCATACATACGACTTGCCAATTTCAACCATTGGGCAAGTGCCCGCCAGACATAACACCCGTCTGGTTGGAGGATCCTCCCTTTTCTATGGAGGATGAGTGAGCTTTACTCCCTGTTCCTCATGCCTCCACAATGGTGACCCCGAGCATGAACTCAGCGCAGCCTTCGTGCAACAACTTGAGCGTGACTTCATCATCATCACTCCCGCAAGCTTCATCGGCGAATCACCCACTCAGCCAGCACCCACTTCTTCAACGGGTATCCTGACCACAAGCATGCAGCGACCGCGCATACCTGGCCATCACCCTCAACCTCATCAGCAACCTCGACGCAGCCTCAACCCGGCGCTGTACAACATCCGACACACTGGAGTACAACGCAGCGCCCCACCACCCCGACTCACTGGGGAATCTTCAAAGACAGTTCCGACTCACCGTGAACTACGCGGCAACCGGTTCCGTCTCACTGGAACCTCAGCTGGCCTAGCAAGAATCACAAGATACAAGACTCAGCCAACTTCGACCTCCGGTCTCCGGAGGGGAGTGATGTAGCGGTACCTACAAACGCCACAAAATGAACGACGCGTCATACTGACGTCACACGAATTCTACATCTCGCAATCAGAGTTTACCGTGCAATTAGCATACATACAACTTGCCAATTTCAACCATGGGGCAAGTGCCCGCCAGACATAACACCCGTCTGGTTGGAGGATCCTCCCTTTTCTATGGAGGATGAGCGAGCTTTACTCCCTGTTCCTCATACCTCCACATATTAGTTAACGCATTGTTATCGTTCGGTCAAGTTGTCAGAGAGATTACGCAAGTTCCAAAAAGGGATTTTTTTATTGGGGATGTAAAACATCAAATCACCGGTTCAAAACTTCCCTCTATTGGGCAAGTATTGACGGTCTTGCTTTATAATATTCGAGAGGTGAGTTTATGTTTAATTGAAAGCGCGATTTTTTTTTTATAAATTATAAACTAGTGCTTGACTGTAATCTCGTATTGATGGAAAGCAGTAATGCAATCGTTGATGGTAAAGCGCGCTTGGTTATTAAGCCTATTCACTTAAAAAGCTTAGTGAATAAGCAGGAAGACGGCAGTTGAGCGAGGTGATGCAATGTTAAACCCAATAATACAACCAACAATGCTGCACCAGAGGGAGATTGATCTGGAGACCCTCCACGAGCAAACTATCGACACAACATTTGGTGCATCGTATCCGGCACACATCGCAACACAACTGCTCAGACCCGTCCTCCGTACTTAATATAACTATTCGTGAGTATTATTTATTGGGAAAAAGCACATATTCCAATTAAGGCTTTACCTAACTGTGTTAAGAAACTAACTAAAATTGGCCTTATACCAAGTTTGGCGAGATCTACAAAAGAATGCGAACAAAACCCAAGACATATTCGAACAGCGTAGACAAGAGTTTGTTACAAACTTGGACAATTTTTTTGACATTGCACACGTCGACGTGCTTCAATTAATAAAGATAAATGAAGATAGGATCTTCTTGCAGCGCCAAAGAGAGCCAGGCAGATCTGGTCACATAGCTGGAGTGGATAAAAAGTTAACCGACAAGGAGGAATAAGCGCGAGTCAAAATACTTGGATTGATATCCAATTTAAAAAAATAATAATATATTTTATTTATTTACTTTTACACTGTTACTATTATAACTTAAGACTTAGTGTTATCACGACGACTGCTAAGTAGATACAACCAACGCTCCTCTGGTGACTAGGTCTTTTATACTGCCTCGATTGCTAACGACTCTTTGTCTTTTGTTTTCTCGTTCCTGGTGGTCCAAGGGGTAATTAATATTGGAGACTGATGTCCAATTGTTCCAGTTTCCATAACATCTCCTTCTTTGAAAAGGGTCATTATATTTTTAATGTGTTCATTGTTCAAGTCGTGTTGACTCGCGCTTGAGAAAAATAAAGAATCAAAAACTTCAAGCTATTTATGAAATATCCCTAACCGCTTCAACGTCCTCGTATCAAGAAAATTCATCATCTGATTCTGAAGTAATGAATTTACAAGACAATCTTGTCCAGCACCACCGAGAGTGCACAGTCAGATTCTAATAAATTTCAATGAGAAAAAATTTCCTCACCCCAAAGTTAGTAGCAGCTCTAGATAGGTGTAAGTTAAGTATGAGGAAATTTGTGTTTATTATTGAAATTGAAGCTACTATTGAGGCACTTGGACTCAAAATTAACGAATTTCCCATTAGCAAGTCCACCATTCAAAGAATTCGGACGGAGAAACGAAAAGAGCGGACAGAAGCTATAAAAATCGATTTCCAAAACGAGGTGCTGGATATTGTAACTGTCCACTGGGAAGGAAAACTGTTGCCGGCTTTAGATGTGCGCCAATGTAAAGAGGAACGCTTTCCGATAGTGACTTCACATGGCGATAAAGAACAACTTCTAACGGTGCCAAAGTTAGATAGCTCAACTGGAACTGAACAGGCATAAGCAGTTTGGGACGCAATTACACACTGGAATCTTGAAGACAAGTTGCAAAATCTTTGCTGTAATACCACTGCTATAAATACCGGTCGTATTAATGGAGCCTGTGTGCATCTACTTTGTTTCCATCAAAAGCCTTGTTTAATCGTTTGAAAATTGATGACAGTTTTCTCAAAGAGTGTCTTACTTCATGGCCAAATAATGCTGCGTTTGTACAATCTAAAAAGCAGATGATAGCACTGTTAATGATACGGCAGAGAGAACAGTTAAGTTAGTGCAAGACTTCCATGGAAATATTACTGCTGAGGAGGAACAAAAACAATTTTTACAACGTTGCGTACCTGTACAGACTGTAAAAAGAAAACTTTGAAAAGATATTTTTGTAAATAACACTTTTATAATAAATCAGCTT
Organism: Sesamia inferens; assembly: GCA_037179545.1. NCBI lineage: Eukaryota > Metazoa > Arthropoda > Insecta > Lepidoptera > Noctuidae > Sesamia > Sesamia inferens. Next base: position 31,773,531 of record CM073925.1, read on the forward strand.
CAACTAAATATACCATTGAGGTAAAATAGTACTTTATTTTTTAAATAAAAATTAAATTCTTAAAAATGCCCTCTATATTTTTCATACAAATATTTTGTTAAAAGTTTGACATCAAGTCGGCTCGGGTTATTGTTATCCGATCCCAATGATATTTTTTATTTTGGTTATTACGGTCATTTAGAAAAAATATAAAGGGTTTGCATATTAAAACCAAAAAAAAAAAAATCAACCTTATAGGCTTGGAAACCCTAACGCACATATTATTATTTATTAGCGAATTTTTATTTGGATTTTAAGTTAATTATTGAAGTTTATTTTAATTTTACTTTTGTATAAATGATTTTTATTATAACATTGATATTATTTTCAATTACATTTCAATTTTAATTCAATTATATTTTAATTCTCGTTTTCTTTTTGGTTTTGATTTTAATTTAGATGCATCTTCTGAATGTAATGTTGATGTTAATCCTCTTTCTATACAGTATGTTAAGACAACCCTGTCCGACCCGTGAAGGTGTTGTTAGGTATCGATAACTGATTCTACTAATGCATATAAAACCGGGCTAAACTTAAAAAAAAATCCCCCTAAAAAAATAAATACTTATTATTTCGCAAAAAGAGGTAACTTAATAAATGTGCGTTAGCCACCCTTCCGCGGGCGGCGGGCGGCAGGGCACGCGGCACGTGGTCGCATCGCTATTCGCTCATAATAATACCGGTGTTGTCACTTTTTTAAAAATTACCAAATTTCGGGGAAGTTGGAATTAATCCGCGGGAAAAAAAGATTATTCCACATTTCTTTTGTATTGGTACTATGATGATTACGTAAAATTTTATATTATATTTGGTCATGTATTTACCTAACCTTTATTATCCTTATGGGTCGGACAGGGTTTTCTTAACATACTGTACACTGTTTTTATTTAATTTTATTATAATGGCCCAATGATTAGTACAAAAATAACTTATTAACTAATAGTTAAATTATATTACACAAGCTGAGTCCCACGGTTTCACCTATGTAAATTTCCATCTGGTGGGAATATCGGTAGAAAACATTCTTAAAATTATTCCATTTTTAAACTATCTTAGTGCCAAATTTCATTTAAAAAAACATTACCAAAATACCGCAGTGTCTCAAAAAGTCTTCGACCAGTGTTGCCAGTGATGACTTATGGAATTGAGACGTGGCCGCTAACAATGGGCCTTATAAGAAGGTTCAAAGTCACTCAACGGGCAATGGAGAGGGCTATGCTTGGGGTTTCACTGCGCGATCGAATCAGGAATGAAGAGATCCTCAGAAGAACGAGAGTAACCAACCCAGCCCGAAGAATTGCAACACTGAAGTGGCAGTGGGCTGGACACATTGCCCGTAGGACCGATGCCCGATGGGGCCGACGGGTTCTCGAGTGGCGACCACGGAAGACGTAGCGTGGGTAGGTCCCCGACAAGGTGGACCGACGACCTGGTGAAGGTCGCGGGAAACCGCTGGATGCGGGAGGCGCAGGACCGGTCGTCCTGGAGAACCTTGGGGGAGGCCTATGTCCAGCAGTGGACGTCTTTGCGTTGAAATGAATAATGATGAATGAGTGCCAAATTTCATCCAACACCGTTAAGTCGTTTTTAGGCGAAAAGTGTAACAAACATCTTTACATATATACATCTTGGTAAACTTTCGCATTTATAATATTACTAAGATTATAATTACTTTTGCCAACTTGAAATTGGGTTGCTACTTTAATGAAATTAAATCATTTTATTAAATTATTCAAACCAAATTATTTGTAACAGCGAAAACACTTCCAAGTAAAACGTGTGCTTAAACCTTCTCTTTCATGAACCACAGATTTCCCAGAATTAAATAACACTGATACCTACACCTTTGAAACCATTTCATATAAATGGGAAAATCTAAGTGAACTCCAAACATTCGAAGTTCAATACGGAAAACCTTTTCATACTATGGCACCAACTTTGATCGGTGAAGCTCATTAAACCGGTCTTGGGGAGAAAATTAATAATAGTTCTTGAAGAATAGTTGAAAAGATTCTTGAACTATTGGCTTTAATACAGATATGGATGGATTATTCACTGAGAAACAACAAAAAAAAAACGTAGAACAGAAGATGCATTATTTATGAAGAAAGTAGATACCACTTCAAGTTTGTTCATTGTATTTAGAATTCTGCCTTAAATAGCATAATTACGGTAAGTCAGGTTTATTTTGTCTTTCAATCACTCAGTATTGTTTTCCAGTTAAGTAATAGGTAGGTGCTGAAGTTCTCTTTCATTTAAGCTATCAACCATCTTGATCTTATAACTACAAATGAATAGATACAATAACATGTTAAAAATATACACATATTTCAAATAGACAAATTAGTATAGAATGATTATCCAAATAGCGCCCGCAACTTCGTTTGCGTGGGGTTGGTTAAGAACATTCTTATTTAAACCCCAAAAGAGTATTTGATTTTTTTTATTTGCTCCGCTCCTGTTTGTCGTAGCATGATATTATATAGCCTAAAGCCTTCCTAGATTAAAGGGCTATCCACGCAAAAAGAAAAATCAAATCGGATCAGTAGTTACTGAGATAAGCACGTTCAAACAAACAAACATAATCTTCAGATTTATATATTAGTATAGATAACAATCTGTTTTATATAATTTATTTAGTCCAAAATAATTGTACTGTCCCTAAAAATGCGTCTCTCCTAACGTTACAAAAGATCCAAGATCAGGCAGTATCAATACAGTGGAAATTAATGTTCTACGATTGTGTGCAACGCTGATAACCATTGTCGCCGGTCCAGATTGACAACATAAAAAATGGTTCCCCCCTTATGGTATCCCCTAATTAATAGGCAATTAGCACGTACGACTGGCTTAGCTAAGGGGTATCGTAGAACGACCGATTAGCAGCATGAATGACCGTAACATCTTGTGCTAACGCGACAGTTTCTTTTTTAGAAAAGCAGTGGCCTCATTTAACGGCCGTAGATTTAAATCGTTCGATTCACTCTACCGTAAAAATACTCGCATAGTAGTCAGCTGCTGGCGTAAACTGATTTATGTTTAGGCACAATGTATCACTTCTGAACTGTCTAAGGAGTGTATTAATTAAACAGGACAGGATTAATTAAATATGAACTTGAACTTATTTTAGTAAGTGAAAAAGGGAATTGATTACAATGGATTGTCATAGAAATGCTCATTGCTAATAAATATGTGAATTCACCACATCATTCAAGACTCCGTAGCATAGAAATTTTTCTTTAGGTTTCCAAAAAACTTGCTGTTACATACAAGAGTGTAAAAGCTCCGCGGTCAAAATACAAAATGATTTTTTTTTTCAGAATATTCTAGAATCATTGGTATGGAGGAGTACGTCAATCCTCTTTCATACCTGTCACTCCGTAATCCATCCGCGGGCGACGGAAGGCAGGGCACGCGTCACGTGGTCAATCGCTTATAATAATACCGTCAGAATGGTGTTGTCACTTACAAATTACCAATTTTCGGGGAAGTTGGAATTAATTCGCGGGAAAAAAAGATTATTTCAAAATTCATTAGTATTGTTACTGCGATGATTACGTAAAATTTTATATTATAATTGATCATGTGTTTACCTAACCTTTATTACCCTTATGGGTCGGACAGGGTTTTCTTTACATATTGTATATTTTTTAATAATTATAAACACTAGTGTATAATTATTCAACTAGTGGTTATAATTAATAATGCAATGTTTGATAGTAAAGAGCTCTAGTTTAATAAGCCCATTCACTCAAAAAACCTGAGTAAAGAGGAAGAAAGAAGGCAGTTGAGCGAGGTGATGCAATGTTTAACCCAGAGTAAGATTGATCTGGAGACCCTCCATGACCAGACTCCCGACACAACAACATTTGGCGCATCGTACCCGGCACACATCGCAACACAACTGCTCAGACCCGTCCTCAGTACGGCTTCACGGCTTCACTAGACATCATGCCGGAACATGGCGAATCGCTTGGCAGCAAGACTTTGTCTGGTGGGTGGTAACTTCTACCGGCAGCCGCTGTTATATTGGAATATAATAGGAATAGTAGGTAGTAGGACATAATAGGTAGGACCGAGAAATATTATTATATTCCAATATTCCTTCAATCAAGTTATATGTTTTGCTGTTATTCAATGTGAAGGAACCATTTCTATCTACAAGTGTCGGTATAGTTACAAGAACATAATTATGATATAAGCTTTTACTCTAGGATGGCAATAGCAAAATTCGACGGCACGGTTAGCGCAGTGGTTAAACTATTGACTGCTGTGCTGCGTGTCGCGGGTTCAATTCCCGCACGGATCAAATATGTATGACCTACAAGTAGTTGTTCCGGGTCTGAATGCTTGTGTATGTAATTTATATGTTTGTAAATGCACTCACGATACAGGAGAAATTCCTAGTGTGGGGCAACGTTTAAAAAAAAATAAAAAATAATAAAATGGCATCACGTGGGATCCACATGATCACAGTGAGGCAAGAAAGGTTTCAAAAAATTCTTCAACACCTTTGTCTGGGCACAAAGTTGTCCACTATCTATAACAATGTCCCGAGCTAAAGGCTAGCATTCAAAATTTTGAAAATGCGATCTAAAGTCCTGTATTGCAGAACCTTAATCATCATTGAATGACAGAAGTCCACTTTAGTAAGCAGGCCAAAGAGAACTCTGCTATCCAATAGTGACATCAAGCCTCAGCTGATCATTTAATGTAGCAGTGATAAGAGGCCCTATGTTCAGCAATGGGCTTTAGTGCTGATATGATATCCGATACGCCTTAATAAGTGTAATTTGACGTCACATGAATCATCGGCTATGGCGGTACGTAGCTAATTAGCGACCAGCGTACTGCGCCCAGTATCACAGTTGACATTATGATTTATTAATTATTTTCAGTTTGTTTACGGGTATTATTAAATTGTGATATTTTATCAAAACAAGTATGTTTCCATGTTGTATTTACGGATACAATTACATTACTTCGCCATGTTTGGTCCACAGTAGAGTACCCTGTTATAATAAAGACACTGCACCAATGTTCGCCGCCCTGGGGTGTGGTCTGGCTGGGGGTCTGCCAGACTCTTACTGATTAAAAACCACCCCGGTGTTGCATTTAACACCTACACCGGGGGTTGCGAGAACGAAGACTGCTGTCACAACGCCCGATTGGTGCTGGCCCGCCACCGAGGGCCTCCTCGGGTCCGGGGGGGAGTGAGGTGTATGACTCCCCCCGTGACGCCTAAGAGTACCGCCATGGAACACTTCGTGCCGCCTACTAGGGTCCTGAGGTTTGGGGGGCGACAGATGTCCCCCCCAAGTCTGTAGCCCCTGAAACCAATTTGGGGGGGGGGGGGGGGGGCTGGAAGAGGGCGCTTTTCGCCCTCCGCCGACGATCGTTGGGCACTCTAAGCTAAGCCTGTCCCTTGCTGGTCTCTCCCAGTGACGCCTTTAGCCGAGTTCCGTACCCTCCTACGGGCATATATTCCCTTAGCTTTTTAGCTTTTTTAGGCCCTGGCTGGAGACCTTTATTAATTGAGACAACCACAGGCAATCCTAGTTAAGTATACCACAAACTGCAACTGCGAGACTTCAATCATAAAAAAAACAATCATCGCGCAAGACAAGTCTGGTCGGAGGATCCTTTATTTTTTCAGGTAGATGAGACACCTGCCTAGATTATTTCCCCCACCCAATCAGCGGGTGACTCGTATAAAAACATTCCACTGCTATCCAGTATCCATGCACCATAACAGATTGATGTCATCAGTCGACTTCGACCAACCACAATCCAGTTACACCAAAAGCTTAACAATCAGCACCATCTTGTTTTTCATAACAACGATGATCCAGGATATAGATTCCTTTATCTTCTAAATAGTCCTTCGGCACATTGCCAGGTGAATATCTCCACAGCCGATCTACAGACCATGTATAGGACTGAATCGTGTCAATTAATTTCTGCGAAGCATTCGAGCGTATTGCGCCTTAGGCGATACTACGTTCCAGGCAAGATTGGTTTGTAAACAGAACTTAGTTAACATATCGATCGATTTAGAACTTGACTAAGATTATTTTTGACATTCATAATTAATCTCAATTATACTGAAGAATCAAAATAAGGGCTATTGTTATTGATGTTTTATGCAATTTTACACGCTGGTAAGGTAAGGTAAATCATAGGCTTGTCACTAGGTAAGCGTCTGGTAGACCAGACAATACCTTATTTTAACAAGACCTTCGATTTACGAAAATATCTTCAATTTAAAGTACAAGATGGAAAACGAATAAGATTTCAATATTATAAAAATAAAAGTTCCAGGTAGACTGAGAGACAATACTGATGTCGTATCAGAAAAGAAGATATCGTTATGAGAATCTTCTACAGTGTATCTATCTTCTTTACTAATAAAATATAAGCTAACATTATTGAAACGATATGAATAATAATATGTACCATATGTATGTATAATGTAGTATTACCAGAGAAGAGAGAAAAACGAATCGAACTGTATCAAACATATTTTATTCACTTCGCGGCTGTCAACAGCAAAAGTGCCTAAAAGGCTGGCAACACAACTTTGGTTAAAATATAAGTGAGCCCTTTGGTAAGAAATCGTAGCCCTGGAGTACAGGCAAGTGAAGAAACACGGATGGGTTTTAGTTAGTAAAAGCCTGACACGCCCTTCCGCTCCGCCCAGAGCGGGAGAAGTCATTTGATGATTTCCCATTCCAAACAAAAAAAAGCCTTCTGGTCACATGAAGAGTTGAAGACCCCATTGCTCCAGTGTACATACATGGAACACTCTACAACCAACTCGAACTGAATGCTTACAAAATCTTGATTCAATAACCAAGGGTATGTTCTGACCCATGAATGTATGTGTAATGAAAAATGGCAAAACATAAAGTAGGTACCTTTCCACTGAAAAATAGACCTCGTAATACAAAACGTTATTAAAACGTCCAAACTGTTGCTACTGTTACATCACCAATCCCAAGTGAACTTGACGTAGATAGGTAGTTATAGTATTGTAGCTCTGACCTACTTATGGTTGATACCTTACTTCAACTAGGACACCTGATACTTATACTAGTTCTCGTCCTAGGCAAAGATGGCACTATTTATATGTGTATAAAAGATATTTGTGTTACAAGGTTGGGAAAAAGAAAGATAGAAAACACGTTTTCTTTTTCAATAGAGATGGTATGGTAGGTATAGGCCGGAAGATGATCGTATTTTATCGGATATCGTGTGTTTTCACTCATATATAGAATATTGTTATAAGTAATATGTTTTCTAAATGAAAAGCGCCCTTTGTTCTATAGAGCATTAAATGTTTTTGTAATAGGAAAAGCCCTCCTTTCCGATATAGCAAAAACCAATCTATTTAAGTAATTAATAATTTTTATGTCATGTAATGTTGTGGCATAAAGTGAAGTGGTGTAAAGTAGGTTATTAGACGATGCGTGTGACTCATTGTTGCTATGTAAAGCTCAAACTAAGAACACATGAGGACAATGCTTTCCTCTTTGGGATTTAAAATGTAATAGGTTAAAACACTTTTATCTTGGATTGTCGCAGGTCGCCATAATGCGGACTTTACACAGGTGACTTTAGCTGATTATCTGACAGCTTCCGTGGCGTAGAGGTAGCGAAAGCGGCCGCTGCACAAGTAGGGGCGGGTTCGATCTCCGCGCCTCTTGAATATTCGTACTGGTCTGGTCGTGCCTCGGAAAGCACGTTAAGCCGTTGGTCCCGGTTGCCTATCTAATGGCAGTCATTACGGATTGTTGAAGCCCTCAAAAATCCAAAAATTGGTCTGCAGTGCTTCGATATCGCCTTCGGTTTGTGGAGGCCAGACGGAAGTCGCTTCACAGAGAATATTGAAGTTTAGCCAAAATCAGCAGTTACATTGGTAAAGCAGACCTTAGACTCCAGAGATGATGATGACTTTAGCTGATTATCTAAACAGCAATTTGATTAGGTTACAGATTCCAAGGTCCAAAGTCGGGTAAGTTTCGACTTTAGATATGCGACAGCTCGCATATGGCGAGTAACTAAAATCGGCCGTGAAAATGCTCCGTCACTGGCGATTACCCGCCTCACGAAAGTCGACATTTTTATGCAAACTGTACAAGTCATCAAGTAGTTAAAGATTATTATCGACATGTGTAAATGGGGTGGCAATTCGACATATAGGGGCTTGGCGAAAATTGACCTAGTGTAATCCAACTTCCTAGTATTATTATGAACGTGAAGGTTTATATACTCTTTTACTTATATATAATAAAAATTACTAAACGGATTTGAACGAAAATTGGCACACAAGTGAGTTATAACCTTTTTATCTAGATATTCCTACGGGATCGACTTATACAGCATAATTTGCGTCTATTTGCACTACAAATACTTAATGTTTCATGTAGCAGTTCTAGTGTAGTTTGTAAGACAAAGTAGCCGGGGATAATTCGGCCCTAAAAATCTGACTTGCCCCAGCTAGGTCATAAGCCGGATACGACCATGAAAAACACACTAACATAATAACTAAGAATCTTCTTCTTCTTCTTCAGCATATGGATGTCCACTGCTGGACAAAGGCCTCCCCCAAGTCTTTCCGCGCTGACCAGTCTTGTGCTGCCCTCATCCATCGGCTTCCCGCGACCTTCACCAGGTCATCGGTACACCTTGTTGCGGGTCTCCCTACGCTGCGTCTTCCAGTACGTGGCCGCCACTCCAGAACCTTACTGCCCCATCGGCCATCGGTTCTACGAGCAATGTGCCCTGCCCACTGCCACTTAAGTTTAGCGACTCGCAGAGCTATGTCGGTGACTTTGGTTCTTCTGCGGATCTCCTCATTTCTGATCCGATCACGCAGAGAAACTCCGAGCATAGTTCTTTCCATTGCCCTTAGTGTGACTCTGGGCCTTCGTATGAGGCCCATTGTGAGCGACCAACTAAGTATAGTTTAGTGTTATTACAATGCTAGTGCATTAAACATACTCCTTTCCCAAAAGTAATCATCCCAATCTCAGTAAGGGAAGCGAAAACAGGATATATTGCGAACGTTTCACGTGAAAATGTTAACTTAATTCTGAAATTGCTTCACTGTGTTTGTCCTGCGACGAACTGAGTTCGCCGTAATTAAATTTTTAAAAACACCCTTGCGTGTCTAACTGGACTAACGAAATGAATTATTTTAATGAAGGGTCTCTAAGTCGCCTTTATTTTTGAACAAAAAATATTCAAGGCTTTCCGGGGTGTAGATGTATGTGCTGTTAAGACCAGAGTGGTCGTATTTTTTTTATTAATAGGGTAGTTGACTAAAAAAACTAATTAGTCCGTCAGTCAGATTTCCAAAAAATACTAGACACGTTTTTTTCTTTTTTCATATAAACAAAAAATGAAGACGACACAGTACGTTGAAAACTCGTGTGACGTCTCTGCACGCTACAATTTTAGCGAGCAGTGACGTCACCAGCCACCACTCCTGATCTTTGATGCCTTTTATATTTGTCAATTTTTATTGATTTGATAAAATAAAATATACGTATCCAATAGTTTTCTATAATCTGAATGACGGACTAAATAGAATCATTTTTTTTTACCCAGGAAACATCCGTATTACCACCGCCAGTTTGTTACAGATATAAGCAAAATGTAAGCAAAGCTTTGGGTCATAACATAACATGGCCTGCCGGCAGAAGTTACCACCCACCAGACAAAGTCTTGCTGCTAAGCGATTCGTCGTGTTCTGGCATGATGTCTGGTGAAGCCGTACGGAAGACGGATCTGAGCAGTTGTGTTGCGATGTGTGCCGGGTACGATGCGCCAAATGTTGTTGTGTCGAGAGTTTGGTCGTGGAGGGTCTTCAGATCAATCTCCCTCTGGCACAGCATCGTTGGTAGTATTGCTTGGTTTAACATTGCATCACCTCGCTCAACTGCGGTCTTCCGTCCTATTCACTCAGTTTTTTGAGTGAATAGGTTCTTAATAAACTAGCGCGCTTTACCATCAACGATTGCATCACTGCTTACCATCAGCTATTATCATCATCTAAACTAGCACTTGACCGCATTCCCGCCTGATGGTAAGCAGTGATGCGATCGTTGATGGTAAAGCGCGCTAGTTTGTTAAGAACCTTTATTTGGTACTTTTTAACGTTATTACTTTTGCAAATAAATGTCTGGCGACTTCAGGGCAACTTAATGACAAGATTTACCTGGTAGATATATGATTGGTTACATCACGACGTCTCCTACCAACTATCAGGCTGCAATGTCTTCTCTACCATCGACCTCGTAAAGTTCTATAACTAATAAGCCATTAATCCAGGGGACATTCAAAAGACCGCGGTTACTATGATTTTTGGTCTCTACAAGTTCCTTTTTCTGACATTTGAGATGAGGAATGCAGCACAAACCTTTCAAAAGTTCATCTACGAAGCTTAGTTGGTCTCAAATTTTGCTATGATACATAGAATACATTTTTCTATTTTCAACAGCTCCTATGGTATGGAGTTCTGAGAATACAGGAATTGATAGGATATCTAAGCGGAGTTGACTTCTGAGAGTAGGCGCTGCAGTGGCCTATGAATGACCGTCATTATCAAAACTAGCAGCAGCTGGAAAATAAAAAAAATCTTGTTTAGTATCACTTGGCAATATTAGAGTTTCCAATAAATTAAAGCGGTTTGTGTATTTGATCAGTAATTTTGGTAATATACTACAATATATATACTACATAAGAAACTCACATTATTATTTCGAAGAACACTATTTTTTTATCAGTATTTTTTTTAATTTTCAGCAATAATTGATGGTATGTTCATTTTTATTATAACTATACATCTATAGTTATATTGAACAATAAAAAAAAACATGCAGCTGACGAGGTCGAGGTCATCATCATAAATGTAAAAGGTCATCAGCTTCATGTTTTTGGACTATGAATAAAAAAGAAAGAAAAAATAACAAAATAGTATCTTAACTTTTCAACCAATACTGTTTGGTTTATCATTTTTTTTTTAATATATATAAACTAGCTCTTGACCGCAATCCCGCCTGATGGTAAGCAGTGATGCGATCGTTGATGGTAAAGCGCGCTAGTTTATTAAGAGCCTATTCACTCAAAACTGAGCGAATAGGAAGGAAGACGGCAGTTGAGCAGGGTGATGCAATGTTAAACCCAACAACGACGGCGGGCCACGGCTGGGGTCACGCGGATGTTCTTCCCCGATGTGGTGCGCGCGCGCAAGGTCCTGAAGTGCCTCGACAGGACGTCTATCTGGGCGCAAATTTTGACTGGTCACGGCGGCTTCGCCGCGTACCTGCATAAGTTTAAGTTGAAAAATAGTCCAGCCTGTGTGTGTGACACACAGGCCATAGAGACAGTCCAGCACCTTCTCTTCGAGTATCCGAGGCACAACCGCGACAGGTACGACCTGGAAGTAAGTACAGGAACAATTTTGACGGAGTCATCCATAGCCGACCTTATGGCGGATAAACACTCCAGGCCGTACCTGGAGCGGTTTTGCCTCAAGGTCGCAAAACAGTCTATTGACAGGAATCGGACAAGGGCAGCACAGCCGAGCACTGTGCCGTCGGCAAGAATTTAGAATTAATAATGTAAACGATAGGAAATGTGAAATTGTGTAATAGTATTTTTTTTGAAGATTTAGATTTAAGAAATGTAAGAATAATGATGTAAAATAGAAAAGAAACAAATATATATTGACTTTGGGAAAAACATGGGCAACCCAGAAGAAAAGACAAGGCAGAAGCCGCAAAAAATATAGCGAAAAGACAAAAGAAAGATATAAATACTGGCAAAAAAGAATTCTTACCAAGCAAGAAGAGAAAGACGGCACTTTATAAAAAAAAAAAAAAAAACCCAACAACGATGCTGCGCCAAAGGGAGATTGATCGGTCTTCAGATCAATCTCCCTTTGGCGCAGCAGCTCCACGACCAAACTCCCAACACAACAACATTAGGCGTATCGTACCCGGCACACATCGCAACACAACTGCTCAGATCCGCCCTCCATACGGCTTCACCAGACATCATGCCGGAACACGACAAATCGCTTGGCGGCAAGGCTTTGTCTGGTGGGTGGTAACTTCTGCCGGCGGCCGGTGTTATGGCCTACCACCGAGTAAATTTAAAATATACTAACTTTTTACATTTTTTTTATTTAAAATGAAAATATACTAACTTTTTTTAAATTAAAAATTAAAATATACTAACTTTTTTCGCTTCAGTATTTTAATGCAAAATCCATTTTGCTTATACATAATCAGCCTATACCTAATGTTCTCACTATTAGGCTACAGGCTTCCTCTTGGTGAGAGGCAGTGGGCCATGATCTACCACGTGAACCCAGTCCAAATTCGTAGATGTCACATGTCTTCGAAATTTTCGGCTCAGGACAGGACATGCTGGTTTCCTCATCATGTTTTCCTTCACCGTTTTGAGAGCTGTGGTGATGAAACAAATACACAAAGTGAAGCGACTGATGGGATTCGAACCTACAATCTACAATCTTTTAAGTCGCGCCCGCTACCACTAGGCCACCGCTGCTGTTTTGCTTATAGTCTTCTCTACATTCCAACGTTACTCCAATAACCTACAACAATATCGCAAAGAAATTTATAGGGAGGCACACGTACATGGACTAGTAGCCTCAAGTTTAAAGCCGCTCAGCGAGCTATGGAGCGAGCTAGGTTGGGCGTCTCCTGAAGGACGGCATCAGAAATGAGGTGATCCAACAGAGGACCCGAGACACCAACATAGCTGAGAGGATATGCCGCAGGACCGACAACCATTGGGGTAAACGAGTACTTAAGTGGAGACCGCGTCTCGGCAAACGTAGCGTGGGACGCCCTTTGGCGAGATGGAGCGACGACATCAAAAAGGTGGCTGGTAGTGGCTAGCGGAGAAATGCTCAGGATCGAGCTTGTTGGCGTGCCATGAAGGAGGCCTATGCCCAGCAGTGGACGAGTGGAGGCTGATGATGATGATAATGATGACACGTACATAGAATGTACAGCGATGCAAATAAACAAAATACAGAGCACAACACAGGCTTTCAATAAATCTCATCATGTATTCACAGATTTAAAAAATAGCTATGAGAAATCAAATAAAAGTCTAGCCTTTAAAAAGGTTTTAAGCAAGTTTCGTTGGAATATATTTAAGAGGATTGATGGTTTCAAATCACTTTCAATCACTAACTTTTCTAGGTTTTCAAATCAGATTTTAATATTCAAGCAAGAAATCTCATTGTTGTAATTGGTAATGTAATATTTTTTATGTGAAATGGTATTTACGAACGCTGAAGGACAACATCGTAATGAAATCGACATGATCTGGAACTTAAAATTCGAAGACATTTTACATCTAACTACCAGTCCGCACTGGGCCCGCCAATGACCTAGGAGTGGGAATATTGTATGCAGTTTAGAACTATTTACGAAGGTGAATGTAATAAATAATTCACAAAAAAGGAAGATATTTCTCTTATTTGTCGAAAAATACAGGTTTATGGCTTTATAAAAATAAGTTCGAATTTGGTGACAGCGAAAAAGGGTTATTAGTTTAAAACTCCTTAACATTAACATGTTATGTATGTTGCAATACAGAAAACTTGCTACAATATCATGCAAGCTTTAAAAATACGATAAGGTACGTAGTAAAACAATAAGTAATACACAAAATAAAAAAAATATATTATTTATTTATTTTATCACACAATAAAATACAAAAGGATATGAACAAAATAAAAATCTGAGTACAAAGGTGCCGTTTATCTCTTAAGAGAATATGTAAGTTTATCGCAAAGATATCCCACAATTATTAATCATTAAATTTTATACCAAACATGGATAATTGAGGTCATCAGTCATTTTAACCGCACAGCTAAAGCGTAGTAACCCCGTTCACCCACAGTCATCAACGTGCCGTCAACAAGCAGAGCGTGATGCTGGCACGCTACCGGTCACACCGCGGCACTTACTAGTTTGTAGATCACCACCCTCACACCCACAAAGCAGATATTAAAAAGAGCCTAGTAACGGCCCCAGGAATCCCTTGGATGCGAGTAGCATACACATGGTATAAAAGATGGTAGTTAGCGGAAGCTTATGTGCAGCAGTGGCAGTCTGAAATGTAGTCATTTAGCTAAAATGTTGATAAAGGGTTACTGTCTACGCGTCAGCGGCTAATTTTAAATTTACAGACGGGGTTGCGAATATTAGTGAATGAATCCACTCTTTTTTTAATAATAATTATAAACTAGTGTTTGATGGTAAGCAGTGACGCAGTCGTTGATGGTAAAGCGCACTAGTTTATTAAGCCTATTCAATTAACAAACTTAGTGAATAGGAAGAAAGATGGCAGTTGAGCGAGGTGATGCAATGTTAAACCCAATAACAACAGAAGGAGATTGATCTGGAGACCCTTCACGACCAAACTCCTGACACAACAACAATTGGCGCATCGTACCCGGCACACATCGCAACACAACTGCTCAGATCCGTCTTCACCAGACATCATGCCAGAACACGACGAATCGCTTGGCGGCAAAACTTTGCCTGGTGGGCGGTAACTTCTGCCAGCAGCCGATATTATGGCCTACTGCCGAGAAAACTACTAACTCTTGCTTGAGAAGCAGGTATTTTTATGTTATGCCTCAGATTACTTTACGCTTACTGGAAATCACATTCAACAAAAAGGAAGGCGTCAGCATGCGCGGTACCGCTTGCCGGCCTTTTTGTACTGGGAAGAGGGCTGCTCGCCTAATGGGTGCTATTGGGTAGCTGTCCACTATTTCATTGTCACAGTAAAATATACTTTTATGGATTTGTCTTAAGATCCTAACTTGAATGAGAAGTTATTTGCTGTATATGAGTTTGCTGGATATGGCCTTTAACGAGCTGGAACAAAGCAATGTTTGATGACAACTTTATACCAAAGCAATACATCCAGAAGTGCCAATAAAAGAGCATCAATTCATTTTCAGCGAATTTATTTATAAATAACTCAACACAACAAATACAAACACAAATTTGTTCCACTTCTATAATTAATACTATTAAACCAATCAAGTCCCAATTTCCATCATATCAACTCTTTATCTACAACTACTAAAAGTTTTCTGGTACTAGGGGCGATAAAAAACCCGGTTTATTAGGACGTTTCAGGGTCAAGGTTAGATTCTTATCGGTCGAGCCACTGGTGAACACGCACTCTGAATTCCCTACATTTGCGTTGTGTAGCTAAGGGAAATGTTAGTACATAACCTTCTTATGTATGGATGGTTCTCGTAAATTCTTATCACAATGCGTGGCGCTTTTGAATGTTTGCTTTTAAAATTATATGCAAAATTTAGATTCTAATTTGCAGATTGGGATAATGGGGCTCATATCTACTGTTATATTTGTTATGTTACACTCTTGATATGATAATATTATGCCAAGAATGTTTTTATATCCAGTTGAAAATTAAAGGAAAGAGACGTATTAATTTTCTCGGTGGTAGGCCATAACATCGGCCGCCGGCAGAAGTTACCACCCACCAGACAAAGTCTTGCCGCCAAGCGATTTGTCGTGTTCCGGCATGATGTCTGGTGAAGCCGTACGGAGGACGGATCTGAACAGTCGTGTTGCGATGTGTGCCGGGTACGATGCGCCAAATATTGTTGTGTTGGGAGTTTGGTCGTGGAGGGTCTTTAGATCAATCTCCCTTTGGCGCAGCATTGTTGGTCGTGTTGTTGTGTTTAACATTGCATCACCTCGCTCTGCCTTCCTATTCGCTCAGTTTTTCTGAGTGAATAGGCTCTTAATGAACTAGCGCGCTTTACCATCAACGATCGCATCACTGCTTACCATCAGGCGCGATTGCGGTCAAGCGCTAGTTTAAATAATTGAAAAAAAAATCAGAGAATTCTTTAATATACCTATTATCTGTGATCAAAACAATTATTTATCTAAAGTAGTTAATAATATTTATCTTATAATGTTTGACAAAGTGTCAATATAATCGTCAACTGTTATATATTAAAGTTGCATGCTGTATGTCGGATCATATTGTGTACTATGCTTGTTTATTTTTTGTAAGAAATTAAATAGTGTAAATATGTCAATAAAGAAATATACTTAACAGAATTTTCGTACTAAAAAATTCAAAATGTAGGTCACATAAAGGGTTCAAATCTTCTTTTTGGAAAAGAAAAAACCTAATCATTACCAGAACTATAGTTTTAACACAGTGAATAAAAAATAATGTCGGTAGACGATTATCTCGTCCAATGGGTCCGGGGCACTCGTTTAAAAAAAATTAAGGTTAACAATATTGGAAAAGGGTGGGTCGCGGCAAGGGTCGTTCCCGACAGAAAATGTTAATGGCCATTCTACCATTGCGCGGCCGGGGTAAAAACATAGCATATCGTTTTTGCCCTCCTAATCTCCCAGTTAATAAAAAGAGAAAACAAAGTAATTCATTATCATTATTTACAGTTGCTTTAGGTGGGGATAAGGAGTGACAGATCGATCGTTTCGTCTTGCAATCCATAATGTGGGTGATTTAGGATTAATGTACAGTCTTTCACTCGGTTGAGCTCTGAGCGATGACTGAGGAGCCATGCTTTTCCGCCAGCATTAAAGAAAATACAGATGTAGGTACAGAGGCAATGAAGAAAATTATCCGTTACAGCTGTTTTATTACTCAATAATATGGATGTATCGTAAGTGAATTGAGATGTGAGTAATGGAAACGGAGATGGATTTTTTGAGTTTTATTGACTACATAAATATGTTTTGTGGACCTTGGAAGTTGGTGGTGTGATATGCTTCGGCATTTTTTTTATCTATATCTACACTGAAATAAAATTAAATCAAATCAAATCGTTTATTAAGCAAGTAGTAATCACCGATCACTTTTATACGTCATGTTTTTTTTTTAAACTAGATGAAGCCGGCATTTCCTAACTGACTACCTCTGAGAAGAAATAGCCGAAACAAACTCAGGAATCATCGTCTATTTTCAAGTCCAGACATTAAAAATGAAAATGTTTACAATAATTTACCTTATAATTAGGCATTTTGCTTAATAACAATGCTTAACAGAGCGAGCAGCTCAGTCCCAAGCTTTTATGTCTTCTAAATAATCTGTGACTTTATAATACTCCTTTTTGCAATGTTTGGCCTTTATATAGTTTTTAAATCGTTTAATGGGCAAGTTTCGAATGTCCGACTGTCTACACTAATATTATAAAGAGGAAAGATTTGTATTTTTATATGTAACGAATAAACTCAAAAAGTACTAGACCGATTTTAATCATTCTTTTTCATTAGAAAGCCACATTATCACTGAGTAACATAGGCCTTATTTAGTACTAGATTACGTTAGAATTCTTTAGAAATTCTTATTATAACCAACCGAAGGTGTAAAAAAATTAGCCATAAAATGTCTTGTATCGCATACGCTGCGAGGAGTATTAATGATAGAACAAAAAAAATGTTCGACAATGTTATAGAATTCGCGAGATTATATGTCTAACTATTGTAGTTACGTCACTATAACTACTTTTTTACATTTAACAAATTAATAAAAAATCCGATCAAAATGAGACCGTGTTATCGATACCATTTATAAATTTTGATTGAAATATATAATTCAATATTCAAGACTGTCTCAATACCTGATGACTACTTTTTGAATTATTGAAATCGGACATTCCACTCAAAAGATATCATGAAATTAAAATAAAATACATGCCGGCGTCGGCCGGGCTCCTTACGCAGTGGACGCAAGCGACATATACCGGCTAATTTTCGAAGCAATTTTAACCAATACAGCATTAATCCTTTTTTTTTTTTTGTTCCGGGGTGGAAAATCCTCAATGGATGTCCGCCGCCCTGGAGTGGGCGACGGGGTCTGTTTGACTCCTACTGACTAAAAACCACCCCGGTGTCTCTCCGGTCACGTGCGCACGGAGCCACGGGAGTCCCTGATTCTGCCGCGGCCCCAAACTGTCGTGCCGGCCCGGTCTGTCCGGGCCTCGCCTCCTGCACGGGGCAGTGAGGTGTTAAACTACCCCGTGCATCGTGCAATGCACCGACACTCGCGCGCGCCTCCGCCTCGGGGTCCAACGAATAGGGGACGGGGACTTCCCCATCTCCCTCGCCCCTGGACCCATTCATAGGGGCCAGAAGAGGGCGTTATCCGCCTTTCCTCAGCGCCCGGTGCGTCTTCTGCGGCCCGGGAAGGGAGTTGAGATCTCTCTCTCCCGTTCCGCAGCTTCCTTCTGCGACATCACGTCCTCGCAGAAGGACACCACCACGTCCCACGACTCTGCGCTACCGACCATCCTCCGCACTACTGCCGGCAGCGTCAGGTCGCCTCCTACTTCGTTTGTGAGGACACGGCGCTGCTCCTCCCAAGCCACCTGGTGGCACCGAGCGTCCGGCTCCCTGTCTATACGTCGCAGGTACTTGCCGAAGCAGCCGTGCCCTAACAGCACCTGCGTCACCCTGAATGACAGGGAGCCGTGCCTCCTCCCGAGCCAGTCGTCGAGTACTGGCCGGATCGCCTCGACGGTAGCGAGGCCGGCAGTAGGGCGCATAAGCCTCTGCCGCCAGTCCGCCACCAGGACCTGACGGAGCTCCTCTCGAAGCAGCTCGATCTGCTGCTGCACTGGACTGGAGCCCCGTGTCCGCTCTTCCTCGCGCCATCGGTACAATGACGCGAGTACTTTCGCCTCTAGGTCCCTGGGCGGGAATCCGGCCAGGACGCAAGCCGCCTCGTAGGAAATCGTGCGATACCCGCGGACGACCCTGACGGCCATCGCCCTCTGCGGTTTACGCAGAATGGCGAGAGTTCCGGCGGTCAGGTCCATCGCCCACACAGGGGCCCCATAAAGGGCCATGGACTGCACGATTCCCACGTAGAACCGCCTACAGGCGGCGCTCGGGCCCCCCATGTTGGGAAGCAACGTTGATAGCGCGCCTGCTGCACCCATCAGCTTGGGCGCCAGCTGCCGGAAGTGAGGCCCGAATTCCCAGCGGCTGTCGAGCACCAATCCCAGATACATACAGCATTAATCCTTATCCAACTTAATACCTTAAATACATTATTGATTTAATATAGATATCAAAAAATGCAGAGTGTCACGTTTGCGGCGGTACACGGTGTGGCGTTCGCGGCGATTTTTTATACAACGTTCAGAGTGTATC
Source organism: Sesamia inferens (assembly GCA_037179545.1). Taxonomy (NCBI): domain Eukaryota; kingdom Metazoa; phylum Arthropoda; class Insecta; order Lepidoptera; family Noctuidae; genus Sesamia; species Sesamia inferens. The sequence goes on from CM073925.1 coordinate 31,792,802, forward strand.
TGAAGTGTATTTAGTATCAGCATTGCACCCGTGCGAAGCCGGGGCGGGTCGCTAGTATAATATAAACTAGTGCTTGACCGCAATCCCACCTGATGGTAAGCAGTGATTCAATCGTTGAAGGTAAAGCGCACTATTTTATTAAGAGCCTATTTACTCTAGCCTTAAAGACACTTAATTGGAGTCCGACAGAAACACCGCTGCTGGTAAATTGTTCCAATCCCTCGACGTACGCAGTATAAAAACGAGGCGAAACACTTCGTTCGGATCGTTGCGTTGTCAACAACATAAGGGTGGAAACTCGCCGTACGACGGGTCGTCCGATGGTGGAACGGAAATGGGGGAATCAAATCATGCAATTCTCTCGCACATTCTCCAAAATTCATCCTATCGAACACCGACAGGCTGGCTACTCTTCGCCTGTGCCCCAGGGTTTGGAGACTGTTTTGAACCAAGACGCAGGGCCGCGGGTTGTTTGAAAATACCGTGGCACCAAGCGCGCAGGCCAATGAAGGTACACGAGTGCGTTTTAGTCAGTAATAGTCTGACACTCCCTTTCGCTCCGCTCAGGGGCCTTACTATGACGTGTTAAAACCATCATTACACCGTTGTAAAAAAGAGATAGTGTTATCCAACCTGTATACCTCCATCTTTGTTTGACACTGGAACCCTGATGATTTTAAAACGTCATAGTAACCCCCAAGAGCGTAAGAGATCATCTGATGATTTTGAATTTCCATCCGAAAAAATTGCCAACCCGCATTGAGCGTGCGCAACCGTGGTGATTACGCTCAATCCTTATCTGTATGAGAGGAGACCTGTGCCCGGTAGAGGGACGATAAAACGGTTGATGATGACGATGATCCGAAAAAAAGATCGTGCGGTTGATCTCTTTTTTGCTGAACAGGGCCTCGAATTATCGTGACTTCGGAGAAACAATATCTGGTGGAAGAGAGATTGTACATCTATCTGTGCACATACATGTGCTCTTTAATATCCCTTATTCCGAAGGCTGGTCTCTGCTGAGATTGTTTGAACAACTTTATTATTTACTCCGGATTAACGACCGTAACATTATAGTAAAAGCTTTAGTTCGTTCTTTTTCTTATTTTTTAATTCCGTAATGTATCGCAATCATACTCTCGCATAGTGTTCACATGTACGCTATTGTATACCCCGTGACGAAGACTGGTCTCCGTTGAGATTAGTCGGCGTAACCGAAATTCGACCTGGCAGACTATATTAATGTAATTTGGAAAAAAATAATTAGGATAGAAAATCGCTAAAATGAAGTGGCAGCTAACGGGGAACATTCCTCTTAGAACCGATAGCCGACGGGGCAACAAGGTTCTGGAGTGCGGCCACGTACCGGAAAACGCAGCGTAAGGAGGTCCCCAACAAGGTGGACCGATAACCTGGTGAAGGTCGCGGGAAGACCGGTCATAATGGAAAGCCTTGGGGGAGGCTTTTGTCCAGCAGATTTAGATCCAGATTTCCTATCTTCGTCTTCTTCAGCCTAAAGAGGTCTACTCTTTAGGCTGAAGAAGACGAAGATAGGAAATCTGGATCTAAATCTAAAAAAAAGAGATGCTAATAAAGAATTTTTATGAGCGAAAGTGACTGTGAGAGCGATGAATGAAGAATTAGTAAAATATTTAGGCATATTTTTTATTTCTGTTAGGGCTGACTTTTCCAACGACAGATCTGCTATACGTAAATTTTATTAAAGGAATAATTTTTATCCCTCTGTTAAAAAATCAGTCTATAAAAGATAAAATATGTATAATCGTAAAAGGCACCTGTCCAACAGAAAGCTAGTGACAATTTATTCGCAAAGAAAAGTTACTTAGCGAGAAAACATTAGTGATAATAAATATAACATCTTTTTTAAGTATCTACAATTTTTTGATGTCTGGTGAAGCCGTCTGGATAACGGGTCTGAGCAATTCTGCTGAGATGGGGGCCGGGTACGATGCGCCAAATGTGGTTGTGTCGGGAGTTTGGTCGTGGAGGGTCTCCTAATCAATCTCCCTCTGGCCCTGCATCGTTCGTCGTGTTGTTGGGTTTAACAATGCATCACCTCGCTCAACTGCCGTCTTCCGTCCTATTCACTAAGTTGCATTGCATCACCTTTTTTTGTTATTGACGTTGTGGAAATGCCTTTACGCACCATACCCCGAAGGGCGTGTGTGGGACTCGCCCAGCCGTAGCCGGGAATACCCACTAAAACCACAGGGGCACAACGACATCGCCTGACTGGCGGGGTTTTGGGAAATAGCAGAGCCTGCGCTACCAATCCCCCGCCGGCGATTCCCGCCTAAACGGCGGGCCCACAGTGTTCCCCCCGCACGGAGGGGGCGGGCTGGGTACGTCTTCTTGTGCGAGAAGACGCAGCAGCCAAGGGTTTTTTAGCGAGGTGTCCTTCCTCTTGGCCCCACTCGTTTGCCCGGAAGCAAACGGGCCCCCAGCTCCTCTCAGTGAGGAGACCGGGTTGCCCGACGGTGACCCAGGGGTTCGGATCACATCAGCCACCTGGAGTGGTGGCCGACCCGCCGCACGTGTGACCGCCGTAGCGGTCCCCACATCTGGTTTTGGTCCGCGCCGGTAAACCGGTAACCCCCATATCTGGGGGCCGTACCCCTATCCGCCACCTGGGGACGCGTCCGATGGCAGGTCAGAAACTGCACACGGAAACATTGCATCACCTCGCTTAACTGTCGTGTTCCTTCCAATTCACTCAGTTTTTTGAGTGAGTAGGCTCTTAATAAGCTAGCGCGCTTTACCAACAACGATTGCATCACTGCTTACCATCAGGTGGGATTGCGGTCAAGCACTAGTTTAGAATATTAAAAAAAAAGCATTGAATATAATATTAATTGTTATCGTTCTACTGATATTTATTTTTGAAGTGTGTACCTATATTTAAATGTGTATAGATACTAACATTCTCATAATATTTGTTTTGTTTTGATAATTGTTTTTGATTTTATATATTACTAGCTTTCCGCCCGCGGCTTCGTCCACGTGGAATTCGGTTATATCCCGCTTTTAGATCTTTCATTTTCGGGGATTACTTATCGTATCATTTAGCTTCTAAGTTTATATGTGCATATTCGTTTGCAATATATTACCTTGTTTTAAACGACACACAACGCCATCTATCACCGAACTGGTATGAAGCTAACAATATTTTTGTTTTCCCCTCAGGAATATTAATTTTTCCGGGATAAAAAAGTATCCTATTATTTAATCCGGACTTCTAACGTTACGTCTGCAAAATTTCAAAGCAATCGGGTCAGTTGTTACGGCGAGAAAGTGGAAAAAACAAACAGACAAACTCCCTTTCCTATTTATAATATTAGTAAGGATTTTGTATCTGTCGGCATTGCTTTATTGATTGTTCAAATCATATCATGTAATTTAAACTTAAAAATATTATATTCTAAATATTTTAGCTAATAAGATATTAATTTACTTATTTATTTGGTGTATTGCTCACAGGCTCTGTATATAGGGAGTGGCGGCCATGTACCGAAAGACGTAGCATAGGAAGAGCCCGCACAAGGTGGACCGATGACCTGGTGAAGGTCGCGGGAAGTCGATGGATGTGGGCAGCACAAGACCGGTCATTGTGGAAAGCCTTGGGTGAGGAATTTGCCTTTGTCTGGCAGTGGACCTAGGCTGAAGACGAAGAAGAATATTGTCAGCATGAGAATAGTCGTCTGACCTCGAGTCTGACGTGTATATTTTTGGATAATTCTAAAAACATGACTTGACGGTTAGCTCAGTGGTTAAGCTATTGACAGCTACGCTGCGTATTGCGAGTTTGATACCCGCACGGAAAAAATATATGACTTGAAAGTAGTTGTTCCTGGTCTGGCTGTTTATGTATAGGAGTTTATATTATGTTTCTAAACGCACCCAGAATACAAGAAAAATTCAACATTAAGGGCCTTAGTCTCATTTAGTAGCGTAAAATGGTCACTTTAGGAAGCTAATTTCTAATTAACGGCTTGGTTTTGAGATTTGAAAAAAATATATCTTGTCTATTGATTCATGTACAACATTTACTAAAGATGATTTTTTCGTAGGATTTTGCCTGTTGCCTTAAAAAAATATTTACCAAAACGCTATTTTTGGCTAATATTCGTTATTACTTCTAAACGGCATTGATGTGTGGAAATTTTTTTACACTGAAAAATTCGTGGTTAGAAATACTACAGATATGCAAGAGCGTATTTAAATCCATCAACATTTGCCAAGAAAATATCCTTATTTTGAAACATAGGTTTAGAGGTGCTCTGCGCGGGCGCGGGCGGCAGTCGTGCGTTAGCATTCAGACGGGAGGGTTGTGTCGCTTGCTGCTCTGCTCCGGCTATCGCCGACTACGCGTGGTTGTCTGTGTGAGTGCAAATATTTACGAGCGAATCGTGTCAGTGTACGTTCATAGATTAGCTCGCAAATGAGAATTGAAGATGCGTCTGGTGGCGTAAGTATCTATCTACCTATACTCTTGTATTTATACCTACATATTACTGTATTTTTCTTTGTAACCATTTTTCTTTTACAATTGAAGTTAAACAATTACGAATTGTTCCAGGAAATCTAGAAAGAAATCTTTAGACTTGAAAGGCAATAATCCGACTAACTACATCCGCTGATAATATAGAAGACTCTATTCAGGTAAGTAAACACTCGCACTTAGATTATAATTTATAGGTTTGTAAGGAGATTTAAAAATAAAAATCTTATTAGAAATTTACGTAACTTGAAAATGTGATTTTTTGTTTATGGTGATATAAACCAAAAATTAGGACTCAATTAAAGGTTTTGGTGTAAAAACAGTTTTACAAAAAGTTTTGAGTTGATAGGACTTTTAGTTTTTGCGATATTAGCAAAAATGTGTAATAAAAACTCTTACTTGGATTATTTTAAATGATTCTTCCTGTAAATATTTTATTTCTATATGTAATTGTTTAAAGTAGCCGAAGCCGATGGACGCGGGCTGGCGGGCTTGGAATGTCACAGTTATCAGTAAATTTTTTTGACGTCCTCCGTGGCGCAGCGGTCAACACGCCTGCCTGCGACGTGGAGGCCGCGGGTTCGATTCCCGGCCAGGTCATGATGGAAAACGATCTTTTCCTGATTGGCCTGGGTCTTGGATGTTTATCTATATATGTATCTATTATAAATATAGTATCGTTGAGTTAGTATCATAACACAAGTCTCGAACTTACTTTGGGGCTAGCTCAATCTGTGTGATTTGTCCGTATATATACAGTATGTTAAGAAAACCCTGTCCGACCCGTAAGGATAATAAAGGTTAAGTAAACACATGACCAAATATGATATAAAATTTTAATCATCATAGTACCAATACAAATGAATTTTGAAATAACTTCCCCGAAATTTGGTAATTTTAAAAAAAGTGACAACACCGGTATTATTATGAGCGAATAGCGACAGCGATGCGACAACGTGCCGCGTGCGCTGCCGCCCGCCGCCCGCGGAAGGGTGCTTAACGCATATTTATTAACCCATTCCTCCCCACTGTCCTATTTTTAGGACACTATATTCAACATTTTTTTTTCTATGTTAGGGTTATTATTTTTATTGGTTTTGATGAAATTCGTATTTTCACACTATTTTCCCAATAAAATATATTTTTTTCGCTCTTAAAAAAGTTATCGTATTTATAATATACATATTTTTAAATTGAGGAAATTCGTCAGCTTAAAAAGAGTATTATGATTTGATTATAAAAAACCGAAAATAAAAAGTTATCAGCTTCAAAGTCCATCAAATAGATTTTTAGATCTCTACTGAATCTATTATAATTAAAAACTAAAACAAAATATTATTTGGAAGCTTGTGATACTAATTCAAAAAAAGGCGTACTATAAATATGACACTGGGAACATGTCTTTACAAGTAGCCGTGAAAGCGTGTTCGATCCTGTTACGCTCGCTATAAGTTCAAACGTGTCTATTGTTTTGTTTCTTGCAAGTGTTTCGTAAACTTTACTTTAGTCGATAAGTCTTCGTCAAGCACAACACATCTCGTAATATAAAAAATTGTGATTTTTTTATAAGATTGAGGAAAGCAAAGGAGGTAAGCAAAAATATTAGATTTTGTTTCTTATCAAGTGGTTAACGATATATTTGTTTAGTTTGGGATGGTATATGTATATATATATTTATATATATATAATATAATTTTTATACTTACTATATATGTATAATTATTGTTTATAGATCATGGATGCAGTGAGAAGAAAATATAAAAAAGCATTGATGGTGTCTGAAATCACCGAGTATCTTCAAGATATTGAAGATTGTAGTGACGAGGAGTTCAATGACTTGGAAGTTGCGATATTGCCCCCGGATGAAGTGGATGAAATGACTGATATAGAAGAAGGTAATGACGACGATATGGGAGTTCTGCCAGTATCAGATGTGGCTGGTCAAGTGGAATTTTCATGTACAATTGATAACGTCGAGGAAGATCTTCCTACTCAAACCACATCTCGGACCAACAAGACAGTCATTTGGCGTAAGTGTGAACCTGTATATTCTGAAATTCAGCCGGAATCTAATACTGCTAAACAATGTTTAGAAAATATGATTACGGAATTGGAAGGAAAATCTGCGGTAGAAATATTCGAACACTTGTTATGTGACCAGATTCTAGAATATATAGTGCATGAAACAGTAACCTATGCCAAAAATTATAAAAATGATTTGAACTTCAATCTTACCGTGAATGAGCTAAAAGTATTCATAGGAATTTTGTTTTTCTCTTCGTATCTCCACTTGCCTCAAAGCAAACTATATTGGTGCAGAGATGATGATGTACACATTCCATTTGTTGAACGAGCAATGTCTCGGAATCGTTTTGATAAAATTAAATCATATTTACATTTCAATGACAATTCAAGAATTGATAATAGTGACAAAGCTTTCAAAATTCGCCCATTTATCGATAAAGCTAATAAATCATTACAAAAGTTTGGTGTTTTTGAATCCAACTTAGCTGTTGATGAAATGATCGTCAAATACTTTGGTTACCATGGTATCAAACAGTTTATAAAAGGTAAACCAGTAAGATTTGGATACAAGCTTTGGGCACTGTGTGGAGTAAGCGGATATTGTTATAACTTTTCGCTTTATACAGGAAAGGATCCTCAAATATCTTGTAATACTGGTGATGGCTTGGGTTCAAGAGTGGTAAAAAAGTTGCTTACAGTATGTACTGATCCTAGTGCACATGTAGTCTACTTCGATAACTTCTTCAGCAGTATGCAATTGTTGATTGACTTGAAATCTGAAGGGTTCAGAGCTACAGGGACAGTCAGAGACAATAGGACTAAGAAATGTCCAATCATGACCAAACAAGAAATGAAGAAGCAAGAACGTGGTTATTCCGATCATCGTTTCGATAAAAATAATGAAATATTATGCGTGAAATGGCATGATAACAATGTAGTATGTCTCTTAACTAATTTTGATACTGTTGAACCTTTTGTAAAAACTAATAGGTACTCAAAGGTAGAAAAGGCCAAAGTTGCTGTGAATCAGCCAAAGCTTATTCATAATTATAATAAAAACATGGGAGGAGTGGATAAACATGATTGGCTTATTTCTAAGTATCCAATCCGCTTTAGAGGTAAAAAATGGTATTGGCCTCTAGTAATCCGTGTTTTGGACATGACTCTAGTCAATGCATGGATTATTTATAACCAGGTAAATAAAGATGAGACCATACCTCTGCTTGATTTCAGAAGAAGGGTATGTTTTTCTTGGATGAAAAAATCGGAAGGCAAAGTAAATAAGCTTACATCAGGTACTTCAGAAGTTCTTTTACAACCTATAAGATTTGACAACTATGGTCACTATATGACCAAGAGGGACAAACAAAGACGTTGCCAAGGACAAGGCTGTAAAAAAAAGCCTTTAACATTTTGTTCTAAATGTGAAAAAACACTCTGCAGTGATTGTTTCATACCTTATCATACAAAATAAGCTTTTATTACATTATTTCTGATACTGTTACTGGTCCTATTTTTAAATAAAGCTGATTTCCATATAATTCTTATCTTTACTTTTTCCTGACCATATGTTCCCACTGTCCTATTTATAGGACATGCTGAGTCAGCGAAACCGTTTTTTTTAAATTTATTTTTTTGCCATATTATTTTTTCTTAACAATTATTAAGAGCCCTAATACAAGATTTCATCAAAAAAATCCAATATTTTCAATGCTTGGGAAGTAATGGGTTAAGTTACCTCTTTTTGCGAAATAATATTTATTTTTTTAGGGGGATTTTTTTTTTAAGTTAGCCTGGTTTTGTATGCATTAGTAGAATCAGTTATCGATACCTAACAACACCTTCACGGGTCGGACAGGGTTTTCTTAACATACTGTAGGATATATATATATATTTTCTGTTTTTCACAAATAATATTGTAATAACATTTTTCGACTTACAGAAAAGAAGAGAAAGAAACCAATCGACAGAACTTAAAAGTTTAATTTGCTTTTTAGGTCGAACACTAACGCAGTTGATTCTAGGTCAGACATCCATACAGAATGTCGTCAAGAAAATGATAATATTATATATCTCTATGTGCACAAAAAAACGACGCAAGTTCCATCATCATCATTCAGGTAAAATTATGCCTGCATGTCCTACAATCTATATTTTTAGTTTACAAATATATCATATACCTGTAAAATTATTTTTTTGTTAATTCTTAATTAATTTTTCTTGATAAATTCTTAATTCCTTGACAAAAATCTCTAACAGTGTTGCCAGGGTTAATTAAAATGTATGTTATATCTTTTTTTAGCTCAAAATATCACCAAAACCTCAACAAATCTCAAGCTTGTTTCATCGAAGGGCGACGCATAATTAATATTGCTTACTTTTATTCAGAACTAAAGAAAATTGCCAAGCACGGAGAATTATAGACTGTGGTTTAGGATCTGTGGATATTGTTGGAGAACGACAAGTGGGACTACATTCCCTATTTATTTTTAAATGCCGTATGTGTATGGAAACATTTTGCACATCCTACAGAAATCAATATCAGCTGTGCAGTTGTAGGAACAATAGAAATAGACTGTGGCCATTCTCAACTGCAAGAAATTTCTGCAGCTTTAGATATGCCTATAATCTCGCATGTTTATTGGATCGAAGAATTAAAATTTACAGATTTTAAAATAACTCGTGTTTTATTTGAAACCTCATTACGACGAAGTACATTCAATCCGACGTCACTGACACAGTATAAATAGGGTACTATCTCTTTATGGAAAACGGCCGAAACTACGCGCTTTGTAATCTCAAGACATCTATATAAAGCACGGTTAGCGCAGCGGTTAAGCTATTGACTGCTGCGCTGCGTGTCGCGGGTTCGATTCCCGCGCGGAACAAATATTCAGAACATGTCCTACAAGTAGTTGTTCCGAGTCTGGCTGTTTGTGGCTGTGAATTTATATGTTTAAAAATGCACCCACGATAAAAATAATTTCTAGTGTGGTTCAACGTTTTTTTTTTTTAATAAAAATATCACAAAGTGCCTAGTGCGCGTTTGTTTTACGTTAACGCGATGAACTCGTTTATGTTATTCGCATTAGTAATTAATTCAAGGACACTGCAAAGACACGATACTCATATACTGAAAAGTAGTGAAAAAAAAAATTCAAATATGTTGAATCGATAGATATTACCATCTACCATTATTTTTTATGTTAATGTTATGATATATTATAATGTGTGGGTACTTGTTTTACAAATGTCTGTCAGTCTGCGATCGGCCATTAAACTGTATAACGAGCACTCCTTGATTTTATTTAAACATTGATCAAGAATACTAAAAATATATTATAGTACGATATTACCATTTATCAATGCAAAATATACATTTATCGTCTTGCATCCATACCCCCGTCTGAAATCGTAGGCACAAATCGCGCCCTACACGCGGCTTGTCTGCATCTCTGGATATTCTTTGATTGTCGTTTTAGTTTAGCGCGCCACCGCGCTCATTTTACGAATTCGGGAGTACGGCGTTTAGCTCCGCCCACATGCACAAGGTCATTGAGGCTACTATAGCCGTTAAAAAAAAATGAACTCTGTTCAATAAGAATGAAATTCTTGTAATCTTGAACGATTTAAACGTTCAAAATCTAATCATCGTCTTTTCACGAGGACAAACAAATGTCAAAAACTTGTTAAAATGTAGTGAAATTACAAGTATTTTTGACGGATTAAGACTGAGCTCAGAAGACCAGCTCCCGTAAGTCAAAACCAACAAAATGTAAGGGTAGGTATGGCTAATAAGGCCTGTCGGTTAATAAGTCCTAAATTACAAAAATACAACTTAAAATTACCGCTATCACTCATGGCCACAACGGTAGGTAGCTTATAATCTTAGATGACGTCCCGAACGTGTCACGACTCGCTAGCTTGCTTGCTGTCACTAGTGCTGCCACATTCAACGTGATCAACGGATACTCAGTTTAAATTATAATACCGCAGGAAATCTAAACGTAAGTTTTTTTGTAGTTCCATATTTTTACATACAATTTTATTTTTTAATTGTCAATTAGTTCATGTTTCAGTAGACTGTCGTGTTAGAATAGTATAATGTAAACTGAATTGAATTATAAACTATTCTTTGCAAAATTGGTCAACGGTTTATTAAGGCTTAGGAAATTCGTGTATTGGCCTTATTATACTCCTTTTTATCACAAAGTAACTTTTTTTAAATCTTTTTTTTATTTTTCTTTTTATTGCTTTTAGGGCATATAACAACAATGCCCCCGAAACGAACATTGTGGTCTGAGGAAAACCTGGAACCGGTAAGAGCAGTACAATGTGGACGGCTGAGCACCGTTCACAGTTCCAGTTCCAACGGTGATGAGGATAATATACCACTTGCCCAATTTAAAAGAACAGCGTTTAAACAGCTCATGCCTACCCCAGTTAAGAATACTGAAAAGACATCAACAGTAAGAAGAGAGGATTGTCCTTAATGAAACTAATAATAAATTGTGTTATTTTTTAGGCTGAACCCTGTGATTATTACTTAATTATTAATTATTGATCTCAATCTCCAAATATAAGACGTATATTTTGTTTAGTTTGATATGTTAAACTCTTAGGCCTTATTACCCTATCATAGTTTAACTAGGTTTAAATATAGTGTTTTTATAAATACTTTATTTCGACTATTTTCTTGGAAATTCCTAGTTTTTTTTTTAATAATTATAAACTAGCGCTTGAGCGCAATCTCGCCTGATGGTAAGTAGTGATGGCATCGTTGATGGTAAAGCGCGCTAGTTTATTAAGAGCCTATTCACTCAGAAAAACTGAGCGAATAGGAAGGAAGGCGGCAGTTAAGCGAGGTGATGCAATGTTAAACCCAATAACACGACCAAAGATGCTGCGCCAAAGGGAGATTGATCTGAAGACCCTCCACGACCAAACTCCCAACACAACAACATTAGGAGCATCGTACCCGGCACACATCGCAACACCACTGCTCAGACCCGTCCTCCGTACGGCTTCACCAGACACCAGAACACGACAAATCGCTTGGCGGCAAGGCTTTGTCTGGTGGGTGATAACTTCTGCCGGCGGCCGTGTTATGTTATGGCCTACCACCGAGAAAATATTTATGATGTTAAGTGCTAATAAATAAATCAAGAAATTTTAATGTTTATGAAACATTTAACACTTAATAGTTGTTGTTTTTTTTTTCAATTCGCACCATCGATCACTTAAACACTAGATACACAGTCTCGAACAAAACTCTTATCAAAAATGGTGGCAGGTATTAAGCAGTCTAAAGTAATCAAAATAAATATACATTAATTTAAAATCAGCCTTAAGGGCAGTGTATAAAGTTCTTATTACAAAGCAGTACAAAAAGTCATTATTTTTTACAACCGAGTCTGGCATCAAACCAAATTCAACCTTACACGTATGAATTAGAGTCAGAATTATAAAGTAAGTACCTACTAAATGAAAGAAGCACCCATGTGTTGCGTTGTGCGCTTGTTCAGTTCCACCATTTTTTTACGCTGATTGTGAATCTAGTGTCCAAGTGATTGCAAATTAGTAAGGCCTAATAATTATCTTGTGATAATTTGCGCTTAGCTAGGCCTTACTAATTTATGATAAGCCTTATATTTACAATTTACCGCCAAATTATTATTTATAAGAATGCAAATCTTTGTTAAGTGAAAAATAAATATTATTATACTATTATATCGGTCCACTTTGAGGCCTCCCTCCGCTGCTTCTTTCGGTACGTGGCCGACACTTCAGAACCTTACTGCCCCATCGACCATCGGTTCTACGAGCGATGTGCCCCAAGGCCACTTACAGCGACTCGAAGGACTATGTCGGTCATTTTGGTCCTTCTGCGGAACTCCTCATTTCTGATTCGACCGCGCAGAGAAACTTCGAGCATAGCTCTTTCCATCGGCCTTTATGTGACCTTGAGCCTTCGTACGAGGCCTATTTTGAGTGACGACGTTTCAGTTCCGCATGTCCTGACCTAAATTAGTTGTACATAAAAGTAATTTAGTTGTTGGTACATAAAAGACGTCTAAAAAATATGCAGGTCTGCATGATGTACGCATCGTTAGCTTCGTTAAATTTGTCTAATTTGACGTCATACTTTGGGATCATCATGTAAAATTGTTATAAAAACCTGTTGCCGTTTTTCTACTCAAATAACATCCAATCCAAAATGCTTACTTATTATATTATATCTATATTAATTATTACGTCAAGGGGTATGGTAGACTCGATCGAAAACTAACTTGAATAATAAAACATAAAGAATAAAGATTTCGAGTCGACAACACATATCCGCAAAATTCGGATTGTCGAGGATTTTTCAAATTTTAAGGGTTCCTAAAAATGAGGCACTCTAGTGAAACGTCACTGACACCGAATGACGTTCTGAGTATTTAATAAACGTTCCGTTTCATACGAGTACTAGAGTTGTGCTCTAAAAAAATGTATGTGTCACATTCCACTCGAGCAAAATCGGGTTTTCATCTCGTGCGTAACGATAGGCACAGTGGCCGTGCAATCGACTGCTGTGCTGCGTGTCGCGGGTTCGATTTCCGCACGCAACAAATATTTGTATGGCCTACAATTAGTTGTTCCGGGTCTGGCTGTTTGTGTATGTGAATTTATACAGGAGTAATTCCTAGTATAGAGCAGCGTTTATTAACCACTCAAGCGTCCGGGCCAACAAAGTTGCCTAAAAATTTTTGGCGTTAAGCGTTCAGGCAACCATGGTGGCCTCGCCGACATGTACACTTTAAACGAGTTTTTACATAAGATATGTATCAAAGAGCTTCATGAACTTTTCACTAGATGGTTCTGTGTTAAACAACGATTCTCTGGTGTATAAAACAGTGCCCCACCATCAGGTGGGGCACTGTTTTATAGGTGTTCATAAACAAACTTTTTTTCGATGTTATGTATCAACATAACATCGAAAAAAAGTTTGTTTATGAACGGTTAGTGCAGTTTTGTACAGTGGAAGTGAGTTCTGCGATTAAAATAAGAGTAATAAATTATTTATTTTTATTAGTGTTACACATTAAAATAATTATCGAGATTTATTCTTTCTGATCATGTATAAATACTTTGTATCCAATGTTTGATCAGTTGTCTTTACGAGTGTTAAAATGGACGATGAAATGATTAGTCATTACTCATTGTGTGCCGGATTTTCGTCAAGTTTTTGTTTGATATAATATATTAAAATATGACAACATAATCCCTGCAAGATAAATAGTTCATATTTAGTCATTAAATAGACTTCTGCTAAAAAATAAGAACAAAATAAGGAGGATATTAGGCGCGGCTTGATACCGATCGCGCGCTCGGACGTACAACGCATTCTCAGCTGTCACATCGGGACGTTCAAGTGGTTAAAAAGAATAAAAAAAGAAAATATTATAGGTACATGTCGTGGATAAGGATATCATTTTAATAAAAGTTGCTAATTTGATTTATGTAGTAGTGTCGCAAACGCTGTGACGTTATTTTGTAATGGCGGCACGTGCACAGTGTCGTTTTGGGAAGTGTGGATTGTCTAACGGTCACTTCGCTTGGAGGCGCGGACCAAGTCATTTCTCCGAGGTGAAACTGTCGGTTTGCCTATTTAAATTGTTATAGCCATGATTGGAGGGTATATTTACACTTTATGCTTTAATTTAAAACTCACCTACGAAATGGAGCCCTTACCACCAAACCAAGATGATGACGACCCTACCAGTCCGCCATCGCTGACATCGTCATACTTATATGTATACTTTAGCCAATCTAATTTATATGAAAATTGTAATGAAATGGCTATTATAATATTTATAATATAAATATTATATTATAATTGCATGGCACCCGTGTGAGCACAATGTACTTGCTGTAAAGCACCTATTTGTTGGGTTAGTCTTTTTTGTTGTTGTTTTTTTTTGTGTGTTTTTCCATAATGGACGCTCTTAGCGTACAATATATTTCTGCATCGTTCTCACACGGTTGATTTCAAAATGAATGATGTAATCAAATATTTGTATCAATAGCTTGATAATTTAAAAGAGTGTCCATGGAGTTTCTTGCCCGTTCTTCTCCATAGGTACCTACTCTTTGGAATGGGCGACTAGCTTCACCTTACTGACTGACCGACCTTCTGACAATTCAAAAGTGCCTATAACTGGTTTATTTGAAATGAATGCTTTGATTTGATTTGATTTGAATGATATCATAAACGGCAACTCTTAGTGTTCATTTTCTGGCTTAAGACTGCTTAGCAAGCGTCGTTTTTTCCCACCTCACAGAAACAGAAACTATTTCAATAACAACTAGGTAAATGTCGATAAATACGCTTTGAAAGTCCTTTCAATCAATCAACCGGCTACACACACGATCACAAAGAGTTGGTCCTATCGGCCGGCGGTCTATCGGGTATCATTCTGTCGAGTGATTAATAGCTCCCGCACCCTCAGGTACGTCTGCGACTGGTCGAGCTGCTAATTAATGATTGTTTGGCAAGTATCGGTGAAGTAACCTCACGCACTAGGATATTTTATGAGTCTTTTGGGAATGGATACCTACTTCTTTCAACGATTACTCCGTCACGTGGTGTAATGGCCCATTGGTTAAGCCGTTGCCGATCATGCCCGAGGTTGTGTGTATCTGGGTGAGAACTAATAGGCATTTTGAAGTGTACAACTAAATATAAGCTGCCTTGATAGGCAGCTTATATTTAGTTGTACACTTCTCATGCTTGATTGGCTCATGGGCATAAATAGTACAATTTGCGGTTTTCAATTGATATATTATCTTTTAGCCTTACATTAAACAAAATATACATTACTAGCGGCCGCCAGCGACTTCGTCGTGTGGTTTAGTTATGCTCAGCTCCTATTGGTCACAGCATAATGTTATATAGCCTAAAGCCTTCCTGGATTAATGGGCTATCCAACGCAAAGAGAATTTTCCCAATCGGACCAGTAGTTCCTGAGCTTAGGGTGTTCAAACAAACAAACAAATAGATAAACTCTTCAGCTTTATATACTCGTATTAGTATAGATAACAGACTTTTTTTTATTTTGAATCGGAAACTATCAAATGACAACACTCCCGCTTTAGCCGGAGCGGAAGGGCATGTCAGACTTTTACTGGCTAAAACCCACCCCTGTTCCTTCACTTGCCTGTGTGCTAGACCACAGTTTCTTTTTTAACCAACCCGCAACCCTGACGCAGGAGGCATCGGTCCTCATGGACCCCGTCACGGTGCGCTGACATCTCTTTGAGGCGCGCGTGAAACACTACACGCCGTCGACCCGGGCCTGGTCCTTACCGGGCGGCGAGCTGCCCATTGCTCACCGTCCGCAAGCCCGCGCCTACGGTGGCCGGGAGTTCGATGTTGTCTCTCGACCAGGGCGTCTCCTGCGGCGGCTCCTCACAGGATGATTGATCAGGTCTAGGTACTCTTGTCGCGGTTGACCATCTTTACATCACGAGATCCCTTCGTGCTTCGGAAAGCATGTCAAGCCGTCCCGACTGTTATTTGTAGATCATTGACAGTCGTTACTGTTCCTCAAAAGTCCGAAAGTCTGACCACCAATCTTACCAAGGGGTATTGTGTTACCGAGTAACAGTTTCTTTTTAATAATTATAAACTAGTGCTTGATCGCAATCCTGCCTGATGGTAAGCACTGATGCAATCATTAATGGTAAAGCGCGTTAGTTTAATAAGCCCATTCACTCAAAAAACTGAGTGAATAGGAAGGAAGACGGCAGTTGAGCGAGGTGATGGAATGTTTAATTCAGAGGGAGATTGATCTGGAGACCCTCCACGACCAAACTCCCGACATAACAACATTTGACGCATTGTACCCGGCACACATCGCAACACAACTGCTCAGACTCGTCCTCCGTACGGCTTCACCAGACATCATGCCGGAACACGAAGAATCGCTTGGCGGTAAGACTTTGTCTGGTGGGTGGTAATTTCTGCCGGCAGCCGATGTTATGGCTTACCACCGAGAAATTTGGTTTGACTGGAACCCCTACATAGTAAGGAAAATTCTTCAATGTTGTGAAAAGAAGGCAGTTGAAAATCAGAAGCCGTTGTAAAAATAAAAGTTAAACATAAAAAACCCCCGACTTTATAAAAACCAAATGTAATGAACGGACCGAGATATCCATAAACAATTATAATTCCTATGAAAAAATAACTAAGACGGAAAAGCCTATAAAAAGGAAAAAATAACTTTAAACTTATGTTTGTATGGGAGTACTTATGTATGGAATTTTTTTTATAATGTTATCGCGTCGGGGGACCGCACTATTTATTGGCTAAACGTTTGTCAAAGTTATTTATAAGTATTTAGGTACTTATTAAGTTTTTCCTTAGTCCTATATTCATTTATTTCGTTTGTGTTATGCTATGATGTATCGTATACTTGTATATGTATATATTATATTATTTTATATGTAGGTATATAGGCTTTGCTTCGAGAAAGCAACGCGCACGAATTATGTTGAATGGCGCGCACGAGTTGCATTGCATGCCGCCGCCCGCACGCAGCGCGGCGACGAACGCGGCAAGAAGCGAGCGCGGGCGGCGCGGGTGTGTCGCGGGAGGTGGAAAGTGGGCGGAGCGTATCGCTATCGAGTTTGGTAACCCGAGCGGGCAGACACGCGAGGGCAGACGTCGTTGATGGTTGTGTTTTACATTGAAAATTTTTCGAGTCAATTTAGTGTGAGTCATCGTAGAAATTTTGGTTTTAGTATTGATTAGTATAGTTTGGTTGTGTATTAAGTTTTTAAGTTGATTTACCTGGATTTCATAATACTATTTTTAACATTTTCGTTGTAATTTAATATTTTGTTTGGTTTCTAATTTAATATCTTTTATGTTTTGTGGGTAAGTTGCGGACCCCCGACGCGATAACATTATAAAAAAAATTCCATACATAAGTACTCCCATACAAACATAAGTTTAAAGTTATTTTTTCCTTTTTATAGGCTTTTCCGTCTTAGTTATTTTTTCATAGGAATTATAATTGTTTATGGATATCTCGGTCCGTTCATTACATTTGGTTTTTATAAAGTCGGGGGTTTTTTTAAATTTTTAATTTAATTTTTTATTTCATGCTTTTTGTAGGAACTCCTTAGCGATTTTATTCCATTTCTTTTGATTTCTTTGTCGTACCTTTTAATTTGTATAGATTGTGTTCATAGTTTATGCAGGTGTTTTTAATCAAAGGTTTTAAACATTTTCAATTTAATTTTTGTTTCATTATTTTTGTAGGGATTTCTTCAATTTTATTCCATTTCTTTAAATTTCTTTGTCGTACTTTTTAATTTGTATAGTTTAGGTAAGTTTTTAATGAGTCAAGTGAATCAAACACTTTGAATTAAATTTTTTGGTTCATGTTTTTTGTAGGGATATCATTTATTTCTTACGTTTTAAGTTGTTTATTATGAAAAAAATTGGAAGAATTTGAATTTGTGAATTCATAGTGATTTAAACATTTTGAATTTAATTTTTTGGTTCATGTTTTTTGTAGGATTTCATTTATTTCTTACGTTTTAAGAATTTGTTGTATATTATTGTTTCTTTTGAAAAAAAAATGGTATAATTTGATGAAAATCGATGTCTTTTTATAAAAAAAAATTAGAATTGTGAATTTATAGTAAACGAATGACTTTTTATTAAAAAAAATGGTACTGGGTCGAAAAAATAAAAAAGCTCAATACGTAGCTAAAAGGCGCAAGTTAACTCAGCTTGACGAAAATACTTCCGACAAAAATAGCTTCTTGTCATCACAAGCTGCTCGAAAAGCTGAACTACGTAGTCAGGAGGATTTATTAAATAGAAAACGTCGTTTGGATAGTGATGCAACATCTAAGGCTTTACGGAGATCCAAAGAAAATAGGGTTAAACGTTGTTTTCGTAATATGAAAAATGCCAGTTGTACTAAAATTTCGCGATCTATTGAAACACCAGATCAACGCACTTTCAGGCATGCTAAAAATGCAGAATCTACTGCTGCTTCTCGTTTAAATGAGACCTTGGAACAAAATTCGTTAAGGCGGGCTACTAATACGCAACGTACTGCTGAGTCTCGTTTAAATGAGACCCCGGAACAAAGTTCGTTAAGGCGGGCTACTAATACTATATGTAACTATATCATTAGTGACATACAATTTCTTTAATTTTAACTTGTAAGGTTTAACATTCTAATTTGGTAAATAAATAAGCACACTTTTCCTTTTAAAACAGCATGTACAAGCCAAAATTTTGAAAAATATTTATTTGTTGCTTGTGGTAGTGTCCACCTTGCATTTTACGAGGTGAAATGAGGTGAAATTTTCATTTCATTACACCTTGTCCACGAGGTGGACACTACCACAAACAACAAATAAATGGATGGATATGGATATCAAATGATATCAATATATCCATAAAGCGCCATTTTGTAGAGGCAGCCATCTTGGATTTTAAATTTTTCATACCTAATAGTATTTCACTAGTCAAGCCCTTTCATTTGATACCCATATTGATCAAGTTGTAATAAAAAAATGTAAAGCACCATTTTGTAGAAGCAGCCATCTTGTATTTTAAATTTGTCATATCTAATAGTATTCTACTAGTCAAGCCCTTTCATTTGATACCCATATTGATGGAGTTTAAAAAAAATATCTAATCTGTCATTTTGTGGCGGCGGCCATCTTGGAACAATTTTCATCAAACCTACGTAAGAACACTCTCGACATTTTCTACTGTCAAACAAAAAAAACTAAATCAAAATCGGTCCATCCGTTCGGCGGCTAGAGTGGTACAGACAGACACACACACACACACACACACAGACACGTCAAACTTATAACACCCCGTCGTTTTTGCGTCGGGGGTTAAAAATGAATATTGTAGACGTAGTAACCATCTTGAATAAACAGAATCCCACGACAAAAACTCTTAGGGTCTATTTTTAACCGGGACTTGTACGACAAAACGCGAAGTAACGTATCACTCGAGTTCCTATTCCTACCGATATAACGAGCACTTCAGATACAAACGGATGTCTTCACTTTTATAATGTAAACTAGTTGAATAGATCGTGAGATCGCACACATATACTTAAATATACAATATGTAAAGAAAACCCTGTCCGACACGTGAAGGTATTGTTAGGTATCAATAACTGATTTTACTAATGGATACAAAATCGGGCTAAACTTTTAAAAAAAATCCCCCTAAAAAATAAATATTATTTCGCAAAAAGAGGTAACTTAATAAATGTGCGTTAAGCACCATTCCGCGGGCGGCGGGCGGCAGGGCACGTGGCACGTGGTCGCATCTCTATTCGCTCATAATAATACCGGTGTTGTCACTTTTTTTTAAATTACCAAATATCGGGGAAGTTGGAATTAATTCGCGGGAAAAAAAGATTATTTCAAAATTCATTAGTATTGTTACTGCGATGATTACGTAAAATTTTATATTATATTTGGTCATGTGTTTACCTAACCTTTATTATCCTTATGGGTCGGACAGGGTTTTCTTAACATACTGTATAGTTGATTTATTAAGAATTGATGGCAAAATTACTTTATTTCCTACTATTATGTATTAAGTTGAGTTTACGCTACAACTTCAAATATTTTACATACTTTTTCAATATTCACTTGGTAATCAACTTAATTGTCATTAAAATAATGTTGATAATAAAGCCTTGAAATATTTTTGTTGGGACAATCAAGTAGAATAGCAAACTCATAACTTTGTGGTTTTTCATTACATCTTTTTGAAATAATTAAGAAGCACCACCTAGTGTTAAATATGTAAGTTACTTGTAATATATATACAGTATGTTAAGAAAACCCTGTCCGACCCATAAGGATAATAAAGGTTAGGTAAACACATGACCAAATATATTATAAAATTTTACGTAATCATCATAGTACCAATACAAATGAATTTTGAAATAATCTTTTTTTCCCGCGAATTAATTCCAACTTCTCCGAAATTTGGTAATTTTTGAAAAAGTGACAACACCGGTATTATTATGAGCGAATAGCGATGCGACCATGTGCCGCGTGCCCTGCCGCCCGCCGCCCGAGGCAGTGTGAACGCACATTTGTTAAGTTACCACTTTTTGCGAAATAATATTTATTTTTTAGGGGTTTTTTTTTTTAATTTAGCCCGGTTTTGTATCCATTAGTAGAATCAGTTATCGATACCTAATAACACCTTCATGGGTCGGACAGGGTTATCTTAACATACTGTATACAATAAAGTTTAATTATTTCATCAAGTCAAACAAGCACATCGTTCCATTATAGACTGATATCAGAGTAGGATATTACAATTTCGTCCCTCGTGGAACTGGACTACTGATTATGCAAAATGGAAAATTTTCGTTTCAAATATAAGCAAACACGCATCCTTTCACGATACGTAGTAATGTTAGTTTCCCCTCTGTAGCCCCCTCGTGAGCGCGCATGACGTTCTCGTTCATTGATTGAGTCCATTTCATGCGCTACACACAACAACCACTAGCGGGACCCGACTCAGGGCCAGATGGCCCCTAAGTCCCAAGCTCTTCGGTGGCCGGCCTCTTCCCTGCCGACGTTCAGATGTAGGCGTCGGCGGAGAGAAATACTCGTCGCTCGTGTGGTTAAAGAAGAAAGTGGAGCGGTTTTCAATAACGTCGCCGACTTACGAGTTGCTTTAAACCCAGAAGGCACTTTGTAGAAATAATTTCACTACTACTGTTCTCAAAACGCTGCAGAAAAACGTCGGGAAGAACCTGAACCTGCGTGTACTAGAACTCAAACTTTGAAATTTTATGACATTTACCAATTCACATTGGGTCCATGTATGTATAATAGTCCAATAGAAGGACTTAGTGCAGAAATCGATCCCTTATCATAGAACCACAATGGGCCATGTGGTGGATTACGGCCCATTGTGTTCTCTCTCAGAAATGGCCTATGTCCCACCAATTGTCTGAAACAGTCTGAATAGTCTGATTAGCTAGGGAATCAAGAATCGCAATCACGCATAATATATTATATTAAAAAAAACTTGCCCCACATAAGAATTTCTCCTGTATCGTAGGAGATTTTACAAATATATAAATTCACACACACAAACAGATCACCAAATCCAGATCAACTATCTACAGGCCATACAAATTTGTGCCGTGCGGGGATCGAACCCGCGACACGCAACGCAGTAGTCAATTGTTCAGTCACTACGTCAACCGTGTCGTTAATTATTAGCGTTATTAAGCTTCAATTATTGGCTTTATTTAGTCCTTAAATAATAGACCGTCATCTATATTATTAATTCATAAAGCGTGACCCGGGAAACATACATACTTTATAATCCAAAATTGTGATTTCCTTCCCTGAATGTTTTATGTTCACATCGCCATTTCGTTGAGAAAGTTTTTAATTCAGTACCATTTTTTTGCTCCTTTCCCTAAAACAAACGTGAATTTTTTTCATGATACCAAGACCCTGTGTAGCAGAACATTTTCAGAACCGAAAATTTTCTACAACATTATTAAAATTCACATAACAGTGTCTATACAAAGTTGGTCCTCATTGTTATAAGTAAATACTGGAACTTTCCTCTTAAGGCTTAAATTTCTTAACAATAAACTTGGTTCAAAATTATTAAATTTTAAGTTACCTGAATTTTCTGTAACTTTACTTCATTACAGACTTGATTTTGAACTTACAGAAATAGTACTTCATTATGCCTCAAAATCTCTTTTAATATTGCCTAAAATTGTACAGTGAAGTACAAAGAAATTTGCAGGCGCGGCTTATAGTATTATACTTACACGAATACGTGTATAAGGAATTGATAACGTTGAAAACCTTTTGTTTCATAGTAATTAAATTTTCTCCTGAAGTTTGTTTAATCAAGTATCTGTGTAGAGTCAACAAGAGTTTTTAGTAAACGCAGTCTTCGCCGGCTCAGCTGTGCACAATTTGGGTACGCCACAGTAGCGGCGGTAAGTCCACTCTTTTAAGGAGCGGCCAGAGGGTGGCCACCGGATACGGTTTTTTCGGGAGGTTCTTGTTGCGTATAAGATGGGAGGAAACGCCAGGGTGTCACTATTGTGAGGATCGCCCTGAGGACACGGCGGAGCACACGGTGGAGATCTGCCCGGCTTGGGTAAAGCACCGCCGTGTTCTCGTAGAACTCAGCACATCGTGACGGGGTCCACGAAGAACGATGCCTCCTGGCAAGTGAAGAAAAAAAAAACTATGCACACGCACACGTAAAGAATACCACCTTTGTAGGCACAAAGCTAACAGTTTAAGTCAGAATAGAATACAATGGAATGGAATAGAATACTTTATTATGTACACCATACAGATTCATCATCATCCTGATGCCGAAAGACGTCCACTGCTGGACATAGGCCTCTCCCAAGGTTCTCCACGACAACCGGTCCTACGCCTCCCGCATCCTGCGGTTTCCCACGACCTTCACCAGGTCGTCGGTCCACCTTGTCGGGGGCTTACCCACGCTGCGTCTTTCGGTGCGTGGTCGCTACTCGAGAACCCGTCGGCCCCATCGGGCATCAGTCCTACGGGCAATGTGCCTAGCCCACTGCCGATCACACTGTGATCCGCAGAAGAACGAGAGTAACCGACATACAGTTTACAGAACATAAATATAAAGATTTATGTTCAAATGTGTGGACAAAGGATGACACAATGGACGGTCTTATCGCTAAGAACGATCTTTTATAGACAACCTTTACCTTTACCTACTTGGTGGTGAGCAGTGAGCGGCTAAGCTTACATAGCAAAAATATTATTATTTTGTCTTTGCTGTAAAAACATATTTAATAACAGTAGTTTGTTTTACCTAAATACAACGTGGCTCATACAGTGATTCAAATCACATAATTAAAACGTTGTTATGTCAGAAGTTTGGTCTTTAGGGGGCTCCACATCAATATCTTAATGAAATTAAATGAAATGAAGTCATTTATTAAGCAAGTAGGATCACTGATCACATTTACACGTAGTGTTTTTTTTTTTTTTTTAAACTATATGAAGCCGGCATTTCCTAACTGACTACCTCTGAGAAGAAATAGCCGAAACAAACTCAGGGAGCATCGTCTTTTTTCAAGTCCAGTCATTAAAAATGAAAATGTTTACAATAATTTACTTTATAATTACGCATATTGCTTAGTAACAATGCTTAGCAGAGCGAGTAGCTCAGTCCCAAGCTTTTTTGTCTTCTAAATAATCTGTGATTTTATAATACCCTTTTTGCAAAGTTTGGCCTTTATTCCTCGGTGGTAGGCCATAACACCGACCGCCGGCAGAAGTTACCACCCACGAGACAAAGCCTTGCCGCCAAGCGATTTGTCGTGTTCCGGCATGATGTCTGGTGAAGCCGTGCGGAGGACGGTCTGAGCAGTTGTGTTGCGATGTGTGCCGGGTACGATGCGCCAAATGTTGTTGTATTGGGAGTTTGGTCGTGGAGGGTCTTCAGATCAATCTCCCTTTAACGCAGCATCGTTGGTCGTGTTGTTGGGTTTAACATTGCATCACCTCGCTCAACTGCCGTCTTCCTTCCTATTCGCTCAATCTGAGTGAATAGGTTCTTAATAAACTAGTGCGCTTTACCATCAACGATCGCATCACTGCTTACCGTCAGGCGGGATTGCGGTCAAGCGCTAGTTTATAATTATTAAAAAAAAGACGTGTGGCACTCGGGGACTGCCGCGGTAAAGCTATTGCATAGCATTTTGTATCAATTTATGCAATTATAATTATTTATTTATTTTATTTATGCAGTATTTCTTTTTCTTTGATATTAATTCAAGTTACACTTTTTGAGCGTGGTGACCGATAAGAAAACAAATTTTTCTTTTATTAAATAAATAAAAATTTAATATTATTTAAAATATTTTTATTATTTTACAATACATGTGGGTTTTATTACCTTACAGTAGCTGTTGGTTATTCAGGAATATTTATCATTGAAACTATAGGTTTATGATAACTGAAATAAGAAACATAAGTTTGCGACTTAATATCCTCTAAATACCTAGAAAATACCGCGTCAATGGTGGTCCCATATTTTGTTGTGGACTCTTGTGGATCATTTTCAAATTCAATGTTTTTGATAGAAAAGTTGTCAACCGCTCTGATTTTTTATCAGCAAAGTTAATGTTGAAATCGCCAGCCAAGATAAGTGGAAATTTATTACCATTTGTACCAAGTATTTTCGAGCCTTCTTCAGTGTACTCCAGTAAAGTGCGATGAATAAAATGCTCTACCTCGTCCAATTTTGGATTCGGAGAAATGTAAATTGCTACCATAACTATTTGTAGGCCATTTCTAAGTTTGCATAAGCACGCACAAATATCTCCAACAACTGAGCGCCTAACATTAACATCGCTAACGTGTGCAATATTTATTTCAATATTCGGAGTCATAATATTAGTAATATCATTTTTATTTTGGTAAATAGCTACCCCACCTTTTGAAACAGTATCTCGTTTGAACTGAACAATACAATTAAAATTAGGTATTTCAATTGGATTATCATGCGTCATGCAAGTTTCGGTAAGAAGTAACACATTTGTTTGTCTCGTAACTGAATCTTGTAAATCGTATTTATGACTATTTAGACTTTGGCAGTTGAAAGTCATTATTGAAATGTCATTTCTATTACTAATGAAATCTAATACACTTTGAGCAATCGTCTGAACACTATTTAAAGACAGTCTTTTGAATTCTTGCAACAATTGAAAAAACGGCCGCGTGAGCACTTTTTACTCTATAAAATCACGCGCTTTTATTTAGTAAACAACACTATAAATAATTTAAAAGTCCAATGAAAAATTAGCGTGCCATTCATCTTAGCTTTTCCGTTAAAAAAAAAGCTATTTTATAAAAACACTACTAAATTAATTTGAATAAAAGTACTTAATTATATGAAAAGTTTTTAAGGTAGCCATGACAACGTCGATGACGTCTATGACATATCTCTATAGAAGACCTATTTCAGAGAGAAAATTAATCGCAAGTTTAGCACATCGCGGCTATCAGTAACATGGCATGTGTGTAGAACTGAGTTCGCGCCCTGCAATATGCATGCTCTTTTTGAAAATCGATAAATTGTTTTCAAAAGATGTAGTCGCACGCACACAAACATACCGTGCCGAAGACTGCCGAACTGAAACGACGTTAGACGATGGGGAGCGTGAGGTTTTTTCGTTACGGAATTTCTGGATTCGGTCCCCGCGCTCAAGGCCCGCGATAGAAGCTATGCAATAGCTTAAAAATATATAGTTTTTAAATCGTTTAATGGCTAAGTTTCGAATGTCCATGGGAAGCTTGTTGTATAAGTGTATACATTGACCCATGAACGAGTTGCTTACTCTGTGGAGACGAGTGTGATGTACAGCAAGATTGTATCTGTTCCTGGTGTTTATATTATGAATATCGCTTATTTACTCAAAATTCGATATATTTTTATGTACATGCATAAGATTTTCAAATATATATTGTGAAGCTACAGTCAGAATGTTGACCTCTTTGAATTTATCTCTAAGATAATCTTGAACAGCCCTTTTTTGCAGAACAAAGATGGTATTAATGTCCGCACAAGTTCCCCAGAGAAGAATCCCATAAGTCATAAGACTATAAAAATAACTAAAATAAACAATTCTGGCTGTAACCACATCAATAAACTAGCGCGCTTTACCATCAACGATTGCATCACTGCTTTCCATCAGGTGGGATTGCGGTGAAGCACTAGTTTATATTTATAAAAGAAATGTTGTGTTCAACTGAACCAAAACGATTAATAACCAGACCGGTGATTGTGTAACATACTAGCGCATTCATTTTGACAGTTTAATAACATTTGGTACGTTATTTACGTTGATGAATAGATACTCAAAACGGTCTCCAAAGCCTGGAACACAAGCGTAGAATAGCCAGCCTTTCAGTGTTCTATAGGATGCATTTTGGTGATTGTGCAAGAGAACTGCATGATCCTCCAACTTCGTTCCACCATCGGACGACCCGACGCAGTGCGATTTTCCACCCTTACACTGTTAACACCACTACAATCCGGACGAAACCTTTCGCTTCCTCTTTTATACGGCGTACATCAAGGGACTGGAACAATTTTCTTGCGGTGGTGTTTCCGTCGGACTACAATTTGAGTGTCTTCAAGGCTAGAGTGAATAGGCTTATTGAGCATTCAAAATGATTCAGATTGTGATTCGCTATGTATTTACGCATAGCCATACGAATATACAGATGAATTTCACAATACATGTAATAAGTTTCACGACGTGGATGTTGTCAAGCGTCGGCAGGAGCAAACGTTCTTCACCCATGGGATTTCAATCTGAGTCGCGTTCAGAGCGGTTGGCTTTCGTCGCCTGCAAAGTCCATCAAAGGACCTAAATTGCTGGCTTTTATAAACTAAAATATGTTGAAATGGAATGGCAATTCAATTTTCGAGTTGAATTTCATATGATATTTCTGTGGATGTTTTGGAAAGTTTCTTTCCAATAAATCTATTTTAATGATAAATGACTTATTTTCTAAGTAGAAAAAAAAATAGCTTTTACTCATCGATTATATTTTCAAAACTATGGTTTGATATACGTAATCATAACAAATACTATACGCATTTTAATGTATTTTATAAACTACATATGGTGCTCATACCTTGGTCTTTAACACTTCAGTAGGGGTCCAATCTCGAGGTTTGCGGCGAGCCATGGAGCGCAGGATCCAGGAGGTTCGAATTTCTGACCATGTAACGAGCACAACATTCCGCAAGACAATAGTCTTCGACCAGTGTGTGTTGCCAGTGATGACTTATGGAACTGAAACGTGGTCACTAACAATGGGCCTTATAAGAAAGCTTGAGGTCACTTAAAGGGCAATGGAGAGGGCGCGTGATCAAATCAGAAATGAGGAGATCCGCAGAAGAACGAGAGTAACCGACATAGCCGGAAGAATTGCAACACTTAAGTGGCAGTGGGCCGGGCCCATTAGCAGTAGGACTGATGCTTGATGGGGCCGACGGTTTCTCGAGTGGCGACCACGCACCTGAAGAGGCGGCGTGGGTAGGCCCCTGATAAGACTGACGACCTGGTGAAGGTCGTGGGAAACCGCTGGATGTAGGAAGCGCAGGACCGGTCGTTTTAGGGCATGCCTGTGTTCAGCAATGGGCGTCTTTCGGCAGTAATGATAAATGAATTATGAGGCATTTGCCCTACAGTTGAATAATAATAGCTAATGAGAGTAGAGATGAAGATGGCGTTTCCTATCTGACGTGTCCAAGAAAAAAGGACAAGGTCATATGAAGACCATCTAGATCGTTGTCTGAAATGGTCTTTTGAGGAATGAATCATACAGATTGAGTAGACTTATCCCGTCAATGCATACATTTATCAGAAATCATGCAGTTAAACACGAAACTTAAGGTCTTCAATCAAGAATACCAAAGAAAGGACCACCGTTCCGGTGGGCCGCATAAAATTGCCACCACATAAGGAGTACCAAACCATTGTAAAAATTATTGAGAAAAAAAAAGAAAGAAAATGATTCGAAAAGAGATCAAGATGGTTTTATTCCACATATTAATCAAAAATAAGTAATATTATAATTTTGAACACAACTCTAAACTACCCTGTGGTCAGATTAATACCCAATCAGTAAAAGGTACTACTGATTGGGTATTAATCTGACCACAGGGTAGTTTTTTACTGATTGAGTATTAGTTTGTGCCCATACGTAAGAGCAATAGGATTAAAGATGCTGCCCATTTTCTATGTTTTTTACTTGATTCTAGTAACAGCCATAGGAAGAAATGACAATAGGTAGAAGGAATATGTTTTCTGAAACTACACCGACAAATGACGCCAAAATCATCAAAATATTTACTAGAAACCACAAACCAACCGATATGAACCTCAATAAATCCTTTCTCGAGAAAAAAAACACCGCACTAAACTGGCGGGCGTCTTACAAGACAGTACTTGTAAACATCTGGCGCGTCTACAGTGTGGACAGGAACAGTGGCAATTACAGAGAGCAGGGACATCTGCGTCGGTTGGCTTATATGCAATAAAGTAGTAAGCGGACAGGACTTACGAAATGTGGAGGTGGTAACTTGGGAAATGTTTTTAGCAACCCTATTCGGCTTTTTATAGGGCTCACTAGATTTCAGGAAAAGATGTACTATTTAGATCACCGTATTTGTCAATAAAACATTAAAAAGTAAGTATATTTGTAGAACTAACATGTCATTTTAACAGTCTGTTTTTTTTTTCGCAATTCTGCCTAAGCAGTGATGCAATCGTTGATGATAAAGCGCGCTAGTTTATTAAAAGCCTATTCACCCAAAAAAACTGTGTGTATAGGAAGGAAGACGACTGTTGAGCGAGGTGTTAAAACCAGCAGCACGACCAAAGTCCCGCATCGTACCACGCACACATCACAACACAACTTCACCAGACATCATGCCGGAACACGACAAATCGCTTGGCGGCAAGACTTTGTCTGGTGGGTGGTAACTTCTGTCGGTAGTCGATATTATGGCCTATCACCGTGAAAAATTGTATCCCCTTCATTCGTGTTTACAAAGGCATAGTGAAAATTTGCTTAGGCCTCAGCATTGTACAGATGACAACACATCAATCTGCTACAATCTGTCAGATTTCTTTATTAGATATTCAACTTTATGGCTAAAGAAAGCGTTTAGGCTCAAGGCTGATTGAGAACATGTACAGACAGTGTAGTTAGTACCTACTAGAAATATTATATAAAAACAGTGTACGAATGAGATCAATCAAAGGTACACCTATTATTTATTTTTCGCTGTACGTTTCGGTAGGTGAGTGAGTGATATGGAGGGCTAGGTTGAGCTGGGTTTATATGAAGACATAAGCAATAGCCTGATTACAAGACTGGTCTTGTTCTATAAAAAATTCTGTAAAAATCTGGTGTTGTCAGCACCAATACATTTCTATGACTGCTCATAGAAGTGTATTGGTGCAGGCTGAATTTATGCTACTTGAGAGATTCCTACCTTAAACTCCATATTACAAACAGCTGAAAATCCTAGTCAAGAAACATGATACGGCAGGGATCATTGTGTTTAATTTAATGTACTTTAATCTAGTTTAATGTAATTTCACTTAGTATAATGTCAATAGATTTGTACTTTTAATTTAATGTAATAAAATTAATGAAATTTAATATACATAATTCAAGCCAAAACAATTAACCATAAATGATAAGTTATTGTTTTACTCACCAGTAGACCATTGTCGCCAAATTAAATAAATAAATAATTATTATTAGCCTCTTTGTCGAACATATTAACATGAAAATAACTTAAAAAAATACCTTAAATTTCATTTAAAAAAAGAAGTTTTTTATAATGGAATGAACTATTTATACATAATAATTCCTCATATTATTGCAAAAATAATGAGTTCAAAACACCTGTCTGAAAGCTTCAACGCAAAATAATTATATTATGTTTCATATTCAATCTTTTTTTATTCTGTATAATTTTCGATAAAATAATATTTCATAAAAGCGAAGGCCGTCAATCTGTTTTGGTCACGACTTTAATGATATTTCCAGGGAAACACTGTTCATACCGGAAAATTAAAAAAACTTTACACGTAGGCATCGAGCCAGAGAGAAAATGGAGGAAATTAACTCCATTCTTTACATACGTACAAAATCTTGTATATAGGTATTCTATAGATAACACAAAAAAGGATTGAAAAGTATATATGTAAGTAAATTATCTATGTTCTATGTTACTGGTTTGGTTTCCGCACTCAGTCCCTCCAGTGGACCATTGTGCGTGGACCATGGCGGCCTTTGGCGGTTATTCCAGCCAGTCCACCTCCCTCCAGAAGCCCATCAGGTCTAGCCTGTTGAGAACATCTGTGATGGATCTTGGTGCTCCTATGGTTGTGTTTCTAATTTGAGAAACGCCTGTACACTCGAAGAGTATATGCGCAAGTAAATGATCTTTTATTATCTTATAAAGTTTTTGGCGTATTTTGTTCAATCCACGACAATGGAAAAGAAATCACGAATATACAATATACGAAATGGAAATGATTTTCATCGCTCTATAGAGACACAGGGCTGTGTACGCACCCGAGGCTTCGTAATGGCAATAATAATTATCCCTTTAGTCATACAGCAATGAAATGAACTAGTGTGAACGTACTGAACTTGCTGGTAAGTAAGGCCTTGTTGTTGGCAGTAATATCAAGTTCTGTAGTTCCGTTTCCATTTTGGTAGTACCTGAACACCAATTCGCATATTTAAAAATGTTCATGATCTAGTCGAAATCTTATTTCACTGGCCATCATTGTCAGATATTACTCAAAGAACGGGGATTTTAAATGTTTCTTGATTGAGACTAAGATTATAGTGTGAACATGTAGCATCGGCACTTTTCGAATTACTGGACTATCCTCCCATAACTGATAACATTAGTTATAAGAGGAAAATGCCCATGTAGGTTGATTTGAAATAAAATATTTTGCTTTTGATCTCTGGAGGTGGAAATAGAATACTAATTTTATGTTAAGTATACTGTACAAAAATGTTTTTGTTGGAAAATGTATGAATAATGTGAGGATTGATATCAAAAATAGAAAATGGTTATTAATACTTGGAGTTTGAATTTCGACTAAGTCAGACTTTGCTAAGAGGATTTACATGGGAAAAAATGTGTAGGTATAATATACGCTATAACCCGTCCTTCGGAACCAAAATATAAGCGGATACTGATATCCGGATTTGCGGATCTCGGTTTCAGCTTACGGAAAAGTCAGTTATTTCGGATAACCGTGACTGACGTTTCTTAAGTACATGTTTGCACGGTACGAAGCGTAAGGAGAGCCCCATTAAGGTCGTTGTATGTTAGGTATTTTAATGATAATGTGGTACAAATACTCATCATCACCATCATCATCATTATCATTTTAGCCAAAAGACGTCTACAGCTGGACATAAGCCTCCCCAAGGATCTCCATGACGGCCGGTCCTGCGCTTTCCGCATCCAGCGGTTTCCCGCAACCTTCACCAGGCCGTCGGCTCACCTTGTCGGGCACCTACCCACGCTCCGTCTTCCGGTGCGTGATTGCCACGGGCAATGTGTCAGGAATTCTTCTCAGAACTAAACAACAGTTCTTCTCAGAGCTAATCAACAGTTCTTTCGGGGCTAAACAACAGTTTTTTTCAGGGGTAACCAACAGTTCTTTTCAGGGCTAACCAACAGTTCTTTTTAGGGCTAAACAACAGTCCTTTTTAAAGCTAAACTATTATATGCCATTAACATTTTCTAAAACATTTGAAAATGCATAAGAAAGTCAGGTCTCAACTTTCTAAACTTAGTTCTCAAGCACGGGCAAGAATACGTCGCATGGGAGAATCTTCACCTGAACATTCACAACGCCTTGCTGAACAAAATCAGAGATACTCTCAGGTACGCACACGAGAGTCAAGTGTCAAGCGTTCGCAACGCCTTGCCGAACAAAGTCTGAGAAAATCTGAATTACTCGCTCAAGAGTCGAGGTTGGAGCGTTCCCAACGTCTTCATGAACAAAATATAAGGACCTCTCAGTTGCGCGAAGGAGAGTCGAATATCGAGCGTTTGCAGCGACTTAGAACTTAGGCAGAAAGATAGCAGTTGTCCACAAATAGAGTTCGCAATCAAGCAACAGATTGGCTTTCAGATATGATCCGTAAAATTAAATTAATCCGCAAATTTAACGTCAAATGTTGTTTATAGAGAAGCTCTACCATAATCGCTTTAGTTACCTATCCTAAAACAACGGGTTGCACTTCGGAACTGGCAGAAGTGAAAACTTAGCATTAATTACATTTAAATATTTTCATCATTAACAACTTTAACATCGTCATAGAGACAATCTATGTTGATAATGACAGCGTCGTCGATGTTAGTGTTGGTGTCTGTGAATTGACTTGGGAATCATTTTGCTGACCGTGTTTTGCTTGGGTAGGCGTTTTGCAGTGGTAACCGACATCCCACGCGGACGGTAGTATAATTAATTAATTTTTTTTTAAATAGATAGAGTGATCCAAAAGGAAGGTTTATATGTATAATACATGCACCCCTGCGAAGCCGGATCGCTAGTAAATAATATAATCAGAATCGTTCCCACTCCTAAGACACGGTGAGAAGGAGTATGCCGTAATCTACCAAGACAGCCCAGTGCGGGTTGATAGATGTTATTTGTCTTTGAAGTTTTAGACAGCCTCCGTGGCGTAGCGGTAGCGAACGCGGCCGCTGCGCAAGGAGACGCGCGTTCGTTCCCCGCGCAGTGCAAATATTTGTGTGCATAAATATGAATATTTGCACTGGTCTGGTCGTGCCTCGGAAAGCACGTTAAGGCGTAGGTCCCGGTTGGAATACGAACATCTAATGGCAGTCGTTACAGTTTGTTGGAGCCCTCAAAAGTCCTACAGTTGGTCTAACTGCAATGCTTCTATATCGCCTTTGGGTTGTGGAGGCCGGACGGCAGTCGCTTCATGGAAAATATCGAAGTTTAGCCAAAATGAGTAGTTAGACTGGTAAAGCGGGCCCTAGACTCCAAAGCTGAAATGCTTCGGATACTACTGTGATTAACTCTGAGATGAAGACTTGTCTTCGAAGTTTTGGCTCTAGAACATGCCTGTTGCCTTCACCGTTTTGACAACAGTGGTGATGAATTGCTTTACACAAAGTAAAGCGCCCAATAGGGTTCGAACCTACAACTACGAACTACAAACTTATTACTTGTTAGTCGTGGCCGTTACCGCTAGGTTACCATTTATAAATATATGTAGCAAATATCAATCTAGAAATTCTACAAGGGGTAAAAGTAACCATAATATGATCCTTCTGAACATGTGGCTTCCCTCGCACCTCATTAACGGCATAACTGTATAACTACATAAATCTCTATTAATTGCTCTCAAAATACGATGTTCATTTGTTACATAATTATTAACATAACATTTTCCAATATTTCACAATACATACGTGTGTTTACATCTCAACTCTTTATTAGTGGTTGTATTGGGATTCAGGTCACTAGATTTTAATATTTTATCTACCTTTTGGTAGATTCTTCTATGTTTTGTAAGTGTGAGGATATTGAAGGTATTAGACCTACAATATCCATCTTTGATTTATCAAGTACATGGTATTTGTAGACACGCCTATCCTATCCTCCCATACCTATTGTGGTCTGAAAATATTGTAAAAACCGATTATTTTTAAAAGAGTAATCGTGGAGATACCTGCCAGCTCTTCTCCATAGGAAATTAGCAATTGGAACCGTATTTCTAGCTTACGACATGTTGACAGATGCCCATGTTGGCTTATGTGAAGTAAAAATATTTTAATTTTCGATTTCATGTATAAAACAACAAGCTTTAGATTCTAGGGTAAAACTGTTTTCTCCGTGTGGTACAGGGCTCCTCCGTGTGGTACCCGCCTTCCGTGGGTGTAGTAAGAGGCGACTAAGGGTACCCTCACCAGGGAAGCGGGCAGCAGCGCTTCCCCCCAATCTAATGGAAAACCTTGGGGAAGGCTGAAGAAGAAGAAGGATAACTATTTTCTCTAATATCAGAATAAAGGTCAGACTGAACATTATTAAAATTGTAATGAATTTGCCTCTCTCTTTTCTTAAATATCCTATTTTATAATACTTGATATGTCGACCAAGCAAATACATTATCTACCTATTATATCAAGACAAGTCTAAAGTGACTGACGCAATCCTAAATCTGTTCTTCTTGCACTTAACAAAAAAGACATTAGAATTCCCTCGTCGCGCTTCTCCGTATATTACAACGAATTTCAATGACGATTTCATTCGTCTAGGACGTAATCGGATTTATATTGTTCTGAATTCAGTATTACAATATTATTTACGTGAGTTTTTAGGATGGTTATATAAAAATAATATGGATGCTTCTACAAGACATAATAAAACATTTTAGCTGACTACATAGAAGGTAAAATAGAATGAGTATCATAGATAAGTACCTCTGTAAACTATCGTATTTGTGACAAGGAATTGGTTGTCATAAATACTTACTGCTAAATAATACATAAGTCGTGGTGGCCTAGTGGTTAAAACACCAGCCTCTCAAGTATGAGTGCGCGGGTTCGATTCCAGGTCAGGCAAGTACCAATGTAACTTTTCTAAAGTTATATGTATTTTCTAAGCATATCTTGGACACCATTGACTAAAAGTGAAGGAAAACATCTTGAGGAAACCTGGACTTTATAAGTCTGAAATCGCCAACCCGCATTGAGCAAGCGTGGTGATTACGCTCAATCCTTCTCTGTATGAGAGGAGAGGCCTGTGCCCAGCAGTGGGACGATAAAAAGGTTGATGATGATGAAATAATACTTGTTGTGTATTAACATTATAAACTAGTGCTTGACAGCGATCCCATCTGGTGGTAAGCAGTAATGTAATCGTTGATGGTAAAGCGCGCTAGTTTATTAAGAGCCTACTCCATGTCGTACATCGTTCAAGAATAAAGTAATAGCCATCCAATCCAAATAAACTGTTCACAAATGAAAATCACCTTCTATTATCTAAGCTACTTTATAATCAACACGGCACAATTCTAGCTATATAAACATGCGCTGTATGTGATCTTAGGGTTACCTAGGTATTGCAGTGCGTCCGGCATGTTCGCTTTGGCGCGGATTGATGACTTTCATGCCATCATGAGGAAAAGGCGGCCTCATTGCTAGGTAGAACTAGGACCAGTGCTAACAGCATCCTACAAGCGATGACCGACAAGTACGATGGGCCGGTGCTTAGGTACTGGTTAGCATTGCTTGTGCGGCAGGCATGATTAGTTTTTACGTGTCACTAACCCTTTGTAGATAAGTTACTAAACATTGACCCATTGTTGTCATAAAATAAATAAATAATAATTATTATTATTATTATAAGACCACCATACTATTGCAATATTTGCAGTAAAGATCAAATCTGTCATTAGATGTAAATATTATATGTTTAGCCGTCAACAGAATTGTGAAACAGACCGTTCATTCGAAATTCTGACCACATCCGGTGCTGCCCATCCAATTATCTTTGCAAATAACACCTAAAATTCCATCTAAATCGCTATTTGATATTGCATTGATACTAATTTTGTTGGCTGAATTATAATGTCATTCGGAATTTTGGTTTACTGTTCAATATTGATATGAATATTTCCATTGAAATGTTTTTTTAAAATTATATTTTATTATTATTAAAGTGAAAACATCTTTAGGACGTTAAACACTTTCGTTGGATGGAAAAAAGCATTGCATTCGCGTGAGCGTAAGCGATCCTGCAACGTGATCGTTACAGAGAGATATAAAGGGTGTATCTGACATCGACGCACAAACGAGTACCATGGATCCAGTACATGATTCTGAACCACCCAGTGATGGAATTTTGCGTCGGCTTTTACCAGATTAAAGAAAATAATATGCAGTTTTTTTCATTTTAGACCCTTCATAATTGCTATACTAATATAACCTAATAAGATTTTAAAGTATAAATTAAGAAATTTGCTAATTACATAAAAAGCGCAATGTAACAATACTAGAGAAACTATCCTATCAGCTGATTTAATAGAATTCACATGAAGGGTCAACGTCATACCTACAAACACGCGCGGCGGCACGCTTGCAACGTTCAAAGGCCGAGCTGACACTCTTTTTTAAACACTGTGATTTCTGAAACCGCTTATTAACGACATGAATGACTATCATAATTTTGTTAGTGGCATGCGGCGTAGCCTATTCGCGAAGTTTGCGTTACGATGTCAGATACATCCTGTACACATTGGTACGAACTAGTTAAGGGTTACGACGTTTATTGGCAATGAAGATATAGTCGATAGCAGGTAATGACAAGTAGAACGCAGCTGCTGTCGCACCGAAGATCCTTATGTCCACGAAGACCATATCGTACACACACGACAATACTACAAAAGTCACATGATATAGTTTACAAAGTTTTCATTGCAGTTGTTGCGTAGATGTTCTCGATTATCGCTTCGTACTTATCGCTGGTTTCGCTTCGATAGTCAAATACAGACTGACTCATCCGCTGAGTCATACCGCTTTTCATATGTAAGCTTATGGAATATTCCAGATATGTCTAGAAGTAATATTAATAGCGCTTAATTTCGAGTACGTGCAGCAGGTACCTACAGGTACTTTAGAAGAGACGACACTTCGTTTTCAATATTGATGAAACATGTACCATTCGATAGACCTTCCTAGGTCTAGAAATGCGTTTTATTTCATACCTTTAATTGTAAAGGGCACCTAGGCATTATTCTAAGTCTGAAGATATTGGGATTAAAAGTTATGTACAGAATGTCACGCAATATTGACCCTTATGTCATTGACATAAGATGCATTCGTAACAATATGTATATGATAAATGCAAAATAATGATTTCAGTTTTCACTTCTGGCGGATAATCCCACGAGTGCTATTTTTTCCCCAGACGGGTAACATGTGGGATAAACTGGGCTACTTTGTTAAAGAATGGTCCTTGCAGCTCTCGACAGTTACGCACTTAGACCAAAGGTCCTACAAAGTGTTGTCTAACTACACTGACCCTTGAGTATTGATCTGTGCCTCTTAAAAAAGCCGACAGCAATTTTTTGATAGGAAGGAAGATGGCTGTTGAGCGAGGTGATGCAATGTTATACCCAATAACATGACCAACGATGCTGAACCTCTACGACCAAACACCTGACACAAGAACACTTAACGCATCGTACCCGGCACACATCGCAACACAACTGCTCAGACCTGTCCTCCGTACAGCTTCACCAAACATCATCCATCCCGACAGTTACTCCTTTTCTAACCATATTATCATTCATACAGTCCATCCATTGTTTCTTCAGTCTCTCTATACTCGTAGTTATTGGCGTTCATACTCAAAACTTTCCTCAATACATTTTCCTTATTCCTGCGTAACACATGCATGATAACATAAACCACGTTATTTTAACTTAACGTGTTATCATTAGTTCCAAAATTATTTAAATTTTTCTTTCACCACCTCCATTAATTCCTAGTTCAACCGCATTCTTAATTAATAATTAAAGGCACGAAAGAAAAAAATATAAAGCCGAGGAACGCCGTTTCTTTATTAAAGTGAAACTATTAAAATTTTCCTTTTTGTTGTTTTATTAAAAAGTTTAAAACATGTTGGGGCGCGTTTACGAGGCTCGCTACAGGTTACCAAGTTAAAAGTT
The DNA here is from genome assembly GCA_037179545.1 of Sesamia inferens. NCBI lineage: Eukaryota > Metazoa > Arthropoda > Insecta > Lepidoptera > Noctuidae > Sesamia > Sesamia inferens. The sequence continues at coordinate 31,830,708 of CM073925.1, forward strand.
TATAAGGATGGCTCGAGGATAAACGGTGTGGATGTTGAGCTGTTGAGCTGTTGCTTTGTTCGTGCCGATCCCTACAAGTTTTAAAAGTAGACACAAAACGTGATGTTATTTTCTTTTTAGGAGAATGGTTGGGCAAAATTACACACATCAAAAGTGTCTAGGGATCAACATATATTTTTGCAATAACTTTTCTCCTGATTGATATTAATTAAAATTTTCTTTAAGGATTCATCAAATAAAGTGTTTTCGTTTGTCACAGTAACGATAAACCAAGTCACCTTTGCATTAATAAAGAAATTTGCCATTTTCCTAATAAAGGGATATTTGACATTTGAACCACTAACACAAAAGTTCGAAAAAAAGACTGAAATAACAGTTTTCTCTAAAATTTTATTGGGTAACTTAAACAATTAATAATCCGTGTTTCTACCGCGAACACTAACAACACAAGAACATCGGTTTGGCATACTCAAAATGAGTTCATCCAAATCACGCTGTGGAATGGCCGCCCATGTTCGTTGCAACAACAAAAAAAGGTCTTCTTGCGACTGGATACCCTTCATATTCGGCAGAGCTCTTCTCTGTAGCATATCCCATGCATGCTCAATCGGGTTCAAGTCTGGCGACTGAGCAGGCCAGGGCAGGACATTGATGTTAGCTGCGGCGAGAGTCTGTCTTACAACTCTTGCGGTGTGCGGTCGTGCATTATCATGCATTAACTGAAATAAGGGACCGATTTGCACTTGTAGAGGAACGATGACGTCTGATACAATCGTCTCAGCATAAATTTGAGCGTTGAGGTTGCCTCTGATCCAAATCAACTCAGTTCTTCCGCCGATCCAAATACCCGCCCATACCATGATGGTTCCACCACTATAAGGATGGACTTCCTGGCAGGATTTTAATCGCTGTTGGCGTCCAGGGGTTCTCCAGTGTCGTATACGTCTTGTATCCGGTCTCATACCAAAACGAGACTCATCAGAAAAGCACACGAAACGCCATTGTTCTTCTGCCCAATTTCTGTGTTCAAGAGCCCATTGATATCGAATCCTACGATTGTGCATTGCTATAGGTGGTACCCGTAGCGGTCTTCGGGAATGAAGGTTCACTTCATGCAAGCGGTTTCTGACTGTTTGGTCGCTAATTAAGTTCCCTGAAGAGTGATGAAGCCTCACGGCTAACATCATGGCGGTTATTGTTGGAGCTCTTCGAGTTAAGATTTGAATGTATCGGTCTTGTCTCCGTGTGGTGCAGCGATACCGTCCTCCATGGCGCTCAGCCACGGTACCAGTGCTTCGGTAATGTGTCCAAAGTCGACTGATAACACTCTGACTTGTATTCAGAGCTAAAGCCACAGTACGTTGCCGGGAACCAGCTTCTATCATTCCCACGGCTCTGAGCATTTCTTCCCTGCTTAAATGACGTCGCCGCTCCATAATAACGTTGGTTTTAATCAGTAGTAGGGAAACAGTAGCACTAATAATGTCTTCAATGCGTTGTATGTTTTTATAGGGAAAATATTGACAGCTGATTTTCATCTTTTACTCGAATTTGATTCACAGTTCCTGATTCAAATTATGAAATGCACCAAAAAGGATCCATATAAATTTATAAAATCATAAATTTATTACAAAGCCACATCTCAGTCTCAAGAAATCCGCATTAAATGCTTGATCCCTAGACACTTTTGATGTGTGTATTTACGGATAAATTTGAGTTAAATATTATTGACTGTACTAATTTAAGTAAGTGTAAATGACACTTTACTTGACAAGTAAAAACTACAATAGTTAAAAATAATATTACTATTCGTTTATTTCAGGCCACGCAAGCCCATATATAAATGAAACCTTAACTAAAACATTTACAATTTTGTATTATAAAATAGTACTTCACAAGCATGTCCTTGTGTTCTGGGGTAAGACCACGTTCTGAGGCGAGAAGTCTTCTTCCATGACGACGGGCAGATAACAATTCAGTATACGACATACGTACCATGGACTGGAACAATAGGGTTTTTCACAAAAAAAAAACTAATTAGTCTGTCAGTCAGATTTCCAAAAAATATTAGACACGTATTTTTTTTTTTTTTTTTTTTTTCATTATTAATTTATAAACCAGCGCTTGACCGCAATCCCGCCTGATGGTAAGCAGTGACGCAATCGTTGATGATAAAGCGCACTAGTTTATTAAGAGCCTGTTCACTCTAGCCTTGAAGACACTCAAATTGTAGTCCGACGGAAACACCGCCACTGGCAAATTGTTCCAGTCCCTCGATGTACGCGGTATAAAGGAGGAGGCGAAACTCTTCATCCGGATCGTAGTGGTGTTAACAACATAAGGGTGGAAACTCGCCGTACGACGGGTCGTCCGATGGTGGAACGGAGATGGGGGAATTAAATCATGCAATTCCCTCGCACACTCCTCAAAATGTATCCTATAGAACACCGAAAGGCTGGCTACTCTACGCCTGCACTCTAGGCTTTGGAGACCAAGTCGAGTCAAACCAGGGCCACCAATCAGCCTCTTCGCACGCCTCTCCACTGAATCCAAAGTGGCCAGGTGACACTTAGCAGCACCAGCCCAAATGTGGCTGCAGTACTACACACACGAACGGACCTGTGCTTTGTACAACATTAGAACATTATTAATTTTTGTTTTATCAAAACAATAAAAATTGACAAATATAAAAGGCATCAAAGATCAAGAGTGGTGGCTGGTGACGTCACTGGTCGCTAAAAAGTGTAGCGTCCAGTGACGTCACACGAGTTTTCAACGCACTGTGTCGTCTTCATGTTTTGTTTATATTTGTTTATATGAAAAAAGAAAAAAATACGTATCTAGTATTTTTTGGAAATCTGACTGACGGACTAATTAGTTTTTTTTTTTTGTCAAATACCCTATTTGGCAGCGGCGGTTTTTCCGTCGGACTATAATTAAAGTGTCTTCAAGGCTAGAGTGAATAGGCTCCTAATAAACTAGAGCGCTTTACTATCAACGATTGCATCACTGCTTACGACCAGGCGGGATTGTGGGTGAGCACTAATTTATAATTAATTTTAAAAAATGCACCCTCGGCGTGTAGGTGTACCTCATCTTTTGGCGTACATACTAACCACCTTAGTGGTGAAGTGTAGACGGGGGATGTACTCCAGTGTGTTCGGCTTTGCTACATGCAGCTGACTTCGGGCCCCGCAGGAAATTTGTCGCAGCGGTTTTTATTCGGTTGCATTCGGCGCTTCCTCCTTTGCACCGACACAAAACCCTCATCGTTAACCCTATTTTGGACTTTGTCTGGAATTGGCTTCATACTAGAACCACCTAAGAAACTCGCGGAGATGCTAGCGAATTCCCTATGTAGAGGCTTCGCTAAGACCGCAGATACTGGCTGTGGGATGGAGTGAGGGGCTCGGGCGGTGCTACGCGGATGAGACGTGATGACGGTTACTGGGCATGCATGTTCTCCGAAAATCAATTAAATCAATTAATTAAAAGAAATCTAACAACTTTCAAACGCACAAACAAAATACGCATTACAATTTAAAAAAACTGTCAGGGAAATGAAGAAAAAGAAATATATGAAAATAAAAAAAATGTCAAAAACCTTATTCTTAGTATGACGCCTTTGACTATAAGCGGTCCTTTTAAAATACTTCTACAATATTCTCTCCACGCTATCTCTTTAATAACTAACTGTCCTTTACTGGTTTTCGACATCTAAGTCGGCGGAGGCATGAATACGAAAATGTCTCTCTCTCATGTCTACATAGAAATTTTGCTAATATACGTACCTTTGTACCTACCGAGTTCATGTTCTTTCCAAGAACTCCGGGCTAACTTTTGAACTTTATCCATGCAGATAGTATGAAAACACAGCCAATTTTGCCGTTTTCTTATTCCACATAGGAATATTTAATATTATGTACAGTAACTTGTTGCGTTTCGCGTAGTAAGAAGCGAACTTTTCTCTAACAATCGATTATAAAATATTGACAATTCAAATGTGACTGTGATCGATTTAATTTAAGTAAAAGCTTTGAGTTTCAATATTGGCTGTCTTTGTGACCGCTTATTTATTAAATTTTACGCAATAGGCTTTATAAGAAAGGTCACTGAAAGGACAATGAAGAGGGCAATGCTTGGGGTTTCAGTGCGTAATCAAATCAGAAATGACGAGATCCGGAGAAGAACGAGAGTAACTGACATAGGCGGAAGAATTGCAATACTTAAGGGCCTTAGTCTCATTTAGTAGCGTAAAATGGTCACTTTAGGAAGCTAATTTCTAATTAACGGCTTGGTTTTGAGATTTGAAAAAAATATATCTTGTCTATTGATTCATGTACAACATTTACTAAAGATGATTTTTTCGTAGGATTTTGCCTTTTGCCTTAAAAAAATAGTTACCAAAACGCTATTTTTGGCTAATATTCGTTATTACTTCTAAACGGCATTGATGTGTGGAAATATTTTTACACTGAAAAATTCGCGGTTAGAAGTACTACAGATATGCAAGAGCATATTTAAATCCATCAACATTTGCCAAGAAAATATCCTTATTTTGAAACATAGGTTTAGAGGTGCTCTGCGCGGGCGCGGGCGGCAGTCGTGCGTTAGCATTCAGACGGGAGGGTTGTGTCGCTTGCTGCTCTGCTCCGGCTATCGCCGACTACGCGTGGTTGTCTGTGTGAGTGCAAATATTTACGAGCGAATCGTGTCAGTGTACGTTCATAGATTAGCTCGCAAATGAGAATTGAAGATGCGTCTGGTGGCGTAAGTATCTATCTACCTATACTCTTGTATTTATACCTACATATTACTGTATTTTTCTTTATAATTACTATTAGCTTTTGTAACCATTTTTCTTTTACAATTGAAGTTAAACAATTACGAATTGTTCCAGGAAATCTAGAAAGAAATCTTGGAATCTTGACTTGAAAGGCAATAATCCGACTAACTACATCCGCTGATAATATAGAAGACTCTATTCAGGTAAGTAAACACTCGCACTTAGATTATAATTTATAGGTTTGTAAGGAGATTTAAAAATAAAAATCTTATTAGAAATTTACGTAACTTGAAAATGTGATTTTTTGTTTATGGTGATATAAACCAAAAATTAGGACTCAATTAAAGGTTTTGGTGTAAAAACAGTTTTACAAAAAGTTTTGAGTTGATAGGACTTTTAGTTTTTGCGATATTAGCAAAAATGTGTAATAAAAACTCTTACTTGGATTATTTTAAATGATTCTTCCTGTAAATATTTTATTTCTATATGTAATTGTTTAAAGTAGCCGAAGCCGATGGACGCGGGCTGGCGGGCTTGGAATGTCACAGTTATCAGTAAATTTTTTTGACGTCCTCCGTGGCGCAGCGGTCAACACGCCTGCCTGCGACGTGGAGGCCGCGGGTTCGATTCCCGGCCAGGTCATGATGGAAAACGACCTTTTCCTGATTGGCCTGGGTCTTGGATGTTTATCTATATATGTATCTATTATAAATATAGTATCGTTGAGTTAGTATCCCATAACACAAGTCTCGAACTTACTTTGGGTCTAGCTCAATCTGTGTGATTTGTCCGTATATATACAGTATGTTAAGAAAACCCTGTCCGACCCGTAAGGATAATAAAGGTTAAGTAAACACATGACCAAATATGATATAAAATTTTACGTAATCATCATAGTACCAATACAAATGAATTTTGAAATAACTTCCCCGAAATTTGGTAATTTTAAAAAAAGTGACAACACCGGTATTATTATGAGCGAATAGCGACAGCGATGCGACCACGTGCCGCGTGCCCTGCCGCCCGCCGCCCGCGGAAGGGTGCTTAACGCATATTTATTAAGTAACCTCTTTTTGCGAAATAATATTTATTTTTTTAGGGGGATCTTCTTTTAAGTTAGCCTGGTTTTGTATGCATTAGTAGAATCAGTTATCGATACCTAACAACACCTTCACGGGTCGGACAGGGTTTTCTTAACATACTGTAGGATATATATATATATATTTTCTGTTTTTCACAAATAATATTGTAATAACATTTTTCGACTTACAGAAAAGAAGAGAAAGAAACCAATCGACAGAACTTAAAAGTTTAATTTGCTTTTTAGGTCGAACACTAACGCAGTTGATTCTAGGTCAGACATCCATACAGAATGTCGTCAAGAAAATGATAATATTATATATCTCTATGTGCACAAAAAAAACGACGCAAGTTCCATCATCATCATTCAGGTAAAATTATGCCTGCATGTCCTACAACCTATATTTTTAGTTTACAAATATATCATATACCTGTAAAATTAATTTTTTGTTAATTCTTAATTAATTTTTCTTGATAAATTCTTCATTCCTTGACAAAAATCTCTAATAGTGTTGCCAGGGTTAATTAAAATGTATGTTATATCTTTTTTTAGCTCAAAATATCACCAAAACCTCAACAAATCTCAAGCTTGTTTCATCGAAGGGCGACGCATAATTAATATTGCTTACTTTTATTCAGAACTAAAGAAAATTGCCAAGCACGGAGAATTATAGACTGTGGTTTAGGATCTGTGGATATTGTTGGAGAACGTTCCCTATTTATTTTTAAATGCCGTATGTGTATGGAAACATTTTGCACATCCTACAGAAATCAGTATCAGCTGTGCAGTTGTAGGAACAATAGAAATAGACTGTGGCCATTCTCAACTGCAAGAAATTTCTGCAGCTTTAGATATGCCTATAATCTCGCATGTTATTTATTGGATCGAAGAATTAAAATTTACAGATTTTAAAATAACTCGTGTTTTATTTGAAACCTCATCACGACGAAGTACATTCAATCCGACGTCACTGACACAGTATAAATAGGGTACTATCTCTTTATGGAAAACGGCCGAAACTACGCGCTTTGTAATCTCAAGACATCTATATAAAGCACGGTTAGCGCAGCGGTTAAGCTATTGACTGCTGCGCTGCGTGTCGCGGGTTCGATTCCCGCGCGGAACAAATATTCAGAACATGTCCTACAAGTAGTTGTTCCGAGTCTGGCTGTTTGTGGCTGTGAATTTATATGTTTAAAAATGCACCCACGATAAAAGTAATTTCTAGTGTGGTTCAGCGTTTTTTTTTTTAATAAAAATATCACAAAGTGCCTAGTGCGCGTTTGTTTTACGTTAACGCGATGAACTCGTTTATGTTATTCGCATTAGTAATTAATTCAAGGACACTGCAAAGACATGATACTCATATACTGAAAAGTAGTGAAAAAAAAAATTCAAATATGTTGAATCGATAGATATTACCATCTACCATTAATTTTTATGTTAATGTTATGATATATTATAATGTGTGGGTACTTGTTTTACAAATGTCTGTCAGTCTGCGATCGGCCATTAAACTGTGTAACGAGCACTCCTTGATTTTATTTAAACATTGATCAAGAATACTAAAAATATATTATAGTACGATATTACCATTTATCAATGCAAAATATACATTTATCGTCTTGCATCCATAACCCCGTCTGAAATCGTAGGCACAAATCGCGACCTACACGCGGCTTGTCTGCATCTCTGGATATTCTTTGATTGTCGTTTTAGTTTAGCGCGCCACCGCGCGCATTTTACGAATTCGGGAGTACGGCGTTTAGCTCCGCCCACATGCACAAGGTCATTGAGGCTACTATAACCGTTAAGTGGCAGCGGGCCGGGCATATTGCCCGTAGGACCGATACCCGACGGAGCTGACAGGTTCTCGAGTGGCGACCACGCACCGGAAGACGCAGCGTGGGTAGGCCCCCGATAAGGTGGACCGCCGACCTGGTGAAGGTCGCGGGAAACCGCTGGACGCGGGAGGCACTGGACTGATTGTCGTGGAGATCCTTGGAAGAGGCTTATATCCAGCAGCGGACGTCTTTCAGCTGAAATGGCTTTGATGCGGTTTTGCCGTAATTCTGAAAGGTAATTTAATTTCTTAATTTTAAAAACGTTCACAGTCTGATCTGAACCTGAATCTGTTAAGAAATACATCTAGTTTTATTTAATTTTGAATAGTTTTTGACATTTCGTCGTCACCGAGATGAAACTGCGATTATATTTTGAACGTTTTAAATTACGAGAAGTCTAATAGACCTAGTGGTTAAAACACTAGCCTCTTAAGTATGAGTGTGCGGGTTCGATTCCAGGTCAGACAAGTAGTACATATAACTTTTCTAAGTTGCATGTACATTCTAAGTATATCTTGGTTACCAATGACTGATTATAAGGTGAAGGAAAACATCTTGAGAAAACCTGGACTTTAACCCCCTTATTCTTAAAGTTGCATAAAGTTAACTAGTGATTAGCGATGTTTAACCATGCATTTTAAACGTTTGCACGTCAATAAATCTCTTAAAAACTGTGGTGTTTATTCATAAACGATGATTAAAGTTAAGTGACGTTAAAAGATCAAAAATGTATGGTTGATGAAACGCTAATCACTAGTTAACTTTAAACAACGTTTATGAATAAGTAATTTTTATGGGTAAGTCTGAAATCACCAGCCCGCATTGAGCAAGCGTGGTGATGACGCTCAATGCTTCTCTGTATGAAAGGATACCTGTGCCCAGCAGTGGGACGATAGAAAGGTTGATGATGATGATGAAATTATGAAATGGAGTACTCCTGAGTGGTAATTCTCGTAATTTTAAGAACATTCACAGTCTCAAGCTGTTCTCTGTTCTTCATCTGCCAAACAATACTTAAATTTCTCTATATTTTGGCAAGTTTCTGACATTTCTTTGTCGCCGAGATGAAGCTGTGACTAGGCTCTAAGCTAGCCTTCAGAAGGTTTACGTGTATAATTCAATGAGATATTGGTTGACGACACAGTGGTGCAGTAGTTCTGTGATCTCTGCCTGTCGCGCGTTCGATCCCCATACGGAACAAATATTTGTATAGCCTACAGGATACAGGAGAAATTGCTAGTATGTGGAAAAGTCTTTTTTTAAAGATAAATCAATCTATACAACAAAGAAATAATTTGATATAAAAAAAAAAAAAAACATCAAAATCAAACTTTGAAAATCCTCAAAAGTAACGTAGTCAGTAAATCGGTTGTGGAGATTAGTTAGTCACTTCTTGTAGAATTATGATATTCAGCTGTATTCATTTAGACAGGAAACCGATCTGAACATAAATTGAGATGATCCTGGGCAGAAGACGATGATGATAACTCTACATACACGGATATTGTCTAACTTATTAATTGTCTGAGAAACTTCTCGGTGGAATACCTATCCTATACTAAGAACTTAAATTAAACACATCGTGTCTTGTGTCAAAACTGATCACAAACACATTTAAGTAAGCTCCTACGTAACATAATACGTAGATAATTTTCTAACTCGAATAAACTTTGTAACTTTTAACTTTTCGCAAAGTCCGTGTTCTCAAATTCACAAAGGTACTCTATGTATCAAAGACGGTTACAGTCACAACCGGAAATGATCCAAGTCTAATAGCTTTTAAGGTTCGTTTTTGTTTGAAGATAACTCCCTGTCTTATTGAGTGTAGGTAAGCCCGTAACAGCAGTGTAACCATAGAAAATGCTGAAAGTTAAAAAAGGAACACCCATTCTTGTGTGTTCGAGGGAACTGTAAATTCACAACTGAAATTTCACATTGGAACTGTTCAGAAATGCTGTTCAGAGCTGCTTTTTGTATTATTGTGTCCCGGTTATTAAGTTATTGGTTCGTCTTTGAACGCTATCCATAATTTATTTTCGGCGAATTTGCGACTTCCATGGGTAGGCGAATTTTGCTGCTGATACATATCAAAGCCAGTTATTAATACAGAATGAGTATCAAATTGTGTACACTTCGCATACTAAAATTACAATAAGTAATGATAATATACCTACCTACAATTAGAATGAAGTACTGAAAGTACTTACTACTTCTAGGTATTGCCAACCACGGGTGGATACTGGATTTTTATCTAGTAACAGAGGTATGGCAATACTACGCGTGATTTATGGATTGAGGTGTAGATCGTTGTGCCTCTTGCGCTCCATCCATACATGTACGTTCATCTGATTGATTAAATAAAAAATAAATATAATAAGAACCTTTTACTTAAGACTAGCGGACGCCTGCAGCTTCGTTCGCTTGGGGTTAGTTATTTGAACATTTAATTTTAACCCTAAAATATACAGTATACATTTTAAAGTTTTGTTATGATCTGCTCCTATTAGTCGCAGCGTGATGTTATATAGCCTAAAGTCTTTCTGGTTTAATGGGCTATCTAACACAAGTAGAATTTTTCAAATCGGACTAGTAGTTTCTGAGGTTAGCGCGTTCAAACAAACAAACTCGTTAGCTTTATATATTAGTATAGTAGATACTTTACTTTTGTATATGAACTCGGATTCAATTTGTTAGTGGAAAATTATAACTAGAGTTAGTAAAAAAAAAACATAATCTTAGTCAAACACAAAATAATGTTTCATTAACCATATGTGCATTGTGACTTCGACTTAATTACCGACAATCATGTCCATATTATGGTTATCATTAACCTGACCATTTATTCTCCGACTCAAATCGGGACATTCAGTCAAATAATGGTTAATGAAAAAAAAACTTCCTTTGAGTTACTTATTCAGAAAAAGTTAGTTTGCTGAAAAGTTACGAATATTTAAAAAAAGTTACGAATTTTAAGTACCTATAAAAATATAGGTAAGTACCGAAAAATTTCGATACTTAGTTATATTGATCAGAAGAACAAATTTGCTTTAATATATTTAGCTGCTAATGATTTTAATGAAAAATAAAACTCTTGGCAAGTTTTTTATACATTGAATGGCCGTCTGCTACTAAAATTTTCTGAAAACGGGACAATATTGCGTCCCAGTGTTCGTTTTGGGGACTCCGGGACATTAAATTATAAAAAGGGACAGTCCCGTTCAAAACGGGACGTCTGGTCACGTTAGTTATCATTTAACATTAACGGCGCGATTTCATCTAGCCCGTACACTACATTGACGCGCACCGCTTCCTCAGACAAGCAATCGGTGTATGCACCATTCTTTATTTACACACTAAACTATTATTAAAAGCTACAAGAAAATAACTTCATTACTGCTTGGTATTAAAGTTATTTAAAAAATAGTCTTATTGTCCATTGAGGTTTTAGAGGATAATACAAATAACATCTTTTCATACAGTTCTCGAATGATCATATATTAATTTGTAAGTGAACATAACAATAAAAATCATAGTATTTTTAGTATGGTGGTAAGCCGTAACATGGGCTGCCGGCAGAAGTTACTACGCACCAGACAAAGTCTAGCCGCCAAGCGATTCGTCGTGTTCCGGCATGATTTCTGGTGAAGCCGTACGGAGGATGGGCCTGAGCAGTTGTGTTGCGATATGTGCCGGGTACTATGCGCGAAATGTTGTTGTGTCGGAAGTTTAATCGTGAAGGGTCTCCAAATCAATCTCCCTCTGGCGCAGCATCGTTGGTCATGTTGTTGGGTTTAACATTGCATCACCTCGCTCAACTGCTGTCTTCCTTCCTGTTCACTAAGTTTTTTTAATGAATAGGCTTAATAAACTAGCGCGCTTTACCATCAGCAATTGCTTCACTGCTTAACATCAGGCGGGATTGCGGTCAAGTACTAGTTTATTAAGAAATATGGAAGGGTTGTGGTCAGTAAACTGCCACGCCCTTCCACTTTACCCAAAGGGGGAGAGGTCATCTGATGATTTCTTAAACAAAAAAAAGAGATCTGAGTTTATACGTGATCACAACGATAAATATAACAGTTATTTCCAATATTTACTTGAACTTATTTCCCAAGATATTTACTTGATGAAAAATAACGAAATGGTCCATTAGACAAATTAATTATACCATTTCTGTGTGTAACATAGTGTGCGTAATGGCCACATAAGTGGATGTCCAATAATGAGGTCCTTTTGAAATGAGATAAACATATTTTTTCATTGGTTCAGAACCTTATTGGCATGTGAAATATATAAAATATTACGTTACTACATTGAACATTACTCGATTGTTAAGCTTAATGCATATTTTTCTTTTTAGTTTATTAGGAAAAGGACAGAAGAAAAAACCTTTGTTTCGCCCTGTCAATTATCATTAGTTTTCTTTTATCTTAATATTTTTGTTTTATATATAACACCGTATACTTATCTTTTATTTTGATTTTATTATTTTAAACTTTTAATTTTGTTTGCTTAGTTATAATTTCATTTATGCATGCTGTGATCCCCTGTAAGTGAAGGAGTACCTTCGTGATTACTTTTTTCATGATTTGTGTATATTGATTGTTGCAAATCCTAAATAAATAAATAAATAAATCATTCAAAACATTTCAAACGTGATTAAAAAACTTCTTCATCCTATAGAGGTGCATTGCTGCACAAAGGCCTCCCCCAAGGTTTTCCATTAGGTTTTGGGTTTGCCATAATCCCCACCCTTGGCAGACGGGTTGTGGATAGCAGTAATTTGATATTCCACGGGAGAAGCGCTGCTGATTGCTGGTGATTAAAAATACGGCGACTAAAATACGTCGATTTATATCAAACGCTGGCTTTTTTGAGAACACTAAATAAATCGTTATCTTCTGTCCTTTTCTTGATGATATAGAAAGAAAAAGATACACTAAACGAGAGAGCTGGCACCATTGTATTTGACAATATTATAACAGTATGGTCTGTTGTAGCATACAACATTTAATACTGTTGAAAGAGCATGATAATTATTTGAATCACATAACATAACGCCTCGTTATCTCTTAGGGTAAAGCAGAGATATACTTCTATTACAGTCAAATTTCATCAGTTATATCTAACACAACAACTACCTGAGATGCCTGATTTACTTTCTTCGAGAGGGCGTAGTCTGTTATCTACTATGCGGGCCCAAAGCGGGTTGTAGATGCCAGAATATCTTGGAAATCACTATTCTAGGAGAAGCTGTTTCTCTCGCGATATTTTCTTTTACCGTTTCGAAAGAATGATGAAATTATTTACGATTAAATGCCGTGTAATAAAGGACGCGCTGATTGCGTTCAGTCAGAGACAAATTCAGACTCTGGGCTGCTAAAGACCAAGTTCCGATGGAAAAATCTACTAACTAAGAATCAGATTCAATACCTCATGCTCAACTGTAGCACTTATGAACACTAGACCAGTGCAATAGTAACCATTATTTAATTAATATTGGACTTGACAATTTTGGCTGTTAAATCGTTGTGACCATTAAATAAATTTATTTTTCATTCATTTTACTGAGTTGAACGGTGTGAAATAGAGAGGCCTATGTGATGATTCATTTCATTTTAAAGAAGGCTTAAGTACTAAGAAACCGATTACATAAAGAATTTAATATTACAAATATAGCTAATAAAAGATTCCACAAGGGAAAGGGATCAACCCTTTCCTGTAACTTTATGTATGTGGAATCTTAATCTTTAAAAGAAAGTATAATTAGTTTTGAGTAGATAAATTAACTGGAAGTAAAAAGAAGGCTCCTAGGTCTATAAAATAATTTAAAACAGTCTAGTAAGTATTCACTTACTAGACTGTTTTAAATTATTTTCATTCATTTTTTCATTTAATTATTCTCATTCGAGTGTGATTCGTACGAAAAACTATGGAAGACAGAGATGATCAAAAAACTATAACGTATGAATAAAACTTAAATTATCCATAAAGCAATCTACAACGATAAACAGTGTTACTGCGATGATAACCTCAGGATCTTCAATAATTATTTAAAAAAAAAGATTGTGCTAAAAGGTATCTTAAAATTGATATAAACGTTTTAAAAAAGTCAACAATAAAGTGTCTAGGAAACCTAATGAACCTATGTGCACTTCTAATAAATATAAAAAATACGGTACATTTTAACTATAGAGGACGTTAAAGAAAGCTAAATATTGAAGCAAGCTGATACTTTTCTTGTCGTTCATTTTGAAATTATTATTCCCTACCTCTCTGAAACTTCCCGATAAATCTTGTAGAAAAGCTTCCAAGCTTTCTTGCCAGCACTTCCCGGTCTGTATCGACTTCGACTTCCTTCCTCAGGGACATCTAGTAACATCTCAATATTATGAGGGTCAAAGTGTTCGTATATGGCATTAAATAATGCTGGCATTAATGATGCTAATGACCTATTGCAAAGAATATTAGTGTTGCATTTAGATGTCTTTTTTATAATCATAAACTTGTGCTTGATGGTAAGCAGTGATGCAATCGTTGTGCTTCATTATGAGCCTTAACACTCTAGCTTTGAAGACACTTAAATTGTAGTCAGACGGAAACACCGCCGCTGACAAATTGTTCCAGTTGCTTTATGTACGCGGTATAAAAGACGAGACGAAACGTTTTGTTCGGATCGTAGTGGTGGCAATAACGTAAGGGATATTCACCGTCCGATGGATAGTCCGATGATGGAATTGAGATGGGGGAATTAATTCATGCCCCGCACACACTCTCCAAAATACTTCCTTTAGAAAACCGACAGGTTGGCTACTCTACGCCTGTGCTCTAGGCATTGGAGACCGTTTGTCCTATTATCGTGCTACGACGTAACCTCACGCTACGGCGTAGTACTATGCTACGCTGTAGTAAATTAAGACGTAGGTCGCTGATATTTGATACCTTTTGATAGTCGTCAAAAGACTTACAGTATGACAACAGTAGGGCAATTCTCATGATTTTAAGAGTGTTTATAGTCTGATCTCAGTGAAACTGAGATCTCAAAAATATCAACAATTTCCTTATATTTCTGACGAGCTTGTGAGATTTTTGTCGTTATGATGAGACTGCGACTGACAGCCTCCATGGCGTAGCGGTAGCGAACGCGGCAGCTGCATAAGGAGACGCGGGTTCGATCCCCGCGCAGTGCAAATATTTGTATGCATGAATATGAATATTTGCACTGTTCTGGACGTGCCTCAGAAAGCACGTTAAGCCGTTGGTCCCGGTTGCCATAAGAACATCTAATGGCAGTCGTTACGGGTTGCTGGACCCCACAAAAAAGTCCAACAATTGCTCTAACTGCAATGCTTCGATATCGCCTTCGGGTTGTGGAGATCAGACGGCAGTTACATGAAAAATATCGAAGTTTAGCAAAAATCAGCAGTTAGATTGGTAAAGCTGAAAAAGCTTCGAATGTGACTGGGATTAACGCTGAGATATCGACGATGATGATGAGACTGCGACTGGATTTTCAACACTTTTTTTTTTTAATAGTTATACCTAAACTAGCACTTGACCGTATTCCCGCCTGGTGGTAAGCAGTGATGCGATCGTTGATGGTAAAGCGCGCTAGTTTATTAAGAGCCTATTCACTCAGAAAAACTGAGCGAATAGGAAGGAAGACTGCAGTTGAGCGAGGTGGTGCAATGTTAAACCCAACAATACAACCAACGATGCTGCGCCAAAGGGAGATTGATCTGAAGACCCTCCACGACCAAACTCCCAACACAACAACATTAGGCGCATCGTACCCGGCACACATCGCAACACAACTGCTCAGACCCGTCCTCCGTACGGCTTCACCAGACATCATGCCGGAACACGACAAATCGCTTGGCGGCAAGGTTTTGTCTGGTGGGTGGTAACTTCTGCCGGCGGCCGATGTTATGTCCTACCACCGAGTTTTGAACACATTCTGATTTCATCATTTTAAATAACAAGAATTGGCATTCTGATTTTTTTTATACTACAAACTAGTGCTTGACTGCAATTCCGCCTGATGGCAAGCAGTGATGCAATCGTTGATGATAAACTCACGCTAGTTTATTAAGAGCCTATTCACTCAAAAACTGAGTGAATAGGAAGGAAGACGGCAGTTGAGCGAGGTGATGCAATGTTAAACCCAACAACACGACCATCGATTATTGTTTGTTAATAATGTTTTCATTAGCAGTGTCAGCCGCGTTTCAAAATTTCGATCCTGTTAGAATATCGAATGAAAAAATTTGGAATGGTTTCCCTTCGCGATCGCAGACGCCTGCTAGATCTATGCTTCCTTCATAAATTATTTAATGGAATAATACAATGCAGTTACCTTTTGCAAAGTTTTTCTATATCAGTTCCAAGAATTTACCCTAGGGCTAAAAAAAATATAAAGGTATTTGATACACCTTTTGTGAAAACTAATCTCGGTTTACAATCCCCAGTTATACGATTGAGTAACGAATACAATAATGCAGTATTAAAAAAAAACACACTATCCTTGCCAACTTAGTTTTATTTTTGTTTCTTCAATATAGTTTGTTTTACACATTATTATTTTTAATTTAATTTTTTGTATTTTATATGTTCTTAACTTTGTTCTAAATATTTGTCACTGTCTGATTCACTGTAGTCAATCTTGTTTGTATTAGTCTTACTGTAGCGTTTTTTTCGAGGCAGCAAAATATATAAATCAATGCTATGTACGCCGTAATTGTCATGCATTAGTCCTTTAGTTATTAAGATAAATCTGGCATAATTTTATTGTATGTGATGTGGCTGTGCTTTAAATAAATAAATATCGGGATTAAAAGTATCCCATGTGATATTCCTGGTTATAAACTATCTGTGCGCGAAATTTTGTCTAACTTCGTTCAATAGTAGGGGTTATGTTAAAACAAATATAATTGTATAAACCAAACAGTTTGTGATGTCACTTGTTGACAGAAGTTTTAACTAGATGGCGCCACCTATGCTTAAGATATTACCATCTCTTCTATGTCGCTTTATATACTTGTCTTGCTGTCAAATGTCTCGATTGTATATCGTATAAAATTAAATATTATTTCTGCTGTCCAATCCTGGTTTATTTTGCTCTAAATCCTTCAGGTTATGGGCCCAGGATACGCGTAGAATAAAAATACGATATTATTTTTAGTAATGTAATGAAAGATGACCATTTAAAATTGTCACGACCGGTGTCTCAAGAAAGTCTAGAACATTTTTGTCTAACATGGCTACGCCTACATCAAGTGGTGGAATCTCAGTGAACTTCGAGAAACTCAGTGGAATCTCAAATTACGGGAATTGGAAATTCTCGATGCGTATGTACTTGATACATGAAGATTTGTGGGAGTGCATCGAAGAGTCTGCGGCCGGTGTTCCCAAGATCACCGACGAACGTAAACAACAAAAGGCGCTGGCAAAAATATGTTTAATGGTGCTGCCGTCTTCTTTTTCACATGTACGGAACGCAGCGACTGGTTATGAAGCCTGGAATAACTTGAAAAAGGCGTATGAAGACAGAGGGTTGTGTAGAAGACTGGGACTATTACGTACGTTATTTGGATTGAAATTGGAACAATTTAGTGATATGGAAGCGTATCTCTTGAAGATCACAGACTTGGATCAACAACTACGAGATATAAATGCTCCATTGGACGATGATTTCCTATCAGTGTTGATGTTGAGTGGTTTATCGCCAAATTACGATCCACTTATTATGGCGTTGGAAAACTCGAACATTAAATTGTGTAGTGAAACGGTTAAAAGTAAATTGTTACAAGAAAATCTACGTAGAGACTCTGACAAGGGCGAAGAAAGCGCATTGTTTTCAAACCGGAATACAAAAAGTGTAAACAACAAACAATTTAAGGTTAAGTGTTTCATATGTAAAAAGCCCAATCATTATGCTAGGAACTGTCCTAATAAGACGATTAAAAGTGATAAAACTGATAAACGGAGTGACAAGTGCGAAAAAGCGTGGAACGGAACGTTATTGACAGCACTAGCTGTGGACGTTAACTCTCATGCGTGGTATGTAGATTCCGGTGCAACTTGTCATATGACAAACAACAAAAATATACTACAAAACTATGTTGTGGATACTCCGCGTTCTGTGACAGTGGCTAATAAACAAAAGATGCATAGTGAAGGACACGGTGATGTGGAATTGTTGTTGAAAGGACAAAAACAGTTAACGAAAATAAGTGAGGTTATTTACGTGCCGGGTTTGTCAACGAACCTTATTTCTGTCGGAAAAATGGCAACTAAAGGACTTGATGTGCATTTTGACGATGAGAAGTGTAATATCTACTGTGGGAAAATTATAGTTGCCAGTGCTACGAAGGTCAATGGTGTTTACCAATTGGACACGAGTCAGCTGTCAGCAGATACTACTGAGCTGGCTGCAACCTGTCAATTAATGGTTTCTGACAATTCATTGAAAGATTTGGAAGTGCGCACGTCTATGGATCATGATGAGGTTGTGAACTTGTGTGACGTGAAGCCATCTCAGGAACTATGGCATCGTAGACTCGCTCATCTCAACAGAAGGAGTATGGATTTACTGAAACGAGGTATGGCTAGTGGAATTGATTACAGTAATACGAAGCATACTCCCTGTGTAGCATGTCTTGAAGGCAAACAGAGTAGATTACCATTCCCAAAAACGTCATATAATAGAGCTACTGAGAAACTAGGCCTTATTCACAGCGATCTATGTGGGCCAATGTCGGTTTCCTCATTTAGTGGCAGTAAATACCTATTAACCTTTATAGATGATTATACGAGGATGACGTTTGGTTATTTTCTCAAGAGTAAAGATGAAGTATTGCCAGTATTTAAGATTTTCAAAAGCCTTGTAGAAAATCAGACAAATTTAAAGATAAAAGCCCTCAGAACTGACAATGGTCGTGAATATGTAAATAAACAGTTCCAGATGTTTCTTCAAGAACATGGCATCAAGCATCAGACAACTGTGCCATACTCACCGCAACAAAATGGAGTAGCGGAACGGGCCAATCGCACAATTGTAGAGGCCGGACGGTGTATGCTGCAAGATGCTGGAATGGACCGGAGGTTCTGGGCAGAGGCGCTGAACATGGCAATCATTATTAAGAATAAATCACCAAGCAAGGCAGTAAGGGGCACCACACCAGAAGAGAAATGGTCTGGTAAGAAAGTCAATTTATCTGATTTAAGAGTATTTGGCTGTGTTGCATATGCAATAATCCCCTATGAAAAGCGTAAGAAATTGGATCCAAAGAGTAAAAAATATATTCATGTTGGACATTGTAGTGAATCCAAAGGATATCGATTAATTGATCCAGATGATCCTTCCAAAATCATTAAATCTAGGGATGTACATTTCTTAGAAGAGAAAATGTATAAAGATGTGAAATCCAGTAAGAAAAATTACATTAATGATTGTGAGTTAAAACTTACTGATACTGATACTGATATGGGCACTTCTGGGAATAATGAGCAGACTGACCATCCTAACCTAGAAACTGTAGAACTGTCTGAAACAAACTCTTCTGATTCTAGCTATGTCGATGATCCCAATGACGTCACATGGAATCCTAACATGACTATGGATCACACGTCAAGTGAATACGAAGACATAGAAGAAGGTGCTAATGCAGTCGTGACCATGACAGTAAGTCACGGTGAGGAACCGGAGACAATACAAGAGGCACTGTCAGGACCCGAAAGAGAACATTGGAAGGAGGCTATCGCAGATGAATATAAATCTTTTGAAAAGAATAAAGCTTGGAGCCTAACAACATTACCAGATGGTAAGAAAGCTGTGAAGTGCAAATGGGTATTCAAGAAGAAATTGGGATCTGAAGGACAGCTTCTTCGCTATAAGTGCCGCCTTGTGGCTAAAGGATATAGTCAAGAATATGGCATAGACTACACTGATACTTATGCTCCCGTGGTAAGATATTCTACTATACGAATCCTGCTGGCTCTTGCAGTTAATTTAGACATGCATGTTGATCATATGGATGTGAAGACAGCTTTTTTAAATGGAGAATTAAAAGAGACTGTATATATGGAACAACCGGATGGGTATAAAGTAAAGAATAAAGAAACCCATGTATTTAAATTAAATAAAGCGATCTATGGTCTTAAACAGGCATCAAAAGCCTGGTATGACAGAATTGATAATGTTTTGACAGACCTCCAGTTTAGAAAATCATTAAGTGAACCCTGCGTATACATAAAATCAGATGGAAATGGCAATCTCATCATATTGGCACTTTATGTAGACGATATTTTAATTTTCAGCAAGGATACACTTATGAAGAACAAGTTGAAAGAGGAACTGATGAAAACATTTGAAATGAAGGACCTTGGCCGTGCTACACATGTATTGGGAATGCGTTTAAAACAAGAACATAATAAAATTATTCTTGATCAAAGAAATTATATAGAGAAGGTATTACAACAATTTAATATGGCTGATTGCAAGCCTGTAAACACACCTCTGGAGTGTGGCATGAAGTTTGAAAAAGGGAATCAAACTGACAATGATACCAAGTACAGAAGCATAATTGGATGTATTATGTACCTAGCAGTATGCACAAGACCAGATATTGCTCATGCTGCAAGTGTTCTAAGCCAGTTCAATAACTGTCATTCTGAGACACACTGGAAAGCAGCTAAGCGTGTTCTACGGTATTTAAAAGGAACCATGGACTACAACTTAGTATATGAAAAATCATCATTGTCAATTACAGGATATGTAGATGCAGATTGGGCATCAAACCAACTAGACCGACGTTCCTACACAGGTTACGTGTTTAGAGTAGGAAACTCGGCTGTATCGTGGGAGAGCCGCAAACAGAGAACGGTCACCCTCTCAAGTACAGAAAGTGAATACATGGCAATATGTGAGGGAGCTAAAGAAGCTATTTTTATTAGAAACTTTTTACATGAATGTTTAGGTAAATATTTGTTTGTGACTCTGTATAACGATAATCAGTCAGCAAAGAAAATATGTAATAGTCAAATTAATCACAGTCGAAGCAAGCATATAGATATCAGACATCATTATGTAAGACAAATAATAAGGGATAAAATTGTTACACTAGAATATTTGCCTACTGAGCTTATGCCTGCAGATGTGCTGACCAAACCTTTATGTAAAGATAAACATGTTAACTGTATTTCAAACATTGGTTTAAAAACTGTTTAGTTTAAGGGCAGGTGTTAAAACAAATATAATTGTATAAACCAAACAGTTTGTGATGTCACTTGTTGACAGAAGTTTTAACTAGATGGCGCCACCTATGCTTAAGATATTACCATCTCTTCTATGTCGCTTTATATACTTGTCTTGCTGTCAAATGTCTCGATTGTATATCGTATAAAATTAAATATTATTTCTGCTGTCCAATCCTGGTTTATTTTGCTCTAAATCCTTCAGGTTATAATATAAAAAAGGTAGTTTCTTCCTTTGGAAAACCGTTTCTGTGTGAGAATGTAAAATAACAATATTTTTCTTAATTAAGATTACATTTCAAATAAAAATTAACAATGCATTTTTTTAAGTTTTAAACTAGTGTTTGCCCGCGATACCTTGATGGTAGTAATCAGTTTCCCGTCTGAAGTTAAACATACTAGATATTAGATATATTTATATGGATACATCTATACCATAAATGGAAATGTTGTTTTATATGTAACGCTTTCACACTTAAGCTACTTAACCAATCATCATGAAGCTTTGCACAGATATTTTAAAGGTATTAAAAGTGCATTGCAAAGATAAAAGATTATTTTTCGATAGATACAATAATGACAACTTATGTGGGTTTCACGCAAGGCACAGCTCGTGTACATATATACCTAAGTAAAAATACTTTTCTAATAAATCAAACCTTGCTAATGAAAACTAAGATACAGTTAAAACATTCATTTCCTGTGCAAAAGTACATAATTATTTAAATAGCATTGAATTGAAAACGATCTCACGCAAAATAAACTTCTGCAGGCAGCTTTATTTGGCCTTGACTTATTAATTTTTAATCATTCCATTTCTGTCCACAGCTTCGCCTGCTTGGTTATCAGAAATTTTGCCATGGAAACGAGCTACCGAAAGTATAATTGGTGTTTAAAAGTGTTTATACAAACCTAGTAACAGAAATCTGAACCTGTTCAAAAATATTCGATGGCTTATTCACGTTAAAAGGGTATCAAATATTTTAGAATTTGAAAATAATTGATACTTCTTACGTTTCGTCGAGATCAGCATTTTTATCATCCCACTGCTAGGTCTCCACTTATACAGAGAAAGATTGAGCGTAATCACCACACTTGCTTAATCGAATCTTGGACACCTATGAGTGATTATAAGGTGAAGGAAAAAAACATCTTGAGGAAACCTGGACTTTAAGTCTGAAATCGTCGCAATATTCTAATAAAAATAAAATATTTTATCAAGAGAGCATCACATATTACCAGATGCCGAAATAGGTAACATTACATCTTAAATTATGTGATAATTAAATGAAAATATTACATCAATGCCGTGGGTTCCGCAGCAGGCGATGGTAATCCAATCGCAATGCACAGAGGGTCTCTAAATCCAATTTTCCGTATCGTACCTCGGTCGGTACTTCAGTCAGTAGGGGTAGCATCGGCCTAAAATAACATATCGTTCGGAACTCAACACTTTGTTAAACGGAAAGATAACTCTCTTGTTCACGTGTTTGAATATCTTATTGGTTTATTTTAAGTTTGAGTACCAGAACTAGTTTGGAGATATCGAGTTTGGGTGGGTCTATACAAGAATGTTTTTTTTTGTCATGTAAAATTTAGTGTTAAGTATTTTTTTTTTCACATTCACCATAAACTAGTGCTTGCCCACGATCCCGGCGAATTGTAAGGAGTGAATCGCACTACGCGTCTTTCTTGTGATAGGTAGTTGTAATGATCAAAATTAAATACAGATGCCGCAAATCAAGCTCTGTCTTTAATAGATTATTAACTGTTCTTATGGCCAAAGCATTAGGTTCGAAATTAATTCGGCTAGCTTAATACGCTGGTGTCTGTACCGGCAGTTACCAATATTGCTTGCAGAGTAAGCAAATAGAATTGGCTATCTGATATCTTTTTGAAATTTTGTACACTAGATCCTTTACTTAAAAATACTGTAGGTATACGTGTTTCAGGTTTTGCATAAACAAAAAATAATTTTATCTACTCCATACTACATACGGAACACCAATTTCTAGGCATATGTGTTTATGTTCGAAGTTCAATGTTTCAATCATACAGCGCGCTCTCTGTCCTCCACTACCATGAACTGAGGCTTGACTCTGTCGAGCGCCATAAGACGTCACTGGTTTTCCAAATAGTAAAACTAATGACTCCGACATATACATGACGACGTTTTTTTTTAATAATTATAAACTAGTGCTTGACCGCTATCTCGCCTGATGGTAAGCAGTTATGCAATCGTTGATGGTAAAGCGCGCTAGTTTATTAAGAGCCTATTCATTAAAAAAACTAAGTGAATAAGAAGGAAGACGGCAGTTGAGTGAGGTGATGTAATATTGAACCCAATAACACGACCAACGATGCTGTGCCAAAGGGAGATTGATCTGGAGACCCTCCTCGACCTAACTCCCGACACAAGAAAATTTGGTACACATCGCAAAAAAACTGCTCAGATCCGTCCTTCGTACGCTGATATCGACAATATCGTCATCCACAATATACATGTCGGCCTCGGTAGCGCAGCGGTCAATACGCCTGCCTGCGACGTGGAGGTCCCGGGATCGATCCCCGACCAGCTCATGATGGAAAACGATATTTTCCTGATTGGCCTGGGTCTTGGATGTTTATCTATATATGTATCTATTATAAATTATAGTATCTTTGACTTAGTATCCCATAACACAAGTCTCGAACTTACTTTGGGGCTAGCTCAATCTGTGTGAGTTGTCTGTATATATTTACTTACATATTTAAACACGGGATTCTGTAAAATTTAATAAATTTTTCTTAAGATCATTTTCTTCTTTTAAATAATTGCAGAATTATTTGAAGAAATGAAAATAGAGAAAATAAAATTACATTAATTTTAATGTAAAACAAATTAAAAAAAAAGATATTATGTTTACAAAACCAAAATAGTGTTTTTTTTTCTCCACTAAGTAACCACTTCTAATACAGAGTTTATAAGAGATTATATTTGTCCTCAATTAGGAACATCAGAGTAAATAAACAATAAGCAAAAACAATGTCATCATTAAAAGTGCAATAAAGAAAAAAGTAGAAAAGTATAAATTGAAATAATGCCGTTTACCATTTGTCGGAAAAGAGAAAACCATAAAAAAAAATGCATTTAATTGTAATAAATGGTTTGAGTTCGAGCATTAGTTAAATAACCCCACAAGTGCGAGCACAATTCACGCCCTGTGAGTTCTGTCTCAAAGTTGTGCCCCTATGCCCGCGGCTTCACTCTATATGTAAGTAACACAGGCCACAGAATTCCATTTCCAGATTGAAGGATAACCTTAACAATAATTTAGTAGATTAGAGAAAAGACCGATTCGAATGAAATAAAGCCTTAAATTTAAATATTACTACATATACATACTGCTTAGTTATTTCGAATTCAGAACAATATTGACAAACAGAAAACAGAAATATAGACGTTTAAAAAGTGCTGATTCTCATCCTAATTTGAATAAATGACTTTTGATTTTGATTTTGAACACGAAGATTCATTCATTCATCCTCAACAGAAAAGATAGGACAATGTTCCAAAGCGTGAAAGGTACCAATGGGCATGGAACTTTATGGACACTCTTTTAAATCGAAATAAACAATATTTAACCATAATTATAATATAGTTACAAAAAGACAGCATAATGTTAAACTGTAAAGCAACTTAATAAAACACATTTAACCTAAGTTTCAAAGGTTAGCAGACGGGGTTGGGTTCGTTGTATGGCGGAGTAAGCAGGAAATAGGATAAGGAAGGAATTAGCTCGTAGGAGGAGCGGAGGAGGTAAGAGAAAATTAAATATGGAAAAATGAAAATGGCAAAAACGAAATCCACACAAGTCAACGGTTTTCCTTGTGCTTTATTTAAAACGTAAATCGGACAAAAATTGATGCATTTTAAAAATTTGGTTGCTTTTCGTTTTAAGAAGTCCGTCATTAAGCTTAAGGTTAAGCTATTGATTGCTGCCCTGCTTATCACGGGTTTGATCTGACACGGAACAAATAATTGCATGACCTACAATTATTT